>CM061547.1:143147264-145647264 GCA_030864215.1 Capsicum pubescens
AATGCAGAAAATATGAACAATAGGCCATAAGGTTCAACTGAATAGAATATCTGATAATTAATAACATCCATATAGGGTAAAAATGCCCAAAACAACTAAAAGCTAAATCTAAAATCTAAACTAAATCTGAATGCCTCAAAATACTGTCTGAAAAAAAAGTTGAAGAAACATGTCTTCAACTAACTCCGTCTAGCAGAACTGAACTGAAATAATGAATGAAATAAAATAATACCATCCTCAAATGGATGAAGACACACTGCAACTCTGCGACTGGAATGCTACTGCTGATCTGGAACTCATGTCTCTGAACCTATGGTGTAACATGAAAGAAAGCACCATAGTGCAAATGCGTTAGTACGACTGGGAGTACTAAGTAAACGAGTGAGGTAGGCTAAATACAAAAGGGTTTACATACATGAACAACGCTAACTGACTGACTGATATAAACGTAATAGTACAAACATGCATACATAGTAACTAAAATCGTGAATACATTATCTAACATGAATGATACTAAAATTTTGATAACATGGATGACTGTGTCTGACAGTCCTGAATATGATGGAACTACCTAAGTTCCGTACTGTAACTGAATTGACTATAACTGACAGTCCTGGTATACTAAAATTTGAAAAACTATTTGAGTTCTTTTACTGAGACTGGGACTGAAACTGTGAGAGGTAGTTGCTTAACCGACATGCCCCAATAATGCATATAGCTAGGTTGGAGTCCAATCTCTGCCCCGACTAGAAGGGTGTCAATATCGCGCCACTAGTAAAGACAGCTATGAGTGACCCTTAGCTGGCAGGTACTCGAATAAGAACGGTGGGAACCCTAAACTGATAGGTTAAGCCAGCTCATCAACCCTAATATGGCAGGTTAAGATGTCTAAACCTACACTGGCTACATAGTTCTGGATCACAAGGATGACTACTAAGAATCACACCCTAAACTGGTAAGGAAGTTCCTATCCTTGGGTTCACTCGGTTCTAACTTCTATTCCCATATGAAGAGACTGAAAATGATTTAACTGGCTGTACATGTACTGAGTAACTGACTTTCATTGACTGATGGAATAGTACTACTATCTGAGAATTTATTGAGATTTTTGAGATTTTCTGGGTCACATGACTGACTGAGTTCTATAAATCATGGCATAACTGAGATTATCATGATAATGTGACATGGATCTAGGCACAAAACTATATTTTTTGGGTACTAGTACCCCCAGGACTCGATGGAAGGAAACTAACGTATATAACTAACTTGATCATAAAATAGAGTCCACAATTCACCATATCATAAGTAGGGGATTTCACACTAAACATAGTTCTCAACATCTTACGTATGGAAGGGAAATTCATACAACATGTGTATACTTGCATAGCTTCAATATCATGCTCAATCCATATCACAACAATGACACATATCAATCACATAGAATTTATGTGAAATCATAAAGCATGGAGCATGGACCTGTTATTTAAGCACTATCAAATCATGGGACATGAATTCTATCATCCTAGGAATTTTATTAAACACTTTGCATGCATTCTTTTAGCTTAGGTATGTTTTCACGAATTTCCCCATTTTAAACTACATAAAGTTCATGGATTTCAACTAACGAACACATATACTTCATGAAAACACCTTTAGATATCATCTTGAAACTTAAACTACAATCATCAACATGTACATGGTCATATCACAACAAGAAAATCACAATATAATATTCAAAACATGGTTCTTGAGATCTATGAACGAAATGGATCCATAGATGAACACTACGCATACCTTTCATAGAAGATTCTTGATGATTGATGGAGAAATTTGCTTGAACTTGAATCCCCAATTGAAAACCCTAATATGTTCTTGATAGGATTTTGAGAGAAAGAGTATGTTTTGGTTAAATAAGGGCTTAATTCCATGTTTATGGAATATATATAGGGGTGGAAATATGACCCAAATACCCCTCTAGATGCGTCATTTAATTTCTGTGAAAATTACCCGATTTAGGCCCCCGACGCGACACGGAGATATCGCATTGCCCCCTATTTGTGACCTGGAAACTCACCGCGATGCGGTGGAATCTCCGTGAGACACTGGAAATTGACAAACATTATTTTGGCTTTTGGCGTGACACGCTACTGACTAAAATGACGTTGTTGAAACTTTAAATTGGCATAACTTCTTCACCGGGTGTCTGTTTTAGGCGAATTTGGTATTGATGAAAAGATTATTCAATTATCTACAATTTTAAGGGTATAAATCTGCCAAAATACCACCTATAAACCAATTTATACTCGTTCACCTATGTGAAATCACACATGAAAACCTGGCGGATTCAAAAGTTCTTAGCTTGGCTTACTCTAAGTGACTCTTATGAACATGCTTAACACATCATAAGCTCTATTATAACTAGGATACTTATCCTAATTCATGTACTCAAATATGAATCACAGGATAGGAGGTTTCATGTGTAGGAACAATGGTTCATTTTCTAGCTTAGAAATATATGAGGTATTACAATATCTCCCCTTTGGAAACTTTCGTCCTCGAATGAGACTGACTGAAATTGGGAGAGATGATAAAATAGAGTACGTACAAGACATACACTACTGGAACATTATCTCATGATGGACATAACTGATAAGCTAAACATATCATGCTGGACATGCATATCGGATGCATGAGTAACTGATTCATGAATGCATAACTGAGATTTCTGATAACTGAGTTCTCCCAATGAGAATACATATTTGATGCATGATTGTACACTAGAATGATACAGGAATGAATATGCAATGGTACTTGATTCTAGATTTGTGATGAAACATGAGCATGAACTGAATACCAAGTTGTATAGAATACTAAATGGGAAATTGAATAAGCTTAAGGAGAACTGTTACCTTGAGCTTGATCTGGATTGGCAGAGAAGAGGTAAGGATACTTGGTATGCATGTCTTCTTCTGCTCCCCAAGTAGCTCCCTCAACGGACTAATTTCACCAAAGAATTTTGACTAGAGGGACTTCTTTGTTCCTCAGTCTACGAGTCTGATAGTCTAGAATTTTGGCCTAAATTTCCTCATAGAAGAGACTGTTCTGACTGTCAATGCTCTGAATAGGGACTACGACTGATGGATCACCTATACACTTCTTGAGCAAAGAGACATGAAATACTGGATGAACTGAGGATAGATCTGAAGGCAATTCGAGCTCATATGCTACCTTGCCTAAGCGATTGAGAATCTTAAAGGGACTGATATATCGGGGACTGAGCTTTTCCTTCTTGCCGAACTGCTTCACTCCCTTCATGGGAGAGATATTTAGATAGACATAGTCATCGACCTCAAACTCGAGATCCTTTCTACGAACATCAGCATACAACTTTTATCGGCTCTGAGCAGCCTAGAGTCTTTCTCTAATTAACTGGACTTTCTCTAAGGCATCGAATACTAAGTCAGTCCCTACGACTGAGGCCTCACTAACTTTGAACCACCCATTGGAGATCTATACCTCCTACCATAGAGATCTTCGAATGGAGCCATTTTAATATTGGAATAATAACTATTGTTGAATCTAAACTCAATCAAAGGGAAGTGGTCATCCCAACATTCCTTGAAATCAATTGCACACGCCTATAGTATATCTTCAAGAGTCTGAATGGTCCTTTCTACTTGACCATTTGTCTGAGGTTGAAAAGCTGTACTGAGATAAACTTGGATACCAATACCCTTTTGGAATGCTTTCCAGAAGTGAGAGGTGAACTGGGTACCTCTGTCTGAGATGATAGATAATAGAACATCATGTAATATGACCAACTCCCTGATATAGAGTTTGGTGTAATCCTCGGTTGAATAAGAGGTATGGACTAGAAGGAAATGGGCTGACTTAGTCATTCTATCTACAATGACCCAAACTGAATCATGCTGATGACAAGTTTGAGGCAAACCCATCACGAAGTCCATGCTCACTTCTTCCCACTTCCAAGTAGGAATGGTGAACTCCTGCATAGAACCACTAGGTTTTTGATGCTCTATCTTAACCTGCTGATATGTAGGGCACTTAGCCACAAATTCTACAATATCTCTCTTTATCCCACTTCACTAATTGATCTCCCGTAGGTCGTGGTACATCTTAGTGGCCCCTGGATGAATAGAGTATCATGCACCATGCGCTTCTGTAAGAATTCACTGCTTTAAATCATCTACACCTGGAACATAGAGACGACCTAGACAATGAATAACACCATCTCCCCCTTGGAAGAAAACCTCTACTTTCTGATTCTGAACTAACTCTTTTAGCTTGACAAGGCTAGGATCCTAGTCTTGCTTTTATTTTACCTCAGAAACTAGAGATGACTCTGAACTATCTTGAACACATACACCACCCTTTGAAGAATCGACTAAGGGAACACCTAGTCTGGTAAGCTAATGGATTTCCTAAGCTATTTTCTTCTTGCTATCCTCAACGTGAGAAATACTACCCATGGAGAGTCTACTAAGAGCGTCGGCCACAATGTTGGCCTTTCCCGGATGATAAAGGACACTCATTTCATAATCTTTCAAGAGCTCTAACCAGCTTCTCTAACAAAGATTGAGATCTTTCTGCGAAAAGACATATTGGAGACTCTTATGATCTGTGAAGACATCTATATGAACTCCGTATAGATAATTCCTCCAAATCTTCAAGGAAAATACTACGGATGCTAACTCAAGATCATGAGTAGGATAATTCTTCTCATGGGGCTTTAACTACCTAGAGGCATAGGCTATGACCTTACCATGCTACATGAGGACACAACCCAAACCTACTCTAGATGCATCATAGTATACTACGAACCTATCTAAACCATCTGGAAGAGCTAAGACTGGAGCTGAGGTAAGTCGAGTCTTCAATTCCTGAAAACTCTTCTCGCAAGGATCTTACCACTGAAACTTGACCTTCTTCTGAGCCAATCTGGACATGGGGGATGCAATAGAATAAAATCCCTCAACAAACAACCTGTAATAGCCAGCCAAACCCAAGAAACTCCTGACATCTGATGGAGAGACAGGGCGAGGCCAGTTTCTTACCGCTTCAGTTTTTTGAGGATCTACTCTAATGCCATAACAGGAAATAATATTTCCAAGGAATGCTACTGACCTTAGCCAAAACTCGCACTTACTGAATTTGGAAAATAGCTGGTGATCTTTGAGAGTCTGAAGAACAATTATGAGATGGTCTGAATGATCAGGCTCTATGCGGGAATAGACAAGGATATCATCTATGAAGACTATGACGAACATATCTAAGTAATGATTGAACACACGGTTCATTAATCCCATGAAATCGGATGGGGCATTGGTAAGACCAAAGGACTTAACTAGAAATTTGAAATGACCATACCGAGTACGGTAAGTTGTCTTCGGGATGTCATATTCTCTAACTCTGAGCTGATGATAGCCTGATCTGAGGCGTATCTTGGAGAAATAACTAGCACCCTAAAGATGGTCAAACAAGTCATCTATTCTGGGAAGAGGATACTTGTTCTTGACTGTAACTTTGTTGAGCTGACGGTAATCAATAAACATCTTGAGAGAACCATCTTTCTTGTGCACGAATAAGATTAGTGTGCCCCACGGGGAAATGCTGGGTCTAATGAATCCCTTATCTAAGAGATCTTTCAACCAATCCTTCAGTTATTTGAGTTCTGTTGGTGCCATTCTGTATAGAGAAATAGAAATAGGCTAAGTATCTGGAATAAGGTTAATACCGAAGTCTATTTCCCTTTTGGGAGGAATGCCTGGAAGATCTTCGGGAAAGACATCTAAATATTCATTAACTAGTGGGATTGATTCAAAGCTAGGAGATTTGGAACCAGAGTCTTCAACATGAACGAGATAATAAACACATCCCTTAGAAATCATTTTCCTTGCCCGAAGGTAGGAAACAAGATGACCCCTGAAAGATGAAGTACTACCCTTCCACTCTAGGACGGGCTCATTCGAGAACTGAAATTGAACTATCCTATTTCTGCAGTCGACTGTGGCATAGAAGAAATAAAGCCAATCCATGCCAAGAATGACATCAAAATTAGTCATCTCTAACTCGACTAAATCTGCTGACGTGGCTTTTTGAAATATCATAACCAGGCAGTTCCTATTACCCAATGAGCTATGATGGTTTTACCGACTAGGGTAAAGACTGAAAAGGGCTCTGCTAAAATTTTGAGACTGATTTCGAAATCGCCTGCTATATAAGGAGTAACAAAAGACAAGAATGCACCTGGATCTAGCAAAGAGTAAACATGAACATGGAAAATATGAATGTACCAGTAACGACATCAGGAGAATTTTCCTGATCCTATTGGGTTTGAAGAGCATAGAGTCTATTTGGGCGTTACCCACTAGCAGCACTGGAAGTGGTATCCTGCTGATTTGGGTAACCGGACTGGGCTGTGGAACGATTCTGCTGACCCTGTAGACCTGAATGTGGAGACTCTCTAATCCTGTGGCCTGGATTGCCATAACCAAAACAAATATCGCTATTAACTCTATAGGTACCCTTGTGGTTTTTACCACAAGTTTGACGCAAGGGATTAGTTTAGGAACTGCTGATACTACCCTGAGACTTTGAGCCTGGTGCTCGATATCTGTTGCCGTCTTTAAATTTTGGCACTAGGGCACTGGCGGAGGAAGGAGCTGGAACTGCTGGCTTAGGACAAAACTATAAATGGTTTTCTCCTTCTAATTTGGGTTGAGAAAAATTGAAACTGCTTGATCTTGCTCTCTTATTCTTCCTCTCCCTAGTCCTAATCTTCTGCTCCTCTATTTTCTAAGTATGGGTCATGAGCCTAGCTAAAGTCATATCATTGTTCAGCATCGCAGACCTACACTCATTTACCACGCTATTATTCATTCCTGACACAAACTTGCTCATCTTATCCCTATTTTCTACAACCACATGAGGGGCATATCTGGCTAGCTGAGTACATCTGAAAGAATACTCTTTAACCGTCATATTTCCCTGCCTGAGGTTTATAAACTCTAGAACTTTCGCCTCCCTTAGATCTTGGGGAAAGAATCTTTCTAAGAAAGCCGTGACAAATTTCTCCCACTCTATAGGACCTGCACCATCTACCCTCTCAGACTTTCACTGTTTGTACCAAGTATGAGCAACATCTTGTAACTGGTATGTGGCTAACTCGGAACTCTGACAAGAAGTAAATCCCATGATGTCTATGACCTTCTGGATTTGGTCAATGAATTCTTGAGGGTCTTCATCAGACTTAGACTCGATGAAAGATGGAGGGTTCATTCGGGTAAAGTCCCGAATCCTAGTTGCGGCTGAGTTGGACACTGGATTGGCCGAAATAACTGGTGGTCATTCATTTTGGGTAGCCACAGACTGAGCTAGTGTGGTGAATGCGGCCCTAAACTCTGCATGAGAAACATGTTCACCCAAAGGATCTTCGGGTTGAGGAGCGAGTTGGTTTCTTCTCTTTGGAGGCATATTCTGAAATAAGAGAAGAACGAATTAAATTGAGAGTTTAACTTGAGATTATGTTCACTAGCATCATATAAATACTGAAAGAGATGAAAATATTCCTAAAATATCTCATAGCCTCTTGCACATAAATGCGGCGCGCAACACACCCATGCATAAGACTCTACTAGATGCAGCTTTCAGACTTTCTAGAACTCTATTGAACCTTAGGATCTGATACCGAGTTTGTAACACCCTAATTTTTTTGAACCGGAACGCTACACGGTGCTTATGACTCTGAGGGACCACAAGCTAACCCATGACTGATATCTGTACCTATACACTGCATAATATACCTGTAGAATGCGGAAAATATGAACAATAGGCCATAAGGCTCAACTGAATAGAATATCAGATAATTAATAACATCCATATAGGGTAACAAATACCCAAAACAACTGAAAGCTGAATCAAAAATTTGAACTAAATCTGAAAGCCTCTAAATACTATCTGAAAAAGGAGTTGAAGAAACATGTCTCCAACTAACTCCGTCTATCAAAACTGAACTGAAATAATAAATGAAATAAAATAATATCATCCTCGAATGGATAGAACTCACTACAACTCTACGACTGGAATGCTACTGTTGATCTAGAACTTGTGTCTCTGAATCTATGGTGTAACATGAAAGAAAGCACTATAGCTCAAATACATCAGTAAGACTGGGAGCACTAATTATACGAGTGAGGTAGGATAAATGCAAAAGGGTTTACATACATGAACAATGCTAACTGACAGACTGATATGAACGTAAGAGTACAAATATGCATACATAGTAACTAAAATCGTGAATACATGATATATGGATCTGTACGCTAATACATGGTTTACTGTTATCTAACATGACTTATACTGAATTTTTGATAACATGGATGACTGTGTTTGATAGTACTGAATCTGATGGAACTACCTGAGTTCTGTACTGTAACCGAATTGACTTTAACTGACAGTCCTAGGATACTGAAATCTGAAGAACTATCTGAGTTCTTTTACTGAGACTGGGACTGAAACTGTGGGAGGTAGTTGCTTAACCGACATTCCCTAATAACGCATATAGCTAGGTTGGGGTCCAATCTCTTCCCTAACTGGAAGGGTGTCAATACCGCACCACTGGTAAGGACAGCTGTGAGTGACCCTTAGCTGGCAGGTACTCAAATGAGAACAGTGGGAACCCTAAACTGACAGGTTAAGCCACCTCATCAACCCTAATCTGGCAGGTTAAGATATCTCAACCTACACTGGCTACGTAGTTCTGGAACACAAGGATGACTACTAAGAATCACACCCAAAACTGGCAGGTGAGTTCCCATCCTTGGGTTCACTCAATGTTAACTTCTACTCCCATCTGAAGAGACAGAACATGATTTAACTAGTTGTACATGGACTGAGTAACTGACTTCCGTTGACTGACGGAATAGCACTACTATCTGAGAATTTATTGAGATCATGAGATTTTTGAGATTTCCTGAGTCACATGATTGACTGAGTTCTATAGATCATGGCTTGACTGAGATTATCGTGATAACGTGACATGGCTCTAGGCACACAACTATATTTTTTGGGTACTAGTACCCCCAAGACTCTATGGAAGGAAACTGACACACATAACTAACTTGATCATAAAATGGAGTCCATAATTCACCATATCATAAGTAGGGTATTTCACACTAAGCATAGTTCTCAACATCTTACGTATGGAAGGGAAATTCATACAACATGTGTATACTTGCATAGCTTCAATATCATGCTTAATCCATATTACAACAACGATGCATGTCAATCACGTGGAATTCATGTGAAATCATAGAGCATAGAGCATGGACTCTTCATTTAAGCACTATCAAATCATGGGACATGAATTCTATTATCCTAGGCCTTTTATCAAACACTTTGCATGCATTCTTTTAGCTTAGGTATGTTTTCATGAATTTCCCCATTTTAAACCACATAAAGTTCATGGATTTCAACTAACGAACACATATACTTCATGAAAACACCTTTAGATATCATCTTAAAACTTAAACAACAATCATCAATATGTACATGGTCATATCACAACAAGAAAATCACAATATAATATTTAAAACATGGTTCTTGAGCTCTATGAACGAAATGGATCCATATATGAACACTACGCATACCTTAGATGGAAGATTCTTGATGATTGATGGAGAAATTTGCTTGAACTTGATCCCTAATTGAAAACCCTAATGTGTTCTTGAGAGGATTTTGAGAGAAAAAATATGTTTTGGTGAAATAAGGGCTTAATTCCGTGTTTATGGAATATATATAGGGGTGGAAAGATGACCCAAATACCCCTCTAGATTCGTCATTTAATTTCTGTGAAAATTACCCGATTTGGGCCCCCGACGCGATGTGGAGATATTGCGTTGCCCCCCGTTTGTGACCTAAGAACTCACCGCGATGCGGGGGAATCATGGAGAGATACTAGAAATTGATAAACGTCATTTTGGCTTACGGCGTGACACGCAACTGACTGAAATGACGTTGTTGAAACTTCAAATCGCCATAAATTCTTCTCCGGGTGTCCGTTTAAGGCGAATTTGGTATCAACGGAAAGCTTAATCAGTTCTCTACAATTTGGTAGGTATAAATCTTCCAAAATACCACCTATAAACTAAGTTATGCTCGTTCAAAGATGACCTATGTGAAATTACACACGAAAACTTGGTGGATTCAAAAGTTCTTAGCTTGTCTTACTCTAAGTGACTCTTATGAACATAGGATACTCATCCTAATTCATGTACTAAAATATGAATCACAGGATATGAGGTTTTATGTGTAGGAACAACGGTTCATTTTTTAGCTTAGAAATATATGGGGTATTACAAATATGTGGAATGCAATAAAGATGATAATGATGATGATGATGTGATGCACGAGGTCATCGTACAACCTCTATATACATCTACTAATTTATGCTCCCGATGTAGGACCCATAGGGTTTCATCAACCCATATACATCCAATATACAATACCAATACCAATATCCATAACTTCTCTTTGTCACATACATCGATAGAGGATTCTGAAAGATGCCACATTTTCTATCAAAAAGCCAATACTTCTAGTAATTCCACCAATGATACTAATGTTCCATGAATAAATATTATATGGGGATGTAATTCTCACAACAAACCAAAATGAGAATATCCAATATACCAACCATGTAAGCCAACAAATCACTAAATTCAACCAACCATCCATGATCCAATATAATCCATAAACTATCAAGTAAACCATGAAAGAAAATGTCATTGATACCACACAAATCCCAAAATCAAGTATTTTCCCACCAAAAAGGAGTACAATCAGGTATACATATATTAATACTATGACAACAACATCATTCAAGACCCCACATAGTCATACATATCAAGTAAACCACTAACTATTATCCACATAGGCCCCCACGCGAGCACATAAAATACCTAAACATACTTTCCATGATACAACCCCATACACATAGAGTGCTTTTATATTATTATTAACTATCCAACCCAATCTGAAGAAAGTTAAGCCATAACCTACCTCAAATGTCAAAACCAAAACAAATAGGGCTTTATCACTGAGCTTCCACCAGACACACGGATCTAAAATCATCTAAAACACACAAATATAGATTCTACATGTCCAAAAAGACAATGATAACCATATTGCCTATTTTCAGACAAAGTTCAAAATAGACCTCCAAAATGGGTTTTTGAAAAAAGGGGTAAAATCAGAATTTTAGTCCAAAAACATATTTACAAAGACTAAAGGAACTCATAGGATAAAACCCAAGTGGAAGCGGGTTGAAATTGGGCGTTTAAATTGAAGAAAATGCTAATTTGCTCCTTTTGAGAAAAAATCCCTAAATTCCAACTTTAAATCCAAATTTGAAAAAGATTTAGATGATAAAAATCAAAGGCAAAATAACTAAAATAGGGATTTGGAGCATACCAAGATTAAAAATGAAAGAAAATTCTCAAAAACACAAACCCCAACCTCCAAGTTTCGAAAATGAAAAAAAATCTCAAAAAAGGGGGATGTAGTCATCCAAGTATTGCCTAAGAGACTACCGAGTCTCTTAGGAGGCTATCACTTAAGCGACTAGGCGTCGCCGTCGCTTAAGAGAAGCCCGCCTTATCGCGTAAGTGACTTGTCTATTACTTAAGCAACAGGCTCCTGGCATACCAGTGCTGCTTAAGTGAGCCTGGTGTCTCTTGGGCGATACTCTAGCTATCAGGCTATGTTCTTAAGTGACCAAAGCATCTCTTAAGCGAATGAACCATCTGAGTGGTGCACCATCTAGAGACTTAGAGAATTCCTAGTCTCCACAGAACCCTCAAGATTTATTCAGAATCTCGAGAAAGAAAATGAACTAGTTTACCCACTAAATTTTAACTTCGAACTCAATGGCAATATCAGAATTTTGAAAAAAATGTTGTTAACTTAGAATTTACCTTAGAGATATATTTTCACAACTTTCTAGATTGAGGGTAAAAATGAAATACAAAAGTCGTAAAATGAAATCAACCATGTTACCAACGTAAAATCAATGTTCTGATCTATTAACATAGTTTGTTTTGCCATTTGATGCACAGGTCAAAAGATGTTGACCAAAGTTAACTAATAAGCCTTTAAGACCATCAAAAACCACAATCTTGCATAAATCATACCGAAATACATTAGGAACCATGCCAATCATCCCCACACCCTAGAAAACCACAAAGAAACCACGGGGAGGGGTAAAAGTTCAAATCAAAAAGAAATAAATATTTTAAATAAATCACCAATATTTAGGTCATTACACTCAACCTACCAGGTTGCCTTCTCATAGGGAAATGTTTCCATTGTACTTTCATAGAATAAATATGCTTAGACCTTAACTTCCTAGTCTGCCTATCTAGGATAGCAATGGGCTCTCAGAGGATAATTTATGATCTAATGCAACTGATACCCATAGAATCATATAAGAATTATCTAGATGGTATTTATTCTACATAGAATACTGGATAAACGACAAACTGATACGCAGGAAAAACTAGGCTATATGCCACATCTTCAAACTTCCCAAGAATGTCAAAAGTCCTAATAAATATCAGACTAAGCATCCCTTTCTTCCTAAATCTTATCACGCCTTTCATGGGTGCTACCTTCAATAAAAAACACTCACTAAGCATAAATGCTACATCACGAACTCGATGATCGACATAACTCTTCTGCCTACTTTAGGAAGCCACAATCCTCTACTAAATTAATCAAACTTGATCCATCGATTCTCTCAACAAATCAATGCCCCAAGGCCTAACTATAAATAAATCAAAGCCTCCCACAGGGATATACACCTATTTCCATACATAGCATCAAAAAGAACCATTTGAATGTTGGAATGGTAACTTTTGTTGTAGACAAACTCTACTAAGGGCAAGTACTGGTCCTAATAACCACTAAAATTCATACCACACTCTTGAAATATGTCCTTTAACACCTGAATGGTCTAGTGTGATTGATCATCTATCTGAGGGTAAAATTTTTGTTTATATCAAGTTGAGTACCCAACTCACTCAACATAAGACTCCAAAAAATCAAAGTAAATTAATTACCTCTATTAGAAACAATGGAGATAGGTATACCATACAACTAAACAATCTCTTGAATATAGATCTTAGCCAATTTCTCCGCATTATAGGTTACCCTTAGAGGTATAAAATATGTGGACTTAGTCAACCTATCCACAATCATCCAAATATAATCAACCATACCCAAAATTAGGAGTCGACCAACCAAAAAATTCATAGTGATCGGCTCTTATTTATATGTGGGAACCCGATCGTTGATGCTTATACTTCACTTGCTGGAAATTCAAACTTGTGGCCACAAACCCAATAATGTTTTTCTTTATACCATACCATCAATAATATTGCTTCAAGGCATGGTATATTTTTTCCGCCCCTGGATGAATGGAATACTTTGAACCTATCCACCAACTCTCAATACAAAAACGTGGTCCCATGGAATACTTTAAACCTATCCACCAACTCTCAATACAAAAATGTGGCCCCAATCCTCAAAACACCATCAAGGTAAAGGAATGCAGTCTTTGCCTCACTAATTAATAATTATCATGAATCACCCTCAACTTATCATCATCAAACTATCAAGCTCAAATTTTCTCCATCAATGAAGACATATCCTCAACAAAGGCCAAAATATAGCTAGGTATCGAAATATCAAGCCTAACCAACTGGTTAGTTAAAGACTAAATGTAAATGATACAACTTTCTCCCTTACCAATAAATGAGTCAAACTCCCCATTTGTGTTGCTTTTTGACTCAAGACATTTTATACTATATTATCTTTGCCCCCATGATATGGAATAGTGAGATCATTATCCTTAAGCAGCTCTAACCATCGATGTTGTATCATAAGATCTCACTGAATAAAGAAGTACTGAAGGCTATGATGATCGGAGAAAATCTCACAATAAACTACATTTAAGTAGTGTTGCCACAACTTCAACACAAACACTACCATTGTAACTCTAAAACATGAGTAGGGTATATAGTTCTTCTCATGAGGCTTTAACATCGAGAATTATAACCAACCAGCTTTCCTTTATGCATCACAACACCACCAAACACAACTCCAAAAGAACCACAGAACATGGTGAAACCCACTACCTCCTTAGGCAAAGTCAAGATAGAAGATGAAATCAACAACTTCTTGAGCTTTTAAAAGCTCTTCTCAAACATATCCGACCACTAAAACATAATTTATTTTAGTCAACTTGGTCAAAGGAGTTGTAATAGAAGTCAAACCCTAGATGAACTGCTAATAATAGCCTACTAACCCAATAAATATCTAAATCTCAATAGGAGAAGTGGGTCTAGCCTAAGCACAAACCACTGCTACCTTGGATGGATTGACCATAACACCATCCTTATCCACAACATGACCTAAGAAAGAAATAAAATCCAACCAAAACTCGCACTTAGAGAACTTGGAATACAACTTCTCATCTCTAAATCTCTGAAGTATAATTCTTAAATGCTTCACATGGTCAGCCTCATTCTTAAAATTAACCAAGATATCATCAGTGAACAAAATCACAAAAATATCAAGATAAGACCGAAATGCCCATTTTATCAACACCATAAATATTTTTAGGGCATTAGTCAAACGAAAAGACATAACCATTAAATCATAATGGCCATACCGTGTCCAAAAAGCTATCTTTAAAACATTCAAAGCTATAATCTGTAATTGATGATAACCAAATCTTAAAACAATCGTAGAAAGCATTGAAGCACTTTAAATCTGATCAAACAAGTCTTTAATGTGAGGAAAAGGATTCTTGTTCTTGATAACCACCTTGTTCAATTACCAATAATCAATACACATGTGCATAGATCCAGAAATATTCTTCACAAACAAGATAGGATAATCTCAAGGAGACACACACAGTCTAATGAAATCCATATCCAAAAAATCTTTTAACTGCACCTTTAATTTTTTAACTCTACAGTGGCCATACTCTACGGAGGAATAAAAATTAGCTTAGTTCCCAACTCAACATTAATGGAAAAATTATCATCCACTCTGTAGGTATACCAAGTAAGTCCATAGGAAACAAGTACTTGAACTCCCTAACAACTCATGTAGAATCCAAAAGTGGTGGTGAACCAACACTAGTATTGTGAATATAGGCCAAATAGGACAAATAACTTTTTCTTACCATCTGACAAGTATGTAAAAATGATATAAAGCTCTTCAAACATGTGTCTTGGAAAAAGAATCCAAAACCATATGATAAGGAGCCACCTAATCCATATCAAAGGCAACATCAAAATTAATCATAGCATCGATAATATAGCCCACCTAATTCTCATGCCTCAAAAAAGTACAAATAAAAGATTGGTACAATCAATCCATCACTAAAGAATTGACTACTAGGGTAGATATACTAACATGCATAGAAAGGGACTCACATATAACATCAATAACAGTAGCAAAATACACAAACGTATAAGAGAATGTATACCCAAGATCAAATAGTGTAGTAGTGAGATAATGAAAAAACTAGGATAATACCTGTAGTAACTGTATTAGAGGCCTCTTCCTTAAGTCTCCCAAACCAATTTAATTGAGATTTATATTTTCAATATGCCTATTTCAGCTGCAGATATCTGCTCTTATCAATCAACACTTTATATAGGGCCTCATTGTTCCTTGAAGTAGGATCTTCCTTAAACTATGTTTCATGTACTTATACTTCTTCCCGTGTGGCAATCTTTTAAAATATTTTCAATAGCTTCTTTAATCCACTGTGGTTGTGCCCTTTGTTTTTCTATCTAATGTTGAAACCAAATAAAAGGATTAAGAGTTCTTTTCTTAGTGAAATAATTCACTTTCTAAATTTAGATGAATAACATAATGTACTTTTGATTAAAAACATAATTAATCATGTGTTATTATCATCTTCTAAAAATTACAAAGTATCTTAATAAAAATCTTTTAAAATATTTTCAATAGCTTCTTTAATCCACTGTGATTGTGCCCTTTGTTTTTCTATCTAATGTTGAAACCAAATAAAAGGATTAAGAGTTCTTTTCTTAGTGAAATAATTCACTTTCTAAATTTAGATGAATAACATAATGTACTTTTGATTAAAAACATAATTAATCATGTGTTATTATCATCTTCTAAAAATTACAAAGTATCTTAATAAAATTTGAATTGTGCTTGCCAATTTTTTTCTCAAACTTTGGTACCACTTACCTCCAAAATTTTAAAAAACTTATTTAATTCATCAAAAAGAGGAGTTTTAGGATCTCAATAACTCTTAATCATATGCATAAGGTATGGACTGGGAGTGGAAAAAGAAGAAGAGAATATAAAAAAAGACTATTGAAAGAGAATTCAAAATAAAAAAAAGGGAAAAAAGATTAACTTGCCAATTAAAAACTTAAATGGATTTGCCTGCCAAATTTTCTAGACCCGATTCTATACGTATAAATCAAGAGAACAAGAGTATAATGTACATAGCTTGATCTAATCCAGGGAACTTGAATAAAAAAATCTTCTTATAACATTGCTTTTTAAGGTCTGATTTTAAAAGCTTAAAAATTGTTACTAGTGTGGAGTCGTCAGATATTGCAATGTCCATTTCTTATGGAGTACGAGTTGCAAAAATCCACTGATCCAGTAAAGAATTATCACAAAGTCAAATACCCATAAAACAACATCTTTTTGTTTGCAATGTAAGTTAAATTTCTTGTCAATGATCACCTTTGATTAAAAAATGTTTCATATTAAGGTGCTAAGTTATTGTTTACTTGTCATTTTCTTTGTCACAAAGTTACTAAATATTTGATGGTTTCATTTCAGAACAAATTATTTAACTAATTTGGCGCCCCAAAAGCAAAAGAGGAAAGTTGTAATTTTATTTGCAAAAATTACTTAAAAATACACCTTAAGTTTCTATTATTACATAAAATCTCAACTATCAAAAGTAATTACAAAAATCTTTTTTAACACTTTCTTTCTCTAAACTTCATAAAAATATCTCACCTACCCTTTTATTATGCCTAATGCTCTTCAAACAAAAATCAAGAGGTTTCAAGTTTTAATTTTACAAACATGTTCTTCTCAAATTGTTCAACTTCAACTTTTCAACTTATACTGAAAAACTTCATTAACATTCTTCTTCAAATTCTTTTGGAGGTTATTATAAATTTTTTTCAACCTTACTATATCAAAATAGTCGATTTAATTTATTACATATTCTTCATTCACTAAATTAAGATTAGTAATAGATTATGATCCATCGTTTAGTTTAGGAATAACTTAATTAGATGATAATGAACAAACAAATTAAGTATTTGAGTTTGTTCCGAGAACTTTTGATAATGAGGACCCCAATTTCAGAGAAAATAGATCTAAACACCATAAGACCCAACTAAGATAAAGAAGTTGAGGGAAATTGCTGGTAGAAGCTCTAAAAGATCGGTTGTTGGATCTTCAAGTAAGAAAAAGTGAAGATGCATCACGACCCCATCTTCCAAAAGTATAGTACTTTGTTGTTGAATGTGCATATTTTTTTCAATTTACGTATTCTTACACATTATTATATAAGTATCGGTTGTTGTTATTTTAACCCTTGATACATAGCTTAGTTATGTATAGGGTTGGAGATGCCTTTCAAGATTTTTTTTTGTTTCAACACTTATACATCATTTTGTAATGTCTATGGATTGATTACCTCTAGTATGATACATATCATCGTTATGTATATTAGTTGGAGGTCATCATTGTCATAATGTTATTTTATGCCTGATACATATTTATGTTATGTATAGGAATGGAATAACATATGCTGATTCAAATCTGATACATAACATGGATATGTATATTGGTTGGGTTTCATTATTTTCATGATGTTATTTAATGCCTGATACATAACTATGCTATGTATAGGAATGGAATAACATATGTTAATTCAAATCTGATACATAACATAGTTATGTATACGGATTGATTATTCTATGCAGACATGTTTTTATTTCACTGTTGATACATAAATATGCTATGTGTAGGAATAGGATAACTGAAGTTATTTCAAATCTAATACATAACATAGTAATATATATTGGATATATTTATGACTAAGTCTATTTAGTTTTGTCAATATATGTTCAAGTTTGGTTTTAGATTTAAATAATGGTGGTATGCAATGTTTATGATTGTAGAAGATAAAATACTGAATCTAAGAAGTTTCACTTCATCTTTTGCATATCGGTAGTTCATGCAATTGTAAATTTGGGACAAATATAAAAAATTATTTAGGTGAAGAAATACTTGAGCTATTTTTTCAATCATTCTTTGGGGTATTTCTCACTATGCCTTAATGTAACTTCCAATTCCAGATATCAATATATCTGCTGATGCTTGAGATAGAGCAGGATAATTCGGATGAAATTCATGTATATGTAAAGAAACTGCTTTCAAGTTAGTATTTTTGAGTTTTCTCTCATCACCAATCTTAAATATATCAATAATACTGAGGATTACCGATATCCAACTCAAATAAATCTACTTTAATAGAGAAGTATTTCCCTAAGGAAAAATTGGAATAGCCAAACTCAATTTGGTTCAATGTTTCAAAATGGGAAACTTCGACCCCAATGGAGATACGTTGCACATGGATATATTGTATTTCATTCTTATGTTTTTGTTTCACAATTACGTGATGCACCAATTAGCATAGAAAACTTTCAGATGGTGGAGGATGGACGTTATGAATAATTTCCATAGGGAAAGAGTGCATTCAAGAAGTTGATTATAACATGGGGATAAATTTTTTTGTGGAAAAACAACTATTCAGGTTAAGAGGCATGCCATACGTACTAAAAGTCTGGATGTATGATTGTTGTTTTGAAGTTGAAAAAAAGATGTTGTCTGGTAAAGTAACATTATTTCTAGGAATTTGAATTGATCAGTTGTGAGAGTCAATCCCAAATATGAGAAGTTCATAACTTGGATATTTAGTAAGGTAAATCTCATACACTATTTAATTTTTATGTTTTAATCCATTACATGTTTTCTGATCACTCTTGCATGTATGATACATTAATTAGTTTTGTATATTATGGTATACTTAAATATGCATAGAATATCATATGGAATATGATATATATATATATAATATGGAATATAATATATATATATATATATATATATATATATATGGTGTTAATTCAGTAATAGGATCCAATGGTTGCCTGAAACATTCAATGTTTATCTTTGTTACATTTATATGATGCTTTATTATTCATAGTTTGTTTACAACAACATACGTCCCACTCTTAAGGAAGATTTGATAGGGTATTGAAATATATGAACCCACACCATTATATGTTCCAATCACATCGGCTGGTCACCACGAGAAAAGGGGCTTCAATTCTAAGAAGACATCTTCTCACTAAGGACCTAAAGGTTTTCATGATTTATCATGACCTAAAAACTAGGGGTCATGATGGTACTTATTGCGGAAATCCTTGATAAGTAAGCCTATCACCAAACTAATATAAAATGAGAAAAAACAATACCAAAACCAAGGCAAGACCCCTAGAACAAAGTCTATCCATATATAAATATAGTAAAAGCGAAGATATAATCACGATACCAGTCAAATCCCAATACCTGATGTCAAAGTGTAAGAACTAACTAGTATAACTCGAGGTCCAAAAATACATAAGATATCTAAATAGGAGAAAAATGTTGTCTCTAAATACAAGTAAGACATAGTCTAGATAAGAAAAGGAAAAAGTCAACTCCGGATGCATAGATCAACCACTACCTCAAATGGGATCCAAGTATCGCCTGAATAACTATCTATGTGGCGCACTCGTACCGAGATTATTATAGAAATGGCATAGTGGGGATGAGTATGGTCCACTTATACTCAGTAGGTATCATAGGCCGACTAAGTAAAGTAAAAAATAAAGCATATAAACACAAACTATGGGAAGTCACCTGCAATTAGAAAATGTCCCAAATAGTAGCCCGCACCATCTCCAATAATAGTTCTAATATACAAACATATAACATCTATAGGAGAGAAAAGAGGAATAAATATACACGTATATCTAATACAATATAGGAAGGTATAACAAAGGGATAGATTTTAAGACATATAGAAAGACAATCACAGCATAAGCATAATATATGAAGTGCAATGAAGATGATAATGATGATGATAATAGATGAGGTCGTCACACAACCTCCATAAACACCTACAGAGCTAAAGCTTCCAACTTAGGACCCAAGGGAAGTTTGTCAACCCATATACAATTAATATTCAATGCAAATATTTATATCTCCACTCTGACACATACATTAGTAGAGAGTTTTTAAAGATGTCACATTTTCTATCTGACAAGTTAGTGTTTCTAGTATTTTTAAAAATTCCACGATGGTACCAATATTTCATGAATGAATATAATATAAGGATGTAATGCTCACAACCAACCAAAATGAGAATATCTAATATCTAGCCAATATACCAACCAAGTAAGCCAAAATCCACTAAAATACACCAACCACCCATGATCAAGTATAATCCAAAAAACATCAAGGGAAATGTTCAAGTAAAATGTCATTGATTGTAACGACCTAATTTTTTGATGATTTATACTGAAATATTCATTTCTATGTGATTTGACCATTTTACCCCTCCTCATGGTTACATTGTGGTATTTTTGGGGTATGGGGATGCTTGGCATGGTTTCCAATATATTTTGTGTGATTTATGTGAAATTATAATTTTTGATAGCATGAAAAGACGTATAGTTGACTTTGGTCAACATTCATTGATCTGCACATCGAATGAAAAAAATAAAATGTGTCAGTAGATCTGAAATGTCGATTTTAGGTTGGTATGGTTATATGGATTTTTTCTATCTCATTTTGGCCCTCAATTTGAAAAGTTATGAAATTGGATTTTGAGGGACAACTTTGTGAAAACGTCAGTTTTTTGAAAATATAATATTGCCATTAAGTCTGGAGCATCAAATTTGATAGGGTAGCATAGTTTATTTGTGTTCACGGGATTCCAGATGAATCCTAAGTGGTCTGCGGAGAATTAGAATTCTCCAACTAGTGTTGGTGCACCTGCGAAAATGATGGGATGGTCGCTTACGCGACTCAGCTGACCAGACGCAAGTGTGCATATGCAATATCTTTGTCGTAATTATGGGTCTTACTTATGCGATGATATGTTTCCATACGCGATGCCTTCCCTCAGTATAGGTACCGCTCACATGACCTGGTGATTGCGTATACAATGTATAGGTCCTTTATATACCCATGTTATGCCATTTTTCACTATTTTTGAGATTGGAGCTTAGGATTTTGTGATTTTGAGAAATTTTTCTCACTTTTAATCTTGGGTAAACTCCAAAACACTATTTCAGCTATTTTCTCCAAATTTCATCATGTATTCCTTATTTACACGTGAATTAAAAATATAGAAATTGGAGATTTTGGCCCGTAAGGCCTAAAAATTATAATTCTCCAATTTAAATCCTATTTTTTTATCCATTTTTACTTGGACGAGTTTCTAATCTTATAATTATCACTTTTCCTTGGATTTCATCTTGAAAACAACTTTAATTGTGGATTTTAAAATAAATTTCGAGGATTTTTGCTAGTAAAGCTTAAGCATGGTTTTTCTTCAATTGGGACTTCATTTTAACTCATTTTTGCGTGGGTTTTAAGCTATAGACTCTTATAAATATGAGGGGCATATTTCAAAAATAAAACTATGATTTTACCTTTTTTCTTAGGAAATTCATTTTGGGGATCCATTTTGACCCTGACAAAAAAATAAGCAATATGGGTATCATTGTCTTTGTTTTGACATATAAATTCTATATTTGTATGATTTCGTTGATTCTGAGTCCATTCGCGAGGATTAAAGCTTTTGTTTGAAGTCTTTCAGACTAGTTTTCCATATTCGAGGTCGGTTATTGCTTAACTACTTTCAGACTTGATTGTGTAGTTAATGTTGATACAAAAATAGGTTAAGGGTGTGGGAACTAATAATGAAAATGAATATAATTACTGTGTCATGCCCATATGAGGGCCTATATACTGATGTATTTGGTGGTTTTTGCAACATTATTTGGTATTGGTAACTGTGTGGGGTCTTATATGATGTTGTTGGCCTTGTATACGTGAAATTAATTGTATTCTATTACTGAAAAAGCCTAATGTGGCATCAATGTTGTAATTTAATTGTATTCTACTCTTTTGGCATATGGTTTACGTTGGAATTCATGGATTGTTGGAAATATTGAGTGGATTATCAGCTGACCTAGTTGTTATATTGGTTGGATATGGAAATACTCATTCTGGTTGGCTGTGAGCATTACATACTAATATCATATACATTCATAAAACATTGGTACCATCGTGGTAATACTAGAAATAGTGACTTTTTCTGACAGAAAATGTTAGATTTTAAAACACACTACCGATGGATGTGTGTCACTACCCAAACCAGGGCCTAGTGGTGACAGGTATATCAAGCCCACCGTGATCCAAAGACTACCTTCTTATCCTAACCACTGACAAAAAAGATCAAAACGGAGACAAAACCAAACCAAATAAAATACCAAGGGAGAGAATAAAAAATATACACAATGACCAACAACCCCTACACTTGTCCACAAAGCCTCTAAAACTAAAATGCCAGATTAGGTTGGGACATGCCCCCGATCATGACAATGGAATTCTTCAAATCCCAAAATATGTAAAGAACCCTAATGAAATGATAAAACTTTTCAGATAATGGATCCTAACCATTTCACCACAACTCAACCACTATCCGCACCATTTTACACTGCACAAGAGTAACAAAATAACCCTAGGACCTTACATCATGAAATAATGTAGCATCCAGGGATGGTCAGTAGGATAAGAACTGGCATGTAACTCAGAAAAAGTGATAAAATAATTCCATGTCCAAATCTAGTCAAACCTCATGCACATATTCATACATACATATATATAGGATGTTGGGATAGAGTGAAGGGTCATGAATATGAGAGTTTAAAATCCTTAACCTAGACTATGTAACTCTATCCATCCTAAGGTCACCCATGGCCTATATGGGTTCAACTCTTCCTACTGAAAGGGCCCCAGCGCATATTAGCCGCATGAACCAAGGAAATCTATAGGAGGGATAGAGGCACCAAGGCTCCAGCCATCCCAAAAATATATAATGTGTGAACTATGCACACGATCATAAAGACCCCCACATCGGCAAATGTGGTTTCCAGTATTGGTCCCCCTGGAATTCCACCTTCACGGCGAGCTACACAGCCCCATTATAAA
The DNA here is from genome assembly GCA_030864215.1 of Capsicum pubescens. NCBI lineage: Eukaryota > Viridiplantae > Streptophyta > Magnoliopsida > Solanales > Solanaceae > Capsicum > Capsicum pubescens. Next base: position 143,170,695 of record CM061547.1, read on the forward strand.
CCCAAGTTAAAACATTTTCAGATAATCCCAACTGTTAACCAAGGAGTCATTTATTAAGGCATTTACCAGTAGTATCGTCATACCAATTATGCTTGAAACCTAATCCAATTATGCCATTCCAATCCAATTAACCAATTTGACTCCCAAGTTCCATTTTTAAATCCAAACCATGGACACCAAGGCCTTTCACATCCGTTTTTATCTGTTTGTCCATTAATACAATGCAGCCATTTCAAAAATGAGTTAAATTATGCAAATTCTATTTTTAAAACCAAAGTTATGAAATTTGGTTGAGGTGATTACCATTATTAAGACAAAATCCAACATCTTGGGGAAACCCTTGTTCCCAATTCCAAATTCCCATAAAAGTGCACCCATTCTATCCCAAAAACCACTTATCAAACATGAATGATATATTCAAAGCATGGGAAAACAATTCCAATAGTAAACAACCAAAAGCCCTTAACCCAAATTTCAAACCCAACAATTTAATTCACATGAACAATGATTAAACATATGTCTTAACATAAAATCAAGTTAGGGATGAGAGACATGCCTGAAACACACAAAAATTTAGAATAAATCTGTTGTTTGAAGCTTGAAGATTGAATTCCTTCAAGCCTTAGTTTTCTCTTGACTTGGGATTTAGAGAGAAGAGAGTAGTGTTTGATTTTGATAACTGATATTTAAAGGGTCTTTTAGATGTTTTTAAGTCATGAAGAATAGTATATAGGTAGGAGAAGACCAAAGAACCCCTAATTAAAATATGAAGGAAAAATTAGGTCCAGTCATCACGGGCCAGATAATGACTCGTGAGGTCAGACCACGAGTCGTTGCCTGGACTAATGACCTAAACGTTAAAATTCCCATTGTTCACAGTTATGACTATGATTCATTCACTATGACTCTTTGTATGATGTCACGACTTGTGATGTCGACTCATGGTCAGGGCAGTACGTCTAGGAAACTTTACTGGTGAGACCACAAGTCTCACCCTACGACTTATGACAAGTGATAACATCTCATCACCTGAGTCATAGTCACAACAGTGTTGAAAAAAATGTATAAATTTTAGAGTCTAAAATCTAGAGTATTACATTGCCCCTCCCTCTTAGGATTATTCATCCTTGAATGAGAAGTTAGGGGAATCCTTAGACGATACCAAACAGAATGCGACAAGAATCTAAGCACAATTAAAAAAGAAACAAAACGGAAACAAAACTCATACCTCAAACATTTGCATCCAAAGTTGGGAACAAGAATGGATACTTGGCCCTCATATCATTTTCATCTTCCTATGTAGCTTCTTCCACCTTTTGATTCCACCAAAGCACAATCGAAGCTACATCCTTAGTACTCAACCTACGAACTTCCCTATCCAATATCTCAATCGAGACTTTCTCATAAGACAAGGAATCCAAAATACCAACATCCTCCACAGGGAAAATCAAAGAAGGATCGCCCACACACTTCTTCAGCACAGACATATGGAAAACAGGATAAATAAATCCCAAGATCACAGGAAATCCAACTCATAAGAAACATTTTCAACTCTCCTCAAAACCTGTTGTGAAATAACATAATGGGGACTGAGTTTCCCCTTCTTCCCAAACATCATGACTCCTTTTATAGTAGAGACCTTCAATAACATCCAATCACTAACCTCAAACTCCAACTCCCTTCGCCTCATATCCGCATAAGACTTTTGGCGACTTTGGACAGTCTTAAGACTTTCTCTAATGATAACACTTATTGTATGCAAACTCCATAAGAGGTAAGTGATCAACCCAACTACCATAAAAATAAATCATACATGCCCTTAGCATATCCTCCAATGTATAAATAGTCATTTCTACTTATCCATCCATTTTAGTATGGAATGCGGTGCTAAGGTTTACCTGAGTACCTATACCTTTCTAAAATACACGGCAGAAATAAGAATAGAACCACGTACCTCAGTCTGAAATGATGGACACAAGAACTCCATGCAACTTAACAAACTGCTGAATAAAAAATTTAGCATAATCCTCACCAGAGTAGGTAGTCCTCACACACAAAAAGTGAGCAGACTTAGTCATCCTATCCACAATAACCCAAATTGAGTCATACTAGTTCTGAGACAACGGAAGACTCATAAAAAAATCTATATTAATTATCTCCTACTTTCACCTAGACAACTCTATCTCTTGAGACATTCCACCAGGCCTTAAGTGCTCTACCTTAACTTTCTGACAAACCATACACTTAGCAATAAAATTTTCCATGTTTCTCTACATATTGTTCCACCATTATATTACCTAAAATTCATGATACATCTTAGATAAAGAGGGATGTACTGTATATCTAGAGTCATGAGCCTCAATCAAAATACTCTCCCACAACCCATCAATATCAAGACTGCACAAGCAACCTTGATATCTCAAGATGTTATTTCCATTAATCTCAAAATTCATAACCTTTTCCTGACCCACATCATCCATAATCTACATAAGTATGGGATCCAAAGCACCTACTTTTCCTTCATCTCCGCACCAATAGATGATTTAACCATTTTTTGCATAATTATTTTCCCATCCTCAGAGTCCAAAAGATGAACTCCCAAGTTAGCCAACCTGTGAATATCATTCACTAATATATTTTTCTCCTCCTCGACATAAGATAGGCTCCCCATAGATGACCTTCTAAGAGCATCAACAATAATAGTAGCTTTACTAGATGGTAGTGCAAACTCATGCTATAATCCCCAAGCAATTAAAGCTATCATCTCTGCCTGAGATTCAGCTCCTTCTAAGTGAACATATATTGTAAACTCTTATTGTCTGAATAGATATCCATGTGCACCCCATACAAATAATAATGCCAAATCTGTAGGGAAAAACCATAACTACTAACTCTAAATCATGAGTTGGATAATTCCTCTAGGGAACCTTAAGCTGCCTGGAAGCATAGGCTATGACCTTACCATGTTTCATTAAAAAACAATCCAGTCCCACACGAGACAAATCAAAAAATAGTTTAAAACCATCACCCTTGGGCAGGGTCAGAACTAGATAGAAGTTAAGCTTTTCTTTAGCTTTTCTAAACTATCCTCACAAGCATCAAACCACAAGAACATAACCTTTATTTGAGTCAAATTTGTCAATGGAGAAGCAATAGAAGAGAAGCTCTTCATAAACCTTCTATAATACCCAACTAAGCCCAAGAAGCTCCTAATGTTAATTAGAGTCATGGGTCTATTCCAATTCCTAACTGACTCAACTTTCTGTAAATCTACCTTAATCCCTTCACTAGAAACAACATGTCCATGAAAAGTTACAACATTAAGCCAAAACTCTCAATTATAAAATTTAGAATACAATCTCTGGTCCTTAAGAGTCTGCACCATAATTCAGAGGTGATTGCCATGATCCTCCTCACTCTTAGAATGCACCAAGATGTCATCAATGAAGACTATAACAAATAAACCAAGGAACTATCAGAAAACCTAATTTATGAGATCCATGAAAGCAGCCAGAGCATTAGTCAACCCAAATAACACAACCAGAAACACAAAATGGTCATATCGGGTTTGGAAAACATCTTGGGAATATCAACCTCCCTAATTTTCAAATGATGATAGACCCAATTAAGATAAATCCTTGAGAAGTATCTAGAACACTCAAGTTAGTTGAAAAGATCATTAATCTTAGGAAAGGGGTACTTGTTCTTCACTGTAACCTTATTCAACTGATGATAATCTATACACATATGAAGGAACTCATTTTTCTTTCGCACAAAAAGAACAGGAGCACCTCACGGAGAAACACTAAAATGAGTGAAACGGTTATCAAGGAGATTCTTTAACTGCTCATTTAGCTTCTTTAATTCAGCCGGAGCTATTTTGTAGGGATGAATAGAAATAGAATGGGTATCTGGTAGAAGATCAATCCCAAAATCCATCTCCCTATCCAGAGAAATCTTGGGTAGATCATCGAGAAATACTTCAGGAAATTTATCAAACACAGGGACAAATTGCAAAGCCGGATCTTCAGAGTTAGAATCCATAACCCAAACTAGATGATACAGACACCCTTTGGAAATTAAATTTTAAGCTCAAATATAGGAAATAAACCTCTCTTTGGGTATTAAGGAACTCCCTTCCTATTCTATCACTGGTTTATTGGGAAAATAGAAACTGACCTTCTGGGTCCTACAATCCAGAGAAGCATAGCACGAATGGAGCCAAACCATCCCTAATATTACATAAAAATCAACCATGTCAAGCTCTATCAAATCCATTAATGTCTTCCTGCGAAAGATGGACATTACACAACCCCTATTGATTTTTCTAGAAACTATAGAATCACCGACCAGAGAAGAAATAGAGAAGGGGTCATAAATATTCTTACAAGCAAAACCAAAATTCACAACCGCATAATAGGTTACACAGGATAGGGTAGAACTTGGATCAAGAAAATAGTAAATATTATGGGAGAAGAGTTGTAACACACCAGTAATAACATCAGGAGATGCCTTAGACTCCTAACGAGTAGAAAGTGCCTAGAGATGATTCTAGCCACTGCTGGTACAAGAAGTAGTACCCTTAGGGGCAGAAGAAGTGGCAATCGAAACTTTATTAACCCCGGTGGAAACCTTAGCTAAAGGAAAATCTCATTGTATATGACTAAGCTGACCATAATTATGGAATCAATTTCTCCCCTCCTAACAATATCCACGGTGAAGTTGCCCACAAAAATGACAAGGAGGATAAGGTGGGGTTGACAAAGCTCCACTAGACTAGGACTGGGCACCATATGCCTTTGGACCGCTGCTATCCTAAAAACAATGATCACCTAAAGGCTTAGGTTAGGAGGAGTGGCAGAAAAATGCAAATTTCCCCAATTCTTCTTCTTAGTCCACTATCTACCATCTATCCTACTATTCTGCTAACCTACACCCTACTCAGAGTATCTAAACTTCTTATTCTTCCTTTATCCCATCTCTTTCTACTTTTTTTTCTCATTTTCTACCTATTGCATATAAACTACTAGCTTGGAGATGTCCATATCATTGTTGACACCTAATATTTGCCCTCCATGACTGAATTTAATCCTGGATTTCTTAATTTTTTATAAAATTGAAATATTTATTTTATCCGAATAAATGTGCTCTAAAATATTTATTTGGGATAATTTTGTCTTTTAAGTGATGATTATATATTTTTGTATTTACATAGACAAGATTGTATAATAAATGAACTTTTTTGTGAAAATTGATGTTTTACTGAGATTAAGCTTGAAAATTAATCCAAATAGATAAAGTCTTGATTTAAATATAATTTATTCTCAAAATTAATTAATTTGGAGATATATTTATTTGGTTTTATTAAATCAAGAAGCTTGGGATTAAATGAGGTATTAATTCATATTGAATTTCAATTTAATTTAGACGATCTATTAAATTTGGCCATAATTGAAATTAAATTTATCATAATTGCGATGTAATTGGCCAATGGATTTTTAATTTGACCAAATATTTAATAAATTAACTAAATCCTATATTGATTGGGATTATTTTTAAAATAACCTCAAATCCTAAATTTTCCCTCAACCTCGTCCTTTTTCCATTTTGAAATTCAAAATTTGTACTAGATTGTACAATCCCCCCACCCCCCAACCTTGTCTTTTTTCTATTTTGAAATTCAAAATTTGTACTAGATTGTACAATTCCCCCAAAAATTGTACTTTTTTCATTTTGAAATTTAAAATTTATACTAGATTGTACAATTCCACCTCAAATTACCCTCCAACAAACCTTACCCTCAATAAAAAATTCTAAAAACATCCCTAAGTTCTTTCTCCTACATTTGTGGATTCAAAGAATTGAATCCCCATTCTTTTCTATAAATACTAGTACAATTTTGGTAGAAAGTAAGTCTCAAAGAGTGGAAAAAACTTTTGAGCAAAGAGTTAATTTTTTTAGTAAACTTTTTCAAGCGGTAGGCTAATCGGGGTTCTCAAAATATTATTTTCCGGTGGCTAACAAGACACCAAACAAAGATTAAAGTCTCATTTTGCATCTTCAAAAAAGGTAAACATACCTTTTCCTTTTAATTTTGTTATCGTTTTCTTCTTCTTCTCCTTTTTGGTAGTTTTCGTAGTTGTAAATTTGTTTGCTGGGATTGTTCACTGTAGACGGCCTTGAAGGCCATATGATGTTGTGATATCAATATAGCTATTTTTATGTTCATGGTATAAAATGAGCTGACAATAGTTGAATGTGTTTCTTTGGCTTTATTCTTTGATTTTTATGATTAGATGAGTAAATTTTCGAACTTTGCTTGATTAAAATACGTACTCATGTCTCTTTTAGTATGTAAATTTATTTCCTTTATGTCGGAAAAGAATAGTTACTATTGTTAAGGGTCGTGAAATTATTTATCAATTTGAAGTAGTGAGTTACTTGTATCTAGAGATTTGTTGTTATTTTTGAAAGGCATATCATAATGTATTGTGTTTGTGGCCTAGTGATTTGCAAAATCATCGCTTAAGGTTGAAGTTAACCACTTTGGCAGACACATGATAGTTGGCTCATTCACATGTAGAAATTATAATTCAAGTGCTACTTTTAAGATCTAACTCCTTTATCGATCCTTGATTCTTTTGATTAAAAATTTATTTTTCTCCATGATTATATGCCACGATGAAATGCTAAGTTATTTTGATAAATGTTTTAAGTCATGATTTACTCATTTTCATGTTCAAAACTGTCTTTGATTTTCTCTTGTTTAGATTGAAAAGTTGTTAGGATTATAGATTTTGTTGAAATTGAGTAGAATTAAAATAGGAGTTTGCATAATTGGACACTTTTTTTTTAGAATTAATCTTTTATTATTTTTTCTATCTTATCTTTGAATATTATTTCTCAAACATGTTTAATATAAGTCATTTGCTTCACCTCGCTTATTGATTTATTTCTTGAAGTAGTTTGGTGCATTTAGGCGTCCCATTGTTATTCACATACTATTATGAATTTTTCTTCAAATCTGTTGCTGGACTCCATTCGGTATTGAAAAAATATTGTTGCACTAGTTTGTCTTGTATTTCACATTTGAGCTGTCACAAAAAGGATTCCTCATCTTATGCTCATTCCTCTTTTCTTTATTTAATGAAAACATGTCTTAGACTACATTATATCATAGTATTAGGTGCAAATATGTGTTGATCTATAGAAATATTTGTCCAAATTTTAAGCAACTATACTTGTGAGTCAATGTCTTCTTTTCAAGGATTAGTTGATTCTATTGTGCTGGGCTCGATTTTTTGTAAGATTGTTTGAGAAATAGGTTAATTTTATTTTTGTTGGATAATTTGATTTATTTTGATATCATAGTATACTATTTCTTTATGCTTGAGAATACTATTTTTTCATCTCATCATTTATCTATTAAGTGTAGAATTTTCAAACACATATTAATTCTTTTTCTTTTATCTTTTTCTTTCCATGAATTTGTTTTGAGTCCAAATGGAATCCTTTCCACTAGTATTTCGTAATGGGACAATGAGGCCCACCTCTTCGAGTCAAGTCCAAAGTTTAAATCCAAAGTCGATTACATGGCGTGCGGGTGCAAGAAGATGGAAGAAGAAGGAAAATGGGCCAAAACCCATTGATGAGGTTGCTAAGAGACTTGAAAAGTTTGATTTTTATTATTATCTCATTATTTATTTATTTATCTATTTGTTCATTCATTTGGGCCTCGAAGAAAAAGTTATAATTTAATACAGGTGAAGCGAATTTTTGGACCTTCAAGGTTTGAAAACAAGATTAGGACCAGCGGGGCAAAAGCCCAAATGATTAGACTAGGATAGGTGCAAGTGGGACAAACGCTCAAATGATTAGATTAGGACCGGTTCATTTGAATGATTTGGGCCTAATGGACTAAGTCTTTTAATATCCCCCTTTTCCTTTTTATGCTAGTTGTTCTTTTAGACTTAGTTAAAATTCCCGCTAAGTTGTCAAAACTCGTTTTGCACGAATCTTGAAAATAAATTTTCTCTTAATAGATTTATTTTCAAAAATCAACTTTCCCTTTTAAAGCTAGTCAAAAATTTGTTTTCAAATAGTCTAAATAACTGCAACTTCGCACATACTCTTGGTGCCTTAACAACCTTCTAAAAGTATTAATAGGAACCACTTACTCGGAGTTTCTAAACTTGACAGTTTTTTCCTGTTTTGAATCTTTTAAGTAATATTTTTATTTTTTCTTCATATTTTCTCAAAAATCAAGTGGCGACTCTGAAATTGCTTAAATTATTTTGAGCTTTTCTTTAAGTTTTTGAAATAGTTTAAAAAGTTGAAAAATAATATTTTCCAATCCTTCGAATTGAAAAAGGGGAAAATAATCGCAGCCTTACACTTCAATACCAAGTCACGAGACAACCCAGAAAAAAACTTTCTCATCTTGGATCTCATGTTATACACCAACTTTGGAGCATAACGTGACAATTTTTGAAATTTCAGTGCATACTTCTTCACACTCATCTTCCCCTACTTCAGGTTCACAAACTCTTCTGCCTTAGATCCCCTCAACTCCTAAGGTAAGAAATGATCAAAAAAGCATCTAAAAAGTCATCCCACACTGCCTGCTCAGCATCATCACCCCTCATAGTTTCCCACTCCTTATACTACTAAGCAGCGACATCTTTTCACTGATATGTAGCAAACTATACACCCTCAGAATCATTAGCACGCATCACCCTGAAAATATTTTCTATCTCATCTACAAGCCCTCGAGGATCCTCCTCAACTATAGAACCTGTAAAGGTTGGGGGATTCAACCTCATAAATTATCCAACTCGAGTGACCTCAAATTAATGAGCAACAGAACTAACATGATCAGACTGACCAAACTGTGATGCTAAAAATTGAGTAAGTATATGAATAGACTGATGAAACTCCGCATTAGATATATCTCCTTGAGGAGACTGGGAATAAGAATCTCTAGCCCGAGAAGCCTGATGAGGACTAATAGGGACCGGTGGAACTCCACGTGGAGTGGTACAATTTGGACAAGGGACCTTAGACCGGGCCTGCACTCTATAAGCAAGGTGAGTCGCCTCTACATTCTCCTCGGGTAGAACAGAGTTCCCAATGGAGTTTATACAAACATCAAATCTTCAAGGAGGCATGATCTGAAATACGAGGAAGTCATAAGTTAGAAAATTTGCATAACACTAGACTCTATAGCCCGAAATAGAACACAAGAAAGGAAAAATTCCTAAATTCCTTGTAGCCTCCCCATTATAAGTGTGGCATGCTACACACTCATAAAAGGGAATCTACTCGACACAGCTTTGTGGACATCCAACGACCCTTAATCATGCTCTGATACCAAGTTTGTCATGACCTAGTCGTGACAGGTATCTCAAGCCCATTATGGGCCGGAGACCACCCCCTTAGACTAGGGGTGGCAAACGGGCGGATTGGATTGGATTTGGATGGGTTAAATATGGATTGAGCAAAAATGGTTTGGATTGCAATCCGCCCATATAAATATGGGTAAATATGGATTGGGTAAAAATGGTTTCAACCCACTTTAACTCCTAAGTCAAAAACTTAAAACTGCTATATCATATCAACTTGACTTTTCTTCCATTTCTTTTTTTTTAGTTTTTTCTTTTTAGTTTTTTTTGTCTCTCTTCTATATGTAGCCTCTAGTTTTTTTTTCTTTTTTCATTTTTGTCATTTCTTTTTTTCTCTCTCTTCTATCTCTACCCTCTACCCTTTGTTTTTCTTTCTTTTTTCTTTTTTTTTTTAGTTTCCTTTTTAGTCTCCTTTTTTTCTATTTTTTATTTTTTGTTTTTACTTCTTTCTCATTTTTTTCTTTTTTGGTTGTATTTTATGTTTTATATTTTTTTTTATTTTCAAGGAACATGGTTAAGTAGAGTACAAATTATGGATGATGACTAAAATATCGTAACCACTCAGTATATTTGTTTTCACCATTATCTTTTTTCTTTTTCCTTTTTTCCTTTTTCATTATTTTTTATTTTTGCTTTTTTTTTGTATTTTTTTCTTCAATTCTTTCTTTACGCTTTTCTCTCTCTTTTATCTCTAACTTCTACCTCTCTTTTTACTTTTTTGTTTTTTTTCTATTTTTGGTTTCCTTCTTTTTTTAATGATAACGAAAATACCATAAGCGCATATTGATTTATATTCGCCCAACATTTATAATTCAAGGGCTATGTGGATCCTCAGCCATATATATTTTAGTCTCAAGAAAATACAATTAATTCATAAATTTTTTATTTTTTTTCATCCGATGTCCGGTGCCTGTATTGGAGCCCCGACTAATTTGAATCGGGCGTTGCAGGGCCCATTAAGGTGGCAGCGCTCCCAACAGAGTTTTCTCCATAACCAGGGTCGCACTCTCGACCTCTAGTTAAGGGTGGAGCATCCCCATCCACTGCACCACAACCCATGTTGATTTTAATTCATATACTTATTTGTATATAAATACAAATGATAAATTGCACATATTGACAACTAAACTATTCAAATACAAATAATAAATTTATTTGAAATATATAATATGATACAAATAAATTTAAAGTAAAAAAATATAAAATGCAATGACAAAAAAAGATGAGGAAAAGAATATAAAAAAATAAGAAAAATGACAAAAATGACGAACCAAGAATGAAAAAGGGGGAAACGGAAATACAAAAAAAAAAGAATGCAAAGAAATAAAATTGAAAAAGAAAAAAATGATGAAAAAGAAGAAAGAAAAAAAGTGTAAGAAACGAGTAAAAAATAAGTGAAAAAAATGAAAAAGAAAAAAAAGTAAATTAAAGGAAAAAGAAAGAAAAAAATAGTAAATTAAAGGAAAAAGGAAAGAAAAAACAAAAAAAAAAGAGAAATAAAAGATAGAGAAAAATAATAATAAAGGAGTGAGACTATGGGTTATATTTAATTGATAAGAGATGTTATGAATTATATAGGCTAAATGGAATAATTAGAAGCTTATATTTATTAACACATGTAGGTCTCAAGCGAATACGAATGATGAAATAAGAATGAGAAAGGGAAAAGCAAAAAAAAAAAGAATACAAAGGAAAAAAAAGAAAAAAAATAGATGAAAAAATGAGAAAGAAAAAAAGAAATTATAAGGAATGAGTAAAAAAAATGAAAAAGTAAAAAAGTAAATTAAAGAAAAAAAGAAGAAGAAAAGAAACTAGAAAAGAAAAAAAACCTGAAACTTTAAGCATAAGTGGGTGATCTCTGTGTTTAAATGAGTACCCATATTTTACCCATTTTGTGCATATTTGTATGAACTTTTAAAATGAGTTGAAGTCCATATTTACCCATTTGAAATATGAGTGATCCAATTCACTAAATATGGGTTAAATGGACTTTTTTCACAAATATGGGCTGAAATTGTCACCCCTACCTTAGACTAATCACCTGAGCACAATAAAGATCAAAGCGGAAGCAAAATAAAACCAAATGAAAATATATGTATAAAACAAAGGGAGAGAATACGAAAAAAAACACAATGACCAACAAAACCCACATTTGTACACAAAGCCTCTAAAACTAGAATAACAAATAAGGTTGGGACATGACCCCAACCATGACAATGGAACTCTTTAATTCCAAAATATGAAACAAAACCTAATAAAATGGTAAAACTTTTCGAATTATGGAGGCTCACCACTTCATAGCAACTCAACCGTTATCTGCACCAACTGACACTGCACAAGAGTAACAAAAGAACCCAGGATCCTATATTATAAAATGATACAATGTCTAGGTATGGTCAGCGGGATAAGCATTGGCATGTAACTAAGGAAAAGTGATAAAATAATGTCATGTCCAAAACCCGTCAAACCTCATGCACATATTTGTGCATACATATATATAGGATGTCGGAATAGGGTGAAGGGTCATGAATATGAGAGTTTAAAATCATTAACCTAGATTGTATATCTCTATCTGTCCTAAGGGCACCCATGAGCTATATGTGTTTATCTCTCCCTGCTATCCGCACAAACTGAGAAAATTTATAGGAGGTCCAGAGGCCAGCCATCCCAAAAATATATAATGTGTGAACTATGTACACGGTCATAAAGACCCCCATGCCGACAAACGTGGTTTCTAATATCGGTCCCCCACAGGACCTCTACCTTCATGGCGAGCTACACAACTCCCATTTAAGCCCAAATTAAAATATTTGCACATAATCCCAACTATTAACCAAAGAGTCATTTATTAAGGCATTTACCACTTGGTATCGTCATACCAATCATGCTTGCAAGCTAATCCAATTATATCATTCCAATCTAATTAACCAATTTGACTCCCAAGTTCCATTTTCAAATCCAAACATGGCCACCAAGGCTTTTCAAATTCGATTTTATTTGTTTGGGCATTAATACAACAATCATTTCAAAAGTTAGTTAAATTATGCAAATTCTATATTTAAAACCAAAGTCATGAAAGGTATGTTAAGGTCATTACCATTTTTAATCCAAAATCTAACATATTGGGGAAACATGTTCCCCATTGTAAATTCCTGTAAAATTGCACTCATTCCATCCCAAAAACCATTTATCAAACATGAATAATATATTCAAAGAATGGGAAAAGAATTCCAATAGTAAACAACCAAAAGCCCTCAACCCAAATTCCAAACCCAATAATTTAATTAACATGAACACTGATTAAATATATGTCTTTACATAAAATCAAGTTAGCGATGAGAGACATGCCTGAAATACACAAGAATTTAGAAGAAATTCAGAGTTGAAGCTTGAAGATTGAAAGAAAACCCTGATTTTCTCTTGATTTGGGATTTAGAGGGGAGAAAGTAGTGTTTGATTTTGATAATTCATGTTAAAAGGGTCCTTTAGATGTTTTAAAGTCGTGGGTAATAGTGTATAGGTCGGAAAATACCAAAGAACCCCAATTAAAATGTTTAGGTAAAATTAGACCAATTATCATAGGTTAGGTGATGACTAGTAAGATCTCACCATGAGTCATTACCTGAAGTCATGACCTGAACGGTAAAAATCCCATCTTTCACTATTATGACTAAGATTTACTCACCACGACTAGTTGTCTGACATCATGACTCATGACATTGACTCATGGTCTGGGCAGTACGTATAGGCAGCCTCACTAGTGATACCCATATTGACCACTTTCGAATCAGGGTCAAAATGGACCCTAGAAACGAGTTTTCAAAAAAGAGGGGTAAAACTAGAAATTTTGTCTAGAAATATATTTCCCGTGATTAAAGGAACTCATAGAAGAAAATCCAAGTGAAAACAGGTTGAAATTGATATTTTAAATTGAAGAAATACTATTTTAGGTCTTCTGTGCCAAAATCCCCAAATTACACCTTTGGATCAAAGTTTTAGTGAAGTTTAGATGATAAAACTCGAAGATAATTAATTAAAATAGGGATTTGGTGCCTACCCAAAATTAAAAATAGAGGAAATAGCTTAAAGACACGAACCCTAAGCTCTAAGTCTCAAAAATAGTGAAAGAATAACAAAAAAAGGCATTTAAATATATCAAGTGATACTAAAGTGGACAATGGGCTGCTTTAGCGGTCGGCGCTAAAGCGCCCAGATATCGTTAAAGTAGTACCCATTCCTGGGTAACAGTCTGCTAAAGAGGACCTCCAGATGTTTTAGCGGTGAGCACTAAAGCGCCTAAGTTACTGCTTTAGCGGCACCTGCTAGGCGTCTACGGCCACTTTAGTGCCAAAGGTCCGCTAAAGCGCCCTTCGCTAAAGAGCCCAAAGGGCCTTTAGCAATCACACCAGCAGTTATGTACAAGCTGATTCCAAGTCTCCACAAACCCCTCATGATTTATCCGATATCTCCAGAATGCAAAAAGATTATGCTACCTATCAAATTCGACACTCTAGACTCAATAGCTATATCAGATTTTTGAAGTGACGTCGTTTTCACAGAGTTGACCCCCAGAACCTACTTTCACAACTTTCCAAATAGAGGGTTGAAATGAGATGTAAAAGCCATAAAACCACACCAACTATGTTACCAACCTAAAATCAATGTTTCGGATCTGCTAGCACAGTCCATTTTGCCATCCGATACACAGATCAAAAGATGTTGACCAAAGTCAACTAGTAAGCCTTTAAGCCACCAAAATGACAATCCCACATAAAACACATAGAAATGCATTAGGCTCCATGCCAAACATCCCCACACCCTAAAAATACCGTAATACAACCACGGGAAGGGGTAAAATGGTCAAATCACACAAAATCACATACTTCACACAAAACACCAAAAATAATTAGGCCATTACATCATCCAACACTAAAAATCTAGTTCATTCTCAAACTAAGGGCAATAGAAATGCTTGATTCAGCAAAATATTGAGGATATCTACTATGTATATCAGACTCGACCTTCCAAGTAGACTCATCTACAGGTCGATGCCTGTACTGGACCTTAACCATAGGAATAACTCTGAAACACAACCATTTAACATCTCTTGATAGAATAGAGACACGTTTCTCAACAAAATACAACCGCTCATCTAGCTGAACAAAATCCCCACAAATGACATAAGACTCATCGAGAATGTAATGTCGAAGAATGGAAACGTGAAAAACTGGATGAATAGCTGATAAATCTTGAAGCAAAGCCAACTCATAAGACACATCATTAATAGTCTGAAGGATCTCAAAAGGTCCAATATAACTGGGGCTAAGCTTACCCCTCTTTCCAAACCTCAAATAGCCCTTTATGGGCAACACACAAAGAAATACATGATCACCAACACTGAACCTCAGGGCACAAAGCCTACAATTTGCATAGAACTTCTACCTACTCTAAGTTGCTCGAAGTCTATCCTGAATGACCCAAACTCTATTTAAAGACTCAGGAAGTAAGTCTGTACCTCGAGGTCTGATCTCAGAAACATCAAAACAACCAACTAGAGAGCGACAAAGCCTGCCATACAAATCCTCAAAATGAGCCATCTCAATACTAAAATAATAGCTATTATTATGTGCAAACTCCACCAAAGATAGATTTTTCTACCACTAGCCTCTAAAGTCTTAGACATAAGCGTGGAGCATGTCCTCCAAAACTTGAATAGTTTTCTCTGACTGACCATAGGTCAGGGGGTGAATCGTTATGCTAAGATCAACCCGCATACCAAACTCCTCCTGAAAAGTCTTTTAAAAGTGATATGTGAACGTTGAAACTCAATCTAAGATGATAGACACCGGCACCCCATGAAGACGAACTATCTCATGAATATATAGATGGGCTAACCTCTTGGCACTGAAGAAAACTTGTACTAGAATAAAATGGGAAGATTTAGTCAATCAATCCATAATGACCCAAACACTATCAGAACCATGAGATGTATGAGGTAAACCAGTCATAAAGTCCATAGTGATTTTTTCCCATTTCTACGCGAGAATAGGTAACCTCTGAAGTAAACCACCAGGTATCTAATATTCGGCCTTCACCTGTTGGCAGCATAAGGAACGAGCTACAAAATCCTATACATCCTTTCTCACACCACCCCACCAGTAATGCTGCCTTAAATCAGGATACATCATAATCACCCTTTGATGGATAGAATATCTGAAATAATGAACCTTCCCCAAAGTCAAACTAATCTAGTCACCCATTCTCAGCACATAAACTCGATTATCAATCCTCAAAACACCGTCTAAATCAAGTGATATTTCCTTAAGATCAACACTCAGCGCGTTATCTCAAATCACTCTCAACCCAACATCATCAAACTGATATGCCCAAATCTGATGCATCAAAGAAGACCTAGCCTCAATGAATACCCAAACCTACCCAGGTGTTGAAACATTATGCCTAATTATCTGGTTAGCTACAGACTGAACCTCTAAGGTCAAACGCCTCTTTTAGGTTAAAAAATGCACCAAACTACCCATTTTAGTTAACTTTCGTCTTAAGGCATCTGCAACCATATTAGCCTTGCTCAAATGATAAAGAATAGTCAAGTAATAATCCTTAAGTAACTCAAGCCAATGGTACTGCCTCATATTAAGATCTCGTTGGGTGAAGAAATACTTAAGGCTATGATAATCTGAGAAAATCTTATAGTGGATTCCATACAAGTAGTGTCTCCAAAACTTCAAAGCAAAAATGACTGCACACAACTCCAAATCATAGGTTGGGCAATTCCTCTCAAGGGGATTCAACTGACAAGAAGCATAAGCAATCATTTTACCCTCCTGCATCAACACAACACCTAACCTGACACCTAAAGCATCATATAAGACTATAAAACCTATGCCTATCTTGGGCAAAGTCAAGATAGAAGATGAAGTCAACAAATCCTTGAGATTTTAAAAGCTTACCTTATAAGCATTAGACTACTGAAAGGAAATTTTCTTCTTAGTAAACTTGGTCAATAGAGTCGTGATAGTTGAAAAAACGTCAACAATACACCAATAGTAACTTGCTAAGCCAACAAAACTCTAGATCTCGATAGGAGAAGTAGGTCTAGACTAATCACGAACTACTACAATCTTGGTCGAAATCAACTATAATACCATCCTTGGTCAGCATATGACCCAAGAAAAAGACATACTCCAACCAAACCTCACACTTAGAGAACTTAGCATACAACTTCTCATCCCTCAATCTCTATTGTACAATCCACAAATGCTTCTCTTGATGGCCTCACTCTTGGAATAAATAAAGATATTATCTATAAATACAATAAAAATTGAAACACCCTATTCATCAACTCTATGAGTGTGGTTGGGGCATTGGTCAACCTAAAATACATGACCAATAACTTATAATAACTGTACCGAGTCTAAAAAGCTGTCTTTGGAATATCCAAGGCTCTAATCCTCAACTAGTGATACTCGAACCTTCAATTAATCTTTGAAAAAACTAAAGCACCCTAAATCTAATCAAATAAATCATTAATATGAGGTATAGGATGCATATTTTTAACCATCACTTTATTAAACTATCGATAATAATTACACATATGCATAGGCCGATTCTTTTTCATCACAAATAAGAAAGGTGTACCCCAAGGTGATGCACTAGGTTGAATAAATCTTTTCTCCAATAACTCCTACAATCGATCCTTCAATTCCTTCAACTTGGTTGGGGCCATCCTATAAGAAGGAATAGAAATGGGCTTGGTTCCCAACATAACATCAATAGTGAAGTCAATATCACGATTCAGAG
Source organism: Capsicum pubescens (assembly GCA_030864215.1). Taxonomy (NCBI): domain Eukaryota; kingdom Viridiplantae; phylum Streptophyta; class Magnoliopsida; order Solanales; family Solanaceae; genus Capsicum; species Capsicum pubescens. The sequence goes on from CM061547.1 coordinate 143,187,914, forward strand.
GCATACTAGGAAAATCTGTGGGGGAAAACATCCATAAACTCATGAACAAAATCCAAAGAATGAGGTAAAGCAACACTAGTATAAAAAATATGAGACAACTAAGACAAACATCCCATCTCAAACAAATAATGCTCTTGAAGAGAAGATATAACTCTTTTGGGACCTATGTGAATCATGCCTTTTCAAGATACCCTTTGCTCACCTGAAGAAGTTAAAGTCACAGTCTTATCATAACAATCTAGGACAGCATGATAAGGACCTAATCGGTACATACCCAAGATGACATCAAAATCTACCGCATCTAATACAATTTGATCTACCTAGGTCTTACACCTAGTAAAAGTCAAAATGTAAGATCGGTTGACACGACCCTAACCAGGGCCTTGTTGTAATGGGCATCTCAAGTCTAACTAAGATAGAAGACCACCTCTGATACCCAATCCAATCAACAAACATATACCTTGAGTTGAATGAATCCGAACATATAATAAGATAATGTATTTAAAGATATTGTAACTTTAGGATAGGTTTACATTCTGGACCAATACAACCGAGTCAATCCATCTAATAACCAAAACCAACCAAACCAAAAATGATAACCCAATGTATATATATATATAACATAATCAATCTATACCCAAGTCTACGGTTGTCCATATAAAGCCACTAAACCAAACTAAAGAGTATCTAGTTGGGGCATGCCTCCGACCATTTCCAAAAAGCAAAGTCGATGGAAAGACAAAAGTATGTAAAGTAATCCATGACATGAAATGGATGCCATCCTAACTATGGAAGCTCACCACTCCAATCAAACACTGATTGTCCCCAAATCCGATCAATGAGCAGAAGGAGTAGTATGGTCAGTTCCTACATCACGTGGGGATACAATGCTCAAAAATGGGTTAGCAGGTGAATACTAGAATACACTCAGGATAAGGATAAAATATTGTCAACCTTTAAAACTAAGTAAACCACCACAGGAATTCACAACCATACATATATATATATATATAGATATAATCTATGTCGGGAAAGGAAACTGGGTTTAGCATACCTTTAAAACCATTAACCTGGGTATGTGTAGCAGTACCGTCATAATTCACCCACGGGCTATATGGATCCAGTATTACCCCTAGATGGGCCCCGATGTGTATAGTCGCATCAACCAGAGATACCATAGGAGTAGGGAATTCTCGTGTACCCTTCGCTCTCTATGATACATATATACAAGTGTTAGGAGATTATCGTGTACCCCTTAAGTATACGGTCTCCATGTCCAATCCTTATGTCGACAAACATGAGTTTCCATGTTTGTCCATTGAACGCCCACCTTTATGGTTAGCTATCACAACTCACTGTTATTGACCAATTAAAACCATTCCATACAACCAAATCACTATTCCATTTATTATTAATCAGGGCTATGAGAAGTGGTATCATTATACCGACTATAGCTTGCAAGCAATGTTCTCAGCCAACCTTAGGGGATTTCCATGTACCTCATAGGTTACATTATTAAGTTTACTTGGGGATTCCCATGTACCCCCAAGTACATCATTATTAGGATTACTTGGGGGGTTCTCGTGTACCTCACAATTATTTTATCATTAAGTTTTTCTTGGGGTATTCCCATGTACCCCACAAGATGTTCATCATTCAAACAAATTTCATTATTCATTCACTTCGGGGATTCTTGTGTACCCCGTAAGGTTTTCATTCAAAACAATTTCATAGATACCAAGACCTTACCAATTAACCATTCTAAACCATTTAAACCAATTTAGGGTTCCATTACTAAACCAGTCCATGCAATAGCTTCAATAAAAGTTCAACAATTGAGTAAAACATTCTCAAAGGCATTTTATCAAGCACGATGAGGGAATATAATTTTCAAACCATAACCAAGTACCAATTAACCATTCCCATGCATTCACATGTTCAAACCACCATTAAAATATGAAAACCATAATTAAGACATGGGAAAACCATAACCAAAGAATTTATAACCAGAACCCCCAACATATATTCAAAACCCAAAACTATACCACAATTATGCCATGAAAACCATACATAAAACATTCCTTTAGTTGGAACTAACAATGAGGGAGGAGTAAATGCCTTGTACAAGAAGATTCACGGAAGGAAACTTGACTCTTGAGCCCTTTGAAGAACACTTGTATAAACCCTAGCCTTAATCTTCAAGAGAGTGTTTAAAGAGAGTATTTGGAGTATTTTGATCCATCCAAAGTAAATTATGAGAGGCCACCAAGGATTATATAACGTGGGGACATAAAGGTTTTGGGGTGGGAAATGTCCAGACTACCCTCAACTTAAAAGCTGAAAACTAACTCACAGGAGAGTACAACCCATCCCCCTAAACCATACCCTAGGGTAGGAGTAGTACCCTAGTCTCGTACCCTAGAACCACCTTGGATCTCCATACTTCCCAACATATGTCCATACATGTTCAAATCGTATCCTAACATATGAGTAGTACCCTTGGAACCGTACCTTGGTCAGAATACACTAAACTAGTGAATAAGCATCACACGACTTGACATTTGACACGACCCGACCCTGGGACTTGTTGTAATGGGCATTCAAAGCCCAATTAGGAACGGGGATTGCCCCCTATTACCTAATCAAAACACCTATGTCCATCCTTAGATGGGCTAAATTTTGAACATATAACAAGATAGCGTAAATGTTCTTATTAAGACTCTGGGATAAGGTCACAACCTTAACCAACCCAACCAAGTCCATCTATCCCACACCAACCACCCAACCATACTAAACCAAATGATAGGCCATAACCAAAGAGAATATCAAAATATAATAAGATAATCAATCCCAAAATGTAATATGACAGAACAATGAGAAATCATGTGATGTGGTTTCAGCCCACCAGCCTATGTTAATGCCAAGGATAACACCAATACCGATCCCGCCCATACCAACCCACATAAGTACCAAAAAGCCTCTATCCAAAAGAGTAAATAAATCTTGTTGGCACATGCCCCCAACCATGGCCAAACCAAATATCCAAAGTAAAAGAAAAGTGTCTAAAGAACATCCATAACATGAAATGATGCCTTCCAAAATGATGGAAGCTCACCATTTCAATCCAAATGCTTATGCCAAATCCGCGTACTAAACAGGAGGAGTAGAATGGTCGGTTTCTGTATAGAATGGGTAAACAACCTCCAGTAGACGGGGTTAGCCGCCATCTTCTCCACATGCATAACTATTTAGCCTTTAGCCTTCTCAAACTATTTAAACCATGCATAATTCCTTTATTAAGTTTAAAACATACAAGAAGTCCATTAAAAATGTCAATGCAATGAACATATCTTTATAAGCATTTTATCAAACACCTTGGGGGTATAATATAACCAAAACCAATTCCAAAGACCATTAAACCATTACCATGATATCCAATTGTCTAAAACCACCATTAATACATATGAAAGAATAATTAAAACCATAGGAAACCATAACCTAGAATTTAATATCAAAATCCCCAAATAATAGTTGAAAACCATAATCATGAAATAGTAAAATCATGAAATCAATCATATAAACCATGCCTTTAGTTGACATTACAATTAGGGAAGAGAATCATGCCTTTTATCAAAGAATTGATGGAAAGAAATTGCCAAGACAAGCCCCAAAGCAATCCTCAAGATTAAACCCTAGCCTTCTTGCCCCAAAATCTCTTTAGAGAAATATGGAGTGTTTTGGAATAGTTTATAAGTGTTAATAAATAGAATAATAGGATAAATAACCTCCTAAGTGTATTAGAAGGCATGGGTCCTAGTTAGGGTAAGTAGGGAAATGTCCAAAATACCCTAACTTAAATCCTTTAAAAACCCATCACAGGGATATGACTAACCCATATGAGTCGTACCCTCTTATACAATTGGTACTCACCTCTCCAAGCCTCAATCCTTGGATCAAACACTATCCAGTATATGAATCATCCAACCAAGTTGTAACCACAACATTTGATTCGTATCCATAACCCGTATCCCTAGTAGAATGAAATACCATGAGGATCAAACACTGCGCACTCTACGAGTCCTTGATACGACTCATACCAATCCCTATGACTTATACCCCTAAGTTGTACCCATTCCAGTAACCAAAACCGTCCCACCAACTAACACTGGTCAGCATTCGATAGGACCATACCATTCATACCCTAACATATAGCTCATGCCCATGAGTTGTATTGGGTCCGAAGAATGGAATTCCAGGATATTTTCTAAGGGTCAAAACCCAGGATGTTTTAGTCTCCCCCACTAGGAACTTTCTTCCCCGAATGACGAACAAGGCAGGGGTAACCACACACAGAGTCATTTATATTATAAAATATCCTTTTAACAAAGTTTGAAAACAAAGAGGAATTGATGTTAATCTTTCCTTTAACAAACTCAGAAAATATAGATGTATTGAAGACACATACCTTCCACAAAAACCGTAGGAGTAGAAAACAAATGCAGATACTTAGACTTCATGTCCTCTTTTGCTTCCCAAGTGGCTTTTTCCACCTTATGGTTCTGCCATAGAACCTTAACCAAAGCCACATCCTTGGTCCATAATCGATGAATTTACCTATCTAATATCTCAACCGGGAACTCTTCATAATACAGAGAATAAAAAAATACCTAATCCTTCCAAAGGAACTACCGAAGAAGGATCACCAAGACACTTCCTCAACATAGAAACATGGAAGATCAGATGAACCAAATTTAAGGTAGATGAAAACTCTAACTTATAAGCATCATTGCCAACTCTCCGTAAAATCACATAAGGATCAATGATCCGAGGACTGAATTTCCCCTTTCTTTCCAAACCACACCACTCCCTTCATGGGAGACATCTTAAGGAACACACTATCCCCGACCTCAAACTCCAAGTCTTTATGCCTAACATCCGGATAGTACTTTTGGAAACTTTGTGCAACCTTAATCCTAGTCTAATTATTTTGACCTTCTCCATAGCTTGGTAAACCAAATCCAGGCAAAACATGTTTGCCTCACCAAGCTTAAACCAACCAATAGAAGATCTACACCTTCTACTATACAACGCCTCGAAATGAGACATACCAATACTCGAATGGTAGCTATTGTTGTAAGAAAAGTCCACCAAAGATAGATGCTCAACCTAATTGCCACCATAGTCAACCACACAGGCCCGAAGCATATCTTCTAATGTCTGAATAGGTCTCTCCACTTGGGCATCCGACTGTGGATGAAAAACAGTACTCAAACTAACCTTAGTCCCCAACCTTTTCTGGAAAGATCACCAGAAATAAGACGTAAACTACATACCATGATAAAAAATAATCAAAACAGGCACCCCAAGCAGCTTCACAATCTCCTGAAGATATAGGTTCGCATAATCCTCTGCCAAAAAGGTAGTTCGCACAGGCAAGAAATACACATACTTAGGCATCTTATCCACGATGACCGAAATCAAATCATATTGATTCCGAGATCGAGGAAGACCAGTAATGAAGTCCATATTGATCACTTCCCACTTCCATTCGGGAAAATCAATTTCTTGATACATTCCTCCTTGCCTCATGTGCTCAACCTTAACCTATTGACACACCATATACTTGGCAAAAAAATCAACCACATCCCTCTTCATGCCATTCCACCAGTAGATCTGCTTGAGATCATGATACATCTTAGTCGAGCCGGGATGAACAACATAGCATGACTCATGCGCCTCGGCCAAAACTCTTTACTACAACTTGTCAACATCAGGAACACACAACCTCCCTTGGTACCATAAAGTACCATCTCCACTGATCTCAAACACCACTACCTTTTTCCCACCAACATCACTCTTGATTTTCATAAGGACAGGATCCAAAACTTGCTTCTCCTTAATCTCTACACTAAGAGATGATGGAACCACTTCTTACACCATCACACCACTAACTTTAGAGTCCAAGAGATGAACTCTAAGATTAGCCAAGTGGTGACTATCCTTCACCAATTCTCGCCTCCCTTCATCTACATTAGCTAAATTACCCATGGATAACCTGCTAAGAGCATCAGCAACCATATTAGACTTACTTGGGTGGTAGTGAAGACTCATATCATAATCCTTAAGAAGCTTAAGCTATCTCCTCTACCGGAGATTAAGCTCTTTCTGAGTGAACTCATATTGAAAACTCTTGTAATTAGAAAGGATATCCACGTGAACACCATACAAATAATTCTGCTATATTTTCAAAGCAAACACAACCGCCAACAACTCAAAATCATGAGTAGGATAATTCCTCTCATGTACCTTCAACCGCCTGGAAGCATAGGCAATCACCTTCCCATGCTGCATCAAAACACAACCAAGCCCTAACTGAGATGTATCTCAATAAACCACAAACCCATCATTGCCTTCTGGTAAAGTCAGAATAGGAGCCGAACTCAACTTATCCTTCAACTTCTCAAAACACCCTTCACAAGCATCTGACCAAGAAACCTTAACTTTCTGCTGAGTTAACTTAGTAAAAAGAGCATTTATAAAAGAAAATCTTACCACAAACTGCCTATAATGCTCGGCTAAACCTAAGAACCTCTGAATATCGAATGAAGTTGTGGGCCTAGTCCACCTCTTTACCACAACAACCTTCTGCAGATCCACCATGATCCCTCACCAAAAATTATATGACCCAAGAAAGTCACAACGTTCAACCAAAACTCACACTTAGAGAACTTAGCATATAACTATTATTTCTTTAAGGTCTACAACACCACACAAAGGTAATTAATATGATCTACCTCGCTCTTCGAATAACCAAAATGTCATCAATAAATATAATGATGAAGAGATCTAGATACTACCTAAATACTATGTTCATCATGTCCATAAATAATGTCGGAGCATTGGTCAACCCAAAAGACATCATCAAGAAGTCAAAATGCCCATATCGAGTATGAAAACCCATATAAGGATATCCAACTCCCTAATTTTAAGATGATGGTACTCAGACCGAAGATCTATCTTAGATAAGAACTTGGAACCTTGTAACTGGTCAAATAAATCATCTATCCTTAGAAGAGGATACTTGTTCTTAGTGGTCACCTTGTTCAACTGCCTGTAGTTAATGCATATCTAAAGGGAACCATCCTTCTTGAGCACAAAAAACACTAGTTCAACCCATGGAGAAACACTAGGAAAAATAAACCCCATATCCAGAAGATCTTTAAGTTGCTCCTTGAGTTCCTTCAACTCAGCCAGAGCCATTCTATACGGAGGAATAGAAATTGGAAGAGTTTTCAGAAAAAAATCAATACAAAACTCTATTTCCCTATCCGAAAGAACACCAGGAAGATCATCCGAAAAGACCTTTGGAAACTCATTAACCATAGGGACCAAAGAGAAAGAAGGACCTTCTGAGTTAGAATCTTTAACCCAGACCAAGTAATAAAGACAATCCTTGGAGATTAACCTCTGAGATCTAAGATAAGAAATAAACCTCCTCTTAGGATCTAAGGAACTACCTTTCCATTCCATATCCGTCTCACCAAGGAACTTAAAGACAACACTACTGGTCTGCTAATCCAAAGATGCATAATAAGAATGCAACCAATCCATACCCAGAATTATATCAAAATTTACCATATCTAACTCAAACAGATCTACCAAGGTCTGTATGCCACCAACAAATACCACATACCCCCTATAAACTCTCTTAGCAATAACCGAGTCACCTACTGGGGTAGAAATAGAAAAAGGATCTGAAATAACTTTTGGATCAAAACCAAAAGATATAGCCACATATGAAGTCGCATAAGAAAAAGTGGATCCTAGATCAAGCATACAATATACGTCATGAGAGAAAAGCTATAACGTACCAGTAACGACATCAGGTGATGGCTTGAATTCCTATCGGGATGCCAAACAGTACAACCTGTTCAGATCAACACTAGAACCAGGAGCAGTAATAGAAGTAGATACCACACCACCAGGTTCAGAAGTAGAAGACGAATTCACGTGAATCTTATTTGCCTCGTAGAAACTTTGTTAATCAGACAATCCCTAAGACGATGGCCTACCTGGCCATACTTAAAGCATTTGTCCTTTTCTTTCTCACAATAATATCGATGAGGATGACAACTAAATAAAATAAGAGGATACGAAGAAATTGATTGACCTCCACTCGCCTGAGATTAGGCAACCTATGCCCGAGGTTTGTCACAACCTTGATGATGCCTATCTCCCGACTGATAAGGATCACTAGCAGAATGGAACTAGAATTCCCTACTTCTTTTTCTGTCACTTACCACCATCTCTACCACCCTGAGACTGAGCACCTCCTTGATCAGAAAACCTTTACCTCTTTCCCATCCTATCTCTAAACTCTACCTGTTTCAGCTTCTCATCCTCAACCTACTGCATATGAACAGTCAACCTCGAGACATCCATATCTTTAATTAGCAAAGCAGTGTATCTCTCTAGAATTAAATCTCTATTCAACCCAGAAGCTAACTTCGTCATTCTCAACCTCATATCATCCACCAAGTTAGGAGCATACCTTGATAGCTGATGCAACTTCAAAGCCTATTCCTTTACTGATATACTCTCTTACTTGAGGTTCACAAACTTCTCTATCTTAGCATTCCTTAGCTCTTGAGGAAAGAATTGATCCAAGAAGCCATTAGATAAGGCCTCTTATAACCCTTCCTCTTCTATATCATCTCTATCCCCATTCCACTCCTCATACCATTGATAAGCAACATCCTTGAGTTGATAAGCCGCAAGGTTAACCCCCTCTACATTAGTAGCTTGTATCACCCGAAAGATCTTTTCCATATTATCCAAGAAGCCCTATGGATCATCCTCCATCTTTACTCTAATAAAAGTAGGACCCATCTTCACAAATTGACCAACCCTTGTGGCCTCAGCAGACAAATCACCAGTCGCACCCTGCTCACCCTGAGCAGCAGCCTATAGGGCAATAATATGAATAGACTGATGAAATTTTGTGTTCATCATGTTGCCCTAAGGGACCTAAGGATAACTATCCCGAATAAGAGGAACTCCAGCACCATCAGGAATAGGACAATGAGATCGAAGATGTACTCCAGACGTAGGATGTACCCCTTCAACATTATCCCTAGATGGGATAGAAGAATTTTCTTATGTTCTAGATCTAGGAGGCATGATCTGAAAGACGAGTAAACAAGGATTAGATAAGATTCCAGGATTGAGAACTCAAACTAGAAGATAGAATACTACGAAAGTAAAACATTCCCAAATGTCCTGCAACCTCTCCCTTATGAGTGTGGCATACTTCACACCCCTAAAAAAGACTCTACTCAACACGACTTTGTGGAACAAGTGACCATGAACCTAGTCTCTGATGAAAACTTAACACGACCCAACCTTGGGCCTTATTGTAATGGGAATCCCAAGTCCAACCAGGATCGGGGAATGCCCCATATTACCCAACCCAACCACCTATGCCCAGCCTTAAATGGGCTAAATTTCAAATATATAACAAGATAACATAAATGTTCTTATTAAGACTCTAGGATAGGGTAACAATTGTGATTTACCAAACTGAGTCCATCTATACCACACCAACCGCCCAACCATACCAAACCAAACCATAGGCTATAAACTAGGCCATAACCAAAGAGAATACCAAAAAATAATATGATAATCAATCCCAAGATGTAATATGACAGAACAGTGAGAAATCCTATGATGTGGTGTCAGTCCACCAACCTATTCCAATGCTAAGGCCAACATCAATTCCCATCCCGCCCATACCAACCCCTTGAAGTACCACAAAGCCTCTATCCAAAAAAGTAAATAAAGTCGATTGGGACATACCCCCAACCATGGACAAAACTAATATCCAAAGTAAAAGTAGTGTCTAAAGATATCCATAACATGAAATAATGCTTTCCAAAAGGGCGAAAGCTCACCACTTCAGTCCAAATACTGATACCGAATCCGTGAGCGAAACAGAAGAACTAGAATGGCCACTTCCAATATAACGTGGGTATATAGCCGCTAGTTAACGGGGTTAGCAAGTGACTGCTAGCAGGAATCTCAAGATAGGGAAAAGATAATGCCAGTTATAAAACTAAGTAAAACCATCCATAATGCATACAACCATACATATATATAAGTGTATTGAAAGGGAATCGAGTTTAGCATATATTTAAGACCTTTAATTGGGTTGTATAGCTTGGCCATCTTAAACCACCCACGGGCTATATGGGTTCAACTCCCCCGGCTGAAAGGACCCCAGTGCATCTAGACGCACGACCACAGAAGTATCACATGGGATGACTAATACATCCCCCAATAGTGTGACATCATGCACATGGTCCAGTATGACTAATCCTCATATCGGCAAATATAATTTTTCCAATTTTGGTTTCCTAGAGACCGCCACCTTCTACGGCTTTGCTAAACACCCTGCCATTAATGCCTAATTAAAATCATTTCCAAATAGCCAACCAATACATTTACCATTTTATTAACCAAGGCCAATATTAGTGGTATAGTCATACTATCCCTTACTTGCAAGTAATATCCATAGCCAAACCATTCAGGTTAAGGGGAATTTCAAGTGCCCTTTCCATATACCATATTAAACCATTTGGGAGACTTTCATCTTCTCCACAAGCATAACCATTTATCCTTTTCAAACCATTTAAACCATGCATAATTCCTTTACCAAGTGTAAAACATACAAGAGTTTCATTAAAAAAAGTCAATACAATTAACATATCTTTATAAGCATTTTCTAAAACACCTTGGAGGAATAATATAACCAAAAGCAATTCCAAAGAACATTAAACCATTACCATGCAATCCAATTGTCCAAAACCACCATTAATGTATATGAAAGAATAATTAAAATCATAGGAAACCATAACCAAGCATTTAATCTCAAAAACCCCAAATAATAGTTGAAAACCATAATCATGATATAGTAACACCATGAAATCAATCATATAAACCATGCCTTTCGTTGAAATCATAATGAGGGAAGAGAATCCTGCCCTTTAACAAAGAATTGATACAAATAAATTGCCAAGAAAAGCCACAAAGTAATCTTCAAGATGAAACCATAGCCTTCTTGCCCCAAAAGCTCTTGAGAGAATTATGGAGTGTTTTGGAATAATTTTTAAGTGTTAATGAATAGAATAATAGGGTAAATAACCTCCAAAGTATATTAGAAGTCGTGGGTCCTAGTTAGGGTAAGTAGGGAAATATCTAGAATACCCCCACTGAAATCCCATAAAAACCTATCACATGGATACAACTGACATATAAGAGTCGAACCCTCCAATACGATTGGTACCCACCACTCATATCCAAGCCTCAACCCTTGGATCAAACAATGTCCAATATATGACTCATCCAACCAAGTCGTAACCATATCATACAATATGTATTCATAACCTGTATCCCTGGTAGAATAAAATATCAGGAGGATCAAACACTGCCCACCCCACGCGTCCTTGATACGACTGGTACAAATCCCTAAGATTCATACCCCTAAGTTGTACACATTTCAGAGACCAAAACTATCCCAACAACTAACACTAGTCAGCATACTATAGGACCATACCACTCGTACCCCAATATATGGCTTGTACCCATGAGTCGTATTGGGCCCAGAGAATAGAATTCCAAGAACTTTTCTAAGGGGCAAAACCCAGGACTTTTCATCATCATACACCTCGTATCCTACCATACGAATAGAATGATTCTTAGTCATATCTTGGACAAAAATTAAACCAACACATTAACTAACATACGAGAGAGGGGCCCTAACTCGTACACAAACATATGAGAAGTATGCTCAAATTGTACCTTGTTCAGAAACTTCAAACTTAGGAAATTTTCTAAGGGTCAAAGTTTAGGGTGTTTCAAATTCCCCCACACAGTATCATTCGTCCTTGAATGACGGGTAAAGGAAAGAACAAGCATAAGTTAACACATTAATACCCATTAAACATCTCTTTAACCGAATTAGAAGACAATGACATAATTCAAGATGGGAAGATCACCACATACCCCAAGAATGATTTGCACCTCAACACCTTCATCCTGACCTTCAACTTAGTTAGAAGACAAAGACATAAGGAAATCACCCTTCCTTAAACCAAGTTAGAAAATGAAGATGTGATGAAAAATAGATACGTCACACATGAATTTCTAGAATGAATAACCATTGAAGACACTTAGACTCCATGTCCTCTTCTGTATCTCAAATGGCTTCTTCGGACTTTTGATTCCACTATAGAACCTTCACCGAAGACATACCTTTTTGTTCGCAACCAATGATCTTTCCAACTCAAGATCCTCACCAAGACCTTCTTATAGGATAAAGAATATGGAATACCAATACCACCCAAAGGAACCAACCAATGAAGGACTATGCATACCTTACATCAACACAAACACATGGAATACTAGATTAATAGAATCTATGCCAGATGGCAAGTACAATTCAACTCACAATTCCCCAGAGTCACTTCACCATGAGTGCCTAAGTCTAACCATACACTACTTCCATGTTCAAGCCTATTGAGATCTAAAAGGAGTTGACTTAGGCCATTGGGCTCTTCTCTTTACATCCACCCTAAACACTATTCTACTTTTACCACTGAGGCCAAGCATCATGCCTTACCAAGCTCCTTAGGTACCCAACACCATAATTGGTATATCTATCAACCACAATATTCTAGCCTACCTCTTTTATACCCACGGTATGGTCTATCCTTCCAAAGGCTTAGTAGCCTCTATCATTTTACCACAAAAATTCTCACCACCTATTTCTCTCCTAACTATTCCTTATGACAACAACCTTACCTCACCCTCTAAGACTTTATCTTTAGTAGTCACCCTAGACTCTTCTCCACTTAGGGACTTCTACCTCTCATCTATTTTAAAACATCAACACACATCCAAAGCCACTACCACCCTAACATAAGAAGGGTCATTACGGCAATAAAGTATAAGAATTACTCATGCCGCCCAAGGCGAGACCTCCTAAAGTGAGACAGAAACAATAAGCACTAGGTACTTCATAGCAACCACCTAGGTCATGAATGAAGATTCATCCTAACACAACACACCATAGTAGGAGTACTTACGATTAGACACCAAAAGAAACAAAACTGCATAAATCACGGGTAATGCAACAAAAGGTCAAATGCATATCCAGGGAACAAGGCACATGCAGAATATAAATCTTAGGCATAAACACCACAAAAATATGCGCAACACTAGGAGAGTTCTCTCTTAATCGAGATCGGAGAGAATCACTAGAATATGCGCCCTGACCTTTCTTTGAAGTCTACCGCTAGAAGAAAATTTTAGAATAACCCTCCACATTTGTCTTATTACACCTATAAGCATAATACTCTGCTCTAATGGGTATCACCAAGGATGTTTACTAGGGATGCTTAGTTATCCTATACCTAAGACCTCTTTCATCTAAATTCCACCTAGAGTCCAGCATTGTCACACAAACTCTATGCGCTAATTGATGTATGAGCAGAGACTAACATATTTGAGGCTTTTCACTGAGAATAATTGTAAAGTCTTAAGTAACTTTTTTCATTTTTGATTGTTTTATCTTTTATTTTGTAGTGAAAGTCAAGATGCAAGAGAACCAACAATGATGGAAGTAAAAGAGTTGAAATCTGAAGCAAATAGAAGAGAAGTGTGGCTGACGACATTCCTGATAAGTCATCATCACTCTGATAGGTTATCAGCTTTATCATCAGCCTTAAACAGAGAATAAGATTCAGCTGGAAGAAGTGACGATGACATGTGATAAGCTGTTGGAGTTGTGATAAGTCGTCAAGATCATCGTTAGATTATGGAAGAACATGAGAGCTGAAGTAAATCATCAACGACATCTGTGATAAGTTGTCAAAGATTTGATAAGCCATCATGCTTCATCGTCAGTCTAAGGGAGAGAATGTCAAAAGAGAAGAGGAGCTGATGACATCTATGATAAGTCGTCAGACTCCTGATAAAGCATCACAAAATGTCATCACCTGTCCGAGAAATCACTGAACTCTATGATTCTGTTTCCATAATTAGGGTGAACTATTCAAAGTATTATTTAGGTTTTTCTTAGGAGAGGCGGGTACTCGACATTCTGCACTTGAACTTCACGTGTTTGCTCTCAAGTTTTTGATACAAGTTTATAGTTAGCTTTTGAGAGATTATCATATTATTTTTCAGGATTTTTCTACTGCAATTTAATCCAAGATACAACTGTTGTTATTCACTTTTTCTCTAAGTATTATTCCATAGCCTTATGAATTTAACAAGATGTATTGCTCTTTACAATATGAGTAGCTAAACCCCTTAATCAGAGTTATGGGATCTATGGGTTTAGGTTTGTAACGCAACTAAGTGTTCAGGATTCTAACGGTGGTAGTAACTTCTCGGTAATCCCTTTGCTTTACACTTTATCTATTGGTTGCAAACAATAGGTCCTGCTTACTAGTGATTTTCTTGAACTAAGAAATCAACCCGAGTAAGAAGTGAATTATCAATATGGACTTGGAAGCTACCAACTTTCCGTTTAATAATTAATGTTGTAGCAAGATTAATTAACCTGAGATAACATCCTGTTATGAAATATAAACTCCCTAAGTTCGAGATAATTAGGTAGTTAAATGCTTAAGTAGGTCGAGAGACATTTAGGCATAAATTCGACAATACCTACCTCAAGAATCTTGAATCGCTACTAGCGTCTGTCAAATCCTAACACCCATAGTGAATATAACTTTGGTTTTCCATAAAGTCTTGATTACAGACACTGAAACTAAAGTGACCAACAATTATTTACTAATCTCTAAAACCCCTATTTCAGGAAATGTCCAACTATTAGTTGATTAAATCGCAAATGACTTAAGTTCACACCATATTCCCTGTGGGATTCGACCCCAACCTAGTTGGGTTATATAGTGAGAATGATATCTTACACTAAATTGACGTATAAATTGAGCATTATCAAAAAATGGCACCGTTGTCGGGGAATACGGTTGTAAATTGAAGTTTGTGTTCGATAATTGACTGTTAGTCAAGTTTCCTAGTTTTACGTCTATTTGTTGTTTTTGTTTTCTACAGGACTTTTGTGGTGTATGCCATTAACCAGAAGTTTTGGAGGACTATTTTTACCATTTAATCTGGAACCATAACTAATCAAAAGAATAGCAGGCTGATAGGTTAGCAGCCTTAGCTAGAGCTCAGGTGAATGTGCAGAATTTCGGTCAATAAGTATGGCATCCAAATACTGAGGACGAAGATTTGGGAGACGAGGAGTTTCTAAACCCTAGTAACCTAAGGCGTTCAGAGCAAGTAGCTACACCAGTACAGCGTAATGCTAACAGGAACCATCCGTTCTGAGGAAGGCAAGATTATCAGCTAGTCTAGTATGAACTCAATAATGATGATGATGGAATGGATGGAGCAAGTTTAATGAGTGTAATTATTCCTCCACCGTTGGCACCTAGGGCAAAATCAACATTACGGGTACTATGATTCAACTCCTCAATTTAAAGGGGTTGTTTGGTGGCCTTCCTGGGGATGACCAGAACTTGCATCTGGTGAACTTTGTCACTATTTGTAAATATTTTGATAACCCAGGAGTGGGTCAGAATGCTATCCATTTGAGATTATTTCTGTTGTCTCTGTCTAAGGAGGCAATATTGTGGCTTAATGAGATGACACCTAATTCTATAACCAACTGGAGGCAATTGAAATGAGCTTTCTTAGAAAGGTTCTTTCCGCCTTCCAGGAGGGTACAGTTGAGGGATGAGATCAACAACTTTAGATAGCTCCCAACTGAAGCCTTGCATAAAACCTGGGAGAGATTAAAAAAATAGCTGACACAGTGTCCGAGCCACAATATGACGGACATACACTTGATGGTGACTTTGTACAGGGCTCTTAACTCTATGATAAAACCAATTGTAAATAGTGATGCTGGTGGTTCTTTGTTGATGTTACATTCCTAGAAGCTTCAGAAATGCTAGAGTGAATGACCAAACAGAGTTGGGCATGGCATACCAGAGACTCTGTGTTACCAAGCCCCACTGTTTTTGTGGGTATGACTGTGGAACAACACAGAAGAGATGAGGAACGTGAACAAGACATGGCTTACCTAAAAACTTAGATGGACTTGCTAACCAAGCACTTGCTATTAGGCAAGACTGAGAAGGTGAAACTGTGGGACCTCAAGATAGAGTTGATGTTGATCCAGAAGAAAAAATGAATTATGTTAAT
The DNA here is from genome assembly GCA_030864215.1 of Capsicum pubescens. Taxonomy (NCBI): domain Eukaryota; kingdom Viridiplantae; phylum Streptophyta; class Magnoliopsida; order Solanales; family Solanaceae; genus Capsicum; species Capsicum pubescens. The sequence goes on from CM061547.1 coordinate 143,204,210, forward strand.
AATCAGGGGGGTTTCTGAGGCAATAGCCAAGGGAATCAAGCTCAGAATTATTATGATAATCCCAAATATAAGAATTAGGAGCAAGGAAATTGGAGGAGAAATAATGATAGGAGCGGGCTATATGTCCCTCTTAGAAATCATGAGGCTGCTACAAGTTCTAAAAAGATGTTCATGGAGGACATGATGGCTAAATTATTAAAGGGAGTGGAGGATACCAACTCAGGTGTGACTACCATGAAGATCGATTTGTCTTCTATTAGTCAGTTGGTAAACTCACACTCCACTGCAATCAAACAACTGGAACAGAAAATAAGTCAACTCTCCACAGTGCTAAACCATAGGAAGAATTGAACATTACCTAGTGATACTGTCCAGAATCCATGGAATGATGGTTCATGTATGGTGATTACCACTAGATGTGGTAAGATATTACCTTGCCCTTATATGGGAAAAAGTTTGATTGAAGATGTGATTGAAGAAGAGAATAAACCCGAAGAAGAATGTCCGGTGGAGTCTGAGAAGCTGGATGGTTCCGATGATGCTCTGGAAAGAGGGAAAAAGAAGAAAAAGAAAGTAGTGGTGAAAACTCTCCCAAGACCACCACCTCCCTTTCCTCAAATATTGAAGAAGATATTTGAGGACACAAAATTTAGTAAATTCATGCCGATGTTGAAGCAATTAACAATAAATGTGCATTTGGTGGAGGCACTTGAGCAAATTCCAAGGTATGCTAAATTCACGAAGGACCTGATGACAAAGAAAAGAGAAGTGAGCTATTAACCGGAGGATAATCTCCATTATTGTAGCGCTATTTCTATGAGGACCTTGGTGAAGAAGAAGGCCGACCCTGGAGCGTTCACTATCCTATGTATAATCGGGTTTCTGGAATTTGCTAAGGCCTTATGTGATCTGGGCACAAGTATAAACCTAATACCACTCGCTGTGTATAAGAAGCTGGGTTTGGGGGATCCTACCCCGACAAACATAAGGTTGGTAATGGCGAATAGGACTGTAAAGCGGCCAGTAGGCATATTACATGATGTATTGGTAAAGGTGGCCGACTTTATACTGCCTACTGATTTTGTAGTCCTAGACTGTAAGGTGGACTGCAAAGTGGCCATCATCCTAGGTAGACCATTCCTTTCAACTAGGAGATTGATAGTGGACATGGAGCTAAATGAGCTAAAGTTTAGGCTCAATGACAAAGAAGCAAGATTCAAAATACACCCATCCATGACACAACAAAAGGAGATAAGTGTTTTCTCAAATGTGGATGTATTCTATGAAGATGGTAAAGAGATATCAGCAGGTTGTCTTGACGAAGTCTGAGTAGTCAAGATAACCAAGTCATGCCACGACGTTAACTCAGGTGCTACATGGGAGGCAACCCATGATTCCTGTGCTTGATCTACCCTAGGTATACCCTAATCCTTATTTTAGTTTTTCTTTGATTTTAAGTTGAGGATGTATGGTGAGTTGTTGTTGTAATATTTTGTAGTTGACTAGGGTAAATACAAGTACCTGAGGCAGTGAACATGGTTTTGTTATTTTGTGAACACCTCTAAAGTGGTATAATTCTTTAACTGTGTGATTTGCATCTAATTGTGACCATTGTGCATCTTTGTATGGTATTAGTTCTAGTGACTTGATAACCATTGCTAAACAATTGCATGAACTGAATAAGTAGTAACTTGTGATATACTTGTGTGCCATGCGTGTGTGAGATGTTACTTAGTTCTCTTTGTATGTTGGATTCAGAACTTGCCCGGTTAGTCTTATCTAGGTTAAAGGATAGAGGTTAGGAAAGGATCATAGGCCGTTTTGATATTAGCCCACTTTAGCCTAAATGATCTTCCCTGTATGCATAATATCCCTTGATCCCTATTTTGAGATTGAATAGCCAATTTTTTATGATACTTATCACTGACCCATTTATATCATAATGAACCTATTTTGGCCCTGGTCCTCCTTGGACACTGTGCACCTTGACTCAGGAAAATGGCCTAAGTTGAGGGTGGCTATCATAGGGGTGTGTGATGTAAAATGAGTATGAAGAAAGGTAGAGTAAAATAAAATAATAAAAAACTAGGTGCGGTGGAAAAGAGCAAGAAAAGAAAAGTTGTGAAAAAAAGTGATTCTATAAAAGAACAGCACCCATCCTGAATAAGTGTGATCAAGAAAAGAGAAGAATAGAAAAAGGTAAATGAGTGAGACCCCAGAAGCTAGTGTAGTGTCAAGGAGGCTTAGTCACTTTAAATATCATCGAGTATCATACCAACCCCTAGCCTACATTACAAGCCAAAGAGAAGACCTATACTGATCCTAGCTAACCTGTCTGAAGATCTTGGTAATGAAAATAAGGACAAACCTATGGTAATCGACATACATTTATTGGAACTTCATTCTGAGAGTGAGTGTCTGGTGATTGTCCCCATGGTTACATATTTAATGTCTGATATAAGTGAAGTGGGACTTCTTTGTAGTGAGGTCACACTGGTTACGTTGCTAGTTGCTAACTTGTTTGGATAGTGTAAGCTTGATACATGCATGGTTGTTGTTGCTGAATTGATCACATATCTTGATTCCTGTATTTCCCATTGTTGTTCTTCAGTAGCATACACAGTTGATTTGGAATTAATTGACCTTGGAGAAGGTAAAGATGGTTTTGAGATAATATAGATGATTGACTACCAAATGTACTTTGTATCCTCTTGGTTGTGTTTTAGTTGCTTGAGGACAAGCAATTTTTTTAAGTTGAGGGTGTTGATGTGTGAGCAGATGCTAACACATTTGAGACTTTTAACTGAGAATAATTGCAAAGTCTTAAGCAACTTTTGTCGGTTTTGATTGTTTTATCTTTGATTTTGCAGTGGAAGTCAAGATACAAGAGAACCAACAATGATGGAAGTAAAAGAGTTGACACCTGAAGCAAATAAAAGAGAAGTGTGGCTGACAACATTCCTGATAAGTTGTCAACACTCTAATAGGTTATCATCTTCATCGTCAGCCTTAAATAAATAATGGGATTTAGCTGGTAGAAGTGACGAAGACATATGATAAGCCGCCGGAGTTGTGATAATCCATCAAGATCATCATTAGCTTAAGGCAGAACATGAGAGCTGAAGTAAATCATCGACGACATCTGTGATAAGTCGTCAAAGATCTGATAAGACGTCATGCTTCATCGTCAGTCTAAGGAAGTGAATGTCAAAAGCTAAAAGAAGCTGATGACATCTGTGATAAGTCGTCATACTCCTGATAAGGCGTCACAAAATGTCATCACCTGTCCAAGAAATTACTGAACTCTGTGATTCTGTTTCCATAATTAGGGTGAACTATTTAAAGTATTGTTTAGGTTTTTGTTGGGAGAGGCGGGTACTCAACATTTTTCACTTGAACTTCACATGTTTGCTCTCCAATTTTTTATATAAGTTTACAGTTAGGTTTTGAGAGATTATCATATTATTTTTTGGGATTTTGCTACTGCAATTTAATCTGAGATACAACTTTTTCTATTCACTTTTGCTGTAAGTATTATTCCATTGCATCATGAATTCAACAAGATGTATTGCTCTTTACAGTATGAGTTGCTAAACCTCTTAACCTGAGTTATGGGATCTATGGGCTTGGGTTTGTAACACAACTAAGTTTTCAGGATTCTAACGGTGGTAGTAACTTCTTGGTAATCCCTCTTCTTTACAGTTTATCTATTGGTGGCAAATAATAGGTCCTTCTTACTAGTGATTTTCTTGAACTAAGAAATCAACCCTAAGAAGAAGCAAATTATCAACAAGGACTTGGAAGCTACCAACCTTCCGTTTAATAATTAATGTTGTAGCAAGATTAATTAACTGAGATAACATCCTGTTATGAAATATAAACTCCCTAAGTTTGAGAGAATTAGGTAGTTAAATGCTTAAGTAGGTCGAGAGACATTTAGGCGTAAATTCAACAAGGATAATCTTCTGTTCCTACCTATCAGAAGAATCTTGAATCATTACTAGCGTCTGTCAAATCCCAACACCCATAGTGAACATAACTCTGGTTTTCCATAAACTTTTTATTACAGACACTGAAACTAAAGTGACCAACAATTATTTGCTAATCTCCAAAACCCCCATTTCAGGAAATATCCCACTATCAGTTGATGAAATCGTAAACGACTTAAGTTCATACCATATTCCCTATAGGATTAGACCCCAACCTAGTTAGATTATATATTGACAACGATCACTTACACTAAATTGACGTGTAAGTTGAGCGTTATCACTAACCCATCCAACGACTTAACCCCCAATCCATTAGTTCAACCTAAACCTCCGACCTATATGTCATAACCTTCCCACTCCTACATTCTCCAAGTCATCAATATCACCCCTTCCGTACACCTCATCCAACCTACCAATCTACCTCCATAATCCTCGCATTGCTATTCTGATCTAACATACTCCCTTTACTATAAACAATGCCTAAAGTTCAAACCCAACATCTACTAACCATTATGCACTACCAACAAGGTACCCCATAGAGAAATATACATATATGATCCACCCCACAAGGAGGACACCCTAAATTCCTCATTTAACTACCAACAACCTATACTTTCCTAGGGTAAACCATCCCCCTTATGCATAAAAAACAAAAACACTCTATGGAGAACACTAGGACAGATGAAACCTTTTATTAAAGGGGGTCCTTTAATTGCCCCTTAAGCTCTTTTAACTCAATCGAAACCATTTTATAAATAAAGGATAGAAATTGGACAAGTGTCCGAAATAAGACCAATCCACAACTCAATCTCCCCATTAGAAGAACACCATGAGGGTCATCGGGAAAACCTTAGGAAAACTTATTCACCACCAAAACCAAATACAAAGAAAGAACTTTCAAGTTAGAATCTTTAACCCGAACCTAATAATAAAGACACCTCTTTTGAGATTAATCTTCAAGCTCTAAGATAAGATATAACCTTTCCCTTCATATCCAGGAAATCACCCTCATATCCCATATCCGACTCATCGGGGGACCTAAAGAAAACCTTATAAGTCCAATAATCTAATGATGCATATCACGAGTGCAACCATCCCATTCCCAAAATATCATAGAAATATACCATATTTGAGTCAAAAATATCCACCATTGTCTCATTTACTACCAACAGAGGACACACATCCCCTATAGACCTATTTTGGAATCACAGAGTTACCTACCGGGGTAGAAATAGAAAAAAAAATCTAAAATATCCATGGGGATAAAACCAAATTACACAGCCACACATGGGGTCACATAAAACAAATTGGACTCAGACTAAGTAAAAAATAAATATTATGGAAAAAGTCTCAACATACTAGTGTCAGCATCAGGAGATGCCTCAGACTCTTGAAGGATAGTAAGGGCATTGAGATGATCCTTATCAGTGCCAGAACTGGAAGCAACACCCCTTAGTACGAGAGATAAAGAAGTGGCAATCGATATCCTATTTTCCCACATAGCAATCCTTGTGGGACACTACCATTGTATGTGACCCAATTGACCATAATGAAAACACCAATTCCTCCCTTTAGAGCAATAACCATAGTACAACCGACCATTAAGCTGGCAGGAAGGATAGGGTGGGGATGACTAAACTCTACCAGCCCAAAATTAATACTCACCAGAAGACTAAGGATAAGGGACACTAACAACCATATGGGAACTCCCCACATTACCATGCTCAAACCACAATCCACCACCTCTACCATAATTTTTTTGATGTCTCCCCCGATCTGAGCATTAAGACTTCTTGCTATGCCTCTTTCTTGACCTTGTTTAATTTTTTCTCACACTACTAGGACCAGAATGGCATGATAGATATGTCACTATCTGGTTCAATAAATGAATAGAATGATGAAACTCATCATTGGTAACCTCTCCTTGAGGTAATTGAACATGAGTGCCACCTTTCGAAGTAGCGTTAATAGAGACTGATGGAACTCCATGGGGAAGATCAGAAATTACGACACTTGATAGGGTATTTTCCTCATGAGTTGTACTAGATCCTTATACGTTGTCCTCAAGTGGGATAGGTGAGTTTTCATGAACTTTAAATCGCTGAGAGGACATGATCTGAAAGGTGAACCAAGAAGATTTAAGAAAGAATTCAAGACCTTAGACTCCATAGCCCTAAAATAGAACAACAAGAAAGTGAAACATTCATAAATGCCTTGTAGCCTCTTTTTTTGGTTAAACTACCATCAGGTAGTGTAAGTTATATTCCAATAAAAAGTTACAATGAGGGGGGTTAGACCTGACCTCAGAATAAAACACTTTACTGGGAAACCACATCCGTTAATGAAAAAAAAATAAGATTTATTGAAAAAGATAATCCTATTTTAAGTAAACTATGACTGATCACATTTTTAACTAACAAAAAGGTTTGCCTTATCATATCGAATCCTGAGATTAGGAAGTTGGTGTTTATCCAGTTGGTAAGCAACTTTGGCATCTTTGTGTAATGTTTGATATGAGTCAAATGAAGTCCAATATCTTTGCTTGAGGCAAATTTAGAGAAGTTATCAGCCACTTGATTGGCCTCCCTATAGCAATGCTTTACGGTCACATCCATTGAGCTCATATTGTCTAAAATCTTTTACACTCTTCTTTTCATAAAAAGGTTGTTGGTAGCTTTATTGTAAAGCATGTAGGCTATAATTTGAGAGTCTAGCTCCAGGTCTATATTTCTAATGCCAAGATTTTTGTACAATTTAACTCCATAACTAGCAGCTGTAGTCTCAGCCATATTATTGCTACTACATTTGATTATGATAGTGAATGCTTGTATAATTTTGCCATCCTCATCTCTAATGATGCCTTCAATTCCTGCTTTACTAGATTTATGTATGTAGCTACCATCCATGTTCATCTTTACTCTATTTGGCCTAAGCTTCTCCTAAATTACTTTTTCCCAAATGAAAGTAGGTCTCAACTTTTCTACCAACACATAAAGGTTGCACCATGGTATTTCGATGTTGAAATTAGCCATGAGCTTTATCATAGTATTTTTCATAGTCCTTTCCACTTGATATTTTATTTTAGTGGTCTTAACACTTCTTTATCTTTCATACTTTCATGCACAATAGCTTTTTCAAATTTCCCATATGATTACAATGGGTGTAATTTGCAGCAAAAACTTATGAAAATGTAATTTGCAGCAAAGACTTATGAATATCATTTTTGGCTTTGGTGTTCCACAAACTTTACATTAGAGTATTGATTGATCGAAGAGTGATTATCACCCCAAGTAAATTAATTCAATATAATACGTGCAACTTTTTCTTCAACAAAAACATGGTGTAATATCTCATATAAAGGGTTAGTGCAATATTTAAATATAGGAGTTAAGTTAATGGCTACATTCTTAGAAATAGGAAGTTTACCTATTAGCAGTCTCCAAGATATAAAAGATATCTTGAAAGGGAGAAAAAAATGCAATACCTTGCTAGTTTCAACACTTCTTGAATTAGTGCACCTGATAGATTTCCAAGCAATCTTATTTGAATAATTTCCATCCTCATTTAAGTTCCAAATTTCATAATCTTTCTTATCCCTATCAGCAATAGGTACCTTAAGGATCTGTTGTACAATTTCAGGAGTTAGAATATCATTAAGCTTATTAGATTCTAATCTCCATTTAAAATATAAGAGTTGATAGTATCTTTAGAGTATAAGTGTCTTCCCTAACTAATTTTGTCTATAGCACCCTTACCGGTCTAATTGTCTTGCCAAAAGTTGTTATTACCACCTTGAATGGACTATATGATGTTGGGTTCCACCATATTTTTTAACTTCATCATTTGTCTCCAGTTGTTGGAGATAGCACCTGACATTGCTTTGGAAACGACATGGACTCTACTACAATATTTGGTATTGAATAAACTCATCCAAATAGAGGAGATAGTTTGTGCCTCCACCATCTTTTAATAGCAAGTGTGTTGCTAATTTCTTCCCTACTTTTGATTCTTATTCCTCCTTCAACCTATGGAAAGCATATTTTCTTCTAAGCACACTAATGGTGTTTGGCTTTATCTCCAGAGGTTCCCTAGAAAAAATTAGAAAAGTATTTCTCAATTAAATTTAGGGTCTATTTAGGAGGCTAATAGAAGATAGAGTATAAATAAGGAGGGATTGTAAAACATGTTTAATAAGAATAAACTTACCTCCAGATAAAAGCATGTTTTCTTTACAACGCTTGAGTTTGTTTAACGCTTTATCCACCATTCCATCAAACATAACAATCTTTTCTTACCAATGAAAATTGGGCAGTCTAGATAAATAAAAGGAAAATATTTCTCCACGAAAGAAGTGACTTTTCTCATCCTATTGATTCTTCTTTCAAAAAGAACAACACAAAATTAATAATGTTTGTCTTGATGATACTCCAGCAACTTTGATAGAACTTACCATTGAATCCGCCAGGTCCTGCAGAGCTCTCAAGTGACATATCAAACACAATATTTTTTATCTCATATTCCTCTGGTAACTTAGTAAGTAGCACATTATCTTTCTTAGTAATGCAAGATTTGACGCAGTCTAGTGTATTGACATACGTATTTGAGTTGTGAAGGTTGAACAACTTCTTAAAATGTCTTACTTCCACTTTAGCAATTTGTCACTATTGTATAGCCATTTTCCCTACTATCGTAGATTTTATGGATTTGTTGTCTCCTTCTTTTACTCTTTAGAATAGAATAAAAATACTTAGTATTATTGTCTCCCTCTTTGAACTATTTGATTTGATCTTTTTTCCTGTACATAGCATCTTGGATACTCAACCATCTATTGTATTCACTATGAGCTTTGTTAAGTTCTTCCCTTCCTTGCTAAGTATTATATATGATATCAACATCTTACAATATTTGAACTTTTGCTTCCCATTCTACAACCTGATCATGGATGTCCCACAATGAGCTCCTAGACCATTGACTCAATTTCCTACCAAGTCTCTTCAACTTAGTCTATAGGATTCATATGGGGTTACCATCAATTGTATCATTCTAACTTTCTCATACAATCTCTTAAAATTCAGTTGGTCTACCCAAAGATTGAGAAATCTAAAGTAACTAATGTTATCATATTGGACATTGTAGAATTTCATAAGCAAAGGTTTGTGGTCTGAAGTAGTTCTTGTTAGGTGCTTGATATTATTGTTCTAGAATAATTGATCCCTATCAGCATTGATAAAAACTCTATCCAGTCTTTTATATAATTTTTTACTAGGTCTTTTTTTGTTGAATCAAGTGTACTTAGAGCCACCAAAACCCATGTAAACCATACTACAGTTATTCATACAACTAATAAATTCTAAGCTTTTGTATGCTCTGTAAGGTAGACCTCCCAACTTCTCTTTTGAATCCATTATGACATTGAAGTCACCCCCAATGCATCATGGCCCTTTGATAGAGAGATTAAGAGTTTCCAAGTTCCTCCATAATTCATTTTTTTCAACTGTGGTATATTTGGCATACATCGCATTGACATGAAGGTCCTCAAAGTTGTTGTACTTGAACCTCATAGTCAATGGTTGTTCTTCATTACTGATGATATCTGCCTGATCCATGTAGGTCCAAAATAGCCATATGTTGTTGTTGTTATTAGATAAACAATTTGGAAATTGCAAAAATCTCCTGTATCCATCATTTTTTTGTTTATTAGCCAATGGTTCCATAATGGCAATAAAGATAGTCTTGCTTAAGTCGACAAAACAATTTAACCTGTGAATAGCCGTCTTAGATATAGTCCTTCTAATATTTTAGAAAATGGAGCTTATCATTGGATATCATATGATATAGAGTGTTTGGGATTCTTTTCTTTGAGAGAAGGACCTATTCTTTCTATTTGTTTCTTACCATGTTTTCCCTATTTGCTTCTACCTCTTGTAATATTAGTGGAACCATTATTTTGATGAGATTGAGATATATCTTCTTTACAATTAAATTGGGATTTGTTGAGTTCCCTAGTATTGAAACTCTGTGCAGTAATATCATCATCGGGGGATTGTTTCTATTCTTCATCTCAATCCTTGTATTTGATGATATTATCTCTTTCAGTGTATAGCTCTTTAGCAAGGTCTTTTTCCATAGATGATTGAACAAAGTAGTTGATATCCCCCATTTTTTTTTCTTATCTTTATTTTGAATGGTAGCTTCATGTCCAATTCAAGCAAGAGCAGTGTTCTCTCTTTTTTCCTCCCATATTTTCTTTGTCTACTTCTCCCTCTAGTAGGTGATATACCATTATTGTCCAAAAGTTTTTTGAGATGATTTTGAGCATAATCATTATCCTTTTCCTCAGTCAATTTAGTGGTATCCATGTTTTGCGATTGTAATCACCACTCTCTTCATATGATTGAGAATATTGTTTTTTATCCCATATCCCATATGCTACCCCATTCAGTTCAACAACTAGTTGGATCCCTTTCTGATTTTTTATCTCTCAGTTGGTAAGCTTTTTGATGTTTCATGGTCAAGCATTTTTCCACCTCTTTGATTCATGTTGTTCTAAATTATCCTTCTTATTGTGTGGTTGTTGTTTCTCGCTATTTTCAGAATTGTACTAACTTGTGTTATCCTTATCATGTTGCTCGTGATCAATATTTTCAGACCTCAAATAAGTCTTTTCACTATGTTTAGATTTCAGCTCCTGATTTATACTTTCCTCCTATTCGGGAGAGGTTATCACCATAGTCTTTCTCTTATGCTTTCTATTGATTGTATCTACTGACATATTAGGTTTAAAAGTAACTATATTCTTTTTCTGGGAACTTTATTTTTCTTGTTTTTCTTTTTTTTTGCTGTTAATTCTTGATACCAGAGCAGGTTTATTATAATCCTTAATGTTGGGACTGATTTCGTTAGTCGTAGCATTCCTTTGCTCTGTTTTACCCCTAGTCTCGACATCATTGTCTGCACAAATATTTTCCTTGATTTGTTTTGCTTCACCCCTAGCTTCGGCAACATTATCAGCACAAACAACTTCCTTGTTTTGTTCGTGTGCCAATTTATTGTCAGATTCTATTTTTTTTCATATTGAATTTTCCTTTTTCTTCCTCCTTCTTTTCAACATTTCTACATTGGTAAATATTATGTCTGAGCAATTTTCAATGTCTACAAAATTTAGGAACATTTTTATACTCAAGCTTCTGACTATACCCTTTTAAAGGGCTATTTTCATCTTCCGATCTAACCCAAATAGTATTGATCAAAGGCTTAGTTAAATCTACCTCGATTCTAACCTTAGCCATGCTAGGACGAGTTATATTTTCTGTAGCTAAATCCATGGATAGGGGGATACCTACCGGAGCAATAATTTGCCTAATATAATTTCATGAGTGACAATGGAATGGCAACCCTGGTAAGAGAACCCAGATTGGAACAATAGGTAAGTCTTCCTCTAGTTTGAAATCTGGAGTCCACTTCTCTAACCACGTGACTTGACCATCAATTTCTATTCTAAACCATACACTTTAAAATCATCCTCATTTGTGAAGTCTAAAAACACAGTTGTAAAGTCGAAAACACCAATTTTTGCGGTACCTTTTAGAGGAATTTTCTCGGCAAATTTAGAGTGAATCTTTACTATTTGGGTTCTTGATCTGAGAAATTTCCCAATGATTGTTAACTTGCATTCATCTGCCTTGACCCCATAATAATCACTTGATTTAAAGATGATGGCTGAAATTCCATTGTGGGTTGAGTATCAAGCTCTAACTTGTGAATCACCATGTCGAATAAGAACTGAGTTCTGTTGCTTAGGGATCTGTATTGTTCCTTTTTCATTCAAATTTTGAGAGATTTCAGTGTTTCTTCACAAATTTCTTATCGGAGATGCACTTGGATCCATGAAATGCGCTGGTGGCTGCTCCACCGGAGTCCCAATGGTCGGTGTGTGAGCACTGTTTTCTCAAGCTAAGGCTAGAAATAGTCGTTATAGGTTGTAACGATAAAAAGTGTATGGAGAGAATTTTTAGAGAGAGAAATATTTTTTTAGATAATAGACAATGTCTTGTAGCCTCTTGATTATAAGTGTGGTGCACAACATACCCATAAGCAAGACTCTACATGATATGACTTGACTTTGTGGACACCCCATGACACCAAAACCTAGGCTATGATACCAACGTGACACAACCCAAACTGGGGCCTTGTAGTAATGGCCATATCAAGTACAACCAGGACCGAAGACTACCCCCGATACCCAATCCAACCAACCAACATATACCTTTAGTTGGATGAATTCGAACATATAAAAAAATAATGTATTTAAAGATATTATGACTTTTGGATAAGTCTACATTTGAGACCAACCCAACCGAGTCAATCCATCCAATAACCAAAACCAACCAAACAAACAAAAAATGATAACCCAATGTGTGTGTGTGTGTATATATATATATATAACATAATCAATCCATACCCAAGTCCACAACTGTCCATGCAAAGCCTCTAAACCAAACAAAGGAGTATCTAGTCCGGGACATGCCCCCGACTATAGTCAAAAACCAAAGTCTATCTAAAGACAAAAGTATGTAAAGTATTCTATGATATGAAATGGATGCCTTACAAACTATGGAAGCTCACAACTTTAATCCAACACCGACTATCCCCGAATCTAATCAATGAGCAGGAGGAGGAGTATGGTCGGTTCTTACATTGTGTGGGGATACGGTGCCCTAAGATAGGTTAGCAGGTGAACACTAGCATGCACTCAGGATAAGGATAAAATAATGCCAACCTTTAAAACAAAGAAAACAACCAAATGCATTCATAACTATAAATATATATATAGATATAATCCATGTCGGGAAAGGGAACAGGGTTTAGCATGCCTTTAAAGCCAATAACCTGGGTATGTATAGCATTACTGTCATAATCCACCCACGGGCTATATGGGTCTAGTATTACTCCCTAGATAGGCCCTGATGCGTGTATTTGCATGAATCAAAGATACCATAGGAGTAGGGGTGTCTCGTGTACCCGTCGCTCTCCATGATACATATATACAAGTATTAGGGGACTCTCGTGTACCCCTCAAGTATATGGTCGCCATGACCAATCCTCATGTCAGCAAACATGAGTTTCTAGTGTTTGTCGATTAGACTCCCACCTTCACAGTGAACTATCACAACCCGCCATTATTGCCCTATTAAAACCATTACAACACAACAAGACCACCATTCTATTTATTATTAATCAAGGCTATGAGAAGTGGTATCATCATGTCGATTATAGCTTGCAAGCAATGTCCTCAGCCAACCTTAGGGGATTCCCATGTATCCCATAGGTTATATTATTAAGTTCACTTCAGGGATTCCTATGTACCCCTCAAGTACATCATTATTAGGCTTACTTGGGGGATTCTCGTGTACCCCACAAGTATTTTATTATTAAGCTTTTCTTGGGGGATTCTCATGTACCCCAACAAGATATTCAACATTCAAACTAATTTCTTTATTTATTAACTTAGGGGATTCCCGTGTACTCCGCAAGGTTTTCATTCAAAATTATTTCACAGCCACCAAGGCCTTACCGTTTAACCATTTCAAACCATCCAAACCATTCAAATCCATTTAAACCAATTTTGGGTTCCATTACCAAACCATACCATGCAATAGTTTCAATAAAAGTTCAACAATAGAGTAAAATATTCTCATAGGCATTTTATCAAACATGTTGAGGGCATATAGTTTCAAACAATAACCAAGTACCAATTAACCATTCCCATGCCTCCAAATGTTCAAACCACTATTAAAATATGAAAACCTTGATTAAAACATAGGAAAACCCTAACCAAACAATTTATAACCAACCCTCCCCCAACATATATTTAAAACTCAAAACCATACCATAATTATTCCATGAAAACCATACATAAAACATACCTTTAGTCAGAAATAACAATGATGGAGGATTACATGCCTTATATTAGAAGATTCATAGAAGGAAAATTGACTCTTGATCCCTTTGAAGAACACTTGTTGAAACCCTAGCCTCAATCTTCAAGAGAGTGTTTAGAGAGAGTATTTGGAGTGTTTTGATCCATATAAAGTGAGTTATGAGAGGACACCAAGAGTTATATAACATGGTGACATAAGGGTATTGGGGTGGGAAATGTACAGAGTATCCTCAACTTAAAAGTTGAAAACTAACTCGCAAGAGGGTATGACCCATCCCCCTAAATCATGCCCTAGGGTACGAGTGGTACCCTAGTCGCATACCCTAGCACCACCTTGGATCTAGACAATGTCCAAAATACAATCAAACATGCCCAACTCATATCCTAACATATGAGTAGTACCATTTGAACCATACCTTGGTGACAGCGCCCAAGTGCACACGCAAGTTTATGTTTTCTACCAAGTTGTAAAGTGTCCTAATTAAAGCCGAGTATCGATCCCACAGAGACTTGATTTAACAATAATTTAGTTATACTTCACTGTCTAGATTAATTTAGTGCAAAAGTAACCAAAGAAAGAGTTTGTAATTTTTGTAAATTAAAAAAAAGTAAATAATGTGAAAATTAAATTCATGGAACAATCAATGGAGAAAAGGTCAGGGTTAAAGCACTCTGAACAATTATACTATGTAATTGAATTTCATTCGTTAACTTTCTTATCTTGGTTGTTGATTTGTAGGGTTAATTGCATGATCATGGTTTTCCAACCTCTAATCTTTTACAATATTGACATTACAACTATATCATTATGCGGGGATGTAATAATCCAATTAAGTGAATTAAATATATCATCTTACGTTTGAATCAAGTAAGGCAGCTAAGTACATCCCTGTCTTAGACACTAAGTTTAATTCTTTATTTTATAAATGAATAAAAACTCAAATTTTGTTTATTCCCATGTTCTATCTCCCTATTCCCTCTCCCGAGATCAAAGGTCGACAATATATGTATTCTAAGGGTCGCGAATCCATAAAATAACTAAAACAAGAATAAATAAACAACCAAATATGATAATAAAAATTAAATGAAATTAATCCGAAATAATAGTAATCATGTTCTTGACTTTAACTTCGGAAAGAGAATTTTTAGTCGATAATATTCATAATCGCCATCCAAATAATTGATGAAATGATATAAAAAATTAAAGACTAAATAAAATAATAAAACCTAAAAAAATAGTGTAGCAGCCTTCGTCTTTTTACTCCAAAACGTGTCCAATGAATTCCATTCAAATTATTCCAAGTCGCCCCCAGCTGTCCTACATGTGATATATATATATATATAATATAATATTAATAATCCCACAAGGAGTAGGATTAAGACCTTGCACAGATTCCCAAGACCAAAAATTTTCAAGTCCTCTTCAATATTGTCCAGCTGTCCACCATATATAAAATATGATAACCCAATTCTTGTGGGATTAAGAATAGCACACCATTTAAGAAGATTCCCACCCGTGCATGTCAACTTTATTATTTACATGATGGGACAAATCTGTGTCGGCAAGGGAATTCAAATTTACCCGTGCATGGACAACTGACGCGATGCGATGGTTATAGCATTGATGGTCGACACAACGTGATGGTATCGTGTCGACTCATTGGAATTTGCGTCCAAAAATTTGGTTAAGTGTTGAACGTCCCTCCTTTTTTTCCATGCCTTTTTTAGTGTATTTTCAATGAATTTTGAGCCTTTTTCTCATTAATATATCACCGTATTCAGCTCACAAAGCCTCCTACAATATCACACACCACAAAATAAGATCAAAACAACACAATATTCTCAACGATGAATCAAAACAAGAGCTAAGATAAGGCAAATTCGCAATGAACTTCCACTTATTATTCCAACTCTTGACTTAATCAAATTGAGATTTGAATATTACAAATAAGTTATTCCACTCATAATTACACATTTAAATCATTTGAAAAAAATTAAACACATTAGAATCCAACAAAATCAACTAGACACACACCTAGCTCAAGCTAGTAAAACTAGTTTTCCGGGTTGAACTCTAAATGACTCAATTAAGCACAAACTTGTTTGAAAAATACTTTGAACCTTATAATCACGCACTTAGACACTTAAATGCTTACTTATATCAATATTAACATATAAAGCACACGAATTTCTCTTAAGAAAAGACGAAATAAGCTAGAATAATGATACAAAAGTGTATAAAATCACCTCAGATCATCACCCCACACTTAAACTCTTGTTCATCCTCGAATAACTCTTTACACTATGAATCAAAATCTGAGGTGATGCTACACTTCTACTAAATACAAGACACTCAAGCTAGTACTACAATGACTACACGAAATGCAAGTTTTACACAAAGCACATTATTTACACAATTGCTGGCCCATGAACATTACTCCAAAACATCCTATCCTTAAGAAATGACTCGATACATGGCAAACTCATGAATATTATTCAATCAAGGACATCATACAAATCACCCACATTCATCAAACATGTGAGCCTCACAACAAGAGAGTTACCCATAATCACTCACAATAATGCAATTTATAAAAAAAATGGGTACAAGAATCAAATTATGCTCACTCTTACAAAGAATTCACAAGTTGCACATAATGAACCATAGGCTTGCCCTTAGTGTAATGCTCTACTAATATCGAAATGATGAACTTAGGATCAATTAGTACTTTTTCGGGTTGTAATTTAGTCTAAGGGATGGGTAGGAACTATTTAGGATAGTGACTAACCTCTCTAAGCACTTTAAGATATGGCCTCCCAAGAAGTGCCTAATTTAGTGTCTCGGCATGACCTATATCAACTCAACCTTATTCCCTCACCCTTTTACTCCCTTTTGGGAGCTATTTTTTATTTATTTATGACCTCTTGAGTTTGCACTCTCAAGGTCACCATCTCTCTTTATATCAACCTTCAACATGTTGGGATACAGTGGTGTCATCTTAGACCGCTGAATTAGGTAATGAAGAGGTCTTTAGTGGATTAACCACCCCACACTTTTCCCCTTCAATAACATTGATTATGTATAAATTTTTATATTGGGAATTTTCAATGGATACTTTGTAAACATCAAATACCACCTCTTCATCATCTACCTTCATTTGAGTGTTCCTTTTCTAACAATAATTAGGGCCCTTTCAGTTGCTAAGAATGGACGCCCCAATGTAATTGGTACCTGTTCGTCTGCCACAAAATCAAGAACAAAAAATTTAGCAGATATAATGAATTTACCAGCCTTTATAAGGACGTCCTCAATTATTCCTTCTGGATGTGTAAATGACCCATCTGCCAACTGCAACATCACGGTGGTAAATCTAGGCTCTCCCAAGACCAATGTTTTGAACAGGGATAGGGGCATCACATTGATGCTTTCCCCTAAGTCACTTAGTGCTTGAACCGCTTTACTCCTAATTTGAATAGGGATAGAAAAATTCCCTTGATCTTTCAATTTTTGGGGGATTTTTTATGTCATTACCGCATTACACTCTTCAGTGAGTGTTATTGCTCCCACATCTTACAATTTTACCTTTTTCACCACCACATCCCTCAAGTACTTTGCATACTTAGGCATACTCTACAAAACATCTAGAAAAGGTAAGTTAATATAAAGCTCTTTGAATATATCAATGAACTTTTTGAATAGGTCATCTTCCTTTACTTTTATTTACCTCTGATGGAAGTGTAGTGGCAGCCTCTTCTTCACTTTTTCTACAACCACTTTTTCCTTCAAGTACTCATACTTCCTTGAATTTTCAGCAACTCTATCATTTACTTGTTGGGTCACCACATCATCATCTACCTCCTTTATTGCCTTGGGAGGTTTTCATTCAATCTCCTTACCACTTCTGAAGGTGATTTCCATAACCAATCTTGGATTTTTTATATCTGCTGGCAACCTACCTTGTGGTCTGGCATTTAGTGCTTGTGATAATTGGCCAATTTGCAACTCTAAACTTCTTGTGGCCGTTTGCTAATTCTTTAAGTCTGTACCAAACTATGTCTAATTAGCTAGGATCTATTTCAACATCTTTTCTATATTGCTAGTTGACTGACTAGGTTGGTCTTGTGTCTGTGGGGCGTTCCATGGATGGTTTGTTGCCTGAGTTTTCCAGTTCATGTTGTAGGCATTACCATAATTTGGCCTTTGAGCATTGCTTACATACATCACAGATTTCAGATTTGAAGCACATATGGCCGCTGAATGGCTATTATTTCCGCATACCTTACACCAACCTGTGACTTATTGGATAGCATTGACTATGGATGCAGGTTGTGTTGATCCCAATTTCATTCTTCTAAATGGTGTGTTGATTAAATTTTGTAGTGCAGAAACTTGTGTTGAAAGGCTATGAAATTATCCACCTCCAATACTTCTGCAATTCTTTTTGTGGCACTTCTAGAATCTGAATGACAATCTGGATTTCCTTGTTCTATGCGGTTCAGCAATGTGTACAGCTCATCATAAGTTAGCTCTAATGCTTGACTACCTGTGACTGAATCTAGAAAAATCTTAATATTATGATCAAGAGCTTCTACAAAAGTGTGGGAAAGTAGCTCATTCGACTATTGGTGATATGGACACTCTCAAAGAAGAAACTTGAAGCATTCCCAAGCATAATAGAGGTTTTCATTAGGTTTCTATTTGAAGTTCACTATTTCACTGCGAAGTCTCATAGTTTTGCCTAATGGAAAAAATCTGATAAGGAACTTTCTGGCTAAGTTATCCCATGATGTGATTAAATTAGCTGTCTCCGCATTCAACCACCTTTTAGCTTCCCCCAAAAGTGAATGGGGAAACAGTGTCAGCCTCACATAATCTAGAGTCACCCTAGTTGGAGTGAATGTATCTGTAATCTCAATGAAGGTTTGTAAGTGGACTTGTGGATCCTTGTGTGAAAGCCCTGCAAACTGTCCACTTCTAATAAAAAGCTGCACCATATTGTTTTTCAACTCAAAATTCCCCCCCCCCTAGCTGATGGTCTTTGAATTGGGGAAGTCAAATTCGTTGGAAGTGGGACTTCCATTTCCCTAACCTTCCTACCAGCTGCTTGTTGTTCAGCCATAGGAACAGTATGCCCTTAGTCTTCTTGGATTTGAGTAATTCTAAGGAAAAAAATTGCTTTTCTCCTATGTTGATGGTAAAGTTTCTCGAGTTACGGGCTTGGTTCTACCAACTCCCGATCCCTTTCCAGCTTATCAACCTAAAAACCTATTTCCTACAATAACAAACCAAGACTAAGCGTAAAAACACCAAATAAACCTAAAAGTAAAAATAAAATAAACAATTACCAAATAACAAGTCCCCAGCAACGATACCAAAAACATGATAGCACAAAAGCACACACACAAGTGTATGTAGTATACCAAGTAGTAAAGTGGCCTAATTAAAGCCGAGTATCAATCGCACAGAGACTTGATTTAACAATGATTTAATTTTAGTTCACAGTCTAGATTAATTTAGTGCAAAAGAAACCAAAGAAAGAGTTTGTAATTGTTGTAAATTTAAAATAAAGTAAACAATGCGAAAATTAAATTCTTGGAACAATCAATGGAGAAAATCCTAGGGTTAAAGCACTCTGAACAATCATACTATGTTATTGAATTTCATTCATTAACTTGCTTATCTTGGTTGTTGATTCGTAGGGTTAATTGCATGATCATGGTTTCCCAACCTCTAATCTTTTACAATAAGGACATTACAACTACATCGTTGAGAGGAGATGTAATAATCCAATTAAGTGAATTAAAGATATCATCCTACATTTGAATCAAGTAAGTCATCTAAGTATATCCTTGTCCTAGATGCTAAGTTTAATTCTTTATTTTGTAAAAGAATAAAAATCCAAACTTTGTTTATTCCCATGTTCTATCACCCTATTCCCTCTCCCGAGATCAAAAGGTCGACAATATATGTATTCTAAGGGTTGCGAATACTTAAAATAATTAAAACAATAATAAACAAACAATCAAATATGATAAGCAAAATTAAACGAAATTAATTCGAAACAATAGTAATCATGTTCTTGGCTTTAACCCCGAAAAGAGGGTTTTAGCCGATAATAATCATAATAACGATCAAAATAATTGAATACATTATATGAAAAATTAAAGACTAAATAAAGTAATAAAACCTACAAAAAATTGTGTAGTAGCCTCCGGTTTTTTTCTCCAAAACATGTCAAATGAATTCCCTTCAAATTGTTCCAAGTTATCCCCAGTTGTCCTATGTGTGTAATATATATATGATATATAATATTAATAATCCCACAAGGAGTGGGATTAAGACCTTTCACAGATCCCCAGGACCAAAGTTGTCCAATTCCTCTTCAATATTGTCCAACTGTACACCATATATAAAATATGATAACCCAATTCTTATGGGATTAAGAATAGCACACCATCCAAGAAGATTCCCACCCGTGCATGTCAACTTTATTATTTATATGATGGGAAAAATCCATGTCGGAAAGGAAATTCAAATTTACCCATGCATGGACAACCGACGTAACGCGATGGTATCGTGTCGACTCACTGGAATTTGCATCCAAAAATCTAGTTAGGTGTTGAACGTCTCTTCTTTTCTCATAGCTTTTGTAGTGTATTTTCAATGAATTTTGAGCTTTTTTCTCATCAATATATCACCCTATTCAGATTAAAAATCCTCCTACAATATCACACACCAAAAAATAAGATCAAAACAACACATATTCTCAACGATGAATCAAAACAAGAGCTAAGATAAGGCAAATTCGCAATGAACTTCCACTTATTATTCCAACTCTTGACTTAATCAAATTGAGCTTTGAACATTACAAACAAGTTATTCCACTCATAATTACACATTTAAATCATTTGAAACAAATTAAACACATTATAATCAAACGAAGCCAACAAGACACACACCTAGCTCAAGCTAGTAAAACTAGTTTTTCGAGTTGAACTCTAAATGACTCAATTAAGCACAAACTTGTTTGAAAAATACTTTGAAATTTATAATCACACACTTGGACACTTAAATGCTTATTTATATCAATATTAACATATAAAGGACAAGAATTTCTCTCAAAACAAGGCAAAATAATGTAGAATAATGATACAAAAGTGTATAAAACCACCTCAGATCACTTGGTCAAAATCCACTAGACTAGTCAATAAGCATCATATGACTTAGAATCATACACCTCATATCCTACCATATGAATAGTATGATGCTTAGTTGTATCTTGGATAGAAACCAACCCAACACACTAACTAACATATAAGAGAGGGACCCTAACCTGTTCCCAAACATACGAGAAGTTTTCTCAAACCGTACCTTGTCTAGAAACTTCAAACTTAGGAAATTTTCTAAGGATCAAATTTTAGGGTGTTCCATTGATACACCTGATCCACCACTAAAGAGTCTCCTACGAGGGTAGATACACAAATAAGTACATCAAGTGGCCTACATGCAAAATCAAAACCTGAAGCAAAGTATGCAAAAAAATAGGAGAAAGTCGACCCTAAGTAAAATAACATAGATGCAGATCTAAAATAAATAGGGACGATACTTGTGATGATGGCATCAGAGGCCTCTATCTCTGTCCTAGTAGGTATAGCACAGCATTGAACACATCCTTCACTTGAACCACTACTTCTATCTATTGCACCTCTAGTAGAACCTCTACCTCCAAAGGCAATATAAGATAGCTCTAGAAACATAGAGGGGGCAGTGCTTGGATGCATTGCCCATCTCATCACACATATAACAAACCCTGCATCCCGATTCAAAGGAAAGAAGGAGGGCTGAACTAAGACGACCACCTAAAGTTTCTACTAAACTAGAAGACATGCTACGTAAACACTACAGGGCTGCCTACACTTGTAATACCCCGTACTTTTCCCAGCTTAATTTCTCCCTTAGAATTTCAAGGATTAGCTTCTAAAATGAATACCTTTTTATTTCATATGGAATCTTCCAGATTTAGACCTTCCATGGTGTGGTAAATGGAATAAGCTTCCCATCGATATAAAATTCACCTAAATTTGACACTCGATGAAGAAGTTAGGATATTTTTAGTAAGCAGTGTGCCAACTGGGCAGTCACCATATCGCAGTAAAGGACAATTTCATAATTTTCATTTTCCAGTGGACCTCTGCGATATTGGCGCATCGTGGAAAGGTCCAATTTTCCATTTTTCAATTTCCAGTAAGCCTATGTGATTTCATTGCGTTGCGACGATGGTCAAAATGGCATTCCAAAGGGGCACCGCGATAGCTCCACGTCACAGAGAGTTTCCAATTGCCAATTATCCTTTATCCAGTGAGTCACCACAATAGTGGTGCATCACGGAGGCCTATAAAATCGGAAATTTGGTTCTCTTTTCCAGTTCTATTTAGGGGTTTAAAGGGGCTATTTTTGTCAATTCCCAAGCCCCAATCCATCCAAAACATGAGATTAAACCCATTCTAAGCCTATAATGCTCATTATTCTTCAATTTTTTCTCAAAAAATAACCCTATAACTCAAAAGCTTCTTCTCCAAAAAATTGATTTCACCATTTTTCTCCAAAAATGCTCAAAATTGAGGATTCCTAAGACAAAATAATCAAGAAATTATCTTCAAGAACTCAAATAGGAATAAATAATTCAAGTTTATTCATCTAATCATCAATCAAGGAATGTGGATTTTATGAACAAGGAACTTTTTTCATCCTTGTGTCCAAAATCAAGTTTTAATTACAAATTCATATGATTTTGAATGAATACTCATAAGATTTGAATTAGGGTTCATACCTATTATTTCTATTACCAAGATTATGATATTTCAAGGGTTTTAGAAGATGAATTGCATATCTATGTTCATATTTTCATGCCTATTGCAGAAATTTTCAGATTTTGAGATGAATTATCATTGTTTTCATTATCAAGCATGATTATTATGACATTGTAACATGTATTTGATGCATGGGTTATCAAGACCAAGTTTATATGTTGATATTTCAAGAAAGATGATGCTTTAAGCATCTTATGATCAGATTTATTTGAGATTTACAGCAAAGCTTTGACCTTTTGATCCTCAGTTTAGTTATGAAATCCACTTTATAAATTTATTACATATTACAGAATTTAGATCAGCTTTATTTACAGATTTAATTTGATAAATGCATAATTGGTTTCAAATAAACCCTTATGCTAGTTTTTAAAGTGGATTTCCAATAGAATAAGCATACAGATTTAAAGAGAGTAGTATTTAGCACTGAACGAGAAGTGTGGGATTAGCATGCCCTATCTTTCATAGAACTACATAGCCAATGTAGATACAGATTATCACATTATTCCTACTCCAATATGGATGACAGATTTAGCTTGTGATCGATCACCTTGACAGTAGGTTATACTCCCTAGTAAGAGTATGACACCTCTCCCCATCATGAGGTTTTCCCCTTAGGGATATAAGACATTGGACTCCATGTTAGCTCGCATGGTTCATGTTGGTTAACAGAACCTCCCTGCTAGTTAAAGTAAAAGATTAACAGAAAAGCTTTAAGAAAACTAAGTGTAAAGGTCACAACTTTACTCAGATTATACTTTACAGAAAGATATTAGCTACAAATTTTAGCTTTCAAATTTCAGTTATAGAAGTGAGTCCTTTCTACACTTAAATAGTATGATTTACAAACAGAACATTAGCACAACTTTTAGAGCTAAATGTTATGACTCACTAGAATTATAAAGTATATTTTGTTATTCATGATTTTAGATTTCAGTATTTCAGATATTCTAGCTTATGTGAGTCATTTACATTTAGCATGCATTGTTTTATAAATTATGATGATAAGATTATGTTTTACTTATGTATTTCACCTCCATATACTCAGTACATCCTCAAAGTACTTATCCACATATATATTTATGTGCTACATTGTCTCGTAATGTAGGTTCAGGTGCTCAGTATCTTCACTATAAGTAGTTCGAGCATCTCTATCTACATCTTATAGTTGGGGAGTCCTCATAGTTCAGGGACTTGTTTATTTAGAGTTTGCAGCTTAATAGTTTTACATGATTCAGCATTTCTTTTCAGATATTTCGAGTTAGCTGCGGGTTTGTCCCAATGACTCTCTAGTTATTAGTAGTAGAGGCTTGTTAAACTGCGAGATATTATTCAAACTTATGGTATTGATGTTTAGATACTATATTCAGATTATTCTTAGATATTTTAGTTAGTTTTCAATATTTAGTTTGACTTCTATGTCTATAGTTCCCTTATTATGAGATTCAAACTTAGTAACAGGAAGATAGGGTTAGATTAAGGCTACTTGTAGTCTTGAGCATCGTGTGACATCTCAAGAATAGGGTTTAGGGAGTTACAAACTTGGTATCAGAGACTAAGGTTTATAAGATTCCTAGGGAGTCAGACAAGCCGCGTTACATAGAGTCTTGATCATAGGTGTGAAGCATGGCACATTTATGATCAAGAGGCAACGGGATATTCTTAGAAAATCATCACTTTCTTCAATGATCATCGTGCTTACAGTATCTATATCTGCTTTTAACTCGTGCTCTTACGTGACAGTTGAATATGGCTCCTCGTTGAGCTAACACCCGCAGAAATGATAACCAGCCATCCCAGCCCATAGATCCTCTGAATGAGAACGTATCCCATGATGAGTTTAGGGCTGCCTTTTAGGCGTTGTCCAAGGCAATAACTGCTAATATTCAAGGAAACCATCAGGCTGCAGTCACACTTCAGCAGAATGGGAATTTAGTAGCAGCTAGTATTAGAGACATCATGAGAATGAATTAGCCAGAGTTATTTGGGGCAAAAACAGGTGAAGACCTACAACTTTATTTAGATGAGGTGAAAAAGATTACCAAGATTATGTATGTTTCTGAGGAGGAGAGTGTAGAATTAGCATCATAGAGATTGAAGGATGTAGAGATTGATTGGATACTGATGTGGAAGAATAGTAGAGGTGAGAATATTGCTCTTATAAGTTGGTAGGTATTTCAGGATACTTTTTTAGATAGGTTCTTCCCATGTGAGATGAGGGAAGCTAAGATAGAGGAGTTTGTGAATTTAAGATAGGGCTCAAGGACATTGAAAGAGTACTGCCTTAAGTTCAACCAATTGTCGAAGTATGCCCCTAATACGATGGCTGATCAGAGGGTAAGTATGAGTAAGTTTGTCATTGAAGTGTCTAGCTTGGTAGTCAAGGAGTGTAGTACTTCCATGCTTATTAGAGACATAGATCTTGCTAGATTTATTATTCAAGATTAGTAGATTAAAGCAGAGAAATTAAAGGGAAAAGAGAGAGGAAATAAAAAGGCTAGAATAGGGCAGTTTGAGTATGGCCAGGCTAGGTCTCAAGGGGGAAATTATTCATAGTTTTAGAATTGTTCATCTATGCCAGTACCATCTTTAGCTAGTTCTCCTACTCCTAGAGGTAGGAAGGAGCAGTGGGGTAAGTCTTTTATGTCTAGATCCCAGAATAGTATGAGTGGTAGGCCCAGTTATCCTCCATGTGCTAGGTATGGTAAAAGTCATCCTGGTGAGTGTTTAGTTGGACAGAAAGCTTGTTATGATTGTGGTAAGTTAGGTTATGGAATTAGACAATGCCCACATGCTAAACAGGGAAACAGAGATGGTCGTCCTCAGACTCAGGATACTAGTGCACCAACTCCTTTAGGTCGCCCAGTTCCTCCTCAAGGTATATCATCCAGTACCAATGGCGGTCAGCGCTAGAATTGGTTTTATGCTTTACCATCCCGTCAAGAGCAGGAGAATTCACCAGATGTTGTTATTGATATACTTCGTGTATTTTATCTTGATGTTTATGTGTTGTTAGACCTAGGTTCGAGTTTCTCTTATGTGAATCCATTAGTTGCGATAAATTTTGAAATAAGTTCTAAAAAGATCCCTGAGCCTTTCTTAGTTTCTACCCCAGTGGGTATGTCAGTTGTTGCTAAACAAATCTCTAGAAAGTTTCCTATCACTGTCCTTCATAAAATCATGTTAGCAGACTTAATAGAGTTAGATATGGTTAACTTTGATCTTATTCTTGGTATGGATTGGATCCATTCTTTTTATCCCTCCAGAGATTATCGCACCTGAGTGGTGAAGTTCTAGTTCCCAAATGAGCCATTATTTGAGTGGAAAGGTAATTCAGTATCTCCCAAGAGTCATTTTATATCCTATCTTAAAGCCAAAAAGTTGATCTCCAAAGGGTGTATCTATTATCTAGTTCAAGTCAAAGACACTAAGTTTGAGACTCCAATAGTTCAGCCAATCAGTGTAGTTAATAAGTTTCCTGATATTTTTCTCAAAGATTTCCTAGGGGTACCTCACGATAGGGAAATAGAATTCGGTATTGACCTTCTCCCAGATACTCAGCCTATTTCTATTCCCCCAATGTCATATGGCTCTCACTGAGCTTAAAGAGTTGAAAGAGCAACTCAAAGATCTTTTAGACAAAGGTTTTATAAGGCCCAGTGTTCCTCCATAGGGTGCTCCCATCCTATTCATGAAAAATAAAGATGGTTCTTTGAGTATGTGCATTGACTATCGCTAGCTGAATAAACTTATAGTTAAAAAAAATATTCTCTACCTAGAATTGATAACTTATTTTACCAACTCCAAGGTGCAAGTTATTTCTCAAAGATAGACCTTTGATCTGGCTATCATCAGTTTAGAGTGAGGAAATGTGATATTCCAAAGACAGCTTTCAAAATCCGTTATGGTCATTTTGAGTTTCTAGTCATGTCCTTCGGGCTAACAAATGCCCCAGCAGCCTTCATGGACTTGATGAACAGAGTGTTTAAACAGTATATGGACATGTTTGTCATAGTCTTTATTGATGTTATTCTTGTCTACTCTCATAGTGAGGATGATTATGCAGACCATATTAGAAATATGTTACAGACTCTTAGAGAACACCAGTTGTTTGCCAAATTTAGTAAATGTGAATTTTAGCTAAGGTTAGTAGCTTTCCTTGGTCATATTGCTTCCAGTGAGGGTATTAGTGTTGATCCCCAAAAGACAGAAGCAGTAAGAAATTTGCCTAGACCTATCTCTCCATCAGACATTAGGAGTTTCTTGGGTCTAGCTGGTTATTACAGACATTTTATTGAGGGTTTCTCATCTATTGCATCTCCTAGTTGTTAGATTCTTGCAAGAAGAGTTTTCAGGAGTTGAAGACTCGACTTACTTCAGTACCGGTTTTAGCATTATCTGATGGTACAGATGGTTTTGTGGTATATTGTGATGCCTCTAGAGTTGGTTTGGGTTGTGTTTTGATCTAGAGAGGTAAGGTCATAGCCTATTCTTCTAGATAGCTTAAGACACATGAAAAGAATTACCCGACCCATGATCTTGAGTTAGCTACAGTTGTGTTTGCTTTGAAAATTTGGAGAAATTATTTGTATAGAGTGCATGTTAATATGTTTACAGATCGCAAAAGTTTGCAGTATGTGTTTACTCAAAGGAATTTGAATCTTCGTAAGAGAAGATAGTTAAAATTGTTGAAAAATTATGATATGAGCGTGTTGTATCATCCGTGCATGGCCAATGTAGTGGCATACGCCCTTAGTAAATTGTCTATGGGCAGTGTTTCTCATATGGAGAATGATAAGAAGGATT
Organism: Capsicum pubescens; assembly: GCA_030864215.1. NCBI lineage: Eukaryota > Viridiplantae > Streptophyta > Magnoliopsida > Solanales > Solanaceae > Capsicum > Capsicum pubescens. Next base: position 143,231,813 of record CM061547.1, read on the forward strand.
TAGTTTGGGAAGTTCACTGGTTAGCTAGATTGGGAGTGAGATTGGTTGATTTAGGTAAAGGTAATGTTTGGGTTCAAAGTAGTTCTAAATCTTCTCTAGTTTCGGAAGTGAATGAGAAGCAAGATAAGAATTCTAGTTTGGTCAAACTGAAGGAGTTAGTTAAAGACCAAAAGGTAGAGGTTTTATCCCAAGGCAGAGATGGTGTGTTGAGATACTAGAGTAGACTATGTGTGCTATGTGTTGATGATTTGAGACACCAGATTATGGTGGAAGCGCATGATGCATGTTATTCTATTCATCCGGGTGCCACCAAAATGTACCGCGACTTGCGGCAAATCTATTAGTGGAGTGGTATGAAATGAGATCTAGCAGAGTTTATAGCTAAGTGTGAAACTTGTCAATGGGTTAAGGTTGAGTACCAAAGACCTGGTGGTACGCTGCAAGAGTTTGGTATTCCCACTTAGAAGTAGGAAGTGGTGAATATGGATTTTATGACTGGTTTACCCCATTCACATCATCAGCATGATTTGATTTGGGCGATAGCAGACAGATTAACTAAGTCAAAACATTTATCTCCAGTTCACATGTCTTACACAGCTGAAGATTATGCCAAGTTATATATCAGGGAGTTGGTTAGATTTATGGAGTTCTTTCACTTATCATCTCGGATAGGGGTACTCAGTTTACCTCTCAATTTTGGAGAGCCATTCAGAAGAGTCTTGGTACCCAAGTTCATCATAGTTTAGCCTTTCATCCACAGATAGATGGTCAGGCAGAGAGGACCATTCAGACTTTAAAAGACATGTTGAGGGCATGTGTTCTTGATTTCAAAGGTAGTTGGGATGACCATTTGTCGTTGATTGAGTTCGCTTATAATAACAGTTATCATGCTAGTATTCAGATGGCTCCGTTTGAGGATCTTTATGGGCAGAGATGTAGATTTCCAGTTGGTTGGTTCAAAGTGGGTGAAGCCACTTTCATTGGGCCAGACATGGTGTTTGAAGCCATGGAAAAAGTTCAATTGATTAGAGAGAGTTTGAAAGCAACCCAGAGTCATTAGAAATCTTATGCAAACATAAGAAGAAGAGATCTTGAGGTTGAGGTTGATGATCTTGTGTATTTGAAAACTTCACCCATGAAAGGGGTAAAGAGATTTTTCAAGAAGGGGAAGCTTAGTCCCCGATATGTAGGCCCCTTCTGGATTTTAAGCCATGTTGGGAAGTTTGCGTATGAGCTTCAGCTACCCGTCAATTTATCCTCAATTCATCCAATATTCCATGTGTCCTTGTTGAAGAAGTTCATGGACGATTCAGTAGTTATAGTTCCTTTAGAAAGTACAGATATTTAGAATAGCCTTTCTTATGAAGAAGTTCCTGTAGAGATTCTTAATCTTTAGATTCATAGACTAAGGAACAAAGTAGTTCCCTTGGTCAAAGTTCTATGTTGAAATCAGTCCGTTAAGGGTGCTACTTAGGAAGCAGAAGTAGACATGCGTACCAAGTATCCTCATCTCTTCTCTAGGAAATCATATTCCCCCGAAGGTAATAGTTTTCATTCATTCAGTTCTTTTCCCAGTCTCAGATTCAGCTATATAATTGTTTCCAGGTAAAATCATCCACTCAAAGATCAGTTTAGTAGCTCATTATGTTGAGAATTAGTCATTCAATTTATTTCAGTTGTGCATGATAGCTTATAGCCTTAGATTACTCAATATTTTCAGATTAACTACCGACATTCAAGGACAAATATTCCCAAAGGTGAGATATTATAATACCTCATAGTTTTCCTAGCTTAATTTCGTCCTTAGAATGTCAAGGATTAGCTTCTAAAAATGAATACCTTTTATTGGATATGGAATCTTCCAGATTTAGACCTTCCATGGTGTGGGAAATTGAATAAGCTTCCCATCAATACCAAATTCACCCAAATCCGACCCTCGGTGAAGAAGTTAGGGAATTTTTAATAAGCAGTGTGCCAACTGGGAAGTCACCGCATTGCGGTAAAGGACAATTTCATAATTGTTATTTTCTAGTAGACCTCCACGATATTGGTGCATCGCGGAGAGATCGAATTTTCCATTTGTCAATTTCCAGTAAGCCTATGCGATTTCACCGCATCGTAACGATGGTCAAAATGGCATTCCAAAGGGGCACCGCGATAGCTCCGCATCGCGGAGAGTTTCCAATTCCCAATCGTCCCTTATCAAGTGAGCCACTGTGATAGTGGCACATTGCGGTGGCCTTTTAAATTGGGATTTTGGTTCTCTTTTCTAGTTCCGTTTAGAAGTTTAAAGGGGGTATTTTGGTTAACTCCCAAGCCCCAATTTGTCCAAAACATAAGATTAAACCCATTATAAGCCTATTATGCTCATTATTCATCAATTTTCTCTCAAATAAAAATCCTAGAACTTAAAAGTTTCTTCCCCAAGAAATCAATTCCACCATTGTTTCTCCAAGAAATTTCAAAATTGATGATTCCCAAGACAAGATAATGAAGAAATCATCTTTAAGAACTCAAATAGGAATCAATAATTCAAGTTTCTTCATCTAATCATCAATCAAGGTATGTGGGTTTTATGAACAAGGATCTTCTTTCATCCTTGTTCCCAAAACTAAGTTTTAATTAGATTTTGAATGAATACTCATGAGATTTGAATTAAGTTTCATACCCATTATTTCTATTTGCAAGATTATGAGATTTCAAGTGTTTTAGAAGATGAATTGCATGTCTATTTTCATATTTTAATGCCTACTGCAGAAATTTCCAGATTTTGAGATGAATTATCATTGTTTTCATTATAAAGCATGATTATTATGATGTTTTAACATGTATTTGATGCATGGGTTATCAAGACTAAGTTTATATGTTGATATTTCAAGAAAGATGATCCTTTAAGCAGCTTATGATCAGATTTATTTCAGATTTACAACAAAGCTTTGATCTTTTGATCCTCAGTTTAGTTATGAAATCCACTTTACAAATTTTTTATGGATTACAGAATTTAGACTAGCTTTATTTACAGATTTAATTAGATAAATGCATAATAAGTTTCAAATAAACCCTTATGCTAGTTTTTACAGTGGATTTCGAACAAAATAAACATACAGATTTAAAGGGAGTAGTATTTAGCACCGAGCGAGAAGTGTGGGATTAGCATGCCCTATCTTTCACAGAACTACGTAGCCAATGTAGGTACAGATTATCAGATTATTCCTATTCCAATATGGATGACAGATTTAGCTTGTGATCGATCACCTTGACAGCAGGTTATACTCCCTGGAAAGAGTATGACACCTCTCTCCATCATGAGTCTTTCCTATTAAGGGAACAAGACGTTGGATTCCATGTTAGATCATATGGTTTATGTTGATTAAGAGAACCTCCCTGCTAGTTAAAGTAAAATATTAAAAGAAAAGCTTTTAAGAAAACTAAGTGTAAAGGCTCAGAACTTTACTCAAATTATGCTTTTCAGAAAGATATTAGCTACAGATTTTATCTTTCAGATTTCAGTTACAGATGTGAGTCCTTTCTACACTTAGATAATATGATTTACGGACAGAACATTAGCACAACTTTTAGAACTAAATGTTATGACTCACTAGATTTATAAAGTATGTTTTGCTATACATGGTTTTAGATTTTAGTATTTCAGATATTCCAGCTTATATGAGTCATTTACATTTAGCATGTATTATTTTATAAATTATGATGATGAGATTATGTTTTAGTTATGCATTTCACCTCCATATACTTATTACATCCTTAAAGTACTGATCCACATATATGTTTATGTGCTACATTGTCTCATAATGTAGCTTTAGGTGCTCAGTATAAGAACCGTGAGTAGTTCAAGCATCTCTATCTACATCCTACAGTTGAGGAGTCCTCATAGTTCGGGAACTTGTTCATTCAGAGTTTGCATCTTATTAGTTTTACATGATTCAACATTTCTTTTAAGATAGTTCAAGTTAGCTTGGGGTTTGTCCCAGTGACTATCTAGTTATTAGTAGTAGAGGTTTGTTAAACTGCTAGATATTATTTAGACTTATGGTATTGATGTTCAGATGCTATATTCAGATTATTCTCAGATATTTTAGTCAGTTTTCCATATTTAGTATGACTTCTATGACTATATTTCCTTTATTATGAGATTCAGACTTACTAACAGGCAGACACGGTTAGCTTAAGGCTACTCGTTATCTTAAGCACCATGTGACATCTCAGAACTAGGTTTCAGGGCGTTACAAACTTGATATCAGAGCCTAAGATTTATAAGAGTCCTAGGGAGTCAGACAAGTCGTGTTACATAGATTTTTTATCATGGGCATGAAGCACGCCACATTTATGAGCAAGAGGCTATGGGATGTTCTTAGGAAATCATCTATTTCTTTTATGATCTATCATGCTTACAGTATCTCTATCTACTTTTAACTCGTGCTCTTACGTGACAGTTGAATATGCCTCCTCATCGAGCTAACGCCCGCAGAAATAATAACTAGCCACCCCAGCCCGCAGATGCTCTAAATTAGAACGTATCCCATGCTGAGTTTAGGGTTGCTAGCTTCCTTTCAGGCGTTGCCCCAGGAAGTGACTACTAATGTTCAGGGCAACCATCAGGATGCAATCCCACTTTAGTAGAATGGAGATTTAGCAGTATCTAGAATTAAAGACATTATAAGAATGAATCTGCTAAAGTTCTTTGGGTCGAAAGCAAGTGAAGACCCACTGCTTTATTTAGATAAGGTGAAAAAGATTACACAGATTATGTATGTTTCTGAAGAGGGGAGTGTAGAGTTAGCATCTTAGAGATTGAAGGATATAGCATATGATTGGGTAGTGATGTGGAAGAATGGTATAGGTGAGAATATTGCTCCTATGAGTTGGTAGGTATTTTAGGATTCTTTTCTAGATAGGTTATTCCCATGTGAGAGGAGGGAAACCAATATAAAGGAGTTTGTGAATTTGAGACAGGGCTCAAGGATAGTGCAGGAGTACTACCTTAAGTTCAACCAATTGTCTGAGTATTCCCCTGATACGATGGTTGATCCTAGGGCAAGTATGAGTAAGTTAGTCTCTGGAGTATCCATCTTGGTAGTTAAGGAGTGTAGTACTGCCATACTTATTGGGGACATGAATCTTGCTAGATTGATGATTTATGCTCAGCAGATTAAAGCAGAGAAGTTGAAGGGAAGAGAGGGAGGAAATAAAAAGGCTAGAACAGGGCAGTTTGAGTATGGCCAGGCTAGGTCTCAAGGGGGAAATCATTCACAATTTCAAAATCATTCGTCTATGCCAGCACCATCTTCAACTAGTGCTCCTGCTCCCAGAGGTAAGAAGGAGCAGCGGGGTATGTCTTCTATGTCCAGATCCCAGAATAGTATGAGTGGTAGGCCTAGTTATCCTCCTTATGCTAGGTGTGGTAAAAGTCATCCTGGTAAGTGTTTAGCTAGATAGAAAGGTTGTTATGTTTTTGGTAAGTTGGGTCATGTAATTAGAGAATGTCCACATGTTAAGAAGGGAAATACAGATGGTCGTCCTCAGACTCAGTCTACTAGTGCACCAACTCCTTTAGGTCGCTCATTCCTCCTCAGGGCGTATTATCCAGTACTGATGGCGGTTAGCGTCGAAATTGATTTTATGTTTTACCATCCCGTCAGGAGCAGGAGGATTCACTAGATGTTGTTACTGGTATGCTTCGTGTCTTTTATCTTAATGTTTTTGTGTTGTTAGACCCCGGGTCGAGTTTCTCTTATGTGACCCTGTTAGTTGCGGTAAATTTTGTGATAAGTTCTGAAAATATCCTTGAGACTTTCTTGGTTTCTACCCAAGTGGGTATGTCAGTTGTTGCCGAAAAAATCTATAGATAGTGTCCTATCAATGTCCTTCATAAAATCATATTAGAAGGCTTAATAGAGGTACATATGGTTAACTTTGATCTTATTCTTGGTACTGATTGGCTCTATTATTGCTATGCCTCCATAGATTGTCGCACCCAAGTGGTGAAGTTCCAGTTCCCACATGAGTCAGTCTTTGAGTAGAAAGGTAATTCAGTATCTCCTAAGAGTCATTTTATATCCTATCTTAAAGACAAAAAGTTGATCTCCAAAAGGTGTATCTATCATCTAGTTCGAGTCAAAGACACTAAGCTTGATACTCCAACAGACCAGTTAGTTAGTGTAGTTAATAACTTTTCTGATATTTTTCCCGAAGATTTTCCCAGGGTACCTCCCGATATTGAAATAAAATTCGGTATTGACCTTCTCCCAGATACTCAGCGTAATTATATTCCCCCGTAGTGTATGGCTCTCGCCGAGCTTAAAGAGTTTAAAGAGCAACTCAAAGATATTTTATACAAAGGTTTTATAAGGCCTAGTGTTTCTCCATGGGGCGCTCCCGTCCTATTCGTGCGAAAGAAAGATGGTTCTTTACGTATGTGCATTGACTATAGCCAGCTAAATAAAGTTACAGTTAAAAACAAATATCCTCTTCCTAGAATTGTTGACTTATTTGACCAACTCCAAGGTGCAAGTTATTTCTCAAAGATAGACATTAGATCCGGGTATCATCATCTTAGAGTAAGGAAATGTGATATTCGAAAGACAGCTTTCAGAACCCGTTATGGTCATTTTGAGTTTCTTGTCATGTCCTTCGGGCTAACAATTGCTCCAGCAGCCTTCATGGACTTGATAAAGAGAGTGTTCAAACAGTATTTGGACATATTTTTCTTAGTCTTTATCGATGATATTCTTGTCTACTCTCGTAGTGAGGATGATCATGCAGACCATCTTAGAATTATGTTACAGACTCTTAGAGATCACCAGTTGTTCGCCAAATTCAGTAAATGTGAATTTTGGATAAGGTCAATAGCTTTCCTTGGTCATATTATTTCCAGTGAGGGTATTAGAGTTGATCCCCAAAAGACAAAAGCCATTAAAAATTGGCCTAGACCTATCTCTCCATTAGACATTAGGAATTTCTTAGGTCTAGATGGTTATTACAGACATTTTATTGATTATTTCTCATCTATTGCATCTCCTATGTCCAAATTGACCCAGAAGAAAGTTAAGTTTCAGTGGTCAGATTCCTGCAAGAAGAGTTTTCATTAGTTTAAGATTTGACTCACTTCAGCCCCAGTTTTAGCATTACCTGATAGTACAGATGGTTTTATGGTGTATTGTGATGCCTGTAGAGTTTTTTTGGGTTGTGTTTTGATGGAGAGAGGTAAGGTCATAGCTTATTCCTCTAGACAGCTTAAGCCTTATGAAAGGAATTACCCCACCCATGATCTTGAGTTAGCTGCAGTTGTTTTTGCTTTGAAGATCTGGAGACATTATTTGTATGGGGTGCATATTGATATATTTATAGATCACAAAAGTTTGCAGTGTGTGTTTACTCAGAGGGAGTTGAATCTTCGTCAGAGAAAATGGTTAGAATTGTTGAAAGATTATGATATGACCATGTTGTATCATCCGGGCAAGGCCAATAAAATGGCAGACGCCCTTAGTAGATGGCCTATAGGCAGTGTTGATCATGTGGAGAATGATAAGAAGGATTTAGTTTGGGAAGTTCACCGGTTAGCTAGATTGGGTGTGAGATTGGTTGATTCAACTGAAGGGAATTTTTTGGTTCAGAGTAGTTCTAAATCTTCTCTAGTTTTAGAAGTGAAAGAGAAGCAAGATAAGGATTCTAGTATGGTCAAACTGAAGCAGTCAGTTAAAGACCAAAAGGTAGATATTTTCTCCCAAGGGGGAGATGGTGTGTTGAGATACCAGAGTAGATTGTGTGTACCATGTGTTGATGATTTGAGACAGCGGATTATGGCGGAAGGGCATGGTGCTCGTTATTTTATTCATCTGGGTGCCGATATACTGCGACTTGCGGCAAATCTATTGGTAGAGTGGTATGAAAAGTGATAGAGCAGAGTTTATAGCTAAGTTGCTACTTGTTAATGGGTTAAGGTTGAGCACCAAAGACCTGGTGGTATGCTGCAAGAGTTTGGTATCCCCGATTGGAAGTGGGAAGAGGTGAATATGGATTTTGTGACTGGTTTACCCCATTCACATCAACAGCATGATTCGATTTGGGTGATAGTAGATAGATTGACTAAGTCAGCACATTTCTTGCCATTTCACATGTCTTACACAGCTGAAGATTATGCCAAGTTGTATATCAGAGAGTTGGTTAGATTTCATGGAGTTCCTTCACTTATCATCTCGAATAGGGGTACTCAGTTTACCTCTCAGTTTTGGAGAGCCCTTCAGAAGGGTCTTGGTACCCAAGTTCATCTTAGTTCAGCCTTTCATCCACAGATAGATGGTCAGGAAGAAAGGACTATTCAGACTCTAGAGGACATGTTGAGGGCATTTGTTCTTGATTTCAAAGGTCGTTGGGATGATCATTTGCCATTGATTGAGTTCGCTTATAATAACAATTACCATTCTAGTCTTCAGATGGCTCCATTTGAGGCTCTTTATGGGTCGAGATATAGATTGCCAGTTAGTTGGTTCAAAGTGGGTGAAGCCGCTTTCATTGGATTAGACATGGTGTTTGAAGCCATGGAAAAAGTTTGGTTGATTAGAGAGAGATTAAAAGCAGCCCAGAGTCGTCAGAAATCTTATGCAGACATAAGAAGAAGAGATCTTGAGTTTGAGGTTGACGATCTTATGTATTTTAAAGTTTCACCCATGAAAGGGGTGAAGAAATTTGGCAAGAAGGGGAAGCTTAGTCCCGACATGTAGTCCTCTTTTGGATTTTGATTTGTGTTAGGAAGGTAGTGTATGATCTTGAGCTACCCACGAATTTATCCTCAGTTCATCCAGTATTCCATGTGTCCTTGTTTAAGAAGTGCATGGACGATTCAGCCGTTATAGTTCCTCTAGAAAGTATAGATATTCAGAATAGCCTTTCTTATGAAGAAGTTGCTGTAGAGATTTTTGATCATCAGTTCTGTAGCTAAGGAACAAAGAAGTTCCCTTGGTCAAAGTTTTGTGGCAAAATCTGTCAGTTGAGGGTGCTACTTGGGAAGCAGAAGAAGACAAGCGTACTAAGTATCCTCATCTCTTCTCCACGAAATCAAATTATGATGAAGGTAATGGATTCCCTTCATTCAGTTCTTTTCCTATTCTCAGATTCATCTATATAGTTGTTTCAGTGTAAACTCATGCACTCACAGATTCGTTCAGTAGCTAATTATATTGAGAATCAGTCATTCGATTTATCTTAGTTGTGCATGATAGATTATAGCCTTAGATTCCTTAGTATTTTCAGCTTAACTAGCCATATTCGAGGATGAATGCTCCCAAGGGGGAGATATTTTAATACCCCATATTTTTCCCAGCTTTATTTCGTCCCTAGAATGTCAAGGATTAGCTTCTAAAAATGAATAGCTTTTTATTTCATATAGAATCTTCTAGATTTAGACCTTCCATGGTGTTGTAAATTGAATAATCTTCCCATTAATGCCAAATTCGCCCAGATCCGACACTCGATGTAGAAGTTAAGGCATTTTTAGTAAGCAGTGTTCCAACTGGGCAGTCACCGCGTCGCGGTAAAGGACAATTTCATAATTGTCATTTTCCAGTAGACCTCCGTGATATTGGTGCATCGCGGAGGGGTCCAATTTTTCATTTGTCAATTTTCAGTAATCTTATACGATTTCACCGCATCACGAAGATGGTCAAAATGGCATTCCAAAGGGGCACCGTGATAGCTTCACATTGTGGAGAGTTTCCAGTTCCCAATTGTCCCTTATCCAGTGAGCCATCGCGATAGTGGTACATCGTGGTGGCCAATTAAATTGGGATTTTGGTTCTTTTTTTTAGTTCCGTTTAGAAGTTTCAAGGGACTATTTTGGTCAATTACCAAGCCCCAATTCATCCAAAACATGAGATTAAACCCATTCTAAGCCTATTATGCTCATTATTCATCAATTTTCTCTCAAACAAAAATCCTAGAACTTAAAAGTTTCTTCCCCAATAAATCAATTCCACCATTGTTTCTCTAAGAAAGCTCAAAATTAAGGATTCTCAAGACAAGATAATGTAGAAATCATCTTTAAGAACTCAAATAGGAATCAATAATTCAAGTTTCTTCATCTAATCATCAATCAAGGAATGTGGGGTTTATGAACAAGGATCTTCTTTCATCCTTGTGTCCAAAATAAAGTTTTAATTATAAATTCATATGATTTTGAATGAATACTCATGAGATTTGAATTAGGGTTCATACCAATTATTGTTATTTGCAAGATTATGAGATTTCAAGTCTTTTAGAATATGAATTGCATGCCTGCTTTCATATTTTCATGCCTATTGCAAAAATTTCCAGATTTTGAGATAAATTATCATTGTTTTTATTTTCAAGCATGATTATTATGATATTTTAACATGTATTTGATGCATGGGTTATCAAGTCCACGTTTATATGTTGATATTTCAAGAAAGATGATGCTTTAAGCATGTTATGATAAGATTTACAGAAAAGCTTTGATGTTTTAATCCTCAGTTTAGTTATGGAATCCACTTTATCGATTTATTATCGATTACAAAATTCAGATCAGCTTTATTTATAGTTTAATCAGATAAATGCATAAGTGGTTTCAGATAAATCCTTATGCTAGTTTTTAAAGTGGATTTCTAATAGAATGAGCATTCAGATTTAAAGGGAGTAGTATTTAGCACCGAATGGGAAGTGTGGGATTAGCGTGCCCTATATTCCACAGAACTACATAGCCAATATAGGTACAGATTATCAGATTACTTCCATTCTAATATGGATGATAGATTTAGCTTTTGATCGATCTCATGGACAGTAGATTATACTCCCTGGTAAGAGTATGACACCTCTCCCCATCATGAGGTTTTTCCTTTAGGGGAACAAGATGTTGGACTCCATGTTAGCTCACATGGCTTATGTCGGTTAAGAGAACCTCCCTGCTAGTTAAAGTAAAAGATTAACATAAAAGATTTTAAGAAAACCAAGTGTAAAGGCTCACAACTTTACTCAGATTATGCTTTACAGAGAGATATTAGCTATAGATTTCAGTTATAGAAGTGAGTCCTTTCTACACTTAGACAGTATGATTTATAGACAGAACAGTAGCACAACTTTTAGAACTAAATATTATGATTCACTAGATTTATAAAGTATGTTTTGCTATTCATGATTTCAGGTTTTAGTATTTCAGATATTCCATCTTATGTGAGTAATTTACATTTAGCATGCATTGTTTTATAAATTATGATGATGGGAGTATGTTTTATTTATGCATTTCACCCCCATATACTTAGTACATCCTCAAAGTACTAATATGCATATATGTATATGTGCTACATTGTCTCATAATATAGGTTCAGGTTCTCAGTATCAGCAGCGTGAGTAGTTCGAGTATCTCCATCTACATCCTACAATTGGGGAGTCCTCATAGTTCGGGGACTTGTACATTCAGATTTTGCAACTTATTTGTTTTACATGATTCCACATTTCTCTTCAGACAGTTCGAGTTAGCTGGGGGTTTGTCCCAGTGACTCTCTAGTTATTAGTAGTAGAGGCTTGTCAGACTATTAGATATTATTCAGACTTACGGTATTGATGTTCAGATGCTATATTCTGATTATTCTCAGATATTTTAGTCTGTTTTCCATATTTAGTATGACTTTTATATCTATATTTCCCTTATTATGAGATTCAGACTTAGTAAAAGGCAGAAAGGGTTAGCTTAAGGTTACTCGTAGTCTTAAGCACCGTATGACATCTCGGGACTAGGTTTTGGGGCGTTACAACACTAGTCTACCATGATACTCGCAGAAGACTTTAGAATATCTACCTCAAGACATATGACCTCTGAACTCACCCAAATAGTGTACCTTCTTTGTGCCTCCCTGAGATGCTTGAATAATAAACTCAAACATCTTAGCATGATCCAATATACTCTAAATTGATGCTCCATACACTACCATTTACATCACAGTAAACTGAAGAGAAACATCCAATCCTTTCACAAACTTCTGAATCTTCTCAAAATCGGTGGTAATACTGGCATAAGAATATCTAGATAAGGCATGGAATCATGACTCATACTCTGAACAATTATGTAGACCTTATACAAGTGACAAAACTTATCTCTCATCTAATCTCATAAATTAAAAGGCACAAACCTGTCCTAAAAGGCCTTTGTAAACTGATTCCAAGTCATCTCTGGCCAACCAAAAGTGACCTCCACCAATCCCTGGTTGTATCTCTCAACTAGAAAGTAGTATAAGAAACCCTATATGACTCGATCGAACCAAGGTTATGCAACTTCTCCCGATGATCCATTAATAATTCATAGGCATCCTCTCCTATAGAATCACTGAACCTAGGAGGAACCAAATGAGTAAATCTCTCAAACCTCTTCTGATCCTTAGAAGACATAGCTATACTCATAATAATAGGAGGCATAGTAAATCTAGTGGGTGAGAACCCATCTGAGGAGGCATAATAGAAGGTGGCTGAACTCTAGATCTCAAAACACCATACTCATATATAGGCATTGGAAGAGGAACTGTACTCAGCGTCTGTGGAGTACCTTAATTTGATGTTAGTACAACAGGAAGATCCATACTCAAAATTGGAGAAATACCATAAATAGACTCTAGCACAGATGGGGGTACAATAATTGGAACTGGAGGAATACCAGGTGCACCCTCTAAAAAGGTCAGCAAACGAACTAGTAACCCCTCCAAGATTGGGGTAGAAGAACTAGGTAAAATCGGAGTAGGACCCATATCTTCAACATGATCAACTCGAGGCTTAGGGGAAAGTCCCCTAGTGATATCTCTAGACGTCGCAAATCCTCATGTCCTCCCTATATCTTCAATTCTTAGTGGCATCTATTAGGCGGCTAGGCCTATTTTAGCATCTAAGGGGTGCTAAAGGCCCCCTCTGCTAAAGCACTCAAAGGTCCTTTTTAGCGGTCATACCAACAGTTGTGCACCATCTGGGGACTTGGACAAGTCTTTGCAGACCCTTCAAAATTCATCTAAAATTCTGAGAACATAAATGGATTATGCTACCCTATCAAATTTAATGCTCCAGACTCTATATTTTCTATTTTAAAATATGTCATTTTCATAGAGTTGACCCCTGAAACCTATCTTCACAACTATCTAAACAAAGGGTCAAAATAAGATGTAAAAGCTATAAAACCACACCAGCCTTGTTACCAACCTATAATCGATGTTCCAAATCTGCTGGCACATTTCATTTTGCCATCTGATACACAGATCAAAAAATGTTGAGCAAAGTCAACTCATAAGCCTGTAAGACCGCCAAAATCACAATCCCACATAAAACACACCAAAATGCATTGTGCTCCATGATAGACATCCCCACACCCTAAAAATACCACAATACAACCACGGAGAGGAATAAAATAGTCAAATCACAAAATCACATACTTCACCTAAAACGCCCAAAGAATTGGTCATTACATAATTTTAGTACAAAACCACTAATTGAAATACTGTTTAGGGAAGGGCACATTTTTTATACATCAGCTGCACCATCTTCAAAAAGAAGAAAGTCAGTCAATTTTGATTAAAAAAATCAGCTGAGGTGCAAAACAAGAGAAATCTACATCAGTTCAAACAAGATGAAAAGTATCGGGGATATATTAAAACTCTTGATAAAATGACAAAAAACACCAAAAGAGTCACCATATAATTTTAATCATGGTCAATAAACATCAATAGTTACGTCTCCGCAACGTGAGGTATAGAAAAAATTTTGTGGATCTTCCAGTATGCCTCTAGATCAATATATGTTGAAAGCCGATATAGATGACATAAAGTCATATCTCCAGGCTTGTGTAAGTACGATTTTTGTTCTATTACTTAAATTGAAATAATTTATGTAGAAACTCATATAATATTGTTTATGTATGAATATTGATAAAAATTTCAGGACCTTCAAATATTCACAAAACAACATGTTGAAGTGATACAAGCTTTGATGTAGAAGCAAGACAAAGAAAAAATGGTAATTTTTTTTCAAATTGAATAATCATACATGTTTACTTATGAAATTGCTGCTATTACAATTTATATAGGTTGAAGAAGTGGTTGATAATATAATCAAAGATGAATCCAACAAAGAAGAATGTAGTGCAGACAACTCGAGAAAAAAGGACAGTCCAAAGTTATAGAATTATAAGGTTATTTATGTTGATTATTAATTAGATGGATTTCTTACAATGTATTAATATATTGTTTGTTGTTTATCAGGATGATGATGGGGGCAGGGGTTCTATTAGATATCTCCCAATGGATGAACAAGTCCATGTTGAACCCATTAAAACTAATTATCAAGATTTTGTATACATAAATCATGAAACTACATAACTTTGTGATGCCCACAATGAATATAAGGTAAACACACATACTTATGTATCAGGAAAGAAATGTATTAAATAGATAAGTAATAACTAATCCATTTTGTTAGGGAGTTATGTATATTTAAAATGCTACAGATTATATATATAATATACACATTACCAGTTAATTACTAATCAAATATATCGGATATTAAATGTATCGATACATTACTAGTAATGTATCAGATAAATTAATTGTAATGTAGGAGATGTATTACTGTATGTGTTTGTATGAGACTGGAATTTCATTAAACTACTGGTAATGTTTACCTCCAAATATGTAATTTATCTTGGACATTTTGTTTATCAAGTTTATCTAACAAGATGATTTCATAGACACATTACTAAAATCAGTACATGATGATATAAACGCACTGATATCTGTAATGTCAATCCCTACTTACAAAGTCACTGAAGGTTGTTAGTCGAATTTTAATGATGGATAGTCAATTCTTAATACCGACAGTCAGTTTTCACTAGACTTTTATGATGTCCAAATTGGTATTCATGATGTGTTGAAAACACCTGCTCAAGGAATTAGATAGAAGTCAAGAATTTTCAAGTCACCCTATTTAACAGAATTTCATTTAAGTTCAAAAGGCAATGAGAGTTCTAATACTGATTTACTGTAGAAGCATGCCTCTGATGGGTTCAACACATCTGAAGAGTTGTTGGGTAGAATAATGTCGTTGTACATGAAATGGATTATGGAAGAGTTATTGAAATATCATGCCAACAAGTAAGATTTTTAATCTATTCCCTAAGAAGGTTTGGATAATAAACTTATGTTTGCTTACATTTTGTTACATTTAATGGAATAGGAATTGAAGGATGATCACTACAGGTCTAAATCATCAGGTCTTGGGTTTGGAGAGTTGGATTTTATTATTGCTCATCCGCAAATGAAGAACTGATTCTACATGATGTCTCAACCAAACACATGATGTAATGATGAGGTATATATTTATGTACTATTCTTTGTAATGTGTGTTTCGACACCGGCCTACTAATCATTTGTAACAATGTCGACGTATTGGTTATGTTACATATATTACATTTGTTTGCATATGAAATAAAAATATGGTGTTATGTATCTATATAATAAAAATGATATGTGTCTAATATAGATATACATAGCAACCTACTTTATTGTAACATATTATTAGTTCTTATGTATTTAGAGATATGAACTTTTGAAATTTTTAAGTTGTTGGTAATTAAACCCATATGCATGAGCTTATGTGTAGAGATATATTAGAACTTGCTTAACTTCTCTCTATAATAATTAGTATGTAGCATTTTTTATAAAGAGGTCTATGTTTTTGAGTGTTTTTTATTCAACCCATATACATAGGCAATATATGTATATAGAAGGGTTAGGATTGCTAAGTGGTTGTTTATTCATCACTGATGCATAGAACATTTCACGTATAACTAATTGTTTTTTTACTTGTTCAATTGTGCAACATATTGATGTGATCTTCTTCCATCTGCTCAAGAAGTCAAACTAATAATCTGCTCAACAATATAGATACACCACTGTGAATTGTTTCTTCAAAACTTACATTGAGAAGACATATATTAGGTAGTATCCAGATTCTTCTTATAAGATAATTTCTATACAGAAGGACTATGCGCAATTGGTGTATTGTTTCTAGAAATAAGGAATCAATAACCAACATAACAAAAGGCTTCAACATCTCTGTTGGATTCCCTTGGAATATGATGAATGGTGTGTACGTTTTGGTAAATTAAAATGGAGAGTTTCTTTGGGAGTTGGTTGTTATTATGTTAAATAAAAGAATCATATAGGTTTATGACTTATTATCCACTTCAAGACATAAGGATCCATCACCTAAAATTCATAAGTTTTCATTGATATAGCCAACTTACATGGGTAATAGTGGATTTTTGGAATAAACTAAATGTATTGACTGGCCAAACCTAGAAGCATACAAGGATAAAATGGACCAACACACAGAGATTGCCCAGTAAGCAAGTCGTAGTCTATAAGTGTCTCTTTTATAACTTATGTATATCTAACACTTACTAATTTATAATATGCTGAACAAATTTTTTTAACTCATTACATTTACTATTCAAGGATTGTGGCATTTTTGTAGCCGGTTATGTGGAGTATTTGAGTGAAGGGCTTTCAGTACCTTTAGCTGGTTTTGAAGAATATATTCATCTATTGAGATGTGTTTTTATTTTATGAAATTACAAAGTGTTAAAGTCTAAGAAAGTCTATGTTAATGACAATGATTATCCTCTAAGACTAAGACCAAGTTATGTTCCACTGCTTGATGAATCAAAAATCTTTAGTTTAGAGTAGTTAGAAAGTTAACTTTTCTACTGAACAAATTTAACAGTATTTTCAAAAGAATGTTAAATACATGATCCTCCACCGTTCGATGAATCAATTGTGCTTTGTAGAAGTATGGTGAACATATTTTTTTGGGGTTCTGGATAAATTGATTATATATTAAGTTTTATCACAGTGAATGATGTATCTTCTTTTATGTTTGTTCTTGATTTCATTAATATGTATGTGTGCTAATTTATCATTATAACACATGTGAAGTATGTTCAGTACATGAAAATGTTAGTGGATAATGTATCAGATACATTACATTGTTTTTGAAACATTGTAATGTTTACACTACTCATGTATAGGCTTTATTACTACAATGCATTTAATATGAAACATAACATATTAGCAAAATCCTATGTATCACTCAAACATAGGCATTCATGTTTAGTACTATTCTAAATTTCCTGTGTGCAGATTTAACATTACAACATGTTAAGTATGTTCGATGTGAGGAATCATTGTTTGGTAATCTATCATATACATTACATTTGTTCAAGATACATTGTAATGTACAATGTATATTGCATTTGGTACGCAATGTTTAGTATACTATTCTTAAATTTTTGGTGATAATTTTTCATGTTCTTAAGCATGTATGGTAAATGGAACAGTTAACTGGTGATGTATGAGATACATTACATCATAGTTGATACATTTTATTATGTCAGTAAAGTAAGTATAGGCATCATATAAATTATGAATTAAACAAGAGACATTATATATTGGCTATTTCATATGAATCAAATACATTATCATAATAATCAATTGATACGACTCGACCTAGGGCCTTGTCATAATGGACGTCCCAAGTCCTAGCGGGATCGGAGACCACCTCTGTTACCCAACCCAACCTCCAGCCGCCTGCCCTAAGTTGGATGAATTTCAAACATATAACAAGATAGCCTAACTGGACAAGGTCTGACTTTGGGATAGGTCTATTCCAAGACCAACCCTACCAAGTCATCCCATCAACCAAACCGTACCAACCAAACCACCTAGCTAAACCAATACCGAACCAGGAGCCATAAACCAAACCATAACCAAATGAGATCCAAAATATAATATGATTAATCCCAAAATAAAATATGATAAATAGTGAGAAATTATGTCCAATGATGTCATCCCCAACACCAATGCCAATATTAAGGCCGACACCAATACCGATCCCGCCCAAACCAACCCATATAAGTACCACAAAAGCCTCTAACCAAAAGAATACCAAAATCTGATTGGGACATGCCCCCAACCATAGCCAAAACCAATATCCATAAATAATTCAAAGTATGAAATAACAACTATGAAATAGAGCCTTCTGAATAGATAGAAGCTCACTACTTCAATCAAAATGCTAACCTCAAAGTCCGAATTGCTAAGCAAGGGGAGTGGAACCGCCGGTTCCTACATCCCGTGAGGATATAGCGCCCGAAGTTGGGTTAGCGGGTGAACGTTAGCATGAACTCAAGATAAGGATAAAATAATTCCACTTACAAAACCATGTGAAAACCATCCATATGCACACACCATAAATATATATATAACAATGCCGGAAAAAGGGACCAAGTTTAGCATGCCATTAAAACCTTTACCTGGGATGTGTATCATTTCCTTCCTAAACCACCCACGATCTATATGGGTTCATCTCCCCCTAATTTAAGAGGCCCAATACATGAAGACGCACGACCAGGGAAGAAAACCTGGGATGACTAGTACATCCCCCAAAATATAAAGTTTGACATCATGCACACGATCACTAGGATAAAACCTCACATCGGCAAATATGAGTTTCCAGTTTTGATACCCCTAGGACCTCCACCTTCTACAGCTTTTCTACACATACCCCTCCTTTAATCCCAATTAAAATCATTTTCCAACAAAACTATTATTCCATTATTATTAACCAAGATTATTAGTAGTGGTATCGTCATACCAACTATAACTTGCATGTATTGTCCTTGGTCAATCCTTAGGGGATTTCCATGTATCCCAAATGATTTCCAATTAACCAAAACCATGGACACCAAGGCCTTTTCAATCCATTCATATCATTTAGGGTTCCATTACCAAGTTTAAACAATGCATAAGTTCCATTAAAAAATCAATATTATAGTGAAAACATTATTAAAGGCATTTTATCAAACACATTGGGGGCATAGCATTTCTAAAACCAAAGTCCATTATCAAAGAACTATTCCCATGTAACCAATTAATGCATATAAAAGCATATTTAAAACATGGGAAAACCATAACCAAGCATTTATAACCAAAACCCCTAAATCATATTTGGAAACCCAAAATCATACAACATTAAAATCATAAAAACATTGCATAAACCATACATTTAGTTGTAACTAACAATGAAGGGAGAGAACATGCCTTAAACTAAGATGATGATGGAGAGAAATCACCAAGACAAGCACCAATTTACTTCTTAAGATGAAACCCTAGCTTTCTTTGCCCAAGAACTCTAGAGAGGATTTAAGAGTGTTTTCCAAGTGTTTAAGAATAGAATAATAGGTCAAATAACCTCCCAAGTTCAATATAATTCATGGGGCCTTATCAGGATAAGTGGGGAAATATCCAGATTGCCCTCATTTAAACTGCATTAAATTCCCATCAAGGGTATGACTTACCCTTACAAGTTGTACCCAACCTGTACGAGTGGTACCCGTCT
This sequence comes from Capsicum pubescens, assembly GCA_030864215.1. NCBI lineage: Eukaryota > Viridiplantae > Streptophyta > Magnoliopsida > Solanales > Solanaceae > Capsicum > Capsicum pubescens. The sequence continues at coordinate 143,251,268 of CM061547.1, forward strand.
CTTGTACCCTTGGATTTCCCCTTGGACCCAATACTGTTCAAGGTACAACACACCCAAAACCAAGTCATATTCAAGTGTACGACTAGTACCTATAAATTGTACCCATGGCAAAATAGAATCCAGGAGGTTTGAACACTGACCACCATATGAGTCCTGGGTACGGCTCGTACCCTGGCTTACGGCTCATGGTGAGCCACTCATAATTAGATCCAACTTAAGTTACCAATTTTATGATTAAGCTAAGGAAAATACAAACCAAATGATCTGTATCCAACCATGTGACTCATACCATTCAATTCGTACCCATTCCAGTGACCAAAATCCATCCCACCAACCAACACTAGTCAACATATGACTGAACCATACCATTTGTACCCAAGTGTACAACTCATTCCCCTAAGTCGTATCTTTCCCAGAAACCAGAAATTAAGGAAATTTTCTAAGGTCCAAAAACTAAGGTGTTTCAGTCTCCCCTGCTAGGAACATTCATCCTTGAATAACGGACAAGGTAGGGGTATTCACACGCAAGAGTCATCTGCATTACCAAATATATTTCAAATCTTTAAGAAAGTTTGAAAACAAAAAGGCAAAGATATTTATCTTTCCTTTAACAAACTCGGAAATAAAAATGTGTTAAATGTATATACCTTCCGCATGAATCCCAGGAGTAGAAAATAGATGGGATACTTGGACTTCATGTCCTCCTCTTCTTCCCATGTAGTTTATTCCACCTTATGGATCTAGCACAGAACTTTAACTGAAGCCACATCCTTGGTTCACAAACAACGAACATGTCTATCCAAGATCTCAACTGAGACCTTTTTATAAGACAAAGAGTACGAAATACCCCACCCCTCCAAAGGAACAATTGAAGAAGGATCACCAAGACACTTCCTCAACATAGAGACATAAAATACCAGATGAATAGAGTTCAAACTAGAAGGCAACTCCAATTTATAAGAACATTTATAATCCTCAGCAAAACCACATAAGGACTAATATACCGTGGATTGATCTTCTCCTTTTTGCTAAACCGCATTACTCTTTTCATGAGAGATACCTTGAGGAACACCTTATCCCCAACCTCAAACTCTAAGTCTCTATGCCTTACATCAGTATAGGACTTTTGGTGACTTTTGGCCACCTTAATCCTATCCCAAATCACCTTCACCTTTTTCATAGCCTGATAGACCAAATCCTGACAAAACATATCCACCACACCAAGTTAGAACTAACCAATGGGAGATCTACACCTCCTACCATACAATGCCTCAAAATGGGCCATACCAATACTAGAATAATAACTATTGTTGTGAGAAAACTCTACCAAAGGTAGATGCTCAACCCAACTGCCACCATAATCAACCACACATGCCCGAAGCATATCCTCCAATGTCTAAATAGTTCTTTCCTCTTACCCATCCGTCTGAGGATAAAAAGTAGTACTCAGACTCACCTTAGTACCCAATCCTTTCTGAAAAGACCACCAAAATTGAGATGATAACTGCGTACCACGATCAGAGATAATTAAAATAGGTACCCCATGCAGCTTTATAATCTCCTGAAGATGTAACTTTGCATAATTTGTTGTTGAAAAGGTATTTCTTACTGGCAAGAAGTGAGCAAACTTTGTCATCCTATCCATGATGAACCAAATCGAATCATATTAATTTTGAAACCAAGGAAGACTAGTAAAGAAATCCATATTGATTACCTCCCATTTCTATTCGGGCAAAATAATCTCTTGATACAACCCACCAAGTCTCATGTGCTCAATTTTAACTTGTTGACACACCAAGCACTTGGCCACAAAATCATCCAGTCCCTTTTCATACTATTCCACCAATACATCTCTTTGATAACATGATACATCTTCGTCAATATGGGGTGGACAATGTAGCGCGATTCATGCGCCTTAGCAAAAATCCTTTGTCGCAACCCATCGACATCAGGAACACACAACCTCCCTTGGTACCGTAAAGTACTTTCACCACTAATCTCAAACACCATTACCTTTTGCATACCCACATTACTCTTGATTTCCATAAAGATTGGATCTAAAACTTGTTTCTCCTTAATATCTGCATAAAGAGACGACCAAACCACTTTCTGTACCATCACTCTACCATCTTCGGAGTCCAAAAAACAAACTCCAAGATTTGCCAAGCGGTGAATATCTTTCACCAATTCCCATTTTTCTTCCTCCACATGAGCCAAACTCCCCATGGATAACCTGCTAAGAGCATCAACAACCATGTTAGCCTTACTTGGGGGATAGTGAAGACTCATGTCATAGTCCTTGAGAAGCTCCAACTATCTTCTTTGCCTAAGATTTATCTCCTTCTAAGTGAACACATACTGTAGACTCTTATGATCAGAAAAGATGTCTACGTGCACTCCATACAAATAATGTCGCTGTATTTTCAAATAAAAAAGCACCGCCAATAGCTCCAAATCATAAGTATGATAATTCCTCTCATGCACTTTCAACTTCCTAGAAGCATAGGCAATCACCTTCCTATGCTGCATCAAGACATAACTAAGTCCTACCCTAGATGCATCACAATAAACCACAAATACCTCACTGCCCTCAGGCAATGTCAGAACCAAAGTCAAAGTTAGCTTATCCTTCAACTTCTCAAAACTCCCGTCACAAGCATCTGACCAAGAAAACTTTAGCTTTTTCTGAGTCAACATAGTCAAAGGAGAAGCTATCATCAAAAATCTCTCCACAAACTGCTGATAATACCCAGCCAAACACAAAAAAATCTGAATATCGATTGGATTCATGGGTCTAGGCAACCTTTTAACCAAAACCACCTTTTGTGAATCCACCATGATCCCCTTACAAGAATAATATGACCAAGAAAAGTCACAGCGTTCAGCCAAAATTCATATTTAGAGAACTTGGCATACAACTGTTGTTCCTTCAAGTTCTCCAATACCACACAGATATGATTAGCATGATCCTCCTCACTTTTGGAATAAACCAAAATTTCATCAATAAACACAATGACAAAGAGATTCGAGAATTGCCTGAAAACCTTTTTTATCAGATTCATAAATGTCGTAGGGGCATTAGTCAAACCAAATGACATCACCAAGAATTCAAAGTGCCTACATCGAGTATGAAAAGTCGTCTTAGGGATATCATCCTCCCTAATCTTAAGCTGATGATACCCAGACCGAATATCTATCTTAGAAAAAAACTTGGCACCTTGCAACTGATCAAACAAGCCATTTATCCTTGAAAGAGGATACTTGTTCTTGACCATTACCTTATTTAACTGTCGATAGTCAATGCATATCCGAAGGTAACCATCCTTCTTGCGCATGAACAACACCAGTACACCCCATGGTACATTAGGATGAATAAAAACTTTATCAAGAAGATCCTTAAGTTTCTCCTTGTGTTCCCTCAACTCAGCCAGAGCCATTCTATAAGGAGGAATAGATATTGGACGAGTGTCCGAAACCAAATCAATACCAAATTCTATTTCCCTATACGGAGGAACACCAGTAAGATCATCCGAAAAGACCTTAGGAAACTCATTTACCACCGAAATTAAATTAAAAAAAAAAACCTTTCGAGTTAGAATATTTAACCCGGACTAAGCGATCAAAACAACCTTTAGAGATTAAACTCTAAGCTCTAAGATAAGAAATAAACCTCCCCCTAGGAGTTAGGGAACCACCCTCCCACTTTATAACTTTTTCACTAGGGAACCTAAAGACAAACTTACGGGTCCGATAATCCAAGGATGTGTAACAAGAGTGTAACTAATCCACCTCAAGAATAACATTAAAATCCACTATATCAAGTTCAAAAAAATGCACCAAGGTCTACCTACCACCAACAGATACCACACATCCCTTATAGACTCTTTTAGTAATAACTGAGTTACTTACAGGGATAGAAATAGAAAAAGGATCTGAAGCAACCTTAGGATCAAAACCAATACATACAGCCACAAATAGGGTCACATATGAAAGAGTGGACCTCAGATCAAGCAGACAATAAACATCACGAGAAAAGAGTTGTAATATACCAGTAACGATATCAGGTGATGCCTCAGATTCTTGTCGAGATGAAAGAGCATGCAACCTATTCCGGCCAGTGCTAATACCAGAAGTAGGAGCAGACACCAAAGCCGCACCACTAGGCACAGGAGCAGAAGATAAAGCAATTGGAGGTTTGACTGCTCCCGAAGCTTCCTTACCAAATGAACAATTCTTGAGAATATGGATTGGCTGGCCATATTTAAAATACTTATCCCTTCCTCCATCACAATAACTCCGATGACGACCACAGAACCAATAAAGAGGGTATGAAAAAGCTGACTGACCCCCACTCACCTGAGATTGGGCACCTTATGCCCAAAAATTATCACCACCTTACTAACGCCTATCACCCGACTACCTTGGGTAAGGAGCGCTAGCAATAGAGAAGGAACCAAAACTTCACCACTTTTATTTTGGCCATTTATCTCCATCCCAACCACCTTGTGACTAAGCACCACCCTGATCAAAAAGCCTACTCATCTAACCATGCCTATCTCTGAACTTTGCCTATTTTCTCTTCTCATCCTCCTCTTGTTGAATGAGGATAACTAACCTCGAAGTGTCTATATCCTTAATCAGCAAAGCAATCTTGCTTTCTAAAATCAAATCCTGAGATAGACCAAAAGCTAACTTTCTCATCCTCTTCCTAATGTCAGCCACCAAATCAGGAGCATACCTTGACAACTGATGAAATTTCAAGTTATATTCCTTGATAGACATTCTATCTTGTTTAAGATTAACAAACTCCTCCATCTTCACTTTCCTTAGCTCTTGAGGAAAGAAACGATCCAGAAAAGCACCAGAAAAAGCATCCTATAAGGATGACTCCTCCACATCACCTCTATCTCGATCCCAATCCTCGTACCATTAGTATGCAATATCTTTGAGGTGATAAGATACAAAGTTTACACCTTCTACATTAGTGGACTGTATCACCCTAAATATCTTCTCTATTTCATATAAGAAACCCTATGGATCCTCTTCCACCTTTACACCAGTAAAAGAAAGAGAATTCAGTTTCATAAATAGGATAACCCTTGTGGACTCAACAAACAACCCACCAGACGCCTCCTATTCCGCCTAAGTAGCAACCAACTAAGCAATAGTATGAATAGACTAGCAAAATTCTGCATTAGTCACCTCACCCTGAGGAGGACTAGTAGCAACTGGAGGAACTCGAGAACAATCAGGGATAGGACCCTGAGGTCAAAGAAGAACTCCAGACGTAGGATATACCTTATCAATATTGTCCCCGAATGGGACTAAAGAGTTCCTTGTGTTCTAGATCGTCAAGGCATAATCTAAAAAGTGAACAACCAAGGATTAGAGAAGAATTCTAGGACTTAGATTCCAAGCTTGAAAATAGAATACCAAGAAAGTGAAAAATTCTTAAATGCCTTGTAGATTCTCCCTTATGAGTGTGGCGCGCTAAACAGCCTTAAAAGAGACTCTACTAGACATGGCTTTGTGGACTCCCAATTGACCATAAACCTAAAGCTCTAATGCCAACTTGACCCGACCTGACCCAGGGCCTTGTCATAATGGGCGTCCCAAGTCCTACCGGGACCAAAGACCAGCCCCGTTACCCAACCCAACCTCCAGTCTCCTTCCCTGAGTTGTGTAAATTTTGAATATATAAAAAAGATAGCATAACTGGACAAGGACTGACTTTGGGATAGGTATATTCCTAGACCAACCCTACCAAGTCATCCTATCCACCAAACCGTACCAACTAAACCATCCAGCCAAACTAATACCAAACTAAGGGCCATAATATGTTTAATCCCAAAATAAAATACGATAGAACAGTGAGAAGTTATGTCCAATGATGTCAACCCCAATACCAATGCCAATATTAAGGCCAACACCAATACCGATCCCCCCCATACTAACCTATAGTAGTAGAGCAAAGGCTTTTAACCAAAAGAATATCGAAATTTAGTTGGGACATGCCCCCAATAATAGCTAAAATCAATATCCATAAATAAGCCAAAGTATGAAATAACACCCATGAGATAGAGCCTTCTGAATAGATGGAAGCTCACCACTTCAATCCATATGTTGACCCCAAAGTACGAATCACTAAGCAGGAGGAGTGGAATGTTCGATTCCTACTATGCGTGGGGAAATAGCACCCGAAGATAGGTTAGCGGATGAATGCTAGCATGAACTCAGGATAAGTATAAAATAATGCCAATTACAAAACCAAGTGAAAACCATCAATATGCACACACCATATATATATATATACATATATATAACCATGCCAGGAAAGGGGACCTGGTTTAGAATTCCATTAAAACCTTTACTTGGCTATGTAGATTTGTTGTCCTAAACCACCCACGAGATATATGGGTTCAGCTCCCCTACTGAAAGGGCCCCAGTGCATGAAGCTGCACGACTAGGGGAGAAAACCTGGGATTACTAGTACATCCCCCAAAATATAAAGTGTGACATCATACACACAGTCACTAGGACCAAACCTCACAACGACAAATATGATTTTCCAGTTTTGATCCCCCAGGACCTCCATCATCCAAGAATTTGCTATACACCTCCCTCATTTAAGTTTAATTAAAACCATTTTCCAACAAAACCATTATTCCATTATTACTGACCAAGGCTATTAGTAGTGGTATCGTCATACCAACTATAACTTGCAAGTATTGTCCTTAGCCAATCCTTAGGAGATTCCCATGTACCCCACATGATTTCTAATTAACCAAAACCTTAGCCACCAAGGATTTTTCAATCCATTCAAAACTATTTAAACCATTCATATTATTTAGGGTTCCATTACCAAGTTTAAACCAAGCATAAGTTCCATTTAAAAACCAATATTATAGTGGAATCATTGTTATAGGAATTTTATCAAACACATTGGGGGCATAGTATTTCCAAAACTAAAGACCACTACCAAAGAAATATTCCCATACAACCAATTATCCAAAACTACCATTAATGCATATAAAAGCATAATTAAAACATGGTAAAACCATAACCAAAGTACGACACACCCAAACCCAAGTCGTATTCAAGTGTATGATTGGTACCCATAAATCGTACCCCTGGCAGAATACAATCCAGTATGTTTGAACACTAACCACCATATGAGTCCAGGGTATGACTGTACCCTAGATTATGTCTCATGGTGAGCCACTTGTACTCAGATCCAACTTAAGTTACCAAGTCTAAGATTAAGCTAAGGAAAACCCAAACCAAATGATTTGTATCCAACCATACGACTCATACTATTTAAGTCGTACCTACTTCAATGACCAAAATCCATCCTGCCAACCAACACTGGTTAGCATACGACTGAAACATACCATTTGTACCTAAGTGTACGACTTGCTCCCTTAAGTCATATCTTTTCTAGAAACCAAAAATTAAGGAAATTTTTTAAGGTCTAAAAACCAGGGTGTTTCATTAATAAATAAATGAGCATGTGTTTTGGTAGATATAACCTATGTATCTATTAAATTTACATTCAATGAGCTATGTCTAATTGTATCAGTGTAATCTAATGTACTCGTACGTAACAATCAAACATTTTTAAAGTAAACCATTGAAAAGAATATAAGAACTTACGTTGATAAAATTCACATAACCAATTTTATAGTCATTACATTAAAATGAAATCAGGTTAAACAGGAATTAACATTGTTCAAACTAATGAAAACATAAATAATGATTACATGTCATATGTGAACCATGCTATGTATCTACCAACAAAATTTGTATTTATCCTTCAGAAAAAAATCACAAGTGTATTTGTTATGACACGTACGTTGATGATAGGCAAATTTACACGCCTATAGTACTATATTTTGCCCATATTTTAGCTAAGTTTTGAGGACAAATTATATAATTCATGCACTTTTAGTCCTTTTTCCTGTAAGTGAGCTAACGAACATGATTAGCAAGTTTTCAGGTATAAATGATGCAGAATTCAGCATTTTATGGATAACTTGACGCCAAAGAAAGCTTCACGAAAGGAGGAAAGCAAAGCTTGGACGCCAAGGACCAAAAGTGGCGCATGGAAAATATGTCCCGGGCAAAAATAGCAATTCTAAAGACTTTGGGGACTAGCAGTAACTTATTAGGAGTAGGATAATGATGCAGTAACCCAGTAGGATTGGGTTAAGTAATGCAGTAGCTTAGTAGGAATAGGCTAGGAGTATTATAAATACCCTATTCTGCTAGAGATTTTAATCATTCTTCCATTACTTTTAACTCTGAAAACAATTCTTCTACTTCTAATTCTACTTTTTATTCATCTATTCAATTCTTAATTTCCACAACAAGAGAAACGTTACTCTGCAAGGGAGTTCACGCCTAAAACGCCACACCACACCTTACTACACGAGATTTTTATTGTGGTATATTAATAATGTCTATTGTGATTTCCTTCGCACTCATGGGTAACTAAACTTCTCTGTTGGGGTTATGGAAGCCATATGAGATACTATCTATTGCTATGAGTTTGTGAATTCGTGACACGTATGCTTCTTATATCATTATTCTCTTCATCTTAATCTAAATTCTTTGTGGTTGCAAACGCATAGAATACGCCAGTATAGCATTAACTTGTTCGAAAGAAAAGTTATATGTCTGGAAAAGAGATAATGTCAAGGTAATAGGGCACCAACCCCTGTTAAAAAGTTAGTGTCGTAACTGGATTAACCTCTTGGAGAATTCATACTGTTAGATACGCTTTAAGCTCGAAAGAGTTAAAGTGAAATAGTCCTGGTTAAGGTCGAAAGATGCCTGGATTTACCATCGAATACAATTCTCTATAAGCACATGCATGTCTGAATTCCGCACAACCCATAGCCAATAGAGACGTACAACTTATAAGGTGGACATAACCCCAACTTCTCAATTCTCATTGATTAAACATCTTACTAAACATTCTTTCTTTTTACTTTGCTATTTTCTGTTTTTACTTTGCTTACATTACTTGCACGTTAAAATCCCTCCTTTTTACGAGACTTGCTCCAAAATTCTAGTAATCTTTGCTTACTCATTGACCGGCTATTCCCTGTGGGATCGATACCCAACCCAGTTGGGTTATATATTTGACAACGACCGCTTTACACTCTTACGAGAGCTGTAGATTGAGCGTTATCAAAAATTGGCGCCGTTGCCGGGGAATACAAGTGTCAATTAAGTTCGTAATAATTACTAGACCCTTTGGTCAAAGATTCTCATACTTTTACTTTTAGTTTTTGTTTTTGTTTACTGCAGGTTTTTATTCAGTGCATACCCCATACCCGAAGTTCTGGTCAACCGTTATTACCTATCAATCCTGAACCACAACGTATTGGCAGAATGGAGGCACAACACGAAATTAAAAGGAGGGCTGCTCAACAGGAATAGGCGAGACTAGCTGCGCTAGCTGCCGCTCAAGTGCATCAACAGAATATTGAGAACCCTGGGCGAGCAACAAATCCTGACGATGAGGATCTAGGTGATGACGAGCTACTAAACCCTAGGCATGCCGCTGAGATCGCAACACCTTCCAACAGAAGAGATCATCAAGCTAGGTTTAGGCCTGAACGCCAAGCTATGCAACCAGCTTTTGACGATGATGATGATGATCTTGATGGAGCCGGAGCCACAGGAGCCATTATTCCTCCACCATTGGCACCTGGAGCCAAGTTCAACATCACAAGCACCATGATTCAATTATTGCAACTCAAGGGATTATTTGGTGGACTATCAGGCGATGATCCGAATATGCATCTCATCAACTTTATTTCTACATGCAAGTCGTTTGACAATCCTGGCGTTGGTCAGAATGCAATTCGATTACATCTATTTTCATTGTCTCTATCTGGGGAGGCAACTCTATGGTTGAATGGGCTGACTCCTGATTCTATTACAAATTGGAGGCAATTGAGAGACGCTTTCCTAGAAAGATTCTTTCCGCCATCCAAAAGAGCACAAATGAGAGATGAAATCAGCAACTTTCGTCAGCTTCCAACTGAAGCCCTTCACGAAACATGGGAGAGGTTCAAGACGAAGCTAATGAGGTGCCCAAACCATCACATGACTAATGTTTACCTAATGGAGATTCTTTACAGAGCCTTGAATTTAATAACTAAACCAGTTGTGGATAATGCGGCTGGAGGATCATTCATGGATCTCACCTTTGGTCAGGCAAGCAATATGCTAGACCGGATGACGAAGCAAAGTAGAGCTTGGCATACCAGGGATTCTGAGGTAGCAAGCCCCACTTTATCTATAGGCATGACTGCAGACCAAAGAAGAAGAGAAGAAGAACGTGATCAAGATATGGCGCACATGAAGACACAAGTGGATCTTCTTACAAAGAATCTATTATCAGGGAAGACCAAAAAAGTCAAAGCCATTGCGTCAAAAGGAAGAGACGAATCTGATTCGGATGAAGAGGCCAACTACTTGAACAATCAGGGGGGTTTCCGAGGTAATACCCAAGGAAACCAAGGTCGGAACTATTATGATAAATCTGGAAACAAGGACCAAGGTAGTTGGAAGAACAGGAATGACAATAGTGGGTTATATGTTCCCCCAGGAAGACGTGACACCACCACATCTAGTTCTGGAAATATGGAAGAGATGATGGCTAAACTTTTGAAAGAAGTGGAAACAAATAGCACGGGAGTAACGGAGGTAATAAATGATTTTTCCTCAATGAAGCAATTAGTTGATTCACATTCCACTTCAATCAAGCAAATAGAGCAGCAATTGAGTCAACTTTCAGCAGCACTCAATTAAAGAAAGACTGGCACCTTACCTAGCGACACTGTGCAAAACCCAAGGAATGATGGGTCATGCATGGCCATTACTACCCGAAGCGGTAAGTTGCTGGAAACTTCATCAAAAGGCAAGCAAGTGGTTGACGAAGTAGCAGACATTGATGACAAGGCAAAAGGAGAAGCTGTCGTAGAATCCACCCACGACGTCTATGACGGTACATCGAGCATGTTGCAGCCTGAAAAGGCTGAAAAATGAAGGCAAGAGGAGAAGAAAGCCGTGGAGAAAACAATTCCATATCCACCACCACCTTTTCCTCAAAGATTGAAGAAGGTGGCGGACGATACAAAGTTCAGCAAATTCATGACTATGTTAAAGCAGCTGACCATTAATGTTCCATTGGTGGAGGCACTTGAACAAATGCCTGGGTATGCAAAATTTATGAAGGATATTTTGACAAAGAAGCGGGCAGCAAGCTATGAGTTGAAAGATAATGTTCATCACTGCAGCGCAATCGCTACCCGATCACTAGTTCAGAAGAAGGCTGACCCCGGCGCTTTCACTATTCCTTGCACCGTTGGATCTTTGAATTTTGACAAGGCATTATGCGATTTAGGAGCCAGCATCAATTTGATGCCACTATCCATTTACAAAAAGTTGGGGTTGGGTGATCCTACTCCAACCAATATGAGGCTCGTAATGGCGGATAGGTCGGTAAAACGACCTGTTGGTATTCTATGTGATGTATTGGTGAAGGTTTCTTCATTCATCTTTCCAGCAGACTTCGTTATTTTGGATTGTGAGGCAGACTCAGAAGTTCCCATAATCTTGGGGCGCCCTTTCCTTGCTACGGTAAGTGTGCTTATTGATTTGAGAGCTAATGAGCTTTCATTCCAAATAAATGACAAAGTAGTTCGCTTTGACGTGTGCAAATCAATGAAGCAACCCAAAGATCTGAACGTATTCTCGGTAGCGGATGTTTATGTTGATGATGAGAAAGAATTACTTGAAGAAGAGAAAACTACTGATGACCCATTGGCGGTTGTGCTCATGAATGGAGAGAGTAAGGATGCTAAAAACTATGAAGAAACTATGTGTTCTCTAACAGAAATAGGGTCCTATTCTCATACTCCTAAACAGCCGGACCTTGATCTTAAGAATCAACCGTCACCAACAGCGAAGACTTCCATTGAAGAGCCCCTAGTGCTAGAATCGAAAGAGCTCCCCAATTATCTAAGGTATGCATGCTTGGGAAGTAGAAATACACTTCCGGTGAGTGTGATGGATGATTTAAGTGAACAGCACGTAGAGGCTCTCATCTCTGCTCTAAAGAGGTACAAGAGAGCCATTGGTTGGTCTATTGATGATATAATTGGTATCCCACCTGGGATATGTATGCATAAGATGCATCTCGAAGAAGATTGCGTGCCCACAATGAAGCATCAGCGTCGTCTGAATCCATTCAGAAAACGATGCCCCATCTATCTCGATGAAGTCTAAGTAATCGAGATAGCTATGTCGTGCCGCGACAATAAATCAAGCGCTTGGTGGGAGGCAACCCATCGTTTTTAATTGTTTTGTTTTCTTAAGATCTTATCGAGCCACGACCAAAACTAAGGCGCTTGATGGGAGGCAACCCATCGTTCTAATCGTTTTTGTTGTCTTTGAGCAAGTGTAGGTGCAAGAGGCGTAAACGAGGAGATTGGTTTCAAGTTTTGATTTGGACGTATTGCATGTAAAAGGTGGTAAGTTAGTGATGAAGAAGCAAAAGGCTATGGATTGGGCATTGCTTATGAAAATATAGGCAACGAACAAGGCTAGGCCTATATAAAACTAGGCCACGAACAAGGCAAGGCCTATACTATGGCCTAAGATCTCAGAATCTAGTGTGCCATAGCATAGGCGTCGCCCTTGCCCAAGTGTGCCCTAGCATAGGCGCCGCCTATGCCAATGCCTTTTGTCTCTGAATCTCATATGCTATGGCATAGGCGCCGCCTATGCCCAAGAATGCCATGGCATAGGCGCCGCCTATGCTCAACAATGCTATGCAAAAGGCACCGCCTATGCCAAGCATAGGCAAAGCAAAAGGCGCCGCCTATGGTAACTTCTTGTCTCCAAATCCGATTTTAAATGGGTCAAAACCCGACCCAATCTTGTCCTATAAATAAGAGACTTAGTCTTGGACCAAAAACACATTGCAAACCTAGCATAAGCGCCGCCTACATCTCCAAATCTTCTCAAAAATTTTCCTTTTGCTCTTTTAATTCACAAGAACATCATCCAAAGGCATCAATCAAGTAAGTACTTCTTTGTTCTTCATTTATATTCCGTAAGTACTACATTACTACTCCTATTATGAATTGTTAAATCTTGAAGTAGTATTGGTGATTTGAATGTGATTGAATTGTTGTGATACAACCAAGTGAGTGAACGTATACGTAAGAATCATCTTAACTTGTTCCCAACTTGTATTTGATTTTGATGCACTTTCATACTTTTGCGGAATTAATATAGTCACAAAAATTGCATAATCTTGTCACTTGAATACTTACATGTTGGAATGACTTGTTCATCGGGATAAGAATTATAGTTGCCTACCGACATAGGAGGTTGTGATTATTTAGATACTATACATTGATTCAATCCCTATGTAGTAGTCTTAATATATCAAACATGAAAGTATTGCCAAGATTACAAGAAGTATGACTGCTCTGATTTTATTGTTGGAATATAGCACCTAAAACGTATGTCGATGAAGTCTGACTAGTCGACCATTTTCACTTCACTAGTCTGTACCAACAAACTAAGTGTGGGGTGGTGCCCCTACTGCTCATTTATATATTGTATCTATCGAGATGATGCTAACATGAACATTATTTTAGTCTCAGGTACAATGGCACCCAAAGCAAGACAAGGCAAAGATAAGGCTACCACTTCACAAAAAGGCAAGAAAAGAGGCCGAAAAGAGCAAGGAGAATCATCCTCGATGCAATTACCACGCCGTATGTTCGGAATAAAATGGGTTCTTGAGGAGGAAGCAAAGGAATGGTATAGGAACAACAAAGAAAGAAAATATGTTCATGTGGACTTGATAAACAAGGAAAGCCTAGCAAAGAAAGAACCGTGTATGTTGGCCACGATCATGGCATTACATCTGTATTTCATCTTCCGAGACATAGGAGAATGCAATCTCGATTTAACAAGAGAATTCTATGCCAACTGGTCACCGAAAACCACAGGAAGCGAGGTCAAGATTCGGGGCCAAGTTTTACAACTCAATGCGGATTTCTTCAACTCCTTTCTTGGCTTGCCTTCAGTCGATCCATCACCATTCAAGGAGTTGTACAGTAGACCTCCATATAGAGCTATTCGACACACACTCTGTGGAAAAAAATCCATGGCACGCTGGATTAGACACAAGGACACTGGTCGACACAACACCTTCCCATATGCTCCTTTGAATAGGGAAGCAAGGATATGGTTGCGCATAGTCAACTCTTGCCTAATTCCAGGGACTCAGTACACCAAGATAACAAGAGATAGAGTGTGCTTGGTATAGGCATTGATGACGAATGTCCCTATCAACGTCGGGGAAATTATTCGTTCCACAATGCGGAAAGCTAGGCTACACAAGAGGTCCCACTTCAGTTTTGGCAACCTGTTGACTGCAATACTAAGGAAAGAAGACATCGAAGAGGAACCGGCTGATCACAAAATCCCACACAACACAAAGAAGGTTGACCTCACGAAGGTTAAAGATGCTGAAACCACGCATGGAGTCAACCTTACCACTTCAGAAAGGCATGCTCGCGACGAAAGCTTCTCCCGCCATTTATATGGCATGATGAAGTTTACCATGATGAGCGGGGGTCGTGTTCCAACTGCTGCAGAGCTCCAACAGTTGGATTATGACTACCCAATGAATGAGCATGCGAGGGCGATGTGTGGAGAAGGTGTATATTTTAAGAAACCTCTTGATGACGACATGCCAACCGATGATGATCGACGAATGCCAGACTCCGACGTGGAGGAGAACTCTGATGACGACGACTCTGATGACGATTCTGATGCAGGGGGTATGACCCCAGACATAGAGGATGAGTCCGACTAATCAGATTCTTCTTATTTATTTTTCACTGAGGGCAGTGTGTCCCGTCTAAGTATGGGGTGCTGGTATTTGCATGCTATACTTCTTTATCTGCATTTGCATTTATTTATGTTATTTATGTTTGGTTGTTTGATTTAGTTAGTAGTCGTAGATTTTTTTTATTTTGATGCATGAAATTGTTCTGATAGGCGGCATGGTGTTATGACAAGAGTTTGTGCTAGAATCATTACTATTGAGACACTTAGGCTCTAAGTGTGACTCACTGTGTGATAATTGTGTGGTTTAATTCATTCATCTATTAGGGTCAAGAGTCTATAATACTCCCAATAAAGTTGACCATGTGCCTTGTGTGTGTGAGATGATAGTATATTCTGTGCTTGTGACTGATGCTAGAACTTGCCTGGTGTGTGTGTAAAGCGAAATAAAGAGTGTGAGTTTAGGAGATGATTTAGGCATTTCTTTGTCAACCAATACTTGTTTACCTTCGTTTTACCTACCCGTGGACATTATCCTAGTCAACCCCTTTGAGCCTTTTAGCTATTTTCTTTGACAGCCTCATATGTAAGCCTAATCCATTTTTTTTCAAGACCATAATTTGATCCAAATTCCTAAGTGCATTAAGTTGTGAAGTCATGTGACAAAATAAGAGGAAATTGGGTGAGAGTGATGCCTTAGAGTGTATTGGTGCTTGAATTTTTTATGAAAAAGAGTGGCTATCATGGAGGTGTGTTATAAAAAGAAAAAAAAAGAGAAAAGAAAAAAAGAAATAAAAAAACAAAAAGATAAATTGTGTTTACGATTAAATAAAAAGATAGTTATGCTTGAATGGCAAAATAGGTGAAAAGGGGTGATAGATGAAAGAAAGGTAGCAGGGTTGATTAAAAGAGAGTGTTAATGACATAATGTGATGTATTAAAGCGCTTAGGAACATAGTCACTATTTCTGGCCAAAATAGTCCTACCCGTCCCTTAGCCTACATTACAACCTGTAAAAGACCTATTTGATCCTAAGCTTAACATTCTGATATTAGTGGAACATTACACTAAGGGCAAGCCTATGGTCATCAGTTGCAACATATGAATTCTTTGTGAGAGTGAGAGCAAGGATAATCTTATACCCATGTTCTGAAAAATGCAATACTTATGAGTGATTATGGGTAACATCTTATGTGAGACACACATGGTTGATGAGTTTTGGGTAGTCTTGTATGATTCTTTGTGCCTTAACTTTTGGATACGAATTAACCATCATCACGAGTCTATGTTGGAGGTTGAATTGTTTCTAATAATGATTAGAAAACTACTCTTTGTTTATAATTATCGTGCCTGTCTTGATGAAAATTTTGTGTTGTTACTGTGAAACCCTAAGTAGATATTTAGATGGACATGATATTTTGTTCGAGGATGAACAAAGCTTTAAGTGTGGGGTGTTGATGATAGGCGAATTTACATGCCTATAGTACTATATTTTGCCCATATTTTAGCTAAGTTTTGAGGACAAATTATATAATTCATGCACTTTTAGTCTTTTTTCCTGTAAGTGAGCTAACGAACATGATTAGCAAGTTTTCAGGTATAAATGATGCAGAATTCAGCATTTTATGGATAACTTGACGCCAAAGAAAGCTTCACGAAAGGAGGAAAGCAAAGCTTGGACGCCAAGGACCAAAAGTGGCGCATGGAAAATATGTCCCGGGCAAAAATAGCAATTCTAAAGACTTTGGGGACTAGCAGTAACTTATTAGGAGTAGGATAATGATGCAGTAACCCAGTAGGATTGGGTTAAGTAATGCAGTACC
Organism: Capsicum pubescens; assembly: GCA_030864215.1. NCBI lineage: Eukaryota > Viridiplantae > Streptophyta > Magnoliopsida > Solanales > Solanaceae > Capsicum > Capsicum pubescens. The sequence continues at coordinate 143,267,977 of CM061547.1, forward strand.
TTAGTAGGAATAGGATAGGAGTATTATAAATACCCTATTCTGCTAGAGATTTTAATCATTCTTCCATTACTTTTAACTCTGAAAACAATTCTTCTACTTCTAATTCTACTTTTTATTCATCTATTCAATTCTTAATTTCCACAACAAGAGAAACGTTACTCTGCAAGGGAGTTCACGCCTAAAACGCCACACCACACCTTACTACACGAGATTTTTATTATGGTATATTAATAATGTCTATTGTGATTTCCATCGCACTCATGGGTAATTATACTTCTCTGTTGGGGTTATGGAAGCCATATGAGATACTATCTATTGCTATGAGTTTGTTAATTCGTGACACGTATGCTGCTTATATCATTATTCTCTTCATCTTAATCTAAATTCTTTGTGGTTGCAAACGCATAGAATACGCCAGTATAGCATTAACTTGTTCGAAAGAAAAGTTATATGTCTGGAAAAGAGATAATGTCAAGGTAATAGGGCACCAACCCCTGTTAAAAAGTTAGTGTCGTACCTGGATTAACCTCTTGGAGAATTCGTACTGTTAGATACGCTTTAAGCTCAAAAGAGTTAAAGTGAAATAGTCCTAGTTAAGGTCGAAAGACGCCTCGATTTACCATCGAATACAATTCTCTATAAGCACATACATGTCTGAATTCCGCACAACCCATAGCCAATAGAGACGTACAACTTATAAGGTGGACATAACCCCAACTTCTCAATTCTCATTGATTAAACATCTTACTAAACATTTTTTTTTTACTTTGCTATTTTCCGTTTTTACTTTGCTTACATTACTTGCACATTAAAATCCCCCCTTTTTACGAGACTTGCTCCAAAAGTCTAGTAATCTTTGCTTACTCATTGACCGGCTATTCCCTGTGGGATCGATACCCAACCCAGTTGGGTTATATATTTGACAACGACCGCTTTACACTCTTACTAGAGCTGTAGATTGAGTGTTATCATACGTCTGCATCATCCGCAATAGTTTGTTCTTGATGACAGAGTTTCACTTGATTTCTTATGCCTCCCTTTCTTTAGCCTTTCAGGTGGTCTTCTATATTTTGATGTAATATTTCTTCCTCGTCTACATATTTAGGCATTTGTCAATCCTTCATATCTTGATTTAGAATTATTAGAATGTCATATGTATTAACTAAAATGTTAGGCTTATAGTGATCAAAGCAGTATGGACCCATATCATCTATATTTTTACTCTTCAACACTACAAATGCGTGAGGAGACGATATCTCATCAAGTTGAAACCATCCACAGTTGTATGTTTTACACTCAAGATAGACAATGTACTTTCTACTAGATTCATATACAAAGTAAACATAATTTGAGGAAGCCTTAACTTAGAAAACATACAACCAGCAATACATATGATAAATTACTATATTCTAGATTTAATAAAAGTCATAAATATATAAAATTATTAATAAAGAAAAAACTACTAAATGCTTTTTTAGAATATACCGTCATTTGAGAATCTTATGCACCACTAAGAGTTAGAATTTCTCAAACCTTCTTCCTAATATCATCTTTGTATATGATGCAATTTCTCTGTTTTCACAGTTCCAAGACCCAAACAAAATTCTTACTTCTTCTAAAAATCCTGAGATAGGCAATTCTCGCGCCTCTACCAAACAACCATTTATAAATTTAGCAATATTAGATGTCATCCTCCTACCTCTATTTACCAGTGCATGAGATCTAGATAATTTTTCATAACCAATTTCATCTAGGTAATTCTTCACCTTATGATCTACCTAACCAATATTTGTCATAAGGTACTCAAAATTCTTTTTTCTATAAGCTTTTGCCATAGAATAGTACAAGTCACTAACTTTGTTCTTGCTTTTTTGAGAGTGAGTGCTAACATTCTTCCAAAGATGTTAAATGCATGCAAGATGAGGGACATTAAGATACACAATGCTTAAACTTTTAATGATGCTTTCGTTGTAATCTGATACAACACACATGTTGTCTCGTTCTCTAAATGAACATCTAAACTACTAAAACAACCATGTCTATAAGTAGTCATTCTCAGTATTTGCAGCCCTATACGTTATTGGAAAAATACAACCTAAGTCATGAAAAATCTAATTGATTAATGAGAACAATGTTTTTCAACTATATTAATGTATTAGTAACATATACAATACATCAAAAGATAATGTCATTCAGTATTTTGAGGACATATCATTAAAATAATAACTCTAATACCCATACCATCCAATGTGCTAGTGAAAAGAGAAGAATCTTTGTACGGTCCACTCAAATGAGCCTCGTCACCGCAACAAGTCTGCAAAACTCAAAACCTCTTATCATTGGATGTAAGACAAATAAATACATAAACTCATTTTTTGCTGACTTTTGCATCCTAATGTGAGAGTTAGGATACACAGTGTTTAGCATATGAATATATCTTGATATTTTTCAATAACCATCAACTGGTCCACCTCTAAGTATCTCTGTAGTGAGCTCCTTAGCTTGTTATGCCTTTATATAATTAATATTAACTACATAAATATATTTAATTTCTTTAATTATGTATCCTGGTATGTGTATTCTCTTATGATTAAAATTTTTTGACATTGTAAAATCACTTACAAAAGCCATTATAGCAAACATATTTTTTAGAACCATATCACTCATATGGCATGTATGTTCAGCATTGAAATTCCTAATCATAAAAACCTCTGATTTGTTCAGACTTGATGCCTTTATGATCCATTTACAACTCTCATTGCAACATTGCACGACATAGCTGAAAAAACAAAATTGCATTCAACGTTGCTTACGTCAGAATATAAAAAAAGATTCAATTACTAGAGTTTATAGAAATGATAACACAGATTGTATCCAAATAATATTTGATGTATAGAGTTCTAATTGAAACTTATTTTGATTACGTAACAATTTTTCAATAAAATATATATAAGGTATAAATTGTTGTTAAATAAGATTATGATTGTACAGGCTAATAAGACCATATACATAAAAATGTTATGTATGAGATATGTAATTCGAGAAGGTAATGCATTCATATACATATCATAGTAATGTATCATGATAATCGATAATGTATATGGTGGATAGTATAAGTAGATTATACCTATTTAACCATTTTACAATACAAACATATAATGCATCTTTGCTCTAATAGCAATACAGATACTTTTTTACAGATTATCAGAGTGCAAAACTTGTATTTATCTTATGCATAACTATGGTTAAAATCAGTCACTCATACACATAAAAAGTGATGTATCATAACAACAAATATAGACATGTATAATCTTGTCACGACCCAAATCAGGGCCTAGTTGTGATGGGTGTCTCAAGATCACCATGAGCTGGTGACCACCCACTTAGCCTAACCTCCAGAGCATAATAAATTTAAATAACGGGATCCAACTAAATCAATGATAGATAAATGTAACCAAAGGAAAATGTAAAGAGTCAAAATAAGACATCAACAGCATCCCAATAATGTCCACAAAAGCTTATAAACCAGAATACCAACTACATCGGGATATGCCCCTCCCCCCCCCCCGACTATGAAAAGAAGAATACTAATGAAATACTAATAAATAAAAAAAATAAGTGAAATGATCGGACCTTCCAAAAAATGGAGGCTCACCACTTCACACAAATCCATATGATTAACAAACCACCTAATGCTACATAGAAGCAACAAAAATTATTTAGATCCTACATCATTAAATAAAGTAGCATCCAGGGATGGTCAGTGGGAAGAGCACTGGCATGTAACTCAGGGAAAGGAATAAAATAATGCCACTTACCAAAACCAGTATAAACCACATGCTCAAATTTTATTAGTACACATATAGGATGTCGGGATAGGAACAAGGTTCATGAACATGAGAGTTTAAAGTATTAACCTGAACAATGTAGCTCGCTCTGTCCTAAAGGCACCTATGGGCTATATGGGTCCAGCTCACCCTAGTGGAAGGTCTCTAGTGCATGTTAGCTGCACGAATTGAGGAAAAACAATGGAAAGGTTAAAGACAAAAAGACTATAGCACTACCAAAATATATATAATGTGTGAACTAAGCTCACGGTCACATGGACCCCCCAACGTCGAGCAAACGTGGTTTCTAGTTTTGATCCACCCAGGACCTACACCTTCATGGTGAGCTACACAATTCTCTATAAGCCCAAATTAAAATAGTTTCAAATAAACCAACCATTAACTCATGAGTCATTTATTAAGGCATTTACCAACATGGTATATCATACCAATATACTTGCAAGATAATTCAATTATGCCAAACCAGTCCATATAACTAAACTGACTGCCAAGTTCCATTTAAAATCCAAACCATTTCCACCAAGGGCATCCAAATCTATTTATATCCATTTATCCTTTAATGCAATGCAATGGGTTCAAGGAAAAGGGTTGATTTTTTGTTTAAAAGTCGTTCAAGGTGTGAAAGGACCAAAAGCCCCTTACCCCAAGTGAAAAAAAATATAAACTAAGCGAAATTTACATAGCGGCTTTGCATACTGCTATTGCAGAGCTTAGCCTCCGTACCACGCCCTTATCACAGAGGCTAAGTGGTGTGGCATGCCACTATTGTGGACGGTTATTGCCTCGAGTTCTAAAATGGTCCTAAACCCCTTCCAAAAATTCTAAAACTTTCCCAAAATACCCTTTTAACATCCCTTAACATAATTCAAGTCAAAAATTGACATTTCGCACATGGGAGGTCAAAAATAAATTCGTTAAAAAAAATTTGGGTCTTATATTATCCCCTTATTTGGATCATTTAGTGGGAAGACATCAGAACCAAATGAAAAATTTTGAAATGGGACAAGAGGAAACTCATAAATTAAGCACTTTCATCCAACCTGGGGAACAAGAACAAGTACTTGGATCTCATATCTTCTTCCACTTCCTATGTAGCCTTTTTAACCTTTAGATTTCTCTAAAGAACCTTCACTAAAGCTACGTCATTTGTCCTTAATCTATGAACTTGCCTATCCAATATCTCCACCGAGACCTCTCATAAGATAATGAATCTGAAACACCAACATCCTCAACAGGCACTATCAAAGAAGGGTCACCCACACACTTTTTAAGCATATACACATGGAAAACATGATGAATAGTGGCCAAACTTGCTGGTAAATCTAACTTATATGAGACATTTCTAATTCTCCATACAATCTGAAATAAACCAATATAATGGGGATTGGGCTTCCCCTTCTTCCCAAACCTCATGACTCCTTTCATAGGAGATACCTTTAAGAACACCCAATTACTAACTTCAGACTTAAACCCCATTTGCCTTACATCTGCATAAGACTTTTGGCATCTTTGAGCAGTCTGAAGTTTTTCTCTAATCACTTTCACCTTTTTCATGTCTTAGTGAACCAAGTCAGGGTCAAGCAACCTAGTCCACCTACCTCAAACCACCTAATAGGAGACCTTAACCTTATTCCATAGAGTGCTACAAAAGAATCCATTTGAATGCTAGAATGGTAACTATTGTTATAAGAAACTCAATAAGAGGCAAATAGTCAACCTCACTACCTTTACAATCAATCACATATACCCTTGGCATATCCTCCAAAGTCTAAATAGTCTGTTCTCCTTGTCTATCCGTATAACGGTGGAAAGCGGTGCTAAGGTTCACCTAAGTACCTGAAACGCATGCTAAAAATGAGATAAAAAATACATACCTCAGTCTAAAATAATGGATACAGGTGCTTTATAAAACTTAACTATCTCCTGAATGAATATCTTAGCATAGTTATCTCCTGAGTAGTTAGTCCTCATAGCAAAGAAGTTACCAAACTATAAAAGACCCATAATGAAATCCATATTAATAATCTCCCAGTTCCACATAAGAAACTCTATCTCTTGAGTATGCCACCAGGCCTCAAATGTTTAACTTGATGTGCTGACAAATCATACACTTAGCCATAATGTTTTCAACATCTCTTTTCATATTATTTCTCTAGTAGATTTCCTTTATGCCATGATACATCTTAGTTGAACCCGAATGAATTATATATCTTGACTCATGAGGCTCAGTCAAAATCCATTCCATAGCCAATCAATATTAGGAACACAAAACCTTTCTTGATAACTCAAGATGCCATCTCCCCCAATCTCAAAAGCCATAACCTTTTGTTGTCCCACATCATTGTTAATCTACATAAGTATGGGATCCAAAGCCTCCTTCTCCTTCACTACAGCACCAAAAGATGATTTAACCACTTCTTGAACAATCACTCCTCCATCCTCAGAGTCTAAAAGACAAACTCCTAAATTAGCCAACTTGTGAATATCCTTCACCAACCCCCTTTTTCTCCTTATCAATATGAGATAAGCTTCTCATAGACAACTTGATAAGAGTATTAGCAACTATATTAGCTTTACCTGGATGGTAGTGATAGCTCAAATCATAATTCTTAAGCAATTTGAGCCACCACCTCTGCCTAAGATTCAATTCGTTTTGTGTAAATACATACTATAAGATCTTATAGTCTGACTAAATATCCATATGCACCCCATACAGATAATGGCATCAGATTTTTAAACCAAAGACCACAGCCGCCAATTCTAGGTCAAGGGTTGGGTAATTTCTTTAATGAACTTTAAGCTGGCAGGAATCATAAGCTACAACCTTACCATGTTGTATCAAAACATAACCCAATCCTACACAGGATGCATCATAATACACAACAAACCCATCAGTACCATCAGGCAGGGACAAAGCTGGCACAAAAGTCAACTTATCATTTAACTTCCCAAAAATACCCTCACAAGCATCAGACCACAAAAACTTAACCTTTTTCTATGTTAACTTAGTCAACGGGATAGCAATAGATTATAAACTCTACACAAACCTCCTTTACTACCTAGCCAAGCCCAAAAAACTCCTAATATCGGTTGAACTTGTGGGTCTAGGTCATTTCTTAACTGCCTCAACTTTCTGTGGATCCACCTTGATCTCCTCACTAAAAATAACATGTCCAAGGAAAGTCACATCACTTATTCAAAATTAACACTTAGAAATTTTTGCATATAATATTTGGTCCTTAAGAGTATGCAACACAATTTGTAGGTGATTGGCATGATCCTCCTCACTTTTAGAGTACACCTAGATGTCATCAATAAAGGATATAACAAACAAATCATAAAACTGCCTGAACACTCGATTCATAAGATCCATGAAAGCATCCAGAGCATTAGATAATCCAAATAGCATAACCTAGATCACATAATGGCCATACCAAGTTTAGAAAGTATTCTTGGGAATATCAACATCCCTAATTTTCAATTGGTGATATAGAGATCAATCTTAGAGAAACATCTATCATCCTAAAGCTGATCGAATAGGTCATCAATCCTAGGAAGAGGATACTTTTTTTACTGTAACTTTATTTAACTGACAATAATCTATACATATCCGAAGAGACCCATCTTTATTTCGCACAAAAAGTATAGGAGAACCCCATAGAGAAACACTAGGACAAATGAAGCCCTTATCAAGAAGATCCTTCAACTGCTCTTTTAGTTACTTTAGTTCAGCCGGAGCCATCCTATAAGGGGAAATAGAAATGGGATGGGTATCCAATAGAAGATCAATCCAAAAATCTATTTCACTATTAGGAGGAATTCCAAGAAGATCATCAGGAAAAACATTAGGAAATTTATTTAAAATGGGGATAGATTCCAAAGGACTTTCATAATTTTAATACTTAACCCAAACTAGATGATACTGTAATACCCCGCATTTTGGGAAAGACTTCGAACTGTCGTTCCTACATGTGTAAACTCTCATAAAATATTTGGATATGAATATATGTTTCATGATCATTTACCTTGTGTATAAAATGTTTTTGATGTGAATCATGATCATAGGAAGTACTTAGAGCAAAAAAGAGTTGAGAACTTTTCTATCAATAGAGTTTTAACGAATTCGCAAACTAGGGTCCACTTTAAACAAGTATATATCCTAGAATATAATTATTCAGGTGTCTAAATATATATCAAATGAAATATCTTCGATTCTTGTTCACAATGCATTTAGTTTCACCTTAATCTGATATTGGAGTAGAAAGTTATGCTCAATTTACTTCAGAGTGTTCGTCAGTCAACAAGGTGACAAATTGAGGTGATAAGACATCAGCTAAGTGAAGAGATATCAACCTCACCATTAGCCTTAAACAAAATATGACAAAATTCATCTACAAGGTGATGACTTGAGGTGATAATCCATCAACTATGTGATGAGCTATTAACCTCATTGTCAGCCTTAACCGATCCAGCTACAAGGTGACGACTTGAGGTGATAAGCCACCAACTAAGTCATGACCTATCACCCTCTTCGTCAACCTTAATCAGCAAGTGTTCAAGTCCATATATGGGTTGATGACTAAGTTGATAAGATATCAACTAGTTCATAAGCTTTCAACTAAGTCATCAACTGAAAAATCCTGCCATTTTTATTTAGTTTCTCTAGGGGTATTTTTTGTATTTTCCTTACCTCAAACCCTACCCCCACCCCCACCCCCATGACTTAAATCACCCTACACATGCTAGTTTCATATCATTAGTCAGTTTTTAATGTTTACTCTCCTCTTCACTCTCAAGAGAAAAGAAATTAGGGTTTCTTCCCAAGAATAAGAAATTCAAGATTTGTTCCCCAAGAACTCAAGAATTCAAGTTCCAATTTCAAGTTTTCTTCAAGAAGTTATCTAATTGAGATATGCGGGGTTTTGAACAAGGTTAATCTTTAATACTTGACCCCAAAAGTAGGATTTTCAAGTTGAATTTACATGTTTCAAATTAGGGTTCATCCCCAAATTATATTGAATCATAACATTACCTTGTGATTTAAAGGGATAAAGAGAATAAGAGTTGTACTTATTCATGTTTTAAACTACAAGTTTGATATTTTGTTTTGAATTTCATTATTTTGATGAGAAATTATTATTCTTGTAAGTTTAACACTCCTCATGCTTAAATTCATGCATTATACTCATGTATTGAACTGTCCTATGTTTTGGGTCTCTGAATTATCACTTCATATTACTGTTTTAAGTGTTGTTATCAAATTTTGTAATCATTCAATAATGGCGGGTTATGAACACCCAATACCTAAATATTTACTTACGTTTCGGACTTTTTATGAAATGAGACATTCAACCCATGATTTTATTGTTAAACTCAGTTTGTTATGATTATGTTGAGCACTATTAATTTACATGTTTGTTATTACTTCAGACTCTGTATGCACTGATGTTTTCAAAAGATCATGACCTGAGCTTATCAACTTTAGTGCATGCACCAGTTAGTATTTCAGTGTCTTTCAGTTGGGAGTAAGATTTAGCACCGAGTGAACCCAGGGATGGGGGCTCACCTACCAGTAAAAGGTGTGATCTTTATTAGCAGTCTCGGGGTTCCAGAACTATGTAGTAACCGTAGGTTTTGAGAGGTCTTTCTTCCAGTAGAGGGTTGACACTCTTTTAGGGGCACCTACTAATAGAGGGTGACTCCCTAGTCCTTCGTGACTCCAGTTTAGTGGATCCACACAGCCAGTGTTAGTACCCATGGCAAGGTACTGACACCCTTTTAATTTGGGTTAGAGATTGGACCCCAATTAGATCAGATTGGTGTATGTCGATTACATGATAGCTCCCACAGTTTTAGTCAGTATTCCATTTATCTCAGTTTAGGTTTGTGATGTAACCCACTCTGGGGCCTTATCGTAATGGGCGTCCCAAGTCTAATCAGGATGAGACCACCCTTGTTACCCAACCCAACCTCCATCCCGTCTGCCCTAAGCTGGCTGAATTTTGAGTATGTAACAAGATAGTGTAATATCTCACATAAAGACTCTACAATAACATCAAAACTGTTATCAACCTAACTGAGTCCAAACATCCCATACTAATAATCCAACCATACCAAACCATACCAAAACAAGGGCCATAAACCAAGCCATAAACAAAGATGTTCCAAAACATAATATAATTATCCCAAAATGAAATATGATCGAACAGTGAGAAATTATGTCTGATGATGCCAGCCTCAATACCAATACCAATACCAATGCTAAGGCTAACATCTATACCAATCCCACTCATTCCAACCCATAGAAGTACCATAAAGCCTCTAACCAAAAGAGTAATGAAATTCGATTGGGACATGCCCCCAACCATAGCCAAAAATAATATCCAAAATAAAAAAAGTGTCTAAAAATATCTATAACATGAAATTGAGCCTTCCAAAGATATAGAAGCTCACCACTTCAGTCCAAGGATGTCCTTGAGTCAATCATTATTTAGGAGGCATAGAATAGTCGGTTCCTGTATAACGTGGGTATACTGTTACCAATAGATGGGTTAGTGGGTAAATGCTAGCATGATCTCAGGATAAGGATAAAATAATGTCATTTATAAAACCAAGTAAAACCATCCAAATGCACACAACCATACAAAGATATATATAACCATGCCGGGAAAGGGGATCAGGTTTAGCATGCCTTTAAAACCTTTACTGGGTTGTGTAGATTTTCCATCCTAAACTACCCACGGGCTATATAGATTTAGCTCCCCCTGCTGAAAGGGCCGCAGTGCTGTGTAGCCATATGACCAAGGCAGAAAACTTGGGATGACTAGTACATCCCTAAAATATAGTGTACATCATGCACACAGTCACCAAGATTAACCTCATATCGACAAATATGAGTTTCCAGTTTTGATCCCCTCAGGACCTCTACCTTTTACGGTATTGCTGCACATCCTACCATTATTGCCCATTTAAAACCAATTTTCAAATAACCAAACCATTTTCCATTTATTAAACAAGGCCATTGATATTGGTATCGTCATACCAACCCTTTCTTGCAAGTATTATCCATAGCCAACCATATAGAGGTTTAAGGGGACTTTCAAGTGCCCTTCCATTTACCATATTAAACCACTTGGGGGATTCCATGTACCACTCAAGCATAACCATTAACCATTAACCATTTACTATTCAAAGTTATTTAAATCATGCATAATTCCTTTACCAAGTTTTAAAACATGCAAGAGTTCCATTAAAAGTAGTCAATATAATGAACATATCTTTATAAGCATTTTGTCAAACACATTGGGAGCATAATATGACCAAACCAATTACAATTATCTTTAAACTATTCCCCTGCAATCCAATCATCCAAAACCACCATTAATGCATATAAAAGTATAATTAAAACCATGGGAACCCATAACCAACCACTTAACATCAAAACCCCCAATTCATATTTGGAAACCAAAATCATACAATCAATAAAATCATGGAAACGTTCATAAAACCAAGCCATTAGATAAAATCAATAATGACAAAAGAGAACACACCTTAAACTAAGATGATGATCAAAATAAATTACCAAGACAAGCCCCAAATCAATTCTCTAGTTGAAACCCTAGATTTCCTTGCCCAAAAGCTTTTGAGAGAATTTTAGAGTGTTTAGAAGAGTTTCTAAGTGTTAATGAATTGAATAATAGGGTAAATAACCTTTCAAGTAGGTTAGAAGTCGTGGAACCTTATTAGCATAAGTGGGGAAATATCTAGAATACCCCCACTTAGTTTGCACCAAAATCCCTTCCCAGGGATATGACTGACCCACACGAGTCGTACCCTCCGATATGAGTGGTACCCTCTACTCATACCCTAAGTCTCAAACTTTGGATCAAACACTGTTCAGTATACGACTCATCCAACCAAGTCGTATCCAAAGTGTACGATCCGTACCTTTCATTCGTACCCCTGACAGATTTAAACCCAAAAAAGATTTAGACACTGTCCACCATATGATTCTTGGGTATGACTTGAACCCTGGCTTACGGATCATGGTGAGCCACTCGTTATCAGATCCAACTTAAGTAACCAAGTTTAAAATTAATTTCTGGAACCAAATATTTATAACCACCAATATGACTTATACCCCTAAGTTGTACTCATTCCAGTAACCAAAATCCATCCCACCAATCAACACTGGTTAGCATACGACTGGATCAAACCATCCATACCCCAACATATGGCTTGTAACTATGAGTCATATTAGGTCACGAGATCAGAATTCCAGAAAATTTTCAAAGGTACAAAAACCAAGGTGGTTCAGTTTTCTTGACCAAGTAATCTAATTTTAGTAATTATTCAATCAGTTTTACATATTATTTATGTTATTCAGGTCATGTTAGTACATGCTATAATATGTCTTTCATTCTCAATTTTGCGTGTTCATGTTTTTCATGTTTAGCATCTATACATGATCCTCAGTTCAATTTTACAGCATATTCAGCTTTATATGAGATTACATACAGTATTCATGTTTTACTGCTGCCCAGCTTTAGTTTTACTTATTCTACAAACATAAAGATTTAATAAACTAACTGTAGTGATTCCCCAGGTTATTAGATTATATTTTTTACTCATGGTTTAAGATACTTTAGCGTTCGTTTGATTTCAGTCTTTTGGTGAGTCTACTTCCACTTAGCATGAATGTTTTAATATTATGTATCTATTCAGTTTTACTTATTGCATTCACCCCCACTTAATACATTTTAGATATACTAACCACATATACATCTGTATGGATACATTATTTCATAATATAGGCACCAGAAGTAGCCCACACATTGGGGTCAAATAGTTCTCAGATTTCAGCCAGCAGATAATGATTTCTCCTATTTTGGGAACTCCAGTCCATCGCAGTTCATATGTTGTATTATGATTATACATATGTATTAATTAGTGGTAGTCGGAGGCATGTCCTAGCTATCTATAGTCAGTATAGTAGAGGCTCCATAGATAGTCAGTCAAAGTCATAATATGTAATTCAAGTTCTTTCTTCAGATTTATCATATTGTAAATTTTATCATTATTAAATTTATTTAGATTTTCTCATGATCATGTTTCCACTCAGCAAATTTAGCCTTTATTTAAATTAAAAATTAGTTTCTCAAGTATCATGCCAGTATATAGGTAAGCTTGGGATCACTTGTGGTTTTAAGCATCGTGTAACAACTAGGAGGTAGCCTCGGGTCATGACAAAATTGGTATCAGAGCCCAGAGTTAAAGTATCCTAGGGTGTATATGAAGTCGTGTCTAGTAGAGTCTTGTGGAATGATACTAAATATTTGTACTTTTCTTCGAGAGGCTACAGGGCATTTAAGAAATATTTCCCATTTTTATATCTCAGATCATGCTGTAGATATGTTTTCTAAGAAACTTATATAGATTCTAGTCTTACACCATTCATGTCAAGTCTACCTTACTTTTGAGGTAATAGAAATAGACAAGCTTAAATTCCTATAGATAAAGATTTCTCAGACAGTCCCCACATATAGTTGGGATTGTATGCGGGATTAAAAGGATTCCATCAGTGCCTTTATGTTCCAAAGTTTGAAGTATTTTATTCATGCTTATGAAAATCGTGCACTAAGCCTAAGTCAGATATGCCCTCACATCCCTTCTCAGAATCCTATGACAGCATAATCTAGAGTGAAAAGCATGAACCTAGAAGTTTAGCAGCAGTAAAGTGGGATAGTATTTATCTTAATTTAGTAGATTATGTATCCAAGGGACTAGTTATATAAAAGGTGAATCAGTAGGCTTGAAATGGTGTATGCAAGAATTTAAGTCTGTTGATTTGAAATTAAGTATGATGGTGTGGGTGTGATTTATAGATGTGCCTAAGGTGATATGGGATTGTAGTATTTCTAAGTTTTTAAAGTGTGTGTGCTTAGATAGTACCCTTGATTTGATAAATGTGAATGAGGCTAGTAATGTATTATATGATGTTCTTACCAACTAAGTTATGGGTTATAGGTTATGATGTTGGGTACTATGGTGTAATGGTAATTCTCAAGGTTTATGGAAAAGTATAAGTTTAGAAATGTGATATTAGTAGGCTATGAAGGAATTTAGTAGAGTTCATTAAAAGCTTGGGAATATCCATGTTAACTGTAAGAATCTAAGTTTGCATCTTGGGAGATTAAGCTAATAGACAAAAGATTTGAAATTCTTGATGGTGTGAACTCAAGGTATGGCGATACTCATGAATATTCTAAGTTAGTAAGTGTTTAAGTTATTATATGATGACTAGTGGGTCAATAGAAAGTAAAGAGCTCTATCTCAGAAGGAAGTACTAGCAGCTTGTTTTACACTTTCAGGTGTAGTCTTTCAAGGTGAGTTTATTATTTATGCATTGTTATATCTCGAGTTCTAGAGTAAAGTGGTTGAAATTCAGTATAGAGTTTATTAAAGGGGTCCACATACTTAAAATGATGGCGTAAAGCTAAGGGGGGTGATAGAACAAGGAACCTAGTCAGACTTTTAGATTCTAGTAGTGATGTCAATGAGTTTTAGAGCAATATTAAGGGAGGAAGATGCCCGATAATACACTTCAGTCATTATAAAACCTACTCAAGCCTTACAAGTCAGCTCTATGATCATAGCTCATATTTATGCACTTTATAGAAAATCATGTACGCTCCCAGTCCCTAGTATAAAAAGTTCTAATTTTCTCATCAATATGAATCATATTCCATGAAATTATGAACTCCAAACCCAGATCAGGCAGCTCATGACTCATGTACTCATGCTTTACAGAATGTTCAGTTCCAGGTACTAATGCTACACTCCTAAATGACCAGTGAAATTCATATTATGCCATGTATATCCTTAATTTAGATCTCATTAATAGATTCATGCCTTTGATACTCTATTCCTTAGGACTTAGTTAAGTGCCAAAGTTATTCTTTCATGTTTCAGGTCCTTATGTTCTAACCTTTGGGTGACCTCTCCTTAATGTTAAGATAGTGGTAATGAATAATTGATGATCAATGGTTTAGATGGGAGAGAGTAAATATTTCTTGTTGAGGAAAGATTGTTGTATGCTTGTTTTATATAAGTCTATAAGGATGAAGGAATATTGAGGTATTGTTTTTGACATATACCATGGTTAGTTGAGAATTTTATGTGTGTTTTATTGGGGATAGTGCATGGGAGTTGTTATTGACAAGAGATATTTGAGAACATGGTAAAGGTTCCTACGTGGGTTGGTTGAACAAAAGTTCACATATGGTCATAATGATAGGCTTGAACGTCGTGTTTGTATATATGTGGATAAATGCATTGCGTTATTGAATTCCTAGTAAGAGATTGAATTTAGTTGTTGAAGTGGTAAGAGGAATTCTTATTGATATAAAAGATGTGAAATACTCATGGGGTATCAAATTCATGGTTTAGACTAGTATTACATTGTTATATGTTACACTTTGTAATTTCGAGTAGGCTTTAACATAGTGAGAGAATTCACTTCAGCTCAAACTTTAGTAGATAGAATTATCAATGCCCATGTGAAGATTATAAGTAGCCTCAAGTGAAGTGTGGTATTGAAGGGAAAACATATAGTTGAGGGTATGTAGCTCAACTCAAACTTTAATTGTAGTAGTTATATCTACCCATGTGAGAATTACAAGTTGAATCAATGAGCATAGTATTTAAGAGGATAAGTAAAGTTGACGGAGTATTTGAGAAATGTGGATAGTCTTGAAAGTTAGTAGTTGCATTGCCTAAGGCATAGTAATTCTATCCTATCTTATGTTTTATAGACCTATAGTCCATGATAATAGAGTTGCAGCCATGTTGCGATTCCGTAGGCAGATATCTTACTCAGATCATGCCCAGAATTATTTGCTCCCTAATATAATTAGAGCTTCTTACAAAAAGTGTTGAAGAAATACTACAGTTGAGTATAAGCTTTCAGTATAATTCAATCTGTATAGCCAGCAATTCAATTTAGCAGTCGGACAGACTAGTTCTTATAGTTTTCTATCTTTCCATCTAGTCTTACCATCTGAAGTTGTAACGCCCCAAAATCAAATTCCCGAGACGTCACACGGTGCTCCGACTACAAGTAGTCCTGAGCTAACCCTGGCTTCTTTCTACTAAATCTAAATCTCAAAATAGGGGAAATATGAATATGAAAACATAATAAATGCAAAAATATTATCTAAAACATAGAAATCTCATAAATCTTAGTAGGACAATACTGAGAATCTGAATACTAAATCAAAAGTCTAACACTTAATCTAGTAGTCCGACAAGCCTCTACTAACTGAATCTAGAGAGTCACTAGGATAGGCCCCAACTGACTCAAATTAGACTGAAATGAATAAAGAAATATCTACTAATAAACTGGAAGTATGAATAACTAAGTCCCCGAACTATGAGGACTCACCAACTGCAAGAATGTAGAAGAGATGCTCAAATATAACTAACGCTACTGAGATTGAGCACCTGAACCTACATTATGAGACAATGTAGCACATAGACATATATGTGGATCAGTACTTTGAGGATGTACTAAGTATATGGGGTGAATAAAATAAGTAAACAATATCATCATAATTCATAAACAATTCATGCTAATGGTAAATGACTCACATAGGCTTGAGTAATCTAAAAACTGAATATCATAAATCATAAACAATAAAGCATATATTATGAATATTGTGAGCCATTACCTTTAGTTCTTAAATCTGTTTTTTCTAAAAGCTGCTACATTATCTTATCAATTTGTAAGGGAAATACTTCATCTCAAGACTTATAGAATCTTAAAACCTTTGATTTCAAAACATATGCTTTTATCTTAAGACTTTACGCAAATAAACTATTTTAAAAGTAGGGGACATCTTATTGGGAGGTTTATCTAACCAACATACACCATGTGAGCATACATGGAGTCCCACGTCTGGCCCCCGTTAGGTAGGGCTGTTCTACCCTTGCCATCGGAATAGAACTTCTTATCTTAAGTGATCAAAGTCTTAGTTATCCACGTAGAAGTAGGAATAATCTTAATCCTACGGTGGCACGTAGTTATGGGGTATGAAACCGTAGTAACTTATCCATCTCGGTGCTAAATACTACTCCCATTCTTATGCTCAAATTCTTAAGAAATCCACTTCAAAAATAGAACAAGATTAAATCTCAAGTTATATGAACAAAGTGGATTCTTTATCTTAGCTCTGGACCAAAAGGTCAAGTCTTTATCAAAATCTGAGAATAATCTTATCTGAGGGTGCTCATAGAACAAATAATCTCGAAATAGTAATATTAATTAGGACATAATGATCCATGCATCAATATCATGTTAAAATATCTTAAAATTCATGCTTGATAATATAAGCATTTATAATTCATCATAAAATCTGAAAAATTCAGTAATATGCATGAAAATATGAACAAAATCATGGAATTCAACTTCTAAATAATTGGATGTATCATAAACTTGTAAATAGCAACAATGGGCATAAACCCTAACTTTAATTTCATGGGAAATCTCATAAACTTCAGTAAAAGTTGAATTTAAAATAAGTTTTGGGCACAAGGATGGAAGGATTATCCTTATTCATACCCCACATACCTCAATTGATGATCTAGATGCTAAAACATGAATCTTGGATCTTTATTGATGTTTTGGAGATGACTTCTTAGAGTTATTGAATTGGGAATTCCCAATCTTGAATTTCTTTGGAGAATTAATGGAGAAGTTTGGATTTCTTGGGGAGGAAGTTTGATAAACTAGGGTTTTATTCGAGAGAGATTTGATGAAAAATAGATGTAAAGTGCTTTGGGGGGGTTTAATTCATTGTTTAGGACGGATTAGGGGTTGGGAGATTTACCAAAATACCCCTCTTAAACTCATAAACGGAACTGAAAAATGACCAAAATCCTGACTTTTGGCCTTGGCGCGACGCGCCACTATCACTCCTAGCCACTGGAAATTGCCAACTGGGAATAAACATGGTGACGCGATATGGTGGTATCGCGTTGCCACCTTGGATGGGACTTGGAAGTTTGGCGCGACGCTCCAATATTGCGGACCCTCACTTGAATTGGATAATTGGGGATTTGGCCCTCTCCTCGATGTGCCAATATCGCGAAGGGCCACTGAAAATTGACAAATATCCTTTAAACCTTCTTTGCGACGCACTAATGACTTAAATGACAGTGTATTATGACTGGAACTTAAGATAGACATAACTTCTTACTCGGTTATTTTATTAGGAAAATATTATATCATTGGAAAGCTTATCAAATTTCCCACACAATGGGTGGCCTAAATCTGGATAATTCCACCCAAAATAATTATCATCTATTTTGGAAGCTATTTTTTAACGTTCTAGGGATGGATTTTTGCTAGATAAGGTATGGGGTATTATAATATCTCCCCCTTGGGAACATTCATCCTCAGATGTTTCTAGTTAGACTAAGAATATTGAGGAATCTGAGGGTATATGATAGCATGCACAACTGAAGTAAATTTTGAAACGGAATCTAAACTATTCTGAGCTTCTGAGTAATTCTGTGAGTTCATGAACTTACATGAGGGAAACTATATAGCTGAATATATGATTAGAAAAGAATTGAATCAAGGAAGAGTATTGCCTTCGGCTAAATATGAGTTTTTGAAAAAAAGGTGAGGGTACTTGGATCGAATATCTGCTTCTGCTTCCCAAGTGGCACCCTCAACAGACTGATTCGGCCAAAGAACTTTGACCAAGGGATCTTCTTTGTTCCTTAGTCTACGGATATGATGATCTAAAATCTCAACTGGATTCTCTTCGTATGAAAGGTTGTTCTGAATATCTGTGCTTTCTAAACAAATTACAACAGTGGAGTCACTGATGCACTTCTTAAGCATAGAGACGTGAAATACATGATGAGCGGCTGACAAGTCTGCGGTCAAATCAGCTCATAAGCTACTCTCCCAACACGACTCAGAATTCTATAAAGGCAATATACTGGGTACTAAGCTTCCCCTTCTTGCCAAATCTTTTCACCCCTTTCATAGGTGAAATTTTCAAATACACTAAATCACCAACCTCAAACTCGAGGTTCCTTATTATTATGTCTGCATATGATTTCTAATGACTCTGGGCTATTTTTAATCTTTCTCTAATCAACTTAACTTTCTCTATAGCTTCAAACACTGCATCAGGCTCAATCAAAGCAGCCTCACCCACATTAAACCAGGCTATGGGCGATCTACATCTCCTCCTATAAAGAGCCTCAAATGGGGCCATCTGAATGCTAGAATGGTAACTACTATTATACGCAACCTCAAACAATGGCAAATGCTCATCCCAACTACCTTTGAAATTAAGAACACAAGATCTCAACATATCCTCTAGAGTTTGGATGGTCCTCTCTGCTTGACCATCTGTCTGAGGGTGAAAAGCTGAACTAAGATGGACTTGGGTCCCAAGACCCTTCTAAAAGGCTCTCCAATATTGGGAAGTAAACTGTGTACCCCTATCTGAGATGATAGACAAGGGAACTCTATGCAATCTAACTCTCAGATATATAACTTAGCATAATCCTCATCTATATAGGACGTATAAACTGACAAAAAATGCGCTGACATAGTCAATTTGTCTACAATAACCCAAACCGAATCATGATGATGACGCGAATGGGGTAAACCAGTCACAAAATCCATATTCACCTCTTCCCACTTCCAAGTGGGAATACCAAACTCTTGCAAAGTACCACCGGGTCTTTGGTGCTCTATCTTAACCTATTGATAAGTCACACACTTAGCAACAAACTCTGCTATATCTCTCTCCATACCACTCCACCAATAGATTTCCCACAAGTTGCAGTACATCTTGGTAGCACCTGGATGAGTAGAATAACGCACACCATGCGTTTCATCCATAATCCTCTGTCTCAACTCATCAACATAAGGCACACATAATCTACTTTGGTATCTCAACACACCATCTCCTCCTTAGGAGAAAACCTCTACCTTATGGTCTTTAACTGACTCCTTCAGTTTGACCAAACTAGAATCCATATCTTGCTTCTCCTTCCCTTTTGAAATTAGGGAAGATTTGGAAAAACTCTGAACCCAAACATTTCAACTGAATCAACCAATCTAACAACTAATCTAGCCAAATAATGAACTTCTTGAGCTAACTCTTTCTTATCATTCTCCACATGAGAAACACTGCCCATAGATAATCTACTAAGGGCGCTGCCACTACATTGGCCTTGCTCGAATGATACAACACGCTCATATCATAATCCTTCAGCAACTCTAACCACCTTCTCTGTCGGAGATTCAACTCCCTTTAAGTAAACACATACTATAATCTTTTGTGGTCCGTGAACATATTAGTATGCACACCATACAGATAATGTCTTTAGATTTTCAAAGCAAACACCACAGCAGCTAATTCTAGATCATGGGTTGGGTAATTATTTTCATGTGGCTTCAACTATCTAGAGGCATAGGCTATGACCTTACCTCTCTACATCAACACACAACCCAAACCAACTCTAGAGGCATCACAATACACCATAAAACCATCTGTACCATCGGGTAATGCTAAAACTGGGGCTGAAGTGAGTCGAGTCTTCAACTCCAGAAAACTCTTCTCGCAGGAATCTGACCACTGGAACTTAACTTTCTTCTGGGTCAATCTAGGCATCAGGGATACAATAGATGAGAAACCTTCAAAGAAACATCTATAATAATCATCTAGACCCAAGAAACTTCTAATGTCTGACGAAAAGATAGGTTTAGGCCAATTTCTTATGGCATCTGTCTTTTGGGGATCTACTCTAATGCTATCGATGGAAATAATATGACCGAGAAAAGATATTGATCTTAGAAAAAATTCACACTTGTTGAATTTGGTGAACAATTGATGGTCTCTAAGAGTTTACAAGACAATTCTAAGATGATCTACATGGTCGTCCTCACTACAGGAGTATACAAGGATATCATCTATGAATACTATGACAAACATGTCTAGGTACTGTTTGAAAACTCGATTCATGAGGTCCATGAAAGCTTATGGAGCATTGGTTAACGTGAAAGATATGACTAGAAACTCAAAATGACCATAACAGGTTCTAAAGGCTGTCTTTGGAATGTCACACTCCCTTACATTAAGTTGATGATAGCTGGATCTAAGGTTTATCTTTGAGAAATAACTTGCACCTTGGATTTGATCAAACAAGTCATCAATTCTAGGAAGAGGATATTTATTTTTAACCGTAACTTTATTTAGTTGATGATAGTCAATGCACATACGCAAAGAACCATCTTTCTTTTGCACGAATAGGACGGGAGCGCCCCATGGAGAAACACTAGGCCTTATGAAACCTTTATCTAAAAGATTTTTGAGTTGCTCTTTCAACTCCTTAAGCTCTGTGGGAGATATACAATAAGGAGGTATAGAAATAGGCTGAGTATCTGGGGAAAGGTCAATACCGAATTCTATTTCCCTATCGGGAGGTACCCCTGGGAGATCTTCTAGAAAAATATCAGGAAACTCATTGACCACTCGAATGGACTAAATTATTGGAGTCTCATACTTAGTGTCCTTAACTCGAACTAGATGATAAATTTAACCTTTGGATATCAACTTTCTGGCCTTAAGATAAGATATGAAATGACTCTTAGGAGACACTAAATTACCTGACAACTCAAAAACTGGGTCATCTGGAAACTGAAACTTGACCATACGGGTGTGATAATCTATAGAAGCATAATAGGAATGGAGCCAGTCCCTACCAAGAATAAGATCAAAATCAACCATATCTAACTCTATCAAGTCTGCTAATATGACTTTATGAAGGACAGTGATAGGACACTTTTTATAGATTTGTTTAGCAAGAACTGACTCACCTACTGGGGTAGAAACAAAGAAAGGCTCAGGGATCTTTTCAGAACTTATCTCAATATTCACAGCAACTAGCGGGGTCACATAAGAGAAACTCAACCCAGGGTCTAACAACACATAAACATCAAGATGAAAAACACGAAGCATTCCAGTAACGACATCTGGTGAATCATCCTGATCCTAATGGGATGGTAAAGCATAAAACTAATTCTGGCGCTTCCCGCTACTGACACTGGATGAGGCACCCTGGGGAGAGGCTGGGCAACCTAGAGGAGCTGGTGCACTATTAGCCTGAGTCTGGGGAGGAACATCTCTATTTCTCTGTCAAGCATGCAAGCACTCTTTGATTTTGTGACCCACCTGGCCACAACCATAACAACCTTTTTGACCCCACAAACATTCACCTCTATGATTCTTACCACACTTAATACATTGGGGATGATTAGGCCTATTACTCACACTATTCTGAGACTTAGACATAGAAGACTTACCCCACTATTCCTGCCTATTTCTGGGTGCAGGATCACTAGCTGAAAAAGGTGCGGGCATAGATGATCGATTTTGAAACTGCGAACGATTTCCTCCTTCAAACCTATTCTGTCCATAATCAAATTGCCCGATTTTAGCCTTCTTATTTACTCTCTTCTTTTTTTCAACTTCTATGTCTCAATCTGTTGAGTGTGTATCATCAATATAGAAAGATCCATGTCACCAATGAGCATAGCAGTCCTAGACTCTTTAACTTCCAACCCAGACACACCGGTCACAAACTTACTTATGCTAGACCTAGAGTCAACCATCTGATCAGGGGCATACTTAGACAATTGGTTGAACTTGATCCAATACTCCTTCACTATCATTAAGCCTTGCCTCAGGTTCATGAACTCTACTATCTTAGCTTTCCTTATCTAACGCGGGAAGAACTTGTCTAAGAACGCATCCTGAAAAATCTGCCAAGTCATGGGAGTTGCATTCACTCCTTTACTCTTCTTCCACATTAATACCCAACCATAAGCTACATTATTCAACCTATAGGATTCCAATTCTACACTTTTCTCTTTAGAAACATGTATAATTTGGGTGATCTTCTTCACCTCATCTAGATATAACTATGGGTCCTCACCACCTTCGACCCAAAGAATTTTGGCGGGTTTATTCTTATAAAATGTTAAATTCTGGCTGAGGCTAAGTCCCCATCTTTCTGGAGTGGGACTACATCCTGACGGTTGCCCTGAACATTAGCTGTCACAGCTTGGTCTAGCACCTGAAAGGTAGCCCGAAACTATGCATATGACACATTCTTATTCAAAGGATTTGTGGGCTGAGGTGGCTAGTTATCATTTTTGCGTGCGTTAGCTCGATGAGGAGGCATTTTCTATCACATGAAATAACGAGTTAAAAGTAGATAGAGACACTGAATGCATGATAGATCAAGAAAGAAGAGATGATTTCTTAAATGCTTCATAGCCTCTTTCTCATAGATGTGGTGCGCTTCACACCTATGATCAAGACTCTAAGTAACGCAGCTTGTCTGACTCCCTAGGACTCTCTAAACCTTAGGCTATGATACCAAGTTTCTAATGCTCCAAAATATGATTTCCAGGATGCCACACAGTGCACCAAATTATAAATAGTCCTGAGCTAACTAGTTGCTTTCTACTAAATCTAAATCCCAAAATAGGAGAAATATGAATATGAAAACATAATAAATACGGAAGTCATATCTAAAACATAGAAATCTCATAAATCTTGGTAGGACAATACTGAGAATCTGAATATTGAATCAAAAGTCTAACACTGAATCTAGTATTTCGATAAGCCTCTACTAATTGAATCTATAGAGTAGCTGGGAAAGGCCCCAGCTAACTCAAATCTATCTAAAATGAATAAAGAAATGTCTACTAATAAACTAGAAGTATGAATAATTAAGTCCCCAAACTATGAGGACTCACCAACTGCAGAGATGTAGAAGAGATGCTCAAAGATCACTCACACTGCTGAGATTGAGCACTTGAACCTACATCATGAGACAATGTAGCACATAAACATATATGTGGATCAGTACTTTGAGGATGTACTAAGTATATGAGGGTGAATGCAATAATTAAACAATATCATCATAATTCATAAACAATGCATTCTAAAGGTAAATGACTCACATAGGCTTGAGTAATCTAAAAACTGAATATCATAAATCATGAAAAATAAAGCATATATTAGGAATCTTGTGAGCCATTACACTTAGTTCTGAAATCTGTTCTTTCTGAAAGCTTCTACATTATCTAATTAATTTGTAAGGGGAATACTTCATCTCAAGAATTAAAGAATCTTAAAACCCTTGCTATCAAAACATATGCTTTTATCTCAAGGCTTTATACAAATACACTATTTTAAGAGTAGGGGACATCTCATTGGGAGATTCTTCTAACCGACATACACCATGTGAGCATCCATAAAGTCCCATGTTTGGCCCCTATTAGGTAGGGTTGTTCTACCCTTGCCATTGGAATAGAACTTCTTATCTTAAGTTATCACAGACTTAGTCATCTACGTAGAAGTGGGAATAATCTTAATCCTACTGTGGCACATATTTCTGGGGTATGAAACTGTAGTAACTTACCCATCTCGGTGCTAAATACTACTCCCATTTTTATGCTCAAAATCTTAAGAAATCTACTTCAAAAATAGCACAAGGTTAAATCTCAAGTTATGTGAACAAAGTGGATTCATTATCTTAGATTAGGACCAAAAGGTCAAGTCTTTATCAAAATCTAAGAATAATCCTATTTGAGGGTGCTCATAGCACAAATAATCTCAAAATAGCAATCTTAATTAGGGCATAATGACCAGTGCATCAATCTCATTTTAAAAAATCTTAAAATTCATGCTTGATAATATAAGCATTTATAATTCATCATAAAATCTGAAAATTTCAGCAATATGCATGAAAATATGAACAAAATCATGAAATTCAACTTCTAAATAATTGAATATATAATAAACATGTAAATAGCAACAATGGGCATAAACCCTAACTTTAATTTCATGGAAAATCTCATAAACTTTAGTAAAAGTTGAATTTAAAACAAGTTTTAGGCACATGATGAAAGGATTATCCTTGTTCATACCCCCACATACCTCAATTGATGATCTAGATGCAAAAACGTGAATCTTGGAGCTTTGTTGATGTTTTGGAGATGACTTCTTAGAGTTCTTGAATTGGGAATTCTCAATCTTGAATTGCTTTGAATAATTAATGGAGAAATTTGGATTTCTTAGGGAGGAAGTTTGATGAACTAGGGTTTTTTTTTAGAGAAATTTAATGAAAAGTAGATGTAAAGTGTTTTGGAGGGGTTTAATTCATTGTTTAGGACGGATTAGGGGCTGGAAGATTTACCAAAATGCCCCTCTTAAACTCATAAATAGAACTAAAAAACGACCAAAATCCTGACTTTTGGCCTTGACGTGATACGCCACTATCGCGCGAAGCCACTGGAAATTGCCAACTGGGAATAAACACGGTGACACGATGTGGTGGTATCGTGTTGCCACCTTGGATGGGACCTGGAAGTTTGGCGTGACGCGTTAATATCGCGGACCCTCACTGGAATTGGAAAATTAGGGATTTGGCCCTCTCTTCGATGCGCCAATATCACGGAGGGCCACTGGAAATTGACAAACGTCATTTAAACCTTCTCCACAACGCGTAATGACCTAAGTGATGGTATTTTATGACTGGAACTTAAGATAGCCATAAATTCTTACTCAATTATTGGATTTAGGTTTATCTTATATCATTGGAAATCTTATCAAATTTCCCACATAATGGGAGGCCTAAATCTGGATAATTCTATCCGAAATAATTATCATCTATTTTGGAAGCTATTTTTTAATGTTCTAGGGATGGATTTTATCTACATAAGGTACAGGATATTACAGAAGTTTCATGAATATTGCTATTCCATGAGGTAATTTGTTCGCATACATATCATTTGAAAATTTAGTTTAGTTCATGCATCATGTTTCAAATTCAGCTATGTAGTCATGATTCAGTTCATAAGTGTTTAGTGCATAATCTCAGTTTTCCAAAGTATTCCAGCTTAGATATTTTAATACCCCTTGTACAACCTAAGTATTGTTATCTCATGATTTGTGCTTACATAATTTACTTGGTGATGCCATGATGCCCTTTTCTCTTTGATTCTTATACGTTCTTTGTTGATGGATAATTCTTTATGGGAAGTTACATACTTTATTCCATCCTTAGTAACTTTTGGAATTTTATTGTATCAGTTATCACTTTGCAATTCTATATGTATGATTGCATCATGAACATTTCAAGTGAGTTCTAAACTCTCAGCATGAATCAGCTCCTTATAGTCAATAAAGTAAAGTCAACTCGGAAATTAGTTTCATGATAAAAGTTATAATGTTTCATCTCATCTATATCTTTCATTACCAGACATGTCATGTGTACATTATTCCATACTTTTATAACTTCAACAAGTTCCTATCAATTATTTGAGGATAAATGATTCCAAGGGGGAGATAATGTAACACCCCAAGTTTTCGGGCAAGACTTTGAACCATCGTTCCATTGTGTGTAAACTCTCATCAAAATATTTGGATATGAATATATGTTACATGATGATTTAACTTGTGTATACAGTGTTTTCGATGCGAATCATGGTCATAGGAAGCACTTAGAGAAAAGACGAGTTGAGAAATTTTCTATCGATAGAGTCTTAATGGATTCTCCAATTAGGGTAAACTTTAAACCAGTGTAACTTCTAGAATATAAGGATTCTGGTGGTCTACTATATATCAAATAAAATATTTCCGAGTCTTCTTTCCAATGCATCTGGTTTTACCTTAATCTGACATCAGAGTAGAAAGTTATGCTCATTTTACTTTAGAGTGTCTGTCTGTCAACAAGGTGACGACTTGACGTGATAAGCCATCAAATAAGTGATGATATATCAACCTCGTCGTCATCCTTAAAAAGAAAGTGACCAAATTCAGCTACAAGCTGACGACTTAAGGTGATAATCCATCAACTAAGTGACGAGCTATTAACCTCCTTGTCAGCTTTAACAAATCCATCTACAAAGTGACAACTTTAGGTGATAATCCATCAACTTAGTGATGAGCTATCACCCTCGACGTTAACCTTAATCAACAAGTGTATAATTCCATCAATGGGTTGATGACTAAGTTGATAAGCCATTTACTAGTTCATAACCTATCAACTAAGTCATCAACTGAAAAATTCTTCAATTTTTATTTAGTTTTCCTAGGGGTATTTTGATCTTTTCCTCACCTCAAACCTTAGCCAACACAACTTAAATAACCCTATACATGATAGTTTCACATCACTAGTTAGTTTTCAATGTTTTCTCTTCTCTCCACTCTAAAGAGAAAAGAAATTAGGGTTTGTTACAAAGAACAAGAAATTCAAGCTTTCTTCCCTAAGAACTCAAGAATTCATGTTCCAATTTCAAGTTTCCTTCAAGAAGTCATCTAATTGAGGTATGTGGGGTTTTAAACTACAAGTTCAATATTTTGTTCTGAATTTCATTATTTTGATGAGAAATGATTATTCTCCTAAGTTTAACACATCCTTGTGCTTAAATTCATGCATTATACTCATGTATTGAACTTTCCTATGTTTTGGGTCTCTGAATTATGACTACATATTAATGTTTTAAGTGTTGTTATCGAATTCTGTAATCATTCCTGGTGGGTTGTGAACACCCAATACCTACATGTTTACTTATGTTTAAGACTTTCCAAGTAATGAGTCAGCCAACCCATGATTTTATAGTTAACCTTAGTTTGTTACGATCATGTTGAGCACTATCAGTTTACATGTTTATGATTACTTCAGACTTTGTATGCATTGATGTTTTCAAAAGATCATGACCTAAGCTTATCAAATTCAGTGCATGCACCAGTTAGTATTTCGGTGTCTTTCAGTTGAGAGTAGGATTTAGCACGGAGTAAACCTAGGGATGGGAGCTTACCTTCCAGTAGAGGGTGTTCCCTCTAGTAGTAGTCCCTAAGTTCCAGAACTACGTAGCCATCGTAGCTTTTGAGAGGTCTTTATTCCAGTAGAGGATTGACACTAATTTAGGGGGCACCTGCCAGTAGAGGGTGACTCCCTAGTCCTTCGGTACACCATTTTAGTAGATCCACACAGCCAGTGTTAGTACCTATGGCAAGGTACTAACACCTTTCCAACTTGGGTTATAGATTTAACCACGATTAGCTCAGATTAGGGCATGTCGGTTACATGATAGCTCCCACAGTTTCAGTCAGTATTTAGTTTATCTCAGTTTAGGTTTTGACCAAGTAATCGATTTCAGCAATTATTCAGTCAGTTTTACTGATTATTCATGTTATTCAGATCATGTCAGTGCATGCTATACTTGGTCTTGCATTCTTAGTTTTACATGTTCATTTTTTTCATGTTCAGCATCCATACATGTCACTTGATTTAATTTTACAGCATGTTCAGCTTTACGTGAGATTTACATACAGTATTAATGTTTTACCACTTCCCATCTTCAGTTTTACTTATTCTATAAAAGTAAAGATTTAAGAAACTAAGTGTAGTGATTCACTAGCTTATCATATTATGTTTGTTACTCGTGTTTTAAGATACTTCAGCTTTCAGTTTATTTCAGTCTCTTGGTGAGTCTACTTGTACTTAGCATGCATGTTTTAAGATTATGTATCTATTCAGTTTTACTTTTGCATTCACCCCCACTTACTCAGTATATTCCAAAAGTACTGACCACATATATATTTATATGGCTACATTGTTTCATAATGTAGGTACCAGAAGTAGTCAACACACCAGGGTCAGACAGTTCTCAGCTTTCAGCTACCAGATGATGAGTTCTCCTATTTTGGGAACTCCAGTCCATTGCAGTTCATGTGTTGTGTTCTGATTATCCATAGGTATTGATTAGTGGTAGTTGGAGGAATGTCTCGGGTATTTATAGTCAGTATAGTAGAGGCTTCATAGATACTCAGTCATAGTTATGATATGTAATTCAAGTTCTTTCTTCAGATTTATCATGTTGTAATTTTTACCAGTATTACATTTATTCAGACTTTTTCATGATCATGTTTCTTCTCAGCAAATTTAGCTTTTATTTACATTAAAAATCAATTGCTCAAGTATCATGCCAGTACATGGGTTAGCTTGGGATAACTTGTAGTTTTAAGCAATGTGTTACGACTAGGGGGTAGCCTTGGGTCGTGAAAGATACAAACACCATTTATATGTCAATTTGTAATCTCTAAGATAGGAAATAAACTTCCCTTTGGGCACTAAGGAACTCCTCTCCTATTCAATCACCAGTTCATTAGAAAAATGAAAACTAACTTTTCAGGTCCTACAATTCAGAGAAGCATAGCACAAATAAAGTCAATTCATTCCCAAGATTACATCAAAATCTACCATATCCAATGCTATCAAATCCACCAAAATCTCTATAAAAGATAGACACCACACAACTCCTATAGATTTTTCTAGAAACAATAGAATCACCCATAGGAGTAGACATGTAAAATGGGTTTGAAATATTTTAAGAACCAAAACCAAATTGCACAACCACATAAGGGGTCATATAATATAGGGTAGAACCTGGATTAATCATAAAATAAACATCACAAGAGATGATCTTTGAAATACCAGTGATAACATCAGGGGATACCTTATATACCTGACGAGTAAAAGTTTATAGAGACGATTTTGGCTAGTGTCGGTACCAGTAGTGACGCCCTTAGGTGCAGGAGCAGAAGAAAAGGCGACCAAAAACTTATTAGATCTAGTGGAAACTTTAGTTATGGGACAATTTCACTGTAGATAACGAGGCTGAGCATAATTGACACATAAGTTCCTCCCCTCCTTATAATAGCCATAGTGAAGTTGTCCAAAAAATCAACAAGGATGATAAGGTGGGGCTGACTGAACTCCACTAATATGAGACTGGGTACCCTGTTCCTTAGGACCACTGCTAGCCTAAAAATGAATATCACCAGAAGGCTTAGGATAAGGAGCACTAGCTGATGAATATGAATTGCACCAGTTCTTCTTATTGGTCTACTGTCTAACATCCTTCCCACTATTCTGCTGACTTGCACCTTGCTTTGAATATCTAAACTTCTTGCTCTGTCCCTCTCCCATCTCAACCTGCTTTGTTTTCGTATCCTTTACCTGTTGCATATAAACCACTAGCTTGGAGATATCCATATCATTATTTAACATAACAACCTTATTGTCACGGCCTGAATAAGGGCCTAGTAGTGACGGGCATCTCAAGCCCACCATGAGCCGAAGACCATCCCCTTAGCCTAACATCTAGAACACAATAAAAGAATATAGAGAAAGCCAATCCAAACAGAAATAAAAAGAATAAATAAACCAAGTGTAAACCCTAAGAAGTAAAACAACCAACCAAATTTGTCCACAAAAGCCTCTAAAAACAGAATATCAAACTATGTCGGGACATGCCCCCGACTTTGACTAAAAAGAATACAAAAGTACTATAACAATAAAGAAAGAATAATGAAATGACAAGGCCTTCCGAAGGATAGAGGATCATCACTTCACGGCAACTCAACTAATGTTCTTAAGCACCTAATGTTGCAAAGGAGCAACAAAAAACCCTTCAGACCCTACATCATGAAATGATGTAGCATCCAGGGATGGTCAGTGGGATAAGAACTAGAATATAACTCAGGGAATAAGGATAAAATAATGCAATTACAAAAAATACAATCATAAACTATACGCACCAAATTCATATACATATACATAGGATGTCGTTATAGGGACAAAAGTTCATGAACATGACAGTTTAAAGATTTAACCTGAACTGTATAGCTCGATCGATCCTAAAGGCACCCATGGGATATATTGGTTCACCTCCCATTTATAAAAGGTCCCTAGTGCATGTTAGCCTCACGAACTAAGGGAAAACTAAAGTCACCAAGGCGATAGCGGTCCCAATATATATATATATATATATATATATATATCGAGTGTGCACCAAGAACACGGTCATATAGACCCCCAAAGTCGACAAACATGGTTTCCAATGTTCATTCCCCAGGACTTACAACTCCACGGTGAGCTACACAATTTTCTTTAAGCCCAAATTAAAATAATTTTCACATAAACCGTCCATTAATCCAGGAGTCATTAATAAAGTCATTTACCACCTGGTATTATCATACCAATTGTTAGTATTTCACATAATTTCATATTTCTCTGTTACTTATTTTTTATTTTATGTTTATTATTTCGTATTTCGTATATGTCATCCATCCGTTTTTATGTTTCATTATGGCCTTGGTGTACTATTCTCTATCTTGAGTCGGGAGTCTATCGGAAACAGACACTCTATTTCTGCGGAGGTAATGGTATGGACTACGTACATCTTACCCTCCTCAGACCTCACTTTGTGGGAATACACTGGGACTTTTGTTGTTGTTGTTGTATCATCATACCAATATACTTGCAAGCTTATTTAATTATGCCAAACCAATTCACACAGCCAAATTGGACTCCCAAGTACCATTTAAAATTCATAACCAAGGCCATCCAAAATCATATTCATATCTATTTAACCTTTAATACAATGCAATAGGTTCAAAGCAAGTTAAACCATGTAATTTATCCATATTTAAAACCAAGATTATAAAGTGGGTTGAGGTTAATGTTAATTCCAAGCCAAAATTCATTCATTTAGGGAAACACATGTCCCCCATTCTAATAATATAAACAATGCACCAATTCAATCCTAAGAAAACATCAATTTAAACTATGACTAATCAATTTGAAACATGGGACAAGTAATTCAATCAGTAACAACCAAAACCCCTCAATCCAATTTCAAAACTCATAATTTAAATCATATGAAAATCCATTCAATTAATGCCACTGTAGACACATGATTTTTTACCCTCCCTGAGTTTTAACCAATTTATCAGCATTAAATATTTTTTTTATTTTTATCCAATATTTATTTTAGTTTTTATTTCATTTTCAATAAGTTTAGTTGAAAATAAATAAAAAATAATAAGTAAGGTTACTTTTTGGGATATTTTTATTTTTATTTGTATTTTTATTTTTGTTTTTAAATAAAATAAAAATTCAAAAATATATATATATTTTCCTTTTAATTTTAATAAATAGACTAGTATTTTTATTATTATCTTAATTATATTTTTATTAAATTATTTATAAAATTTTATTGTATTTTCTTAAATATAAAATTAATTAGTTATTATTATTATTATTATTTTATTTATTTATTTATTTATTTTGTTTATTATTATTATTATTATTATTTTCTATAACAGTAATTTGTAAAAAAATATATAATAAAATAAAAATTAAATAAAAATTTCAAAATTTAAAATCCTAAAACTAACCAACCTCTTCCCCTTATCTGACTTCCCTCTCAACTGTTCCCTCCCACATACCCTTTGTAAGTGAAACTCCCCAAATCAAATCAAGGTACATGAACACAGCTACAAACAATACAAACACGGGAAAAAACAACAAAAGAGGAAGACTATGAAGCAGAAAAAGAGAAAAACATAAGAGAAACCCAATAACAAAAGAGAACAAGAGAGATAACATTTGAGAAAAAAGCAAACAAAGAAAAACTACAAAAAAAACTAAGGAAAAGTGGACAACTAAGAGAGAAAGGAAGATTAGAAAACAGAATAGAAAAACAAGAAAACCAGTAGGGAAAACGTACGAAGAAAAAGAGAGCCAACAAGTAGGAGACAACAAGAAAGGAAAAGAAAAGAGTTTAAGGTTGGGTCTCCCTTTGAGTTTCCGGTGATAATGTTTTTGCTCCTTTTTTTCGGTTTAATTCATCAAGCAGGTTACTATCAAATTTTGTATTATTTATTTTATAATTTTTGTTATAAATTGAAGCATGAATGAAGTTATTTCAATGGCTTCTTATATTATTTAATATGTTTAGTTTATTATTTTATGTAATTTATGCATTATTTTTTTTTTAAATTATGTTAATTAGATTTGTTTAATGAGATATTTTTTATAGTTATAAGTGTTTAAAGATGTAAAATTGCATTTAGTTAACATGAAAATTAAAGTCTAATGGTGTTAGAAACCACAACTTGTGACTCGTACATGCATGCATGCATGCAAAAAATAAAAAATTAATAATAATAATAAAGAAAAAAGGAAAGATGAGAATTTAAGTGAAGAAGTTGTGAAGAAAATCTTGTTTTCATATACAAAGTTTTGATATATGTGGCTTCTGAAGGTATAAGATTGGTTTTGAATTCTTGATTTATAACTTACGTTCTTTTTTATATATATATATTTTGAACGTTTTCCATATCATTGGATGAAAGTTCAATTAGTTTATCTATTACTATTGTAAGTTAGTTAAATAAATTAACTTTGTATAAAATAAGTTTACCAACTGAAAACTTGGAATAATGAATTTGTAACAAAATTTTAAGAATCCAAGCGTTAATCAAAATTAGGTGTGATTAATAAAGATTAACCATATTTTGATTACACTCTTTGGCTGATATTTAGTTAATTTTAAATCGTCATATGTATGGCTACGCTCCTCAATCGAGAATATATGTCACGATTTTACACGTAGGTAAATTTGGCAATTAGTCTAACCAATAAAATTTCAACATCAAATCATGTTCGCGTTAACATTTCAAATTGCATGCATTATGCTTGGATAATAGCTACATTCGAATCACTTTCGCCAATTATTGTATGTGTCTTGATAATCCATTTTATTTTGCGGGGATATTATAGTCTCACTCTAACCATTTTTTAAATGTGCTCTTTTGGATTAGATTTTGTTTAAGGACCTCTCTAATTAACTTACTATTTGGAAGCCGATTTAGTTAGAGTAGATAATCTCAAATACCCTAGAGCTTGTTTAAACTCGGGTGATGGATTACGATTTTATTCAAGACCCGTCATAATTAAGAAAAGAGAAGAGAGGAAAAACCCATTTTGTAAGGATGCGAGGCGAGTTGCGGGTTAATCCAAAACTTGTTGTAAATTTAAGAAAAGAGTGAAGAGAGTAAGAATGAATAAGAAAATTGTCTCGCATTTTCAAAAGACGAATCCATATCTTTTAACGCTAGATAAGCTTTAGACATGTTTAACATATGTCTCTATTAAGAATGCGGCATACACATCTTTATGAGATGTTCAAAACTAATTCGAGGATGCAACGTTGCACCTCAACAAAGTTCCTCCCTAAAAATTAATTTTCACCAACTTAATCCGAGAGGTATGGACGGACATTTTCAGTATAATTAAAAATGAGTGAATCAGGCTTGTAAACATAATTTATCCAAAATAATTTAAGTCAAGTAATAGTCAATAAAAGTGACTGTGCTAGAACCACGGGATTCGAGGGGTGCCTCACATCTTCCCCTCGGTCAACAGAATTCCTTACTCAGTCTTTTGTTTTCGCAGACTATAATAAAGAGTCATTTTCTTTTGATTAGGGATTCAAAAAGGTGACTTGGAACACCATAACTCAATTCCAAGTGGCGACTCTGTAAATAAAATAATTCCTATTCAAAACCGTCACTTTAATTGGAAAAATCCTTCGAGTCGACCTTCGAACGAAAAAGGGGTGTGATATCTCTGGCAACTCAACTGGATATATAAGAATTTGAGCTTTTGATATTGACTTTTACTTTCTTTAATTATTTTTATATTGTGTTTGTTGGCCTTATATACTACTTGTCGCTCCTTTACTGCTTTGATATTATTGAACTGTTTTATAAATTATCTTTTCTTACGCACCCCCTCTGAGTCTCTGAAAATAGGATAGAAGGAATGCAGCATATGTATCCTACTTTCTTTTTGAGATAGCCAGAGTGTCAAACCACCTGGTGTAGGATTATAGTCACACATGTTAGGCGTGGTTCAGATCGGCAACGAAGGCGGTGTTGCCCTGCTACCGATCAAGTTGTCCCTCCCTTGCTCGAGTGTCCACTCGGATAAGCCAGTCTAGACACCTATCCCTATTAGTCTCAA
Organism: Capsicum pubescens; assembly: GCA_030864215.1. Classification (NCBI taxonomy): domain Eukaryota; kingdom Viridiplantae; phylum Streptophyta; class Magnoliopsida; order Solanales; family Solanaceae; genus Capsicum; species Capsicum pubescens. The sequence goes on from CM061547.1 coordinate 143,302,806, forward strand.
ACTTAGAAGAACTGAAAACTCAGAATCTGGTTATCCCTATTAGGTGTCGCTTTACTTGTATCATATGCATTTAACTTAGTGGGACTCGGCACAGGGGTCAGATCTGTCTAGGATTGGTGACTTACTTTATAAAGACCAACATGTGCATCCTACGTACTCTTTGATATTTGTTTGGAAGGCTATCTGATTATTGAGTGACTTTTAGGTAACTTGGTAGAATGCAAGAGAGTATATTGTCCTCAAATTTAATAAATCATTTATCGAAGAAATTAAAAATATATGTTGTTCTTTTTTTTAAGGTCTTTATGAACTAGGAGGGTCTGATTCTCACATCTTAGTGGGATACGTAGGTCCTCCTCGGGATACGACCCTATCTTTTGAAAAATTATTCATAGATTTATTGGGAAATATTTTGAAAATATGATTACTTTCATAATTATTTTTCAAATTCTATGGTCTAATTTTTATATATATCTTAGTAGCCCTGAATCTTTAGGGATTATGAGGCTAAGTTTTTACAAAATATATATATATATATATATATATATATATATAAATCTTAACAGCCCTAAACCTTTAGGGGTCTTGAGGCTGAATTTTGTATGACATATATTTCAAGAACTACGCACACCTAATTCTCATTTTAATGAGAGACGTAGGCACTCCCCCATGGATTCGGTAGTCTTAAAAAAAAATAACTCTGATACATTAGTTTTCTCCAAAATCAAAATAATATTTAGTGGTTGGCTTATGGCTAAATTGGCATCTCACCAATACAACACCAGGTTCAAAGAACAGGCAAGATGACACACAAATATGGTATAGGGTCTGATATGAGGTGGTGTAGATTGTTAGATATAAGGAGTAAGAAGAAATGGCCTGAAAAGTGAGAAATTTAGAGTAAAAGATGATAAACATGCAAATAATGAGAGAGAAAAAGAGAGTTCTCACGAGGATTTTTACATGTGTCAATGTTCACTTGCCTCTAAACTCCAAAACACCAGAGTTGGACATGTACAAGGGTCATGGTCATCCTTTGACTCATCTAAAAAGGTTTTGAAATCAATTAAGAGGAGTAGGGGAAAAGAGAAACTGTTGACGGCTTATTTTGAAGAGAGTTTAATGGTGATAACTTCAGAATGGTTGGAAAAAAAAATGATGTCGCAATAAGGGTGGAGACTCCATTAAGGCCAACGTGCAAATCAGTGGCTAAAATATTAAGTTCGGCAATTTAGAAGCATATCTTCACTCCTTACGATGAGGGGGTTTTGATAATCTATTTTATTTTTATTTTTACTATCAGAATTATTTTAGGTTTGTAGTTTGGGATTTATCTTGTCTTATTTCTTATCGTCTTTGTTCAAATCCTTTTGTCTTTCTGTCAAGAAAATGTGCGTCCCTTTATTTCTATTTTTATTTTTTTTAATAAATATTATTTATTTATCTTTCTTTTTCTTCATACAATTCTTTTATGGTAATTCTAATGATACGATATGCATGATGAATTTTCACCAGATCCTAAAACCTAATCTAATCCTGAAACACTTGACTAGAAAGATAGAGTTGAAAGGAAAAATCATGTAAGAAAATAAGTAAAATGTTGAGATGTTTGTTGATTGAGTTAAAGCCTCACTTGAATGGATTGAACCAATCACTTTGTGAATCAAAAATGACCTGGTCATCAATGAGAAGGTCAATCTCAAACACTTTAAATGAGAGCGCTCAGAAGATATATAGTCTCCATTGTCAGGAGAAAATGAAGTTAGCTTAAAAACACATAAGTCCTTTAATAGGAGCAATGTGAATACAATTGGACCTTTCTGTTTGACAAGTGCATGAGAAGTAGTGACATACGTATTCAGTCAAGGTCAATATTGAAAAAAAAATATACATGATCTTTATGTTCACTCACAGATTGCGTGTTAAGTGCTTGCATTTTTAAGGATTGATAAGACGAAGGCATTTCATTCTGCTTTCCAAATGTTGTGTCATCCTTTGTTACCCCTTTTGAGCTTTAGTTTTATTTTATTTCATACCCCTCTTTTGAAATCAAAATAAAGTTTGAAAAAATAAAAAATAAGGTGTCAAGAAAAATGTCATGAAAAAATAAAGTCAGATAAAAAAATGTCAAGAAGAAAATGGAGCCAAAAAAAATATTAAAAAAATGGACTTGAAAAAAAAATTCCAAAAAGAGAAGAATCAAAGAAAAGAAAAATGAGAGCCCAGGTTTATTTAAAAAAACAACAACAAGAGAATGACTTTCCTGAATTATGTTTGACCTGATTCTTGCTATGACAAGATACGTAGGTAGCCATACTCTTGGGTTCGCTCCAACCAAAAGAAAATTCAAGTTACCCAGAATGAAATAAAACTGGGGCAAAAGTTTATTTCCTTGAAAGAGTCGATTCCAAAAGTTGTATATTTTACCCAATGTTGTGTAAATTTTGAGCCCCATGCCGACCTTTCTTTCTAACCCATTCCAAAAGTCAAGTTACAACCAAAGAAAGACCTTCAGATCAATCTTTGAGAATGTCAAGGCTAAACATGTTATGGGTGCATGATATTTTATATTTTAGGTGTTATTTTCTAAAAAAAAAAAAAAACAGAGAGTCTTATTGGTGAAAACCCTTTTAGGCATCCTAAGGAAATCGTGAATTGTAAGATCAATAAAAAGGAGAATCTTATTGGTAAAAGTCTTCATGGTCACCATAAGACGACAATGAGCTGAAAAAGAAAAGAAAATGGGAGAGGCTCATTGGAGAAAACCCATCGAGGTGTCACTAGCCTAAGAAGGATTATAATCCATAGGGAACAAGTTCAAGAATGGCTCCATTTCAAATTCAATGAGTGGACAAAAAGTGATAGTGATTAGTTTGGGTAGATCAGGTTGTTTAATTCAAAATGTTTGTCATAATCACTGGAATTAGCTGCCACACTTAGATAAAAAAAAATTGACATTTTTTTAAAGAAGAGATTATATTGTCCTTTCCTATTCTTTTTGTTATTTCTATTTTTATTTTTGATTTTTTATTTTTGTGTCTTTGTGGTCAAAAGAAAATCACTATCTTCATCTTTCATGTATTTTTGTGTCAAATTTTTGTCAAGTTAAGTGATGAAGGATTTCAAAACGTGCTACCAACTACTTTAGTTGTGCAAAGCAAGACAAAAGACCAACATACAAAGATAGCATGTTTCAAAAATAAAGTAAAGTACTCGAGAATGCTTGTCATCCGATAGTTTTTGGACTTATAAAAGTATAAAAGGTGTATTTGAAGTTGAATCTCGAGGCATCATGCAAGAGAAATATAATTTGAGTTAAAAAATTTTAGTATTCAGAATTTGGGGTCAATACTACAACAAGTCAACAATACCTATCAATGATTTGCAATGGAGTTGGACATGACAAGTGCAAAAGATCACCTCAATAGCCGAATACCACAAATCAACCACCGTGTTTTTTTAAATTGAAAAGTTTCCTTTATATTAAACAAAAACATATTACCTCAAAATCAAGGGTTTCAAAGCTTAAATATTAAAAGCTGTAATTTCTTACTTCTACAAATACAAGAGCAATATTGTTACACAGATTTGGTAATCACAATAAGGGTAAAAACTCATCATTTTAACCCTTAGGAGATGCACTTCCTTGTCTGGGTAGTTTAAGTTTCATATGTTAGGTGATGTACTTCCTAACATAAACCATCACTCCTAGAAGACACACTTTCTAGTTGAGTGATTTCATTTCACCCTTAGGAGACGCACTTCCTAGTCTGGATAGTTTAAGTTTCATTTGTTAGGTGATGCACTTCCTAACTTGAATCATTACTCCTAGAAGACTCACTTTCTAATTGAGTCATTTCATTTAACCCCTAGGAGACGCACTACTTAGTCTGGATAATTCAAGTTTTATTTGTTAGGTGATGCACTTCCAAACTTGAATCATTACTCATAGAAAATGCACTTTCTAATTGAGTCATTTCATTTAACCCCTAGGAGATGCACTAATTAGTCTGGATAATTCAAGTTTCATTTGTTAGGTGATGCACTTTCTAACTTGAACCATCACTCCTACAAGACGCACTTTCTAGTCAAGTCATTTCATTTAACCCCTAGGAGATGCACTTCACAGTCAGGGTATGTCATTTTTATATGTGTTAGGTGACGCACTTCCTAACTTGAATCATTTACTCCTAGAGGACACACTTTCTAGTTGAGTCATTTTATTTTAACACTTAGGAGACGTATTTCTTGATCTGGGTATTTCAGTTTTCATTTGTTAGGTGACATACTTCCTAACTTGAACTTCCACTCCTAGAAGACACACTTTCTAGTAGAGTCATTTCATTTAACCCCTAGTAGACGCACTTCCTAGCTAGGGTATGTCATTTTTAATGTGTTAGGTAACACACTTCCTATATCGAATCATTACTCCTAGAAGACGCACTTTCTAGTTGAGTCATTTTATTTAACCCCTAGGAGACGCACTTCCTAGTGAGCATATGTCAGTTTTCATGTGTTAGGTAACGCACTTCCTATCTTGAACATTCGTTCCTAGAAGACGTACTTTCTAGTTGAGTCATTTCATCTAACCCCTATGAGATGCACGTCCTTTTCTACGTAATTTAAGTTTTTCATATGTTAGGTGACACACTTCCTAACTTGAACCTTCACTCCTAGAAGACGCACTCTCTAGTTGAGTTATTTCATTTAACCCACTAGGAGACACACTTCCTTGTCACGGTAATTTAAGTTTCATGTGTTAGGAGACGCATTTCCTAATTTTGGTTATTAGTTTTACTCTGAAGAGACGCATTTCTTTAGCAAGGTGTTGATTCACCCTCTTTACTGTACTTTTTGAAAATTCTGATCTGGTGATGCTCACAAAATTTTCTAATGTAAACTGGGGCAAAAATTTTGTTCGTGTTTATAGGAATTTACTTTTATGCGCAGGACTCTCTTTAAGAATGGGAATTTACTTTTTGCACAGGACCCTCCTGAAGAATGGGAATTTACTTTTTGCACAGGACTCTCCTGAAGAATGGGAATTTATTTTTTGCTCAGGACTCTTCTGAAGAATGGTAATTTATTTTTATGCTTAGGACCCTCCTGAAGAATGGTAATTTATTTTTTGCTCAGGACCCTCCTGAAGAATGGGAATTTACTTTTTGCTCAGGGCCCTCCTAAAGAATGGGAATTTACTTTTTGCTCAAGACCCTCCTGAAGAATGGGAATTTATTTTTTGCTCAAGGCCCTCCAGAAGAATGAAAAATTATTTTTGCTCAGGATCTACCTGAAGAATGGGATTTTATTTTATGTCCAGGACCCTCCTGAAGAATGGGACTTTATTTTTTGCTCAGGACCCTCCTGAAGAAAGGAAATTTATTTTATGCCCAGGACCCTAGTGAAGAATGGGAATTTATTTTATGCCAGGACACTCCTGAAGAATGGGAAAGGACCCTCCTGAAGAATGGGAATTTATTTTTTGCTCAAGACCCTCCTGGAGAAAGGGACAGGACCTTCCTGAAGAATGGAAATTTATTTTATGCTCAGGACCATCCTAAAGAATGGGACAGGAACCTCCTGAAGAATGAGAATTTATTTTTTGCTCAGGACCTTCTTGAAGAATGGGACAGGACCCTCCTGAAGAATAAGAATTTATTTTAAAGCTCAGGACCCTCCTGAAGAATGGGACAGGACCCTCCTAAAGAATGGGAATTTAATTTTTGCTTAGGACCCTCCTAGTAAATAGGACAGGCCCCTTCGGAAAAATGGAATGTTATTTTTCTGTTTCACATTTTATTTTGAGTTCAGGAACATATTTGAAAAGCTAAAAGTAACAAGTCAGGAGCTCGCCTGAAGAATAGGGTGAACATTATCAGTTGCAAGTCAGGAGCCCGCCTAAAGAACAGGGTGAAGAAATGGCAGATCAAGAACCCATCTGAAAAATAGGGTTAACATTATAAGTTGCAAGTTCAGGAGCCCACCTGAAGAATAGGGTGAAGATTTTCAAGTTCAAGTCTAAGGAAAGTTTGAAGAATAAATCAATTATCAAGTTCCTTTCTAATGACCAAAAGTCAACGATAAGGAACATTTCGTGTTTCAAGTTTAACCCAGAATAACGACTATCTCACCATTTGCGAAGTCATGAAGATTCAAATCAAGATTACAGAAAGTTGCATAGATAGGATCTTTTACTTGTATATTTGTTATTCATTTAAATGTAAAAGTAGGAAGTCGTGAACTGAAAACTCGACGGAACATCACTCGACCTTTAATTTGTCCGTTCGCCATTTTACCTTTGAACTACAAGTGACCTGATTCCCCTATAGCCCGGGATATGTAGGCGGTCCAAAACCAGGACTCGATCACATCTTTTATTTTATTTTGTTTTATTTTATCTTTACTTTTTGAATAGTTGGAGGATAAAAAATTACCTCTTTATCTACTTCTTTGTATGAAAACTCTTCGAGATTTCAAACAAAGAGGGACAAAATGTAGACACGTGATTTTTGGCCCTCCCCGAGTTTTAACCTATTTATCGGCATTAAATATTTTTATTTTTATTTTTGTCCAATATTTATTTTAGTTTTTATTTCATTTTCAATAAGTTTAGTTGAAAATAAATAAAAAAATAATAAGTAAAGTTACTTTTTGGGATATTTTTTTTTGTATTGTTATTTTTGTTTTTAAATAATATAAAAATTAAAAAAATAATATATATTTTTCTTTTAATTTTAATAAATAGACTAGTAGCTTTATTATTATCTTAATTATATTTGTTTTAAATTATTTATAAACTTTTATTGTATTTTCTTAAATATAAAATTAATTAGTTATTATTATTATTATTTTATTTATTTATTTATTTTGTTTATTATTATTATTATTATTATTATTATTTTCTATAATAGTAATCTTTTTAAAAAAAATATAATAAAATAAAAATTAAATAAAAATTTCAAAATTTAAAATCCTAAAACTATCCCACCTCTTCCCCTTATCTGACTTCCCTTTCAACTGTTCCCTCCCACACTCCCTTTTAAAGTGAAACTCCCCAAATCAAATCAAGGTACATGAACATTGTTATAGACAATACACACACGGGAAAAAACAACAAAAAAGGAAGAGTATGAAGCAGAAAAAGAGAAAAAATGAGAGAAACCCAATAACAAAAGAGAACAAGCGAGATGACATTTGAGAAAAAAAACTACAAAAAAGACTAAGGAAAAGTGGAAAACTAAGAGAGAAAGGAAGATTAGAAAACAGAATAGAAAAACAAGAAAATCAGTAGGGAAAACTTATGAAGGAAAAGAGAGCCAACAAGTAGGAGACAACAAGAAAGGAAAAGAAAAGAGTTTAAGGTTGGGTCTCCCTTTGAGTTTCTGGTGATGGTGTTCTTGCTCCTTTTTTCGGTTTAACTCATCAAGCAGGTTCCTATCAAATTTTGTATTATTTATTTTATAATTTTTGTTATAAATAGAATCATGAATGAAGTTATTTCAATGGCTTCTTATATTATTTAATATGTTTAGTTTATTATTTTTATGTAATTTATGGTTTATGTCTTTATTTGTAATTGTTTTGTTTTTTTTGAAATAATGTTAATTAAATTTGTTTAATGAGATAATTCTTATAGTTATAAGTGTTTAAAGATGTAAAATTGTGTTTAGTTAACATGTAAATTAAAGTCTAATGGTGTTATAAACCACAACTTGTGACTCGTACATGCATGCATGCAAAAAAAAAAAAATTAACAATTATAAAGAAAAAAGGAAAGATGGGAATTTAAGTGAAGAAGTTGTGAAGAAAATCTTGTTTTCATATACTCCCTCCGTTTAAAAAAGAATGACCTACTTTTCTTTTTAGTCCGTTTAAAAAAGAATGCCCCCTTTGCTTTTTTTACAATACTTTAATTTCAACATTCCACATGACATGTTTTGGACCACAAGATTAATGGATATTTTCGTACATTTGACACAACATTAATTTAAGGCCACAAGATTCAAAAGTCTTCTTCATTTTCTTAAACTTTATGTCAAGTCAAAGTAGGTTATTCTTTTCTAAACGCACGGAGTACAAAGTTTTGATATCTGTGGCTTCTGAAGGTATAAGATTGGTTTTGAATTCTTGATTTATAACTCACGTTCTTTTTTTTATATATATATTTTGAAAATTTACTATGTTAATTAAAGTTATGGAAGTAGTATATAATTGGATTTATTTGATTAATTTATTAATTATGATAAAATTAGATTAAGATATCCACCAAACTATTATAAAAATTATTTAGATGAATAACGTACAGAAATTATAAAAATATAAAGAATTAAAAAAAAAATATCTGAAAAACGTAAAGAATTAAAAATAAGGATAGAAAGACTACAGTATAACATAATTGCTGGAGTTAGTAAAAACTCAATAAATGCACAAAAAGAAGAAATATCAAATTTAGAATCAACAATAGATAGTCTAGAATATGTATATCAACATAACTATATACATGTAAATAAAATGAACAAAGAAGAATTTATAATAGATGAAAAAACATATGAAAATCACGAAGGATTAAAAATAAAAATAGTATTCTCTAATTTAGGAAGGAGATATAAGAAAATAGGTAAACATTTATATTTAATGTTAGAAAAAGAAGAATTAAAATTAGAAGATAAGTTGACAGTCATGGTAAGAATAGAAAGAGAAAACGAAGAGATAGACAGAAAAAAGAAAATAGATAAAATAAACCAATAAACCACAGAAGAAATACGAAAAATAGAAGAAACTAAACATAGTAGGATTGCTGAATTAGAAAAAGAACTACAAATGCTAAAAGATTTATATGAAAAGAGATAGAAAGAAAAAGAAGAAAAAGATAAAGAACAAAAATTATTAAACGAGATAAATCAATTTAAAAAAAAAATTAGAAATAAAAATAAAGAACCAGAAACCAGTGAATTAGAAATAAATACAATAGATGCTGAAGAAAGAGATAATTATGATTTGGAAGATAGTGAAACATATACAGAAATTCTAGAAAACATAGGAAAACTAGAAATTAATGAAAAACAAGAAGTAATTAACAAAGAAAACCTAAAACTAATAAATACAAAAGTAAATACTCTAGATAAAAATATAATACCTAGTACATCAGAAATAAAAAAACCAACCTATAATTACAAAACTAAGTTTAAAAGATATAATCCAAAGGATGAATATAATAAATGGACATCAAAACAAATAATTAATTACAACTTTTTAGATTTAGACTGTGTAATAGACACAAATAAAATAATACACCTATGGGTAGGATACATGTCAAAACAATTATTAGATAATAAAATAGATACAACAAACACACCAGAATATATAGAAAAGACATTAATAGGAACAGTAAAATTATGGTTTTTAAACCTAGCTGAAGCAAGTAAAAAAGTACTAAGATCTGATAATAAAATAAAAGGAACATCAATACCTACTAAAATACTACCGACAGAAATATTGAAAAAATATGACATAGCTATAAGAGAAGAATTTAGTAGTATAACAATAGAAGAAGAAGAGCAAAATAAAGAGAAAGATACGAATAGGAATTTAATGTTAAAATTAGCAATATGTAATATGTGCAATATAGATGAGTATACGTGCGCATTTAAAGAATGTTATTATAAAGGAACATATAATGTAGAAGAAAGTAAAGAAATAAGAAGATTATATTTTAGTAAATTACCTGAACCATTTAGTTCAAAAATAATAAAAAGTTGGGATGAAGCAAAAATAGTTGATACCCTAGGAGCAAGAATAAATTTTTTACAACAATGGTATAGAAATCTATGTGAAAAATATAGAGAAGAAATAAAAATGGAAAAAATCATTAATAAGAAATTTAGCATGTCGTAAAGATACAATAGCACCTCAATTTGGATGTAAAGAAAGATATTATAAGAAAAGAAAAAAACATAAGAAATATAAGAAATACAAAAAATCAAAATATAATTATAAGAAACCAAGAAAAAGATATTATGTAAAAAATTATAAACATAAAAGACCATATAGAAAAAAGAAATCTATAAAAGAATGTACTTGTTATAATTGTGGAAAACTAGGACATTTAGCTAAAGATTGTAAAAAACCAAAAAAAAAAATATCAGAAATAAAAATAGAAAATACAGAATATATGCAGATAGATTATATAGATTATGAATTAGAAAGTGAAGATAGTATATATGAAATTTTGTAGAATGAAACAGATAATGAAATAGATAGTGAATTAGATGAATCAAATGACTGAAGAAGATATAAAAATAATAACAAAGGAAGAATATTTAAATGAAGAAGGAACATATCAAAAAATAATATTTGACAGTAATATATTTGACGAAATAAAAGGAAAAGAGTTAGACTTAAGTGTAGAAAAAATATTTAAAATATCAACAATAAAAAATATATTTAATAGAAGAAAAAAAGAATACTACGTAGTAAGCCAAAAGAAACATGTAATAGATTGTAGATATGCAAAAGAAAGAGCTAGTATACCACTAGTAACAAAAAGAATAATTAATAAAGAAATAAACGATATAAAAAGTAAAGACCCAATAAAATATGTACACCTTGGAGGAACAGAGATATTAATAAAAGCATGTTTTAGAGAAGGAATAAATACACCAATAGAATTATATTTAGCAGATGATAGAATTATAAAACCTATAGAAAAAAGTATAATAACAGCCACAAAAGGAAATTTAATATACTAAAAATTTAAATTTATAATAAGTGCGAATTATTCAGTAGCAATAACAGATAAAAAATATAGATAAATCATTAGTATTATATTGGAAAATATCAGGAATAGAACTAACCCCAGGAAGTAAAATATTTACAGCAAGATGTAAAAATCTATATGTATTAACAACAAAACATAAAATAACAGGAAAAAATAAAATTAATAAAATACAAATAGAAAGTCCTTTTGAACAATTTGTAAAAACAATTGATAATAATGATTATAGTTACAAAGACATAAATATAGAAGAGGATTTAGAAATGATAAATGATAGAATAAGTACAACAAAAAGAATAGCTCATGAAAAACCAGAATCATCAAGCTCATAAAAAAGGAACAAGTTATGAAACAACTTCAACAGTTAATTTAAATCAATATTATATAACAGGAACAATAAATGAAAAAGAATATTTAATACTCTTAAACACAGGACAAGAAGAAAATTATATAGCAAAATATCTAGTAAAAAATAAAGAAATAAAATCTAATAGTGATATATGACCAGATCTACCAAGGAGTCTAATAAACATTAAAGATACGACAGAAAAAAAAAATAATAGGAGTCATAAAAATAAAAATAGAATTTGAAATAAACGAAGAAATGCAAAAAGCAGACATAATATTAGGAATAAAATGGTTAGAACAAGTAAAACCATACAATATAGAACATACACAATTATCTATAACATATATTAAAGAAAGATTATTCATAAAAAGAACTTTAACATGATATGAAAATATATGTACTTGTAAAAGTAATAGTAGAAGGATATTATAATAGGTATTATACACCTATGATAGATACAGGAGCAGAAGCAAACTTATGTAGATACAACTGTTTACCAGAAAGTAAATGGGATAAATTAAAAACACCAATAGTAGTCAAAGGATTTAATAATGAATGAAGCTTAATTACATATAAAGCTAAAAATGTAAAAATACAGATATGGGATAAAATAATAACAATAGAAGAAATCTATAATTATGAACTAACATCAAAAGATATGCTTTTAGGAATGCCATTTTTAGATAAATTATACTCACATACAGTAACTAAAACAGATTGGTGGTTTACAACACCATGTAAACAAAAAGTAAGAGAAAAAAGAGTTACTAATAAAATAAGAAAGAAAACTGATTGGATAGAAGGAAGTGAAAAAATAACAAAAAAGTTAGAAAATATAAAAAATGCATAAGACACAGTAGAATTAGTTGTATTTTCGATAAATAAAACAGAAATAACTATATTTTCAATAGATAAGGTAGAAATAATAAAGAAAAAATTAAGACAATTATATAGTGAAGATCCATTAAGAGGATGGGAAAAACATAAAACTAATATAAAAATTGAATTAACAGATAAAAATAGCATAATAACTCAAAAACCATTAACATATAATTTTGACAATTTAAAAGAATTTAAAATGCATATAGATGAATTATTAGAAAAACAATATATACAAAAAAGTAATAGTAAATACAATAGTCCAGCATTTATAGTAAATAAACATAGTGAACAAAAAAGAGGTAAAAGTAGAATGATTATTGATTATAGAAATTTAAATGCAAAAACTATGACATATAATTATCCAATACCAAATAAGATATTAAAAATAAGACAAATACAAGGATATAACTATTTTAGTAAATTTGATTGTAAATCAGGATTTTACCACTTAAAGTTAGAAGAAGAATCTAAGGAATTAACCGCATTTACGGTACCACAAAGATTTTATGAATGGAACATATTACCATTTGGATATAAAAATGCATCAGGTAGATATCAACATTTTATGGATAGTTATTTTAAACAATTACCTAATTGTATAGTATACATAGATGATATACTACTATATACAAAAACTAAAGAAGAACATTTAAAATTATTAGAACAATTTACAGATATAATAGAAAAATTGGGAATAAGTTTAAGTGAAAAGAAAATCGAAATTATGAAAAACCAGATAGAGTTTTTAGGAATACAAATAGATAAAAGTGGAGTAAAAATGCAACAACATATAGTACAAAAAATAATAAATTCAAAAGAAGAATTAGATACAAAAAAGAAATTACAATCATTTTTAGGATTAGTAAACCAAGTAAAAGAATATATACCAAAACTAGCAGAAAACCTAAACCCTTTACAGAAAAAATTTAAAAAGGACGTAGAATATAATTACAACGAAGAAGATAAAAAACAAGTCAAGAAAATAAAAATGCTTTGTAAAGAATTACCAAAATTATAATTCCTGGATAAAGATAAAAAAATTATATATATATATATAATAGAAGCAGATGCAAGTGAATATAGTTATGGAGGAGTACTTAAATATAGGTACAAAAATAAAAAATTAGAACATCATTGCAGATACTACTCAGGTACGTTTAATAAAATAGAAAATAAATAGAAAAGAATTATGTTCGTTATATAAATGTTTATTAGCATTTGAACCATATATTGTATATAACAAATTTATTATGAGAACAGATAATACCCAGGTTCGCTGGTGTCTAACAAAGAAAATACAAAATTCAGTTACAACAAAAGAGATTCGGAGACTAGTATTGAATATATTAAATTTTACATTTACAATTGAAGTAATTAGTACTAACAAAAATGTTATTGCAGATTACATATCAAGACAAAGCTACACAGACTGATATAATAGAAGATGATGCTTTAGAAAAGATACTCAAAACCCTAACTCAGTATGGGTAATGAAATAGAAAAGCTAAAGACTAATGAAGTTAAACTGAAGTATAAAGCTACAAATCAGCTAACTCAGCAGTGCGCAGAGCTATGTCGATCGGAAGACATTAAAATTCCAGAGCTAAAAGGAGACGTTGGGACACTCCATAAAACCTATAACATTTATCAATCTACAATTGCAGGTACAAGAAAAGGAGTTAGTGGACAAAGATATCAGAACATGAACATGAATAAGATATTTGAAAAACCATTTATACCAAAAATACAAAAAGACCCCTTGTACATACCCCCACAAATTACCACATATCGAGATAGTTTGACCCTAGAGCTACAAATATCAAAGAACCAAACACAAACTATATAACCCAAAAATTGCAAGGTTACAACAAGCTAATCGCACTACCCAAAACCAATCCAAGCTTAATAAAAACATGTTTCGACTATGGATTATTAAATACTGTATATACCCAAGATGGAGAATAACTAAAAGCTATAGAAGAATTACATAAAGTATTCGCCATCTATAAAATAGTAACCAAAGAAAATCTATTTTATATAAAGTTTTATACTGCACCAGCGGAGATATTATACGACGAGATCAAACCAGTTATACAAGTTGTAAAAATAGGATTAACCAGAGATATGATTATACCGGAAGATATTGTACTACAACCAGAGATGCCCAAAATCGAGATACCTGATTTTTATGCAAATAAATAACTTATTGGATTAGCTACAATTATTCAAGAATTAACAAATAATTACATCAATGGAAACCCAATATGGAGCTATTATTCAACAGACCATCAAATGATTTATTCAAATTCAAGAGAGCTACGGCAAACAGATATGAAAGATGTTAGACAATGGATAATGACGTTATTTAATCCATAAAAACAATCTACTGCAAGAGCAATTAGGAAAGGATTTATTTCAGACAGATTATTAACAAGATATTGCAAGATAATTGGACACAAATATCCAGACCATCAATGTTTGATATGTAATGGAGGAGATAATATTATCCCAGAAATCCATCTAGAATAAAAGAAAAAATCAACCAAGAAGATAAGGACGCCAGCTAGAAGATAACAACAGAACAATAATGGAAAAAATAAAAGACAAGCTATTAAATCATGAAAGCGACATGTAGATAGCTTTCTTGATTTCCTTTACATAAATAATGTATAGGAACTATTGGCTTTTTATTTTTGTTGACTTTTTGGCACTTGCCATAATTACTTTTTTGTTTTTGTAAGACTTTTTGTAAAAGATGTAATTATTAAGTAGGAGACGTGTAAAGATATATTAGGACAGGTGTAAAGTAAAATAGTAGACATACTTTCATTCTTAGGTTATAAATAGACGAGCATTTTGCTCAGTTAGAGGCAAATCTTCATGTGTTGAAACAAGCCTCCTCCTTTGTAAATAAAAAACTTTTTGAATATTTAATAAAAAACAGATATATTTCAAAGCAAAAGTTATGGATAAACAAAGCCCAGAATTATCAAACTTACCAGAACAGGTATATTTATTTATAATTATGAATAGCTAAATTCATAAATTCCTAACAATCATGATATGATAAAATAAGTTCATGTTAGTTATAGTAGAATTATTCGAAAAATAGCATGTTAAGAAGTTTATTAGCAAAGTGGAAAAGGAGAAAAATCCCTAAGAACTATGTCATCCTAAAGGTGAAACCGGCGAGGCAAGAAAGCCGTGATAGGGGAGTAGCCAGAGTAGAGGCGCTGTTTAAGGGAAAAGTATCCAGATTACCATGCTAATAGTGACCGAAGAATATGTTATTTAAGAATAATCTAGTCTATAGTAATCTAAAATGATCATATTTTGTTATGTGTATGATTGAAGGAAATATTTTGAAAAAAAAGCATCATATGAAAAATGAATACTTATTTATCTCGCGAAATGGTAGATAAATTTAAAATACTTGTTTTGTATGTACTTAAGGATATAGAAATTGTAGATATAAGAAAAATCATATTGAAAAAAATATTTGATAAATATTTTATGACTAGAATAAATTACATACCTCACCTACCTAACTACTTTTATAAATACTTACATACCAAACCTACACATCAACCATGATAAATTACGTATATTTAGAGTATTGGAAAATAGATATGAAATATATACAATTAATAGAAAAACTAATGAAAACAAATTTAAAAGAATATATGAGAACCAAAGATATAAAATATATAGAATACCTTAATGAAAATATAGAGGAATTAATAAGATTAAAACAAACAACTAAAGAAAATTATGAAAAAGCATTTAATTAACCCGCCTAAATGACAAATAATTTTAAAGTACTAGTTTCATACATACTTAGAGATATAGAAATTATAGACGTAAAGAAAATAATATGGGAAAAAATATTTAACATTGAAGATGAAGAGTTGATATAAATCAGATAGAAGACGAGTTAGGAGAAATATACTTAAGTGATGACAATCACTATTACTACCTAGATAATTATTCAGATGGATATTATACAGATTAAGAAATGTTAGAATATATTCAAAGAGTTAGAGAAAAACAAAGTTGGCTATACGAAGAAATTAATTATAGAACCAGCTTAGAAAAGGAAGAGAACAATTAAAAGAAAGATTAATTTATATAAATAAAACCATAAAACAACTAGAATTAAAAGACAGTTTAGAATATGATTTAGACATAGAATTATTCATAGACGAAAAAGACAGGATAATTAACAAAACAGATAACCTAAAATTTAATATCAGGTATAGTACAATTAGAATAAATTATTACAAAGAAATGTACAGTATCACAACTACTTTATGATAAAATGATAGACTATGAGTATTTAAACTATTGAAGACAAGATATGGAAGAAATAAGATTGACAGAAATACTTATGAAAGAGAATTTAATTGAATACTTTAGAACAAAAGTTATAGGATATTTAGAATACCTCCAAAATAATATACAAGAATTACAAAGACTAAGAGAAAAAACTAAAGAATTTTACAGTAAAACATTTATTCAAATACCATCTAATCACCCCCCCAAGATATGAATATTAATAAAATTAAAATACACTAAAAATAAAAATGTTTAGAGGAGTTAAGAAATATCCTCGCACAAATAAAAATAGATCCATTAGAACTATAATAAATCAATTGATTACCCAAGTTATCCGCACCCATCTACATCATATCTTGGGGGGTGATTAGATGGTATTTGATTAAATAGTTTACTGTAATATTTTTTAGTTTTTTCTCTTAGTCTTTGTAATTCTTATATATTATTTTGGAGGTATTATAACTATTCTATATCTTTGGTTCTAAAATATTCAATTAAATTCTCTTTCATAAATATTTCTGTCAATCTTATTTCTTCCATATCTTGTCTCCAATATTTTAAATACTTATAGTGTATCATTTTATCCTAAAGTAGTGATACTGCAAGTTTCTTTGTAATAATTTATTCTAATTGTACTATACCTGATATTAAATTCTAGGTTATCTATTTCGTTAATTATTCTTTCCTTTTCGTCTATGAATAATTCTATGTCTAAATCATATTCTAAACTGTCTTTTAATTCTAGTTGTTTTATGATTTTATTTATCCAAATTAATCTTTCTTTTAATTGTTCTCTTCCTTTTCTAAGATGGTTTCTATAATTAGTTTCTTCGTATAGCCAACTTTGTTTTTCTCTAACTCTTTGAATATATTTTAGCATTTCTTAATCTGTATAATATCCATCTGAATAATTATCTAGGTTGTAATAGTGATTGTCATCACTTAAGTATATTTCTCCTAACTCGTCTTCTATCTGATTTATATCTAACTCTTCATCTTCAATGTTAAATATTTTTTCCCATATTATTTTCTTTACGTCTATAATTTCTATATCTCTAAGTATGTATAAAATTAGTACTTCAAAATTATATGTCATTAGGCGGGTTAATTAAATACTTTTTCATAATTTTCTTTAGTTGTTTGTTTTAATATTATTAATTTCTCTATATTTTCATTAAGGTATTCTATATATTTTATATCTTTGGTTCTCATATATTCTTCTAAATTTGTTTTCATTAGTTTTTCTATTAATTGTATATTTTTCATATCCATTTTCCAATACTCTAAATATACGCAATTTATCATGGTTGATGTGTAGGTTTGGTATGTAAGTATTTATAAGAGTAGTTAGGTAGGTGAGGTATGTAATTTATTTTAGTCATAAAATATTTATCAAATATTTTTTCCAATATGATTTTTCTTATATCTACAATTTCTATATCCTTAAGTACATACAAAACAAGTATTTTAAATTTATCTACCATTTCGTCAGATAAATAAGTATTCATTTTTCATATGATGCTTTTTTTTTCAAAATATTCCCTTCAATCATACACAACAAAATATGATCATTTTAGATTACTATATACTAGATTATTCTTAAATAACATATTCTTCGGTCACTATTAGCATGGTAATCTGGATATTTTCCCCTTAAATAGCGCATCTACTCTAGCTACTCCCCTATCACGGCTTTCTTGCCTCACCGGTTTCACCTTTAGGATGACATAGTTCTTAGGGATTTTTCTCCTTTTCCACTTTGCTAATAAACTTCTTAACATGCTATTTTTCGAATAATTTTACTAGAAAGTAACTAAAATGAACCTATTTTATCATATCATGATTGTTAGGAATTTATGAATTTAGCTATTCATAATCATAAATAAATATACTTGTTCTGGTAGGTTTGATAATTCTGGGTTTTGTCCATCCATAGCTTTTGCTTTGAAATATATCTGTATTTTATTAAATATTCAAAAAAAAAAATATTTACAAAGGAGGAGGCTTCCTTCAACACATGAAGACTTGCCTCTAACTGAGCAAAATGCTCGTCTATTTATAACCTAAGAATGAAAGTGTGTCTACTACTTGACTTTACACCTGTCCTAATATATCTTTACACGTCTCCTACTTAATAATTACATCTTTAACAAAAAGTCTTACAAAGACAAAAAAGTAACTATGGCAAGTGCCAAAAAGTCAACAAAATTAAAAAGCCAATAGTTCCTATATTTTATTTACGTAAAGGAAATCAAGAAAGCTATCTACATGTCGCTTTCATGATTTAATAGATTGTCTTTTATTTTTTCCATTATTGCTCCGTTGTTATCTTTTAGCTGGCGTCCTTATCTTCTTGGTTGATTTTTTCTTTTATTCTAGATGGACTTCTGGGATAATATTATCTCCTTCATTACATCTCGAACATTGATGGTCTGGATATTTGTGTCCAATTATCTTGAAATATCTTGTTAATAATCCGTCTGAAATAAATACTTTCCTAATTGCTCTTGCAGTAGATTGTTTTTCTGGGTTAAGTAACGTCATTATCCATTATCTAACATCTTCCATATCTGTTTGTTGTAGCTCTCTTGAATTTAAATAAATCATTTGATGGTCTCTTGAACAATAGCTCGATATTGGGTTTCCATTGATGTAATTATTTACTAATTCTTGAATAATTATAGCTAATCCAATAAGTCGTTTATTTGAATAAAAATCAGTTATCTCAATTTTGGGTATCTCTGGCTGTTGTACAATATCTTCCGGTATAATCATATCGCTGGTTAATCTTATTTTTACAACTTGTATAACTGGTTTGATCTCGTCATATAATATCTCTGCTGGTGCAATATAAAACTTTATATAAAATAGATTTTCTTTGGTTACTCTTTTATAGGTGGTGAATACTTTATGTAATTCTTCTATAGCTGTTAGTTCTTCTCCATCTTGGGTATATACGGTATTTAATAATCCATAGTCGAAACATGTTTTTATTAAGCTTGGATTGGTTTTGGGTAGTCCGATTAGCTTGTTGTAACCTTACAAATTTTGGGTTATATAGTTTGTGTTTGGTTCTTGGATATTTGTAGCTCTAGGGTTAAGGTTTAGAAAAATTTGTATTTTGTAGATATTTTCTATATATCCTCGGGCTAAATGGTTATAAGCCTTTTTATCTTGGTTCAAACTTTCTCGATATGTGGTAATTTGTGGGGGTATATACAAGAGGTCTTTTTGTATTTTGGGTATAAATGGTTTTTCAAATATCTTATTCATATTCATGTTCTGATATCTTTGTCCACTAACTCCTTTGCTTGTACCTGCAATTGTAGATTGATAAACGTTATAGGTTTTATGGAGTGTCCCAACGTCTCCTTTTAGCTCTGGAATTTTAATGTCTTTCGATCGACATAGCTCTGCGCACTGCTGAGTTAGCTGATTTATAGCTTTAGACTTCAGTTTAACTTCATTAGTCTTTTCTATTTCATTACCCATACTGTTCACTTTCATTGAAAGCGTAGTTAGGGTTTTGAGTATCTTTTCTAAAGCACAACTTCTATGATATCAGTCTGTGTAGCTTAGTCTTAATATATAATCTGTAATAACATTTTTGTTAGTACTAATTACTTCAATTGTAAATGTAAAATTTAATATATTCAATACTAGTCTCTGAATCTCTTTTGTTGTAATTGAATTTTGTATTTTCTTTGTTAACCACCAACGAACCTGGGTATTATCTATTCTCACAATAAATTTTTTATATACAATATATGGTTCAAATGCTAATAAACATTTATATAACGAACATAATTCTTTTCTATTTATTTCCTATTTTATTTCTGTTTCATTAAACGTACCTGAGTAGTATCTGCAATGATGTTCTAATTTTTCATTTTTGTACCTATATTTAAGTACTCCTCCATAACTATATTCACTTGCATCTGCTTCTACTATATATATAAAAATTTTATCTTCGGCTGAGAATTGTAATTTTTGTAATTCTTTACAAAGTATTTTTATTTTTTGGACTTTTTTTTATCTTCTTCGTTGTAATTATATTCTACGTCCTTTTTAAATATTTTCTATAAAGGCTTTAGGTTTTCTACTAATTTTGGTATATATTCTCTTACTTGGTTTACTAATCCTAAAAATGATTGTAATTTCTTTTTTCTATCTAATTCTTCTTTTGAATTTATTAGTTTTTGTACTATATGTTGTTGCATTTTTACTCCACTTTTATCTATTTGTATTCCTAAAAATTCTATCTGGTTTTTCATAATTTTGGCTTTTTTTTCACTTAAACTTATTCCCAATTTTTCTATTATATTTGTAAATTGTTCTAATAATTTTAAATGTTCCTCTTTAGTTTTTGTATATAGTAGTATATCATCTATGTATACTATACAATTAGGTAATTGTTTAAAATAACTATCCATAAAATGTTGATATCTACCTGGTGCATTTTTATATCCAAATGGTAATACGTTCCATTCATATCGTCTTCTCTTGCGCACCCCCTCTGAGTCTCTGAAATAGGATAGAAGGAATGCAGTATGCATCCTACTTTCTTTTTGAGATAGACGGAGTGTCAAGGCAACTGGTGAAGGATTATAGTCACACATGTTAGGCGGGGTTCGGATCGGCAACGAAGGCGGTGTTGCCCCGCTACCGATCAAGTTGTCCCTCCCCGACTCGAGTGTCTGCTCGGGTAAGACAGTCTAGACACCTATTCCTATTAGGCTTAAAGTTAGAAGAACTAAAAACTCAGAATCTAATTATCCCTATTAGGTGCCTCTTTACTTGCATCATATGCATTTAACTTAGCGGGACTCGGCATAAGGGTCGGGTCTGTCTAGGACAGGTGACCTACTTTATAAAGACAAACATGTGCATCCTATGTGCTCTTTGACATTTGTTTGAAAGGCTATCTGATTGTTGACCGGCTTTTAGATAACTTGGTAAAATGCAAGAGAGTATATTGTCCTCAAATTTAATAAATCATTTTTCAAAGAAATTAAAAATATACGTTATTCTTTTTTTTATGGTCTTTATAAACTACAAGGGTCTGATTCTAATATCTTAGTGGGATACGTAGGAAGTCCTCCTCGGGATATGACCCTATCTTTTGAAAATTTTTTCATAGATTTATTGGGAAATATTTTGAAAATACAATTACTTTCATAATTATTTTTCTAATTCTCTGGTACAATTTTTATATATATCTTAATAGCCCTGAATCTTTAGGGATTATGAGGCTATGTTTTTACAAAAAAAAATAAAAATATATATATATATATTTCAATAGCCTGGAATCTTTAGGGATCATGAGGCTATGATTTTACAAATATATATATATATAAATCTTAATAGCCCTGAACCTTTAGGGGTCTTGAGGCTGAATTTTGTACGACATATATTTCAAGAACTACGCACACCTGATTCTCATCTTAATGAGATACGTAGGCAATCCTCCATGGGTTCGGTGGTCTTAAAAAAAAATTAAATCTGACACGTTAGTTTTCTACAAAATAATATTTAGTGGTTGGCTTATGGCTAAAGTGGCATCTCACCAATATAACACCAGGTTCAAAGAACAGGAAAAATGACACAAAAATATGGTATAGGGTCTGATATGAGGTGGTGTAGACTGTTAGAAATGAGAAGTAAGAAGAAATGGCCTGAAAAGTGAGAAATTTGGAGTAAAATATGAGAAACATGCAAATACTGAGAGAGAAAAAGAGAATTCTCACAAGAATTTTTACATGTTTCAATGTTCACTTGCCTCTAAACTCCAAAACACCAAAGTTGGACATGTACGAGGGTCATGGTCATCCTTTGACTCATCTAAAAGGTTTTGAAATTAATTAAGAGAAGTAGGGGAAAAGAGAAACTGCTGACGGCTTATTTTGGAGAGAGTTTAATGGTGATAACTTCAGAATGGTTGGAAGAAAAAATAGATGATGTCGCAATGAGGGTGGAGACTCTATTAAGGCCAACGTTCAAATCAGTGGCTAAAATATTAAGTTCGGCAATTTAGAAGTCAATCTTCACTCCTCACAATAAGAGAGTTTTGGTAGTTTGTTTTATTTTTCCTTTTACTATCCGAATTATTTTAGGGTTGTAGTTCAGGATTTATCTTGTCTTATTTCTTATCGTCTATGTTCAAACCCTTTTGTCTTTCTATCAACAAAATGTGCGTCCCTTTATTTCTATTTTTAATTTTTTTAATAAATATTGTTTATTTGTCTTTCTTTTACTTCATACAATTCTTTTATGGTGATTCTAATGATACGATATGCATGATGAATTTTCACCAGATCTTAAACCTAATATAATCCTGAAACACTTGACCAGGAAGATAGAGTTGAAAGGAAAAATCATGTAAGAAAATAAGTAAAATGTTGAGATATTTGTTGATCGAGTTAAAGCCTCACTTGAATGGATTGAAGCAATCACTTTATGAATAAAAATTGACCTGGTCATCAATGAGAAGGTCAATCTCAAACACTTTAAATGAGAGCGATCAGAAGATATATAGTCTCCATTGTCAGGAGAAGCAAAAGGAAGTTAGCTTAAAAACGCATGAGTCCTTTAATTGGAGAAATGTGAATATAGTTGGACCTTTCTGTTTGACAAGTGCATGAGAAGTAGTGACATACGTATTCAATCAAGGTCAATATTGAAAAAAAATATACATGCTCTTTATGTTCACTCATAGATTGCATGTTAAGCGCTTGTATTTTTAAGGATTTATATGACGAAGGTATTTCATTATGCTATCCCAATGTTGTGTCATCCTTTGTCACCCCTTTTGAGCTTTAGTTTTATTTTATTTCATACCTCTCTTTTGGAATCAAAATAGAGTTTGAAAAAATAAAAAAAAAGGTGTCAAGAAAAATGTCAAGAAAAAATGAAGTCAGAAAAAAATGTCAAGAAGAAAATGGAGTCAGAAAAAAATGTCAAAAAAAAAGTGGACATGAAAAAAAAATCTCAAAAAGAGAAGAATCAAAGAAAAGAAAAATGAGAGCCCAGATTCATTTCAGAAAAAACAACAAGAGAATGACTTTCCTGAACTACGTTTGACCTGATTCTTGCTATGAAAAGATACGTAGGCAACCCTACTCTGGGGTTCGGTCCAACCAAAAGAAAAATAAAGTTACCCAGAATGAAATAAAACTGGGGCAAAAGTTCATTTCCTTAAAAGAGTTGATTCCAAAAGTTGAATATTTTACACAATGTTGTGTAAATTTTGAGCCCCATGCCGACCTTTCTTTCTAACCCATTCCAAAAGCTAAGTTACAACCAAAGAAAGACCTTCAGATCAATCTTTGAGAATGTCAAGGCTAAACATGTTATGTGTGCATGATATTTCATATTTTGGGTGTTATTTTCTAAAAATAAAATAAAAATGAGAGTCTTATTGGTGAAAACCTTTTGTGCATCATAAGGCGACCATGAGTTGTGAGATCAATAAAAATGAGAGTCTTATTGGTTTAAGTCTTCATGGGCACCATAAGACGACAATGAGTTAAAAAAGAAAAGAAAATGGGACTGGCTCGTTGGCGAAAACCCACCGAGGTTTCACTAGCCTAAGGAGGATTATAATCCAGAGGGAACAAGTTCAAGAATGACTCCATTTCAAATTCAATTAGTGGGCAAAAAGTGATAGTGATTAGTTTGAGTTTATCAGGTTGTTTAATTCAAAATGCATATCATAATCACTGGAATCAGCTGCCACACCCAAATAAAATTTTCTTTTTGACATTTTTTTTAAAAAAGAGATGTCTATTGTTGTTTTCTATTCTTTTTGTAATTTTTATTTTTGTTTCTATTTTTATTTTTTTATTTTTGTGTTTTTGTGGTCAAAAGAAAATCACTATCATCATCTTTCACGTATTTTTGAGTCAAATTTTTATCAAGATAAGTGAGGAAGGACTTCAAAACTTGCTACAAACTCCTTTAGTTGTGCAAAGCAAGACAAAAGACCAACATACAAAGATAACATATTTCAAAAATAAAGTAAAGTACTCGAGAATTCTTGTCATCTGACAGTTTTTGAACTTATAAAACTATAAAAGGTGTATTTGAAGCTGAATTCTGAGGCATCATGCAAGAGAAATATGATTTGAGTTAAAAAGTTTTAGTATTTAGAATTTGGGTTCAATACTACAACAAGTCAACAATACCTAATGTTGATTTGCAATGGAGCTGGACATGACAAGTGCAAAAGATCGCCTCAATAGCCGAATGCCACAAATCAACCAACGTGTTTTTTAAAATTAAAATGTTTTATTTTTATGAAACAAAAACATGTTACCTTCAAATCAAGGGTTTCAAAGCTTAAATATTAAAAGATGCAATTTTTTACTTCTAAAAATGCAAGAGCAATATTGTTACACAGATTTGGTAATCACAATAAAGGTAAAAACTCATCATTTTAACCCCTAGGAGATGCACTTCCTTTTCTGGGTAGTTTAAATTTCATATGTTAGGTGATGCACTTCCTAACTTAAACCATCACTCCTAGAAAATGCAGTTTCTAGATGAGTCATTTCATTTTACCCTTAGGAGACGCACTTCCTAGTCTGGATAGTTTAAGTTTCATTTGTTAGATGACACACTTCCTAACTTGAATCATTACTCCTAGAATACACACTTTCTAATTGAGTCTTTTCATTTAACCCCTAGGAGACATACTACTTAGTCTGGATAGTTCAACTTTTATTTGTTAGGTGACGCACTTCCTAACTTGAATCATTACTCTTAGAAGACGCACTTTCTAATTGAGTCATTTCATTTAACCCCTAGGAGAGGCACTACTTAGTCTGCATAATTCAAGTTTTATTTGTTAGCTGATGCACTTCCTAACTTAACCTATCACTTTTAGAAGACACACTTTCTAGTCGAGTTATTTCATTTAACCCCTAGGATATGCACTTCCCGGTCAGGGTATGTTAGTTTTTCATGTGTTAGGTGACGCACTTCCCAACTTGATTCATTTGCTCCTAAAAGACGCACTTTCTAGGTGAGTCATTTTATTTTAACCCTTAGAAGATGCATTTCTTGATTTGGGTATTTTAGTTTTCATTTGTTAGGTGACACACATCCAAACTTGAACTTTCACTCCTAGAAGACACATTTTATAGTAAAGACATTTCATTTAACCCCTAGTAGACGCACTTCCTAGTCAGGGTATGTCAGTTTTCCTATGTTAGGTAACACACTTCCTATATCGAATCATTTCTCCTAGAAGACACACTTTCTAGTCGAGTCATTTTATTTAACCCCTAGGAGACACACTTCCTAGTCAGTATATGTCAGTTTTCATGTGTTAGGTAACGCACTTCCTAGATTGAACATTCACTCCTAGAAAACGCATATTCTAGTCGAGTCATTTCATATAACCTCTACGAGATGCACATCCTTTTCTGGGTTATTTAAGTTTTCATATGTTAGGTGACACACTTTGTAACTTGAACCTTCACTCTTAAAAGACGCACTCTCTAGGAGACACACTTCCTTATCATGTTAATTTAAGTTTCATGTGTTAGGAGACGCATTTCCTAATTTTGGTCATTAGTTTTACTCTGAAGAGACGCATTTCTTTAGCAGGGCCTTGATTCACCATCTTTACTGTACTTTTAAAAAATTGTGATCTGGTGATGCTCAAAAAATTTTCTAGTGTAAACTGGGGAAAAAATTTTGTTCGTTTTTATGGGAATTTACTTTTATGCACAGGACCCTCCTGAAGAATGGAAATTTACTTTTTGTATAGGATTCTCCTGTAGAATGGGAATTTACTTTTTGCTTAGGACCCTCCTGAATAATGGGAATTTACTTTTTTCTCAGGACCCTCCTGAAGAATGGAAATTTATTTTTATACTCAGGACTCTCCTGAAGAATGGTAATTTATTTTTTGCTCATGACCCTTCTGAAGAATGGGAATTTACTTTTTGCTCAGGACCCTCCTGGAGAATGAGAATTTACTTTTTGCTCAAGACCCTCCTGAAGAATGGGAATTTATTTTATGTCCAGGACCCTCCTGAAGAATGGAAATTTAGTTTTTGCTCAGGACCCTCCTGAAGAATGGGAATTTATTTTATGCTTAGGACCCTAGTGAAGAATGAGAATTTATTTTATGTTAGGACCCTCCTGAAGAATGGGACAGGACCCTCCTGAAGAATTAGAATTTATTTTTTGCTCAGGACCCTCTTGAAGAATGGGATAAGACCCTCCTGAAGAATAGAAATTTATTTTATGCTCAGGACCCTCCTGAAGAATAGGACAGGACCCTCCTGAAGAATCATAATTTATTTTTTGCTCAGGATTCTCCTGAAGAATGAGAATTTATTTTAATGATCAAAACCCTCTTGAATAATGGGACAGGACCCTCTTGAAGAATGGAAATTTAATTTTTTCTCAGGACCCTCCTGAAGAATGGAAATTTATTTTTATACTCAGGACCCTCCTGAAGAATGGGATAAGACTTTCCTGAAGAATGGGATGTTATTTTTCTGTTTCACCTTTTATTTTGAGGTCAGGAACATATTTGAAAAGTCATAAGTAACAATTCAGGAGCCCGCCTGAAGAATAGGGTGAACATTATCAGTTGCAAGTCAGGAGCCCGCCTGAAGAACAGGGTGAAGAAATAGCAGATCAGGAACCCGCCTGAAAAATAGGGTGAACATTATCAGTTACAAGTTCAGGAGCCTGCCTGAAGAATAGGGTGAAAATTATCAAGTTCAAGTCTAAGGAAAGTTTGAAGAATAAATCAATTATCAATTTCCTCTCTAATGACCAAAAGTAAACGAGAAGGAACATTTCGTGTTTCAAGTTCAACTCATAATAATGACTATCTCACCATTTGAGAAGTCATGAAGATTCAAGTCAAGATTCTAGAAAGTTGCATAGATAGGATCTTTTACTTGTATCTTCGTTTTCTATTTTTGTTATTCATTTAAATGTAAAAGCAGGAAGTCGTGAACTGGAAATTCGACGGAACCTCACTCGACCTTTAACTCGTCCGCTCTCTATTTAACCTTTGAACAACAAGTGACCTAATTCCCTTATAGCTCGGGATATGTAGGCGGTCCAAAATCAGGACTCAATCACATCTTTTATTTTATTTTATTTTATCTTTACTTTTCGAATAATTGGAGGATAAAAAATCACCTCTTTGTCTACTTCTTTGTATGAAAACTCTTCAAGATTTCAAACTAAGTGGTGCAAAATGTAGACACGTGATTTTTGACCCTCCCCGAGTTTTAACCTATTTATCGGCATTAAATATTTTTATTTTTATTTTTGTCCAATATTTATTTTAGTTTTTATTTCATTTTCAATAAGTTTAGTTGAAAATAAATAAAAAAATAATAAGTAGAGTTACTTTTTGGGATATTTTTATTTGTATTGTTATTTTTGTTTTTAAATTATATGAAAATTAAATTTTTTTATATATTTTCCTTTTAATTTTAATAAATAGACTAGTAGTTTTATTATTATCTTAATTATATTTGTTTTAAATTATTTATCAAATTTTATTAAATTTTCTTAAATATAAAATTAATTAGTTATTATTATTATTATTATTTTATTTATTTATTTATTTTGTTTACTATTGTTATTATTATTTTCTGTAATAGTAATCTTTTTAATAAAAATATAATAAAATAAAAATTAAATAAAAATTTTAAAATTTTAAATACTAAAACTACCCAACCTCTTCCACTTATCTGACTTCCCTCTCAACTGTTCCCTCCGACACTCCCTTTTTAAGAGAAACTCCCCAAATCAAATCAAGGTACATGAACACTGCTACAGATAATACACACACGGGAAAAAACAACAAA
This sequence comes from Capsicum pubescens, assembly GCA_030864215.1. Taxonomy (NCBI): domain Eukaryota; kingdom Viridiplantae; phylum Streptophyta; class Magnoliopsida; order Solanales; family Solanaceae; genus Capsicum; species Capsicum pubescens. The sequence goes on from CM061547.1 coordinate 143,330,992, forward strand.
AAAGGAAGAGTATGGAGCAGCAAAAGAGAAAAACATGAGAGAAACCCAATAACAAAAGAGAACAAGAGAGATGACATTTGAGAAAAACAAAACAAAGAAAAACTACAAAAAAGACTAAGGAAAAGTGAAGAACTAAGAGAGAAAGGAAGATTAGAAAACAAAATAGAAAAACAAGAAAACCAGTAGGGAAAACGTACGAAGAAAAAGAGAGCCAACAAGTAGGAGACAACAAGAAAGGAAAAGAAAAGAGTTTAAGGTTGGATCTCTCTTTGAGTTTTCGGTGATGGTGTTCTTTCTTCTTTTTTTCGGTTTAATTCATCAAGAAGGTTCCTATCAAGTTTCGTATTATTTATTTTATAATTTTTGTTATAAATCAAAGCATGAATGAAGTTATTTCAATGGCTTCTTATATTATTTAATATGTTTAGTTTATTATTTTTATGTAATTTATGCTTTATGTCTTTATTTGTAATTCGTTTGTTGTTTTTGAAAAAATGTTAATTAGATTTGTTTAATGAGATAATTTTTATAGTTATAAGTGTTTAAAGATATAAAATTGCGTTTAGTTAACATGTAAATTAAAGTCTAATGGTGTTAGAAACCACAACTTGTGACTCGTACATGCATGCAAAAAGAAAATTAATAATAATAAAGAAAAAAGAAAAGATGGGAATTTAAGTGAAGAAGTTATGAAGAAAATCTTGTTTTCATATATAAAGTTTTGATATCTGTGGCTTCTGAAGGTATAAGATTGGTTTTGAATTCTTGATTTATAACTCACGTTCTTTTTTTTATATATATTTTTTGAACATTTTCCATATCATTGGATGAAAGTTCAATTAGTTTATCTTTAACTATTATAAGTTAGTTAAATAAATTAACTTTGTATAAAATAAGTTTACCAACTGAAAACTTGGAATAATGAATTTGTAACAAAATTTTAAGAATCCAAGCGTTAATCAAAATTAGGTGTGATTAATAAAGATTAACCATATTTTGATTACACTCTTTGGTTGATATTTAGTTAATTTTAAATCGTCATATGTATGGCTACGCTCCTCAATCGAGAGTATATGTCACGATTTTACACGTAGGTAAATTTGGCAATTAGTCTAACCAACAAAATTTCAACATCAAATCATGTTCGTGTTAACATTTCAAATTGCATGCATTATGCTTGGATAATAGCTACATTCGAATCACTTTCGCCAATTACTGTATGTGTCTTGATAATCCGTTTTATTTTGCGGGGATATGATAGTCTCACTCTAAGCATTTTTAAAATGTGCTCTTTTGGATTGGATTTTGTTTAAGGACCTCTCTAATTAACTTAGTATTTGGAAGCCGATTTAGTTAGAGTAGATAATCTCAAATACCCTAGAGCTTGCTTAAACTCGGGTGACGGATTGCGATTTTATTCAAGACCCGTCATAATTGAGAAAAGATAAGAGAGAAAAACTCATTTTGTAAGGATGCGAGACAAGTTGCAGGTTAATCCAAAACTTGTTGTAAATTTAATAATAGAGTGAAGAGAGTAAGAATGAAGAAGAAAATTGTCTCGCATCTTCAAAAGACGAATCCATATCTTTTAATGCTAGATAAACTTTAGACACCTTTAACATATGTCTCTATTAAGAATGCGGCATATGCATCTTTATGAGATGTTTAAAAATAATTCGAGGATGCAACGTTGCACCTCAACAAAGATCCTCCCTAAAAATTAATTTTCACCTACTTAATACAAGACGTATGGACTGACATTTTCGGTATAATTAAAAATGAGTGAATCAGGACTGTAAACATAGTTTATCCAAAATAGTTTAAGTCAAGTAATAGTCAATAAAAGCGATTGTGCTAGAACCACGGGATTCGAGGGGTGCCTCACACCTTCTCCTCGATCAACAAAATTCCTTACCCAGTCTTCTGTTTTCGCAGACCATAATAAAGAGTCATTTCCTTTTGATTAGGGATTCAAAAAGATGACTTGGAACACCATAACTCAATTTGAAGTGGCGACTCTAGAAATAAAACAATCCCTATTCAAAACCGTCACTTTAATTGGAAAAACCCTTCGACTCGACCCTCGAGCGAAAAAGGGGTGTGACAGCCACAATGTAAAATTCAAGATTAGGGAAGAGAAACATGCTTGAAATACACAAGGAGTAGAAAACAATTTGAAGTTTGGAGCCCAGATGGTAATTTCACTGTAAAACCCTTAAATGTACTTGGATATTGAGTTTGAAAGAGAAAGAGAATGATTTGATCTTTGAATCTAAAAGGGGAGGGGTTATTTTATATTATAAGGTCGTACCAGAGGTAAAAACACCAAAAACACCTTACCCTAAGTGAAAAAACAAGAATTGAATGAATTTAAAACATCAGTGTGGAACGCCGTTATCATGGAGGGTAGCGGCGACACAACCTCCGTGACACAACCTTATCATGCAGGCTTACCGCCTCAGGATCCCAAAATAACCCCGAACCCCATCCGAAAATTCCAAAATATTTCCAAAACACCCTTTTAACATCCCTAAACATAATTCAACTAAATATTGACACTACACACGCAGAAGGGTTAAAAATAAAATCATCAAAGTTTTACAGGGTCTCAATCTTTCCCCCCTTAGGATCATTCATACCTGAGTGATAAGTTAGGACACTTTTAGCATAAGAATAGAAAGAATACACCAAAAGTCAAATGACAAACTCAAAAATTAACAAGAAGAAAACAAAACTCATACCATAAGTACTTTCATCTAACCCAGGGAACAAGAAGGAATACTTTGCCTTCATATCTTCCACAACATCCCATGTAGCTTTCTCTACCTTTTGATTTTGCCAAAGAACATTCACCAAAGCTACATCCTTGGTCCTCAACCAACTAACTTGCCTATTCAATACCTAAACCGAAACTTCGTCATAATAAAAGAAATCCGTAAGACAAACATCCTCAATAGGCATTAATAATGAAGGATCACCCATACACTTTTTCAATACGGACACATGAAAAACAAGATGAATCGAAGCTAAACTTGCACACAAAGCTAACTTACATGCGACATTCCCAATCCTTCTCAAAATATAATATGGACCAACATAACAGAGACTGAATTTCCCCTTCTTCCCAAACCTCATAACTTATTTCATAGGAGAAACCTTTAAAAATACCCAATCACTTACTTTAAACTCCAACTCTCTTTGCCTCACATTCATAAAATACTTTTGGCAACTTTGAGAAGTCTAATGTCTTTTTCTAATTTCCTACCATAAAGATCCTCAAAAGGAGCCATCTGAATGCTAGAATGATAATTGTTGCTATAAGCAAACTCAATAAGATAAAAATGATCAGCCCAACTACCTTTAAAATCGATCAAACGGTCCCTGTTGTATCCTCCAAAGTATGAATAGTACGATCCAATTGTCCATCTGTTTAAGTGTAGAAGGCAATGCTAAGGTTCCCTTGAGACCCAAACCTTTCAAAAATAAATGCTAAAGATGAGAAGAAAATTGCATACATCGGTCTGAAATAATGGACACTGGGAACTATGCAACTTCACAATATCCTAAATGAATAACTTAGCTTAACCCTCACCTAAGTAGTTTGTCCTCATAGGCAAGAAGTGAGTAGACTTAGTCATTATATCCATAATAATCCAATTATACTCGACTCACATTCGCATAATACTTTTGGAGAATTTGAGCGGTTTTATGTCTTTCTATAATCACTTCCACCTTCTCTATAGCTTAGTGATGTTGTGTGTATTTATGCATTCTAGTGTCACTATTCTGGTCTTTTTAGCCTTCTTTTGAGGATGATTCGTATGTTATATGGGTTTATAACGATATAAATATGAATCTAAGTGTCAAAGTATGTGATTACAATGTACAAAGTAAATTCCAAACAAGTTTGTACTTAATTGAGTCATTTAGAGTTCAATCGAGAGAACTAGGTTTACTAGCTTCAGCTAGTTGTGTCTCTAGTTGGTTTCGTTGGATTCTATTGTGTTTGAAGGGTTACAAATATTTTAAATGTGTAACTATGAGTTTAACAACTTATTGTTAGTGTTCAAAATTTAATTTGATTAAGTGTAGTGGTAGAACAATAAGTTGAAGATCAATAAGAACTAGTCTAGTCTTAACTCTTGTTTTGATTCATCGTTATGGATATTGTGTTGTTTAAATTTCTAATTCGTGGTGTGTGATTATGTAGGAAGATTTGTGAGCTGAATATGGTGATATATGGAGGATATAAAAGCTGAAAACCAAGGCAAAACAACACCACAAGGAAAAGAAAGAAGCGGAGGAACACTTAGAGAAATATTGGACGCAAAAGGCCATCCCAGTGTGTGGAGGCGATTAGCCTGTGACACCCCATACATAGCAGTGCTTTAAAGAAGGCACAAACCCCTCTATAGAAGCACTCTAAAGTAGGATCAACCCCATTTGGAGTGGTGCAATACACAAGGTGGCAACCCCTCTACTCCCATGCTCAAATTATTGGAATTCTCCTCATCCTAAATGGCTTTGGCTTACCCTTTTGCTATAAATACATCATTGCACACGTTTTTAATTATCTTTGGGATGTCTTGGAACATAAAGGAGCTGCTACTACACGTTTTTTTAGGTTTTACATTATTTCTTTATCTCTCTTTTAGATTATATGATGTATTCGACCTTTTGGATCATGCTAATGACTATGAGTGGATAGAAACCTCCTTTCCGGGGTTAAACCCAAGAACATGAGTACTATTATTTTGAATTAAGTTCATTAATTTTGGTTTTCATTATTGATTGTGTGTTTACCTTTAATTTAACTCTTTGATGGATTGATCACCCAAAAAATATATCAATTATTTACCTTTTGATCTCGGGAGAGGGAATAAGGAGATAGAACATGGAGATAAATAAAGTTGGGTTCGTATTTGATGAGTGGTGTCTTTAACACTCATTCATGATCATTATTCATGCACAATGCCTTGATTTGAATGCATTAATGAGACAAACTTGTGATTAGATACACTAATATCCACTCGATGTTATTAAAAAAGCTAAGGAGGTCAAAAGATGTGGATTGGAGCTGAAAATGATGAAGAGGGAGCATAGAAGAGTGCAGTTGAAAACCTGGATTGCATCAGCCCCTATTACCGTTACCGTGGTCCTCTAGCTGTGGTCGCGACCAATTAAGATGGTCAGAGAAACACTGTTGTGAAATCTAACTGCGATCGCAGTCAAATACATGCGATCGCGGATCAGCAGGAACTGGCCCAAGGGTAGAATTGTAAAATGTCATGGACGATTCTCAAATCATATATAAGCAAAAACCCTATCTTCTTTGGGTATTGCTTGTCTCATAATATAGTTTTGAATTCTAAGTTTGAAACCCTAATTGGGCAAGTGTGTAATCAATTCTGGAGACTTAAATTTCTTAATTTCTTGTTGAAAAATGAATGCTTTGGTTGACCCACATGGTATATCTTTATTTTCTTTCTTCATGAGTAGCTAAGTAATATAGTCCTTGTATTATGTTAAATTAGTGTGTAATTGTGTGTGGATATTATTGTGTTTCCATGGATTTTAGTTGTTGAGTATGGATCTCACCATTTCTTGAGCTTATGAGTTGGGGTTTGATGGGTGAAAACTCCAAATTTCCAAATGGGTTTGATGGGTGAAAGCTCCAAGCTCTAGAAACTCTTTGTCATCCTCGAAAAAGGGACTTTGGTGAATATTATGTAACCCATAACATCATCGAAAAAGGGTTATCGGGGGAAAAGGCAATAGTGAACAACTAAGCCTATGATTTACTACCCTTTGCAATCTTAGAAATAAGAGTTTAGGAAGTATAAATCATGTCAAGAGCATCATCCTAGAAATAGGGATGCTTGGTTGAGGTTTTTGATGGTTACATAAAATCTACACTTATTAGGTGCTTGAAAGAGCCAATGGGTGAAATTGTTGTTGTTTGATCGAAATATTGACCTCAATGATATTCGACCTAGCCTATCCATTACTCAACAACTAAATCCCTTGATAAACCATCATTATCCCACATACGTTACCTCTAAGGAAACATAATCCCAAGATTCCTCCAAACCTTGAATTTAGACTATAGATAGTATTTACTTCATACTAATTAAAGTTTGTGTGAAGAATTTTTGACAAATTCCCCCCATTATTTATACATGTTGTTTCCATTAGCATTCCAGGTAACCTTATAGTAATTTGTGTACCCATTGGTTGGAAGTCTATAGCATTCACTCCTTGAGATTCAATCCCGATTTACATTAGGTTACTTGACAATGAACGCCTCACCCCTCAATTATGGGAGTGAGTTGAGCGTTATCAAATTGGCGCCGTTATCGGGGAGTGAAATATAGATTTCATTTGTGTGGTACTATTCTTACTTGGGAATACCCAGAGTAGGGTAATTTACTTTATTTGTTATTTTTAACTATTTTGTAGGTAATCAAAGTGTGAATAGAGCGATGAGTGATAATGCAAGAAATTTTGGTCTCTTTGATGCTCCACTAGACGATGAGGTCCAATTGAATGAAGAGGGAAAAATAAGTGCTATACGCATCCCACCAACCAATGGAAATGGTGTGTTTCATATGACTAGCGTTATTCTTCACATGTTATAATTGAAAGGATTATGTTGGGGTCAAGCATATGAGGACCCAAGAGTTCATTTGAAAAAAATTGTGGAAATTTGTGCGATATTTAACAGTGCATATTACACAAGAATCCATCCGACTTTGGTTCTTTCCATTTTCACTAATGGGTGAGGCGGTTTTATGGCTCCGTTCACTTCTACCCGACTCAATCACCTCTTGGGAGGAACTCACCACGGTTTTCCTTGATAGATACTTCCCACTATAAAAAATGCTTCAAAATAGGGATGCGATTGTAAACTTCCGACAATTGAATGGGGAACCATTATTTGAAATGTGAGAGAGGTTTAATGGAAAGCTAGCCCAATGCCCAAATCATGAGGTCCCGAATAAGATTCTCCTTGAGATTTTCTATAGATCTCTTGACCCATTGAATAAAACAATTGTGGATAATGCGGCGGGTGGCTTTATTGTCAAATTTTATCATCTTGCGACTTTCTGAATGATAGGTGATGTATCCAAACAAAATTAAGGGTGGCACACCCGTGATACCAAAGTTCCTAAAACCCCTTCTACTACCTTTGTGGTGACCAATGAGCAAAGAAAACGAGAAGAGGAGAACGAGGAGAACATAGATAAGATGATGACCCAGCTTGAGCTTCTAATGAAATATGTTATATAAAGTGGTAAATGTCGTAACATCAAAACCTTATGAAGATAATGATGAGGCAAAAAAGTTGGAAGAAGAAATTTGATACTTGGCAAACTACTCGGGGGGTTCCTACCCCGCCTATCAAAGGCAAGGTGGCAATCAAGGTTGGATGGATTAAGACCAAGATATAGATTGGAGAGATAGAAAACGTGACTATGACCGCTACATTCCTCCTCAAGATAGGGCTAAGGTCAAGGATTCAAATGTCATTGGCCTTAAAAGTTTCAAGACCAAAGATGTTTTGGCACGAATCTTGAGTAGAGTTGAAGGTACGGACAAAATGGTCCTTGATTTGAAGGTTGATTTCTCCGTGCTCTCCCAAACGGTGGTGTACCACTCCGCCCCCATCAAATAATTAGAGACACAAGTCGGGCAAATCTCCATGCAACTAAATGTAAGGGACAGAGGTGGACTTCTAAGTGAGACTATCGTTAACCAAAAGAATGAAGCACAAGTCTTAGTAATTATCACTAGAAGTGAGAAAGCACTTGAAGAGCCTCTTTGAGGAGAGGTGAGTGAAAATATGTCCAAGGCCAAGACAAAGAAGGTGACACCTCAAAGAAAAAAAGTAAATGATGAGAAAGATCTAGATGAAAGTGATGAGAAGGTGGTCGAAGTTGAAAAGTCACGAGGAGAAGCAAATCCAACAATCCATATCCCTCCCCGTTCCCTCAACGGTTGCATAAGAAGGAAGAGAGCGACAAATTGAGAAAATTTATGGAAAAACTTAGCAATATTTCCATAAATATCCTACTACTTGAGGCAATTCAAGAGATTCCACTATACGCTAAGTTAATGAAGAAGTTAATGTCCAAGAAGAAGCTCGTTAAGGGTGATATCATCGAAATCACTCATGGGTGTAGCGCTGTCATGGATGGAAAAGTTGCAGAAAAGAAAAACAACACTGGGGCCTTTACTATCCCTTGCACCATTGGTACTCATGAGTTTGAAAAAGCTTTTTGTGACCTTGGTGCAAGCATCAACCTAATGTCGTATGTCATCTATAAGAAACTTGGCTTGGACACTCCTACACCAACCTCGATGCGACTTTTGATAGCGGACCGGTCTATGAAAATTCAGTGGGTATATTGTTTGATGTCCTCATGAAGGTGGATAAATTTATTCTCCTGGCGGATTTTTTTGTATTAGATTGTGAGATGGACCAAGAGGTGCCTATCATCCTTGGTCATCCTTTCTTGGCCATTGAGAGAGCCATTGTAGATCTAGAGTTGGGAGAAATAAAATTTTGGGTGCAAGAAGATAAGGTATCATTCAAAATTTGCAAGTCAAAAAGGCAAACCACGGAGCTCCAAGTAGTATCCATGGTGGATGCTGAAAATAAGACAGTGCAAGTTGAGGGGTCTGAGGCCCCACCGTGAGAATAAAAGAATAAAGACATCGTGCCATGATAATAACTAAGGCACTAGGTGGGAGGCCAACCACGAATGCCACGAAAGTGGATCACATTTTTTTTTGTTATATTCTCGTAGTGTAGATGTTATCTTTTGCATTTGAATAACCCATGCATTTTTGTCACTTTGGATTACATTAAATGAGCTTTAAGAAGGGTAAAGTGTGAAAGTTTATTTTGAAAATCCGAGCAGGGAAATTTTGTGAGAATTGAGTTAAATGCTAAATAAGGGAAAATAGGAGAGCAAAAACTGCTCTCAGTTACCGCGATCACGGTCATTGTGCACAGTCGCGGTTACACTAGTGCCCGCGGTCACGGTCATTTTAGTCATTTAAACCTTAGTCTCCTTCATTTCCCTCAAACTCCCTTTTCAAGGTTTTACTCTCAAATCTAAGCTACATTATTGTCCAAGTGGTAAGCTCTCAATCATCCTTCATGCACATCCCTCTTGCATCGCAACTCCGGTAGGTGACATGAACCCTTGCTTTTATTTTGGGAAGATAGAACATTAAGTGCATGATTAAGAAAGACTAAAGTTTAAATTGTTATGCTTTACATGTTGTCATACTTATTATTATTGTGGTGTTGGTTTCTTGATTGAGGTGTATACATAAGTGGGGAAAGCTTGAGTACCCAATAGTGTGTATGAAAGACAAATGTGATATGCACACCTTGTGTTCGATAAATTGCTCGAATAAACTTTCAATAGTGGTATTTACTTTTTAAGGGAACATTCACACACACTAATAGGATTGTTCACATGACCTTCATTTGCACCCATATTGTATAACATGCTGGTAGTCTAGAATTGGAAGGAAGTTGACTACACAGAACTGACATGGAACCAACCTCAGGTGTCGCAATCGCAAACATAGACCGCGACCGCGGTAATACAGACGCGGCTCTGATCTGTAATCACGGTAACTGAGGGCAGGTTCCTGTTATGTCAAAAATCTTGTACTCTTAATTTTTAGCAAGACAAACCCAAGGACCTAGTCCAATGAACTTTAATGATCAATCTAGCACAACCTATATGATTCGACTGACGTTAAAAGATATAATGTGTGTTTAGTGTTTTCAAGACAACCTCAGGGATAAGTTTGATCACATCAAGTTCATGGCACCCGAATGCCACACTCACTACTATAGTGATCTTTCAAAGACAAAGTTGTTGTTAAAAAGAGGAATTTGTTTAGAGAATGTACCGGAGAAGCTACCAACTTTTCATGAGAAACTTGAAGCCATAGGGTGGAGGTGTTTTCCCCAGATCCATACCTTGCAAATGATCAATGGGTCTATGAATTTTACACAAATATCAGTGAAGTATCTTTCTCATACCCACTCAATATAATTGTAAAGATGCGGGGGAAACCGGTGAAAGTTGGGGCTAAGCAAATCAATAATGTTTATGGGCTCAAGCAGGCCAACATGGGTGAATTCAAGGAGAAGGGGTGTAATCAGGGAAATGGTTGGCACAACCTCCTCACCCCTAAATTATAGGAGTGAGTTAAGCGTTATCAATATTTTTTTATGAAATAAGGAGTTCAAATTAGCGTTTAGGAAAGGGATGTACCTAGAAGCCTTACTTGATTCAAACATAGGATGATAGATTTAATAACTTTATTGGACTATTACATCCCTGCTCAATGATGAAGTTGTAATGTTCAAGTTAGGTAAACGATTGGAGTTTGGGAGACCATGATCATGCAATTAACCCTACGAATCAACAACCAAGATAAGCAAGTTAACGAATGAAGTTCAATAACATACTATGATTGTTCAAAGTGATTTAACCCTGGGTTTTACTCCTATTGATTGTCTCAGGTACTTTATTTTTACACATTTCTTACTTTACTTGTAATTTACAATATTCCAAACTCTTTTTGGTTACCTTTGCATCAAATTAATCTTAGAAGTTAAACCATAATTGAATCGTTGTTAGATTAAGTCCCTATGGGATCAGTACTTGGCTTCTTGAAGGCCATTTTACTACTTGGTAGACCACCACGTACACTTGCATGTGCACTTGGGCACTGTCAAATTTTTGGCGCCGAAGTTATCATAATTTGGGTAGAATAACGTGAATCCCTTTCTTAGGAGTGTAAATTCTGTTTAAAACTAAATATATCCAAATCATGTAGGATTCAGGTATTAGTATTATATCAAATTTTTTTAGGATTAAATATTAATGTTATCCCACTTCAAAAAGGATTAGGCTACCGTATCTGCTCAGATCTCTACATTGCAAAATCAAATAAGCACTCTGAAGTTGGGAGTAACATAGCCTACAGCCACAGTCAATACAATCCAACAAGATACTGGTTGGTGTGAAGTCTGTGGAAATAGTGGCCATACAACTTCTATGTGTGCATTAAATAAGAAAATCTGTGATGCAATGTTCAAAGGCCTAATTATGGTAATGCTTACAACATGAAGTGGCAGACTCAACACTAAATCAACAATGGAATGCCCAGCCGTAGCAATTTCAGCAACAACAGGCTCAACAAAATCAATCAAATAACAACTTGGAAGAATTGATGAAACAGATTTTGGCTGGTCAAGCACAAATGGCTGTAGATATGAAAAGTAACCAGGAAGAAATAAAAAATCAGCAAGCTGCCACAAGAACTTTAGAGTTAAAGTTGGGGCAATTACAATAGACTCTAAATACCAGGCCTCAAGGTGGGTTGCCCAGAGATATAGAAAATCTAAAACAAGTTATGGCAATCACTTTGAAGAGTGGTAAAGAGCTTCATGGAGAACCTCCCAAGGAAACTAAGGAGGTAGATGCAGATTTGACTGCCCGACAGGTATCCGAAAATGTTGTTGAAAATTCAAGGAAGTCTGAGTACTCAAAAGAAAAAAGTTGTTGATGAAGTGAAGAAGGTCCCACAATTGCCCTTTCCACAAAAGCATATAAAGGAAAATGAGGATGCGTGTTTCAAGAAGTTCTTTGACACATTTAGAGAACTACATATTAACCTTTCTCTTTTAGAAGTTTTGCAGGAAATGTCCAAGTATGCTAAGTACTTGAGGGATATGGTGGCTAATAAAGTTAAATTGTAGGATGTAAAAGTGGTAACACTCACTAAAGAGTGTAGTTTTGTGGTTACCCAAAAGATGTCAAAAAAGCTTAAGGACCCAAAGAAGTTTACTCTTCCTATTAAGATTGGCAACATCGAGGTGGTGCAGGCACTTAGTGATTTAGGGGCAAGTATCAACTTGATGCCCCTATATTTTTTCAATACATTGGGTTTGGGGAAACCTAGACCGAGCTCTGTACTACTGTAGTTGGAAAACGGGACCATAATCCATCCGGTAGGAATGATTGAGGATATCCTTATAAAGGTTGGTAAATTTATTATTCCTACTGACTTTATTATTGTAATTTTCAGGCAGATGAACAGGTACCAATCATCTTGGTACGCCCATTTTTAGCAATGGGTGGAGCTTTAATTAATGTTAGAGAAGGTATGCTCACAATAAGGTTGGAGGATGAAGAAGCGGGTTTCAAAGTTTACAAGCCGCTTAACACAATATCCCACTATAAAGACTTATGAATGATTACTATTATTGAAGGGGATCAGTGTGGGGTGGTTAATCCTCCAAAGACCTCTTCGGACACCCTCATTGAGCACCTTAAGCGACAACCACCTAAACCAGACATGATGCAAGTTAATGAGCCTAAAATAGATAAATTTTAAAATTTTGTTTCCCTTGAGAAGCCACACCCAAGAGGAGTGAAAAGAATAAAAAAATATATACCAAGTATGAGAAAGAGAAGGAAAGAGAACGACTTAGTCATTAGTTGGGTCGTGCCGCGACACTTAATTCGGTGCTGCTTGGGAGGAAATCCAAGTTAAGTAGGAATGTTTTATTTTAGTTTTTACTTCATGTAGTTTTTTGGTTTTGTTGAGTCGCGGGTTGATAAGAAGTCTTAGTACCAGAAACCTGAGCTAAGATTATGGCAAAGACTGAGTGTGGGTCCCATGGGCCTCCTTTATGTGTAAAGATGCTACTAGCTAGGACTACAGGCCTCAGGGAGTATTTCTATCTCTTACTTTTAAGTTCACTTTGGGGACAAAGTAGATTTTTAAGTGTGTGGTAGGGGAAATTCCTAATTTTGGGCTCAATTTTAAAAAAATTGTTTAGGAATAAGTGAGATATTCGTGTTGGTGCTATTTTTGACTACATGATGCAAGTTTTTTTTTTTGCAAAAAGCATGTTGATTGTTGGAATGACTACTTTTTAGACTCCTAGGCTCATGTTTATGACTCTTTTACTTGTTGGCTTAAAGTTTGAATTCATGCTATTGTTTGTTTGCGTGTCTATGATGATCTTATACGAGTCAAGAATGTGCCATGTGCCATGTGCGTGTGAGGTATTTTTATATTCCTTGTTGTGTGTGATGTCTAGAACTTACCCGATGCATGTTTAAAGTGAAATAAAGAGTGTGGGTTTAGGAGATGATATAGGCATTTCTTTGATAGCCTTGTTTAGACCTTCTTTTTGACCTACCTGTGTGCTTAATCTTAGTCAACCCCATTGAGCCTTTCACTTTTTCTTTGGTAGCCTTATGTGTAGCCTAATCCCTTCTTTTATAGACCTTGATTTGATCCAAAGCTACTAGGCTCTTTAATAAAAAAATTAATTGAGTAAGGAGTGTGAGAAATAAGAGGAGAAAAGATGAAATTAAAGCCCCTAAGTGTTAGCTATTGGTGTTTAAAAAGTTGTTATCTATTATGGTGGGGAGTTAATTAATGAAGAGAATAAAAAAATTGTTCAAATTGAATGAGTTATGCATAGAACACTCCCACCATAGTGTATGTGAATGATCTTGATAAGATGGGGTAAAAACAAAAGAAATGGGTAGACAAAAATGGTGTAATTTGGTTATTGGAGATTGGTTTTAATTGAATGTAAAAATTAGTGTATTAAAGCACTTAGGGAAGATAGTCACTATTATTCCAAAATAGTTCCTACCCATTCCTTGGCTTACATTACAACATACCAATTGTAGGGTGCGGATTAGGCGCGGTAACTTTACTAAGAAATAAATAGTTATTGATTGTAGGGTGTGGATTAGGCGCGGTAACTTTACTAAGAAATAAATAGTTATTGGGTAATAAGTATTTATTTTAATATAATGTATTTTGTGAATATTATTGATTGAAATATTTTTCATTTTTATCTTCTTGACTTAAGATGTTTTATTAATTCATATTCTAAATTAGATATTATCGTAATTAAATTATCTAGTGCTCTAGGTTCCTCGTTAGTACTATGTAATCTTTTGTATTCTTGGTATAAATTATATAGTTGAGTTTCGATTTCTTTTAATGATTTATTCTTTTCGTACGATGTATCCATTAATTTATATAATTGTTAAATGCTTTGTAGTAATATTTATTAACTATTTTTCTTCGTTCTTGTGTTTTTTTTTCATATATTTTATTAATATATTCAATTTTACTGATATTCATATTTTGGGGGGTGATTAAATGGTAGTTGATTAAATGCTTTGCTATAATATTCTTTAGCTTTTTCTCTTAGTTTTTGTAAGTCTTCTATATTATTTTTAAGATATTCTAAATTTTCTATATATTTTGTTTTAAAATATTCAATTAAATTCATTTTTATAAGGTTTTCTGTTAATCTTATTTCTTCCATTTCTTGTTACCAGTATTTTAGATATTTGTAGTTTATCATTTTATTCTTCTAAAGTAAATGTATAATAATCTATTCTACTTGTACTATATTTAATATCTTGTTTGAGGTTATTAATACTACTAACTATTTTTTATTGTTCTCTTCTTAATAAATTTTTTAAACTATCTAAACTTTTATCTTTGCTTTTTTCTAAATTTTTCAAGGTTTCGTCTATCCATTTTAATTTTTCTATTAGATTTTCCATTATTTCTCTAATTTGTTTTCTATAATCAATTTCTTTATGTAGGTCTTCTTGGTTTTCTCTAATTTTCTTAATATATTCTGACATTTTTAGTCTGTATAATATCCATTTGAATCTAAATAGTATTGATGTTCATAATATATGCGTAAGTTTTCTATACTATTTAATAATTCTTCCTCTTCATAATCTTGTAATTTTTCCCATATTATTTTCTTTATGTATATGATTTCTATATCTCTAAGTATATATAAAACAAGTATTTTAATATCATCTATCATTTAAGCTTGATTAAACGCTTTTTCATAACATTTTTCAGTTGTTTGTTTTAGTCTAAGTAGTTCTTGCATATTTTCATTAAGAAACTCTATATATTTTATATCTTTAGTTTTCATGTATTTGTCTAAATTTACTTTCATCTGTTTTTCTACTAACTGTATGTTTCTCATATTTTTTTCCCAAAATTCTAGATATATGTAATTTATCATGGTAAGTATTTGTAAGAGTAGTTAGGTAGGCATGGTATGTAATTTATTCTAGTCATATAATATTTACCAAATGCTTTTTCTAATATGATTTTTCTTATATCTACTACTTTTATATCCTTACGTGAATACAAAATAAGTATTTTAAATTTATTTACCATTTCGTCAGATAAATAATTATTCATTTTTCATAAAATTGCTATTTTCAAAATATTCCCTTCAATCATACACATAACAAAACATGATCATATTAGATTACTATATACTAGATCATTCTTAAATAACATGTTCGTCGGTCACTATTAGCATGGTAATCCAGATACTTTTCGCTTAAACAACGCCTCAACTCTGGCTACTCCCCACCACGGCTTCTTGCCTTATTGGTTTCACTTTTAGGATGTCATAGTTCTTAGGGATTTTTCTCCGTTTCCACTTTGCTAATAAACTTCTTAACATGCTATTCTTTGAATAATTCTACTATAAAGTAACTAACATGAACTTATCTTATTATATCATGATTGTTAGGAATTATGAATTTAACTATCCATAATACTGAATAAATATACCTGTTCTGGTAAGTTCGATAATCCTAAGTTTTGTTCCTCCATAGATTTTTCCATTGAAATATACCTGTTTTTAAATGAATAAGCAAAATATTTGTTGTGGACAAGAGAGAGAGTTTTTGCTTCAACACATGAAGGCTTGCCTTTGCACTGTCTTCGGTTCTTCTATTTATAACTGAAATTTACATATGATGTTTCCTAAAAAATGACTTGAAAAATCAAACCCTATACTAGTCTAGGCTAGACTAATTAATGTTTACAAAAAAGTCTTCATCTTTTTAAAAGATGACTTTGACATAAAACACTAAATGACAAAAAAAACTTTAAATGCCTATCAAAATCTTTTACGTAAAGTAAATTTATTCACATGTCTTTTGTCTTTATCTCTTTCTTCCGTATCTGTTTTGGTTATCTTCTTTATTTTTTGTCAGTGTAGCATCACATTTGGAATAAGGTTGTGCTTGCCACTATATCTGCTGCATATGTGGTCTTTGTATTTTTGGCCAACTTTTTTGCAAAATTGATCCATAGCTTCTTCTGAAATAATTCCCTTACTGATAGATCGCGTTAATGGTTGTTCTTCTGGTCTGAGGAGTGTTAATCCCCATTTTCTAAGTTCTTCCATGTCATGGTCTCTAACTTCTTTGCAAGTTGAATAAATCAATGCTTGATTCCTTGAATTATATATCCAAACTAGCTTTTTATTTGAATAATTATTAAGTAACTCTGATAATATATTGCTTATTCCAATAACTCTTTTGTTGCGGTAAACTGCTGCTATCTGCGTTTTTGGTATCTCGGTTGGTTCACATATTTCTTTCGAAATAATATAATCTCTGGTCATACCCATTTTGACCACATTAATAGTCTGTTTAATTTCGTCAAATAACATTTCTGATGGTGCGGAATAAAATCGAACATAGAATAATTGTCCGTTGGTAATTCTCTTGTAAGTCATAAATTCTTTGTGAATTTCTGGGATTCCTGCTAACTCTTCTCCATTGGTTGTGTAAACCGTAGATAATAATCCATAATAGTAACATGATTTAATAAAATTTGGGCTTGTTCCTGGTAAGGCAATAAGTTTATTGTAATTTTGGCATTTCTGGGTAATATATCCTTTTTGTTGTGCGGCTAGCTCTTCACTTTGAATAGGTTTGGTATTTAATAAGTTTTGTAAAGTGTGTATGTTGTCAATGTATTTACGAGAAGAATAATTGTATGTCTGTTTTTCTTGGTTAAGTGATTCAGAATAGGTATGTATCTGGGGAGGTGCAAATGCTTCTAAATTTGTATATTTGGTGTATATGGTTTTGAAAATATTTGGCTGAGGTTATAATTCTTTTTCTTTGGTATTTCAGGTCTATTTTGAGTGACTATATTTTTCCCTTTAGATGTTCCTGCAATTGTAATTGAAGTTTCGACAGTAATTTGAGTTTTAAGGTGTTTCTCATCGTCACCTTCTAGGTCTAGTTTTTTAATGTGCTCTTCCTGCACATTATCTTGTTTTTTATAGTGCTCGACTTACACTTTTACATTTGTAACTTCAGTAGTTAGTGTAATAACTCGTTCTTGTAATAACTCCATTTGTTTAAATATTTGGAGCAATAAATCAGTCTGGGTATCTTTGGCATCAGCCTCTTCCATTGGTAAATCAGTTTGAGTAGCTTTGTCTTGATAAGTAATCTGCAATGATATTTTTGTTAGTATTGATTACTTCAATTGTAAATGTAAAATTCAGTATATTTAATACTAGTCTCCGAATTTCCTTTGTCGTAACTGAATTGTGTATTTTTCTTGTTAGCCACCATCGTACCTGTGTATTATCTGTTCTAACAATAAACATGTTATACACGATATATGGTTCAAATGCTATTAGACATTTATACAAAGAACATAATTCATTTCTATTTATTTCCCATTTTATTTCTGTTTCGTTAAACGTTCCTGAATAATACCTACAATGATGTTCTAATTTTTCTTCTTCATACCTATATTTGAGTACTCCTCCATAACTATATTCACTTGCATCAGCTTTTACTATATATGTAAATTTTTTATTTTCATCTGGAAATTGTAATTTTGGTAACTCTTTACAAAGTAATTTTATTTTCTTTACCTGTTTTTTTGTCTTCTTCATTATATCTATATTCTACATCCTTTTTAATTTTTTTGTAATGGTTTTAAGTTTTCTGCTAATTTTGAAATATATTCTCTTACTTGGTTTACTAATCCTAAAAATGATTGTAATTTCTTTTTTGTATTTAATTCTTCTTCTGAATTTATTATTTTTTGGACTATGTGTTGTTGCATTTTGACTCCACTTCTATCTATTTGTATTCCTAAAAATTCTATCTGATTTTTCATAATTTCTGCTTTCTTCTCACTTAAACTTATTCCTGATTTTTCTATTATATCTGTAAATTGTTCTAATAATTTTAAATGTTCTTCTTTAGTTTTTGTATATAATAGTATATCATCTATGTGTACTATACAATTAGGTAATTGTTTAAAATAACTATCCATAAAATGTTGATATCTACCTGGTGCATTTTTATATCCAAATGGTAGTACATTCCATTTATAAAATCCTTGTGGTACCGTAAATGCGGTTAATTCCTTAGATTCTTCTTCTAACTTTAAATGGTAAAATCTCGATTTACAATCAAATTTACTAAAATAATTATATCCTTATATTTGCCTTATTTTTAATATCTTATTTGGTATTGGGTAATTATAAGTCATTGTTTTTGCATTTAAATTTCTGTAATCAATAACCATCCTACTTTTTTCTCTTTTTTGTTCACTATGTTTATTTACTATAAATGCTGGGTTATTATGTTTACTATTACTTTTTTGTATATATTGTTTTTCTAATAATTCTTCTATATGCATTTTAAAATTTTTTAAATCCTCAAAATTATATGTTAATGGTTTCTGGGTTATTATGCTATTTTTATCTATTAATTCAATTTTTATAGTGGTTTTATGTTTTTCCCATCCTTTTAATGGATCTTCACTATATAATTGTTCTAGTTTTTTCTTAATTATTTCTATCTTATTTATTGAAAATATAGTTATTTCCTTTTTATTTATTGAAAATACGACCAGTTCTATTGCATCTTCAGTATTTTTTATATTTTCCAATTTTTGTGTAATTTTTTCACTTCCTTTTATCCAATCAATTTTCTTTCTTATTTTATTAATAACTCTTTTTGCTCTTACTTTCTGTTTACATGGTGTTGTAAACCACCAATCTGTTCTAGTTATTATATGTGGGTATAATTTGTCTAAAAATGGCATTCCTAAAAGTATATCTTTTGATGTTAGCTCATAATTATAGATTTCTTCTATTGTTAATATTTTATCCCATACTTGTGTTTTTATATTCTTAGCTTTATAAGTAATTAAGCTTCCTTCGTTATTAAATCCTTTAACTATTATTGGTGTTTTTAATTTATCCCATTTACTTTCTGGTAAACAATTATATCTACATAAATTAGCTTCTGCTCCTGTATCTATCATAGACGTATAATATCTACTGTAATATCCTTCTACTACTATCTTCATTAATACATATATTTTCATATCATGTTAAAGCTCTTCTTAGGAATAATCTTTCTCTATTATATGTTATAGATAATTGTGTATGTTCTATATTGTATGGTTTTACTTGTTCTAGCCATTTAATTCCTAATATTATGTCTGCTTTTTGCATTTCTTCCTTTATTTCAAATTATTTTTTCATTTTTCTAACTCCTATTATTATTATTTTTTTCTGCTATATTTTTTAGTGTTTATTAAGCTTCTTGGTAGATCTGGGCATATATTATTATCGAATTTTATTTCCTCATTTTTTACTAGATATTTTGCTATATAATTTTCTTCTTGTCCTGTATTTAAGAGTATTAAATATTCCTTTTCATTTATTGTTCCTGTTATGTAATATTGATTTAAATTAACTATTGAACTTGTTTCATAACTTGTTCTTTTTGATGAACTTGATGATTCTGTGTTTTCATAAGCTATTCTTTTTGTTGTACTTATTCTATCATTTATTATTTCTAAATCTTCTTCTATGTCTATATTTTTGTAACTATAATCATTATTATCAATTATTTTTACGAATTGTTCAAAAAGACTTTCTATTTGTATTTTATTAATTTTATTTTTTCCTGTTATTTTGTGTTTTGTAGTTAATACATATAGATTTTTACATCTTGCTGTAAATATTTTACTTCCTGGGGTTAGTTCTATTCTTGATATTTTCCAATATAATACCAATGATTTATCTATATTTTTATCTGTTATTGCTACTGAATAGTTTGCACTTATTATAAATTTAAATTTTTGGTATATTAAATTTCCTTTTGTGGCAGTTATTATACCTTTTTCTATAGGTCTTATAATCCTATCATCTGCTAAATATAGTTCTATTGGTGTATCTATTCCTTCTCTAAAACATGCTTTTATCAATATCTCTGTACCTCCAAGGTGTACATATTTTATTGGGTCTCTACTTTTTATATCGTTTATTTCTTTATTTATTATTCTTTTTGTTACTAATGGTATACTAGCTTTACCTTTTGCATAGCTGCAGTCTATTACATGTTCTTTTTGGCTTACTACATAATATTCTTCCTTTTTCCTAGTAAATATATTTTTTATTGTTGGTATTTTAAATATTTTTTCTACACTTAAGTCTAACTCTTTTCCTTTTATTTCATCAAATACATTGTTATCAAATTTTATTTTTTGATTTGTTCCTTCGTCATTTAAATATTCTTCTTTTGTTATTATTTTTATATCTTCTTTAGTCATTTGGTTTATTTGTATATCTTCTTCAGTCATTTAATTCGTCTAGTTCACTATCTATTTCATTATCTTCTATTTCATTATCTGTTTCATTCTCTGAAATTTCATATATACTGTCTTCACTTTCTAATTCGTAATCTATATAATCTATCTGCATATATTCTGTATTTTCTATTTTTATTTTTGATATTTGTTAATTTTTTGGGTTTTTAGGTAATTTACAATCTCTAGCTAAATGTCCTACTTTTCCACAATTATAACAAGTACATTCCTTCATAGATTTCTTTTTCCTATATGGTCTTTTATGTTTATAATTTTTTACATAATATCTTTTTCTTGGTTTCTTATACTTATATTTTGATTTTTTGTATTTCTTATATTTCTTATGTCTTTTTCTTTTCTTATAATATCTTTCTTCGCATCCAAATTGAGGTGCTATTTTGTCTTTGCAACATGCTAAATTTCTTATTAATGTTTTTTCCATTTTTATTTCTTCTCTATATTTTTCACATAGATTTCTATACCATCGTTGTAAAAATTTTGTTCTTGCTCCTAGAGTATCTACTATTTTTGCTTCATCCCAACTCTTTATTATTTTTGAACTAAATGGTTCAGGTAATTTACTAAAATATAATTTTCTTATTTCTTTACTTTCTTCTGTATTATATGATCCTTTATAATAATATTCTTTAAATGCGCAAGTATATTCATCTATGTAGCGCATATTACATATTGCTAATTTTAACATTAAATTCCTATTTGTATCTTTCTCTTCATTTTGTTCTTCTTCTGTTGTTGTCATGCTACTAAATTCGTCTTTTATAGCTATTTCATATTTTTTTAATAATTCTATAGGTGTTAATTTAGTTGTAGTTGTTGATGATGTTCCTTCTGTGAGTTTGTCAGTTCTTAATACTCTTTTACTATTTTCAGTTAGATTTAAAAACCATAATTTCACTGTTCCTATTCGTGTTTTTTCTATATATTCTGGTGCATCTATTACATTTATATTATTATCTAATAATTGTTTTGTCATATATCCTATCCATAATCGTATTGTTTTTTCTGTATCTATTACACAATCTAAGTCTAAAAAGTTATAATTTTTATTAACTATTTGTTTTGGTGTCCATTTGTCATATTCATTCTTTAGATTATATCTTTTAAACTTATTCTTATAATATGTAGGTTTTCTTATTTCTGATGTTCTAGGTATTATATTTTCATCTTCTTTTTTATCAAGAGTGTTTATTTCCGTGTTTATATTTTCTAAATTTTCTTCATTAATTACTTCTTGTTTTCCATTGATTCCTAATTTTTTTGTATTTGTTAAGATTTCTGTATATGTTTCACTATCTTCCGAATCATAATTATCTGTTTCTTCAACATCTATTGTATTAATTTCTAATTCCTTTGTTTCTATTTCTTTATTGGTTATTTCTAATTTTTTTTTAAATTGATTTATCTCATTTAGTAATTTTTGTTCTTTATCTTTTTCTTTCTGTCTTTTTTTCATACAGATCTTTTAGCATTTGTAGTTCTTTTTCTAATTCAGCAATCCTACTAGTTTTAGTTTCTTCTATTTTTCATATTTCTTCTGTAGTTTGTTGTTTTATTTTTTCTATTTCCTTTTTTCTATCTATTTCTTTGTTTTCTTTTTCTATTCTCACCATAGCTGTCAATTTATCTTCTAATTTTATTTCTTCTTTTTCTAACATTAAATATAAATGTTCACCTATTTTCTTATACCTTCTACCTAAATTAGAAAATACTATTTTTATTTTTAATCCTTCGTGATTTTCATATGTTTTTTCGTCTATTATAAATTCTTCTTTGTTCATTTTTTATTTAATTGTTAATAGATCATGTTGGTATGTATATTCTAGACTATCTATTGTTGATTCTAAATTTGATATTTCTTCTTTTTGTGCATTTATTGAGTTTTTACTAACCCCGACAGTTATGTTATATTGTAGTCTTTCTATCCTTATTTTTAATTCTTTACGCTTTTCAGATATTATTTTCTTTAATTCTTTATATTTTTGTACGTTATTCATTTAAATAATATTTTGAGGAATATCTAAATCTAGTTTTATCAAATGAATCATAATTAATAAATTAATCAAGTAAATCCATATATATACGACTTCTGTATTTTTTAAATAACAAGGCTCTAAATAAAACTCAAATTACTGCCGAAACTTCAATTACAGCTGTAGGAACATCTAAAGGGAAAAATATAGTCACTCAAAATAGACCTGAAATACCAAAGAAAAAGAATTATAACCTCAGCCAAATATTTTCAAAATCATATACACCAAATATACAAAATTTAGAAGCATTTGCACCTCCCCAGATACATACCTATTCTGAATCACTTAACCAAGAAAAACAGACATACAATTATTCTTCTCGTAAATACATTGACAACATACACACTTTACAAACCTTATTAAATACCAAACCTATTCAAAGTGAAGAGTTAGCCGCACAACAAAAAGGATATATTACCCAGAAATGCCAAAATTACAATAAACTTATTGCCTTACCAGGAACAAGCCCAAATTTTATTAAATCATGTTACTATTATGGATTATTATCTACGGTTTACACAACCAATGGAGAAGAGTTAGCAGGAATCCCAGAAATTCACAAAGAATTTATGACTTACAAGAGAATTACCAACGGGCAATTATTCTATGTTCGATTTTATTCCGCACCAGCAGAAATATTATTTGATGAAATTAAACAGACTATTAATGTGGTCAAAATGGGTATGACCAGAGATTATATTATTTCGGAAGAAATATGTAAACAGACTGAGATACCAAAAACGCAGATACCAGTATTTTACCGCAACAAAAGAGTTATTGGAATAAGCAATATATTATCAGAGTTACTTAATAATTATTCAAATAAAAAGTTAGTTTGGATATATAATTCAAGGAATCAAGCATTGATTTATTCAACTTGCAAAGAAGTTAGAGACCATGACATGGAAGAACTTAGAAAATGCTTTTTCTAATATGACTTTTCTTATATCCACTACTTTTATATCCTTAAGTGAATACAAAATAAGTATTTTAAATTTATCTACCATTTCGTCAGATAAATAATTATTCATTTTTCATAAAATTGCTATCTTCAAAATATTCCCTTCAATCATACACATAACAAAATATGATCATATTAGATTACTATATACTAGATCATTCTTAAATAACATGTTCGTCGGTCACTATTAGCATGGTAATCCAGATACTTTTCCCTTAAGATATTAAATATAGTACAAGCAGAATAGATTATTATACATTTACTTTAGAAGAATAAAATGATAAACTACGAATATCTAAAATACTGGGAACAAGAAATGGAAGAAATAAGATTAACAGAAAACCTTATAAAAACGAATTTAATTGAATATTTTAAAACAAAATATATAGAAAATTTAGAATATCTTAAAAATAATATAGAAGACTTACAAAAACTAAGAGAAAAAGCTAAAGAATATTATAGCAAAGCATTTAATCAACTACCATTTAATCACCCCCCAAAATATGAATATCAGTAAAATTGAATATATTAATAAAATATATGAAAATAAAAAAAATACAAGAACGAAGAAAAATAGTTACTTGATTAATTTATTAATTATGATTCATTTGATAAAACTAGATTTAGATATTCCTCAAAATATTATTTAAATGAATAACGTACAAAAATATAAAGAATTAAAGCAAATAATATCTGAAAAGCGTAAAGAATTAAAAATAAGGATAGAAAGACTACAATATAACATAATTGTCGGAGTTAGTAAAAACTCAATAAATACACAAAAAGAAGAAATATCAAATTTAGAATCAACAATAGATAGTCTAGAATATACATACCAACATGATCTATTAACAATTAAATAAAAAATGAACAAAGAAGAATTTATAATAGACGAAAAGACATGAAAATCATGAAGGAAAAAGGCCTATTTGATCCTAAGCGTCATTATTCTGATATTAGTGGAGCACAACACTAATGGAAATCTTATGGTTCATTATGTGTAACTTGTGAATTCCTTGTAAAAGTGAGTGAAATTTGATTTTTGTACCCATTATGTTATAAATTGTATTTATATGAGTGATTATTGGTAATTCTCTTATTGTGAGGGCATATGTTTGATGAATATGGGTGATTCTTGTGATGTCTTTGATTGAAAAATATGCATGAGCTTCCAACTAGGTGATTCAATTCTTGAGTCTACGATGTGTTGGAGTAGTTTTCATGAGCTATTAATTGTGTAAATAACATGCTGAGTGTATAAACATGCATTCTGTGTAGTAATTGTAGTGCTAACTTGAATGTCTTGCATGTAGTGGAAGTGTAGTGTCTCCATAGATTATGGTGTTTATAGTTAAGGGTTGTTCGAGGACAAACAAGGCTTTAAGAGTGGGGTGGTGATGTTGGGCGTATTTATGCATTCTAGTGTCACTATTCTGGTATTTTTAGCCTTTTTTTAAGGATGATTCGTATGTTATATAAGTTGATAATGATATAAATGTTCATCTAAGTTTCAAAGTATGTGATTACAATGTTCAAAGTAAATTTCAAACAAGTTTATACTTAATTGAGTCATTTAGAGTTCAATCGACAGAACTAGTTTTACTAGCTTGAGCTAGTTGTGTGTCTAGTTGGTTTCGTTGGATTCTATTGTGTGTTTAAAGGGTTCCAAATGGTTTTAATGTGTAATTATGAGTGGAACAACTTGTTGGTAATGTTTAAAGTTTAATTTGTTTAAGTGTAGAGGTGGAACAATTAGTTGAAGATCAATACGAACTAGCCTAGTCTTAGCTCTTGTTTTGATTCATCGTTATGGATATTGTGTTGTTTCAATCTCTAATTCATTGTGTGTGATTATGTATGAAGCTTTGTGATAATAATATGGTGATATATGGAGGATATACAAGCTGAAAACCAAGGCAAAACAACACCACAAGGCATAGGAAGAAGCGGAGGAACACTTAGAGAAATATTGGACGCAAAAGTCCATTCCAGTGTGTGGAGGCAATTAGCCCGTTACGCACCAGCCATAGCGGTGCTCTAAAGCAGGTGCAGACCCCTCTATAGAGGTTCTCTAAATAAGGATCAGCCCCATCTGGAGCGGAGCATTACACAAGGCAGCGCCCCCTCTACTCCCATGTTCAAATTGTTGGAATTCTCTTTGTCCTACACGGCTTTGGCTTACCCTTTTGCTATAAATACATCATTGCACACATTTTTAATTATCTTTGGGATGTCTTGGAACATCAAGGATCTGCTACTATACATTATTTTAGGCTTTATATTATTCCTTTAGCTTTCTTTTAAATTATATCATGTATTCAACCTTTTCGATCATGATTATGACTATGAGTGGCTAGAAACCTCCTTTCCGGGGTTAAAGCTAAGAACATGAGTACTATTGTTTTGAATTAAGTTCGTTTAATTTTGCTTATCATTATTGGATGTGTTTATCTTTGATTTAACTATTTGATGGATTGATCACCCAGAAAATATATCAATTGTTTACCTTTTGATCTTGGAAGAGGGAATATGGAGATAGAACATGGAGATAAACAAAGTAGGGTTAGTATTCTTTTATGAAATAAGGAATTCGAATTAGCATCTAGGACAGGGATATTCCTAGAAGCCTTACTTGATTCAAACATAGGATTATAGCTTTAATAACTTAATTGGACTATTACATCCCCGCTCAATGATGTAGTTGTAATGTTCAAGTTAGGTAAACAATTGGAGGTCGGGAGACCATGATCATCCAATAAACCCTACGAACCAACAACCAAGATAAACAAGTTAACGAATGAAGTTCAATAACATAGTATGATTGTTCAAAGTTCTTTAACCCTATGCTTTACTCCTATTGATTGTCTCAAGTACTTTATTTTTACGCTTTGCTTACTTTACTTGCAATTTAAAATATTCCAAACTCTTTTTGGTTACCTTTTCATCAAATTAATCTTAGAATTGAATCGTTGTTAGATCCAGTCCCTGTGGGATCGATACTTGCCTTCTTGAAAGCCACTTTACTACTTGGTAGACCATGTAAACTTATGTGTGAACTTAGGCGTTGTCACTTAGAGAACCAAGTCAGGACCAAACAATCTAGTCTCACCAACCTCAAACCATCCAATAGGAGACCTACACCTCCTACCATATAGAGCCTTAAAAAAGTTATTTGAATGCTTGAGTGATAACTATTATTATACGCAAACTCAATAAGAGTCGAATGATCAACGCAAATTACCTTAAAGTCAATCATACAGGACCTTAGCATATCCTTTAAAGTCAGAAGAGTACGCTCTGCTTGCCCATCCGTTTGAGGGTGAAACGCGGTGCTAAGGTTAACCTGTGTACCCAAACCTTTCTGAAACGAATGCCATAAGTAAGAAGAAAATTGCGTACCTCATTATAAATTAATGGACACTGGCACACCATGCAACTTTTCAATCTCCTAAATAAATAGCTTGGCATAATCTTCTCCTGAGTAGTTAGTCCTCACATGCAAGAAGTGAGCAAACTTAGTCATCCTATCCACGATGACACAAATAAAATCGTACTAATTGCGAGACCACGGAAGACCCATAATGAAATCCATATTGATCTTCTCCCACTTCCACATACGAAACTCTATCTCTTGGTACATACCACCAGGCCTCAAGTGTTCCACCTTGACTTGCTGACAGACCATGCATTTGGCAATAAAATTTACCACGTCCTTCTGCATATTGTTCCACTAATAGATCGCCTTCAAATCATGGTGCATCTTACTAGAACCTGGATGAACTGTGTACCTGGACTAATGAACCTCGATCAAAATTCTTTCCCGCAACCATCAATATTGGGAACACACAACCTACCCTGATACCTCAAGATACCATCTCCTCTAATCTCGAAAACCAAAACCTTTTACTGACCCAGATCATCCTTAATATGCATGAGTATGGCGTCTAAAACCTGCTTCTCCTTCACCTCAACACCAAGAGATGATTTAACCACTTCTTGTATAATGAATCTCCCATCCTCAGAGTCCAAAAGATGAACTCCCAAGTTAGCTAACCTATGAATATCTTTCACCAACCCTATTTTTTCTTCATCCACATGAGATAAGCTCCCCATAGATAACCTACTAAGAGAATTAGCAATAACATTAGCTTTACCTAGATGATAGTGAAGGCTTATATCGTAATCCTGAGCAATTCAAGCTACCTTCTTTGCTTGAGATTAAAATCCTGTGTGAACATATACTGCAAGCTCTTATGATCTGAATAGATATCCACATGCACCCCATGCAGATAACGGTGCCAAAGCTTCAATGCAAAGACCATAACCACCAACTCTAATTCGTGAGTCAAATAGTTTCTCTCATGAATCTTAAGATGCCAATAATCATAGACAACAACCTTACCATGCTGCATCAAAACACAACCTAGTTCCACACAGGACGTATCACAAAACACAACAAAATTATTCGTACCTTCGGCCACTGTCAAAATTGGTATAGAAGTCACATTATTATTCAACTTCTCAAAACTACCCTCACAAGAATCAGACCACAAGAACTTCACCTATTTCTGAGTCAACCTTATCAACGGGGATGTAATAGATAAGAAACTCTCTATAAACCTTCTATAATACCCAGCCAAACCCAAGAAACTCATAATATCGGTTGGAGTCATAGGTCTAGGCCATTTCTTTGTCATCTCAACCTTTTGTAGATCCACTTCCATCCCCTTACGAGAAACAACATGCCTAAGTAAAGTCACAACACTTAGCCAAAATTCACACTTAGAAAATTTTGCATACAATTTCTAGTCCTTAAGAGTCTGCAACACAATTCACATATGATTAGCATGATCCTCCTCACTTTTAGAGTACACCAAGATGTCATCAATAAAGACTATAGCAAACAAATCTAAAAACTTCTTGAACTCCTGATTCATAAAATCCATGAAAGCAGCCAGAGCATTAGTCAATCCAAATGACATAACCAAGAGTACATAATGGCCATACTATGTTTAGAAAGAAGTCTTGGGAATATCAACATCCCTAATTTTCAACTGTTATATGGAGATCAATCTTAGAGAAACACTAAAATTACACAATCTGAACCATGGCCTGGTCTTGACGAGTATCTCATGTCCACCATGGGCCGCAGACCACCTCCTTAACCCAATCTTAAGAGCACAATAATAATTAATAATAATAATACGAAAGACAATCAAGATAGTAGTAAAAGATGAATATATATAAATCTATGAAAATCTATGAGTCAATCAATAACCATCCAACCCACATCTATCCACGAAAGCCTCTAAACTAAAATAACAACTAAGTCGGGATATGCCCCTGACCATGACTAACAAAAATCCAAAAGTACTAAACCGATAAAGAAGAAATAATAAAATAATAAGGCCTTCTAAAAGATGGAGGCTCACCACTTCATAGCAACTTAACAAATATGCTAATCCACCTAACACTGCAAAGGAGCAACAAAAGTATTTTTGGACCCGACATCATGAAATGATATAGCGTCCTAGGATGGTCAATGGGATAAGAACTACATGTAGCTCAAGGAAAGTGATAACATAGTGCAATGCTCAAAATCAGTCAAATACCATATGCACACAATCATATATATATATATATATATATATAAGATTTCGGGATAAGATAAGGTCCATGAACATGATAGTTTTAAATTTTTTTAACCTGGACTGTGTAGCTCTATCCATTCTAAAGTCACCCACAGGCTGTATGGGTTCAACTCCCTCTACTGAAATGGTCTCAGTGCGTGTTAGCCGCATGAACCATGAAAATCTAAGGAAGGGCCAAAGTCACCGAGGCTCCAACCATTCCAATATATATATATATAATGTGTGAACTTTGCACACGATTATAAAGAGCCCCACGTTGGCAAATGTGGTTTTCATTATTGGTTCCCCCATGGACCTCCATCTTCACGATGAGCTACACAACCCCCTTTAAGCCCAAATCAAAACCATTGAGCATATAATTCCAACTATTAACTCAGGAGTCATTTATTAAGGCATTTACCATTTGATATCGTCATACCAATACACTTGTAAGCTAAATTACACATGCCAAACCAATTCACATAACCAAATTGGACTCCCAGTTTCCATTAAAATCCAAATCAAGGCCGCCCAGGCCATCCAAATCCATTTTTATATCCAATTATTCATTAATGCAATGCATTAGGGTAAAAAACAAGTCAAACCATTTTCTATTTTTAAAATTCAATTAACAAAGTGGATTGAAGTTCATGCAATTCCAAGCCATAATTCACTCAATTTGGGGAAACCATGCTCTCCATTCCAACCATTAAATTAAAGTACTCATTTAGTCCCAAAAATTAATTTAAAGTATGAATAATCAAGTCAAATCATGGGATAAGTAATTCAACAAAAAACAACCCAAATCCCTCAATCCATTTTCCAAACCCACAATTTAAATTACATGAAAATCCATCATATCAATGCCACAATGTAAAATCATAGTTTGGGGAAGAGAAGCATGCCTGAAATATACAAAAATTCGAAAGAAATTTGAAGTTTGGAGCCCGAATAATGAATCCATAGTGAAACCCTTAAGCTTTTTAGATTTAGGTGTTAGAGAAGTGAATATAAGTGTTTGATATTTTTAAGTGGAGGGGAAAGGTCAATTTTATGTTTATAAGTCGTGGGAAAGGTGAAAAGATTAAAAGTCTCTCACCCCTAAGTGAAAAAAACAAAACTAGATTAATTTTACACCTTGGTGTGGCACAGTTTTATCGCAAAAGTTATCCTCCGTACCATGCTAATATTGTCACGTCTCGAAACCGGTCCATGTCATATGGGCACCTTGAGCCCACATGAACTGGAGGTTTCCCAATAACACATCACAATCATCACATCAATCACATGGGTCGGGTAATTCCCGACCATATAATGAGATAACGGGAAAACATACTACAAGTCGTAACTCAAACATGTCTAAGAACTTCATTAGATTCATCAACTAACCAATGTAATCAAGTCCACAATCATCCACAATACCTCTATACAATTGAAGTTTAGAAATGTATATGTTGGGATAAGCCACCGACAATAGCCAAATCAAGTCAAATGACTAAGTCTAAAGATAGGAGACCAAGGATGAAGGTCTTTCGAAGAAAGGAAGCTCATCACTCCAAAGTCAATGCACGAACCATTTTAATCACCTAATCACTGCATAGGAAGAGAAGAAAATGCTCTGGTCCCTATATCGTATGGGGATATAGCGTTCAGAGATGATTAGCGATTGGAACGCTAGCATATAACTCAAGGATAAGGATAAAATTACATCATCATTCAACAACAAGTCAATATATATCATATTCAATCACATTCATAACCTTATCCATACATATAGATATATCACATGCCAACCAAGGGGACAAGTCTTATCAATACTTAGGAAAAACTCATTCATCATGCATGAAATGGAGGGATTCAACCTTTCACACTCATAGATTTAAGCATTTCTTATTAGGCATAGTACTTTAACCATATTAACATATCATCAAGTAAGGGATTCTAAGCACATACAAATCCATTTAAGTGAGGGACTCTAACCACTCACACAAATTCATTAAAGCTAGGGACCCTAACCACATGCTCACACATTAGTCAAGGGACTCTAACCTTATGCCATATTAGATAGGGGACCCTAACCCCAAGCCAATTTATTTGGTGAGGTACTTCGACCTCCAGAGATCTCTTTATGGAAGGGACTTTAACCACAAGCTATTCTATTAAGTAGGGTACTTTAACCTCAAGCCATCACGACTCTCATTAGTCGTCATTGGGACTCTAACCCTTTGTCCATGCATCAACATACATTCACTTCTACACATAAGGACTTTAACTCATTTAGCTAATTCAACACCATATATGACCACATGGTTTTCATAGGAGCCTCCACTGCTCAACCTTTTCAATATGACAATGCCTTAATTTAACTTATCATACAATTCAAACTATGGTCCTCATGACCCTTAAAATACATTCACACTTCATTATCAATTCTATACCACAATTTAGTCCAACACACAATTCAAGTTCATTTTCATGTTAGGGGCTTTAACCCCCTTCTCATTAATTAAGCCATCAAGGTCATCAATTACACAATACATGGATCATTTTATCTTCACAGTATCATTTATTAAGAATTCATAATATTGGGCTATTTCCCTAGTTCAATATATCATCATCATGTAACTAGGCACCTCACTTAGATATTTTCACAAACACCTCATGTGTATATCTTCAAAAAGGCTATTTTCATTGTGGAAATCATCAAGATTAGGGTTACTCAAGACCCACATGTTAAACCATAGACAACAAGA
This sequence comes from Capsicum pubescens, assembly GCA_030864215.1. Classification (NCBI taxonomy): domain Eukaryota; kingdom Viridiplantae; phylum Streptophyta; class Magnoliopsida; order Solanales; family Solanaceae; genus Capsicum; species Capsicum pubescens. Next base: position 143,362,931 of record CM061547.1, read on the forward strand.
ATTCATATGTATAAGTCATCATTAATAACAGGTTAAAACATAATTCAAAGCAAGAATCATAATTATTCATTATTAAGCAACTAAACCCATTTTATTTGATTTCAAAACCACCATTTAAACTTAATAATCTAAGTGTAAAATACATGGGTTTAAATTTATTTAGAAAGGGGAAGAGGTACATTCCTTAAACAAGATGAATCACTAAGAATATTGACTCCCCTTTGACCCTTGAAGACCACTCTTGAAACCCTAGCCTCCAATTCTTCAAAGATGAGTTTGAGAGAGTATTTAGGGTGTTTAATCCATCAAAATAGATGTTTAGGAGGCTACACACACTTATATAGTGGGAGGGATTAGGGTTTTAAACATGAGAAATGACCACAAGGACCTTAGTTAAAAGCTGAAAATTGAACCCGTCCAGGGGTACTACTCACCATACGACTCATTTAAGTAGTCATACCCTAGGGTACGAGTGGTACCCTAACTCGTACCCTAGGCTTCTCCTAGGTCACACAAAATGTTAAGGGTATGACCATGCATCTTTGAGTCATATCTTAAGGGTACAACACACCCCTAACTCATACACAACAACCGTAAACAAAACATTCCACTTTCAAACTCATGACTCCCCTATATGACTCACCTAGGTATGACTCGTACCCTTAGGTATGATGGAGGAGAGTGTCACTCATACCTAGAATAGTTAGTGTACCTCACCACCTTACCTAGGATATAAGAGGGGAGAAGGAAAAATATATGACTCGAATCCAAGGGGTACGACTCGAGCCTCTAGTTGTACCCACCTCAGTGACACCAAAAGATAAAGTTTTTCAATGGTTCTAAGTCTAGGTGTTTAAATTCTCCTCTACTTGGATATTTCATCCTCGAATGAGGGGTAAGGAAAGTAATAAACACAATCTAGCACATTATCATACATCAAAATGACTTTTAAACAAGTTAGAACAAACATACAATAAGGATTAACACATATCATGCTCATTATCAATCAATCATTCATGTCATCTTCTTTGGGACTCAAACCCATTATTTATCAAGAAACTTGTTCATTTCAAAGCTTAGGGACTTAAACCCTTGCTTATCATCACTTAATAATTTCACAACTTAGGGATTTCAACCCATTAACTCTTCTAGGATACTTACTTAATTCAAGGATTAGGGACTCGAACCCATTATCTACCAAAGACATAAATCAACTCAAGATGCTAAGGACTTAAACCTATCACAACAAAACACACATAATTATAAAGCATTAGGGACTTGAACTCATGGTCTAACAAGACATAAATTACTAAATACATAGGGGACACTAACCCATTGTATATCAAAGACATAAATCAAAGAAAAAAGATTAACACATACCTCCATACCAAGTTTCTGGAATGGGAAACAAATAAAGTTACTTGGACTTCATATCCTCTTTCGCCTCCCAAGTAGCTTCCTCAGACTTTTGGTTCCTCCATAAAACCTTCATTAAAACTACTTCTTTCTTTTGTAACCGGTGAACTTGTTAATCTAAGATCATCATCGAGATCTCCTCATAGGCTAAAGAGTCTGAAATACTGATACTCATCAAGGGAACAACCAATGAAGGATCACCCGTACACTTTTGCAATATTGAGACATGGAAAATTGAGTGAATATATTTCATACTAAAAGGCAACTCCAACTCATAGGAAATATTTCCAACCCTCATCACAATCAAGTAAGGACCACTATACCTAAAACACCTTAGTTTATAAACCTTAGAAAATTTCCTGGAATTTTAATATCTGGACCCAATATGACTCATGGGTACAAGCCCTATGTTGGGGTATGGATGGTCATTCCTATCGCATACTGACCACTGTTGGTTGGTGGGGTGGATTTTGGTTACTAGAATGGGTACGACTTAGGGTACGAGTCGTATTGGTGGTTACAGATAGTTTGGTTCCTTAACTTAATCTAAGACTTGGTTAATTAAGTTGGATCTGTGTACGAGTGGCTCATCATGAGCCGCAAGCCCGGTTATGAGTCATACCCAAGACTCGTATGGTGGACAGTGTCTAAAACTTCCTTGGGTTTAAATTTGCTAGGGTACGGATGAACGGTACAGATCGTATGCTGTCAATACAACTTGGTTGGATGAGTCATATGCTGGATAATGTTGGATCCAAAGGTTGAGGCTAGGATTTGAGTGGAAGATACAAATCTTATCAGATGGGATGACTCATTTGGGTTAGTCGTATCCCTGTGATGGGATTTTGGAGCAACTTAAGTAGGGGTATTCTTGACATTCCCCTACTTATCCTAATAAGTCCCCATAACTTCTAACCTATTTGGAAGGTTATTTACCATATTATTCCATTCATTAATAGTTAAAAACTATTATAAACACTCTAAAATTCTCTTAAAAGCTTTTGGGCAAGGGAAGCTATGGTTTCAACTAGAGGATTGATTTGGGGCTTGTCTTGGTGATTTATTTTCATCAACATATTGGTTTAAGGCATGTTATTTTCCCTCATTGTTAATTTTAACTAAAGGCATGGTTTTTATGAATGTTTCCATTATTTCATTGATTGTATGATTTTGGATTTCAAATATTATTGGGGGTTTTGATATTAAATGGTTGGTTATGGTTTTTCATGGTATTAATTATGCTTTTATATGCATTAATGGTGGATTTGGATAATTGTATTGCATGTAAATTATTTAATGGTAATTGGAATTGGCTTTGTTATATTATGCCCCCAATGTGTTTGACAAAATGCTTATAAAGATATATTTATTGCATTGGCTATTTTAATGGAACTCTTGCATGTTTTAAAACTTTATAAAGGAATTGTGCATGGATTTAATAGCTTGGAATGGTAAAAGGCTAAATGGTTATGCTTTTGGGGAATATGAAAGTCCTCCAAGTAGTTTAATATGGTAAATGGAAGGGTACTTTAAAGTCCCCTTAAAACTATAAGTGGTTGTCTATGGATGATACTAGCAAGTAAGGGTTGGTATGATGATACCAATATCAATGGTCTTAGTTAATAAATGGAAAATGGTTTGGTTATTTGGAAATTGGTTTTAATTGGACAATAATGGTGGGAGGTGTAGCTAAGCCATGTAAGGTATAGGTCCCGAGGAGGGACCAAAATTGGAAATTCATACTTGTCGATGTAAGGTTGGTCTTGGTGACTATGTGCATGATGTCACACTATATTTGGGGGATGTACTAGTAATCCTAAGGGTTCCTTCCCTGGTCGTGCGGCTACATGCACTGGGCCCTTTCAACGGGGGGGGGGGAGCTAAACCCATATAGCTCATGGATGATTTAGGACAGAAAAGATACACAACCCAGGTAAAGGTTTTAAAGGTATTCTAAACCCGTTACCTTTCCTCGATATGGTGTTATATATATGTATGGTTATGTGTATATAAATGGTTTTACTTGATTTTATAAATGGCATTATTTTATTCTTACCCTGAGATCATGCTAGAGGTCACTCGCTAACCCCATCTACTAGAAGATGTATACCCATGCTATATAGGAACCAGTCATTCTTTTCTTCCTACATAAAGATTGACTCGGGAATATTATTTGGACTGAAGTGGTGAGCTTTCATCCTTTTGGAAGGCTCCATTTCATGTTATAGATATTTCTAGACATTTTGTTTTTATTTTGGATATTGGTTTTGGCTATGGTTGGGGTCATGTCTCAACCGGATTTCATTAATCTTTTGGTTAAAGGATTTGTGGTACTTCTATGGGTATGAATGGACAGGATTTGTATTAGTGTCGGCCTTGGCATTGGAATAAGCCAGTGTGCTGACATCATTGGAGGAGATTGTTATTGTTCCATTCTATTTCATTTTGGGAATAATTATATTATGTTTTGGAACATCCTTAGTTTTGGACCTTGTTTTCGTATGGTTTGGTATGGATAGATTATTGATATGGGATGGTTGGACTCGGTTGGGTTAGTAACGGTTGTGATCTTATCCCAGATTCTTTATGTGAGTTGTTAAACTATCTTGTTACATACTTGAAAGTTAGGAAATACAGGGTAGGTAGTTAGAGGTTGGGTTGGGTAAAGGGGGTGGTCTCCGATCCTGGTCGAACATGGGGATGCCCATTACGACAAGGCCCCAGGGTGAGTCATGTCAAGTTGGTATCAGGGCCTAGGTTCATAGTCAATTGGGATTCCACAAAGTCGTGCCGAGTAGAGTATCTTTTAGGGGTGTGTAGTGTGCCACACTCATAAGGAAGAGGCTACAAGACATTTAGGAATATTTCATTTTCTTGATATTCTATTTTCAAGCTTAGTGTATCAATCTTGGAATCTTCTCTAATCCTTGTTTGTTCGTCTTTCAGATCATTCCTCATACATTTGGAACATAAGGAAATTCTTCTATCCTATCTGGAGGTAATATCAAAGGGGTGCATCCTACTTCTGGGGTTCATCATCGACTCACAGTCCTATCTCTGATAGTTCTAAAATTCCATCGGTTGCTACTAGTCCTCCTCAAGATGAGGTGACTAATGCAGAATTATGTTAATTTATTCATACTATTGCTAAATTACTTGTTTCTCAGGCTGAGCGGGGTGGGATTGGTGCTTTGTCTGCTGAGGCCACAAGAGTTGGCCAATTTATGAAATGAGTCCTCCCACTTTTTCTGGAGTGAAGGTGAAGGAGGATCCACAAGGCTTATTGGATGAAATAGAAAAGATATTTCAGGAGATGCAGACCACCAATATGGAAGGGGTAAACTTTGTAGTGTATCAGCTCAAAGAGGTTACATATTAGTGGTATGAAGAGTGGGAAAGTGATAGAGGGGATGTGGAGGAGTCATCCTTATAGGATGCCTTCTCTGGTGCTTTTTTGGATAGTTACTTTCCCCAAGAGTTGAGGGAAGCAAAGATGGAGGAGTTTATAAACCTCAAGCAAGAGAGAATGTCGGTTAAGGGATATGACTTGAAGTTTCACCCATTGTCAAGGTATGCTCCTAATTTAGTGGCTGACATGAGGGCTAGAATGAGGAAGCTCACTTTTGGGTTGAATTAGGATTTGATTTTGGAGAGAAAGACTGCCTTGCTGATTAAGAAAATGGACATCTTTAGGTTGACTATTCATATGCAGTAAGTAGAGGATAAAAAGAGGAAATAGGAAGAATTTGGAGATAAGCAGGGGAAGAGGAGAAGGTTTTCTGACTGGGGAGGTGCTCAGTCTCGGGTGGTCGAGATGGTGGTAAATGGCAAAAAAAAATATGGGGGAATTCTGGTCCCTACTCTTCTTCTAGTGCTCCTTACCAGTCGGGCGACAAACGTCATCATGGTGGTGTGATGAGGGGTGATTTTTCCACTCATTCTCACTAAACATTTGTGCACATTACCTTGTTTTCAATAAATGAATAAGACATATGGGTGATAAAATGCACTAATATCCACTCTTTGCAGACATAGAGTTGAGGAGATCAAAAGATGGGGATTAGAGCTGAAAATGTTAAAAGAGAGCAAGGAAAAGTGTAGCTGAAGACCTGGACTACATCAGCCTCAGTTACCACGACTGTGGTCCTCAAGCGGCGGCCATGGTCAGTCAAGACGGTCAGTACAATGCGGTCATGGAACACAACTGAGGTCGCATAGATGTGGTTACGAATAGTCATTCACGATCGTGGTTCAGTGGGAATATGCTCAGGGGCAGCTCTATAAAATCACTTACATAAATCCCAAACCATATATAAGTAGAAAACCTTTCTTCTTTGTGCATTGCTTACCTCATAACTAATTTTGATTTGAAAAGAAGAAACCCTAATTGGGAAAGTGTGTAACTATTCTTGGAGGCTTAATTTCGTAGTGATTTTGTGAAGCATGAATGTTTTGGATAATACTCATGGTATATTTCTCTTTACTTTTTTCACGAGTAGCTAAGTAATTTATTCTTGGGATTATGTTGAACTAGAGGGTAATTGTGTGTGGGTATTGTTGTGTTGGCATGGATTTTAGTTATTGAGTATGGATTCCACCATTGATTGAATTTATGGGTTGGAATTTGATGGGTGAAAACCCCAAATCTCCAAATGGGTTTGATGGGTGAAAACCCCACACTCTTGAAACCCTTTATCATTCTCAAAAAAGGGATGATGGTGAACATTAGGTAACCCATAACATCCTTGAAAGAGGGTTATAGAGGAACAAGGCAATGGTGAACAATTGAGCCTATGGTTTACTACCTTTTGTAATCTTAAAAATAAGTGTATTGGGAGTGTAAATCATGTCAAGAGCACCATCTTAGAAATAGGGATGCTTGATAGAGGTTTTGGGTGATCATAAAAAAATTCACACTTGTTAGGTGCTCGAAAGATCCAACGAGTGAAATCGTTATGGTTTTGTTGAAAGATTGACCTCAATGATCTTCCACCTAGCCTATCCATTAGTTAACAACTAAATTCCATATTGAACCAACATCAACCCACATATATTACCTTTAGGTAGACATAATCCCAAGATTTTCCCAAACATTGTTGCTTAAAACAAAAGTGCCATTTCTTGATCATTTGCTAAAGATTGTACGAAAAGTTTCCAACCACATCCCCCCACTTTATTTTACATTTTTTATTTTTTATCATTTCGGGTAAACTTGTAGTAATTTGAGCATCCATAGGGTTAGAAGTCTATAACTCACTCCTTGAGATTCGACCCCAATTCAAATTGGGTTACATGACAACGACCGCCTCACCCTTTAATTATGGGAGTAAGTTGAGTGTTTTAAAATGGCACCATTGCCGGGGAGTGAAATATAGATTTCACTTATGCGGTATGATTCTTACTTGGGAATACCCGGAGTGATATCATTTACTTTATTTGTTGTTTTTGATTCTTGTTTTAGGTGATCGAAGTGTTAATCGAACAATGAGTGATAGCGCAAGAAACATGGGCCCCTTTGATGCCCTGATGAGGGCCCACTAAATAAAGCGGGGAAAACAATCCCGATCTGCATCCGACCAACTAATGGGAACGGAGTCTTCCATGTGACTAGCTTCATCCTTCACATGTTGCAAATGAAAGGATTTTATGGAGATCAAGCCTTTGATGACCCAAATGTCCATAAAAGAATTTTGTGGAAATGTGTGCACCATTTAATATAGCACACATTACTGAAGAGTCCATTCGGCTTTGCCTTTTCCCATTCTCATTAACCGATGAGGTGGTTTCATGGCTCCACTCACTTCCATCCAACTCAATTACATATTGGGATGAGCTTACTAAGATATTTCTTGATAGATACTTCCCGCCATAAAAAATGCTTCAAAAGTGGGATGAGATTGTAAATTTTTGGCAAATGAATGAAGAACCATTGTTGGAAGCTTGGAAGAGGTTTAACGGTAAGCTTTCTCAATGCCCGAATCATGAAGTCCCGGAGAAAATGCTTCTTGAGATCTTCTACTGTGCCCTTGATCCATTAAACAAAACATTGGTAGATAATGCGACGGGTTGTTCCCTAGTGAATTTTCACCACCACGCGGCCTTTCTATTAATTGTAGAAGTGTCTAAGCAAAATCGTGGTTGGCATACCTGAGAAACCAAAGCTCCCAAGATACCTTCTACCACTTCCATGGTCGATAATGAACAAAGAATACAAAATGAAGAAAACAAGGAGAACAGGGAAAAAATAATGATCCAACTCAAACTCTTGACAAAGCATGTTATGGGAACACCCGTGAAAGCGGTCAACGCCATATCATCAAAATCTTATGAAGATGATGAAGAGGCAAAGAAGTGAGATGAGGAAATATGCTATTTGGCTAACTACTCGGGGGTTCCCACCCCGCATATCAAAGGAAATGTGGGAATCAAGGATGGATAGACCATGAGAGGGATAGCGATTGAAGGGATCAGGAACGTGAAAATAACCGTTATGTTCCTCCTCATGATCGGGCCAAAGCCAAAAAGTCAAATATCATCGACCCTGAAAATTTTAAGACTGAGGATGTGTTGGAAAGGATCTTGAAAAGAGTGGAAGGTATGGACAAATTAGTCCGCAAATTGAAGGGCTATTTTTCCCAACTCTCTTAAACAGTGGTGTCTCACTCTGCCTCTATCAAGAAATTGGAGACCCAAGTCGGGAAAATATCCACATAATTAAATGCGAGGCTTAGAGGTGGACTTCCAAGTGACACAATTACTAACCCAAAGAATGATGCGCAAGTCCTAGAGATTGTCACAAGAAGTGGTAAAACACTTGATGAACCTGTCATGGGAAACATGAGAAAATTTTTTCACAAAGCTAAGACCAAGGAGGTGCAGCCTCAAAGAAGAGAAGCAAATAATAAAGAAGTGATTGAAGTTGAAAACCCACAAGATGAAGTAAGACCAACCATCTAAGTGCCTCCCCCGTTTCCTCAACGATTGTATAAATAAGAGAAAAATGATAAATTGAGGAAATTCATGGCAAAACTTCTCAACCTATTGATAAATACTCCATTATTTGAAGCTATCCAAGTGATCCCGGGATATGCTAAGTTGATGAAAAAGTTTATGTCCAAGAAGAAAATTATTGAAGGTAATACTATTGAAGTCACTCATGGGTGTATAGCTATCATGGATAGCAAGGTTACAGAATAGAAAGATGACCCTGGAGCATTTACTATTCCTTGCACAATTGGGATATATGAATTTCAAAAGCTTAATGTGACCTTGGTGCTATCATCAACTTAATGACTTTTGTCATATGCATGAAACTTGGTTTGGATACCCCGAAGCCAACCTCTATGAGGCTCTTAATAGTGGACCAGTCTATAAAAAGGTCGGTGAGTATATTGGTTGACGTCTTTGTGAAAGTGGACAAGTTCATTCTCCCAGCAGATTTCATGGTATTAGATTATGAAATGGACCAAGAGGTGCCTATCATTCTTGGTCATCCTTTCTTGGCCTCCGGGAGAGCCATTGTCGATCTAGAGCTGGGGGAGATAAAATTTAGATTGCAAGAGGATGAGGTATCTTTCAAAATTATCAAGTCAAAAAAGCAAACCACAGAGTTGCAAGTATTATTTATGGTGGATATTGAAAATGATAAGATGAATGAGGAGGATCTCAAATACCCACCTTGAGAATGAAGGAAGGAAGACGTCGTGCCACGACGATAACTAAGGCGCTAGGTGGGAGGCAACCCACAATGCCACGAGAGTGGTTCATATCCTTTTTGTTATATTTTTATAGGATAGATGTTATCTTTTGCATATGAATAACCCATGTATTTGTGGCACTATGGAGTGCATTGGATGATCTTAAAAAGGGAAAAATTCGTCAAAATTGAGTAAAATGCTGAACAGGGGAAAATAGGGGAGAAAAATTGCTCTCTGTTACTGCGATTGCGGTCCCCAAGTGCGATCGCGGTCACGCTAGTGTCCGTGATCATAGTCCCTTGACTACAGTCGTGGCCACTTCAGTCATTTAACCCCTAGTTTCCCTTATTTCGCTCATACTCCCTATCAAGTTTGTACTCTATAATTTGGGCTAATTTCTGGCCAAGTTTGTGAGCTCTCAAACAGCATCCTTGCATCCCTCCTACATCACAACTCCGGTAAGTGTCATGAATATGTGCTTTTATTTATGAGAATATGCCCTATAAACCATAATTAAGAGAGGGCCTAAAGTTTTGATTGTTGTGCTTTCCATATTATCTTACTTGATATTGGTGAGATGTTGGCTGATTGAACAAGGTGTGCATACATGTAGGAAAACTTGAGTACCCAAGTATGTTTGGAAAATGTAGACAAATGAGATGTGCACACCAAGTGTTTGATAATTTGCCCAAGTGAACTTTCACTAATGATATTTGTTTTCTAAAGGGCACATCCATCAACCTGCTAGCATTGTTCGAATGATCTTCATATGCACCCATATTGTATAACATTCTAGTAGCCTAAAATTCAAAGAAATCTAAACATGTAGAGCTGACAACGAAACTGCCCTCAGGTATCGTGACCGCGGTCATAGATCGTGATCGCGGAAATACAAACGCGGTCCAAACTCACGATCACGGTAACTGAGGATAGTTTCCTGCCATGCAAAAAATCTTACACTTCTAATTTTTAGTCAAGCAACACTAAGCACCTAGTCCAATGAACTCTAGTGATCAATATAGCATAACTTGCATGATTAAAATATCATCGAAAGATATAATGAGTGCTTAGTGCTTTCAGGACGACCTCATGGATAAGTATGATCACATCTGATCATGGAACCCGAGTTCTACATTCATTACTAAAGTGATCTTTTAAAGAAAAAGCTGCTCTCATAGAGAAGAATTTTCTTAGAAAATATTCCAGAGAAACTATCTGTACTTCATGACAAACTTGAAGCCATAGGGTGGTGGTGCTTTGCCCCAGATCCATGCATTGGAAATGAGCAATGGGTCCGTGAATTTTATGCAAACATCAGTGAAGTCTCTTTTTCAGACCCAACCAATGTGATTGTCAAGATTTGGGGAAAGCTAGTGAAAGTTGGGGATAAAAAAATCAATGATGTTTATGGTCTCAAGTATGCTGACATAAGTGAATTCAAAGCGAAGGGGTGTAAATCATGGAGTTGGTTGGCACAATGACTATGACCTGGAAATGAAGTCTGGTGGAACAAGACTAAAAGTAATATTTCCATGAACGACTTCACTTCTGAGGCTCGGATATGGTTGCACATCATTTGTAGCCGAGTTTGTCCTAGCACCCACATGACAGCAGTCCTAAATTTGGATGCTAAGATAGTTGTATGTATTATAGATAGCATCCCTCTAGATATTGGTCAACTCGTGCTTATGAAATCGATAATTTTAAGAACTAAGGTGGTACACATCTATTCTTCCCCTCCTTGATTACAAATCTTTGCAAAAGAGCAGGGTGGAAGAGTATGCTAGTGATACATGGGTGCGCCCTAATGCCCCCATTTACCTCTTTAGGATTAAAGGTGAGGGCGCACCCGATAAAAGTAAGAAAAGAAAGATCGACTTGGAAAAGACAACATGTAGTGAGCATGAGTATCATAGGCCAACCACCACGGGACATCTTGAAGAGATTGGAGTAAATATTTAAACCATCAAAGATCTTTTGTCTAGTTTGCACCAAGGACCGGGAGAGCCTTCCACCACTCATTATTCTTGTATGTCATATACCGATTATAAGAAGTACAAGGAGGACCAAAATAAGCAAGAAGCTACCATTTATAATCTTGAAAAAGCCTACTCCTCTTTGACGAAATCACATCAAGGCCTTTCTTCGGATCGCACATGAAAAATTGGTCACAATGGAGAAGAAGATGGATGAATTCTTTATCAGGCTATGGAAGGGCGTGAAGGGCCTATAGAAGGTCCTAAGGCCCAAGAGAGACTTCCTTCTTCTTGGGTGGACAGTGATGATGAGGCCCCAACCGAGTGGTCCGATCTTAAGGAAGATGGTGATGATACAAAGTTCGACAATGATAATAGCCCTTGATGCAGTTTCAGGGATCACCCTTATCTCTTTTACCCTTGATTATTTATGCAGTGGGGACACTAGTACCTTTTCAGTTGGGGGTGTGTCCTTATTATTTGGGTCTGTATTAATTCATATTCCTACATACTTTTTTGCTCTCTTGGATAATTCTTATCTTTATTTTTATTTGGGTAGTAATATTCAAGCACTCTAATAGGCCCACATTTGCATGGATTAGTTATTTTGTGCTGAGTTTTTCGCTTTATATTAGTTTTAGTAGACAAACTTTTTTGTTATGATTGGGTTTCTAACCATGGGTGCAGGGGAAGTCTAAGTACCCGTGGCACCGAGCCCATAGAATACAAGGGAAGTCTGAGTACCTGTAGCATTGATGATCTGGGATTGCATTAATATCCATTGGTGAAGTTTGAGTAACCATATGGTGAGTCGCCCGTTCTATGATTTGCAATGTGAGACGATAGCTTGGATAGTTCTCCATCTAAAACTTTTGCAAAATTCAAAGGCATGGACGTGAGCAACTTGGTGACGAAATTTTTCCCTCTTTCTATGACTACAAAAATTGACTTCGAAAAAATAGTGAATACTCCATCTTTGTCTCGAGCGGGTAGAACAATTGAACACCCTTGATGACATTCACATGCCATGTGTGTGAGGTTAATTTATTCATCTCATGTGTACTTGTACTATCTAGAACTTTCCCCATTATTCTTTCAAAGCTAAATTTTGATTGTAATTGGTTGGTAAAATAATCATAAGCCATCTTGTGATTTTGGAAACCCACTTTAGCCTAAAGAGCCTACCAATACATAAGAGTTACCCCTAGTCACCCTCTTTGAGACTTTAGACTTTTATTTGGCAAATGCATTACAATCCCGTGACCCTTCTATTCACCCCCTCTTGAACCCCATCCTTATTGAACTTAAGAATACAAATTAAGGCTAAGATCTTAAGTTGGGGTGGTGGAAAGAGAAAGAAGTATAGTTGATCTACGAAGTCGTAAGAATGTGCCTAATAGCTTAAGAAAGTAAGAATTTTGCTTTGAAGAAAGATAAAATCAATTAAAAGAATAAAATACATAGATTTAAATGCATGTAAAAAGAGGCGAATAACATGTAAGTAAAGCAAAAAGGGAAAAGTAGGCAAATTAGTAAAAAAATAAGAAGTGTTGCAAAGAGCGATGAATGAAAGGATTATGATGTATAATTTCAAGGAGGGTGTAGCCTTATCATCCCAAGATAATGTCCTACCCTAACATAAACTTACATTACAAGCTCATAAAGTCCTTTTGTGATTCCCAACCAAGTGTGGTCACTGTAGTGGTGATTGAAAATAGGGGTAACCTTATGGCATGGTACTTGTTGACATGGAGAATTTCTTGAGAGAGTGAGTGTTTACACTTAAAATTCCTTGTTGCATGATTGGAAACTAGGTGTGTGAACTTTTCCTTTCTCATAAGGAGGCATGTGAACTAGTTAAGGTGGATGATTTTGTCATCTTCCGTACAATAAGGTAAATGGAGGCATAACATGATTGTATTTAACATGTGAGTCATTTCTAGAGTGTAGTAGTTGTTACATGGTTGCTCTCCAAAGTCTATTGCATACTTCACTATTTTATTTTATGATGAGGGAAGTCGTTAAAAACCTATTTTCCCATGTGTGAAAAGCTTTTGGTGGTAGAAATCAAGTTTGAGTAATCATGATCATTGAGTGATAAAATAAGGGCATACATATGAAATTGTCTCATAATAAGAGGTGGTGTTTCTTGAGGGAAAGCAAGGTCTTAATTGGGGGTGTTAATGAGGGGTGATTTTTCCACTCATTCTCATTAAACATGTGTGCACATTACCTTGTTTTGAATAAATTAATGAGGCATATGGGTGATAAAATGAACTAATATCCACTCTTTGTAGGCATAGAGTTGAGGAGTTCAAAAGATGTGGATTGGAGCTAAAAATGATAAAAAGGGAGCAAAAAGAGTGTAGCTGAAGACCTGGACTACATCATCCTCAGTTACCGCAATCACGGTCCTTAATTCGTAGTCACAATTAGTCAAGATGGTTAACACAATGTAGCCATAGTACACAATCGTTGTCGCATAGACGGGGTCGCGGACAGTCATGCACAATTGGGGTTCAACGGGAATATGCCCAAGGGCAGATCTATAAAAGCACTTAGACAAATCCCCAAACCATATATAAGCAAAACCCTTTCTTCTTTGGACATTGCTTACCTCAAAACTAAATTTGATTTGAGAAGAAGAAACCCTAATTGGGCAAGTGTGTAACTACTCTTGGAGGCTTAATTTCTTAGTGATTCTATGAAGAATGAATGTTTTAGATAATCCTCATGGTATATTTCTCTTTACTTTCTTCATGAGTAGATAAAGAATTTAGTTTTGGGATTATGTTGAACTAGAGTGTAATTGTGTGTGGATATTGTTGTGTTTGCATAGATTTTAGTTGTTGAGTATGGATTCCACTATTACTTTATCTTATGGGTTGCAATTTGATGGGCGAAAACCCCAAATCTCCAAATGGGTTTGATGGGTGAAAATCCCAAACTCATGAAACCCTTTATCATCCTCAAAAGAGGGATGAAGGTGAACATTAGATAACCCATAACATCCTCAAAAGAGGGTTATAGGGGGACAAAGCAATGGTGGACAATTGACCCTATGATTTACTACCTTTTGCAATATTAGAATTAAGTGTATTGGGAGTGTAAATCATGTCAAGAGCATCATCCTAGAAATAGGGATGCTTGATTGAGGTTTTGGGTGATCATAAAAAATTGCACACTTGTTGGGTTCTCGAAAGAGCCAACAGATGAAATCATTGTGGTTTTATTGAAAGATTGACCCCAATGATCTTCCACCTAGACTATACTTTAGTTAACAACTAAATTCCATATTGAACCAATATCAACCCACATGCATTACCTTTAGGTAGACATAATCCCATGATTTCCCCAAACATTGTTGCTGAAAACTAAAGTGTCATTTCTTGATCATTTGATAAAGATTGTATGAAAAGTTTCTAACCACATCCCCCCACTTTATTTTACATGTTTTTTTTTATTATCATTCCGGGTAAACATGTAGTAATTTGAGCATCCATACAGTTTGAAGTCTATAACTCACTCCTTGAGATTCAGCCCCAATTCAAATTGGGTTACTTGACAACGACTGCCTCACCCTTCAATTATGGGAGTGAGTTTAGTTTATCAAAATGGCACCTCTTTCGGGGAGTGAAATATAGATTTCACTTGTGCGGTGTGATTCTTACTGGGAATACTCAGAGTGATATCAATTTCTTTCTTTATTATTTTTAATTCTTATTTTAGGTGATCGGAGTGTTAACGGAACAATGAGTAATAACGCAAGCAACATGGACCCCTTTGATGTCCTCAAGATGATGTGGGCCACTAAATGAAGTGGGGAAAACAAGCGTAATTTGCATCCCACCAACTAATGGGAATGGAGTCTTCCATGTGACAAACGTCATGCTTTATATGTTGCAAATGAAAGGATTGTACGGAAGGGCACTTTAATGTCCTCCAAGTGGTTTAATATGGTAAATGAAAAGGCACTTTAAAGTCCTCTTAAACCTATAAGTGGTTGGCTATGGATGATACTTTCAAGTAAGGGTTGGTATAATGATACCAATATAAATGGCCTTGGTTAATAAATGGAAAAAGGTTTGACGATTTGGAAATTGGTTTTAATTGGGAAATAATGGTGGGAGATGTAGCTAAGCCAGTAGAGGTAGAGATACCGGGGGGACCAAAATTGAAAACTCATATATACTGATATGAGGTTGGTTTTGGTGACTGTGTGCATGATGTCACACTATATTTGGGGGATGTACTAGTATTCCCAAGAGTTACTTCCCTAGTCATGCGGCTACACGCACTGGGCCCTTTCAATAAGAGGAACTGAACCCATATAGCTTGTGGGTGGTTTAATATAGCAAAGTTACATAGCCCAGGTTAAGGTTTTAAAGGCATGCTAAACTCGGTACCTTTTCCCGGCATGGTTATATTTATAAATATATGGTTATATGCATATGGATGCTTTTACTTGGTTTTATAAATAACATTATTCTATCCATACCTTAAGATCATGCTAGCGGTCACTCACTAACCCCGTCTATTGGCGGTTATATACCCACGCTTTGCAGGAACCGGGCATTCTACTCCTCCTACATAGTGATTGACTCGGGGACAACATTTGGACTGAAGTGGTGAGCTTCCATCCTTTCGGAAGGATCCATTTTATGTTATGGATATTTTTATACATTTTGGTTTTATTTTGGATATTGGTCTTAGCTATGGTTAGAGGAATGTCCCAGCTGAATTTCATTACTCTTTTGGTTAGAGGCTTTGTGGTACTTCTATGGGTTGGAATAGGTCGGATCGGTATTGGTGTCGGCCTTGGCATTGGAATAAGTTGGTGGACTGACATCATTGGACGAGGTTTTTGGTCATCGTATTTCATATTGGGATTAATTATATAATGTTTTGGAACGTCCTTGGTTATGGCCTGGTTTATGAACCTTATTTTAGTATGGTTTGGTATGGTTGGATTATTGGTATGGGATGGTTGGACTTAGTTGGGTTGGTCATGGTTGTGATCTTATCCCAAAGTCTTTATGTGAGTTGTTACACTATCTTGTTTTTTGCTCAAATTTCAGCCAACGTAGGGTAGGCGACTGGAGTTTGGGTTGCGTAACGGGGGTGGTCTTTGGTCCTGGTCAGACTTGGGACGCCCATTACGACAAGGACCCAGGGAGAGTCGTGTCAATACCGGAGACTAATCTTCCCCTTCTTACCAAACCACATCACTCCTTTCATAGGAAACACTTTCAAGAATACCCAATCGCCAACATTAAACTCTAAGTCCCTACACCTCACATCCACATAGGCCTTTTGGCAACTTTGAGCGGGTTTAAACCTATCACAAATCACCTTCACCTTCTCTAAGTCTTGGTGAACTAAATCGGGGCCAAGCAACTTACCCTCGTCAACTTTGTACCACCCAATAGGAGATCGACATCACCTACCATACAATGCCTCAAAAGTGGGCATGCCAATACTAGAGTGGAAACTATTATTATAGGAGAACTCAATCAAAGGCAAGTGGTCATACCAAATACCACCATAATCAATAAAACAAGCCTGCAACATATCCTCTTATGTTTGGCTAGTCCTTTCCGCTTGTCCATCCGTTTGCGGGTGGAACACGGTACTAAGGCACACTCTAGTACCCAAACCCTTTTGGAACAACTTCCAAAATTGGGATGAAAATGGAGGACCACGATCCGAAATGATAGAAACCCAAGCATCGTGCAACTTCACAATCTCCACAAGATAGAACTTAACATAATCTTTCGCCAAAAAATTAGTCCTAACGGGAAAAAAGTGAGCGGACTTGATCATTCTATCAACAATGACCCAAATAGAATCACATTGATTCTGGGATCTAGGAAGACCGGTAACAAAATCCATATTAATTGCCTCCCCCTTCTATTCGGGTAATGGGAATTCTTGATACAAGCCACTGGGCCTCATGTGCTTAACTTTCACTTGTTGACACACCATATACTTGGCCACATGACTAGCCACATCACGCTTCATATTAACCCACTAATAAAACTCTTTAAGATCATGATACATCTTGGTGGAACCGGGATGAAAGGCATAATGGGATCCATGAGCCTCGGCCATGACCCTTTCCCTCAACCCATCGATGTTGGGAACACATAGTCTACCTTGGTATCTCAAGATACCATCACCACTAATCACAAAGTCCATAACTTTGTGTTGACCCACATTACTCTTGATCTTCATCAAGTCGGGGTCCAATGCTTGTTTCTCCTTTATCTCAACAACAAGAGAAGACTAAGACACCAGAAGCACAAATACACCACCATCCTCGGAGTCCGCAAGTCGAACCCCAAAATTAGCCAAATGGTGAATGTCCTTCACCAATTTCCATTTATCCTCATCTGCATGGGCCAAACACCCCATGGATAATTTACTAAGAGAATCGGCGACCACATTCACCTTACCGGGATGGTAAGGAAGACTCATATCACAGTCTTTCAACAACTCGAGCCACCTTCTTTGCCGAAGATTTAACTCTTCTTGGGAAAACACATATTGGAGGCTCTTATGATCGGAAAAGCTATCAACATAAATCCCATATAGGTAATACTACCAAATCTTTAATGCATAAACCACGGCTAACAACTCTAGGTCATTAATATTGTAGTTCTTCTCGTGAACTTTCAATTGCCTAGAAGCATAGGCCACCACCCTACCATGTTTCATCAACAAGCAACCAATACCAACACGAGATGTATCGCAATAAACAAAGAAACCATTACTACCCTCGGAAAAGGTTAAAATCGGAGACGAAGTCAATTTATCTTTCAACTTCTCAAACCATAAGAACTTGACCTTCTTTTGAGTCAATTTGGTTAACAGGGCAGCTATAGTAGAGAAACTCTCTACAAATCTGCTATTGTATCCGGCTAGACCCAAAAAACTCCTAATATCGGTTGGAGTCGTAGGTCTAGGCTACTTCTTAACCACTACGAACTTTTTGGGGTCTACCATGATCCCTTCACTAGAGATAACATGACCTAGAAAAGCTATGGCTTTCAACCAAACTCACACTTGGAGAACTTGGAATACAAATGATGATCCTTCAAAGTTTGCAACACGACAAGGAGGTGATCTACATGATCTGCTTCACTCTTAGAATACACTAAGATATTATAAATAAAGACAATGGACACGAGAGAAAGTAAGACCCTATTCATCAAGTCCATGAATGTCGCCGGGACATTAGTCAACCTAAAAGACATGACAAAAACTCATAGTGACTATATCGGGTTCTAAAGGCAGTCTTAGGGATATCCGCATCCCTAATCTTAAGCTGATGATAACCCGATCTAAGATCAATCTTAGAGAAATACTTCACACCCTGAAGTTTATAAAAAAAATCATCGATCCTAGAAGAGGATATTTATTCTTTATGGTCACTTTGTTCAACTGACGATAATCAATGCACATATGAAGGGAACCATCCTTCGTGCGCATGAATAACATGGGAGCACCCCACGGAGAAACACTAGGGCAGATAAAACCTTTATCTAAGAGGTCTTTCAATTTCTCTTTAAGCTCTTTTAGCTCCGCCAGAGCCATTCTATAAAGAGGGATAACAATCGGACGAGTGTCTAGAATAAGATCAATCTAAAAATCATTTTTTATATTGGGAGAAACACCGGGAAGGTCATCAGGAAACACCTCGGGTAACTCATTAACCATGGGAATGGATTCTAAAGAAAGCTCTTTCGAGTTAGAATCTTTAACTCAAACCAAATGATACAAAAACCCCTTCGAAATCAACCTTTGCGCCTTAAGATAAGAAATTAACCTTCCCTTAGGTACCAAGGAACCACCTTTCCATACGATGACCATCTCATTAGGGATTGGAACATGACCCTACGAATCCGATAATCTAACGAAGCATAGCAAGAGTGCAACCAATCCATCACCAGAATGACATTAAAATCAACTATATCCAACTTTATCAAGTCTAAAAGAGTATTCTACCACCAACCGATATCACACACCCCTTATAGACCCTTATAACAACTATAGGGTCTCTAACCGAGGTAGAAATAGAAAAAGGAACCGACAGACTCTCAAGACCATAATCAAGATGCACAGCCACATACGAGGTCACATAACAAAGAGTAGACCCTAGATCAATCAAACAACACATATCACGGGAGAAAAGTCTCAATATACCTATGACAACATAAGGAGACAACTCAGAATCCTAGAGAGTAGCAAGTGCATACAAGTGGTTCCGGCCAGCACCGGTACCAGAAACAGAAAAAAAGGCAAACATAGCATCCTTCGACGTGGGAGCAGATGGAGTAGCAATAGGGGTCCTGTTGGCCCAAGAAGTTGCTAGAGAGGGGAACTAACATTGAATGTTCCCAATCTGACCATAATGGAAACATTTGTTTCTCCCCTACTCACACTAGCGACGATGACTCTGACCAAAGAATCTATAAGAAGGGCAAGGTGGAGCCAACTGGGCACCAGTAGCCTGGAATTAGGCACCCTGTTCCCGGGACCAACCACTAAACTGAGTCCGACGATCACTCGAAAACTTTGGGTAAGTAGAGCAAACACTAGCCAAAGAGAAAGAACTCAAACTCCCTCACTTCTTTCGTGGCCACTTGCCACCATTACTACCACTATGCTCAGAAGGTATAAATTTCTCTCTTTGCCTCTCACTATGCTCAACTTGCTTTTTTTCTCTCCTTTCACTTATGGAAATACACAATCAACCTAGAAATATCCATGTTCTTGATCAACAAGGCCGCCTTTCTCTCAATGACTAACTCATGGGACAATCCCAAGACAAACTTATAAATTCTAGCCCTCATGCTAGAAACCATCTTAGGAGCATGCCTTGACAATTGATGGAATTTCAAGGCATACTCTTGAACGGATATCCTCCCTTGCTTTAAGTTCACAAACTCTTCGGCCTTTGCCTCCCTCAACTCATGAGGAAATAAGAGATCTATGAAAGCCTCGGAGAAGTCCTCCCACATGGCGGGACTATAATCAACACCTCTAAATGACTCCCACCCCTCGTACCATTGGTACACTATATCTTTCAATTGGTTGAAAGCAAATTTAACGGCCTTAATCTCCGAAGCATGCATGATTCAGAAGATCTTCTCCATTTCTTCAATAAATCCTTGAGGATCTTCCTCAACCTTCAAACCAGATAACATAGGGAGACTCAACCTCATAAATTGATCAATTCTTGTGCCCTCAGAAGAAATGATAGCCAGAGTGCCACACTCTTCTTGAAAAGCTACCAATTGAGTAAAGAGGTTGATAAAGTGATGAAACTCGGTATTAGAAACATCCCCTTGAGGTGATGGAATAGGAGGTTCATGCTCATAGTCGGGGTTGGTGGGGATAGATGGAACCCCACGAAGATGGTCGAATGCCTCATCCCTAGATTGGGTCCGAACTCCAGAAGTTGGATGAGCTTCGTCCATAGGGCCCTCAAAAGGGTTTGACTGAGTCTCAGATCTCCTTGTAGGCATGATCTAAAAGAAAGAAAAAAGAAATAAGAGAAATCCAAAACCTTAGACTATACCTTGAGATTGAAACACAAAAAAGGGACACATTTCCTAAAATGTCTCATAGCTACTCTTTTATAAGTGTAGCGCACTTCACACCCATAAAAGAGACTCTACTCAACACAGTATTGTGGACACCTAACTAAACATGAACCTGGCTCTAATACCAACTTGACACGTCTCAAAACTGGGCCATATCGTATAGGCACCTCGAGCCCACATAAACCAGAGGTCGCCCGATAACCCATCACAATCATTGCATCAATCACATGGGTCAGGTGATTCCCAACCATATAATGAGATAATGGGAAAACATACTATAAGTAATAACTTAAACATGTCTAAGCACGTTATTAGATTCATCAACTAACCAATGTACCCAAGTCCACCGCCATCCCCAATACCTCTATACAACAGAAGTTTAGAAATGTATATGTCAGGACAAGCCCCTGACAATAGCCAAATCAAGTCAAATGATAAAGTTTAAAGAAAGAAGGCCAAGAAAGAAGGTTTTCCGAAGAAAGGAAGATCACCACTCCAAAGTCATACACAAACCGCTTCAATCACCTAATCACTATGCAGAAAGAGAAGAAGATGCTCCAGTCCCTATATTGCATAGGGACATAGCATCCGGAGATGATTAGCGGTTGGAATGCTAGCATGTAACTCAAGGATAAGGATAAAATAGCATCATCATTCAACAATAAGTCAATATATATCATATTTAATCGCATTCATAACTTTATCCATACATATAGACATATGATATGCCAACCAAGGGGATAAGTCTTATCAACACTTAGGAAGAACTCATTCACCATGCTTGCAATTGAGGACTCCAACCTTTCACACTCATAGAGTTAAGCATTTCTTATTAGGTATAGGACTTTAACCATATTCACATATCATCAAATAAGGGATTCTAAACATATACACATTTATTTAAGTAAGGGACTCTAATAGCTCACACACATTGATTCAAGCAAGGGACTCTAAATACATGCTCAAACATTAGCCAAGGGACACTAACCTCATTCCATGTTAGATAGGGGACCCTAACCCTAAGCCAATTCATTTGCTGAGGCACTTCAACCTCCTGAGATCTTATTATGCAAGGGACTTTAACCACAAGCAATTCTATTAGGCATGGGACTTTAACCTCATACCATCACGACTCTAATTAGTTGACATTAGGACTCTAACCCTTTGTCTGTGCATCCACATACATTCACTTCTACACATAGGAACTTTAACCCATTTAGCCAATTCAACACCATACATGACCACATAGTCTTTATGGGAGCCTCCATTGCTCAATCATTTCAATAGGCCAATGCCTTAATTCAACTCATCATACAATTCAAACTATGGTTCTCATGACCTTTAAAATCCATTCACACTTCATTAGCAATTCTATACCATAATTTAGTCCAACACACAATTCAAGTTTATTTTCATGTTAGGGACTTTAACCCCCTTCTCATTCATCAAGCCATCAAGGTCCTC
Organism: Capsicum pubescens; assembly: GCA_030864215.1. Classification (NCBI taxonomy): domain Eukaryota; kingdom Viridiplantae; phylum Streptophyta; class Magnoliopsida; order Solanales; family Solanaceae; genus Capsicum; species Capsicum pubescens. Next base: position 143,385,092 of record CM061547.1, read on the forward strand.
AATTACATAACATATGGTTCATTTTATCTTCACAGTATCATTTATCAAGCATTCATACATATTGGGCCATTGCTCTAGTTTAAAACATCATCATCATGTAACTAGACACCTCACTTAGACATTTTCACAAATACCTTATTTATATATCTTCAAAAAGGCAATTTTCATAGTGAAAATCATCAAGATTAGGGTTACTCATGACCCACATGTTAAACCATATACAACAAGCATTCACATGTACAATTCATCATCAATAACATGTTAAAACAAAATTCTAAGTAAAAATCATAATTTTTCATCATTAAGCAACAAAACCTCTTTTATTTGATTTAAAAACCACCAGGTACACTTACTAATCCAGGTGTGAAATACATGGGTTTAAAGTTATATAGAAAGGGTAAGAGGTACATGACTTAAACAAGATGAATCACCAAAAATATTGACTCCCCTTTTCCCCTTGAAGACCACTCTTGAAACCCTATCCTCCAATTCTCCAAAGATGAGTTTAAGAGAGTATTTATGGTGTTTGATCCATCAAAATGGATGTTTAGGAGGCTACACAGACTTATATAGTGAGAGGGGTTAGGTTTTTAGACATGGGAAATAACCACAAGGCCCTTAGTTAAATGCTGAAAATTGAACCCGTCCAGGGGTACGACTCACCATACGACTCAATTAAGTAGTCGTACCCTAGGGTATGAGTGGTACCCTGACTTATACCCTAGGCTTATCCTAGGACACACACACTATTAAGGGTATGATCATGCACCTTTGAGTTGTATACAAAGGGTACGAATCACCCCTAAATAGTACACAATAACCGTACCCAAAATAGTCCACTTCCAAACTTATGACTCCCCTATACGACTCACCTAGACACGACTCGTACCCTTAGGTACGATTGAGGGGAGGGTCACTCATACCTAGGACAGTGACTGACCCTCCCCACACTACCTAGGATAGATAGGGGAAGATGAGAAGTATATGACTCGTATCCAAGGGGTACGACTCAATCCTCTTGTTGTACCCACCCCAATGACACTAAAAGATAAAGTTTTTCTATTGTTCTAAGTCTAGGTGTTTCAAATATCGCAGAGGGTAACCTCCATGACACGGTGATATCACAGACCCTCACTGCCTTGGGGTTCCAAAATGACCCCGACCTCTTTCACACTCATCATCCCTTTCTTCAAGTTCACAAACAAATCAGCCTTAGCTGCCCTCAACTCTGGCGGAAACAAGTGATCAAGAAAGACCCCTGAAAAGTCATCCTATACAACCTTCTTTGTATTATTACCCCTCATAGCTTCCCACTCCTCATACCATTGATAAGTAATATTTTTTAAATGATAGGCAGCAAACTTCACACCCTCCAAATCGGTAGCATTCATCACCCTATAGATTTTATCCATCTCATCAATAAACCCTTGAAGATCCTCCTCAACCTTAGATCTTATAAAGGTTGGGAGATTTAACGTACTGGACAACCGAACGTCAGATGAATGAGCAACAAAACCAACACGATCAGACTGACGAGACTACGATGCCACCAACTGAGTAAGCATATGAATAAACTGATGGAACTCCACATTATATATCTCTCTCTGAGGTGATTGGGCATGAGTATCACTTTCCCAGAAAGCTCGAGGATGACTAGTAAAGACTGGTGGAACTCTACATGGGGCTGCATAGTCAAGAGTAGGGATCTTAGACTAGGTTTGTACTCTATAAATAAGGTGAGTCCACTCCACATTCTCATTAGGTGGAATAGAGGTCCCATCAGAGTTTATACAAACATCAAATCTTCGGGGAGGCATGATCTGAAATGCGAGGAAGCCAGGATTAAAGAAGTTTCATAACACGACTCTATAGCCAGAAATAGAACACAAGAAAGGGAAACAATCCTAAATGCATTGTAGCCTCACCCTTATAAGTGTGATGTTCTACACATCCATAAAAGGGAATCTACTCGACATGGCTTTGTGGACACCCAATGATCCTGAACCATGCTATGATACCAAGCTTTTCACGACCTGAACTAGGGCCTAGTCATGAAGGGTATCTCAAGCCCACTGTGAACCAGAGATTACCCCCTTAGCCTAATATCCAAAACATAATAAAATAATAAAGTAGAAGTTAATCTAAGCAGAAATAAGAAAAATAGATAAACCAAGTGTAATCTCTAAGAAACACAACAACCAACCAACCCACACTTGTCCACAAAAGCCTCTAAAAACTAGAATATCAAACTAACTCGAGACATGCCCCCGACTATGAATAAAAAAAATCCAAAAGTACTATAACAATAAATAAAGAATAATGAAATGACAAGACCTTCCAAAAGATAAAGTCTCACCACTTCACAACAACTTAATTATAGTGCTCAACTACCTAATGCTACACAGGAGCAACAGAAAACCCTTCGTACCCTACATCATAAAACGATGTAGAGTCAAGGGATGGTCAGTGCAATAAGCACTGGAATGTATCAAAAAATAAGGATAAAATAATGCAATTACCAAAATTCATTCATAAACCATATGCACAACATTCATATACATATATATAGGATGTTAGGATAAGGATCATAAACATGAGAGTTTAAAGATTTAACCTGAACTGTGTAGCTCGATTCATCCTAAAGGCACCCATGGGGTATATGGGTTCAGTTCTCCCTGTTGAAAGGGTCCTAGTGTGTGTTAGTCACACGAGTTGAGGGAAAACTAAAGCCACCAAGGTAATAGTCATCTCAATATATATATATATATATACATATATATATCAAGTGTGCACCAAGCACACGATCATATAGACCCCCAACGCCGGTAAATGTAGTTTTCAGTGTTTGTTCCCCTGGGACTTACACCTTCACTGTGAGCTACACAATCCCTTTAATCCCAAATAAAAATAATTTGCACATAAAACATCCATTAATCCAGGAGTCATTTATTAAGGCATTTAACACTTGGTATAGTCATACCAATATGCTTGCAAGCTTATTTAATTATGCTAAACCAATTCACACCGCCAATTTGGACTCCCAAGTACCATTTAAAATCCATACCCAAGGTCATCCAAAACCATATTCATATCTATTTATCCTTTAATATAATGCAATAGGTTCAAAACAAGTTAAGCCGTGCAATTATCCATATTTAAAATGAAGATTATAGAGTAGGTTGAGGTTAATGCCAATTCCAAGCCAAATTCATTCAATTTGGAAAAAAGCATATCCCCCATTCCAATCATTTAAACAATGTACCAGTTTAGTCTTAAAAATATCAATTTAAAGCATGAATAATAAATTTAAAATATGGGACAAGTAATTCAATCAGTAACAATCAAAACCCCTCAATCCAATTTTAAAACCCACAATTTAAATCACATAAAAATTCATTTAATTAATGTCACAATGTCAAAATCAAGTTTAGGGAAGAGAAACATGCATGAATACACAAGGAATTGAAAACAATTTGATGTTTGGAGTTACGGATGATGAATTCACTGTAAAACCCTTGAATGTTCTTGGGTTTTGAGTTTGAGAGAGTAAGAGAATGATTTGGTCTTTGAAAATTTAAGAGAATGGGGTTATTTTATGTTATAAGGTCGTACAAGGCGTAAAAAAACCAAAAGTCCCTCACCCCAAGTGGAAAAAATAAAAATTGAGCAAATTTAAAACATTAGCATGGCATGCCGTTATCGTATAGGGTAGCCTCCATGTCACGCCAATATCGCGGAGGTTAACCTTTGTGACACGGTCATATCGCAGCGGCTTACTGCCTCGGGGTACCAAAATGACCCTGAACCCCTTCCGAAAATCTGAAACATTTTTAAAAATACCCTTCAAACATTCCTAAACTTAATTCAAGTTAAAAATTAACATTACACACGCGGGAGGGTAAAAAAAAATCATCTAAATTTTATGGGGTCCCACACTTACACTCCAACCCCAGATCATGGGACAAACCAGAAGCAAGCTTTCTCATTTTGGATCTCATATTACACACTAACTTCGGAGCATAATGGGACAATTGTTGGAACTTTTGGAAATACACCTTAATACTCATCTTACCCTGCTTCAGATTAACAAACTCTTTGGCCTTGGCTTCCCTCAACTCCCGAGGAAAGAAGTGATCAAGAAAAACACCTGAAAACTCATCCATATCGTCGGCTTAACATCATCACCCTCATTCTTTCCCATTCCTCATACCACTGGTAAGCCATATCCATCAACCGATAAGTAGCAAATTCCAAGCCTTCTGAATTAGTAGCATGCAAATCCTGAAAATCTTCTCCATCCCATCAATAAACCCTTGAGGACCCTCCTCAACCTTAGGGCTTGTATAGGTTGGGGGATTCAACCTCATAAACTGACCAACCTCATACACTGGCCAACCCGAGTGATCTCAGATGAACTAACAACAAAACCAACATGATCAGACCGACAGGACTATGATGTCACCAATTGGGCAAACATTTGAATAGATTGGCAAAACTCCACATTATAGATATCTCTCTGGGGAATCTGTGCATAAGTATCACTAGCCCAAAAAGCTTGAGAAGGACTAGTACGGATTGGTGGAATCCCACGTGGAGCAGTACAATTCAGAGCAGGAGCCCTATACTGGGTCTGCACTCTGTAAATAAGGCAAGTTCCCTCCATATCTTTCCCAAGTAGAACAGAGGTTCTAGTAGAGTCTCTATAACCGCCAAATTTTTAGGGAGGCATGATCTGAAATGCGAGTAAGTTAGGAGTTAGAGAAGTTTCATAGCAACTAGACTCTATAGCCCGAAATAGAATATTAGAAAGAAAAACATTCCTAAGTGCCTCGTAGTTTTTCACTTATAAATATGTCGCGCTACACACCCATAAAAGGGACTCTACTCGATATGTCTTTGTGGACACCCAAAGACCTTGAACCTGGCTCTGATACCAAGCTTGTCACAACCCTAATCAGGGCCTAGTCGTGACGGGTATGTCAAGCCCACCATGAACCAGAGACCACCCCCTTAGCCTAACTTCCAAAGTACAATAAATATAACTAGCAAAAGCCAACCAAATCAATGATAGATAAATGTAACCAAAAGAAAATGTAAAGAGTCAAAAAAGATATCAACGACATCCCAATCCTGTCCACAAAATCCTCTAAATCAAAATACCAACTAAGTCGGGACATGACCCCGACTATGACAAGAAAAATTCAAATGAAATACTAAGAAATAAAGAAAACAAGTAAAATAATTGGGCCTTCCAAAAGATGCAGTCTCATCATTTCACACAAGATCCATGTGAGTACTGAACCACCTAACGCTGCGCAGGAGCAACAGAAAATCCTTCGGGCCATACATCATGAAATGATGTATCATCCATGGATGATCAGTGGGGCGAGCACTGGTATGTAACTCAGGGAAAGGGATAAAATAATATCATTTACCAAAACCAGTGAAAAACCACATGCTCAACATTTACAAGTACATATATAGGATGCCATGAAAGGGACAAGGGTCATGAACATGAGAGTTTAAAGTATTAACCTGAACTATGTAGATCACTCCGTCCTAAAGGCACCCATGGGCTATATGGGTCCAGCTCCCCCTTCTGAAAGCGCCCAATGTATGTTAGCCGCACGAACCAAGGAAAAACCGAGGAAAGGCTAAAGACACTAAGACTATAGCCCTCATAAAATATATATAATGTGTGCACCAAACACATGGTCACATAGACCCCCAACACCGGCAAATATGGTTTTAAGTATTGATCCTCCCAGGACCTACATCTTCACGGTGAGCTGCACAAATTTCTTTAAGCCCAAATTAAAATAGTTATACATAAACCAACCATTAACCTATGAGTCATTTATTAAGGACTTTACCAACATGGTGTCATCATACCAATATGCTTGCAAGCTAATTCAGTTATGTCAAAACAGTCCACATAACCAAACTGACTCCCAATTTTCATTTAAAATCTAAGTCATTGCTACCAAGGGCATCCAAATCCATTTATATTCATTTATCCTATAATGCAATGCAATGGATTCAAAAATAAGTTAAATTATGTGAATAACCATATTAAAAACTAAGATTGTAAAATGGGTTGAGGTAAATGCCATTATCAATCCAAAATTCATCTAATTTGGGAAAACCCATGTCCCTCATTCCAACCATTAAAACAATGCACTAATTCAATCCCAAAAATTATAAATTAAAGCATGAATAATCCATTTAAACGATGGAAAAAACAACTCAAGTAATCATAAATGAAACCCCTCAACCTAATTTCAAACCCATTAATTAAAACACATGAATCTTGATTAAATAGATGCCACAATGTAAAAATACAAGTTAGGGACGAGCAACATGCCTGAAATCTAGAACAATTTGAAGAGAATTCGAAGTTTGGGGCTTGAATGTTCAATTTTCTGTAAAACCCCTTGAACTTTCTTGGATTTAGAGTTAAAAGAGGAAGAGGATGGTGTTTGGTCTTTGATAACTAAAGAAAAATGGTTGATTTTGTGTTTAAAAGTTGTGTAAGGTGTGAAAGGATCAAAAGCTCCTCACCCCAAGTTAAAAAATAAAAATTGAACAAAATTTACATCGCGACGTGCCACACGCCGCTATCGCAGAGCTTAGTCTCCGTGCCACGCCCTTATTGCGAAGGCTAAGTGGCGAGGCACGCCACTATCTCAGAGGCTTATTGCCTCAAAGTTCCAAAATGATCCCGAACCCCTTTCGAACATTTCAAAACTTTTTCAAAACACCCTTTTAACAACCCTCAACATAATTCAAGTCAAAAATTAACATTTCGCATGCGGAAGGGTAAAAAATAAATTCGTTGAAATTTTGTGAGGTTTTACAAATATGATAAATACAGAGATTATAATCCATCAACCATATACATAAATAGTAATGTATCATGACAAAATTAATGCATATATGTTCGATCTAATGACACATAAATATGTTGTAATCATTCCTTTGTTTGTCAGATCGTTTAACTCTGAAATTAAAGATATGCTCTAATGCATATTTTGTCATTATAGAGACAACTAACGCTTTATCCTTATAAAGTTGATTCACCTTCACTTCTTTAATCTTCCTATCACTAATGAAATTATCAACTTCCAACTCATGTACATATAATGAGTATTCATTTTGTGACTCCACGCTAGAAAGAGCAAGCACATTCGTTTTCATTCCTTCAAGGCAAACTACAACTATTGTTTCTCCATCAAACTCTAACTCTTTCGTTTACTTATCCATTGTCGTTATGCACAAAGGATACACACTACAAAAAATGGATCAAATTGTGGGGGTTAATTTTATGATTTGTGGGGGTTTTAAAACCCCGCAAAATCTAATTACTGCGATTTCCAAAACACCCAGAATATGAGCCGTCACAAATAATTTGTGGCAATTTTTTCCTACCCCCATAAATAATTTGCGACAGTTATTTTACGGCGGTTACGACCCCTGTAATTAATTTGTGGAGGTTATTGACCTCTGTTATTCAAAATTTAATTCTTTTTATAATAAATTTTTATTTAAAACTTGCGGGGGTTAAAACCTCCGCAATTTTTTTTTAAATTTATTAGGCCCCATCAATTTTCAATAACTAATTATAAATTCTAATTTTAGCTCAAATTTAATTGTTCCTTTAGACATAACCTACAATTCAATATTTGTTCAATTCATATATCATTAATACAACATGAGTAATTAAATATTGTAATTGACAAGCATATCAAAAATACATTGAACATTAAACTTCTAAATTAAATTTTCAACGTTAACATCTTTAAACTCCAAATTTTCAACATTAACTAGTATCTTCAAATTCCAAAATCAAATTTAAATACAAAACCTTCAATAATCTAAGATTCACTCCAACCACACAATTACATTATCATAATTGAATATCCAAGATAAATGCAACGAAATCAAAGAATGTCATTAGGATTATTATCATCATGTGATCTCCTTGTATCCATAACTGAAATGGGTCCACTTGCTGCATCACTTGGCTACATAAAAATGCAAAGAATAAAAAAACAATCAGATAAACTGTTTGTCTAGGCTACTGGAGCTAAATGCAGTAACTACACATGGTTGGAACTTGGAACTTAGAAAAAGTACATGGGTTGACTCTATTCGAATGCTCAATATAAAGATAAATTAGAGGTTTTTTAAATTTCGTACTTACCCCTGTACTAACATACAAATCTCTAATCAAGCTAAAATGGACTCCTAACAAACACTAGACCTACTGCTCCTTTAAGGAAAAAAATACTTTATAGAACCAACACTAATGTTCCCAGGAGAATTTGTTTTCTAGCCAGGGGGGAAAGAAAAACAAATTCTAACACAGATATTACATTCCAACTATTTTATTTTTTATTTGCAAAATTAATTAACTCACTAATAAATTAACATAAACAAAATTAAAATCCGTCGTCGAAAGTACATATAGTGAAAATATGTCTATGATAAAAAGAAAGTATTTCTTATTTATTAGAGTAAATACATAATTACCCCCCTGATCTTGTTCGAGATTTGCAAAAAGACACATAAACTTTAACTTCGACCTATTACCCCACGATTCTTCTTTATTTCATTGCAAACACACCATTTTGACCCTCTGTGTCTACACACGCGCTGCAGGTGCATGAAAGGGCTTGAATTTGACCTTTTTGACCTATTAAAAGCTACCACGTGTGAAATAATTTAATATATAATTTATATTTTTTTTAAAATAATAATATTTATTTATTTTTTAAAATTATCCCTACCCCTTCTCCGCCCCCCAACTCACCCACTCTTTCTTCTTCAACTCAATTCACCATTAAAGCTTCCATTGAAGCTGTTTTTTTTAAATCATTCATTAAAGCTCCATTTTACAACTAAATCATATCATTTAACTACCTACCATTTTTTGTTTAACACAATATCTTCTTCAACATCATTAACGCTCTTCAACACAATGTCACCATTAAAGCTCCTCCATTAAAGTTTTTTTTTCTAAATCATATCATTAAAGCTCAAATTTTTAGTTAAATCATATTATTTAACTATCTTTAAAACTCAATTCAATCATAAAACTCTAAATTCGATCATAAAATTATTTTTGAATTAGTTTGAAAAAAAATAGGCGGGGTGAGAGAATGGTGATGGAGGGGGGGTTGGGGTGTTTAGGGGAGATACTGATGGGGTAGGGGTGTTGGACGGAGGGTGGGGGAGCTGAATGGGGGTGGGGAGTAGAAGAGATCTGCGGTGGGGGAGGGGGGAGTTGCTGATGGGGTGGGGTGGGGGAAGAGGGGGTGGGGTATTAAATTAAATAAAAAGTAAAATTTTATTAAAAAATAAAAAAATATATAAATTAAACGTATTTGACACGTGGAACCACTTGATTGGCGCGTGTATTTCACTCTCCTTGTTGTGGCTGAGATTCAGTGAAAAATGGTGTGTTTGCAATAGATTATGTAAGAATCGTGGGGTAATGGTTCGAATTCAAAGTTTAGGTGTGTTTTTGAAAATCTCGACCAACAACAGTAGGGTAATTATGTATTTACTCTATTTATTAACTAGAATATGAGAAAATCAGGAAATGCCCAAAAGACCAAAGAACTCAAAAGCCAAAAAATGACCAAAAAAGTTAAAGAAAATTAAGTAGAACTCCAGATATAGAGTGGTAATTGGATTATGCAACTTGTGTACTCTGCATAATATGGAAAGTCATCAAATGATACCTCTATATTTTGTCCGTCAATGATTGCAGCATAATTTTTTTTCATAACTACAAAGATTTGGAAGACATCTCTGAAGTTGAGGCAGGTATTGATTCTGTAGTCCCCCGTCTTTCCTCCAACATCAGTTAATAAATACGTTTTTAGTTATGCATGGATCAGTCTGTGAGCTCATAGCAAGAAGGCCAAAAGAAACAATTCACCCAATGACCCAGTGTTGCCTTCCTCTATTCAAGAGGAAAGATAATCTCACTAGTTATGTTGTCGATATTTGCTGCAGAATCTACTTCAAATCCATCAAGCTTGTAGCAATGGATAATTCAGAATTAGACTAATAAGGGAAGGAGGTAGCTCATTTCTTGTGTGTTTTTTACCACTAACCTGAGATATCGGTTTCAAAGAAAATAGATCTCGACATGGGTACGAAAATACTGACAAATCAAAAGCACGAGCAATAGCTAATCCATCTTCTACCTAGTTTTTGATAGTCAACAATTCACTTCTTCTGGCACTGGTCCCAATATCTGAAGGTGACTTAATAGTAAGTTCATCCAATAGTAGCTAAAAAATCTATATAGAACAATGTCAAAGATATTTAATCATAAAGATAATAAATAGTAAGAGAATAACAGAAACCAAAAGGGATGAGCATATATAAATGGAATCGCAATAGCTTCTACAACAACATATAGAGGATATGTAAGCATTATTTTCCACATGACCCAAGACAACTTCATCGCCTGAATTGAGAAAGCAAAAATAATATTTGCTAAAAGTCTTTCCATTGACTTGTACACGTTCACTTCCTTTTCTCTCAAGCAAAGCCACCCACTTGCCTTGATGCTGATCATTTCCACAAACTATGAGTAATCTATATACAATATGAAGTTCACCTCAGAAAATAATCAAACGAATGTCAACTAATGTAGCCCTTCAGTATGCGACATGTAACATATTCATATTCAACTAATATAGTCCTTCAAGTTCCTAAAAATAGTTTGCTCCAACTGCCTGAAGAGATTTTTGAAGATACTACAGATATTTATGATCAAGAAAAGATATGTGCATCAGCATAGGAAAAAAATTCTTTCTTTTGTTTGGAAAAAAATCTTCATATCATACTGAAATTTTCTCCAGTAGACAACATGTTTTTTAACTATGGCGGCAAATAAACTTAAACTGTTGAACAAAGAGAAAAGTCAAGGTAGTCCAAATTTAGAGCACTATAATTCCAAGACACATAAAGCATGTCATTGCATCAGCAGGAGCATCTTTGTTCGTACCTACCACCAAAAAAATCTTATCAACCTCTACTGTTGGGTTCTGTAGTATATACATTCTATTAGATATCAAATCTATAAACCAAAATGTAATAGAAAAATAATTAATAAAAAACAAACACGACTAAAAGAAAACCTCTGGATACTCTGATATGAGTTAGTACCAAGGCTTTTCCAATACAAAACCAACTCTAAGAGCCTATTAAGAGTTCCTCTAGAAAAATACTGACAGACATCACAAGAAAATGTTTTTGGCTGGAACAGGGGGAACCAGAATGTCGCAGATAGAATGACTAAATCTTCTTAGTGAGACCAAATATGAACAGGGGCTGAACATATTTTCCCAAGAAGTGGTGCCTATGCTTGGAGTTATTGATGTTTTTGAAATAGTTAGTTTAGATATCGGAAGAAAACTAATTAAGAGACTTCCCTGCAAAAGTTAAGTCAACTCTTCCAAGAACTAAATACTTCTTATAAATACTTGTGAATCATAGAACAAACTACGTACACAGAGTACATGACAGATACGTATGTTATAAAGATACGTATGAGAAATTAACATCACCTTATTATACCAGCTTTTTGTTTTTGGATCAGGCTGATGAAAGTTTAATAATAATACACAACTTTTGAAGAACTAGTCTATATTAAGCAAAAGACGTGATCAAAATTAAATTAAATAAATGTATCTAGAGAAAATTTGGTTTGAAAAATAGAACACCATATTACCACATTACTGTTCAAAGTGAAATGATTTAGCTAATGAGGTGGAATAAAAAAAATTAAGACAAGTAGGTTTCTCTAGTCATGGTGCCTCCACTTCCAACCAAGAGGTTAAGATTCAAGTAAGCTAGAAAACTACTGCAGGCCCATGCGAAAGAGAGTTTGAATGAGGGGACTTGGCCCCCAAAAGAAAAAACCAAACACAAAATTAAGTAGCAGCATTGAACTGTACAGGTAGCCAATAAGAAACAAAATCAATATCCATGCTAAACGAAGTAATGTAAGTCCTGAGCAAGTCCCTTACCTACTAGGTTTCAACCAAGATCCAAAATGTAAGAGAGAGTGAAAATGAAATATTTGAAAAGAATTGGACTAACCAAGGTACCGAGCATTGCCAAAACCTTGTCTCCGGCCTTGAAACTTTTTAAATTAAATCCTACCTCTACAACCCCTCCTCCCACGTCGATAGCTGTTACAACCAAAATCAGTTTAGAGAACCATAAACCAACAAGAATAAAATGCATATTACAATACATCTAGCAATTATCCCTAAAATTAAAGATAATGTCCAGGTTGTCTTGATGCTTTCACTAGTTAACTTTCTATTCGAGTACATTACCATTAACAACAATTGATGTTATTCAGCAAAGTTGATCTTCCTGGTGTCATCAAACTTTAATTCATTCTATTTTTTCAGAATCCAAGTTTAGATCCACTAACTCATTAAATGCTACACAAGCAAAATAAACTCCATTTCTAAAAACTTTATGACCGTAAATCTTTTGCCTATCAAATTCTTCACCTTTTTATGTTATCATTCTCGATCTCTCAGATACTTTACATTGATGTACAATACACTACCTAACAACCATTCAAACAAAATTATTTTAATTAGTAGGTAGTCGGCTGAAGCTGATTCAATAGTGGAACAAAACAACTACGTACTAACAATCAACCTAATTACAACAAACCTGGATTGGGGGAAAAACATAAATACATCTGCACCAAACGTGAATACATCTGCACCATATATGTACTGCGAAAAATATTTAGTAGAAAAGAAATTCAAGAAAAGAGCAAAGAACATCCATCAGCCCCATATATGCCCAATTTCATTCCCAAAATAATTGCACATAATCAATTTCTTGGTAAATAAAGCTATAATAACAAAATTAACACAGTAAACCTGAAAATCAAGCCAAACATCTCCACAGTACTAGTGACCGCAGATGCCTTCGAAGTGTTTTCCAAAGAATTTCCAAAGAAAATAGGACAAATATCGTCAATAAGCTATTGGAAGATGCCTTATCTAGGGGGGAAATGGAAAAAGGGTCAATTTGGGGAAAAAAATGAGAAAGTAGGTCAGTCCTAAAGTTGTTTTGGCCAATTAAAAAAATTAAGAGAGAAATGGTTTGGCCAATTAAAAAAAAAAAGGGAAAATGTTTGTTAATGTTTTTTAAAAAAGAGGGAAAATGGTTTTTATTATTTTTTTGATTGATAGCGGGAGTTTAAAACCCCCGCAACTGATAGCAGGGGTTTAAAACCCCCGCAAATTTATAAATTTTAGCGACAGATTTTTAACCCCTGCATTTTATAAAATTTTGGTAATCCCCGCAAATAAACCCCTATAATTTTACCCATTTTTTGTAGTGACATTACAAATCCCGGAACACTTTCTTCAACTCAACATAAAGTTCACTCCATTATCACTCCTTATAACAATTGATGAAGAATTACCTTCAATGACATATCGAACATCAATTTTTCCTGAAATTCCTTAATAGCTAATTTTACTCTAATTGCTGAAATGAACCTTAAATACGAAATACATTCTACAACAATATTTCCATCACTTTTGTATCGTTCATATTGTATTTCGAATTGCTAGACATACCTCAAGTGAATTTCAATGCTCACCTTCTTAAAATATTTTTGAGAAAAGGATGAACTTGAAATTATTGAAAAATAATTGATTAGAACTGAGCTTCTTTGATCGACATAATTGATTTGGTGTTTCAAGATTTAAAATTGAAATGTTGCTAAATTTTAGAAATTCATTAATCACAGCTTAATAGATATGATGTTAATTGCATTCTTAATTATAAAATGATGTGTTATTTCCTTATATAACGTTAGAACGGTTACTAGTTATGTATATACAATTACTAGTTATGTATATGGTACTGATGTATTAGGACGTTTTATGTATATTAAGAACCAAAAATCAGAAGAGAGAAAATTAATTTAAAGAATTGAGGAAGGATAATTAAGGAGCAAAATACTGAAATTTATGTTGTTTTTAAATTTTATTTTCTATCACAAGGTTGTAAATTTTTTACAGTTGTCTTACAAAAATACAATTTTTAACTAATTTGGGGTCCCAGAAGTAATGAGACAAAAAGTACTATTTTTTTTGTCTGTGGTGCCTCGAAAAGGAAACAGGTGCACTTACTATCTAGCTATGAAGGAAAACTGATTTTCTCATTGTCCATTTTCTTTCAATTTCATTGTTGCTTCCATTATTAAAGGACAACTTAGGTTCCCATATAAAGCACTAATCATTGGATGAAGGGCCTCCCTTTTTCACATCCCAGAGTCCCCCCTCGTTCCATGGTTGCTTCTAAACGATTGCACAGAAGACGGACCCTAGAGTAGAATTTGTTCTTGAAATATTTGTCGTGTTACCACTACGTAGTCCGACAGGAACAAAATCCATACCAACTTTTCCATGAATATTCTATGAATGAATGTGGGTGACATAATGCAACAACAGAAAAGTAAAAAGATTCCATTGTCTTAGTACAACTAAACATAGTAACATGGAATGGATTCTGAATCAACTTCATCTTAAACGAATAAGGTGGCAGGTCAATGAGGGAAAGTAGTTGGATATTTCACATATCAGGATTAGCTTCTTCTAGAATTACACTCAACGTAGCAGTAACATCATTGGCTCTTTTCACTACTGCTTTCAATTTTTCCTAATGTTGTCACCCATTATATCAATTATCTGTAGCAAAATCATAGAATAAAAAATCATCACTGCTTACTAAAAGATTAATCCAAAAATATCATATAAGAGCCAATCAACCAGTTAAAATAGAATATCTTACAAGTAGTTGTCATTATATAATATCACTTGGGTCTTATATTTCTCATCGTTAGGAGGATTATTCATCAATATTTTTTCAAAGTTTCAATAATATTTTTGCCATAGTAACCAGGGCAAGTTTGCCAAAAAGACACTATGGGAAACTTTTTTGCCAAAGTTCCAAACTTGATGAATAATTTGCCAGAAAGACACTTAATTCCACATAATCATTAACTTTTCCAACTTAAAAACTTCACCCACAAATTTTATAATAATTCACTTTAACTCAATATTTCCAACTTAATAAATTCATCCACAAGTTCTAAATAATATACTTCAACCCACTCCATTATCCACCATTATATATATAAAAATATTTAGGTTTCCAAAAATATTAAATAAAAAAAATCCAAAAGCTAAAAATAGAAGGTGGTTGTTTTTCCTCCAAAAAGCTCTAATTTCGACCACTTTTCCGGCATTATTTCCAGCGATCAGCTCTAAATCAGTCCACAAATATCATAAGCTTGTCCATTTCACCCATTGTGTAACGCCCTGAGATCCCATCCTGAGACTTCACACGGTGCTTATGACCCCGGAGGACCACAAGCTAACCCTTTATTGATATCTGTACCTGTACACTGCATAATATCTAAAATAAATACGGAAACTAGCCATAAGGTTCAACACATCTATGAATACTCATAATATAGAAAACTGAATACTAATAATCTGTCTAAAAAAACCTCTAAACTATCTGAACTGCGGAGTTGATGGGACAGGTCCCCAACTAACTCCATCAACTGAAAATAAACAAAGACTAAAGCAATAATAGTAAACTAAAATTCGTCCTCGAAAGAAGAGGACTCACTGCTACTGCTGCTGACTGGGACTGAACTGCTGAGGATACTTTGGATCCTATGCCTCTGAAACTATGGTGTCAAATAAAACACCATAGCGTAAATGCGTTAGTACAGAAATATACCAAGTATGTAGACGAGGTAGGATAATGCAAGGGCTTATGCATGCATAATATCTAAACTGAATAATCATGAATATGCCGCATGAGAACACATACATGAATGCACAGACCATGAACACAATCACCGCAACTCTAGATACTAAAACTCGGATACCACTTTACTGCAGACTGAACTCACTACTGACACTGAGATACTGAATCACTAACTCATGTGCTACTGATAACTGAGAGTATGGATGTACTTATATCAAGGACTAAATTCTGAGCTTACTGCTTTCGACTGACAGAATTAGAGATCAACTTTTCTAACAGATTATTTCGGAAGAGATTATCAATAATAAGAAGTATGATCATGTCTGAATCTGACAACAAGAATACTCAACAAAATCTGAGATGGAGATCAAGCCTATCTGATGGGAGATCTCTAGATATGATAATAAGAATACTCAACATGGTCTGAGACTGAGATCGAGCCTCTCTGATGGGAGATCTCTAGATATGATAATAAGAATCTATATATGAGACCAAGACTATCTGAAGGGATTGTCCATGAATTAATGGAACTATCTGAGTTCCTCATTGAGATAGACGATTGTACCATACAGTCCTGATTTCTAAAGATTGATATTGAAATTGCAAATGTGGGAAGTAGTTACTTAACCGACATGCCCCAACCTACCACAGGTGGGGTCCAACCTGTAACCCCAGTTGGAAGGGTGTCAATATCATGCCACAGGTAAAGACCTCTCTGATCAAACCTCTCTAACGGGATGAACCTCGCAGGAAGTCAACTTGAGGCAATATAATAGTCAAACCTCTCTGACGGGGACAACCTCTACTGATGGGGAATCCTGCATCCTGCACTGGCTACACAGTTTTGGAGTTCAGGAATTTCTCCTAACAACTCGGCCTGTCTGACGGGGAGCCGCCATCCCTTCTCTCGCTCGATGCTAGTTTCTACTCCCAACTGAAAGACTCTAAACTAAAATCTTAACTGAACACAACTGAACTAAATCTGATACTGATCATGTTTCTCAAAAGATCTGACTGAGTTACACTGAGATTACTTAGTTCTGTATCTGATGGAAAAGGTATCGAATCATGGTATCTGACTGACGATACAGAGCTTGAATAGATTACTCGAATCACTTTTGAGATTAGAATTGAATCACTTGAATACTATTAGATCTTAGCTGATTACATGACTGTGGCTAGATTACTAGTGATACAGAGATTATAGAGATAACTGAGATTACTGAGCTTTCTTAAGTTCTGCACTTGTCTGAGGATACAGAGTTCTATAGTTCACTGAGTTCTGAGAATCATGGCTCGACTGGAATAAAAGAGAAACTGACATAGGCTTTAGATAACAACTCTATTGTCAGGTATAAATACCCCCAGGACTCGATAACATAAAAGTAAAGCATAATCATTCTTGACTAGTCATCACCACAATCATTCATTCATCATCACAAGCATTCGTTCATAATCACAAGCATTCATTTATCATCACAATCATTAAAGCATCTCACAGTCATTAAGACATCACCTCAAGTATTTAAGGAACACAAATATCTATTCATCATCACAATCGCCAAGGGGTCACTTTAAGCATCTCTGAATCACAATCATATAATAACGTAGGGGAAACATGCTACTAGATCATACTCCATTCAACAAAGTTTTACCTCAACTATTTCATACCTAAATCAGTCTTGACATGTGTTTGGATATCACATGGATTGGGGAAACTTCATACTATCATGTCATAACTTACTTGCTAACCACCTGTCATGTATTAAAAACTTAGCATATATGAAGAGCACATAATTGGGGAATTTACTACTATCACATCTCCGTTTTTTCTCTAAGGTCCTTCAAAAAACACTAGACATGCACGGTTTCACACTTATTTGGGGATTTCCTACTACCATGGAATAATTCATTCACTTAGGTATTTTATCAAACACTAGGCATGTATAAACTAACTCATAATTTGGGGTTTTATCTTCAACATGCCACAATGGCCCTTATGTTTCACCTAATCTCTTTATCAAACTAGGGGGAACATGATTTGCTTATTCAACCATTTATACACCCATTTGACATGAACACATCACATAGAAAGCAACGTAAGGAAGATTCAACACAAATATCACATGGATTCCACCTACTAAGGTCAAGGCTCATGAACCTTATAAACAAACTTGAATCAAAACTCAACAACACATGTAACATTAATTTCAACTCATGAAAATCATTTAAAACTCATAAACATAAAAATCTTTGAGTTTTGGAAAGGGTTCTTGAGCTTCTTGGATGAAAGGGACCCAAGAATCAACATCTACATATCTTACTCCTTAAAATTTGACGAATTCTAATGCTTGAGACTCTATATGCACATGTAATAAATAATTCTCGAAGCCCAAACTATGAGGAACTTGATTCTTGAAGAAATCTTGAAGAATTATGGATGAATTTTTGGAAGAGTAGGGTTCTTGAATTGAAACCCTAGATATTTTCTCTTAAGAGAATTGGAAGAGCAGATGAAGGAATTAGGGTTTGGATGGGGTTCCTCATATTTATAGAGACCTACAAAAGGTGGGAAAAGACCAAAAGACCCTTGCCAAAACATCCTTAAATTGCTAGAAAAAATAGCTGATGACATCCGTGATAAGTCTGCAAGTTGGTGATAAGTTGTCATGAAATGTCATCACAAAAAGGTGAAATTTTGAGTTTCTGGTTAAGGTTGATGACATTAGTGAAAGGCCATCACGGGCGTGACGGATTGTCAAAAAATTTCATCACCATAGGTAAAAATCTACCAAGGGATGACGACATTGGTGATAGGTCGTTATGATTGTGACAGCTTATCATGAATGTCGTCACTCAGTTTCTCAGCCTGATATGCTGGAGTAAAATAGGCATAAATCTTTGCTCTAATATTGGTTTTTGAAAAAATTGGTATAGTTGGAAAGATAATTCAAAGAGATTTTATTTGATATATAGTAGGTCCTATAATTCGATATGTACAAAGAGTTATGGTCGATTGAAGTTGACCAAAGTTTTGACGCTCACTAAATCTTGAACGATAGGAAAGCTTTCAACTCGTCCTTGAGTTAGGGGACCTCTATTATTTTAATTCATGATCAAATAGATTCCCACACAATTCAAAGTATTTCATACTTGGGAAGATATTTTTGAAACATTTAGAATCGGATTTTTTACTTTACCAAATACGCTCTAAGGCTCAGACTGGAAGAGGATTTTGCGGGGCATTACACATTGTTACCCTATTTGTTTGGTATCTTCTCAAACACACCACTTTCTACCTTTGTGTAAAAGCTTTAAACCATTCATATTACTCAAAACCAGTTTAGAAAATACATTACAGCAGCTCAGGCGACTCTAAGTTTATTTCTTTATTCCATAAACCCAAGGATCGCAGATTAAAAGCAATATTTGTAATTTCACGGTTTTCGTACGGATAGCTGCCCAGTCATCAACCACTGATCATCATTCATTGATCGTTAATATAACCCGATATAAATAATAAGCATAATCTACCGAAGACCAAAGCCTAATTCCACAATGTCTATTGCAGAATTTGTTTGGTTTCTAGTGATTTCATGGGAGAATGGTTGGAGACTCCCAAATGCTGGAAAAAGAGATCTTTTACGAAGGTGACAATCCCCGTTGTTGTTCGCTTCAATAGTTCGTATGACGAATTGGTTGTAAGCGTAATGCAAAGCGAGAATCTAGATTATGCGTCGAGCGACATGGTGATTAGTTATCTAATGAATGCAAGGGAAAAGGTGAATCCTAATATCAGAAATAGTGATGTACGTGTGCTGATGTACATGATGGATGTCGATGCAGATGACATTAGGCCTATTTTGATGATAAATATAGCTGAGAGGTCCATCGAAGGACTGGTAAATTCATCAGAACCCTCACCTCCACGCCGGGCAGTCAACAATGATTTCAGTGATTACGAGAACGATGACGATCAACTTATTAATACGGAAGATGATTCTATGCATATGAAAGAGGTTTCATCAGAATCACAAAATGATGAAGAAGACCGTGGAACGCGGTCACAACCAGGACATTCGTTCAATGATGGATCCAATTTTCATCTCGATAAAAAATTCACCAATAAGAACGAGCTCAAAATACTACTAGACGTAGCAACAATAAGGCAGTGTTTTGATTATTGTTTGGAGAAGAACTGCTCTAAATTCTTGAAGGCAAATTTTTTATCTCATGGTTGTGTCTGGTTATTGAGGGAAATGGAGTATGAAACCTCGTGCATATTTTGCATATACAAGTATGTCGGGTTGCACACGTGTGGTGTTGAACACAAAACCCACAGGCATAAGAGATTGTCTTCCGAAGAGATTACTTCACTATGCATAAATCATTTTTGAGATGGTAAGGGTCCAAGTATAAGCGAAATACAAAGGATTGTGTTCAAGGAGTTGCATTGCCATGCAATCTATTGGATGTGTTGGAAAGAAAGTGTAATTGCGAAGAACATCATTTGTGGGATACCAAAGCAGGAATATGCTTGCTTTTCAGCTTTTTTCCACATGGTGGAGTTGTTGAATCCAGGGTTTTCCTACTCTATCATGGTAAACCAGATTAATAGAGTGTTCATTTACTACTTCTTAACATTCGGAGCTTGCATGTGGGGATATACCCATATAAGAAAGGTAATTGCCATCGATGGCAAACATTTCTATGGAAAGTACGGGGGCGTGTTGCTGAGTGCAGTTGCACAGGACACAAAAAATCACATCTTTCCAATTGTCTTTTGTGTCGTCGATAAAGAGAACGATGCTTCTTGAACCTTCTTCTTCTAGAAGTTGAAGTCTATCATAGAAGATGCACTATATATATGTGTCATCTCCAACAGGCACATCAGCATTGCCAATGCCTTCTCCCGTGTTTACAGTCATGCACACCATGGACTTTGCATAAGGCTCCTCGCTGAAATCTACGCGTAAATAAGCACTGTGGAGAACATCTTTATCTATTCTACACCATGGTAAAGACGTATACTGTTGATGAATTTAGCGAGCATTTTGTTGAATTTAAGAATAATAGCCCCGAGGCAACACATGTCCTGGAAAATATGCTTGGTTTTGAGAAATGGAGTAGAAGACACTTCCCAAATAATAGGTACGATGTGATAATCACAAACATCACTGAGTCACTCAACTCGATGTTGATGGATGAACATGAGTATCCCGTGTCGTACATATTCAATTCAATTGCTAGAAAATTTAGTGAAAAGTTTAGGGAGCGGCATGTCTTTGTCGATGGTCAAAACAACATATTTTTCCCTTGTGCGGAAAGAATTCTAAGGGATAACAAGAGTGCAAGTGATTCATTGTATGTAACTAATGCAAATGGGGGTCTCGACCAATTCACGGTGTTTGGCAGCGGCATTACTGCCAAGGTCAATTTGTTGGAGAGGAGTTGTTCTTATCAGAAATTTGACTTGGTGAAAATGTCGTGCGAACATGCGATGGAAGCTTTGCGAGCAAAGTATGGCGATGGCGTAGTTTATGGAAAATCCATCTATGAGTACTCTTTGCCAATTTATAATGCTGAAACATACCTCCTTGCGTACTCGGAAGCTATTAACGTTGTCCTTCCAGAGGTCGAATAGACTATGCCATAGAAAGTGCAAGACAGTAAGATTTCTCCACCCCCCTACGATCATAAACTCGGAAGAAAGAAAGTCAAACACACTAAGGGTATTGGTAAGACATTCAAGTCCAAAAGTAGGAATAGGTATTCGATATGCAAGAAATACGGGCACAAAAGAACCACATGTAAAATGGCCAACAAATCGTAGACAATCATTTTTTTGCTTCAGTTGTAAAACTACTGTTTTAGGGGATAAATGTTTGTTTCTGTAGAATTTAACCTTCAGTTGTAATCAACTTAATTCATTGTCTATGATAGACTATGTAAATTCTATGGTATATATCGTTCATACAGTTTATCAAATATTATGTATTGGTTATATGATTGCTTATCAGACATGCTATGTTGGTTTTTTTACCGCCTTAACACTCCAATCGATGCAATGAACCATTGTTTCCCATTCCCATTTAATGAAAAGCTACAGAAATGCCTGTTCATAAGAAAAATCATAGGTATACGTAAACCAAGAATTTTCTTTTCTGACACAAGTTGACTGACCATTGGGTGGATATATGAAAGGACTCCATCTATTGGTCTATAATTTGAGTGCCTATTTCTACGTAACCCTTCAGTTGTCCCTAAACCCAATATCAGAAACCCTTTTTTTCTTCTTTTTCTTCACCCAAATAAAAAAATATGCCTCCAAGAAGGATAGCTCTACACCGTGTCTGACGTGTTCCCCCAAGGCACTACGACCTCCTTCTTCTAAGGAATAATTTCGATCGCCTATTCTATGGTCAGGGTAAAGACCGCATCTACCTAGAGCGGGAACTCCGTATAATTGCTCGTTTCCTCAGGGCAATGCAGGAAAGGCACAAAATGGATGGCCCTGACTACATCACCCCCAGCATCCCCGTGAAATCTGTTGTTTAGTTTTTTATTTCCGTTTATATTTATTAGTTATTATTTTGTGTTCATTGCAGAATTTTTTTTTATAGGATTGTTGTTAGAAGAAAACTTCTTCTTATTTTGCTTATTCTGGACGATGTGCCAATGCTTTGAATGTAAAAATCCTATGATTATGCAATGAACAAAGAATTTCTTTTTTCAAATCGAACTTCCCTCTTTTTTGTTGTTGTTATTTTTTGTGTTAGTATCTGTAGTGAATGCATCTGTAAAAACAAATCACATAAACAGTTTCTCATCGATCACATAAAGAGTCTATCCTCGATTACATACTTCATCTATCATCGACCGACATAGTAGTCGATCATCGATCATGTGAATTGATGGAGTAGCAGTTAAATTAAAATATATAATACTAACAAGTTTTGGGGACTGGTGGGGTAAAATAATTAAATTAAAAATAATTTAAACTGAAAATAACATGTTTTAGGCTGGTGAAATAAAATAATTAAATTAAAAATAATTTAAACTGATAATAACATATTTTTGGCTGTTGGAATAAAATAATTAAATTAAAAATAATTTAAACTGATAATAACAGGCTTTAGGCAGTTGAAATAAAATAATTAAATTAAAAATGATTTAAACTGATAATAACATATGTTGGGGCTGATGGAATAAAATAATAAAATAAAAAATGATTTAAATAGACAATCTTGAACTGTTGGTGATTTAAATTAAAAATAATATAAACAGTAATTTTATTTTTTGGAAGTGGGGGTGAAAGTTAATAAATCGTCGTAGATCATGACCAACGTCATCCATCAACTAGATACTAAAATATACCGTAGACTGGTATGATCTATCATAGACCAACACCTGTACGAGTGCATCGACGGGTCTCTTAATTAGGCGTAGACCACTGTGATCTACATAGAATGATATAGACCAAAACTTGGATGTTGTTTAAAATAGAATAAATAAATGAAAAATAAATGTAGGGTGGGTTTCTACACGTGTGAGGAAGTGTAAACAAGTCACACAATCATATTAGAGGTTATACAAATTACGGGTGGTGTATTAAGGAGTGTGTGGATAGGTAGTGGTTGAATGTTCAATAGCCTAAGGGTAATGTTTATCAAAGCACAAGTATGTGTTGTTGATGTGTTTTGTATTTGATGACTACACATTCCACATACTCCTTAAATTACCACCCCCAAATCAAAAGATTAAGTGGAATGGATAGTGGTTGGACAAAATATATCCACAAAACATACTTATGCTTTGAGAAACATTACTCTTAGGAGTTTGAACATTCAACCACTACCCATCCACACACTCCTTAATACACTACCCCTAATTTGTATAACCTCTAATATGATTGTGTGACTTGTTTACACTCCCTCACATGTGTAGAAAGCCATCCTACATTTATTTTTAATTTATTTATTCTCTTTTAAACAACATCCAAGTGTTGTTCTATATCAGTCTACATAGATCACAATGGTCTACGCCTAATTAAGAGATCCATCGATGTACTCGTACAGGTGTAGGTCTATGATAGACCATACCAGCCTACGGTATATTTTAGTATCTAGTTGATGGATGACGTTGGTCATGATCTACAATGGTCAATTAACTTTCACCCCCAGTTACAAAAAATAAAATGATTGTTTCAACGGTAACAAACGGCTAATTTTGCACTTAACACATCTTTCTTTACTTCATATATAAAGTCGTCACTCCCTCATTATTTTATTTCATTAACTTTGTTTTTATTTTAAACTTCTACAATGTCTCAAACATCTCAAACATACAATTCTAAAAAGACTCTAATTTGTCATTGTGGGAATACAACTGTCTTGAGGAAGTCACGCACGGACTCAAATCTAGATCGTAAATTTTATAACTGTGCAATTGCGAAGGTGAGTCGTGTATGTCATTTTTATAATGTTAAGTTAATCGTTATGTAATTATAATTTATTTTCTAGGATATTGGCACATGCTCATTTTTTAAATGGCTCGATGAGCTATCACCTCCAAGTAGTCCATCAACGTAGAGTCTGGGACGCGACACATCAAATTTTCGTGGCTCCGCAAAATTTAATATCCTACAAAGGCTCCAAGAATGCGAGGAAAATAGAGATTTTCTCACGAATTTTTTCAAAGAAGCTGAAGAACAAAGGGGTTGCCTTAAGGTATTGCTACATGACACCCAAATACAGAGGGATCAACTAAAACAAAAATTGATTTTGGCCGAAGAAAGAGAGAATGGCCTAAAAATGATGTTGTGTTCTATAATGCTAGTATTCGTTCTTTGGAAAAGTGTAACATGGATGTTGTGATATTGAATAAATAATAATACTTCTATTTTTCTACAATGTTAACACTGTTTTTTATAGAATCATAGTCGATCAATCAACACATCAACTTAAAATGGAGCAGCATGGTAATGATAGACTATGAAAGAAGTATACGAAAGATTAGCTAAACATTCTATGAAATAAATGAGAGTTTCAAATATCCTACCAAACAGATCATTCAACACATTAACAGTAAAATAATTCAAATGTCTTTTTCAAAAAATTTCCTCTTCATCAGCATAGGTGTTGTTGATTTCATCAATGATATCCATGAACCCATCTTGTTTTTCTTCATCACCTTCTTTTTTTCCTTCACCTTGAATAGTTTCTTCTTTTTTACCTTCCTTTTCTTCCTCAACTTCTTTTTTTCTTCCCCTTTAAGAGCTTCTTCTTTTTCACCAGCTGCAGCTTTATCAGCTTCTTCTTTGTTAACTTCTTCTTCTTCTTCTTCATCAGCTGCTGCTCCTATTTTTTTAGCTTCTTCTTTTTCCTTGGCTTCTTTAACTACATCTCGTCCTTTTTCCTTGTCTTCTTCTTCAACTGCTGCTGCTTCTTTTTCAAATTTTTCTTCTTCAGCTGCTTCTTTTACACTTTCTTCTTGGGTCTTGTCTTCTTTCATTTCTTCTTGGGTCATGTCTTCTTTCATTTCTTCTTCTTCTTCATCCTTCTTTTCTTTTTTTTTCCACTTCCGCCACAACAGAGGACAACTCATCCATTTTTCTCTTTTTTTCTTCTTCTTCATTCCTCTTTGATTCACGAAGGTCCACATGTACTATATCATCATATTACAAAGTGTTACTGATATTTAAAGCTAAAAATTCATTAACAACATCAATTATTAAATAATGTTACCTCGCTCGTGTTGCTGCTCATCCTGTTCTTTTTTCTTCAGTCTTTTCTCTATAATATATGCAGCAATATCCAACACTACTTCCTCGAGCACAGCAACACGCTTATGAATATCCTCGGGGGATGAGGTGCCTGCTACATCTTTGGAGGTTCTCAGAATATCATCATCATCAATGCGTACTGTAATGGGGTTACCACCTAATTCCCCGTCATCATCACTGTCCTCATTTGAAATAAGGACAGTCACCCCTTCTAACTCTTTCTTTAACCCATCAGGGATGTTATTCTTCACCTCATCCATTTATGGCTCAAAGGAAATCATGTAATCCATCTTCATCTCATAAACAGAAGGGATGACGTACGGGTGCACATTCTACAAAATATCAATTAACAATTACATAACATTCGATGCAACAATAGTATTATTATTGCATAGTAAAAAATAAGTTCATACCTCGGTAACTTTTCCTTTGTATTTGAATGGATCGCCTTCGATTATCTGGTCACTTTTTGTAGTGTGTCATCTGAGGATGTGGGGAATGGGAAAGGGCTCATCCATCAATTTTTCAGCAAATTTTCCAAGATGAGGAAAGGCCTCGTACATCCAAACCTGTAATCAGTACAACAGAGAAAAAAGAACTCAAAGTCCATGATAGAGTATAAATAAAACAAGAATCTACGATAAACTAACTAAAGGGTTTATGGTAGATACCATGAATGCCTAAGGAAATCCGAATAGAGCATAGGATGCCTTCTGCTTCTCATCAAATACTTCCCTTTGCTTCTTCAGGTCATTTTTCTTCTTCAAATAGTCTAGGGTCAGTTGAAATGTCTCTTTCCCCCATGGATAATTATCGAAGAAACCCAAAGAATCGACCATTCAAATCAGTTTTGTGTCGACAACCTTCGTCGAATCTTTTGCAAGCAACATGGTATGCAAGAACTACAATAAACAACACTTAAACTTATGGTCCATTTTCAGCGTATTCCCTCTGATCAAGTGTAACATGTTGGCTGCCGTAATGTATTTATTTTTCGTCACCTTAAAGCAAAAATGCTCCCCCTTGTCTAACACCTTATTTATTTTTTATTCACTGGGGTATGATGAGCACTTCAGCCTCGTGATTAAACAAAATTCTTTTAAGCTAAACCAGACAAGCTTGTTGTTAACGCAGAAGAACATATCATGACGCATCTTATCCCTCTTGACATGTCGCAACAACAAATAATGGACCAACTGCCCATTGAACTTGAGATGTTCCGACAGGTTTCTTAGGTGTCTGAAACAGGACCGCTTGAATCTTTTCTTTAACTCCCGGTCAACAAGAACTTAATTAAATTCTTGATAAGCATCCATTCTTGATCTGACCGATATCTTCGCCGAGAAAGATCCGACCTCGTCTATTATCGTTCGAAGATCATTCCTCTCTACGGAAATAAACCATGACAAACTTGGCACGGACAAGGGATCATTGTCCCCATCATCACTATTTCTCCCACTTCCCTCGCTCTCTTCACTGTCACCACTAACACTGCGCTCGAGAAAGACATCTTCACTAGAATCGATGTAGTCGCTTATCTCCTTTACATCTGGATTAGATTCGGACACTTCCTCATTATTTTTATTTCTTTTTGAGACATTTTCAGCTGCCTCGACTTTTCTTTTTCTACTGCTACCGGCTTTGCCTTTAGGATGGATGGTTTTTTTTTACCCATTTTCAACATAATCTACACTTACAGAACAAATCTCCCATTTTCAGTTCATATACCACAAGTCTATCAATAGAAATAAGTCAATGCTCAAATGAAACACCCCCTCCCCCCAAAAAAAATAAAAAATAAAGAAATACCCTACCAAAATCCAATATGGAGTATCAAAATCAAACTAGTGCACCTAATCAAACTAATTAGCTATTAATCTTTTAATTTTCGCTATTTCATCCATCATACTTTAAAAGAATTTCATACGTCTAAAAATTTATTTCAATCTAGGGCATTCTGATTTCATAGACCACGGGTCGATGTCATAGACCACAGGTCTACGTACAGAAATAGGCGACTGTTGGAATCAAACTGCCAAAATAACTCTTCAAATAATGATTATCCCACCATTCCACCATCAAACAGTTCACTCCAAACATCAATAACTGTGAACCAAAATACAACATGCAATATCGAAACACGACAATTGCTAAAAATCAAACCACTGCACCTAATTGAACTAATTAGCTATTAATCTTTCAATTTCCACTATTTAGGCAATCATTTTTTAAAAGAATTTCATACATCTAAAAATTTATTTCAATCTAGGGCATTCTAATTTCATAGACCACGGGTCGATTTCATAGACCATGGATCTACGGACAGAAACAACTTACTATTCGAATCAAACTTCCAAAATAACTCTTCAAATAATGATTATCCTACCGTTCAACACTTCTTTGCTAAAAAAAATGAAACTAAACCAAAAATCCTTAATCAACTAAATTTGAAATTTTTTTTCCTACATCACTACGAATCGATTAGCTAAGAAACCTGTTTAAATGGATCTACAAATGATAGAAACATGATTTTAACTAACCTTATGAAGAAAAAATGACCTCTTAGAAGCTGCAGAAGAAGGAAAAATGTAAATGGTGTTTGGGGAGAAATGTTCTTCAAGCGGGAGTAGGAGAAAATTTAAAAGGAGGGAGAAGATTTTTTTTTTGATATTGGAAGAAGTTGATGGGTGTTAGTGAATTATGTTAAATTTGTAGATGGGTGTTAGTGTATTATGTTAAATTTGTAAAGTTAGAAAAATGATACAATGGTCCCTTGGCCCACATGTGGGCCAACTTTTTCACCTTTTTTTACACTTTTTATACCCTAACCCTAAAAACTAATTCAAAAAGAAATTTAGTGTCCCTTTGGCTAAATAGTTTTGAGAATGGTAGCTTTTGTCAAATTTTCCCTAGTAACCATGATATTTGCAATGCAACCGTCAAAATACCCAGATTATTAGCACCTGCTTATCTACTCCTGACCCAATACCAATAAGGACAAAACTGAAGGCTATAAAACCACTTCTGGAGTTACCATTTTGTTAGAGTTAGATTTTTTATCAAAAATAATTGTTAGAATGAAAAATTTACTGGATGTGAGATGGACCACAAGAATCTCACTATCTTTCTCAATGCTACTTTTCCAGCACAAGCGCATTCACATCCAACTCTCATCCCAATTAACTGAGCCACTACGCCCAGAAGCACAATGACACATTCAACCTATGTTGCTCAGACTCTTCAAACATATCGGTAGGTGCATGTCGAATTATCAAAAAATAGTATATTTTTGAAGGATCCAACACAGGACGACAACATAGTTAAAGGGTCCAAGAAACTTTGCATTCAACCCACCCAACAGAAATACAAAAAGAATAAGGAAATGCAGTACCAAAAACATCCCACCATGGTCTTGTTCGAGTACTAGGTGATTTCTCTTTATTTAGTGTTTGCGTATGAAAAATTTTCAAAGGAGGTTTGTGCATGCTAGGGTGGAAGAAATACATGCAAATGCAACACGTGACAAGTAAAACAAGGAGAAAAAAGGTAGGAAAATTGATAATTACACAAATAACAAAGAGGAAGGGCAGGCTTTTGATAATCTACCAGCTGGAAGCAAGGGGATAACATCCATAGAGGAATACTTCCATTAAAGGTCGATGGACTTCAATGGGAAATCAAGAAGATGTTTAGCCTGGAAAAAGAGCCAAAAAATGAGTTAAAAAATTGTGAATAATAATGGACTAAGTGTTATAGATATTTCTTGATCCAAGTCCAATTCCAAGCCTAAGAGTAGTAAGATTGAAACACAAAGAGAAAGCCTCAAAGAGCTAAAACTCAAGCCCATGTGGGGATGAAAAATACTTCACAGAATTAAGCATAAATCCTCACCCAAAATGGATGGAAAAGTCATGTCCAAGTGACTTGGAATGGGCACATGTTTTGGTTAAAAGATTGGGTTTGGCAACATTTCCCTTAAATTTTTTAGGGGAAGAAGTTTGGAATTATTTTCCATGCTTTCCTACTTAAGTTTTGGTCTTTATTATTCCATAAAAGCCAGATTCGAATCCCATGTTATCTATAGGATAGTTTTTATAACCACCTGCATAATGATTTTTGAAATTTTATGTGTTTTAACCATTTTACTCCTCCCCATAGTTGCTTCATGGTATTTGTGAGTTGCAGGAGTGGATGGAACGACTCCCAAGATGAATGATTGAGTTTTATGTAAGTTTTTGGTTTTGGAAGATTCTGGAGTTAGTAGAGTTGACTTTTATCGATATTTGGTGCTTTAAACATCGTACGGGAATCTCGCCAGTTCCATAGCTCCAGAATGTCATTTTTAGGTCAATAGCATTGTTGGTTTAGGTCTCGATGTTTTCATTTTCATTTTGATTCTTTGGTTAGAATGTTGGCAAGTTATGGTATGGGTTGACTTTGGTCAACATTCGCTGAAAATGACTTCATTGGGTTCAAAAAGTTTTTTTATGATCGTTTTGCACTATTGGTCCATGTTTATAGGGTTTTGGATAGCTTCGAGTGTTAAAAACAAGTTTTGAGTTTAGCCGAAAT
The DNA here is from genome assembly GCA_030864215.1 of Capsicum pubescens. Classification (NCBI taxonomy): domain Eukaryota; kingdom Viridiplantae; phylum Streptophyta; class Magnoliopsida; order Solanales; family Solanaceae; genus Capsicum; species Capsicum pubescens. The sequence goes on from CM061547.1 coordinate 143,415,297, forward strand.
TTCTGATATCTGGTGCGAGTGTGATCTCCCTAAAGGAGCAATTGTGTTGAAGGGAAAAACTAGTCAGCGCAAATAGCTCCATAGTAGCGGGATAGTGTTGAAGGAATTCAATGCATTCAATGAAGGCCCAGTGAATCGAAAACAACTAACTAAGAATTCAAAACTTTTTTATGAAATAGACATATGAATATGCATGGATCATACCTTTCATTTCACCTACTAAGAATTCCAATGGCAACAAAAAGTGTTCGTTGTATGTGGGCTTTTCAAAGTGTTCTATTGTTAAGCATTGAATTGAATGAAAGACTATAAAAGTGAGGCAAACCCACATAAGGAAAGAAATCAATCTAATCACTACATTTCAAACCTTAGATAATGGCGCTAAGCATGCTACTATGGTTTTAAATCAGATATTTCTTCTTCATTTTGTCACTTCTTTTCTCTATTGTACCCTTGGACCTACAGAGCTCTACTTTTGGTGATTTCTAGTGTATTTTCTTCTTCTGGGGAAGGGGTAAGTTCCCAACCCTAAGATTTGTGTTTTCCCTGCTATTCTACCTCAATTTGGGCTAATTTAAGATTAACAATTTGGAATTGAGAATCAAATCGTACTCCAAATTTCAATCAAACTTCAAATTCAAGTTCTTAACATGTGGGTAGGATTTCTATACTGTTTTTACACACTCCCCAGTGATTATTTCATGGTTTCACCTTCAAATCTTGGGTTTTCAACTTGAAATTTTGGAGATTTTTTTATAAAGTTAAAGAATGATATTTTGATGATTTCAAGTTCGATTTTAACTCCGTTTTTTATGAAATTTCTAATTTTAACTCCTTAAGTTAAGAGTAAATTGATTTTCTAATAAAATTTTAGGTTTTCTCTTGTAGGGTTGGGGTTGACTTATGGGTCAACTTTTTTGGACTCATAATAGAAATGTAGCAATTATATGAGTATTGTTGGAATCATATTTACGTGTAAATATTGTTCTTGATAACTTGGGAGCCTTCTGAGACTGTTTGAAAGAGAGAGGCGACCTTGTGATGATATAGAGACTTGTTGATTAACTTTGAGGTAGCTTATCACTAACTTCTTTCAGACTTCGCTTATATGAAAACTTATCGTGTAAAGCATGGTATGAGTTGGGAAAACTTAATAATTTATTGTGATAGTTGAGATAAATTGTTACTATGATGCTTGGATCGGGGCCTTATAATGTTCTAGTGAAATGAAATAAGGATCTCTAGCTTGATACTGAGGCTTGTAGTTTATATTCATAGGTTGATTGATATTCTTAAGATTTTGCACATATTTGAGATTGGGTTCATCATATCATTTTGTGCATATATATTTATTCATCTCATGGATTATTGGATGGTACTACTGGAAACAATAACTTCGAAAGAAAATGAACCACCTTTTCTTTATATAAATATGATTTGATGCAACATTTCAGATGGAGACTGATGATATTAATATTGATTGCGTCCGATGCGGAAATTCTGAGTGAGGTATATGTGAGTCCCTATGGATCCCACTTGCAGCGAAAAATGCTGGGGTGGGTGTACACTGATAGGCATGGCCATTGCTTAGCATCCTATATCATTTCATTGCATTGTCAGTTGAATTATTGTTCAAATTATGATAAACTTTGTTATTTATTGATATTGAACTGCTGGGACTTTTCTGCGTGCAGGGTTATTTTAGTATTCTTTACTCTCTAGTCTATATGATTTTCTACTTGAGCTTAGTCAGCCTATGATGCCTACTATGCCTACTGATTACAAGTGGACCATATTCACTCCTACTTTTCAGCATCCTTTCAATGCAGATCTTGATTCGAGTAGCCCCACGTGTAGAGATCATGGCAGGCTACATTTTGAAGTTGTGATGAGCTTCTACCTTCAGAGACCTCCCCAACTTAATCTAGATCTTTACTTTCTATCTATTTTATCTTTCATAGACACTATTGTTTTACTTACTTATGCCAGCTGGATTAAGAGTCACTCTTGTATACTCATGACAGCAGAGTCATGGGTGTTTTAGATTTCTGTTCTTTTTTTTACCACATGTTGATCTAAGTTATGTTGAATTATTACTGATATTATTTCATTTGTTGCATGAACTCTCTTACTTTAACCTTTATTTGATTTATCTGAATTGTTGAGTTGGGCTTACCTACCACAGTTGGGTGGAGTAGGTGCCATCACAACCCATGGAATTTTGGGTTGTGACAGTTTTTCCCTATATATACGGGTGGATTTTGTTATATTGATGTAACGTTAATAATATTATTTGAGTGTTTCTCTTCTTGATATCTTTGTGTGTTAACTACTTGAGATTTATCTTACAACCTTATAAATGATTCTTCTAAGATTAATTCTTTAATATGATACCTTTAGTTTTATTTGTAAATTAAAGAAGGTAATTAGTATTATACTACAGTATAACCTCGATAAATTAATACTGTTGGGACCGTCAAATTTTATTAATTTAGCGAGGTATTAATTAATCGTATAAATTAATAATTATTAATTTATAAATTATATACTTTTTGGGTCCATATTATGAATGTACCTAGGTGTACGTGAAAACTAATTTCTACATTGACTATTAATTATGCATACTTAACCAAATTCATGTATTTTTGCTGATACATTTTCAATATTCTATGTATATCTTAATAACATATATAAATCTACTTAATTATTAATGTAGTTACATGTACCTACATTCATTAAAATGTATAAATCCACTCAATTATTAATGTAGTTACACATACATACATTAACTAAGTTACTATATAAATAGATGTATTATGCAAGTCTTCAAATCAAAAAATAAAAAAAATGGCTTCTCATCTCAAAGGTGTTAAAAAATCAACCATGACTAATGGTCTACGTAGAGAACTGTGTGAGTATAAACAACAAAATCTAGCATGCACTCAAAAGCAATTACAACAATGGGTGTTAGAGAAGTTTAATTTGCAAGTGAGTCAAGCCACAATATCAAACACGATCAAGAGGTCAGCAAAGTATCTATCAGCAGCCGACATTCCAAAAGATGAGGCTAAAAGACATAAAGCTGCCAAATTTCCAGAATTAGAGAAGGCTCTGTTCGAGTGGTTTATTCATTACCAAGAGCGTGTTAATATAAATGGGGAACTAATTGTAACGAAGGGAAAAAAGCTTCTAAAAAAGATGTATCCCATCGATACACCTAATTTTCATTTTTCTCAAGGCTGGCTAAAGCGTTTCAAATCAAGACACGGTATCAAGCAATATCGTCATTTTGGAGAAAGTGGATCAGTTAATATGGAGGCCATGGAGAGCAATTTACAATCCATCAGAGAGAAACTTGATCAGTTTGCTAAGAAAGATGTTTTCAATATGGATGAAACTGGATTGTTCTTTAGGCTACAACCAGATCATTCTCTTGCAACGAAGCAACTTGAAGGTAAGAAACAAGATAAAGAAAGACTTACAGTTGTTATTTTCTGTAATGAGGATGGTTCTGAGAAAATTCCTTTATGGATCATTGGGAAGTATTTAAAACCACGTTGTTTCAAGAATGTGAATTTGGGAAGCGTGGATTGTGAATATCGAGCCAATAAAAGAGCATGGATGACTGGGATTCTATTCCAAGAATATGTTCAACAACTTGATGCAAAAATGGACGGCAGGAAAATTCTTTTAATTGTTGATAATTGTCCTGCTCATCCAAAAAATGTCGAAGGTTTGAGAAATGTTGAATTATTTTTTTTACCACCTAACACAACATCAAAGATTCAGCCTTGTGATGCAGGGATCATAAGAGCTTTTAAGATGCATTATCGTAGGCGATTTTATCGAAATCTTTTGGAGGGTTATGAAATTGGGATCTCAAATCCAGAAAAGATTAATGTTTTAGATGCAATGAATCTTGCAATCTCGGCATGGAAAATGGATGTCAACTCAAGTACAATTGCAAATTGTTTTAAGAATTGTAAACTTAGGTTGTTAGATGATGAATCCTCGGAAAATCAAGAACAGTTGAATAATGATGGCTTACAACAATTGCAGAATCTAATCAATGGATTGAAGTATCGAAATGCAATGAATGCTGAAGATGTTTTGAATTATCCGGGAGAAAATGATACGAGTTTTGAGCTACCTACAGATGAACAAATAATTGAGAGTGTTATGGAAACACATAAAGAAGATGAAGTGGAAGATGATAGTGTGGAATTAAAACAAGTTTCGCGCAAAGATGCTCTGAAAGCAACAATCACCTTACATCACTTCCTTTTGCAATATGAGAAGACTACACCTGATATTCTTAATGCAGTAAGAAGGGTTAGAGATGAGATTCAAGGTGATATTGATTTCAAGAAGAAACAAACAACATTAGATTCATATTTTCAGAAACCTGTTTAGTTTACTTATGTATTATGTATGAAATATTTTGATACAGATGAATTATTAATTTATATATCAAATGGGACCTATATGAATTTTTTTTTGTATTATCTTATAAATTTAGCGAATTATTAATTTACCACGTTGATCCCGACTCGGGACCGAAGAAAATTATTATTTTAGCGAGGTTATTAATTTATCGAGTATTAATTTATCGAGGTTATACTGTAGTTATTGTATCCAACTCTAACTTCTTCGAATAAGGATCTAGCTTATTTTATCATTTAAGTTTTTGAATTGACTCTATTAGTATCATAATTAGGTTTAATTTGCTGATTGTTAACATTAAGATCAATTAGAGTTCTTAACACTAAATTTTAATAATTGAAGATTCTATTCTCGAATTTCACGGATCTTTAAATTCCTATCTAATCTTCGTATTTTTGCTCCCGCGTTATTTTGCTGTTTTCTTTCTAGCAACCCAATTGTTATCACAAGGATAGAGTTATCTTTACATGAAACAACTAGCCTTTATAAGAAAATCCTAAACTAAGGGGCTCAAACTGCTAGTGAGTGAAATAAGTAGGTAATGGCTACAAATTCAGAATAGGGATTATTACGGCATATAGCAAGTAACCAGCTCAGCTAAATCAGGTTGTTTACTTTGGAACGACTTAGAGAAGATAATCAAATGCCATCTGGTATTTGAAAACTATTGAAATAAACCCCCAACGAAGGTACTACAAGGAAATAACACTTTGAAACTTGTAATCGCTGGTCTATACACGGAATATCATCTATGTTTTATTCTTTTCATTTGTCCTTTTGGTTCCTCCTCCCCGACGTTACTAACATTTTCGATGTTAAGGTGATTTTACCTCCTTTATAGTCCCAATAGGATTTCCATCAAATTCAACAACCACGTCACTAGGGTGAAATCTAACACGATCAGTAGGGGACCCTGGAGTCACCTGTGAAAAGAAATGCTTACTGTCTCAAAAGCACATCCAACGGACAAACATATAAAGCTCCAAACAGAGCCAATAAGTTATGTGCATATCTATAAAATGATCATATTGTATGTCTAGCTATTTTACTACATTATCAACCACCATAGACAATAAAATTACACAGAAATATGATTGGCAGGTCTCATGATAATACCAAAGCATCAAAAAGATGAATATTAAAAGAGTAGAAGATATGTGATGAAGTAGTGGAACTTTGGAATCCTTGAAAAAAAATTAACATAAACTTCAATGTCATGATACAAACCCCATACACAAACAAATGGTGAAAACATGTATCTCATAACTGGTGCTCCTTCATGGTTTGAATTAACAAAGGTGTGTGAAGATAGGTTGAAGCTACGATTTTGCTTGTGAGCATAATGGTTAAACACAACCTAATATCCATATGTGTAGCAACATTTATAGACATAATAAGGAAAATACAACAACACCAACAACAACAAACCCAGTATATTCCCACATAGTGGGGTCTGGGGAGGGTAGAGTGTACGCAGTCCATACCACTACCTCTAACGAGGTAGAGAGGTTGTTTCCCATAGACCCCCAGCTCAAGATAAAATGCAGTATAAAAGGCAGTATACAAAAATATCAAAAGCATAGAACATGATAAAATAACATAGATACGACATCCACAAAAAATTACATTGCCAAACAAAGGACACCACAATTCCCCTACCTACTGAGTACAACTTAACCCCACCCTTAGCCCTCTAACCTAATGTTTTTCGTCCATATCTTTCTATCCAGGGTCATGTCCTCAGTCAACTATAACTGCTCTATGTCACGTCTAATCATTTTTCTCCAGTATTTCTTCGGTCTAGCCAACCTCTCACACCTACGAACTGGGGCATCCGTGCCCCTCCTCATCACATGACCAAACCATCTCAACCTCACTTCCCGTATTTTATCCTCCACTGAAACCACTCCCACCTTCTCCCGAATAATTTTATTCCTAGCCTTGTCTGCCCTTGTGGATCCACACATCTAACACAACATTCTCATTTTCGCCACCTTCAACTTTTGGATATGAGAATTCTTAACCGGCCAACACTCCGCTCCATAAAACATAGCAGGCCAGACTTCTACTTTATATAATTTTCCTTTAAGCTTGGGGAGTACCTTCTTATCGCATAAAATTCCCAAAGCGAGCCTCCATTTCATCCAAACTGCCCCTATACGGTGAGAGACATCCTCATCTACCTTTCCATTCCCCTGAATCGTAGACCCAAGATACTTAATACTATCCCTCTTGTAAATCGCCTGAGAATCCAACTTTACTACCACCTCCTCCTCATGTCTCGAGTCATTAAACTTGCACTCCAAGTACTCCGTCTTGGTCCTACTCAACCGAAAACCTTTATACTCCATGGTTTCTCTCCAAATCTCTAGCTTATCATTAACCCCTTATCGCGATTCATCAATCAAAACTATATCATCCGCGAAAAGAATACAACAAGGCACCTCGCTTTGTATATTCCGCGTCAGCACATCCATCACCAAAGCGAATAAAAATGGACTAAGAGTTGATCTCTGGTGTAACCCTGCCAAGACTGGGAAATGGTCAGAATCTCCTCCCACTGTCCTTAACTGAGTCTTCGCCTCCTCATACATGTCCTTAATCACTCTGATGTACGCCACCGAAACCCCCCTCGCCTCTAGGCATCTCCAAAGAACCTCCCTAGGGACCTTGTCATACGCCTTTTCCAGATCTATAAACACCATGTGAAGATCACTCTTCCTCTCTCTATACTGCTCTACCAGTCTCTGGACAAGGTGAATTGCCTCAATCGTAGAGAGACCTGGCATAAAACCAAATTAGTTCTCCAAAATCGACATAATCTTCCTCAACCTCTGATCCACCACCCTCTCCTAAATCTTCATCGTGTGACTCAACAACTTAATACCCCCGGTAGTTGTTGCAACTATGAATGTCACCCTTGTTCTTAAATAGAGGAATCATCCTTCTCCATATCCACGCCTCGGGCATCTTATATAGTAAGACAAATGCTAGGCAGGAAGCTAATTCTAGGTTTGATGAAAAATAGAATAAGAAAAACTTAAAGAAAAATGAATGCTCATGTTTAAGCTGCCACACATGTGAATCTGAATATTCTCTGGAAAAGTCCATAAATCAAATAATAAACAAAGAGGGAGCTTTTTAGAGTCAATGAAATGAGATAAGATGATAAAACTTCTCTCATTAAATTAGTTTTGAGTCCATGACACGAAATTTTATATTTATTCACCTATTTTAGAAAATAAAAACCTACAATGATCTTAGCATTTAGTTCTATGAAGACCTAATATTTTACCAAACCAAAGTTTTACACAAGTTCAGTATTAAATTTTCTTTTTTTACGTATAATTTTGACTTTTTTTTAAATGAATTTGGGCCTAAAGGGAAAGTCCTTTCTTCTTATTCCAGTACTCACATCCACGATTATACTGATATCTCCCACTACATTATAAGGCATATGGTATGAGCTCTTCTCTTTGTTTATTTTCAGTCCCAAGGTCTTTTTGTATTTTCTCAATACTGACATGGCCAATTTTAATGAAGAAGAGTCAGCTGAAGAGAAAACGATCATATCATCAGCATATGCCAAGTGATTGATCTTGGGATTCCTAGGCATGCCATATACTTTGAAATATGGTAGCTAGTTCACAACATTTAGGTTCCTGGTTAGTACTTCAACTGCAAGTATAAACAAAGTAGGTGACAGTAGTTCCCCTTGTTTCAGCCCCTCGATGATTGAAAGAACCTTTTCGTTGTCCATTTAACTGTATTGAGTACCAGTTAGTGCTTATAACTCTGAAAACCATATCAATCAATATTTCAAAGTACCCCAGTTTTCTCAATGCCTTTGTTAAAAAAATAATCAAGATGCCCCATCATCTGCCTTCTCTATATTCCAATTTAAGTACCACATTAGCAGTTTCGGTCCTCAATCTGATCTCTAAAATAATCTCTCTGGTCAGTAATGCATTCTCCACAATGCTCATCTCGAACACAAATTCAACCTGATCTAGGGAGATGATATCCTCCAAACTACTAACCAGTGTTTCATGTATCATCCAGGAAAAGATTATGTTCACAAAATTTCTCAAACTAATTGGTCTTAATATATATAAGAAGGTATTAACCATATCCTTCTTTAGTAATAAAGACAAATTAGTGTGAGTAATCAACTTTGGTAATTCATCTCCATGAAAAAATGCCTTCATCATGTTGCTAATGTCCTGCCGAATGATCTCCTCGCATACTTGTTAATTCAGGACTGTAAACCCATCTGGAACGCCTGGACCTCCCCATTCAATCTGAAAGATACTTTCCTCACCTCTTCATGGTTTGGTATCTCTGTGATTCTATCATTTTGTTGCTCAATTATCGTACCTGGTACTTGATACAAAATTTTAAAGCTATATGGATCTGTATCTAGTGAATTTTTCTCGAAAAATCTAATAGCCTCATCTGATATTTCTTCACAATTCTCCAGCTAGCTACCATTCAGATCTTGTTTTTTTTTTAACTGTAGTCTCTTCCTTCTCCCTTGTACATAGGCATGAAATAATCTGGTATTTTATCGCCCTCCTGAAACCATTGCATGCCAACCTTTTGATTTCAAATTCCTCCTCCAAGTTTAGGTATCGATTTAAATCTGCTTGAACTCTCATGCAATCTCTCTGTATTACTAGGAGTATTTTATGACCCATGCTGTATTTCTTTACTTTGATTACATCCTCCAGTGCTAATATTCCCAAAAGTGGATTTACTCCAAAGAGACGGTTGCTTTCACTTTTTTTCAATATGCGGTGAAAAGAGTGAAATAGTTTGCCAGGAATTCTATTGTCTATGTGCTCTTACTGTGAGTCATTCTTAACCCAAAAGTTAAAAAACTTGAAAGGTTTTTTAATTGGAACATTGGCCTCGGAATAAGATATCAATAGAGGAGCACAATCAGACCCAGTACTGATAAATGGTTAACAACAATGCCAATATATCTACTCTATAGTGCTTGGTTTCCTAGGCATCAGTCCAATCTCTAAAAACATGCACCCATCATCACACTGCCCGCTCCACCATGTGTACTTACTATCCTTGAAACTAAGGTCATGTACTCCACAATTCTGTATATATTGTGTATACTCTTGTATTTTCTATACCCCTACTGGTATACCTTCATATTTTCTTCTGTTGATGTTATAACATTGAAATTCCTCCCATCATCCAAGGATTATCATATTAGGAGCTATATCCTCCAGCAATTCCCCTAGCTTCCTTCTCTCCACTATTGTATATTTAGCATATACTAGTGAGATAATAAGAGCTTCTAGAAGGTTTTGACTTTTCAGTTTGATAGTGAGCTATTGTACATGATCTGCCAAGATAGTTTTTTCAAATGTTTAATCCACAAAAACCTATATCTTCCCAGAATCATGTATCGGGGTAGTTTGAAGTACTAATTTCCTTCTATACGCTTCAATCTTTTTTTTAGATAAAGTTCTATACGCTTCAATCTTGTCTGCAATCTGAAAAGGCTCCATCAGCCCAATAAAACAAAATTGGTATTTTGAATGCATTTTGATTAATCTTTGAAAAGCTTTCATTGTGGTAACTGCCCTAATATTCCAGATGATTGCATTTATCATAAACTATTAGGTTTAGTACTAGTACTCCTTTTTTGTACTCTCCCTCTAGTGGAACACTGTTATCGATTTGATTTTTCCTTTTGCCGTTTCTTATAGCCTTCCCTTCATCAATCTTTGTGGGTGATAAATCTCTTTCTCTTGCTATATTCTGGGAAGTTTGTTCTATTGGTTACGCATCCGAGAATCTTGTGTTGTTACCTATGTGTGTTTTGTTGGTGTTCTCCTAATCCACTAGTTGCCCTACTTTTTGTTCTACCAGTTTAACCGCACGTGCTCGCATGTGTAATCTTTGATTATTTAATATTAGACGATTTTATTTATTGCAAATATTTTTAATAAAGTTCAAAGGTTCAAATTACTTCTCAAAGACAAATCACTTGTCAAAGATCCTTCACACGTCAATATAATAATTTAAACATAACATATATTTTATTGTAAACACACAAATACATATATGTATATGTATGTATATGTATGTGTGCTATACGTATATGCATGTATATGTATGTGTGTGTATCTGTGTATATATGTATACATACATACATCCATATATGTATGTATTTATGTATGTATATATTTTATTACACCAGAAGTTTCAAGTGGTTAGTGAATTGTCAGTTTTACGTTTGTCGTGCAGTACCTCTTTTTCTTGCTGCTAGAGGCTAACAAAGACGCATCGATTAGAATCATATTTGTAGTACAATTTTTTTTTTCTATATTTAAAATCTTTTCTTATTTTTTTAAAGTTAAATCTTTAGAAAATCTTTGATTACTTACTTAAAACTTTTTAAAATTTTGTACTTTTAATATTTTTCTTATTCTAATGCTTTCATATTTATTTCTAGATTTTTCTAATCTTCTTAAAATCAAATTTAGTTGATTTAGAATTTTTAAACTAATAAAAAGGTATTAATTGTCATTAATTCTATAACTTCTAATAAAAAAAAGTTTTACTATAAGTATTTAATTAATTTTTTAACTCTTACATATTAGGAAAATAATGAAAAAATGATTTTATCTAAAGGAGAGACTTTTAATGAAGGGAAAAAAGTTCAAACTATATTTCTAAGGCCTTTCACACTTTTAATATTGTATAGAATTATAGATAGGGACCATTTGTTTGTCATCTGTTAAAGCTTCATCCTAACTATTATTATCCTACTGTTGCTTGATCTTCTATTTGTTTCTCTGGGTTCACTTATATATTATCTACATGTAATGACCCTTCAAAAAATTTCTATATTTCCATTCATTTCCGCCATTTAGAGCTTTTCTATAGCCGCACCAAGTCATTTATGACTTGTTGGAACTGACAGTTCGGTTACCGGGCAATTCATTTGGCTTTTAGAGCCAATTCTTGGTTTTGAAGCCTTCGCTGGTTCAAATTGACTACCAGGCAAAAACTTCAATTAGACGACCTCACATGCTAATTCAAACTGTTCCAATAGCTCCAAAGTATCGATTTTAGGTTGGGTGGACCCTTGGTTCGGGTCTGAGGTTCCCGGACTTATTTTGGGCTATTGGTGGAAGTTGAGAAAAATGACAAGTGGGTGTGGGATCCATTTTTCATCGAAACGACCTCAGATGAAAATTTTAACTGCTCAATTGAATTTAGAACGTCGCATATGATAGGGTAGCATAGTCTGTTTGTGTATACGAAATTCCGAATGATTCCCGAGGGATTGAGGAGAATTGAAATTTCTCCAAAGTCTCAATTGGTGTTGGTGCATCGCTTCAGCAATTTCTCTGATCGCTTAAGCGATCTGCCAAACCCCAGTAAGTATTGCTTAAGGGACATATTTTTTCGCTTAAGAGAATGGCTTGTCAGTGTGCGCACAATCGCTTAAGCAATACTTATGTTGCGTACGTGACATTTTCTCAAGCAGACAAATATCACATAAATGATCTATTGATCGTGTAAGAGACAGGCGCGCCAGAGCACAAGTATCGTTTAAGCGACCCGAAGTTCGCTTAAGCGATACCCATGCACCTAGGAAGGGTATAAATACTCACTTAGCCCAATTTTCACCATTTTTATCTATTCTCTAGAATCTTAAACCCTAGAAAGAGGGAAAGCTTGGGGAAAACATTTGTGGGTGATTTTTGGAGCTTGGCTGGAGATTATTTACGTGTTTCTTCTTCAAATTTGTGGTAAGTTTCCATTAATTTCTTGCTTAAATTCTCCATTCTTATCTAATATCACTAAAATCTTGGTCACTTGATTTTAGCACTATTGAAATTGAAGATTCTAAAGAAGAGGAAGATTAATATTGTGTATGTTCAGGAGACTAGGTGCGTAGGGTCTAAGTCTAAGGATGCGGATGGGTACAAGATGTGGTACTCATGGAGTGAGAGGCATCAGAATGGAGTGGGCATCTTAGTAGATGAGGAGCTTAGAGGGCAAGTGGTGGAGGTTAAGAGGGTCAGTGATAGGTTGATGACGATTAAGTTGGTCATTGGAGGTTTAATGCTAAATATGTGTAGTATTTATGCACCGTAGGTAGGCTTGGAAGAGGAGGTAAAAGTGAGATTTTGAGAGGATTTGGATGAGGTGGTGAGAAGCGTGCCTAGCTTAAAGAAGATTGTCATAGAAAGGGATTTCAATGGGCACATTGGGGTCTTACCGGGAGGCTATGATGATGTGCATGGAGGTTTTAGTTTCGGTGATAAAAATGGTGAGGGAGATACTCTGTTGGATTTTGCGAGGTCCTTTGGGATGGTGGTAGTGAATTCGAGCTTTCTAAAAAAAGAGGATCACCTGATTACCTTCCGAAGCACGACTTCCAAGACTCAAATTGACTTTTTGCTGCTTAGAAAAGGGAATAGGGTGTTATGTAAGGACTGTAAAGTCATTTCGAGTGAGCATCTTTTGACCCAACACAGGCTACTAGTGATGGACTTGTTTATCAAGAAGATCAAGAAAAGAAGGGCTGGGAAGGGTCGACCTAGAATTAAGTGGGGTGGCTTGACGCCAGTTAGTCCACTGGAGATAGGGGAAAAGGTGGAAAAAATATGGGTGTGGTTTTGTAGGGGGCATGGATGTTATGTGGGATAGGGCCATCAGCTACTTCACAGAGACTGCTAGAGAAATGTTGGGTGTTTTGAGGGGTTGGGCAGGACGACATAAGAGGGACTGGTGGTGAAATGATGAAGTGAAGAAGAAAGTGGAGATTAAGAAGGGGGAATATGTTAAGTTGGTTGAGAGTAAATATGAAAAGGAGAAGTAGGTGAATAAGGAGGATTACAAAGTAGAAAGGAAGGAGTCTAAGTTAGCAGTTACGGCTACTAAGACAGCAGTATTTGAGAGCTTGTATGCGGGGTTAGAGGAGAAAAATAGGTAAAATAGGTTGTATAGGCTTGCTAAGGCTAGGGAGAAGAAGGGTCGTGACTTCGATCAAGTAAAGTACATTAAGAGGGAGGATGGTAGAGTTTTGGTGGAGGATATTTACATTAAGAAGAGATACTTTCATAGACTTTTGAAAAAGGAGGGGGACAGAGGCATTGAGTTAGGAGAGCTGGTGCACTCAAAGGAGAACCATGATTTTAGTCATTATAGGCGTTTTAAGGTTGAGAAGGTCAGAGAGGATATTTGTAAGATGCGGAGGGGTAGGGCAACGGGGCCTGATGAAATTTCGGTGGATTTTTTAAAGTATACTGGTGGGGCAGGTTTAAGGTGGTTGACTGATTTGTTTAACAACATTTTCAAGACTGCGAGAATACCTGAGGCTTGGATGTAGAGTACGATGATTCCGTTATATAAAAACAAGGGTGACATTCAGAGTTGCAACAACTATAGGGGTATTATTAAGTTGTTGAGTCACACTATGAAAATTTAGGAGATAGTGGTTGAGCGGAGATTGGGGAGGGACATGTCCGATTTAGAGAATTAGTTTAGATTTATACCTGGTTTCTCAACAATAGAGGCAATCCACCTGGTGAGGAGATTGGTGGAGCAATATAGAGAAGGGAAGAAGTATTTACACATAGTGTTCATCGACCTTGAAAAAATGTATGATAAAGTCCCAAGGGAGGTTCTTTGAAGATGTTTGGAGGTGAGAGGGGTCCCGGTGGCATACATCAGAGCTATTAAGGACATGTACGATAGAGGGAAGACTCGGGTGAGGACGACGGGAGGAGACTCAAAGCATTTTTTGATCGAGACAAGGTTGCATCAGGGATCGACTCTTATTCCTTTCCTATTTGCATTGGTGATGGACGTGTTGATGCAAAGTATTAAAGGTGCCTTGGTATATGTTATTTTCAGATAATGTAGTGTTGATTGATGAGACGTGGGGAGGGAGATGAATGATAAATTGGAGGTTTGGAGGCAAACACTTGAGTCTAAGGGGTTCAGGTTTAGTAGGTCCAAGACGAAGTATTTGGAATGCAAGTTTAGTAACTTTAGGCAGGAGGACGAAGTAGTGGTGAGATTGGATTCCCAGGATGTTTGTAAGAGGGATAGTTTTAAGTATCTTAGGTTTATGATTCAGGGGAATGGTGAGATTGATGAGGATGTCTCTAAGCATATTGGAGCAGGTTGGATGAAGTGAAGGCTCTCCTTGGGAGTGTTGTGTGATAAAAAGGTTCCCCTTAAGCTTAAAGGAAATTTTTATAGAGTGGCAGTCCGACCGTCCATGTTGTATGGAGAGGAGTGTTGTCCAGTCAACCACTCTAATATTCAAAAATTAAAAGTGGCGAAAATGAGAATGTTGCGTTGGATGTGTAGTCTTACTAGAGGGGACAAAGTTAGGAATGAGATTATCCAAGAGAAGGTGGGAGTGGCTTCGGTAGAGGATAAGATGTGGGAAAGAAGGCTGAGATGGTTTGGGCATATGATGATGAGGGGCATGGATGCCCCAGTTTGTAGGTATGAGAGACTAGCTTTGGATTTTTTCAGGAGGAGTAGAGATAGGTTGAAGAAATACTGGAGGGAGGTGATTAGATATAACATGGAGTAGCTTCAGCTTACTGAGGCCATAGCCCTAGATAGAAAGGTGTAAAGGTCGCGGATAAGGGTAGAAGGCTAATGTGAGAGTGTGGGTTATAGAAAGTAGTCAGGAGAGATCTTGTGTAGCCGAGTTTCTAGTCCTAGGACTGTGTCCATAGGTATCTTTGGTATGTGAGTGTATGTTACTACTAGGTGGGTGACCTATTTCTTATTTTTAGTTCTTATTTTCTTATTTTGTATTGCTCTTATTTCTCGTATTTCGTATTTCTCTGGTTTTTAATTTTATTATTTCTTATTCCATATTTCTGTTATGTCATCCATCATGCTTCATGTGTCATTACGACCTTGTTTACTATTCCTTATCTTGAGCTGATGATCTATCGGAAACAACCTCTCTACTTCTTCAGAAGTAGCGGTATAGACTGCGTATATCTTACCCTCCCCAGACCCCACTTTGTGGGAATACAGTAGGTTTGTTGTTGTTGTTGTTTTTGTCGTATAGCTCGAAATTCACCCATTTTTTAGGGTAAAGGTTCCTTGACCATATAGGGACATTGTGTTGGTTTTGAAAATGCGATTTCGTAAATGAGCCCCACATGAAATTTTTACGTAATTTGGACCCGAGCACAATAGTGCAATATGGGTATCATTATTGTCGTTTTGACAAGTAGATTATGATTTTGATAGTGTGGCACCTTGCGGAAGCTTCTCATAAGAGAAAATCGATGGTTTAGCAGATTCTTCGATCTTTTCTTTGGCGATCAGGCAAGCTAGGTTTACCTTCTTCATAAATTGAGTTATTTCGTAGCATGCTTATGATATTATGCTAGATATGGGGTGGGATTTAGGTGTTGGAAGTATGAACGAGAATATTTGGTTTAATTGGACGGTTTAGGCTATCTTGAAACCATAGACTTAGAGTAATTACCATAGTTATTCATGTCTTAGGTAAATTAGGCTTCATGGTTCATGTTTAGAATAAAAATGCCTAAATTACTCAAGCTAAATGAAATTGCCTTAGTCATTCATGTTTAGGATGGAATTGTCCTTAGTTTCTTAAGTTAGGGGAAATTGCCTTAGTTATTATTGTTTTAGGTAGGATTGCCTTAGTTGTTCATGTTTGGGAAGGATTACTATCTTGGGGCTATTTATGGCTTACTTGACATCTAGAAATGAACTTACATACCTTAGCCTAGTCTGAGGTAGAAGTTGCCTAAAATAAATTTCGGGGATTGTAGTGGGCCCCTCGACCCACCTTAGGCCAAGACTTGTATTAACCTTGTAGACTTAGCTACACATGATATACTCTTATTAATGGTTGGTTCGATACTTGAAAAAATTGAATATTATTTATTATGTTAGTTGGATATTGAAAGATTGATGTTACTCTCGGGTATTTCTAATGATATTGCTTATATACATGATTAATGGTTTAAAGATATGATATGGCTTATTGATATGATTAAAGGATCATAAATATGAGATAGTCTATACATATGGTTAAAGGCTCCTAAATATGATATGGCCTATAAATATGATTAATGGCTTCTAGATAAGATATGGCCTATAGATATGACTAACGGCTCATAGATATGATATGGCTTATAGATATGATTAATGGCTCATAGATATGATATGGCTTATACATATGATTAATGGCTTATAGTTATGACTAAAGGCTCATAGATATGGTATGGCCTATAGATATAATTAATGGCTCATAGATATAATATGGCCTATAGATATGATTAATAGCTCATAGATATGATATGTCTTATAGATATGATTAATGGCTCATAGATATGATTAATGACTTATAAATATGATTAATAGTGTATAGATACATTTATTGAAATAACTTATGATTATGATTATTGAAATAACTTATGGGCATGGTTAATTGCATGACTTAATAGGTGTGGTATTGATATAGTCTATTGGGTTAGTTTATCAGTATGACTTATTGATATGATTCGTTAATACGGTCTATAAACATGAGTTCCGATTTGAGTCCAGTAGTTGATAATGATATTGATGATATGAGTTATGGCTCAAGTCCGACAATTGATAACGATCTTGATAATATATGCTCTGGTTCAAGCCCAAGAAATGATGAAAATGATGATAATACCACTGAGTTCTAAGAAGGAATTGGGAATTATGTATGAGATGATATGGTTTGGATGGACTCATGGTTATGGCATGATAATTTGGTGATTTACGGATATTTGGTTACTTGGTTTCCTTGATTGTACTCTCTAGGCTTGTGGGGCCTGCGTTGGGTTATTTACTTTTCCGTATTTATTGGGTTATGGGGGCCAATCTTATAGTTATAATGGTATGATCTTTGTGTTATTATCTCATATGCATTTATTTATTTATACATAGCGGTG
The DNA here is from genome assembly GCA_030864215.1 of Capsicum pubescens. NCBI lineage: Eukaryota > Viridiplantae > Streptophyta > Magnoliopsida > Solanales > Solanaceae > Capsicum > Capsicum pubescens. The sequence continues at coordinate 143,432,714 of CM061547.1, forward strand.
TCGAAGCTTATTTCCAGGTTAGCCCCTTTTACTCTGACTTAGCTTATTTTATCTTGTATTTTATCATTTTATATCATTATTTAGCTCACTCGGCTGATGATGACTACTGAGTACCCATGGTTTTGGTACTCATATTACAATTCTGTACCTTTTTGGTACAGATCCGAGCACTAGTTGCCATCGCTGATTCAAAGTCTGTGCAGGGTTGATTTCGGAGATTGGGTGAGCTCTTGGAGTTGGAGTTTTCCTTTTTCCTTTTATTTATCTATGTCTAGTCTTTCATCTTCGATGCGGATTGTATTTGACTATTCAGTCCTCAGATTTTATTTGTAGTAGCTCTTGTACCAACATTACTGAGTCTTAGGAGTGTTGTTGCTCCTCTAGATCTTCCCCTATATCTGTCCTCTATGTTGATGTAGTAGTATGAATGTGGTCTATGTTTTCCTCCACCCTTTCTTTCTGATTACCATCTTGATTGTTTTTTGTTATTTTCTTTCCATCTCGGTCACCTTTGTAGGGCTGCTACTCTTATTCTCCTTCTCCTTTTCAATTTGACTTTCATGTTCCCCTTGTTGTTTATCTTTCCCATTTGTCTTCTTTGCATGAAAATAACTTTCAATTCTTTCTTTGGTAGTCGCTGTTTCCACCTCTGTTTGCTTTTCATCCGTTCTTATACTCCTATTCTTTTGTGATTTCTGCTCTAGAGCTTGAGTCCTAAAATTCATCTTATCCTCATTATTGGCCAGAATAGAAAAAGTGCTTTGTGTTTCTACCACATCAAAGCCTTTGTTTTCCTGCGCATAGTTTTCCCTGTTTCTGCAATAATTTTTCTACCTCTTCTGATCCCAGTTATATTTACTTCTTCTCTGCATCCATTCCTCTTCCATTGTACATTCCCCACAATTACTACCTCCGTTTTGACTATAATTTGTTCCCACCTTTGTTTCCATCTTTTTGTTTTCTTTGCTAATTTGCTCCCTAAATTTTCTTTCCACTTGTATATGTATGGCTCTGCAATCTCCTTCACTGTGCCATGCCATTTGCAATGTTTGCAATACTTTGAAAGGTGATCATACTTTATCTTAATCCACTTGGATTTTGTGACCTGAATTATCATCTTCTACCACAATCTTAATTCTTTGATAATTTTGATTTTTATTTCATTATTAGTATTTTTGATTTGAGAAACATTGAAAACCACAAAAGGAGTCAGGATTTTTGGATATAATGTTTCATTTTTTATTTGTAGAAGAACGAAAAATTGCAAAATATAGGTTTTATTTTAATCAAGCTTCTAACTGACTTTTGAACATGTAAAAATAAGAAAGTAAGTGTTCGCGCATCTTGATCCAAACATCTTAACACAATCACGAATTATAATCATATAACTATTGAAGTCTGTTTGGATTGGCTTTTGACTTTTTTCTCATAATCCAAAAGTAATTAGTTAGAAATCTTAACTTATGATTTTTGACATATTTTTGTCTTTTTGGCTTAAATCAAGTCCTTAAAAGCACTTTTTATTTTACCCAAAAATACTACATAAGTGCATAAAAGCAAATAAGTCAATCCAACATAGGCTCTAAGACAAATATTGGATTCAAGAGTGCATTTATGCATCTTGATAAGAGACAAGTATTTAGGGAGCGAGGCAGATTGCGATTAGTTCAAAACGTGTTGCATGAGTAAAAGAAAAGAGCGGTAAAAGCAAATGTAAGGAAACGAGTTGGGTTGCGAAATAATTCAAGACTCTGCAAAATTAAAAGACAAGAGCACAATTGAACATTGTTTAGACTGATGGTGTGTTTACACAACTTTGGCTAAGATAAATAACAATAATAAGCAAATCATAGACAAGAAACCAAAAACTTTATCCAAAACTAATTGAAGCTGAAAACAAGTCAATTAAGCAACCTTGCTAGAACCGTATGAGTTAGGGGTGCCTAAAACCTTCCCCCAATCAACAGAATCTTTTACCCAGCTTTCTAATTTGTAGATCATATTTATTAAATTAAACTTTTCGTTTGATTAAGGATTCACTCTTGCACTAGAAAAAGAACAATCTACAAATTTGGTGAAGCAACAAAGGCGTCATGTTGTCAGCTGTGCACAACAACAAAGATGTCATGTGTCAGCTGCGCACGACAAACTGTACTAAACTACAAGTCGTTCCCAATAGCATGTGCCAGTATATGCATTTCCATTTCAAACCATATTGACACTCGAGGTAAAAAAATAAAAGATAGTGATCTTTTTACATCAAGACCTTATTAAATTTGTGCGATCCTAATATTTATGTTCGTTGATAATCATAATAAGTGAAAAAAGAAAGTGGGAAAACACAAGATATCATACCATTGATACAAGAACTCCTTTGTTGACTTTTGGGAAAGATGGATCTTTTTTCTGAAGTTGTGTAACAACCATATCATTTAGATCGAGCATATTTAAACCCAACCAAAGTCGAATAACTCTCCTGTGTAAGATCAAAATCCATTACTAAATTTTTTTATAGAGAAGTATCAAAAGCAATCCAAAAAGAATGTATCGAAAACCACTGATATTCAAAAAGGAAGGATAATTTCTTTGATGCCCACACAAGAATAATGATTACAAAGAAACTTATTGGTTCTTATCCAATTAGTGTATGTTTGTGAGACAAGAATTGTGTCCTCAAAAGCCAATGGAGAGGAATAAAAAGAATGCATGAGTAAGGAAAGAGATGTCGGTAAAATTTTTATGGTAGAATACTCAAGAAATCTTCAAATATCTACTCAACACAGTGACAGAACCTCTGAGGCTGTGCTTGGATTTGAGTCTTTCACATACAACTAGTGTTTAATATCACACCCCCTATTCTTGAATTGGTCTATAATCTTGGTAACAGAATCAATTGGTACGTTAAATCCCAAACCATCAGCTTTCAGTACTTTCATGATATTAACTCCGACTACTTTTCCACCGACATTTACTAGAGGTCCTTCAGAATTTCCCTACAGTGGGAGAAGAAAAAATTATGTTGTATATGTTGAAGCAAAATAGTTAGTGTCAAATATTGAAAAATGAAGCTTAAAGGAGGAATCTTTTGATCATAATCTAGTCAATGTGGAGAGATAATAAAACAAAGTTTCACAGTATATGCAGACATTAAGAGAATTAGAACACTTTTCTAGTGTTTTGAGCTGAAGCATAGATGTTTGATTACTACATGGGATTGCATTATGAAGGAAAGCTAGCCCAATTATAAGGCATTAAGAAATTCTACCATTAATGAACAAACTGACCTTTTTTTTTATATAGAAATAAGGTTATTGGACCGACTTACAATGCTATTCCACACACACTCCTCAACAATCAACTTTTTCTGCTCCCTCCTGATATATGTTGCTCCTATGCCTGTCTTTATTTTTAGAACTAGCTATCGAGGGGTCCGTTCTATATGTTATTTTTTTGTCTCAATTTATGTGACACAAATAAAATTTAGATAATCAATTATATTTTTAGTATGTTTTTAGATTTTTTAAGCTTCAACTATTATAATATTTTTTAGCATTGTAATTTACTATTTTAACCTGCTAGCTATGTAATTTAAAATACTCTCCTTGTTCAAACTTTTGTGGCATTGATAGTCAATTATATTTTTATAAAAAAAATAATTTAAGTTTTTAATTATTGTGATTTATAATACTTTTTTTTCTATTCCAATTTAAGCGACACTAATATAATTTCGAAAGTCAACCAAATATCACGATTGAAGTAGCGAACAAAGACATGTCTTAAATGACTCATAATAACTAATTAGAAGTGATATACCAAAATTCCTAAAAAATATTTATGAAAAAAAATTAAGTGGGCCTCATATAAGATGTCAAATTAATTTAAAACATCAAGAGTTAATTTATCATTTTACCTTTCTTATTAAATATTATTAATTTTTAAATACTTAGATGACTTATAATATTTAATTAGGGGTTATATAGTAAAATTACGATTGAAGCAGCTGAAGCAGACATGTCATAAGTGTCTATTTTACTTTTTTTTATTAAATATTATTAATTTTCTAATACGTAATGACATATGATAATTAATTAGGAGTAATATAATAAAATTATGGAGAAAGCAGGCATGACAACCGCCAACTGCCTACTTGAGTTGGCTGCTCAATCGCCCTTCTATATAGTAGCAACAATAAGAAAAGAACAATAATTTGTCAGTCCGTCCCACCATGGATTTGGGGCTAACAGTTTAAGATCATCCTTAGCATTCCTGGAGAAGAAAATCTTGGGTTTTTTGGTGTTGACCTTCTAGCCTGAATGGTAGCTAAAGCTTGAAAGAGTTTCTATAATAGTAGTACTATTAGGGATATCAGCTTTGAAAAAAAAAAGAAGATCATCAGCAAAGAATAAGAGGATGATTCTGGGACCTCCCTGGCTGATTGAAATGGAGTTCCATTTTAGGATATCTACCTCATAGTCAATCCTTCTAGAGAGTAGTTGTAACACCCCAAAATCTAGTTTCCAGGATGCCACACGGTACTCCGACCTACAAGTAGTCCTGAGCTAACCCTGACTGCTTTCTATTAAGTCTAGATCTTAACATAGGGGAAATATGAATATGAAATTATAATAATGTGGAAAATCTTATCTAAAACAGGGTAGAAGTCTTGTTAAAACAATACTGAAAAATCTGAATTCTAAATCAAATGACTAAAACTGAATCTAGTAGTTTGACAAGCCTCTACCATCTGAATCTAGAGGGTCACTGGGACAGGACCCCAGATGACTTAAACTGTCTGAAATGAATAAAGGAACATCTACTAATAAACTGAAAGTATGAATAACTAAGTCCCTGAACTATAAGGACTCACCAACTGCAGGTATGTAGATGAGATGCTCAGGAATCACTCATGCTGGTGAAACTGAGCACCTGAGCCTACATTATGAAACAGTGTAGCACATAGACATATATGTGGATCAGTACTTTGAGGATGTACTGAGTATATGGGGGTGCATGCAATAAGTAAACAATATTATCACAGTTTATAAAATCGTGCATACTGAATATAAATGACTCACACAGGCTTGAGTAATCTGAAATTTAAAGATCATAAATCATAAATAATAAAACATATAACGTAAATCTGGTGAGCTATTACACTTAGTTCTGAAATCTGCAAAATACTTTATCTTAAAGCTTAAGAATCTTAAAACCATAACTTCTAAAGAATATGTTTTTATCTTAAATATTTAAATGAATAGACTTTTGAAGAGTATGGGATATCTTTTGGGAGGTTCTTCTAACCGACATACACCATGTGAGCATCCATGGAGTCCCACGTCTGGCCCCCGTTAGGTAGGGCTATTCTACCCTTGCCATAGGAATAGAACTTCTATCTTAGTGATCATACTCTGAGTCTTTACGTAGAAGTGGGAATAAATCTAAATCCTACATTGGCACGTAGTTCTGGGGTCTGAAATTGTAGTAACCTACCCATCTTGGTTCTAAATACTACTCCCATTTTTATGCTCTAAATCTTAAGGGTTTATGAGTTTCTTGGAGAGGAAGTATGAGCCTTAGGGTTTTGTTTAAGAGAGAATGATGAATAAAGCATAAAGGGCTCTCAAATATGATTAATCTTTTATTTTTGGACGGATTGGGGGTTGGAGATTTACCAAAATACCCCCTTTAAAATTTGTAACGAAATTGGAAAACGTATATTTTTCCCAATCTGGGTGGCCACCATGCCTCGCCACTATCGTGGTGGCTCACTAGAAATCAATGAATGAAAATTGGGTAGACTTCACGACGCGGAGACATCGCAGTGCCTCTTTGGAATGCCATTTTGGCATATGGCGTGATTCGCCATTATCGCGCTGGACCTCTGGAAATTGACAAACTTGAAATTGACCCTCCCCACGATGCGCCAATATCATGGAGGGCCACTAGAATCGGACAATTGGAAATTTACACTGATCCGTGATGCGCTAAGGGTCCAACCGATGGGGTTTTATGACTGGAACTTAAAATAGCCATAACTTCTTACTCGGTTATCGGATTTAGGCGAATCTTATATCATTGGAAAGCTAGAAAAAATGTGGGGTATTACAATATCTCTTAACAATATAGGGACAAATTTAATCTAGAAAATGTGTAGGATATTACATATCTCCCCCTTAGGAACATTCATCCTTGAATGTGGCTAGTTAAGCTAAAATTTCTGAGGAATCTGAGAATATAAGGTAGCATGCACAACTGAAATAAACTGTGAGTCTGAATCTAAAACATTCTGAGCTTCTAGTAATCTATGAGTGCATGAACTTACATGAGGACAACTATATACCTAAATGTAACATATGATTAGAAAAGAATTGAATCAAGGAAGAGTGTTACCTTCAGATACATCTGAGTTTACGGAGAAAAGGTGAGGGTATTTGGATCGTATATCTGCTTCTGCTTCCCAAGTAATTCCCTCAATAGACTAATTTTTCCAAAGAACTTTAACCAAGGGAACTTCTTTGTTCCTTAGTCTACAGATTTGATAATCTAAAACCTCAACTGGAATCTCTTCATAAGAAAAATTGTTCTGAATATTTGAGCTTTCTAAAGGAACTACAATAGTGGAGTCACCGATACTCTTCTTAAGCATAGAGACGTGAAATAAAGGATGAACAGATGTCAAATCTGGGGGCAATTCAAGCTCATAAGCTACTTTCCCAATACGACTCACAACTCTAAAAGGGCCAACATATCGTGGACTAAGATTTCCCTTCTTGCTAAATCTCTTCACCCCTTTTATAGGTGAAATCTTCAGATACACTAGATTACCAACCTCAAACTTGAGGTCCCTTCTTCTCACATCTGGACAGGATTTCTGATGACTTTAGGCTGTTTTCAATCTTTCTCTAATCAACTTAAATTTTTCCATAGCTTCAAATACTGCATCATGCCCAAGCAAAGTGGACTCACCCCCTCGAACCAACCTATAGGTGATCTACATCTCCTCCCATAAATAGCCTCAAACGGAGACATCTAAATGCTAGAATGATAACTGTTATTATAAGAAAACTCAATCAATGGCAAATTCACATCCCAACTACCCTTAAAATCCAGAGTGCATTCCCTCAACATATCTTTTAGAGTTTGGATGGTCCTCTCTGCTTGACCATCTTTCTGAGGGTAGAAAGCTGAGCTAAGATGGACTTGGGTACCAAGATCTTCTGAAAAGCTCTCCAAAACTAGGAAGTAAACTAAGTACCCCTATTTGAGATTATAGACAAAGGAACCCCATGTAATCTACCTAACTCTCAAATATACAACTTAGCATAATCCTCAGCTATATAAGATGTGTGAACTGGAAAGAAATTTGCTGACTTAGTCAATCTTTCTACAATAACCCAAATCGAATCATTATGACATCGCGATTGGGTAAACCAGTCATAAAATCCATATTAACCTCTTCCTACTTCCAAGTGGGGATACCAAACTCTTGCAACATACCACCAGGTCTTTGGTGTTCCACCTTAACTTGTTGACAAGTTGCACACTTTGCTACAAACTTTGCTATATCTCTTTTCATTCCACTCCACCAATAGATTTCCCACAAGTTGCGGTACATCTTGGTAGCTCCTGGATGGATAGAATAACATGAAATATGTGCCTCATCCATAATTCTCTATCTCAACTCATCAACACAAGGCACACACAATCTATTCTGGTATCTTAACACAACATCTCCCCCTTGGGAGAAAACCTCTACCTTTTGGTCTTTAACCAACTCCTTCAGTTTGACCTAACTAGAATACTTATCTTGCTTCTCCTTCATTTCCGAAACTAGAGAAGATTCAGAACTAATCTGAACCCAAATATTCCCTTCAGCTGAATCAACCAACCTAACACCCAATCTATCCAAACGATGCACTTCTCGAGCTAACTCTTTTTTATCATTCTCTACATGAGCAACACTGCCCATAGTCAACCTACTAAGGGTGTCTGCCTCTACATTATCCTTGCCCAAATGATTCAACCCACTCATATCATAGCCCTTCAATAACTCCAACCACCTTATCTGATGGAGATTCAACTCCCTTTGAGTAAACACATACTGCAAACTTTGTGATCCGTGAATACATAAACATGCACACTATATAGATAATGTCTCCAAATTTTCAAAGAAGACACCACAACAGCTAATTCTAGATCATAGATTGGGTAATTATTTTCTAGAGGCTTCAACTATATAGAGGCATACTCTATGACCTTACCTCTCTGCATCAACACACAACCCAAACCAACTCTAGAGGAATCACAATAAACAACAAAGCCATCGGTACCATCAGGTAATGCTAGAACTGGAGTTGAAGTGAGTCGAGTCTTCAACTCCTGAAAACTCTTCTCACAGGAATCTGATCACAGGAACTTAAATTTATTTTGGGTCAATCTAGACATAGGATATGCGAAAGAAGAGAAACCTTCAATAAAGTGATAGTAATAACCATCTAAACCCAAGAAACTCCTAATGTCTGATAGAGAGATAGGTCTAGGCCAATTCCTTATGACTTTTGTCTTTTGGGAATCGACTCTAATGCCATCGGCAGAGGTAATATGATCGAGAAAGGCTACTGATCTTAGCCAAAATTCACACTTGCTAAATATAGCGAATAATTGATGGTCTCTAAGAGTTTGCAAGACAACTTTAAGATGATCTACATGATCATCCTCACTACGGGGGTACATAAAGATGTCATCTATGAATACTATGACAAACATATCTAGATACTGTTTGAACACTCAATTCATGAGGTCCATGAAAGTTGTTGGGATATTTGTTAGCCCAAAAGACATGACTAGAAACTCAAAATGACCATAACGGGTTCTAAAGGTTGTCTTTGGAATATCACCTTCCCTTACTTTAAGCTGATGATTGCCGGATCTAAGGTCTATCTTTGAGAAATAACTTGCACCTTGGAGTTGATCAAATAAGTCATCAATTCTAGGAAGAGGATATTTATTTTTAACCGTAACTTTATTCAGCTAACAATAGTCAATGCACATACGTAAAGAACCATCTTTCTTTCGTACGAATAGGATGGGAGTGCCCCATGGAGAAATACTAGGCCTTATGAAACCTTTATCTAAATGATCTTTGAGTTTTTCTTTCAGCTCCTTAAGCTCTGCGGGAGCCATACGGTAAGGAGGGATTGAAATAGGATGAGTATCCGGGAGAAGGTTAATACCAAATTCTATCTCTCTATCGGGAAGAACCCCTGGAAGATCTTCCAGAAAAACATCAGGAAACTCATTGACCACTCAGATGGACTGAAGTGTTGGAGTCTCAGACTTAGTGTCTTTAACTCAAACTAGATGATAAGTGCAACCTTTGGATATCAACTTTTTGGCCTTAAGGTAAGATATGAAACAATTCTTGGGAGACGCTGAATTACCTAACCACTCAAAGATTGGCTCATCTGGGAACAAAAATTTCACCACACGGGTGTCATAATCTATAGAAACATAACAGGAATGGAGCTAATCCATACCAAGAATAAGATCAAAATCAACCATACCTAACTTCATCAAGTCTGCTAACATGAATTTATGAAGGACAGTGATAGGACACTTTTTATAAATCTGTTTGGCAACAACTGACTCACCTACTGGAGTAGACACCTAGAAGGGCTCAAGGATCTTTTTAGAAATTATCTCAAAATTTAGAGAAACTAGCGGGGTCACATAAGAGAAACTCGACCCAGGGTCTAACAACATATAAACATCAAAATAAAAGACCTGAAGCATACCCGTAACAATATCTGGTGAATACTCCAGCTCTTGATGGAATAGTAAAGTATAAAATTAATTCTGGCGCTGATCGCCACCAGTACTGGATGATGCCCTCTAAGGAGGATCAGGGCGACCTAGAGGAGTTGGTGCACTATTATCCTAAGTTTGAGGACGAACATCTCTATTACCCCGTCTAGCATACGGGCACTCTTTGATTCCGTGACCCTGCTGGCCACAACCATAACAACCCTTTAAGCCCCACGGATATTCACCTTTATGATTCTTACCACACTTAGCACATGGGGGATGATTAGGCTTCCCACTCACACTATTCTAAGATTTGGACGTAGAAGACTTACCCCACTATTTTATCCTATTTCTGGGTGCAGGAGCACTGGATGAAGAGGGTGTTGGTATGGATGTATGATTCTGAAACTTTAAATGATATCCTTCTTCAGACCTATTCTGACCAAGTTCAAACTGCCTTGTTCTAGCCCTCTTATTTTCTCTTTTTTTTTTCTATCTCATTCTGTTGAGCGTGCATCATCAATCTAGGAAGATCCATATATCCAATAAGCATAGAAGTCCTACACTCCTTAACTACTAACCAAGATACACCGGTCATAAATTTACTCATGCTTGACCTAGGGTCAGCCATCTGTTTAGGGGCATACTTAGACAACTGGTAGAACTTAAGAAAATACTCATTCACTGTTATTGAGCCCTGCCTCAGGTTTTTGAACTCTTCTATGTTAGCTTCCATTATCTCAAGTGGGAAGAACTTGTCTAAGAACGCATCCTAAAATATCTGCCAAGTCATGGGAGTTGCATTCTCTCCTCTACTTTTCTTCCATATCACCACCTAATCATAAGAAACATCCTTCATCCTATAGGATGCTAATTCTATACTCTTCTCTTCAAAAACACACATAATTCGGGTGATCTTATTCACCTCATCTAGATAAAGTTGTGGGTCCTCATCTACTTTCAACCCAAAGAATTCCAGCGGGTTCATTCTCATAAAATCTCGGATACTGGCCATGGCTAAGTCCCTAGTTTGATGATGTGGGAGTGCATCTTGATGGTTTCCCTGATCATTAACTATCACAGCTTGGGCTAGCACCTGAAAGGCAGCCTAAAACTCTGTATGTGACACATTTTTATTCAAAGAGTCTGTGGGCTAAGGTGCCAGGTTATCATTTCTGCGGGTGTTAGCTCGATGAGAAGGGATTTTCTGTCATGTCAAACCACAATTTAGAAGAAGATAGAGACACTGAATGCATAATAGATCAAGAAAAAAGAGATGATTTACTAAAATGCTCCATAGACTCTTGCTCATAGATGTGGCACACTTCACACCGATGATCAAAACTCTAGTAATATGGATTGTCTAACTCACTAGTACTCCCTAAACCTTAGGCTTTGATAGCAAGTTTGTAATGCCCCAAAATCTAGTTTTCGAGATGCCACACGGTGCTCTGAACTACAAGTAGTCCTGAGCTAACCCTGGTTGCTTTCTACTAAGTTTGGATCTCAACACAAGGGAAATATGAATATGAATTTATAATAATACAGAAAATCTTATCTGAAATAGGCTAGAAGTCTTGGTAAAATAATACTAAAAAATCTAAATTCTGAATCAAATGTATAAAACTAAATCTTATAGTCCAATAAGACTCTACCATCTAAATCTAGAGAGTCACTCTGGGACAGGCCCCCAGCTGACTCAAACTGTCTGAAATGAATAAAGGAACATCAACTAATAAATTGAAAGTACGAATAACTAAGTCCCCGAACTATAAGGACTCACCAACTACAGGGATGTAGATGAGATGTTTGGGAATCACTCACGCTGCTGAGACCGAGCACCTGAATCTACATTATGAGACAATGTAGCACATAGGCATATATGTGGATCAGTACTTTGAGGATGTACTGAGTATCTGGGGGTGCATGCAATAAGTAAACAATATCATCACAGTTTATAAAATCATGCATGCTGAATGTAAATGAATCACACAGGCTTGAGTAATTTGAAATCTAAAGATCATAAATCATAAATGATAAAACATATAACGTAAATCTGGTGAGCCATTAAATTTAGTTCTAAAATCTGTAAAATACTTTATCTTAAAGCTTAAGAATCTTAAAACCATAACTTCTAAAACATATACTTTTATATTAAAGCTTTAAATCAATAGACTTTTGAAGAGTAGGGGACATCTTTTGAGAGGTTCTTCTAACTGACATACACCATGTGAGCATCCATGGAGTCCCACATTTGGCCCCCGTTAGGTAGGGCTATTGTACCCTTGCCATCAAAATAGAACTTTTATCTTAGTGATCACAATCTGAGTCTTTACGTAAAAGTGGGAATAAATTTGAATCCTACGTTGCCACGTAGTACTATGGTCTGAAAACGTAGTAACCTACCCATCTCATTGCTAAATACTACTCCCATTACTATGCTCAAAATCTTAAGAAATCCACTTCAAAAATAGCATAAGGGTTTACAAGAAAACCAATTATGCTTTTCTTTCTTTAAATCTCAAGTTATCTGAACAAAGTGGATTCTTTATCTTAGCTTAGGACCAAAAGGTCAAATCTTTATCAAAATCTGTGAATAATCTTATTTGAGAGTGCTCATGGCACAAATAATCTCAAAATGACAATCTTAAATTGGGGCTTAACGACCCATGCATCAATCTCATGTTTAAAACATTTTAAAATTCATGCTTGATAGTATAAACACTCATAATTTATCATAAAATTTGGAAATTATTGCACAATGCATAAAAATATAAATATAATCATGTAATTCAACTTCTAAATCATAGGAAATCACAAAATCTTGCAAATAATGATAATAGGTATAAACCCTAACTTGAATTTCATGGGAAATCTCATAAATATCAGTAAATCTGTAATTAAGTAAAGTTTTGGGCACAAGGATGAAATAATTATCCTTGTTCAAACCCCACATACCTTAATTTGATGATCTAGATGCTAGAACTTGAATCTTAGATCTCTATTGATGTTTTAGAGATGATTTCGTAGAGTTCTTGAATTGAAAATTCTCAATCTTATATTATCTTGGAGAATTGATGGAAGAAATTTTGGGTCTCTTAGAAAGGAGGTATGAGACTTAGGATTTTGTTTAAGAGAAAATGATGAATAAAGCATAAAGTGCTCTCAAATATGATTAATCTTTTATTTTTGGACGGATTGGGGGTTGGAGATTTACCAAAATATCCCTTTTAAACTTTGTAACAGAATTGGAAAATGTACCTTTTTCCCAATCTAGGTAGCCACCACAACGCACCACTATCGCGAAGGCTCATTGGAAATCACCGAATGCAAACCGGGCAGACTCTGCGATGCGAAGACATCACGATGCCCCTTTGGAATGCCATTTTGGCACATGGCGCGATGCACTATTATCGCGTTGGACCTCTAAAAATTGACAAACATGAATTTTACCCCACTCCTCGATGTGCCAATATTGGGGAGGGCCACTGAACTGGGACAATTGGAAATTTACGCTGATCCTTGATGTGCTAAGGGTCCAAACGATGGTGTTTTATGACTGGAACTTAAAATAGCCATAACTTCTTACTCAATTATCGGATTTAGGTAAATTTTATGTCATTGGAAAGCTAATTAAATTTCCTATGTAATGGAAAGTCTAAATCTAAGGAATTCCATTCAAAATAAATAGTATTCATTTTGGAAGTTATTCTTTAACATTCTAGGGAAGAATTTAAGCTAGAAAAAGTGTGGGGTATTACAGTAGTTCCATGAAAAGGATAAAGATATAGGGGGACATAGGGTACCCCTATCTGATTATTTTGAATGGGTGAAGAAGTCAGTCTTACCTCTATTGACTAGAATGGAGATCTTAGAGAAGGAGATGCAGGACATTATGAGGCTAGATAAGACTTCAGGAAAGTTGAAGTAATGGAGAGTTTACCTAATAAAAGACCATTCAAGCCTGTCAATGGCCTTCTTCAGATCAATTTTAAGGATCATGTTAGATTTTTTCCTTTAATTTTGGAGAAGTTAGAGATGTACTCATGTACAATGATGGCATTATCTGAGGACTTTCTCCTGGAAAGCTAGCTATCTTGGGTACCACTAATAATTGATTGGAGGAAAGGCTTAATGCAATTAATAATAATTATAGTGATGATCTTGTATTGAGTATTGCAGATCCTAATAGGTTTGAAATTTCTGAGAAAGATGGCATTGTTATATTTGGGAATAAGGTAGAGGTAGGTAGAATTAGTCTCTCTATCCATCTTTTAGGAAGTGAAGGTGGCTTTGCAAAATTCTAGGAGGGAGAGGCTCATAGAGTCCCAGTAGTTTTGAAACATCAGGGGGTAGAGTCCATCTGGACCAGGTGCTTTGTTAGGTTTAAAAGAGAAGAAAACTTTTATTATCTCTGAGACTGAGGGGATGGCATCCAGGAGATCATGATGTCTGGATTCAATAATTCCTTTTTGAGAGAGGCTCAGTTGAAACATTCTCTTAGAATACTGGTGATCAATACTAAAGAGGGAGTGATATAAGTTCTTGATATGGGTTGTAATTCCCTTATGGTCATGGATCCAGTTTCCCTGGTCATCTAGGAGGTTGTTGACCCTGTTCCTCCTTCTTGTATTAAGTGTGGAGGTATGGATGAATTTAGTATTTGAGTCTCCTTCCATCAACCAGTTGATTCTGGATTTAAGTTTCCAAAATTCACTTTCTTGTCTAAAAATGTCTTTAAACTGGTGGTTTAAGGAGAGTTCCACATTTTGGAGGAAACTATTGGTGGGATATTTTGGGGAGCCTTAGATGCTAGAAATTCTAGCCAGGATATGATTCTTTTTATGGAAGATATTCCTAAAGACTTATTTGTTCCAGTTGGTAAATCCTATGTGGCTCTAGTTAGGTCAAGCCTGTTGTGGAAAGTTCTATGGAAAAAATCTTTGAACCTAATGTATGAACACCATATTATTTCAACCCTGAAGGGTTTAGACATTTGAGAGAGAGGCTTGTCCAGGGTGAGCATGATAAGAGAGTAATCAGAGTGGGTTCAAGAGAGGTGGGTCACTATGGTTTCAGGAAATTAATGAATAAACTGGGAGTTAGCTAAATACCTATCTAACCTTTCTAGAATGAGACCTTGCCTATTTCTATATCTCATGTTAGGCCAGGTGTACTTACTCCCTTTAAAACCTAAGTCTAGAAGGCTGCATTTGTTGATGCAGTTCCAGAATATGGAAGCTCTATTGTTACTAATGTTGCTATCCCCAAACTTCTCTAAAGCTCTGAGTACTTCATTAAAGTCTCCCCCAACCAACCAGGCTTTAGTGTTAGAGTTCTGCATGGTGGTGGTTAAATTAATGAGGAAGTCCCATAGTTGCTTTCTGTTATCCAGACTATTGCTAGCATAGATAGCAGTAAAGAACCAACTAGATGGGGGTTACTAACATTCATAGAAATATAGATGGCTTAGTTGTTGATGAAGATATCACTGATGTTGAGGGAATCATCCTTCTACATGATAACCAGCCCTCTAGAAACTCCATTAGCACTAGATTGAATGTGGCATTGGAACCCAAGGTCATCTGCCAAGGAAGAGTGTTCTGATATTTTGGTTTCAAGAAGAACAAACATGACCTATTTATGAATGTTAATCATGGATTTACAGTGCCTACGGAACTCAGCATTGTTGGCTCCCCTCACATTCCATATTATGTAACTCATTAGTATGGACTTTAGAGTTTTGGGTAGGTGAGTCATGACTTTCTTTCCCTTACCCAAGAGGGAGAAGGTCGATGGACTCTCTGGTTCTATCATTTTCTTGGATAGGGGTTTTATCTTTACGATAAAATGATTCTCTATAATAGGGTTTGGGGGACTAATGGCCATACTAGTTATCCTAAGTCCCGAGGGACAAAAATAATGGCTATTTCATGGATCAGATCGGTGAACTCTAGAGTGAGTGTCCTTTCTAGTGTTGTTGCCTCTATTTTTGGGACTCTTAGGCTGGCTAGAAGATCCTCTATTTCCTCGTTTGAGGACCTCAATATTTCTATAGTTTGTTATCTTACCTATAGATCCTAAAGCCAGGAATAATAGAGGGACATTTAGGGTAGAGGGACTGCTGAGGGTGGTGAGGGTGCCCTAGGTTCTGCTATAAAAGTTGGCCCCTGAAGTAGGAGTTCCTAATTTATGGGTGGGAAGAATGGAATTGCCATGCTCATAGAGTTCATAGCCTCTGTTATGCTCTACAGTGTTATATTGTCTTGGTCCATATTCAACAGTATCTGGGAGATTGCAGCCAACCAAACATGATTGTCGAAGTTGAGGAGACCCTGGTTCAGGGTTTTTCTTGTCAGTTGTGCTAGATTAGCCAAGTTTTGAATGAGAAGTTTGACTTGTCTTCCTCATACTTCTAGCGTTAAGGGAAATGTCAGTTTTATCAGGCCCATCTCCAACCAGGAAGTTGGTTGATGATTCAGTGGTAATGGTTCAGAGAGGAAGGTTAGTAGCATTTCTGATCTCAATGGTAGGAGTGTCATTGTGAGAGTTCATAGTGGAAAAAGAGTTAGGATGAGATATAGAGGACTGAGTAGATACTTCCACCTTAAGAGAAAATCCAAGAGTTTTAGAATTAGTGGGGTCTGCATCATTTAATGCTTCATGGACAACATCCATCATGTCCACTGTAAAACTTACAGATAAAGGAGATGTCATTCCTCTTGGAAAAGCCTTAGACGTTTGAGTTCCTGAGGAGTGAATGCTCAGGGATCGAGGTTTCTTAAGGGTGTCTTTGCCTTTTTTATTTGGCACAAAAAGGAAATATTCTTTGTTAGAAACATCTGAGAGTTTTGAGTCAGCTTGAGTGGGATGGGCTTGAGCCACTTCTTTAATGGGCTTGTAAGAGTAAGAAGAGGGTGGAAGAGAATGCGTTGGGTCTATAGACTTGGTTATTTGTTGGGTCTCATCAATGGGCTTTGTTATTCCGAGATTATGCCCATTTTGGAGCTTGGACCCATTCTTGGAGGCAGGAGAGGGGTTGTTTAAAGATAGTAAACTTCGGTTCCCACTTATAGCCAGCCCACTAAGATTGGCCTTTTAGGAAGGTTGCGGGTCATGGGGCCCAATGTTTGGGTGAAACCCTAAAGATGGATCCCCACCACCTAGAGAAGGTTGAGATTTGGTGGACTTATCTGGATTCCCATTGGATTGGTTTACCTTGGTGGTGGGGTGGCTTTTACCTGTTGTTTTAGTGGATTATGGGTCTGGTTGGGCTTTCGATTCCTTTGGTTGAAGTAAACTGTATGCCAACCACTATCGTTCTTCATATTTATGGTTGAGTCCGCTGCTGATTCCAGAGTGACCAATTATGTGATGGATCTGTATGGGCATTGATTTTGGGTGTGACCAGCCTTCCGCATTACTTGCAGAGAATCCCCTCACCCTCATATATTATGTCGTAAGTGTGTTGACCAATGATGACAGATGTTTGGAGTGGTTGGTCGATTGGAACATCTATGCAAATTCTGGCATATCTTCCTCTCACGGTTGCTGAGGTGCATGCATTGGTTTTAACTAATTTCCCAATTTGTAACTAATTTGCTGGAGAATTTGTTGGTCGTAGAACTTAGTGGAGAGGTGGGGATGTCGTAACCAGATCATTGTAGATGTGATTTTGCATTTTCTGGGCACAAAGCTTGGTTTCCAATTCCTTACTGACAATAATTGGCCAACAATAAACCAAGGTCCTCCTTGCATGGCTGTTGAGTGCCTCTTTTGTCTATTGAATTTGAAAGTTTAGAAGTCCATACCCAGGTCAATTAGGGAAAATGAGTGATTTAGTGCCCAAATGTCAATGAGCTTTGTCTTGAGGTATTGATGAGTAAGCTTCCTCCCAAAGATTTTAATTATCACAGAGTGCTTCCAAGGCGCATACAGTTTGGTGCCCAAAGGTCAGTGAACTTTGTCTTGAGGTATTGATGAGTAAGCTTTCTGCCAAAGATTTTGATTATCACATAGTGCTTCCAAGGCGCATACAATCTCTCTTTCTCTTCAAGGGAGAAGGAAATGATGTTTTGTCTTAGATCCATTGCTTTTTGAGGGATAGGTGTTTGTTCATCTAGTAGATTGGAGTTCACAATTGGGGATCCAATATGATTACTAACTATATCTTTATACATAGGCATTTTGCGGGCTACATCTTCCATAAGGTCATATGTGATTTCAGCATTGGTGGGAGGGGTGAAGGATTCTCCTTGGATTGTGTGCGGGTTGGGGTATTAATTGCATTGTGAAAATGGTGAGGTATTGTCGGGATCTTTAGTGAGAAAGAGGAATTTCTCTCACTAGCCCATCTTCACAAATAACCAGTAAAGATAGATTTTTTCTTATTTCTCATCCGGTGTTCGGTGCCCGTATTGGAGCCCTGACTAATCTGGATCGCGCGTTGTAGGGCCCATTAAGGTGGAAGCGCTCCCAACAGAGTTTTCTTCATACCCAGGGTCAAACCCTCGACCTCTGATTAAGGGTGGAGCAGTCCCATCCACTGCACCACAACCCATGTTGGTGCGATAGATACTTCATATCCTAATAGATATCAAATAGATCTTGATAGATCTTATCTATATTCTTGATAAACATTCACTCTAATGTAAATACATTTATAACATTTTCATAATTTTTAATACCATTTTCTTTATTATTCGTTATATTTTTATAATATATTTTTCTATTAAAAAATTACACTTTAAATATAATTTTTATTTATGAATATATTGTACGTTGAATTTATTTGCTTAATGCTTATGTTTATTTATAATTTGATTTCTCTTATAAAAATAGTGACTCCACTACTTAATTACATATTTTTAATTAGATAGTCTTTTGCCACTTAAAAATTTAAATTTTATATATCAATTAAAATAAAGATAACTTAAATATTTTACAATATAAGAGTGATATGTTCTTAAGAAAGTGATAAAAACAATAAAATCTCTTTTACTTTAATTAATTTAAGATGAAAGTTTTATTTTAAAACACACACGATATAATCATAAAAATACACACACAAAAACATATTAGCTAAATAAGATGAAAATTTTATTTTTAAGAATGAACAAATAAAGTTTGTAAGGAAAATATATGAAAAAAAATAATATAAGGTGGACGATAGTTTTATAAACAAACAACTTATTCATAGAAATTAGACAATGCTTACTATTTTGAATATCATAAATCAAATAGTCAATAAGTAATAATTCCAGCATAACTAATCTCAACATAACTTATTCTAACATAACTTATCTATCATAATTGATCTCAGTATAACTTACTTTCAAAATCAAACAATCCCTTACTTCTAAGCAAGCGCAACACGCTCTCTTGCTAATATTTACTCCCTCCTGTTTGAAAAATTAAGGAATATATTTTTTTCCAATTCATTTTATTCTAGTTATTAAATATTCCACTATTTATCACTTTAACATATTTTTTATTATTAATTTAAATATATGCATCTCGAGTGTGTATCGCACTTTAATAATTTAAATTTTGGATATAAAAAGTAAACCCATGAAAACGTTGATTAAATGTTTTGACCTTTATTAAAAAAAATCAATTATAAACAGCATTTCTTAAAGTAGTTAAAATATTAAAAAATTCTTCCATTTTATAAATAACTAAAGATCTAGTAGCTATAATTTTAGCTAATTAAAAAATCTTAAATATTAGAATAATAATTCTCATAATATTTTGCAATTTAAATATTACTGATAATGCACCAATATATATAATTTTAAATGTCTCAGTCTTTCTTATAATTCTCAAAAAGTTTATGTAGGGTGTTGTTGCATCACATATGTAACAATTTTCATTAAATTTAATAGATATGATATATGACGCCCACTAGCTTAATTAAACATTATCTTATAGAGATATAGGTTTGAAATTCTTCTAAGTACTCCTTTCTACAAAATAACCACAACCTAGTTTCTCCAATAAATTTGAAACTAACATGAAAACACCGTTGATCTCTCATAATTACCAATTAAGTTGGTAACAAAATTGAGAGCCAAATTTTTTAATACAAAAATCATTAACGAAGCAAAAACAATTAAAATATAGCACAAGAGGATGAATGAAAAAAATTCAATAGGTTGTAAACAATTAATTTATCATCAGTTATGAATGACTTGAAGTCATTGTAAACAACTTAATACAATACATATTGTAAACAATCGATTCAACTCAATTTGTATCCTAATTAACATATTTTTACAAAGAACTATTCTTTTAAATTTTATAAATAAACGAATACATTAGTGTTGTGTTTAAAAAATTGCATAAAAATTATCGAGTACCATTGAAAGGTGTAAAAATCGCGTCAATCAAAAAGAGAACCACCATTCTGAAATAAAAACCTCAATTTTTTCAGCAACAAAAATCTTTGATTTTTTCGTCTCATTCGGTGGCAGATACTTCATCTGAAAGAGAAACACAAAACATTGTTAAAAAAAATAAATCATTGTCAATAATTGATTATATATGATTCATATTTAATTTTAAATTTATTAACTAAAAGGAACAAAGAAACGTAAAAACAATGGTGATAATAGATGTAAAACGGCTACTTGAATGAAAATCAGCAAAATAAAATAAGAAGAAAAGTAGGAGAAGCAGCCATAATTTATGGTAAAATTTGATCAAAATATTACTTAAATAGAATTGTAGAAATTCTTTTTTTAAACAAGGTAAAATTTTAATTGATTTAGAGGTATTAAATATTGTGATTTATTATTTAAATTAAATAAGGAATTTAATTAATTTCTTGATGTTTTTGTATAATTAGAGTTTTACTTAAGAAATATAGGAAAAATAATTGTATTTGGAACTAAAAGTTAAGTAAAAAAAAGTTGTCTTTTAGAAACTTTAGGGATGAAAATACAATTGTATTTGAATTTTTTTTTTTAAAAAATGGTTTCTGTAAAAACTGTAGGGATGAAATATCCTTTAGGGATTTTTTTTTAGAATTATGTAAAATTCTATAACTATTTTTAAATTAATCGTATGTTCTTTTTCTAAATTTAGGACTATTTAATTAACTATTTTGATGGTTTCTTTCACCATATTTTCCAGGAAACTAAAAAAACGGTTGTTTTGTAGAAATTTTAGGCATGAAATTCCTTTTAGGGAATCTTTTATAATTATATAAAATTCTTTAATTATTTTTAAATTAATTTTATGTTTTTTTTTTTCTAAATTTAGGACACTTTAATTACCCATTTTGATAGTTTCTTTTACCTAGAAAACGGTTGTTTTGTAGGATTTTAGGGATGAAATTTCCTTTAGGGAATTTTTAAGAATTATGTAAAATTCTTTAACTATTTTTAAATTAATTTTTTTTCTAAATTTAAGACTCTTTAATTACCCATTTTGATGGTTTCTTTTACCATATATTTTATAACTTCTTTATTTTAAATACAATAAATATAATGATATAAGAATTAGAGAAAATGAGTGAAAAGACAGTTTTGTCTATTATGGAGATTTTTAAAGAAGGGAAAAAAATTCAAATCACTTTTCTAAGGGTTGTCACACTTTTAATATATTATAGATTATAGATATAGATTATAGATTATAGATATCGACAAACATGAATACAGATTATAGATACAAATACAAATTATAGATTATAGATATTAAATTTATTATATTTGAACAATAATATAATAAAATTACCTCTATTATTTATTATTTCTTAACATGTATATATTAAGTCAATAATGAACAAATATTATTAAATGGAGGGAGTAATATCGATAATTTTACTTTACCAATCTTTGAATACAATACATTTTACACTTTAAGAATTATTGAATAGTATCTAATATCAAGGATAAAATTGATATAAATAAATAAATTTTGTATGGATTTTTTCAAAGTGGATAAGTATTTTTTTTTTTTGGTAAAACATGCAAACTTACTTAAGTAGGTATAGTAGGTAGTTCAAAGGGAGGCCTCGACAAAAGTATGGGTTGTAGGCTGCCCTGATGGAATTTATTATTATAGACCATAATGTTCTTAGGGGAAGTAGTTCCTAGAATGTTTGCCGCTAAGTGTGGAGCTGCATACATCGGAGGAACTTGCAAAATGAGTGGCTGCTCAAGACATAAGGACTTTGCCCCCTCTTTAACTAGGCTGTTAGCAACTATATTGTGATCCCTGCATATGTGGACTATTTTTGGGGTTTCCAACTACTGCATCAAAGACGTGCATCCAAGGATAATATTATTGTAAGTTAAATGATCATTTTTTAGCATATGTAAGGCTTACATTGAGTCAGTGTTGACTTCTACTGGCTTCAAGTTATGGGCAACTGCTAGTCTAAGGCCTTTTAGGTTGTCCATAAGCTCTGCTTTGTTAGAAATTGTCTTGGCATAAGTTTTGATGTAACCTATCTGCCAGGTTTCTGGTGGTTTCTAAAGACCCCTCTAATTCCTCCTATGCCTGATTGCTTCTTAACATCCTCATCAGTATTGAGTTTAAAATATTCAGGTGTAGGAGGTTCCCATTTCAGATGAATGGTGGTGGAAATCTTTTTCGTGCTACATCCTTTTCCTTCTAGGAAATGATATTCCATGGCTTGGTGGATGATAGATTCCACAAGTATGGGTTTATCATTGTTATTAAATCAATTATCATTCTTCTTTATCCATATGTTCCAAAGTCTAAAAGGAATAATAGTATCCCAATCAATCCAGTTATTGTATTGTTTGCCCTTTGAGCATTCCACGTGTTAAGCCAATTATCTCTGGTTATGATGGTGGAGTCAAAGCCTTAGATGATAGTGCTTTTATATGCAAGGGTAGTCCATAATGAAACAACTCTATGGCAAGAGAAAAAGATATGGCATATACTCGAATTTTGGTCCTTACAAATTTCTTAAACTATGGGCTTATTGTCTAGATTACGACTCTTTCTACGAGTCGTAGGGTGTCATTATAGGTCATAGGACCCTAATCGTAGCCTAACCAGTATGGATTTAACAAGTTTCTGTTATGATTACGATTGGCTCCTAACGAGTTGTAAAGACTCTATATGAGTTGTATAGTTCCATACTTCTATTCGTAGCCAAACCAATTTGATGCCCAAATGTTCCGTCCTGCCTACAATTTGACTAAACTAACCGTAAAGTCTGAGTACGAGTCGTATGGTATGACTCATAGCCAGAACAGTATGGGTGCTCATGGATGTTGTCTAGACTACGACTGGAGGACACAAGTCGTAAGGTGACCCTATGAGTCGTAAGGTCATCCGTAACGATCGAGCGATAATTTTTTAGTATTTTATTAAGGGAACTTTGGATATTTTTCCTTTTACCCCAACTGTGACCTGCTACTTTATAAACTTATTTGGACCCCATTCCCATCCATAACACACCAAAATAATTTTTCTCTTCTCACAAATTCTCTCAAGCAAGAGCATTAGGTTTTTTCTCAAGGTTGATTGTCTAGAGCTTCCAAGGGCAAATTCCCTCTAAAATTGTGATCCTTTCAGGCATGAAAATCTTCCCCAAATCTTATTTTGTAAAAAATATATGTTTTAAATGGTTTAATTGTATGGGTTTGGATGCTGGTTTTGACATGCGTTGAGGGTTTTGGAATGGTTGATTTTTGAATTGTTTTCCTATGGTTTTCATGAGTTGTTCATGCTTTGAATTGAATATTTTTGAACTAATGGGGTGCATGGGAGTGGAAATTGTAATGAGGGTTGAGGTAATCCCTCACATTGATGTTTTGAACTTGGATATTGGTTTTGAACAATTGTATTCCCTTAACCCACTTGTGTAAATTACTTTGAATTGTGGAACTGTCACTTGGTTTGACTTACACACCTATACTAATGCATTGCATAATTAGTTAAACAATGAACATAGATTTTGAAGGTTTTGTTAGTTATATTTGATTGAATGGACAGAGGGGGTCGAGGCATTCCCCTAAGTTAATGAAATTGTAATAACATAGTTATGAGCTCGCAAGTTAATTGGTACAACGATACCGTTGTATGCCTTAATATATGATTTCTTAGTTAATGAATGGGTTATATGAAAGTTGTTTAATTAGGCTTAATGGGGGTTATGTAGCAAAGCCTTGAAGGTGTGGGTCTAGAGTGACTTATACTAGAAACTCACATTTGTCGATGTGAGGGTTGGTCTAGATGACCATATGCATAGTTCACACTATTGATAAATTTTGTATCTCGGATTTCCATGGGGTCGGGGCATTCTCTGGTCTTCTTTGATACCTCTATTTTGTGCGGCTAACACGCACTAGGGCCCGTTCAGCAGTAGAAGCTGAATCCATATAGCCTGTGGGTGTCTGTTTATTATGGTTGAGCTACATAGTCCAGGATAATGTTGTACTATTATGTTAAACCTTGTCCCCTATACCAGCATCTAATGTATATACGTATGTATGTATGTAAATATGTACAATGAGTTTGAAATTGAATTTTTGACTGACATTACTTTATCCTTACCCCGAGTTACGTTTTAGTGCTCACCCCATTAACCATCTCCAGGTGTTGTATTTCCTTGCGATGCAGGGTCCGAAGGCACTTCTACATTTCTTGCGCAGTGATAGCTAATCTCAGAGTCGATCATTTGCGGTGAAGTGGTAAGATTCTATTCTCCAGAAGACTTGATCATTCTATCAATTTTCCTTCCATAAATTAGAATTAAAGACTTAATACTTACATTTTCAGGGTCGGGGGCATGTCCGGACGTAGATTGTTTTCTGGTTTAGAGGCTTTGTGGATTACTGTGTGTCACACCCCTTTTTAACCAAAAAAGATATGATTTTAGGTTTGAAAAGGGTTTTTATTATTATTAAGTGACAAAAGATAAAGTTTATTTTGAAAAGAATTCTTTTTCATTTGAACTCAGAGTTACCACTTGGCATAAATTCAGTGTGCCAAGTCACCTTTGGAAATCCTTTTTCAAAATAGTTTTTGACTCTTAGAAAATGATCCATGAATAGAGATTCTGATTAAGGAATTCTGTTGACCGAGAGGAAGGTGTTAGGAACCCCTCGGTCCCGTGGTTCGACCACAGTCGCTTCATCAAGTATATCGGCTAATTTAACACTATGAAATGCATAAACCAAACAAAACACATAGAACAAGCAAACAAGCAAAATTCAAAATTAAAATAATGTCCAGTCCGAATTATACAAACCCAAAAATAGAAGAATGCAGAAATGTAAATTCTATTCTAAACTAATCCTAGACTAAGATCCACCCGACATTCCGGGCCTTTATCACGAACCTCCTTCGAAGACATGATACGTCGGGGCATTCCTTGGTGAATAAATATAATTTTCTTCAGGGCATTGCCTGGCAAATAAATACAATTTTCAATTTCGTGTGATGAAATAAAAATCATTCAATAGAACATTCAAACATTTAACGAACCTCAATTCTAAATTTTCCTACCCAACCTATGTTTGCCTATCCGCTTGGCGGACTAGTCACGATACTATTAAATTCGACGAAATCAAGATTCAACTCAAATCAAACCACAGTTAATGAATCAAATTAACCACTATTCACTTTTAATAGACTTCAAATCCTAACCTCAATTTTCTTCCCAAATTACCGATTTTAATTTTGAAGTGAGGTACCATTTCATCATATGACATATAGTCAAGAGAACCAACAATAAATCAACACAAAACAACTTTTCACCACCAACAAAGATCAAACAACACATAATATTTAATTCAATGCACCAAACATAATAAATAATGAGATTAAAATAGGGAGAGAATAGAATTGGAACTCAATTGTCGATTTTAATAAATTAAAGGTAGAACCGCATTCGAAAAACTCGATTCAAACCTCGACACAAACAAACCAACTTCAATTTACCCTTTTTCTTTGTCTTTCGCCAACCCAAATCAAAATAGAGAAATAACGGGGTACCCAAGACAGAAACTACGAGATGTAAAACCCATATGGTGATTTCCGGCTAGACACCACCGAAATCAACTTGAATAGTTATTTTTCAATGACTTAGTTGTTGGAATATGTTTTCTGATGGAATTCCGCCAGAACAATTAAGAAAATGATAGAAATTTTAGGGGATTTTGGGACTGTGTCGATCGATTTAAAAAAACTGGAGCCGATTTCGGTAAAATTTCCTTTGATTTTACTATTTTTGAGGTGTTGGTCACCGTCAATGATGTTTTCCAATGGATTTGACGATGGTGGAGCTCTGTGAGCTTCACCTTTACACTCAAACTAGAGGGAAATGATGGGGGATTATGGGATGATATTTTCTGACGAGATTTCACCAGAAAATCAGACCCAAATGGTTATCCACCAATTTTCTTGATTGTTTTCTCCGATTTTATTTGTGTGTGTGCATACCTATTCTCCTATGTGAGTATGTACATCTTTGTTGCTGTGGTTATGGCAGCGTGTGTATTAATATGTGTATTCTCTATGTGTTGAATGGAAATGGAAGAGTGATGTTGTACATATTATGTGTCAATTCCCCCTCTTCTATATGTTACTATGTGTGTATATAAATCGTGTGTCCTCCCCTGGGTGAGGTAAGTGTCTATGGAATATAAAAAAGATGATAGTGTTGTTGTCGACTGTTTATGATGTGAGAGAGTGACGATGTGTGCGTGTGTGCTGTGAGTGGAAAAAAAGAAAAACATAAGTGGGGTAGGGTAGAGGGTCTAGAGGTATAGGGGTAGGGGTAGGGTAGAAAGTTGTTATTTTGTTTGGGTGAGGTGTCAAAAGTGGGGTATTTTTGTTAGGTTAGTTATTTTTTTATCTTTTATAGGAAAATTATTAAATGGGTGAGGTGTATGATAAAGTGAGGAAAGAAAATGGATAAATTGAGTTTTCGGGAGGGACAAAATTAGGTGTCTACATCATGTCCCTTTTTGGATGTAAACACAAAATGTTTGCAAATAAAAAAGTAGACAACGAGACTAAATTTTGACCCGACCATTATTCAAACAGGAGAAACAAAAGGATAGAGTACCACCGAGTCTTGATTTAGGACATCCTACCCACCCAAGTTATGAGGGAATCAAGTCACAGGTATCTTAAAAGGGTTAAAAGTAGAGGGACTATACCGAGTTGGAGAGTCGAGTGAGGTCCTATCGAGGTTACGGTACGTGGCTCTGTCATTACATCAAAAATGAAAATTACAAGTTAAAACATAAATAAAATTACAAAAGTCCTATCTATGCAGCCTCCCTTGACTCTTGACTTATTATTTCATCACCATATTCTTCAGGCGGGCTCCTGACTTGCAATTTCTTCACCTTGTTTCTTGGCTTTCAATTTCTTCACCTTGTTCTCCAAGAGGGCTCATGACTTGCTATGTTTTAAATTTGTTGACTTTCAATTTCTTCACCTTGTTGCTTGACTTTCAACTTCTTAACCTTGTTTCTTTACTTTCCATTTATTCGCCCTGTTCTTCAGGTGGGCTCCTGAAATCACATCAAAACTAGAAATAAAATTATTCCAAACAAAGATTATTATAAAGAGAGATTCCATTTGCTAGAAAAGTAAAGTTCCAAACAACAAGAATTAAATTTTTTGCCCAGTTTATCATCAGAGGACTTTTGCGAAAGTCACATCATAACTACTTGAAAAACCCAAATAAGGAAATACATCTTTATGGGTTAATTGGAATGACTCGACTAGAAAGTACATTTTCTAGGAGTCAAGGGGAATGACTCTACTAGGAATTACATCTTCTAGGAATCAAGGGAAATAAATCGACTAGGAAGTACATCTTCTAAGAGTCAAGGGGAATACCTCAACTAGAAAGTACATCTTCTAGGAATCAAGGAGTGACTCGACTAGAAAGTACATCTTCAAGGAATCAAGAGGAATAACTCGACTAGAAGGTACATCTTGGAGGAGTCAAAGGGTATGACTCAACTAGAAAGTACATTTTTTAGGAAACAAAAGAATGATTCGAATAGAAAGTACATCTTCTAAGAGTCAATGGGGAATGACTCGACTAGAAAGTACATCTTCTAGAAATCAAGGGGAATGACTCAAATAGGAAGTACATCTTCTAAGAGTCAAGAGAAAAATGACAATGATTTTTATTTGGATAACTGACTCAAGAAAATAAAATAAAAATAAAGAGAAGAAAATGAATGTCCCCATTTGAAAAATATAAAAGAAAACTTATCTGAAAATGACAGTTAACTCTAGTGATTATGACATGCATTTTGGATTAAGCTGCCTGATCTTTTCATCCAAACTTTCCACCAATTGTTGTTGAGTTAATGGCCCTGAAACTTAGTTGGTTCCTTGGGCCAATTGAATTCAGATACCTCATTTGGCTAGTGACGCCTTGAAGGGTTTTCGCTAACAAGCCTCTCTCATTTTTTTTCTTAGCTCACCATTGCCTTATGGTGTCCGTGAGGGGTTTTCACGAATGAGACTCTTTTATTTTCATTTATCTGAACTCACAGTCATTTTATGGTGCTTGTGAGGGTTTTCACCAATAAGACTCTCTCATTTTTATCTCTCTTAACTTACCATCATCTTACTTTGCCTGTGAGGGTTTTCACCAATAAGACTCTCTCATTTTTATTTCTCTCCTGATTCTTCTGAGGAAGACAAGTAGTTCTCAAAATGCGTTATCATATGCATTACATGCTTAGACTTATCATTCTCAGAGATTGATCTGAAGGTCTTTCTTTGGTTGTAACTTGGTTTTTGGATAAGGTTAAAAAGAAGGGATGACATGAGTCCCAAATGATACTTGAGGTAGGGTAGGACTTATAACTTTTTAAATCAACTCAAACAATAAGGATTAACTCATTCCCCAGTTTCTTCTGGCTGGGTAATTCTAAATTATTTATTTGGTTGGACCGAGCCCCGAGTAGGGAAACCTACGTTCCTCACTCCCGAAAGAGGAGAATCAGGTCACACGTAGTTTCAACAACTTGTTCTTTTGCTTGATTCTGAATTCTTCCTTTTCTCTTTTATTGACTCTCTTTCTCTTTGAAACTTTTTATGACTATTTTTCTTGACATTCTTCTCTTTTCTTTCTTTTTGGACATATTTTTTTTTTTTTGAATTATTTCTGACTCTATTATTTTTCTCAACACTTTTCTTTTGAGATTTGCTGATTCTATCTTGATATTAAAAGAGGTGTATTAAAGAAAGTAAAACTAAGGCTCAAATATGGTAAACAAAGGATGACACAATGTTTGAATAGCAGAATGAGATGCCTTCGTCATATCAATCCTTAAAAATGCAAGTACATATTATGCAATATGAAATGAAAAATGAAGATCATTTGTGACATTTTAACAACACTAACTTTAACTGAGCATGTGTGCCACTTCTTCTTCCATACTTGTCAAACATACAACTCCCCTTTTATTGTATATCCCTCACATTGAATTATCCATGCTTTCATGGAGCTGATTTTCTTTCTGTTCCTCTTGATATAGGATCATGCAACCACTGTTTGACCTAATTGAGACATGTCTTTTAATTGATGACCAAGTTATTCTGGTGATTCTTAAAATAATTGCCTTAATTTTCAAATGAGGCTTCAACTTATCACCAAATGTCTCAGCGCTCTACCTATTTTCTCAGATGCTTTTTCTAACTTTAGCCCTTTGATTCAAAGTTTATGCTTAAACTGAATTTTAAGATCTAGCTGAAAATTCTTCCAGCATGTCATATCACTAGAACCTACATAAAATGAACTATGTAAAGAAAACAAATAAACAACCTGAAATAAAACAAAACAACAAGGACACCATATTTCATTAAAAGAAAAGATAGAAAGGTTTACACAAAAATGAAAGAGAAATAAAACAAGATAGATTCCGAACTACAATCCTGAAATAATTCAGAAAATAGAAAGGAAAGAAAAACAAACTACCAAAACCCCTTCCAAGTAACGAGAAGAGTGTCTTTCTGATTGTTGAGCTTAACATCTTAGCCACTGGTTTGCATATCAGCATGACTAGAGTTTCCATGACTGTCCAACACATTTCCTTTAACAAATAAGTTTTGGATCCCCATGCTTAATTCATTGCTTCCCATATATTATGCATTATTGTGTGTTGGTAAAGGATTCCATGCGACACTCGTAGTGCCAATGTTTTACACTAAAATTAATTTTTCTTGAATCATCCTTTCTATTTCTCTTTTCAAAGAACGACAATCCTTAATACTGAGACCCTGAAGATAAAAATGATATGCATATCGTACATGGGAATCAAAATTTCTTGAATGTGGGTCAGGAGTATACTCAAGGAGAGGAGTGATCATGCCCCATTGTACTAATCTCTGAAATAGATTGGCATAAGATTCTTTAATTGGCGTGAAACCATCCTTAGGCTTTTGCCTCTTCTCATTATTTGACTTGGATCAAACATAGGGCCTAGAAGGGCTTTGATATATTTGCAGAGTTGGAGAGTGACTCTGAGGTGTTGATGCGCACCATTGTGAGTAATAAGGGAGTTGAACATATGGCTATGCGCAATATAATAGATATAAAGGTAGGAAAATAAAGTATAATGGATTTTAGGAGTGATTATAGAGAGCTTGGGTATGAACTTGAGCTTGAGACTTAGGGTGACAACGACGTGGTCATCTTGGATGTGCTCGTTGTCCAACTATAATAATATTTGCATCTTTCTCATTCTTCTTCCCTCCATTTTCTCTTAATTGATTGCAATATTATCCTAAATGTTTCATGAATTTCTCATGTCCATCTTTCTTCTTAAATTTCAATATCTCAAGGATTGGAGGAAGGTTAAAACTTGAAGACATGCCCCAATCTTTGTATGAAACATCTTCTTTACCGGCAGGTCCTGGGGAACTTTTCACAGTATTTTTTGTATTTTTTCATTTTTCCAACCATTTTATCTGGCTCTTCTGGCATACTAGACTTCTTGTTAAGAAATTTTGGTGGTCTAGTTAACTTAAAAGTAGACTCAAGAGTATAACAATGATCACCATGAGTATTGAACATGGGTACACTAGCAACATGAGGAAGCACAATCGTTGAGCGGCTAGACAATGTAAAAGCCTCAGTAGAGGATTGAGCAATAAAATTACAGACAACATGTGGTGTTGTGAATATAATAGGCTTATGCTGAGGAGCTAGAGAAAGAGTGGTGGAAGTATTGGGATGCTTTTGACTTGGAATCAATTTTGAGTTATGTTGCAGTGCATCAACAACTGTAGGAAACTGACTTTGAAATTTTGGTGGAAAACTTGAGGTATTTGTAGGATCAATAGCGGGAAATGAAGGAGGAGGCAACCCACTGGCCCAAACTCGGTGCATTTCTGTCTTTTGTTGCCTTAGTCTCAAAATCTCTTGCTTTAAACTCTCATTTTCCCGAATCTTTGTCTGATCCATGGTGTCACTCTCTATATCCTTTTTGGAAATGACTAACTCTTCCTTAGACTTGGTGTGATGTGGAGGACCAGACAGAATGCCATAAACCAATCACCTTAACCTAACTTAACAAGAGATAACAAACGCGTTAGAATTCAACATCTTTTTCAGAATCTCTTTTCTTCTTTTTTTGCTTTCTTTTGAAAAGATCACCGAACCCAAGAAGGGCGCCTACATATCTCACTCCCGAGATAGGAGAATAAGGTGTTCATAGTTCATGAAGTTTGACCAAAAATGGCCAGTAAAACTTTTTTTTTTCTTGAATCTTTAAGAAGAAAAAAAATTAACAAATTGTCAAAAGAATTGAAAAAAATCTTCTGAATTTTTTAGCTTTTAAATCCTATACAAAATGAAACCTATGATTACCAAAGAAAATTCTTTTTGGATTTTTGATTTGGAATTTCATACCAAAATGAATCTTGAACCTATTAAAGGAAAATCTTTTTCTAGTTTTCTTTTAAAGATGTATATGAACCACCTACTCTAAATGAAGAATGAATAAAATCTTTTTTGGATTTTTGGAATAAGATCACCGAACCCACGAAGGGCTGCCTACGTATCTCACTCCCGAAAGAAGAGAATCAGGTATGCGTAGCTCATCCAGAGTGGACAATTAAAGATTAAATAACCGACTAACCCTGACTTGGAAGACACGACCAAAGACAGATGATAAAAACGTCAATAAAATCTTTTTTGGATTTTTTATTTGACACTTCACATAAAAATGATACCAACAACTATGAAAGGAAAATCTTTTTGGTATTTTCATGAAATGTACAAAACTTCTACCATATTTTTTTTTTGAATTTTCTTTTATAAAAAGCTCCTATAAAAAACTTTTTAAACTTTTTGAGTTATGAATGTTTGCTAAAGGAAACAAAAGGAAAATCATTTTGATGTTTTTGTTCTTGAATAAATGAGTGCAATAGGTAATTTTTTTTTTTTTTGAATTTTTGGATTGTGAAAAACAAAAGCCATAAAGAACACTAAAAAAACTACAAAACTCTTTTTTTTGCTTTTCTTTTTCCTTGCCTAAACACACACTCCTTTAATTCTAACACAAGATTTTCCCAAATCAATCCGTCAAATGACCATGTTATCAAAAAAGATACAACAATTAGCACGTAGAAATGCTTTAGGGGTGAGTCTCCTACAAAGGACCAAGTGGGTCCCGACAGGTCTTAATATAATCCAGATAAGCATGACCTAAAGACTGACCTAGGCTAGAGTCCACTAATAAGGCTGTTTGAGGGAACATATGGTCGATAGTGATTGCGATTGCTTTCCACCTACTCCATACATCCAACGTCTCCCCCTCCTAAAATAAGGGTGACTCAACTAGAGTTTATGTACACGACATGTACTTCGGGACTTGTTGCATAAAAAAGTGACTCGCGGTAATGCATATGATGCCAGATATAAAGCAATAACACAAGAGAAAACTGTCAACACGTAGCACATGCGCATCCCGCAATGATAAAATAATAACAAAACAATGATAACACAAACAAACATCCTATACACCTATAATGTCAAACTAAGCTGATATAACTCAGAAAATAAGCTCGAGCTCTATCATCCCCAGTAGAGTCGCCAGAGCTGTCACACCATCTTTTTAACCAAAAAAAGATATGATTTTAAGTTTGAAAAGGGATTTTATTATTATTAAATGAGAAAAAATAAAATTTATTTCGAAAAATATTTTTTTTCATTTGAACTCAGAGTCACCACTTGGCATAAATTTGGTGTGCCAAGTCACCTTTGGAAATCCTTTTTCAAAATGGGTTTTGAATCTTAGAAAATGATCCGCAAACAAAGATTTTGGTTAAGGAATTCTGTTGACCGAGGGGAAGGTGTTAGGCACCCCTCGGTCCCGTGGTTCGACCACGGTCACTTTATGGGGCATATTGGCTAATTTAACACTATAAAATACATAAACAAAACAAAATACATAAAATAAGAAAACAAACAAATCAAACAAAATTCAAAACCAAAATAATGTCCAGTCCAAATTATACAGTCTCAAAAATAAAAGATTACGGAAATAAATTCTATTCTAAACTAATCCTAGACTAAGCACCACCCGACGTTCCAAGCCTTGATATTGAACCTCCTTCAAAGACATGATACGTCGGGACATTCCCCGATAAATAAATATAATTTTCTTCGGGGTATTCCCCGACAAATGAATATAATTTTTTATTTCGCGCAATGAAATAAAAATCATTCAATAGAACATTCAAACATTTAACGAAACTCAATCCTAAATTTACCTACCCAACTATGTTTTCCTATATGTTTGGCGGCCTAGTCATATACTATAGAATTCGACGAAATCAAGATTCAACTAAAATCAAACCACAATCAATAAATCAAATTAACCGCTATTCACTTTTAATCGACTTCAAATCCTCACCCTAATTATATTTCCAAATTACCAATTTCAATTTTCAAGTGAGGTACCATTTCATCACACGACATATAGTCAAGAGAACCAATAATGAATCTACACCAAACTACTCTTCACCGTCAACAAAGATCAAACAACACATAATATTCAATCCAATGCGCCAAATATAATAAATAATGAGATTAAAATAGGGAGAGAATAGAATTGGACCTCAATTGTCGATTTTAATATATTGAAGGTAGAACCGCATTCTAAAAACTCGATTCAAACCTCAACACAAACAAACCAACTTTAATTTACCCTTTTTCTTCATCTTTTGCCAACCTTAATCAAAATAGAGAAATAGGGTACCCAAGATAGAAACTATGAGATAAAAAATACGTATGGTGATTCCCTGCTAGACGTCACCAGAATCAACTCAAACAGTTATTTTTTCAGTGACTTGGTTGCTCGAATATATTTTTCGATAATATTCTTCCTGAATAATTAAGAAAATAATGGAAATTCAGAGTGATTTTGGACTGGGTTGATTGATTTCTATAAACTAGAGAAATTCTGGCAAAATTTCCTATGGTTTCACTATTTTTGAGGTGTTGGTCACCGTCAGTGATGTTTTTTATGGATTTGATGATGGTGGAGCTCCATTAAGCTTCACCAGCGAACCCAGACTAGAGGGGAACAATGGAAGATTGTTGGATGATATTTTTCGATGAGATTTTGCTGAAAAATTAGACCCGAATAGTTATCCACCACTGTTCTCGATTGTTTTCTCTGATTTCTGGTGTGTGTGTGCCTATTCTCCTATACGAGTGTGTGACTATTTGTTGCTATGGTTATGGCAGTGTGTGTGTTAATATATGTATTCTATGTGTGTTGAATAGAAATAGAAGAGTGATGTTGTGTATATTATGTGTCAATTCCCTCTGTGTGTGTTACTGTGTGTGTATATAAATTGTGTGTCCTTCCCTAGGCGAGGTAAGTGTCTATGGAATATAAAGAAAATGATAGTGTTGTTGCTGACTATGTATGTATTATTATATGTCTATGTGAGAGAGTGACAGTATGTATGTATTTGCTGTAAGTGGAAAAAGGAAAAATATGAGTGGGGTAGGGTAGGGGGTCTTGAGGTATAAAGGTAGAGCTAGGGGGTAGGGTAGAAATTTGTTATTTTTGTTAGGGTGAGGTGTCAAAAATGGGATATTTTTGTTAGGTTAGTTACTTTTTGTCTTTTATGGAGAGATTATTAAATGGGTGAGGGTGTATGATAAAGTGACTCAAGAAAATGGATAAATGGGGTTTTTAGGAGGGATAAAATTTGGTGTCTACACTGTGGATTGGGTATTGGTTATTGACATTCTTATACTTTGAGTTACTATATACTCTATCTTGTTATATGTTCGAAATTCATCCGCTGGCTAGTGTATTATGTTTTGTTGACTAGGCAAAGGGTATGGTCTCCGGTCCTTGGTGGACTTGAGATACTCATCACGGCCAGGCCCTGGTTCAAGTCTTGACAAAGTTGGTTTCAGAGCCTAGGTTTATGGTCAATTGGGTGTCCATAAATTCATGTCAAGCAGAGTCTCGTTCATAGGTATGTAGCGCGCCACACTTATGAGGGAGAGGCTAAGAGATATTTAGGAATGTGTTCCTTTCTTGTTGTTTTAGTTTTAGGCTGTAGAGTCTAAGGTGTTGAAATCTCCTCTAATTCCTATTTGTTTGTATTTTAAATTATGCCTTCTCGAAGATCTGATGCTTAGGGAATGTCTTTAATCTCATTCGAGGACTATGTGAATGGAACTCATCCTTTTTATGGAGTTAAGAACTAGTCTAGGGCTCCATATCCTAATTGTACTACCCCACGTGGAGTTCTACCAGGTCCTACTAGTCCTCCTCATACTCCTCATACTGATGATGATGATGCCCCACTTCCCTAAGGAGATATTTCTAATGCTGAGTTTCGTCGATCTATTCGTCTGTTGACCTAGTTTGTTACATCTCAATCACGCTAGTCAGGTTCTGCTGGTACTACTGTGAGTTCTTCTGAGGTTACTTAAGTCAGACAATTTATGAGACTTAGTCCTCCGACCTTTACTGACTCTAAGGTTGAGGGAGATCCTCAAGAGTTTATAAATGAGATGGAAAAGATATTCAGGGTCATGCATACTTTTGACTCCGAAGCGTGGAATTTGCCATATATTAGTTGAAGGATGTGGGATATCAGTAGTATGAGGAGTCAGATCAGTCTAGGGGTGATGATGCAGAGTCGGCACTATGCGATGAGTTTTTAGTTGCCTTCCTGGATCATTTCTTTGCTCAGGAGTTTAGGGAGGCTAAAGCTGACAAATTTGTGAATCTGAAATAGGTTAGGATGTTCGTGAAAGGATATGCCCTAAAATTTCACCAATTGTCCCGTTATGCTCCGGATTTAGTGTCAAGCATGATGCTAAGATGAGGAATTTACTTTGGGATTGTCTTCGTACTTGGTTCTAGAGTCAAGGATGCCTTATTGAATAGTGATATGGATATTTCTTGTCTTGTGGTGTATATGCAGCAGGTTGAAGATAAAAATAAGAAATAAGTTAAAATAGGAAAAAGGCAAAGTAAGAGGTTCAGGTATTCTATGTAGGGTAGAGGACAACAGAATAGTAGTAGAGATGGTAGACAATGGTCCAAGAAGAAGTGGAGAAATTTTGATTCTTATTTTACGACTAGTTCTTCATATCCTAAGACATCTGGCTATCACTGCTTTCAGAGCAACAATGGGTTTAAGGCACAAGGTACCCAATCTCAGGCTAGTGGGGCCAAGTTAGATTTGTCATATCCTTCTTACAGATTTTGCGGTTAGTTGCACCCTAATTTTTGTGATGATGAGAGAAATAAGTATTTCAGACGTGACCAGCCTGTCCATATTCAGAGGAACTATCCCCTCGACAATATTTCTACTGGGGATAATAAGGTCCTAATTACTGCTTCTTCAGCTTATGCTCCAAAGAGTGTTACTTCTGGCTCCAGCACTGGTTGGAATCATTTGTTTGCTCTTCCCACCCTTCAGGACTCTGAGGCATCTCCTGATATTATTACTGGTATGCTAAAACTTTTCTCTCATGATGAGTATTATCTGCTAGATCCTGAGTCTACCCATTTTATGTGACTGCTTATATGGCTATTCATTTTGGTTTTGGTCCTGGGTGTATTTTTGATTTTTTTTGTATCTACCCCAGTGGGTGACTCTATTGTGGCTAGAAAAGTCTACAGGGGTTGTGTGGTATCTATTTGTGATAGGGAAATGTTGGTGGATTTGATAGAGTTGGAGATGTTAGATTTTGATGTTATCTTGGGATGTATTGGCTTCATTCGTGTTATATGTCTCTTGATTATAGGACCCAAAGGGTAAATTTATAATTCCCGAATGAACCAGTGATTGAGTAGGAAGGGAGTTCCCTAGTGCCTAAGGGAAGGTTCATTTCTTATCTAAGAGCCCAAAATTTCTTTCCAACGGGTATTTGTGTCACCTAGTTTGGGTTAAGTATTCTAATTTCGAGGGTCCTTCCTTGTCATCTGTCCCTGTGATATGTGAGTTTACCAAAGTGTTTCCTAATGATCTTCCTGGTTTCTTTCCTGATAGAGAAATTGATTATGGAATTGATTTTTCTCCGAACACTCGTCCTATCTCTGTCCCTCCCCATAGAATAGCTTCGACTGAGTTGAAAGAACTTAAGGAGCAGTTGAAAGATCTTTTTGGTAAGTTTTATTTTCCCTAGCGTTTCTCCGTAGGGTGATCCTATGCTGTTTGTACGTAAGAAGGACGAGTCCCTTCGAATGTGTATAGATTACCGCAAGTTGAATAAGGTGGCAGTGAAGAATAAATATCCTCTTCCTAGGATTAATGACCTATTTGACTAGCTTCAGAGTGCAAAATACTTTTCTAAGATTGACTTTCTATCGGGTTATCATTAGTTAAAGATTAGGGAGGTGGATATCCCTAAGATTGCTTTCCGAACTAGATATGGTCATTTTGAGTTTTTGGTGATGTCCTTTGGTTTGACTAATGCACCAATGACATTCATGTATCTTATGAACTATGTTTTTTGTCAGTTTTTAGACTTATTGTTTATTGTGATACGTCCTATGTAGGGATGGGTCATTCGTTGAGGCAGTATGGCAACATAGTTAGATATGCTTCTAGGTAGTTGAAGGTGCATGAGAAGAACTGTCTGACTCATGACTTGGAGTTATTGGCGGTAGTCTTCGCTTTGAAAATTTGGTACAATTACCTATATTGGGTTCATGTTGACATCTTCTCAAACCACAAGAGCTTGTAGTACTTGTTCACCCAGAAAGAGTTAAATCTCAGGTAAAAGAGATCGATTAAGTTGCTTAAGGACTATGATATAGTGTCGATTCTCATCCTGGTAAAGCTAACATGGTTGCTAATGCTCTTAGCAGGTTATCTATAGGGAGCTTATCTCATGTTGCTGAGGAGAAGTGAGGGTTAGTGAAGGATATTCACCATTTGGCTAATCATAAAATTCATCTTTTGGACTCTGAGGATGGTGGTGTGATTGTACATGAGGTTGAAAAGTCCTCTCTGTGTGCTGAGGTGAAGAAGAAACAGGTTTTGGATCCTATTTTTATGCAAATCAAGGATGATGTGGGTCAACAGAAGGTGATGACTTTTGAGATTAGTGGTGATGGCATCTTAAGGTTCCAAGGCAGACTATGTGTTCCTAATGTTGATGGGCTGCAACAAAAAATCCTTGCTGAGGCTCATAAGTTGAGGTATACTATTCATACCAGTTCAACAAAGATGTACCCATGTTTGAAAGAGATCGATCTATGGAATAATATGAAGAGAGATATGGCCAATTTTGTGGCTAAGTGCATGGTGTGTCAAAAAGTGAAGGTTGAAAACTTGAGGCTTGGTGGGTTGTTTCAAGAAATTGAGTTGCCCGTGTGGAAGTAGAAGATGATTAATATGGATTCCGTTACTGATCTTCCGCGATCTCAGAATAAGTTTGCTTTGATGTGGGTCATCATTGATAGAATAACTATGTCCACTCTCTTCTTTCCAGTGAAGACTACTTATTCGATAAAGGATTACGCTAAGCTTTTTATTTATGAAATTATCAAGTTGCATGGTGCTCCAATTTCCATCATATCTGATTGAGGTACTCAGTTTTTATCTCATTTTTAGAGAGGTTTGGGAACTAACATGAGCCTTAGCATTGCTTTCTACACTCAAGTAGATGGACAAATGGAGAGGACTATTCAAACATTGGAGAATATACTAAGGTCCTGTGTGATCAACTTTGGTGGTAGTTGGGTTAATCATTTGCCTCTCATAAAGTTTGCATTTAATAATAGTTTTCACTCTTGTATTGGGATGGCTCCTTTAAAAGCTCTTTATGGAAGGAGGTGTAAGTCTCCTATTGGGTGGTTTGATATTGGAGAGAATAGGTTATTCGGTCCCGACTTGGTTCACCCAACTATGAAAAAGGTGAAGGTGATTCGGGATAGACTTAAGACCACCCAAAGTCGCCAAAAGTCTTATGTGTATGTGAGGAAAAGGGACTTGGATATTAATATAGATGATTCAATGTTCTTAAAGGTATCTCCTATGAAGGGAGTGATTCTTCTTGGAAAGAAAGGAAAGCTCAGTCCCCGGTATGTTGGTCTGTTTTATGTTTTAAGGTGAGTGGGCTATATGGACTATGAGTTGGAGTTGCCATCTAGGATGGGTTCTATACATCCGGTCTTTTATGTTCTGATGTTGAGGAAGTGTGTGGGTATTTCTTCCTTGATTGTTTCTTTGGAGAGTATTGGAGTTTTGGATTCTTGTCCTATAAGGAAATGCCAATAAAATCTTTAGATAGGCAAGTCCGTCGTCTGAGGAGTAAGGATGTGGCTTTGGTGAAAGTTTTGTGGAGGAACCATGAGGTTGAAGAAGTTACTTGGGAATCCAAAAGGGACATGAAATCCAAATATCCATTCTTGTTTCCCGCTTTGGATAAGCATACTTGAGGTATTTGAATTCTCTAACATCTTTGTTCTCTACCTTTGTTAAAGGTAAGTGTGGTTGTACTCTGTGTCAAATTATGCTAATGGATGCCTTGACTCATCATTTGAGGATGAATGACCCTAAGAAGGGGGGAGAGTCATAGGGTGTTATTACGGGTCATAGGACCCTTATTATAGCTTGACCAGTTTGGATTGGCCAAGTTTATATTATGATCATGATTGGCACCTAATGAGTTGTATAGTCCCATTCGTAGACAAACTAGTGTGATGCCCAAATATTTTGTCTTGCCTACAATTTGACCAAAATAGTCATAATGTCTGAGTACGAGTCGTATGGTATGACTCATAGACAGACAAGTGTGGGTGCCCATGGATGCTGTCCAAACTATGACTGGAGGACACAAATCGTAAGGTGACCCTATGAGCATAAGGTCGTCCGTAATGATTGGGCAACAATTTTTCAGTATTTAATTAAGGGCACTTTGGACATTTCTCCTTTTCCCCAAATGTGACCCACTACTTTAAAACCTTATTGGGACCCCATTCCCATCTATTACAGACCAAAATAACTTCTCTCAAGAAAGAGCATTAGTTTTTTTCTCAAGGTTGATTATCTAGAGCTTCCAAGGGCAAATTCCCTACAAAATTGTGATCCTTTCAGGCATGTTACTGTTCCTCAAATCTTATTTTGTGAAAATATGTGTCTTAAATAGTTTAATTGTATGGGTTTGAATGTGGGTTTTCGCATGGGTTGAGGGTTTCAGAATGGTTGATCTTTGAATTTTTTTCCTATGGTTTTCATGAGTTGTTCATGCTTTGAATTAAAAGTTTTAAGCTAATGGGGTGCATGGGTGTGGGAATTAGAATGGGGGTTGAGGTAATCCCCCACATTGATGTTTTGAACTTGAAAATTGATTTTGAACAAATGTATTCCCTCAACCGACTTGTATAAATGACTTTGAATTGTGGAACTGTCACTTGGTTTGACTTACACACCTATACTAATGCATTGCATAATTGGTTAAACAATGAACATGGATTCTGAAGGCTTTGTTAGTTATATTTGATTTAATGAACAACGGGGGTCGAGGCATTCCCCCAAGTTAATGAAATTGTAATGGCATAGTTATGAGCTTGCAAGCTAATTGGTATGACGATACCGTGGTGTGACTTAATATATGATTCCTTGGTTAATGAATGGGTTATGTGAAAGTTGTTTTAATTAGGCTTAATGGGGTTATGTAGCTAAGCCGTGAAGGTGCGGGTCTTGAATGACTTATACTGGAAACACATATTTGCCGATGTGAGGGTTAATCTAAATGACCGTATGCATTGTTCACACTCTTGATACATTTTGTATCTAGGATTGACATGGGTCGGGGTATTCCCTGGTCTTCCTTGATACATCCAATTTGTGCGGCTAAAATATACTGGGGCCCTTTCAGCAGGGGAGCTGAACCTATATAGCTTGTGGGTGCTTATTTATGATGGTTGAGCTACATAGTCCAGGGTAATATTTTACTATCATGTTAAACCTTTTCCCCTATCCCAATAGCTATTATATATATGTATGTATATATGTGAACATGTTCAGTGAGTTTGAAATTTAACATTTGACTGACATTAATTTATCCTTATCTTGAGTTACATGCTAGTACTAACCTCACTAACCATCTTCGGATGCTGTATCCCTATACGATGCAGGGTCTGAAGGAATTTCTATTTTTTCTTCATCGTGATAGGTGATCTCAGAGTCGGTCGTTTACAGTGAAGTAATGAGCTTCCATTCTCTATAAAACTTGATCATTCTATCAATTTTCCTTCCATAAATTAGAATTAAAGACTTCACATTTATATTGTCATTGTCAAGGTCGGTGGCATGTCTCGACATAGGTTATTTTATGGTTTAGATGCTTTGTGCATTACTGTGGGTTGGGTATTGGTTGTTGACATTCTTAGACTTTGAGGTACTATTTACTATATCTTGTTAAATATTCAGAATTAATATGTTTGCTAGTGTATTATGTTCTGTTTGACCAAGCAAAGGGGGTGGTCTTAAATCCTTAGTGGACTGGAGATATCCATCACGGCCAAACCCTGGTTTGTTTCGTGATAATATCTTTCTCATTTTTGGTGAATTAAGTGCATAGAGGGGAGATATTCAAGCCAATGTTGTGGAGATATTTCCTTGTTGGAAATCTATGATGTTGGAGATGCCACAAAAAGGTTTTGATTTTATTGGTCACTTTGAGGTTCTAGATCCACTTAAACTTAATATATTGGGGTGTATCTGTTGGGGCATTGAGACTTTCTAGGTAGTGGTAGGCACTACCTAGAGAGAAAGCTCCATTTGGTGATCTATCCGAGATGGCTTGGTCTTCCTGGGGTTGGAGGCTAAGACTGGGGAAGAAAAAAGGATACTTTATGTAGGTTAAGGGATCTATTTCTATAAAATGAGCAAATGATACGAGTTTTTATATCCTTTGTTCAGGGGTCCATAGATGGGATCTTATGGAGTTGGATCCATTTGTCCTCATAAAATTTTTCTCTGATTCCCTTATGGAGAGTTCACCTGTGGTTCGCATTACAAACCACCTATCCTTTTCTTATGCAGTTCCACGTTCTAGAGGTTATTTATTTCCTGGATTGCCTTCTCTATCATTTGCAGTATTTGGAAAACAGGATTCTTGCCCACAAGGAGTGAAAATTGTGGCAAACTCTCCAGTCCAAGCTAGCATAGAATGGCTTATTCTTTAGGACAACTTTCTGTAGCCCAAGACCTCCCATGGGTTTAGGTTTTTTTAGGGTATCCTAATTAATGAGATGAAGTTTTTTTTCTCTGTTATGGTCCCCCAAACAAAGTTCCTTTGGATTTTATCTATGTCACTAATGAATCTTTGGGGTAGTCTATTGTACATCATGACATGACTAGGGATACTCTCCAGGGATGCCTTAGCTAAGATAGTTCTCCCTTGGGCTTGGAGTAGAAAATGGGGAAACATAGATATTTCCCAGATTAGTCAGAAGCTTTCATGTTCAGTATTGAAGAGCATTCCTCTCTAGTGTCTTTACTATTATTAGAGGAAAAGTTGACTTTGGATTTAGATAGGTTGAGATTTTGGCTAGATTTAGTGCAAAAGTTAAGGAGAGTGGATGTAATGAAGAGACAACCAGACTTGCTATCTTTACAGAAGAGGGTCAAGTCATCTACAAAGAAAATATGAAAGACTTTTGCCCCAGTATTGGAAATAGCGATTGGGTTCCAATTCCCCCCCTAGACTCTATCATTTATGTTCCTAGACAGTCTTTTTATACACATGATGAAGATGTATGGGGATATAGGGACCTCTTGTCTGATTCCCCTAGAAGGAGCAAAGTAAGGTGTTCTAGCTCTATTAATTAGGACAAATATTGAGCTACTAGAGATACGGGACATGATTAATTGAGTAAGCATACCAGGGAATTTGAAATAAAAGAGGTATCCCTAATGAAAGACCACTCGAGCTTGTCAAAAGCTTTTTCTAGGTCTATCTTAAAGATTATATTGGTTTTTTCACCCTTCATCTTTTTGAAGTGGGTGATAAACTCTTGAAAAATTATGGTATTATCAACAACTTTTCTGTTGGAATA
The DNA here is from genome assembly GCA_030864215.1 of Capsicum pubescens. Taxonomy (NCBI): domain Eukaryota; kingdom Viridiplantae; phylum Streptophyta; class Magnoliopsida; order Solanales; family Solanaceae; genus Capsicum; species Capsicum pubescens. The sequence goes on from CM061547.1 coordinate 143,476,042, forward strand.
AAAGCTAGCTTAGCTGGCCCCAATAATATGGGTGAGATGAGGCTTGATTCTATTCATAATTATATTTGTGACAATCTCATAGGTTGTGTTACATAATCTAATGGGCCTGTCATTTTGGATTTTAGTGGCATTAAGGAACTTTGGAATGAGACATAGAAAGGTTTTGTTCATGTATGGTTCTATGATGCAATTTTGAAAGGTGTTCTTGCAGAATGTAATAGTTTTCACTTTGTAAGGTACCAGTACTTTTGAAAAATAGGCGGTGAATGCCATTAGGCCTAGAAGATTTTAAGGCTGTAAAGGATGTGAAAACTCTAGGGATTTCAATCTCCTCTAGTAGTTTGTTCAAGGCTTCTATGCTTTTTAGATGTAAGAGGCTTTGTTCACGTCTATGACTGCTACTGTGACTACAGGAATTACTGAGGTTAGTAGTGAAAAGTTGGGAGTAGAAGGAGGAGATGTGTTCCTCAATCTCCTTTTGATTAGTAAGCTAGGATCCAACATTATTCATAATGGAATTGGTTTTATTCCTTCTTTTCCTATTGAGGGTAGAAGTATTAAAAATCTAATATTAGAATCTCCTTCAGTCAACCAGTTGATTCTAAACTTTGTTCTCTAGAAATCTTTCTCATATTTGAGGAGACTATTATATTAGCGAGGAGGTTAGTTTCTAGATTATAGAAGGGGCTATTTGGATACCTAGGGGACTTTTTGGATACCATCTAGTCTTGATAGGATGGTTCTAATTTTTTTGAAAATTTTTCGAAATGTGGTGGCATTCCAGTGAGTGGCCTTGGTTTGCAAAGACTTGAGGGTATGGAGAGACTGTTAGAGGGGGACAAAAGAACTCCTCCACAGTTCTATAGGATGGGTGTCCACACCATATAGGATCCATTCTAAAGGATTTTTTGTGTTTGTGGTTCCATTATTTCCCAGACTAATGAGTTAAGGGCAGTGGTTAGACTTGGTTATATGGAGATGTGTGATGCTGTCCTCTGGGTACATGTGTATCTAGGTATCATATGCTGAACCGGAATGCTACACGGTGTTCATGACCCCGAGGGACCACAAGCTAACCCATGACTGATATCTGTACCTGTATACTACAAATCATAATATAATAATGCGGAATACATGGAACTGTAAGGCCATAAGGTTCAACTGAATACAATCATATGGGAGAAAATACCCAAAACAACTAAATCTGAACGTAAATCTGAAAGCCTCTAAACTATTTGAATAAGGAGTTGAAGGAACATGTCTCCAACTAACTCCATAAAACTGAACTGAAGAAATAGATAAATAAATTAAATCATATTGTCCTAGAATCAATGAGGACTCACTGTGTCTGTGCGACTGGAATGCTGCCACTACTGCTGGGCTAGAGCTCGTGTCTCAGAACCTATGGTGTAACATGAAAAGAAAGAACCATATCGCAAATCCATCAGTACAACTGGAGTACTGAGTATACAAGGAAGGTAGGTTGAACATAAAGGGTTTCATGCATGAACAACACTGACTGACTAATATGAACGTGGGAGTACAAACACACATATATAGAAACTGGGACCGTGAATACGTAATAGTATAACTTGTAAGCTAATACATGGTTTACTGATAACTTTCATGACTGATACTGAAACTGATAACATGGATGACTGATCTGAAAGTCCTGTATATACAAAAATCTGAAGAACTATCTGAGTTCTTTTACTGAGACTGTTACTGAAACTGTGGGAGGTAGTGTTTAACCGTCAGGCCCCATGTACGCCGTTATGGCTAAGTTGGGGTCCAATCTCTGCCCCGACTGGAGGGGTGTCAATACCGCGCCACTGGTAAGGACAACTGTGAGTGACCCTTATCTGGCGGGTACTCAATGAGAATGGTGGGAACCCTAAACTGACGGGTTAAGCCACCTCATCAACCCTAAGCTGACGGGTTAAGATGTCTCAACCTACGCTGGCTACGTAGTTCTGGAACACAAGGATTGCTACTAAGAATCACACCCTGAACTGGAGGGTGAGTTCCCATCCTTGGGTTCGCTCGGTGCTAACCTCTACTCCCATTTGGAGGGACTGGACATGAATAACTGACTGTACATGACTTGATCTTACTGAATTCCATTGACTGGCGGAATGTTACTGATATCTGACAACTGACTAAGATCATGAGGTTTTCCTGAGTCATATGACTGACTAAAGTCTATGGAATCATAGATTGAGTTTGGATATCATGAAACATGACATGGATCTAGGAACACAACTATAGTTTTTGGGTACAAGTACCCCCAGACTCGATGAAAGGAAACTGATACACATAACTGACTTGATCATAAGAGTAGAGTCCATAATATATAATATCATAAGTAGGGATCTCATACTATGCATGGAATTTCATGTGGATTGCATGGTTATCATACATCTTGTTCATAATTAGGATTTGTAAGTAAACATAGCATAATCTCATAAGAATAGTTTATGAGTATTCCAACAACATTTACAAGGCACATTATCAATCATGGAAGTCATTGGAACGTAAGGGCATATCGTGAATCCTTCACTTAGTCACAATTTAGCTATATTGCATGATTTCTAGTTCCTTTGGCATTTTATCAAACACCTTACATGCACATCTTAAGCATAGGTGAATTCATCAAATTATACATCATGAACAACCAAATTTACATGTTTCCAACTCATATGATATCATGAATTCACAAAAACATATAAAGATTCCATCTTGGGAATCACCCAATATCAACAACATAATCATCAACACCCAACAATATAGAAATCATACTTTATAATGAAAAAAGGAAAACAATCAAGAATCAACATGGGTATGATCATATCACCACAATCAACCAAGCTTTTGTATTTTAAAGATTGATTCTTGAACTCTATGAACGAATTGAATCCATAGATGAACACTACGCATACCTTAGAAGGAAGATTCTTGATGATTGACGGAGGAATTTCCTTGAAATCGGATCTTCAAGCTTAATTATGCAACCCTAGTTGTTTATCTCCTTTAGTTCTCTTAGATGATGATCTTTGAGATGAAAATAGGGTTGTAATAGGTTTAGAAGCTATATATTTCGTAGGGATAAGTTTTGAGACGTGTAAGGAGTATTTGAAGACTTAATTACCTTTAAAATAACTCAAGACGGAGTGTTTTTGACACCTGGAATTTACTTAGGTGGTGCCCAAGTGATCGCCTATGCCTAGGTTGGGCGGCGCCTAACCAATCTCCTATGCTTACTGTCTCTCACAAAAATAGGCATTACTTTTTGCTCGGGTATTGGATTAAAGTGAAATTGGTATTGTTGGAAATCTAATTTAATTCTCTAAAATTTGATGGGTCTAAATCAGCCAAAATACCACATTAAAATCGAGTTATACTCGTTCAAAGATGACCCTTTCAAAATCGAACACTAAAACTTGATGGATTCAAAAACTCTTAGCTTGCATTACCTTATGTGACTCATATGAACATGCTTAAAGCATATTAAGCTATCCTATCACTAGGATATTAATTGTAAGTTATGTACTCAAGTATGAATCACAGGATTAGAAACAAGCGGGGTATTACAATATCTTCCCCTTAGGAACATTCATCCTCGAATGAGAATTTACTGAGAAGGGATATAAGACAATAGAACCTGAACTGAACATGAAAAACTGAAACTTGATCTCATGACTGACATGCTAAAAATACTGAACTCGTGTATATCTGATACACGGAAAACTGATACATAAATTCATGACTGCGTATGAAACGGTTAATAGGTACTAAGTTTATACTGGAAACATGAACATGAAACTTAATAAGCTTAAGGAGAATTGTTACCTTGAGCTTGATCTGAATTGGCGGGGAAGAGTTGAGGATACTGGGTACGCATATCTTCTTCTGCTTCCCAAGTAGCTCCCTCATGAGACTGATTTCGCCAAAGAAGCTTGACTAGATGGACTTCTTTGTTCCTCAATCTACGAGTCTGATAATCTAAGATTTCAACTGGAATCTCTTCATAAGAGAGTCTGTTCTGAATGTCGATGCTCTGAATAGGGACAACAACTGCTGGGTCACCTATGCACTTATTTATCTAAGAGACATGGAAGACTGGATGGACTGAGGCTAGATTTGAAGGCAACTCAAGATCATAAGCTACCTTGTCGAAGCGACAAAGAATTTTGAAGGGACCGACATACCGTGGACTGAGTTTTCCTTTCTTGCCGAACCTCTTCACTCCCTTCATAGGAGAGATCTTAAGATAGACATAGTCATTGACCTCGAACTCGAGATCCTTTCTACGAACATCTGCATAGGACTTCTTTCGGCTCTTAGCAGCCCAGAGTCTCTCTCTGATCAACTGAAATTTCTCTAAGGCGTTGAATACTAAGTCAGGACCTATGACTAAGGCCTCACTAACTTCGAACCAACCAATCGGAGACCTACATCTCCTACCATATAGAGCTTTGAATGGAGCCATCTTAATACTAGAATGATAGCTATTGTTGTATGCAAACTCAATCAAAGGAAAGTGGTCGTCCCAACTTCCCTTGAAGTCAATTGTACACGTCCTTAGTATATCTTCAAGAGTCTGAATGGTCTTCTCTGTTTGACCATCTGTCTGAGGATGAAATGCTGTGCTGAGATGGACTTGGGTACCGAGACCCTTTTGGAATACTTTCCAAAAATGAGAAGTGAACTGGTACCTCTGTCTGAGATGATAGATAGTGGAACACCGTGTAATCTGACTAACTCCCTGATATAGAGTTTGGCATAATCCTCAGCGGAATAAGAAGTACGAACAGGAAGGAAATGAGCTGACTTGGTCATTCTATCTATAATGACCCAGACTGAATCATGTTGATGAAGAGTTCTAGGAAAACTCGTCATGAAGTCCATGTTAACTTCTTCCCACTTCCAAGTAGGAATGGTGAACTCTTGCATGGAACCACTAGGTTTCTGATGCTCTATCTTAACCTGCTAACATGTAGATCACTTAGCCACAAACTCTGCAACATCTATCTTCATCCCACTCCACCAATAGATCTCCCTCATATCGCGGTACATCTTAGTGGCCCCTGGATGAATAGAGTATCGTGCACCATGCGTTTCTGCAAGAATTCACTACCTCAATTCATCTACACCTGGAACACATAGACGACCCTGACAACGAAGAACACCATCTCCCCCTTGGGAGAAAACCTCGACTTTCTGATTCTAAACTGAAACTTTGAGCTTGACAAGTCTAGGATCCCTGTCTTTTTTCTCTTTCACCTCGAAAACTAGAGATGACTCTGAACTACTATGAACACATACACACCCTCTGAAGAATCGACTAAGTGAACGCCTAGTTTGGCAAGCTGATGGATCTCCTAAGCCATCTTTTTCTTACTATCCTCAACGTGAGAAATACTACCCATGGAGAGTTGACTGAGAGCGTCGGCCACAACATTGGCCTTGCTCGAATGATAAAGAACACTCATGTCATAATCTTTCAAGAGCTCTAACCACCTTCTCTGGCAAAGATTGAGATCTTTCTGGGAAAAGACATACTGGAGTCTTTTATGGTCTGTGAAGACATCTATATGAGCTCCATAGAGATAATGCCTCCAAATCTTCAAGGCAAAAACTATCGCTGCTAACTCAAGATCATGAGTAGGATAATTCTTCTCATATGGCTTTAACTGTCTGGAGGCGTAGGCTATGACCTTACCATGCTACATAAGGACACAACCTAAACCCACTTTGGATGCATCACAATAGACTACAAAACTTTCTGAACCATCTGGAATAGCTAGAATTGGAGCGGAGGTGAGTCGAGTCTTCAAATCTTGAAAGCTCTTTTCACATAAATCTGACCACTGAAACTTAATCTTCTTCTGAGTCAATCTGGACATGGGAGATGCAATAGAAGAAAATTGCTCGACAAACCGTCTGTAATAACCAGCCAAACCCAAGAAACTCCTAATATCTGATGGAGATACGGGTCTGGGCCAGTTCCTTACTGCCTCAGTTTTCTGAGGATCTACTCTAATGCCATCACCGGAAACAATATGGCCAAGGAATACTACTGATCTTAGCCAAAATTCGCACTTGCTAAACTTAGCGAATAAATGGTGATCCCTGAGATTCTGAACAACAATCTTGAGATGGTCTGCATGATCACGCTCTGTGCGAGAATAGCCAAAATATCATCTATAAAGACTATGACAAACATGTCCAAGTACTGCTTGAACACACGGTTCATCAAATCAATAAAAGCTGTTGGGGCATTGGTAAGACCAAATGACATGACTAAAAATTCGAAGTGACCATACCGAGTACGGAAAACTGTCTTTGGAATGTCATATTCTCTAACTCTGAGCTGATGATAGCCTGATCTGAGGTCTATCTTAGAGAAGTAACTGGCACCCTGAAGTTCGTTGAATAAATCATCAATCCTGGGAAGAGGATATCTGTTCTTGACCGTGACCTTGTTGAGTTGACGATAATCAATACACATCCTGAGAGAACCGTCTTTCTTGCGCACGAATACTACTGGCGCACCCCATGGGGAAATGCTGGGTCTGATGAATCCCTTATCTAAGAGATCCTTCAACTGATCTTTCAGTTCTTTGAGTTTTGCTGGTGCCATTTTGTATGGCGGAATAGAAATAGGTTGAGTATCCGGAAGAAGGTCTATGCTGAAGTCTATTTCCCTTTCGGGAGGAATGCCTGGAAGATCTTCGAGAAAGACATCTGAGTATTCATTAACAACAGGGGCGGTTTCGAGGTTGGGATATTCAGAACTAAAATCTTTAACATGCACTAGATGATACACACACCCCTTAGAAATCATTTTTCTTGCCTGAAGGTAGGAAATAAGTTGACCCCTGAATGCTGAAATGCTACCCTTCCACTCTAGGATGGGTTCATTCGGGAACTGAAACTGAACTATTCTGTTTTTGCAGTCGAATGTGGCATAGAAGGAATGAAGCCAGTCCATGTCGAGAATTATATCAAAATCAGTCATCTCTAACTCTACTAAATCTGCTGACGTGGATTTCTGAGATATCATAGCCGGGCAGTTCCTGTATACCCGTCGGGCTATGATGGTTTTACCCACTGGTGTAGAGACTGAGAAGGGCTCTGCTAGGACTTCGGGACTGATTCTGAAATCGCCTGCTATGTATGGAGTAACAAAAGACAAATATGCACCTGGGTCTAGCAAAGCATAAACATGAACATGGAAAATCTGTAACGTACCAGTAACGACATCAGGAGAATTTTCCTGATCCTGTCGGGACTGAAGAGCATAGAGTCTGTTTGGGAGTTGCCCACTGGTAGCACTGGAAATAGCACCCTGCTGGTTTAGGTGACTGGACTGAGCTGTAGAATTATTTCGCTGACCCTGAAGACTTGACTGCAGACACTCCCTAATCCTGTGGCCTGGCTTGCCACAACCAAAACAGACATCACTACTGGCTCTGCAAATGCCCTTGTGGTTCTTACCACAAGTCTGACAAAGAGGATTCGTTCGGGCACTGCTAATACTGCCCTGAGATTTAGAGCCTGGAGATTTGTCTCTATTGCCGTCTCTGAACTTTGGCACTGGAGCACTGGCAGAGGAAGAAGATGGAACGGCTGACTTGGAGCAAAACTATGAACAGTTTCCTCCATCTGACTTGGGGTGAGCAAAGTTGAAATTACCTGACCTTGCTCTTTTGTTCTGCCTCTCCCTAGTCTTAAACTTCTGCTCTTCTACTTGCTGGGCATGGGTCATGAGTGTTGTTAAGGTCATATCACCGATCAGCATCGCAGACCTACACTCATTTACCACGCTATCGTTGACCCCTGACATGAACTTGCTCATCTTAGCTGTATTGTCTACAACCACATGAGGAGCATACCTGGCTAGCTGAGTAAATCTGAGAGAATACTCCCTAACTGTCATATTCCCCTACCTGAGGTTGATGAACTCAAGAACTTTGGCTTCCCTCAGCTCTTGGGGAAAAAATCTGTTTAAGAAGGCTGTGACAAATTCCTCCCACTCGATAGGGCCTGTATTATCTAACCTCTCAGACTTCTACTGTTTGTACCAATCATGAGAAACATCCTATAACTGGTAGGTGGCTAACTCAACACTCTCAATAGAAGTAACACCCATGATGTCAATGACCTTCTGTACTTGGTCAATGAACTGCTGAGGGTCCTCATCAGACTTAGACCCATGAAAAGATAGAGGGTTCATTTGGGTGAAGTCCCAAACCCTAACTGCTTTGGGAGTGGCCACTGGATTGGCCAAAATGACTGGTGGCCATTTATTTTGTGCAGCCATAGACTGAGCAAGTGTGGTAAATACGGCTCTAAACTCCGCATGGGAAACATGTTCTCCCAAAGGATCTTCTGGATGAGGAGCTGGCTGGTTTCTTCTCTTTGGGGCCATGGTTTGGAATAAGAGAAGAATGGATTAGACAGAGAGTTTAACTTGTGATTATGCTCACTAGCATGAAATGAATAATGAAGAAAGGGGACTGTTCCTAAAACATCTTATAGCCTCCCGCACATAAATGTGGATAATGAAGAAAGGGGACTATTCCTAAAACATCTTATAGCCTCCGCACATAAATGTGGCGCGCAACACACCCATGTACAAGAATCTACTAGATGCAGCTTTCAGACTTCCTAGGACTCTATTGAACCTTAGACTTTGATACCAAGTTTGTTACACGCCAATTTGCTGAACCAAAATGCTACACGGTGCTCATGACCCCAAGGGACCACAAGCTAACCCATGACTGATATCTGTACCTATATACTACAAATCATAATATAATAATGTAGAATACATGGAACTGTAAGGCCATAAGGTTCAACTGAATACAATCATATGGGCGAAAATACCCAAAACAACTAAATCTGAACGTAAATCTGAAAGCCTCTAAACTGTCTGAATAAGGAGTTGAAGGAACATGTCTCCAACTAACTCCATAAAACTAAACATAAGAAATAGATAAATGTATCAAATCATATTTTCCTCGAATCAATGAGGACTCACTGTGTCTCTGCGACTGGAATGCTGCCACTACTGCTGGGCTAGAGCTCGTGTCTCAGAACCTATGGTGTAACATGAAAAGAATGCACCATTGCGAAAATGCGTTAGTACAACTAGAGTACTGAGTATACGAGGAAAGTAGGCTGAACATAAAGGGTTTCATGCATGAACAACACTGACTGACTAATATGAATGTGGGAGTGCAAACACACACATTTATAGAAACTGGGACCGTGAATATGTGATAGCATAACATGTAAGCTAATACATGGTTTACTGATAACTGTCATTAATGATACTGAAACTGATAACATGGATGACTGTATCTAATAGTCTTGTATATACTGAAATCTGAAGAACTATCTGAGTACTTTTACTAAGACTGTTACTGAAACTGTGGGAGGTAGTGTTTAACCGACATTCCCCATGTATGCCGTTATGGCTAAGCTGGGGTCCAATCTCTGCCCCGACTGGAGGGGTATCAATACCGCGCCACTGGTAAGGATAGATGTGAGTGACCCTTATCTGGTGGGTACTCAATGAGAACGGTAGGAACCCTAAACTAATGGGTTAAGCCACCTCATCAACCCTAAGCTGACGGGTTAAGATGTCTCAACCTATGCTGGCTATGTAGTTTTGGAACACAAGGATTACTACTAAGAATCAGACCCTAAACTGGCGGGTGAGTTCCCATCCTTGGGTTCGCTCGGTGCTAACCTCTACTCCTATCTGGAGGGAATGGACATGAATAACTGACTGTACATGACTTGATCTTACTAAATTCTGTTGGCTGGAGGAATGTTACTGATATCTGACAACTGACTAAGATCATGAGGTTTTTCTGAGTCACATGACTGACTGAAGTCTATGGAATCATAGCTTGAGTTCGGATATCGTGAAACATGACATGGATCTAGGCACACAACTATAGTTTTTGGGTACAAGTACCCCCAGGACTCGATGGAAGGAAACTGACACACATGACTGACTTGATCATAAGAGTAGAGTCCATAATATATAATATCATAAGTAGGGATCTCATACTATGCATGAAAGTTCATGTAGATTGCATGGTTATCATACATCTTGTTCATAAGTAGGATTTGTAAGTAAACATAGAATAATCTCATAAGAATAATTCATGAGTATTCCAACAATATTTATAAGGCACATTATCAATCATGGAAGTCATTGGAACGTAAGGGCATATCATGAATCCTTCACTTAGTCACAATTTAGCTATATTGCATGATTTCTAGTTCCTTCGGCATTTTATCAAACACCTTACATGCACATCTTAAACATAGGTGAATTCATCAAATTATACATCATGAACAACTAAATTTACATATTTCCAACTCATATGATATCATGAATTCACAAAAACATATAAAGATTCCATCTTGGGAATCACCCAATATCAACAACATGATCATCAACACCCAATAATATAGAAAGCATACTTTATAATGAAAAAGAGGAAAACAATCAAGCATCAACATGGGTATGATCATAACACCCTAATCAATCAAGATTTTGTATTTTAAAGATTGATTCTTGAACTCTATGAACGAATTGAATCCATAGATGAACACTACGCATACCTTAGAAGGAAGATTCTTGATTATTGACGGAGGAATTTCCTTGAAATCGGATCTTCAAGCTTAATTATGCAACCCTAGTTGTTTTTCTCCTTTAGTGCTCTTGGATGATGATCTTTGAGATGAAAATAGGGTTGCAATTGGTTTAGAAGCTATATATTTCGTAGGGTTAAGTTTAGGGACATGTAAGGAGTATTTAAAGACTTAATCACCTTTAAAATAACTCAAGACGGAGTGTTTTTGACACCTGGAATTTACTTAGGAGGATACCAAGTGATCGCCTATACCTAGGTTGGGCGGCGCCTAACCAATCGCCTATGCTTGGGTTAGGCGGCGCCTAACCAATCGCCTGTGCTTACTGTCTCTCACAAAAATGGGCATAACTTTTTGCTCGGGTATTGGATTAAGGAAAAATTGGTATTGTTGGAAAGCTAATTTGATTATCTACAATTTGGTGTCTCTAAATCAGCCAAAAATACCACATTAACATCAAGTTATACTTGTTCAAAGATGACCCTTGAAAAATTAAACACTAAAACTTGATGGATTCAAAAACTCTTAGCTTGCATTACCTTATGTGACTCATATGAACATGTTTAATGCATCATAAGATATCCTATAACTTGGATATTCATTTTAAGTCATGTACTCAAGTATGAATCACAGGATTAGAAATATGCGTGGTATTATATTTCCCCTTAGCTTATCCCTGGCTTAGAGAATTTCATTAAAATCTCCTCCTATTTTCCAATCTCCAGAGTGAGTTTGGGATATGGTTACTACTTGCATCTTGTGATAAAGTCATTACTGGCATAAATTTTATAAAAAAGCCAAATTTTTGAATCTGAAAGTACCTTGAATGCTTTGAGGGGTTATGAAGATGTCCTCTAACTTAATAATGTCCTCTTTCCACATGACTACAGTTCCACAAGACATACCAATGGATGCATCTTAAAGATGGGCCTCAAATCCAAAGGTTTGGGTGATTTCTTGTGGTTTGACATTTTGATTTCCAAGAGAACAAGAAAATCAGGCTTGTGAAGCTTAATAAGGAAAGTGTATTCCTTTCTAAAATTGGCACCATTGGGTCCCCTAACATTCCAAATTGTGAAGTTTTTCATGATGATGGGTTGGGTTGGGGTTGATCCAGGCTCATTCTCTTTCCTAGGATACTATAATTTTCTATCCTCTTAATGATCTCTATGTATACATTAGGTGGAGCTGTCTCCTTCATGCTTTTCAGTATTAGAGAGCATATCCTTAAACCCATTGGATAGTAAAGGATAGTAGCATTTCTGACAGACTCTATGAACTCTCTCTAAAAGGAATTCTCTAGGGGAAGTTTTCTATTCTTTATTCCCTGAAGGCATCGAGAATCTCCTTTAACTCCTTGTTGCACTATTTCAGTGTTTCTCGAGTTGTATCTTTTTCCTTCTTGTCTTTCTTCCACCATTTGGGGTAGTGAAGCCAGTTAAGAGAGGGTACCTTGTGGGAGCCAGGGGATAAAAATAGGGATAATTAGGGTCGCTAAAGATGGTTGAGTAGGGAATAATGGTATTCTATTGAAGGCTTAACTCATCAGCATATTATGGTTCTGAGTTGACATGGGTCTCCAAGGAGCTGGTCTTAGAGTAGAGATTTCATCTACATGTGGTTTCCCAATTTTCATACTACATGGTCTATCCCCTCCTTGATTAGGTTGGCCATGTAGACAGGGTCCTATAGATAGAAGACCACTAGTTTTCTCCCTACCATGGCATTCAATGTGATTAGGAGATTTTGTAGCGAGATCACCAACTATGATGGGGGGATGTGGTCTGTGGGAGTGGGAAATTACCAGGAAAATAGGCATTGGTGGTTTCCCATCTCCATTATTGCTTTCTAATTTTAGTAGGGAGTTCAATTTCAATAGGGGTGCATTGATCTATGTATGTTCCTTTAGAGGTACTTTGGGGAAGTTTGGTGGAGGATTTAATTGATACAACCTATGTCATATCATCAACAGATTTATAATGGTTACCTTCCTCAAGAAATGAAGTAACATGAGAAATAGTCATAGGTATCTCCCTGGCAGTAAGGGATTGAGCATTGAGAGAGTTGGGGGTAAGTGTTAGTGGTAGTTAATAAGTGTGATGTGAGGGTTATCCCTCTTTGGGGGGTTTTTGAGTTGTGGTTGGCTCATATTTTACCCCTTTTGTCAATGCGTCTTCTGCCAAAATTGGATAAGCCGTCAAAATACAGGCAGTTCTATCTTTCTCATTAATGGAGGGGAGAGGCCTTTTATTCCTATTCTGAGTTATGGTGCCCTTAGACTACTCCATCCTAGAGCTCTTGTGGGCATCCATTTTGTATTTTCTTTTATTTTTGCTTATTATTAAGCATTTTAGCATTTTCTTGAGTTTCTGGGATATCTTATGACTGAGAAATGTACGAAATTTTTTTACCTATGGTGACATCATATGCCTTTACCTGGGTGGTTTCCATTGTTGGGACCTTACCTTCTTTTTTTGTATTTCCATTGTGCACTCGTGTGTTGTGTTTTTTTTGGAAAGGTAACTGTCTTCCACATTCCGTCGATTGCTGGTACTTGTGCATCAATTATTCTGGTAGTGGAAGATGATAGATTCTTAGTGGGTAGGTGTAATGTTGGGGTACAATTTCTCAAGGTGTTCCGATCCAACCACAACCAACACATAGCATGCCTTCACCTTCATAGACCACTTCCTAGACGTGATTTTCTATTATTACCATTTTCTTGACCAGTATATATATCAGCACCTGAACGTAAATTCTGGCATACCTCCCTCGTAGTGTGGCAAATGTGCACGTGTAGATTTTTAGTAGAGTCCCTAATTTCTTACCAATCTTTTCCAATATGCCCTTATCGTATTTTATCAGAAATTGTGAAAAGTGCACCCAAATTGCTGTGTGGGTGAGAGTGCATTCCTTTGGCGCAAAATTAGGTTCCCATTTCTTGACGAATAGAAATCCCCCAAGTATGAATCATGTCCCTCGTGTATAACTTTGTTCATGTTTTCTATTCTGTTGAATGTCGCGATGTAGAATTCATGACCAAGTCAATTAGGGTCAGATTCTCCATTGGTTTCTATAGATCTATTTGATTTTCCTTTAGGTACTGGTAGGAGGTTTTCCTATTCGTGAGTTTTACTATGACAGAAAACTTCCATGGTTGATGGATTCTGATCCATTCCTTTTCTGTAATTTGAATCGGACAATCGTTGATTTGTTTCTCCGTTCAACCATCATTGGAAACATTGTCGTATGAGTTATTTAGGTATAATTTCTTGTCCTACAGGATTGATTTAAAAGATGTTTGGCTGGTTGGTCTTCTTCTATCAGCTTATCTGAGGGTTCGGTGGTTTCGCTGGTGGCGACACCGCTAGTTGGTTGTGGGTTTCAAATATTCTCTCTTGAGAGAATGAGAGTATGATAAGTATTGTTGAACAATGAAGAGAGATGAGTATAAAGTCTATTTATTAAAAAATAGATTTCTAAGTTTACTTTGCTACTTTTTTCTTTTTTACTTTAGTACTATATATATATATAAAAAATAACATTTTTGTCCTCACAACTCAAAAGGTTCTTTTTGTAAAACTTTTGAAGTTAGTTTTTATTCTCATCGTTTCTTAGTTTTTATTCTCATCATTTCATTTTACTTGACTCCTATACTAAAATATTTATTTCAAATTATTTGTTCAATTTATACAATAAGCGAATTTTGTTATATTTTTCTCTTTCTACCCTTACTATTAAAATAACAACATAAAGTAATAATAGTTAAATTTAGAATATCAAAACATCATTAATAATATTAAGATTAATTTATTAAATTACACCATTGATTAAAATTTTCTTAAGAATTGTACTAAATTAAAGAGTAAAATAAAATAGTGGTATGGATTGCATGTACTTACCCTCCCCAGATCCATTGGTCGGAATATACTGGGTATGTTGTTGTTGTTGTTCCACATTAATTGTTTTGTTCCATATTAGTTTGTTTTCCATCTTTTGTATTACCAATTCAGTTAATTATTACTTTAGATGTTATTATGTAACTAGTAAATTTATTCGCGCTTCACGCGGTATTAATAATACTTTATTTTTTGATAAATATATACATATATATATATATATACATATATATATATATATATATATATATAGAAGGAGTGACATTAGTGTCTTGAGCACTAAATATTACAGACAGATTTCCCCAACTAGCTAGCTTATTGCAAATATTCCTATTAACTAATCTATAGATGGATTTTCCTTGCTTGTCATGTAGAAGCAACGGTAAGACATCAAAATATCAATATGATGAGAAGCCGATAGCTTACACAAAAAGTGGGCTACACCATTGGCTTCACAAAATTTATGCCGGAGCACTAGATTCCTAGCCTCCTCAACATTTTGCACAAAAAAGTTCAGAATCAGATGTATTGTGATGATAGTCAATCAATTTGAGTAGATCCATAGAGTCTAATTCAATTTCAATAGGTTGATAGTGATAGAGGACAACTAGTTCAAGTCCTTTGGTCAAAGCGTTGATTTCAGTTACTATGGGAGTATGAGCTTCACAACGATCAAAATAAACCATGAGCCAATCGCCCTTGGAATCACGTATAACACCACAAAAGCCTCATTATGTAGAACTTACAACAAAGAAACCATCAATATTTAATTTGAAAGTATTAAGAGGATATTTTTTCCATGTAATGGGGAAAGGAAAATGTTGGTGAAGAGATGGATCGGAGGCAGTCAAGAATTTGTATTCAAGAAACATAGAGATTACCAAATTACTGGATAAAAAGGATTTTTTGTGATTGTAGAGGTTGTTGTTTTTATTGATCCATAGATGCCATATGGAAAATGGTAAGAAATCTAACCAAAATTACTGTGAAGAGAAAGATGATGACACTAAAGTTGGGAGATTCAACTAGTGGAGGTCGGAAAGCCAATGGTTCGCAAAAACGTTTATCAAATTAGTGTTAAGGACAAAGTCCAACCAAAATTTCTTTGCAATGTAACAATATATAAATATATGGTCAGTAGTTTCATTTGCAATTTGTAAGATGGAGCATATAGAGGTTGGCGGAATACCTAAATGCTGAAGAAAATTCAAAGTTGGCAAGTGCTCCATGGAACAAAGCCAAAGGGTAAATTTATATTTATTAATAGTATGAAGCTTCCATATCTTGGAGAGTCTATAGGAGGGGATATTTTATTTCATGAGGAAGTGATAGATAGATTTAGAAGATAAAAGTCCATTGGAAGTTGCAGCCCAATAGGGATTATCCATACTCAAAGCCCCCGGATCTAACATAACAGATATGGATTTTTATTTAAGGTCTTTCGGGATGTAAATAGTGATTTTATACCATAGCCAACTATTACTATCCCAGATGTCTAAAAGTTTATATTGAGATTCTGCCAAGGTTAAAGGACCATGAAGAACCTGGCGAAGAGAAGGAGAATCAGGAATTCATCGATTATGCCAAAAATTTATAGCCTTTCCCATAGTGGGTTTCCAAGCAATGCTCGAGGCACAAACTTCTCCACTATGAATAAAATTTTATCAAATAAAGGAGGTTTTAGAAGAATTAGGGTGATTATTTATTCTAGCCAAAGCTCGAGCCCAAAGGTTATTAGGATGGGTAAACAAATGCCATGGGAGGTTAGTTAAGAGAATGTTGTTTTTTGTTTTTTTCTTTCAAAAGACCGAGGCCCCTGTTATCCTGAGGTTGGGTGCAAGTATCCTAGGAGACATAGTCCATTCTTTTTTTATCCCTCGTAGTGCCCCAGAGAAAATCCCATTGAATTTTATCAATAACATTGCAAGTAGAAGTAGGGAGGAAAAAATATTGCATAGTGTAAGTCGGAATGGCATTAAGGGTAGATTTAATTAAAGTTAGTCATTCCATAGGAGTAAGGAATTTAATTTTCTAGCTAGCAAGTTTGTTGTTTATATTATCAATAATATATTGGAAATCCTTTGCTTTGGGATTGCGGTTTAGGATGGGAAAACCTAAGTACTTTCCAAAATCATAAGAATTCTTTATATGAGATAATTGATCAACTATTTCAAAAGCAAGAGGCTCATTTTCTTAGAGAAAAAATATTTTAATTTTAAAGTATTGATTTTTCCCCGAATAATTGAAAAAAATATTCATGTAGTTAGCGATAGTATGAATGAAAGAGGGAGTGGCCATGAAAATTAAAGTAAGATCATCAGCAAAAAATAAATGAGAAAAGTTAGGACCATTCTTTGATAAAGTAATAGCATCCCAACGTAAATTATTAGCTTGGTGATTAATATATTTAGAGAGTAATTCCATACATAATATGAAGATATAAGGTGACATAGAATCTCCTTGACAAATTCCTCGGGATGGAGAGAAATTTTTTATAGGAATACTATTTACTAAGACAAAATATTACTAGTGGTAATACAGTTCATGATAAGGGAAATGATTTTCCTTTGGAAATTTAAAATAAAGAAAGGTACGACAAACAAAGGATCATTCAAGTCAATCGAAATCTTTTCCTAAATCTAACTTAAGCAATAGACAACCCTTTTTAGACTTGGTTCTGTTAGCATAACCTAAGATTTCTTGCACGAGAATAGAATTATCATAGGCTCGGCGACCGTTAATCAATCTATTCTATTGAGGGCCTTTAAGGTACGGAAGGAAAGGTATTATATTATTTGCAATAATTTTTATCGCCACTTATACATAGTGTTACCTAAACCAATAGGAGGAAAATTCTTTAAAACACTAATATTTTTAAAATTGGGTATCAAATAAATATAAGTATTATTTAAAGGTTCAGGGATAGTGTGAGAGAAAAAAATTTGGTGGCAGCAATCTAACACATTTTTACCCACAATCTTCTAGTGATGTTGGTAAAAATAGGGATGTATACCATCCAATCCAAGGGCTTTATAGGGTTTAAAGGATAATAAGGCACTATATACTTCATGATCCATAAGGGGACAATCAGCAGATTCTAAATTAGGATAATAACAATTATTAGTAGAGTTATCCATGATTTTCGAAAGCGAGGAGCATAATGGTCAGTGGTAAAACAATTAGTGAAGTAAGTGAAAGCATGATAGGTTATAAGATCATGATTAGTGATCCAATTCCCAGAAGTATTTTTAATGTAAGATATTTGGATGGTATGTCTATGATTAATAATAGAGACATGTAAGACTTAGTGTTGGCATGTCCTTTATTTAGCCAGTGAATTTTGGATTGAATTTTTCAAAAGTCCTCTTCAAGAATTAGAGTATCGTTATAGTGTTTGACGAGAGAAGTTTCAAGATTTTGTAAGAAAGAACTATAAGGGTAGGCAGGGTAACATTGAATCTCATTAATACGGGCTAATAAATGCTTTTTAGTGTAAAATATATCACCAAAAGTTTCTTTACTCCATATTAAAGAAGAATCTTGAAGTTGCGAAGTAGAATATAGAAGATTATTATTAGTCCAATAGGATTTCACAATATCAACAAAAGATGGGTGATTTATCCAAAGTTTTTAAAGCCTAAAAGGTCTACATCCTCAAGATCTATGGTAACTTCTTAGAGTAATTAGTAAGGGGGAGTGGTTGGAATGGGTCTTCAAAAGATGGGTTACCCTAGAATTAGGAAAAATCTCGAGCCATTTGTTCTTAGCAAAAACACAATCTAATCTTTCCAAAATAAGACCATGCCCATTAATTTTTTTTCTATGATTTGAGAAGGTGTAGTGCAAAACTTTAAACCTAAGATACATAAGATCACAATTGCTTATACAGGACCAAAATAAAGAACTTCTATTTTTATTTATAGTTCATCCTCCCTATTTATCCATTTGACAGAGAAGTTTATTGAAATCACCTGCTAACATCCATGGACCTTGGATGGTATTATTAAAGGTAGTAAGATTATTACAGAGTTTTGCACATTTGCAACTATCAGTGCAAGCATAAATAATAGAAAAAGACCAGGGAGGATAGTTAGGTGATACCAGGATCTTCGCATGCACTTATTGATCAGTGCAATTTCCCTAAGAAATACGAACAACATGAGATAACCACATCAATACCACCTATCCTGAGTTTCCAATAATAGGACTTCATAAAAATTATCAAAAGAAACCGCGTTCTTAAAATGCATGTGGCTGATGAAAATTACATCTGACATTACCATTGTCCACACAACACGTATAACAACTAAAAAATCTAGTATCTTGATCCATAGGGTTATGAGTAATGGTAGGGAACACAGAATAACTACACTCCAGATTGAAGATGACTGATATGATTCACTCCATAGGAATAATACTGGATCATGGCTTGAATCACCCAAAGAAAAAGTCATCAATTTGCACTAATCATTATGAAACTGACTTAGAAGCAATGTAGGGCATACTTCTTTCACTCTTAAATGTTATTTATTTAGTCCTTTAACGTGAGTTAAAAGAAAATAATTCTAAGATTGAGAATGTATCCCTTTTAAAACAGCAAAACCATCATGTTGATGATCATCAACTTTTACTAAAGAATACTTGAGTCTCTCTAGAAATATTTACTAATATCATTACTTGTTTTACCTTTTATATTATTTATTAAAAAGGGTCAATAATACCCTTGAACTATTAGAAATAGACCAATTATACCATCTGCCCATTTCAATGCAAAATTTCCCCTACCGTTAGAAAAATAGTTCATTTTTGTCTCTCCCCACTAATAGATTAAACTTCATATATAACCTCATATAGAATAATATTTTTACTAGATAAGTTGGAAATTTAAGTCGAAATTAAATGAAGTCTTCTTTCAAAAAAAGGTTCCCAATGTTTCTTAACGACCATAATAAGAAATATCAACAAAATGGCCAATCAAAATAAGAGAGTGTGTCACGACCCAAACCAGGGCTAGTCGTGATGGGTATTTCAAGGACAACATGAACCAGAGACCACCCCCATTATCCTAGCCAACTAAAACACAATAACTAGAAGCGGATGAATTCTGAACAAATAATTAGATAAAGCTATGCCTGTGTGACGCCACAGGTGTTGGCCACTAAAAATTCTAAGTTTTTGAACTCACTGTCCTGACTATGAATCACCCTAAGAGTCATAGAGGGGTCTTGATGGATCATAGGACCCAAATCTAATAGTGTCCAGTGAGTTTTTCCTGAGTTGCTGCCTTGGTGATGACCTGAGTTAACGAGTCATGAAGACTAATTATGAGTCGTATATCCCCCTTTCGTAGCCAAACTATTATAATGCCCAAGGTGTTGTATCTTGAGAATGACTAGAATGTAATGAGTTGTATCAACTCTTTACAAGTCATATGGTTTTTTTGTAACCAAATTAGTGTTGATGGCCCTGGACACTATCTAGCCTATGACTAAGGGTCATGAGTTGTAGAGTGACCATACGAGTTGTAAGGTCACCCATATCAACTAGGCGACAAATTTTTAGTCTTTTATTTTAGGGGCACTTTGGACATTTCTCTCTTTACACACTCAAACCACGTAAAAAATCCTTAGGGCATTATTTTAACACTTTAACAAATCAAAACCCTCTTTACTCTCTCAAATTCTCTCAAGTAAAGCAAGCTAAGGTTTTATCAAGGTTGGGCATCTAGGGGTCCATTCAAGTTTTCTTCTCCATAATTGAGAATCCTTCAGGCATGTTACTCTTCCCCAACAATTACTTTGTGAAAGAATGTGTTTTAATTAGTTCCTCATGTGGTTTTGATGGTTGTTTTGGATCATGGTTTGAGGGTTTTGACTGATTTTTGTTATGTTTACATATGCATTATTTGTTTCTTAAATGGTGATTTTGCAATCAATTTGGTGCATTGTATGGTGAATAAACTAGGGAATTGTGATTTCCCTAAATTTTGTAAATATTGACAATTGAATTGGTAATAACCCAAACTAATTTTATGAAAGCAGTTTGAGTACGAGTAAAATTGCATTCAACTATTTTTGAAATAATTGCATGATATAAAGAGGTTATTGAAACATGATGGTTTGATTTAATAAACAAAAGGATTCGATTTCCCCCATCTTGTATTAATGAACAAAGGGAGTTGTTTTCCTAAGTTAATGGAATTGGGATGGCATATTAATGTTACTTTACAAGTGTATTTGGTATGCCGATACCAAAAGTGTATGCCTAAATGCGTATTATGATTCTTTGAATTAGAATGTGTGATAAATTTTTAATGGGGCTTAAAAGAGGGTTGTGTTACTGGTAAGTGAAGGTGCTGGTCCTGAGAGACCAATACTGGACACTATATTTTCTGGTACGGGGGTCTAAACGGCCTTGGGTTCAAGTCCCTTATGACCAGGTGGTTCGAGTCCACTTTATTATATGATTAAGAGGTTTGATCCCCCAAAATACATTAAATGATCGAGTGCTTTAGTCACCTTAGTATATGTTTGGGAGGTTCGAGTCCCCCATGTATATATCTAAGATTATTCTCTAGTTTATGCAGCTACACACACTGGATCCTGACAAAGGGGTGAGAGTTGGGGCCCATATAGCCCGTGGGCACCAATATATGACGGTTGAGCTACACAATCCAGGATAACATTTTAAAAAAGCATGATAATCCTTGTTCCCTATCCAACCATTTTATATAAGTATATATATATGCACACATATATGTGAACATATACATTGAGTTGAATAGGATTTTCAAATTACCATTACTTTACCCTTATCCCCAAGTTACATACTAGTGCTCAACCCACTAACCATCTTTAGATGCTGTATCACCACATGATACAGAGTTGAAGGAAATCTTACTTTTTCTGCACAGTGCTAGGTGGAATGGCTCAGTTTGTTGGTCATTTGCAGTAAAGTGTTGACCTTTTTTTTTGTGAAAGACTTGATCATTCCATTGATTTCCTTTCATCAACTAGAATTAAAGAGTTCACATTAATGTTATCATTGTCATTGTCATTATCAGAGTTAGGGGTATGTTCGAACATAGATTATTTTCCAATTAGTAGAGGCTTTGTGGATATTACTGTGGATTGGGTATTGATGTTGACATCCTTAGATGACTTTGAGCTTTTTACTTTCCTAACTTGTTATTTGTTTGGAATTCAACCACTGTTAGGTTCTATGTTCAGTGTTGACTAGGCAAAGGGGGTGGTCTCGGGTCCTTGATGGACTTAGGATACCTGTCATGACTAGGCCCTGGTTCGGGTTGTGAAAAGATTATAAGAGCCAGTTTTGGTTTCATTGGCTATCCGCAAAGCCATGTTAAGTAGTTTATCTTTTATGGGTGTGCAACATGCCACACTTATAAGGAAGAGGCTATGAGACAATTAGGAATGTTTCCCTTTCTTGTTATTCCACTTTTGGGTTGTAGAGTCTAGGGTTTTGAAATCTTTTCTAATTCTATTGTTCACATTTTTAGATCATGCCTCCTCAAGATCTGATGCTCGTGAAAACTCTTTTATCCTACCTGAGGACAACGAGGATAAAACTCATCCTTCTTATGGGGAACAAACCCGGTCTAGGATCCCTTCTTTTAATTGCCCCCATGGAGTTCCACTGATTCCCTCTAGTCCTTCTTGAGTTCCTCGGGCTGATGATAATCCTATCCTGATGCCTCAGGGTAAGGTGTCTAATACTGAGTTTTGCTACTCTATTTATCTTTTAACCTAGATTATGGCCTCTCTGTCCCACTGGTCTGGTCATGTTAATGTTAGAATGAGTCAGGAAAAAATGGGAGAGAGGAAGAATAAGAAGTTTAGATATCCAGAGCAGGGTGAATACTAGAAATAAAATGGTAGGCATGGAAAATAGAGGCCTAAGAAGAGGTATTGAGGGAGTTCTCATGCAGCTATTAGTGCTTCAGGTCCTAGGTCTTAAGGTGATCGTCGCTTTCAGACCCATAGTGGATTTGAGGCACAGGGAGCCTAGATTCGGGCTAATGAAGGTCAATCAACCCCACCTTATACTCCCTTTAGACTCTATGGATGGCTTCACCATGGTTATTGCAACAAAGAAATGAACTTGTGCTTCAACTGTGGTCAGCGTGCGCATATGCGACAATATTGTCCTTCTGATAGTATTTCTAGTAGATCTAATAAGATCTCGATTGCTAGTTCTTCAGTTTTTTCATAAATGAGTGCTACTTCTAATACCAATACTGACCAAAATTGTCTTTATGCTTTTGCCACCTATCAGGAATCTGGGGCATCTCCTAATGCTATTACTGGTATGTTACCACTCTTCTCTCACGATGTATATTATCTTCTTGATTCAGGGTCTACTCTTTCTTACGTGACCTCTTTTGTGGATATTTGTTTTGGTTTAGGTACAAAATACCTTTAGACTCTTCTTCTGTGTTTGTCTTAGTCGGTGACTCGATTGTGGCTAAAAGAGTCTATAGGGGTTATGTGATCTCTATCCATGGTAGGGATACTGTGGTGGATTTTATACAGTTGGACATATTGGGTTTCAATGCGATGTTAGGGATAGGTTGGCTTCACTCGTGCTATGCCTCTCTTGATTGTAGAACCTGAAGGGTTAGTTTCTATTCCCTGGAAAAATCAGTGATTGAGTGGGAATGTAGTTCCCCAGTGACTAAGGAAAGATTTATCTCATATCTTACATCCCCAAAATTGGTTTCTAAGGGGTTTCTATACCATCTAGTTCAGTTTAAGAATTATAGTTTTAAAGGTCCCTCCTTACAGTCCGTCCCTGGGGTAAATAAAATTTCCTGAGGTCTTTCTTGATGATTTTGATTGTATTCCTCGTGATAGGGAAATTGATGAGAAAATATTAGAACTCGCCTTATTCTTACTTGCCTGATCAAAAGGGTAATAGATGAGAAAAGAGAATAAACAACAAGACTTGGATTCAAACCTTTACTTAATATCTTAACTCGTAGATGCAAGAAAAGGATCAATGATAAGGGTTAAATTATAAAATTCATGAGACTTGGATGAGTAATTGAGGATAGTCACCTATTAGGGAGAACCATCCATTTAGGTGAACTTAATTTATTGATTTTGCATGTTAACCACTGGGATAGATCACTAGTATGTAGAACACGTGGAGTTATAAAATCATACGAAACACAGTCCTAGTGTCTCACAATTCTTGATCACAACTTACAATAATTCAACAATTGCTATTTGGTTACATATTGTCTCTAAACATCAAGTACCAAAAACTCCTTTATGAAAATAATTGACTAATATATTAAATAACCACATCAACCAAGCTCCTAGCTATATTCTCTTTGAGATCGACCCCAACCTTAGTGGAATTGTCTATTTGACAGCGACTGGGTTATATTTCACTATGAGATATAATTTGGGCGAATCATATTTTGGAATCATTCTTAGGGAATTTGGTTTAGGATTAGTTCAATTATGTTTATTTAATTGTTAGTCCTTATTTCCTAATTTTACTTTTTCCATTCTTTTTGTTTTGTTTTTTGGTTGCACACCGATGCGTGTTCAATACTCGGAATTAAGGGAATTCCCTTATTCCACTTGATCTTGAAATCTAGAAGTTCCACAACCCAATTTCTTAGGTTATGGTGGCACCTACTATAACCCACCAGTAAGTAAACCAACCCATAGTTCAGAACCGTTAGTAATGGACTATAAAAAAATGGAAGAAAAATATACAACAATATATTACAAGGGTGTGTGTGTGTGTATATATATATATATTGTTCCAAAATATATTAGTTCCAAAACCTTGTTAAGTTAGTACAAGAGATTCTCATACAATAAGTGTAAAAAATAAAATACTAAATAAATGTACATATACAACCCATCTCTGAAAACAACACAGAGATAGTCTAGTCAATAAGAGGTAGAGTAGTAATACTTTGAATGTCAGAAGCTCACCCCTATCTTCGATCCATAGTTGCTCTGAAAAATACACACAAATATAATATCAGTACTAAACACGTGGTATTCAGTAAGCAACTACCGACTGAGATCCAAAGATAATGCAAATATAGATAACATGTAGAGAAAGAATATAAACTACAGGCAACTATCTAGGAAGCTAAACACAATAAGGCTAATGAGGAAATAAGGATGAACTATCCTATCATACTAGTAATCTGGGTGTAAAGTATAACACTACATATCACTAACCCATATACCAACAAAGATTCAAGGAATGATATATAGTAATGTACATGGCCAAGGGATATGTATACAACTTGAAGGATCAAGGAATAAAAGGATATACTATGTTACCATGTATAGATATATATAGGCATATAAGACTAACTCAGAAGTATAACCCTAGGTAGTCAACCAAACCTCTCCTTGGAATCCTAACAAAGTAGGAAGCTAATTTTATCATGATCAGGGCCTATAGTCGAGTGTCGAACCATGAATACACTATCTGTAATGTAAAATACCACAAAAAGAAAAATTATCAGAATCATACCTCAAATCTAAGTACTAGTTCATAATCAGACTACCATGAACCAACCATAATAACAAGGATGTAGTAACCAGATAGTCCGAAAAAATAATACCTAACCAAGCCTTATAAACTGGAAGGTTCAATCAACACACATCAAACAACACTCAAAACCTACACCTATACAACCCCCATAGACTGATAGATATAGGAACCAAATAATATATTAGTGATAGACAATGTGCATACAGAAATGCATACAAAGTAAATCCATAATACCATAATCAATTTAAGTGCCATAATGTCCTTAGTGTATGCACCTCCTCCAACTAGATGGATCGAAAAGACAAGACTTACAATGACCACTCTTTACTGTCATGATAACTCATAGATTAAGGGCCCCTAGGGTATTTGAGATTACCTGTATACACTAATCTAGTCTCGATCCAGGATATTCAATCATCATTATCATCAATCTACTCCATCTAGTACAAAGGAGATATATATATGATAAATGCACGGACTCAAACTGTGGATAAAAGAGTGTAAGTCTATAAATTCATTGCTCGGAGTCAACTTTGGGACTATATCATAATTAATATAGTAAAAAGGGTTGGAATCTCTCACGATCAAAGTAAATAGTAGTGGTAAAACTATGGATTGAAATCTATCTCGATCAAATTTTTAAAACATCATTTTTAGTTCCAAAAAGCTCATAAATCATCCATTAAAGTGGTACAATTCCTATTATGAAAATATATATTTTAAAAGTGAAAAGTGGGAATAAATCCCTTTTTAGGAAAATAGTAGTAAAACTAACATTTTAGTTGGAATCGTACCACTAAGTGAGCATGAATATATCATAATATATGCAGGCCATCACCAGTATCCAAAAGATATAATCATAAGCATCTAAGCATCCATATAATAAAACCATATCCTTTATAAAGATAGAATACTCACCTGGAGTTCAATTGATATAGTAACCACAGCCTCGGGACCAATAATATATAACTAGCAGAATATCAATACATTAATTTGGGAAACTATGATAATCCACCGATTCAAGTAGTAAACCTTATACTAAAGGTGTCCTTAGCCTCAACTATGTTTAACATGATAGTAACCTAGGGTAATAAGATCCCATAGTCATATTAAGTATTTCATCTTAAGGATCGATTCACCCTTCTATCCCCAAACTTCTAAATTAGGATAAGTCATGGTATTCTACCTATAATTATATCCAAACATACTTACATAACATTCAATATATATCATACACTATCTCGTGAAGAAGAGTAGACCGAAGCTAACCTCAATGCCGAACCACAAACCCTTGAATTTTCCATAAATTATTTGTCTTTTCTTCACGATCTCAAAATGCTTCCATACTATCAATATGGTAATTTACATGGAATTAAGAGGAAAATAAGTCTCATATTACTATATAAAGGGTCGGGTCAGAATTCAAGTCAAGAATAGGTCCGTAGGACCCACAAATAGAATCCATAATTGAACCCATCATGAGGTCCCTCGAAGGACAAGGAATATATTCTCAAAATTAAGCATAAATGGTGCATAAATCAGGTCCCAAATCATCCCCTAAGGTATATGGATTTAAGAAAATAGTTTCTTTGAATCTACCATGAAATGGGGTGAAAATTAATGGAAAAAATAATGAAAAATGACCAAGGAGCATTAGGCTAACTTGCCTTAGCTTTAATAGATGTTTTCCACTCTTTAATCTTTCAAAATAGTATAAAATGGTAAAGAAAATAATGGAAAATTAGGTGAAGAAGGAGGATTTAGTAATTCCCAGGTGCCGCTAAAGTGACCACTTATCCGCTTAAGCGACATAAGTTCAATAAAGTGCTCATGCACCAGGGACACAGACATCACTAAAGCAATAACCTGACCATTAAAGTGATGTTGGTTTAGGAATTCCTTAACCGCTCAAGAAAACCTCAGTCACATGAACAAGGTGGCTAAAGAAGCTCAAGGTCGCTTACGCGACTGCTACTAAGAAGGCTCCCTGACTGCTAAAGAAGTCATAATAGATATCAGGCACCAGATTTTGGCTAAGTCTAAAATAACTTTGACCGAGTGCTTGGGATTCGTATGAAAGCATACACATACAAACAAACTATGCTACTATACCAAATTCATCATTTTAGACTCAACAAAATCATTAGAACTTTTATCTGAGATTCTGTCGACTAATTCTTAGGTCCACACCTATATTTCTATTTTTTATATAATTCCACTCAATATTCTAAAATGAGTTTAAAAGCCTTGGGACCTGAACCAAGGATCCCCCAGCCTAAAATTAATGTTTCAGAGCTGATGGCGAGTCAAAATTCTCATCCAAGGTCATCTACTAGGAGTTTTGGTTTGAGACCAATTCCTTAACAATGAAATATCCAAAATAGAAATATAAGCCTAAAACTCAAATAAACTATTCGATAATCAAATCGATAATTTTGGTAAGTTATAAATGACATGTACCTACTTTGGGAAGGCTTAAGATGTCAGAAATATGTGTAAATCAAGGAAAAACCTAAAAAGTCATTACAAAAAGACACTATAAAATTAGAGAAAATAGTTAATAATGAAGAGCACGAGACCTTAGAGTAAGACACAATTTAGATGCTAGCTGAGAAATAGACTAGATATGAAGAACTAGATTTTTAAGATTTCACTGAGAAAGTATTTATAGAAGAAGAGAAAGCTCACCTGACTATATTGGATTAACAATAAAGTCAAAGAAGTAACATGGGCTTTGTGAACCCCCATCATCATGTCCCCCAGTTTGATAATAAAGATGATTATGTTGGCTTAGATATTTCATGTGAAACAGGTGCTATTGTTATACCCCCACTATCAGTTGGAACTAAGTTCAACATCCCAAGCGTAATGATACAATTATTTAGATAGAAGTGAGTATTCATTAGCCTTGCTACTATTGATGCAAACTTGCATATAACAAACTTTATTGGGTTTACGAGTCATACAAGATACTTGGTATGAACCAAGATGCTATTAGACTATATTATATTTCTTTCTCATTAGTTGGTGAACTTACTCAGTGGATAATAAAGATACCAAGAAAATCAATAACTACCTGGAAGGAGTTAAAGAAGTCCTTCTCAAAAAAGTTATCCCCACCATCCAGAATGTTGCAGTTGAAAAATAAGACCTATAACTGTAAGCAACTAGTTAAAGTTTAAAATCACAAGCTTCTTAGAATCTTCTACAAATCTTTTAATACTAACAGCGAGGTTATAGTTGACACTATAACATGAGGTTCATTTATAAGTCTAACTTGGGAGCTAGCTTCAGCTATACTAGATAGAATAAAAAAAATCAATAGGGGTTGGAATGAATGGGACTTCAATATTTCTGACGACACATATACGATTGGAGTATCTATAGAGAAGAAAAAATAGCTAAGGGGATATCTTAAGAAATAGAAAAAATGAGAACTAATTTGACTATAATTGTAAAATAGCTCACAAAAACGGGGGCAAAAAATGTCAATGTTATCGGATCCCAAGGCAAAGCACAAACATAATGATGATTTTAATTATAATGAGGATAAAAATTATTTAGATGATTAGGTGGTGGATTTATAGGCCAAAGGTCAAGGGTCTAATCAAGAAACTTGGTTCTCTATGTAAGGGAATCAAGGTTGGAACTACTACAAGGATAATAACTATAACTAATTTGGGTATAGAGATAGGAGAAAAGGCAAAGACAAAGATAGTGACTAAAAGAAGAAAGATGGGTACACAAATGACAAAAGTGGTTTATACATTCCTCCTAGTAGTTGAGAAGCTGTGTTAAGTAATGCAAGAGTGGAGGAGTTTCTTTCCAAAGTGTTAAAAGGGGTAAAAAAGACTGATGCTAGCCTTATGGACATTCAAGTAGATATTTTTGGGATAATCCAAAAAGTGGAATCACATGCTACTGCTATTAAACAACTGGAGAAACAGTTAAACCAAATTTTGTTTTTTTAAACTAATGTTAGAAAAGGAAACTTTTGAGCAAAACTATCCATAATCCAATGATCTAAGAGTGGTAAGATGACTGTTGATTTTCCTATGATAGTAGTTGTTAATGATGAGGTCGTGCCTAAGAAAATATATTGAAAGGTTGTTGAATCTAAAGATCAGGATGTTGATGAAAAGTCATCAAAAAAGTTATCTTCAGTTCTTGAAAAGGAGACTAAGGGTAAAAAAGGGAAGGAAGGAGGTCCCATAGATTTTGACTCTTATTCCATGACTCCTCTACCTTTCCATTGAGAGTAAAGAATAGAGACAAATAAGAGAAGTATCACTAATTATTTTAATGCTGAAGCAATTATTTGTCAACATCCATTTAGTTTAGGTACTTGAGCAAATGCCTAACTATGCAAAGTTTACAAAGGATATTGTGATGAAAAAATGGATAGTGAGTTTTGAGCCTAATAAAAATTTACAACATTATAGTGTAATAACTTCTCGATCTCTAGTGTAGAAAAAAAAGATCCTAGAGTGTTTATCATTCCATGTACCTTTGGGGCAGTAATTTTTTCAAAGACTATATGTGACTTGGGTGCTGGAATTAATTTGATATCACTAGCAGTATTTAGACAGTTTGGGTTAGGGTCACCCAAACCAACTTTGATGATACTTCTTATTAAAGACCGTATTATAAAGAAGCATATGATAGGGTTTTGTATCATGTTTTGGTAAAGGTTGATGCATTTATAATTCTAGCTAATTTAGTCATCCTCAACTGTGAGGTTGATCTTGAGGTCCCATTATCTTGGAGATACTATTCCCTTAGATCGTATACATATTAGTTGATAAGGAAGCTGGTTAGTTGAAATTTTTATTAAATAATAAATAAGTGACTTTCAATGTTTGTCAATCTATGAAGTAACCAAATGGCATGCGTGTGGTCCTAGTTATTGACAAATTTGATAGGAGTTCTTTATAGTTCCTATTATGTAAAGGCTTAGAATTGAGGCACTAGCGTAGATGGTCACAAATTTTAAGGGTGATGATATTGATGAGTATGATGAGATGATAAGCGCACCTAGTAGTATGGGTTCCTACTCTTATGCACTAAAAAATTTAGATTTGTATTTGAAGAATAGGGCAACTCCATAGAAAAAGCCTTCTATTGAGGAACCTCTTATCTTAGAGCTCAAAGCCCTCCTATCATACTCTGCCATGCATTCTTAGGAGTGAACAACACTTTGCCACTTATTATAGTAGTATATTTATTTGAATGACAAGTTGAGGCTATAGTATCAATTTTGTAAAAGTTCAGAAGGACCAGTGGATGGTACATTACTAATATTATTGACATTCTACCTAGAATCTACATTCATAAAATCCAACTCGAGCTAGATTATACTCCTAGTATTGAGCATTGATGTAGGCTTAATCTGCCTATGCAAAAAGATCGTCAAGTAGTTAGATGTAGTTGTGGTTTACACTATTGTAGATAAAAAATGGGTGATCCAGTTTAATGTGTTCCAAAGAAGGGTGGACTCACTGTGGTTCCAAATGCTAAAAATAAGCTTATTCCAATGAGACCAGTCACTTGTTTGCGAGTGTGCATGGATTATAGGAATCTGAATGTGTGGATTAAAAAAGATCATCTTTCTTATGCTATTTATGGACCAGATATTTGACCATCTTACTGGTAGAGGATGGTATTATTTTCTTGATGGTTACTCAGGATATAATCAGATTTAAATTTCTCTTGAAGACCACTTTCACTTGTCTATATAGGATAATTACTTTTAAGAGGATGCCTTTCAAATTATATAATGTGCCAAAGACCTTTCTATGACTCATGATGTCTATCTTCTCAAACATAGTGGAGGACATAACTGAGGTATTCATGGATTATTCTTTTTCGGTGGTTGTTGACTTTTTTAAAGATGACTTGGCTTGTCTGGATAGTTTTTAAGAAGGTGTGAATATTGAAATTCAGTGCTTAGTTTAGAAAAATGTCACTTCATGGCAAACAAAAGGATAGTGTTTGATCACAAGATTTCAAAAAAGGGACCGAGGTTGATAAGGTAAAGATTGAGGTGATTTAAAAATTATATCCACTAGTTTTTGTGAAAGGTATTAAAAGATTTTTTAGGCATGTTGGATTTTATCGACGGTTCATCAAGGACTTCTCGACAATTCCACACCTTTTATGTAAATGTCATTTTAGGTTATGTTCAATGCTAGTAGAGTAGCGCTAGGAATAGTCCTAGGCCAAAGGCTAGAGAAATGTCATCTAATCTATTATGCTAGAAAAACATTTAACCAAACTCAAAAAAATTATACTATGATGGAACAAAAGTTGCTTCTCGTGGTTTTTACTTTTGAGAAATTTTGATCTTATATATTTGTCACAAAAGTGATTGTGCATACTGACCATGCAACTCTTACGTATCTTATAGCAAAAAGAGTTGCATAGCCTAGATTGATTTGTTAGGTATCTCTCTTTCTAGTATATGACTTGAGGTTAATGAATGAAAGGGTATTGAAAATTTGGTGGTTGATCACTTGTAATGACTAAATAAAGAGTCAATGCTGAAATTGAATGATGAGATCGCTATTAATGTTAGTTTTTCAGATGATCAAGTATTGAATGCATCTAAAGACTTGATTCCATGGTTCACAAATTTTGTGATTTACTTTGTGAGTGGGGTGGTGCCTTGAGACTTGTCCTACCAAAAGCTAAAAAATTTTATTTTCTATATGAGATTTTCTTTTGGGATAAGCTATACTTGTTTCATTTATGTGTGGATGGAATGATACATAAATGTGTCCCAGAAGTTGAGATGATAAGTATTCTAGAGTTATGTCACTCATCCCTAATTGAGAGTCATCATAGTGGTATGAATACAACACATAAGATTTTGAAATATAATTACTATTAGCCCACCATTCATAAAGATGCTTAGGACTACACATAATCTTGTGACCATTGGTGAAGACAAAGAAACATCTCATGATAAAGGCGTGAGCTACCACTAACCCTAATTCTAGATATTGAGTTATTGATGTGTGGTGTATTGATTTCATGAGCCTATTTGTGAGATCATATGGTATGAAGTACATTTTTGTTGTTGTTTACTATATATCAAAGTGGGTGGAGGCAATTGAGACTCTAGACAATGAGTGAAAAAGTGCTACAACATTTTTTAAAAGGAATATATTTTCCATATTTGGTATGCCAATGTCCATCATCAGTGATGGGGGCTATCACTTATGTAATCATTTGTTCATTTACATACTTGAAAAATATGATGTGAAGCATAAAGTGGAAACTCCTTACAATCCTCAGTCAAGCAGGCTAGCGGAAGTCTCCAACCGGAAGATCAAGTCCATCCTTGGAAAGATATGACTGAAAATAGAATGGATTGTGCTAGAAAGTTGGAATATGCATTATATGCTTATTACATAGCATTTAAGACTCATATTGGTGCTTATCCATACCATCTCGAGTTTAGAAAACATGTCATTTGCTTGTCGAGCTTTATCATAAGGCACGATGAGAACTCAAGAGCTTGAATCTTGGATAAAGTGATGCGGTGAAGCTGAGACTTGAGCAATTGAATGAGATGGATAAGTTCTATCTTAAAGCATATGAGATTTCATCATTTTACAAAGAAAATATGAAGTTGTACCATAATTGGAATATCGAGAAGATAGAGTTCATTGATGGCAATATGATTTTATTGTTCGATTCCAAGCTTCACTTATTTTCTACCAAGATAAAGACAAGATAGATAGGACTATATAGAGTGGTGAAGGTTTTTCCTTATGATTCCGCTGTGATTGAGAATATTAATGGCAAAATATTTAAATTGAATTACCAAAGGGTAAAACAATACCTTAGAATTGTTGGTGTGTGATGTGTATCTTGATGAAATCTAAGTAATCAAAATACCCATGTTGTGTTGCAGAATTAAATTAGGAGCTACATAGGAGGCAACCCATGGGTTATTTTGGTAACTTCTGAGTAGCCAAATTAGCCATGTATGCCGTGATATTAATTCAAGCACTTCTTGGGAGGCAACCCAAGGATTTTATTTCTAATTTTTAGTGACTTTTAGTTTGTAGTATAGTGCTAATTGGTGTTGAAGTGTGTAGGTGATCGTGGACTAAAGCTGAAAATCAAACAAATAATCTGGTGCACAGACATCCCAAGTCTCGTAATGAGTCGTACCCAACGACAATGACTCATGAGGTAAATATTCCATTACAAAGAGTAGAAAAATGTAAACTACAAGTTTGTGATAACTCCACCTCAAAACTCTCAAAATAAGTCTAAATGACTTGTAGGGTCTCACAAAAACCTACCACAATGAGTCCTAAGGACTGAAGAAGTTTTATCCAAAAGTACCATGTAAATGTTCCAGACTCCTATGTGATGGGTGCTGGTGATGATTCATCAGCTTTGGAAATGAGTCATTAGTTCAGTCGTGGTCACTGGGTCAAAATCAATTAACAATATTAATAACCCAACCCGACTAACCAAATTTGAGGGGTTTAAGCCCTCAATTGACACTGAATCCACTCTTCGCACGTTTAACTCCTTCCAATACCAATATCGACTCCACTCCTTTGATTTCTCCATAAAAAATAACTCTTAATCATTGTAAAATCATCATTGATTATCTATGTGCCCATTAAACCCAAAATCTAAAACAAGTGACTGGGATTCAAGTTTCTTTCCTTCACACATCAATTTCAAAAATCACAGTAAGTGAATTTGAGTTAATTACTTTGATTAGTGACTTTGAGATTCTTTTATGAGTGCCCGATATATATACTACATATTTTTATAACCCTAGATGAAGTGCTTGAATATGAAAGAGAATTTCTTTTAACTTACAAACACAATTACTTATTAATTTTGTTCAAATTGGGCATAATAGTTGAGTAATGTGTGTTCATGATAGATCTATGCCAATCCTTGTGCTAAATTTAAATTCATGGTGAACTCTGAGCAGCTCTGATACATGGTTTAATAGTTAAAATGAGGAATTGGTATTCTTGAACATTCCAGTAATAGTAATAGTTGATCTTGGTGCTAAAATTATTTGAAAAAAAGAGATAAAATTACATGTACAGAAACTACCTCAGTGCAATCCTTACAACTCATGTAACAAATCTTATAGACTACAAATCATCGTATGAGTCATGATAATTTCTATTGTGGTTCAACATTGATAAGTTTCTAAAACCTAGGGAATTTAAGTATATGAGTCACATGATGAGTCAAAGGGAGACCTGATGACTTATAGGGACCAAATTGTACTGAGACCCTACACTTAATGCATTTCAAGATTTGGACCCAATGAGTCATACAGTTTGGTAATGACTCTGCCTAACTCGTAGTGCCTGATAGTAACCCAAATACTTGTATTTTGTTTTGGAACTTCTTGACTAATAATTTTTAACCTCCATAGGTACTATGCCACCCAATACTGATACATAAAAAGGAGGTAGAAAGGGGGAAACATACTCCCAAAAATAAACAAGCTTAGTTTACTAAAAAACAAGTAGATAAGCATAGTTAGGAAGAATTAAGTGGCTCGTTGAAGGAGTATCCACTCATGAATCCACTTGAGTAACGTGAAAATTTACCTTAGATAAAAAGTTTAGGATCTAGAATAAATAATCTAGGGGTGACCGTTCCCTTGATTGTTACACCATTTCCTAAAGGAACTCCTCAGTTAGAAGAGGGAGAAAATTTAGAGTCCAAGAAAAGAGATGATGAGAGCAAATCCAAAAATTAAGAAAGGACTGCATCTAGTAGTCCCTTAATAGATGAAGAAGGGACTATGTATGATACTCATGTCTCTAATTATGATAAAGATGAGACCTCTGTAGAGAGTCCTCTACCATAGGGTCAACCTCCACCACTGGTTCAGCCAGTGCCACAGGTTCAGGTAGTTCTACAGGTTAAAAGAATGGGGTTTTTTAAGTATGTAAAGCACTGTGATTGGGACTTAGTAATTACTTATAAGGGTCGACTGAAGAGGGGTTTCTATGAGGATCCTAATTTAGTAACACGATCATGTCAGAGATTATCAAGTTCGAGAGGTTGTTCAATAAGTACAAGTTTGGGTTGATAACTGAGCAGTCTGGTAGATATACTCCCGAGTAGGTTTGCAAATTTTATGCTTTATATTAGGCCTCACTGAAGGCTTAGACTTCAAAATGCATGCTTTGGAAGGGTCATCCTCCACTTCCCACTATATTGATGCTTTTTACTCATATAGATATTTTAGAGTGCACTATTTAACGCTTCCTACATGGTCAAGATTTTGATCTTCCAAGTAACACGATATAGATATATCATTGAATAGATCAGATGAGAAAAGTAAAGCTAACATAGATGGACATCAAATATAAAATGATGCATTTTAGATGAATGGAAAATGTTATTACTACTCATAATAAATAAGTTGAATGGTGGCCTGTGGTGAGTCTCAAATCTTAGTGGTTGTTGGTTCATCATAGATTAGAGACCACAACTAGAGATGCTAAGCCTAAATAAAGCTATCTTAGTGGTAGATATTATGGATAGCCACGATATTAATATCGCCAGATTAATTGCATGAAAAATATGGGATAAATAGTAGAGAATGTGACCAATATACCATTCCCATGTTTGGTGACTCAAATATATTTAGAGGTTGGTGTTCTGGAGTTGCTTGAGATTTATCACTTTATAGATATTTAGTGTATTACAAATCTTGGGTTGATTCAGGATCTGACAAATGTTATGTCCAAGGAAAAGTGGTAGTTAGTGTTGTAGTATTAATTGTGGCATTCCAATCGAGTATGCATATGGAGATTGATACGCCCAATTTTTTTGACATTGGGGCTATACCTTCTAAGCCCAAAACTAAGACCTTGAGGCTTGAGACCCATACTATTCTTAATACCACTAGTTTCTATACTTTACAACTAACTTCTATGCTAATTTCAATAACTCCCACTCCAGTTTCATCCATGAGTCACCCACTTGAGGTGCGTATATTATAGTCCCACAAGAATTCTTACAAAAATTTCTGAAATAATTGACCATTTTTGAGCTAAGAGTTGAAAATATGAAAATGGGAACAATCCATGGGTAAAGTATAAGATTAGGACGAAGATGTGAGGGAAGAAAACACAGGTTGATTTTTTAGTTGATTCATGATCGAGGTTTCTCAAAGTGGGTCTCGGGAGAGTTTTGGAATTTTCAAACGAGAGTAGGGGTATGATTGGAAAACCAAAATAGAAGGACCACAGAGATAGACAAGATCCGCCCCCTCCAGTCTGTTGGGGTAAGGCGGGTATCATTCGGGGTAGTCCGCTGCTCCAGGACCTATATTGCCCCTCCTCTTTCCCATCCAGCTTCTTTTCCTTGTCAATTAACGGTAGTTGGGTCAATTACCCTTACCTAATTCATCCTTAACCCAAAATTGGGTCTCACAAGGAGCATTATTTGCCCTTTTACTCATAAATCCTCCCAAGAAAACCATCTTTCATCCTAAGAACAAACCCTAACTCTTTCATAAGAAATCAAGGAATTGAAGCTTCAAGCTTAAGAAATTTATAAGGAATCTTCAATATTCCATCTAGTGAGGTATGTGGGATGTTGATCCATGGGTCCCTTCCACCCATGAAGTCCAAAAATCCTCTTTTGATTAAATTATGAGTTCCTACATATTCTAGATGAATTAGCTCCTTGATTCACTTGCTAATTCAAGTACAATATATGTTTACAAGTATTTCAAAGTAGAGTAAGCCATTTAATTTGTTGAGTGTTGATGTTTATATGTTAAATCCAAAGATTAAGAAATTGGCCATGAAATCATGTTGTTTCCCATGTTTAAGGTGTTCTTATGTTCAGTGTTCATGTTCTCTCATAATTGGGGAAAATGTCTCTGCCTTGAGTTTTGAACTATGATTTTTGTATTGTAGCTGTACGCTTTGATATCGTATTATTAATGTTTTATTCAGTACTGGCGGGTTATGAACACCCGATACCTATAGGTTGTCCATGATTTTAGCTTTTCAAATACTTAGAAAGTTAATCCATGAATTTATCAGTATACTTACACATTTATGTCATAATGAGCACCAGTTGAAATCAGTTTAGTAAAATACCAGTGTAAGTTTAGTTGGGAGTAGGATTTAGCACCAAACGAATCTAGGGATGGGGGCTTACCTTCCAGTAGAGGGTGTAACCTTTAGTAGAAGTCCCTAAGTTCCAGAACTATGTAGCCAGTGTAGGTTTGAGATGTCCACCTGCCAGTCGAGGGTTGACACATATCTCATGAAATCACCTGCCAGTAGAGGGTGACTCCTAAGTCCTTTGGCAATCCAGATTAGTGGATCCACACATCTAGTGTTAGTACCCATGGCTCAACACTAAGACCCTTCCAACTGAGGTTATAGGTTGGACCCCGATTAGATTCGATTGGGGCATGTCGGTTACATGATACCTCATACAGTTTCCATCAATATTTCAGTATATCTCAGTTTAGGTTTGGTTGACCAAGTATATAGATCAGATTTACAGTTATTCAGTTATACAGATTTTTAGTTATTCAGTTTACAACTTATTTTTAGAATCATGTTTATACTTGATCTTGCATTCTCAGATATTTCATGTTCATGCATTCTTGCTCAGCTATCTCAATATTTTCAGCCAGTTCTCATCTCATATGCCAGTACATTCAAAGTACTGACTTCATACTCTTCTTTGCGCTATGATGTATTATACCATAAGTTCATAGGCATAGTTTACTAATTATAGTTAGATAGCCCAACGTTACTCAGTAGCAGGAGTGGTGAGTCCTCATCCATAGAGGACATTTTATCTTTTATTCAGTTACTTTA
Organism: Capsicum pubescens; assembly: GCA_030864215.1. Lineage (NCBI taxonomy): Eukaryota > Viridiplantae > Streptophyta > Magnoliopsida > Solanales > Solanaceae > Capsicum > Capsicum pubescens. The sequence goes on from CM061547.1 coordinate 143,514,026, forward strand.
GTATTATATTTTAATTAGTCAGTAGAAGTTATTTTGGGGCCTGTCCCATCAACACCATAGTCAGTTAGAGGCTTTCAGACAATCAGACAGTTAGTTAGACAGTTAGTCAGTATTTATTGTCTTATTAGTTATCTCAGCTAGACAGTTGAGTTTTCAGTATTTCCTAGATTTTTGTCTTATGGTTGATTTGATATTTTAGTATTTAGATTTATATTGCCTACTCAATTTATCTTTCACAGAAGTGTTATGCTAATATCTTATTTAGTGATCTCAGCAGGTACCAACTCATGGATTAACTTGTCACTTGTGACTGTAAGCACTATCGTCGTGACTAGGGGTAGCTTCAGGTCGTGAAAAAACTTGGTATTAAAGACTAAGGTTTTAACTGTCTTAGGGTGTCTGAAAGCCGCATTAAGTAGAGTCTTGTGCATGGGTGTAAGGCGCGACACACTTATGGACAAGAGGCTATGAAATATTTAAGGAAAGTTTCCCTTCTTTCAGTGTTAATGTCATGTGAAAAAGCATGATTCTATATTTAAATTCTCTTTCTAATTCATCCTTCATTCTGTTTACAGAAAATGCCTCCCAAGGGAAACAACATAAGAAGGAATACGGATCAGCCCGCACCACCAACTGTTTAGGAAGATCCCCTGAATGAGAATGTCTCTCATAATGAATTCACAACTACTTTTACTACCATATCCCATTTAGTATCTGTTTAGAACAACCTGTGAGTTGTTGCCCAGTGGAATATACAACTGCAATTAGGATTCAGGATTTCACTTAGATGAATCCCCTTCTGTTTTTAGGATCCAAGTCTGAAGAGGATCCACAGGAGTTTATCGATATGGTCCAAAAAGTGATGGATATTATGGGTGTTACTTCGAGTAAAAGTTCAGAGTTGGCTACAAACCAGTTGTAGGATATAGATCATATCTTGTTTAAGCAGTGGAAGGAGAATCAGGGTACAGATTTAGAGTATATTGAGTGGGAGGAGTTTGACATGGCTTTCCTAGATAGTTTCTTTCCCTTAGAGCTAAGGAAAGCTAAGGTGTAGGAGTTCATCAATTTGAAGTAGGGTAATATGAGTATGAAAGAGTACTCGCTTAAGTTAACTTAGTTGGTGAGGTATGCTCCTACCATGGTGGTAGATAATAGGTCTAGAATGAGTAAGTTTCTGTATGGTCTATCTAATAGAGTGGTCAAGAAGTGTAGGATTGCCATGTTGATTAAGGAGATGGACATATCTAGGCTTATGGTTTATGATTAGCAGATTGAGAAGGAGAAACATAAGGAGAGGGAAAGAGAGAATAGGTAGTTTTAATTTTCCTTAGCCAAGGTTAGAAGGTGGTAATCATTCATAATTCCATCATAAATCCTCATCCCCAGCTCCATCTACAACCAGTTCTCTAGTTCCTAAGTTCAGGAAAGATAGTTGGGATAGAGCATCAGGCTCTAAGTCATAGGATAGTGTGAACAGTGGTTGTACTAATCCACTTTGCCAGAAGTGTGATAGGCATCACCAGGGTGAGTGTAAGATGGGTGGTGATAGGTGTTTTAGATGCGGAAAACCATGCTACAAAGTCAGGGATTACCCGAGGGCTGGTCAGTAGGGTCATTTTAAAAGTCCTTTAGATCCAATAGGTCATTCAAATCGGCAATCTGCTACTTCCAACACAACTAGTGGGCAGCGTCAGAACAAGCTGTATACACTCCAGGATCGTCATGATTAAGAGAATTCTCCTGATGTGGTTACTGGTACATTGCAAGTCTTTCATTTTCATGTGTGTATTTTACTAGACCCCAGAGCTTCACTTTCTTTTGTGACTCCTTACATAGCAGTAGACTTCAGTGCCAGTCTTAAAACATTAGCAGAACCCTTCTCAGTATCTACTCTAGTAGGGAGCTCTATTGTATCCAGACGGGTATACAAGAACTGCCCGGTCACAGTATCTTAGAAAGTTACCTCAGTTGATCTTGTGGAATTAGAGATGACAGATTTTGATGTCTTTATTGGCATAGATTGGCTTTACTCATGTTATGATTCAGTCAATTGTAAAAATAGAGTCGTTCAGTTTTAGTTTCCAAATGAACCAGTTATTAAATAGAGGGGTAGTACCTCTGTGTTTAGGAGTCAGTATGTTTCTTACCTTCGAGTAAGAAAGATTATATCTAAAGGGTGTGTTTACCATCTTATTTGAGTCAAAGACTCTAGTTTTGAGACTCCGAGTCTCGAGTCAGTTTCAGTAGTGAGGGAATTTCTAGATGTGTTCCTTCAAGATCTTCTCAGAGTTTCTCCTGAAAGAGAAATTGACTTCAGAATAGATCTCCTTCTAGATACCCAGCCTATACCTGTCCCACCCTATAGAATGACTCCAGCTGAGCTTAAGGAGTTGAAAGAGAAGTTAAAAGATCTTTTAGATAATGGTTTCATCTGGACCAGTGTTTCCCCATGTGCGCTCCAGTCTTGTTCATGCATAAGAAAATGGTTCTCTCAGAATGTGCATTGATTATTGTCAGTTAAACAAATTCACAATCAAGAAAAGTATCCACTCTCCAGAATTAATGACTTGTTCGACCAACTTTTGGGTTCTAGCTATTTCTCTAAGATAGACCGCAGATCCAGCTATCATCAGCTTAGAGTCAGAGAATGTGACATTCTAAAGATAGCTTTCCGAACTCGGAATAGTCACTTTGAATTCTTAATTATGTCTTTCGGACTAACGAATGACCTGTAGCTTTCATGGACTTGATAAAATAGGGTGTTCAAGAAGTACTTGGACATGTTTGTCATAGTCTTCATTGATGATATCCTTGTTTATTCCCATAGTGAGAATGATCATACAGACCATCTAAGAATTGTGTTGTAGACTCTTAGAGATCATTAGTTGTTCTCCAAATCCAGTAAGTGAAAATTTTGGCTAAGATCAGTATCTTTACTGGCCATATTATTTTTTGTAATGGCATTCGAGTTGACCCTCTAAATATTGAAGCAGTAAGGAACTGGCCTAGACCCATCTCTCTATCAGATATCAGGAGTTTCTTAGGTTTTGCTGGCTATTACAGACAGTTTGTTAAAGGTTATCTTCTATTGCATCCCCCATGTCTTGATTGACCCAGAAGAAAGTCAAGTTTTAGTGGTCAGATTTTTATGAGAAGATTTTTCTGGAGTTTAAGAATTAACTTACTTCCCCTCCAGTGTTAACTTGTCTAGATGGTTCAAATGGATTTGTAGTTTACTGTGATGCTTCTAGAGTTGGTCTTGGTTGTGTATTGATGCAGAGAGGCAATGTCATAGCCTATGCCTCTAGGCAGCTTAAGCCCCATTAAAAGAATTATCCTACCTATGACCTTGAGTTGGAAGTTGTTGTGTTTGCTCTGAATATTTGTTGACACTATCTTTATGGGGTTCATTTTGATGTGTTCACCGACTATAAGAGTTTGTAGTATGTGTTCACGTAGAAAGATCTAAATCTTCATCAAAGAAGGTGGCTTAGGTTATTAAAAGATTATGATATAAGTGTGTTGTACCATCTAGGCAAGGCCAATGTAGTAGCAAAAGCCCTTAGCAGACTGTCTATGGGCAGTGTTGCTCATGTTGAAAAGGATAAGAAGAAGTTAGTCAGTAAGGTTCATCAGCTTGCTATATTAGGTGTTCAGTTGGTTGATTCAATGAAAGCTAGTGTGTGGGTTCAAAATGGGTCAGAATCTTCTTTGGTTACCGAAGTAAAAGTAAAGCAAGATAGAGATCTTAGTTTGGGTAAGTTGATGGAGACAGTTAGAGATCAGAAGGTAGAGGTTTTCTCCCAAGGAGGAGATGGTGTACTTCGTTGCCGGGGCAGATTATGTGTTTTGTGTGTTGATGATTTGAGATAGCGAATACTTGCAAAAGTACATGGTACGTGATACTCTATCCATATAGGAGCCACTAAAATGTACCATGATTTGTGGGAAACCTATTAGTAGAGTGGTATGAAGAAAGATATTGCAGAGTTTGTGGCTAAGTGTCTGAATTGTAAGAAGGTAAAGGTTGAGCACCAAAGGCCTAGTGGTACTTGCAGCAATTCAGCATCACCACTTGGAAGTGGGAAGTAGTAAACATGGATTTTATGATAGGGTTGCCTCGTACACGTCGTCAGCATGATTTGATATGGGTTATTCTGGATAGAATGACTAAATTATCTCATTTCTTGCCAGTTCATTGATGTGTGAGCTGATGCTAACACATTTGAAACTTTTAACTCTGAATAATTATGAGGTCTTAAGCAACTTTTGTTGTTTTCGATATTTTTTTAATGTGTTAATGCAGATACAAGTAATCGGGGAGGAAACAAAAGAAATGAAGAATAAATCAGCTGAAATCTGGTGTAAATAAGCTGAAGTATAGCTGATATCAATTATGAAGCACCATCATACATGGGATAGGCTGTCAAAGTTACAGTCAAGCTTAGACAGAACCTGAGAAACTGAGATGAAATATGACGACGTTTAGGATGGGCCATCAAATATGTGTCATGGCATCAAAATCGCTATCAACAAAAAACAGAGAATACTGATTTCCAGTGAAGTTGTGACGACAGTTGTCACGTGCTGTCAAGAATTTTAACACGTTGTCAGGTTTTTCGTCTGAAGAGTCAGAAGATAACAATTCACTGGTACCTTTGACGACATCTTGCACACGTCGTCAGATATTTGAAACGCCGTCAAGATCGTCGTCGTCCAATCCGAAGAGAAAACTAAAACTTTAATTTTATTTGTTTATTTAGGGTTGACTATTTAAAGACTTGTTTTAGGTTTTTTTAGAGATATCTCAATCTTGTTTTTTTGGAACTGGGGAGGAATGTACATTACCTCATTATTTTCATTAAGTATTTTTCTTGTTTTCCCCTTCAACACTTATCAACTATTGTGGATTATTCTCTTATGATTCAATTAAAGAAACAATTGGTGTTTTCATACATTCGTAAGTTTATCCATACTATCATGAATTCAACTTTTTATTTCGTTCATCAAATCATGAGAGACTAATTCCATTAGCCCGAGTTATGGGATCCATGGATTAGGGTTTGATATGCTGCTAGGTACTTAAAGGGTTCAAAGAGTAGTAGGACGTCTTGAAATTCTGTTGTTTTAACTTAAAATCTATTGGTTGCAAATAATAGGTTATGCCTTAGGTTTATTTGCTTGAACAGAGAAATAGACTAGAGGACGTGAATTATTAATAGGGACTCAGAAACTACCAACCTTCTATTTAATCATTAATGCCGTAACTGGATTAATCTACCTCAGATAACATCCTATTGGAAATAGGTAAGTTATCTAAGTTTGATAGAATTATATAAAAAATTGTCTGGTGGGGTCGAGAGATAAGTCAGATAGTATAGTAGTCAGCGATATTTTGCTGTTCCTACTTACTTCAAGAGTCTTAAGTAGTACCTAGTATCTTTCAATTCCCAAAACCTATAGTGAACATAACTCTAGTTTTCCATTTATATTGATTACAAACATTAATACTAAAACCCCATTTTATATTTTTGTATGATTTGTTTGAATTTAGCTTGTAGCTCTAATTTCAAACTAGTTTAATCGCTACTAACATTGTTCCCTGTGGATTTGACCCCGACTCTAAAGTTGGGTAAATATATTGACGACGACCGCCTTACACTAATTTGAGGTGTAAGTTGAGAGTTATCAAAAATGGTGCCGTTGTCGACGTTATGGGATCTATGGATTAGGGTTTGATATGCTTCTAGGTACTTAAAGGGTTCAAAGAGTAGTAGGACATCATAAAATTTGGTTGTTTTAACTTAAAATCTATTGGTTGCAAACAATAGGTTATGCCTTAGGTTTATTTTCTTGAATAGAGAAATACACTAAAGGACGTGAATTATTAACAGGGACTCGGAATCTACCAACCTTCTGTTTAATGATTAATGTTATAACTGGATTAATCTACCTGAGATATCATCCTATTGAAAATAGGTAAGTTATCTAAGTTTGAGAGAGTTAGATAATAAATTGTCTGGTGAGGTCGAGAGATAAGTCAGATAGTATAGTAGTCAGGGATATTCTGTTGTTCTTCCTTACTTCAAGAGTCTTAAGAAGTACCTAGTATCTATAAATTCCCGCAACCAACAGTGAACATAACTCTGGTTTTCCATTTATATTGATTATAAACATTAATACTAAAACCCCATTTTATATTTTTGTATCATTTTTTTGAATTTAACTTATAGCTATAATTTCAAACTATTTTAATCGCCACTCACATTGTTCCCTGTGGATTCGACCCCGACTCAAAAGTTGGGTAAATATATTGATGACGACCGCCGTACACTAATTTAAGGAGTAAGTTGAGCGTTATTATTCATACTTCTTATTCAGTGTAGGATTATAGTAGTCTCTATCTTAGGGAGTTGGTTAGGTTGCATTGGATTCCGTTGTCTATCATTTTTTATAGAGGTACTCAATTTACCTCCCACTTTTGGAAAGCTTTTTGGAAGGGTCTTGGTACCCAAATTTATCTTATTATAGAGTTTCATCCTCAGATAGATGGTCAGGCAGAGATGAACATTCAGACCTTAGAGGACATGTTAAGGGCGTGTGTTATTGACTTTAAAGGTAGTTGGGATGACTACTTACCTTAGATTGAGTTTTTCTATAACAACAGCTATCACTCCAGTATTTAGATGTCTCCGTTCAAGGCTCTCTATAGAAGGAGATGCAGATCTCCTATTGGTTGGTTTGAAGCATGTGAGGCTACAGTGATAGGGCAAGATTTAGTGTTTAAGGAGATGGACAAGGTTCATTTGATTCGGGAGTGGATGAAGACTGCCCAAAGCCATCAGAAATCTTATACAGATATGAAGAGAAAAGATCTTGAGTTTGAGGATGGTGATTTGGTTTATTTGAAAATTTTTCCTATGAAAGAAGTGAAGAGATTTGGCAAGAAAGGGAAGATCAGTCCCCGTTATGTTGGCTCATATTGAATCTTGAGTCATTTTAGGAAGGTAGATTATGAGCTAGAGCTGCCTACAAGTTTGCCGTCAGTACATCTGGTATTTCATGTTTCTTTGTTAAAGAAATGTATTGGTGATTCAGTTGTAGTTGTTCCTTTTGAAGATATGGATGTTAAGGATAGGCTTTCTTAGGAAGAATTTCTAGTCGATATCCTTGATCGTCAGATTCGTAGCCTAAGAAACAAAGAAGTTCCCTTGGTTAAAGTTCTTTGGTGGAATTATTCCTTTGAGAGAGCCACTTGGGAAGCAAAAGTAGATATGCAAACCAAATACCCTCGCCTTTTATCCGCGAACTCATATTCATCTTAAGTTAATGATCTTTCTCAGATTAACTCTTTTAGTTCCCTATTTCAGCTATGTAACTAACCTCCTGTCATTTCATGCATTCACAAAATCAGTTCAGTTCATGTATCATAACTCAGACTAAGTTATGTAATTATTCTTCTAGTTGTGCATGTTTAGTATATGATTTTAGTTTTCCCCATTATTCTCATTCTAACAACTCTCATTCAAGGATGAATATTCCCAAGAGGGAGATATTGTAATACCCCATAAAATCCTAGCTCAATTCAACTACCAAGTTGCATGTTTAAGGGGGTCCAAGACTTGAAAATTTCACTAAGTGTTGAGGACTTAGTCATGTTAAAGACCCCTAAACTTCGATAATTTTTATTTTGGTCTTCTTGACCTTGAGACATCGATTTTTATATGATTCATGATTGGGCTTGTTCAAATTAGGTCCCGGGAGAGTTTCAGAATTTATAGACGAGTATAGGGGTGGGTTTGGAAAATCGAAATAGAAGGATCACCGAGATAGACAGGCGCAGTTCCCTCCATTCCATCAGGGTAAGGCGTGCGCCACCCAAGTTATTCCCTCTCTCTAAGGCTAGAATCGATCGAGGTAGGCTGCTGCTCCAGGGCCCACGTCGCCCCTTTCTTTCGTGTCTAGTTTTTGTTTCTTGTCGTTTAAGGGTAATTGGCATAATTTCCCTTACCCCATAACACAAAATTGGGGCTCCCAAGGAGCACTATTTGCCCTTTTACTCATAAATCCTCTCAAGAAAACCATCTTTCAGCCCAGTAGCAAACCCTAAGTCTTTCACAAGAAATCAAGGAATTCAAGCTTCAAGTTGAAGAAATTCACAAGGAATCTTCAATAATCCATCTAGTGAGGTATGTGGGATGTTCATCCATATGTCCCTTCCACCCATGGAGTCCAAAAATCCTCTTTTTCTTAAATTATGGGTTTTTACATGTTCTAGATGAATTAGCTCCTTGAATCTCTTGTTAATTCAAGTACAAGATATTCTTACAAGTATTTCCAAGTGGAGTAAGTCGTTTCATATGTTAAGTGTTGATGTTTCTATGTTAAATCCCCAGATTAAGAAATTGGCCATGAAATCATGTCGTTTCCCATGTTTAAGGTGTTCCCATGTTAAGTGTTCCTGTTCTCTCATAATTGGGGTAAGTGTCTGTGCCTTGAGTTTTGAACTATGATTTCCATATTGCAGTTGCAAGCTTTGATATCATATTATTAATGTTTCATTCAGTTTTGGCGGGTTATGAACACCCGATACTTATGTGTTGTACATAATTTCATCTTTCCAAATACTTAGATGGTTAATCCATGAATTTTATTAGTATACTTACACATTTATGATCATGATGAGCACCAGTTGAACTCATTTCAGTACAGTATCAGTGTTAGTTCAGTTGGGAGTGGGATTTAGCATGGAGAAAATCAAGGGATGAGGGCTTACCTCCCAGTAGAGGGTGTGACCTTTAGTAGCAGTCCCTGAGTTCCTGAACTACGTAGCCAGCGTAGGTTTGAGATGCCTACCTGCCAGTCGAGGGTTGACACATATCTCATTAGAGCACCTACCAGTAGAGGGTGACTCCTAAGTCTTTCAGGACTCTATTAGTAGATCCACACAGCTAGTGCTAGTACCTATGGTATGATACTGATACCCTTCTAATTGGGATTACAAGTTAGACCCCGATTGGATCAAATTGGATTATGTCAGTTATATCATACCTCCCATAGTTTTAATCAGTATTTTATTATATATCAGTTTAGGTTTTCTTGACCAAATGTACAGATCAGATTTACAGTTATTCAGTTATACAAATTTTCAGATATTCAGTTAACAACTTATTTTCAGAATCATGTTTATACTTGGTCTTGCATTCTCAAATATTTTATGTTTATACATTCATGCTCAGCTATCTCATGCATTTCAGCTAGTCCTCATATCATATACCAGAACATACAAAGTACTGACCGTATACTCTTCTTTGCTCTATGATGTCTTATATCATAGGTTTAGAGGCTCAGTTTATCGATTGTAGTTAGACAGCCCAGTGTTGCTCAACATCTATAGTGGTGAGTCCTCATTCTTCAAGAATATTTTATCTTTTATTCAGTAACTTCAGTATTTTATTTTAATTAGTTAGTCGAGTTAATTGAGGGCCTGTCCCATCAGCTTCTCTGTCAGTTAGAGGCTTTCAAACAGTAAGTTAGACAATTAGTTAGTATTTATTAGTCTCATTAGTTATATCATCTAAACAGTTGGGTTTTCAGTATTTACCAAAGGTTTTTGGCTTGCGATTGATTTGATATTTCAGCATTCAGATTTATATTTCCTTCTCAGTTTATCTTCCGCACAGATGTTATGTTAAAATCTTATTCAATGCTCTCAACAATTACCATCTCATGGGTTAGCTTGTGGTCACTTATGATCGTAAATATCGGTTTTGCGACTAGGGGGTAGCTTCGGGTCATGACATTTTGTAAGGCTCTAAGAGATAAAAATATTATTGTTTTAAGGAGTCGTGGAGGTATGACAGTTGCCCTCACTAGTTTGGCATCATTGATTTTATCAGACACTACTGACGCCACCATTTCTTATAGTGCACCAATCACCATTGGTGCCAATGTATTAGAGACTGGGGTGACATCTGAGACCCCAGCAGATGACGAGTCCACACACAATGCCTAGGGTTCCACTGTCATTTTGTTTCCCTTAGTTCTTATAGTTTTTAATTATAATTATGTAGTGAGGACACTACATGTACTCCAAGTTAGGGGTGGGGTGTTCTACCACTTAGGGGGTTTTGTCACTATGTTTCTTATTCCCTGAGCGTGCTATCATAGTAAAATCGATATGTTTAGGATTTAAATTCAGTTTAGTATGATTGTGTGTTCAATTAGAAGAAAAATAGGTAGTTACACAGTCATTAAAAGGTTTTGAATGTTTTGATTTTGTCATTTTAAGGATACCCCTCCTATAAAATGATAAATATTGTGTTTTTTGTCTATTTCAAACTGTGACCATATTTGATCTTGTTATGGCAGTAAAATTATAGGCATGATAATCATAGCTTATCAATGCATTGACTGGATAGGTGATAGTTGATAATGTAGCCCTGTGCTATGTGTGTGTGAGTTACTTACGTAGTTTAACTGTGTGTCCGATCTAGAACTTGTTCGGTTAGTTTTGCCTAGGTTATAGGATAGCTGGTTAGCAAAGTATCATAGGTCATTCTTGAATAGTCCACATTTATCATAAAATGCTCTACCAAATGGAATAAATATCCCCTGATCCCAACTTTGAGCTTGAATAGACATTTTTTCACTAGCTCAATCACCTTCCAAATTTAATTACAATGAACCTACCTTGGCGCTTGTTCCCCATTTGATATTATATACCTCAACTCGAGTAAACTGCGTGAGTTGAGGGTTGTTATCCAAGGAGTGCATAATTAGAAATGGGTATGAAGAAGAAGTTAGTAAGTAAAAAGAATTTTCGTGTGGTAAGAAGAAAAAGATAGAATAAAAAATGAATAAAGTTTGAAAAAGAAAAGAGAAAGAGAAAAATTATGAAAAAATCACACTCAAATTATGAAAATAATAAATGACAAGAAGGGAGGAATGAAAGAAAAGTAAGGTCAAAAAGTGGAGCCTAAATTACGATAGTGCCGAGGAGGGTTGAGTTATTTTATCCATATATATCATACCCATCCCTAAGCCTACATTACAAGCCATTAAAAGTACCATAGTGATCCTAATTCAACCTTCAAAAAATTAAGGCATAGAAAATAAGGGCAAGCCTATGATATATTTTGTGCGTTGTATAAAATTCTTGTGAGAGTGAGTGTTTTGATTCAGTCCCTCTTTTGATATAAATGATTATGCTGTGAGGGTACATTATTTTGTGTTTGTGAGGGCGCATGTGTTGCACTATTAGTTGTTATTTGTTTGGTTAATTCCATTTGTATACATGCTCTATTGTCTGTACATAATAGATGTCATCTCTTGATCCCTCCATGTCATGGTAAGAAGCTATATATATATATAGGGGTTTTGATTAGAATGTATATGAGATGGTTACAAAATCTTTGATGATATGACTATCGTAAGTCTCCTAGGTTTCTCTTAGTTAAGCATCGTAGGAGCTTATTTTTCTTTGTTTGCCTAAGACATGCAAATGTTCTAGGTTGAAGGTATGTCTATGTCGTGGTCTCGTGTCACTTTCAACACTTAAAATAAAGAAAATATGCAATAACTTAGGTTTATTTGTGGATATGATGTGTTTGCTTAAGTGTTTTACAAGAAAATAGGTCTTGGTAGTGAATGGAACAAAAAGAATTGAATTTGGCTAGATATTGGCATTTTTTTCCTGACCATGACTCATTGGGTCACATTACGAGTCATGGCATGGACCGCACTGAGCAAAAATCCAAACCCTTGAAAAGATATAATAAAAGGAATTGGCATGATTCACACTACAATTCGTCAGGATAGGCGATGAGTCGTCATCTAACTCATTATAAAGAAGTATTCCAAAATCCCCACAAATGTGAAACTTAAGCCAGTGACCATGACTACTCCCTATGGGTAATCAAGAGGTGGACTAGTTATTCCTTAACTCATCCTGAACATAGATGGCCAAAGTCCTGAAAATCGACAAAGTGAGCTTCAGTGATGATAGATTTCACAATGAACCATCAGGAGTCCCTACGAGTTGTCACCAAGAGGCGTCACCAACCATCATAAAGCCAACTAATGGGTCATTGACATATGCAACGAGTCATAGACTTACCGAACGACACATTTTCACTGTCGACCTTGTTCTCCTATATTATTCAGGATAGAATTTTTTTTGTATTTATAAATACTCCTTTTATGTTTTATTTTTATAGTTTACGCTCTATTTTTTCTTTTGAGTTCATATACTTGTTCTCGAGAGTTTTTAAACATATTCAAAGATAAATCATAGTTAAGATTCATGGATTTATTCTATTTTTCTTATAAGTACATGGTTATATTTTATTCTTTGAATTATTGTTATATTCTTGCAATTATGAGTACCTAAAACCTACAACTAGGGTTGTGGGAACCATAATGGAATAACGAAGTAGGGTTCGAAGTACAAAGTGATTCTAGATTAGTGTTTATGCATGTACTGTTATTCCTTTTGCATTGATTTCTTTCTAATGATTGAAAATGTTAGAACTCATCTTATTCTTACATACCTGAACAAGGGTGTAGCATATTGGGAAAAGAGAATTATTAACGGAGACTTGGACCTACCAACCTTCTTTAATAGGTTGAGTCATGGATGCAAGAAAGCTAATCTGGGATCAATGATAAGGGTTAGATTGTAAAACTTATGATACTTGGATGGGTAATTGAGGATAGTCATCTAATAGGGGCGAACCAGTCATTTGCTTGAACTTAACTTATAGATTTTGCTTGCTAAGCACTAAAATAGATCACTAGAATGTAGAACATACAAAGTTATGAAATTACGGAAAGTGTCCCACAATTCTTGATCACAACTTACAATAATTCAACAACTGCTATTTTTTTACATACTGTCTCTAAACATAAATTCCCTAAAACCCCCCTTTACAAAAATAATTAACTGATAAATTAAACAACTGGATCGACCGAGCTCCTAGCCATATTCCCTGTGAGATCGACTCCAATCATGGTTGAGTTTTATATTTGATAGCGAATATATTATACTCTATTGCGAGAAATAATTTGAGCGACATCAGATTATACAATAATTATTCGGATTAAATATTTTTATATTATTTAAATGGTGTATTTTATTTTTTAAATATTTTAGCTAATTTAAATTTAATTAAGAACAAAATCATAAAGTTAATTCATAAGGCAAAAATCAGTTTAGATCATTAAAGATTATACTTTAAAAAAAAATAAAAATGAGAAGAGTATTAGTGAATGCATTTATGTGAAAAAATATTCTAAAATATACTTTAAAAAAAATTATAGTATTTTTAATTTACAAAAACTTTTAGCCCCTCAATTTCAACTTATTTGTCTGATTTTAACTTAACCCGAAATATTAAAAAGTAACAAAGATTTTTAAATTTTGTGGTCTTAAACTAAAGATATGTAGAAAGGACCAAAATATCTTGTGGTATAGTTTTCAAGAAGGGAAAGAATCATTCTTCTAAAACCAACTAAAAAATAAAATAGGGAAAAAATTGAAAACATATATATGATTTAATATTTTAGACATATTGAGAAATTGTCAATCTACCTTTAATTAATATAATGTCACAAAAATAACTAAAAAAGCAGAGTAGCAAAAAAAATTACACCTATAAATGTTAATGTACTTTGTGTTTGGGCTTAACACATACCAAATAACACTAGTTTGTGTGTGTGTGTGCGTGTATATATATATATATATATGATAAAAAATTTCTATAGTCCTGAAAAAAAATTTTGATCCTTAATGTTGCTGCACTTGAGTCGTGACTTTAGGTTTTGTCTTTCCCTTTTTTTTCTTATGTTTTATTGGCACTCAATTCTTTTTCTTTTAAGTCAACTTTTATATGAGTTTTTATGATTGGTGTATTTTGAGTCTCTGATAATTTACTCCTTCCATCCCGATTTAAGTTTTTTAGTTTGTTAAAAAAACCTTTGAATCTTGTATTTTAAAATTAAAGATGTACTTCCTTCATCTCATAGTAGTTATCTACTTTACCCTTCAAATTCTCTTAAGAAATCATAAATAAGAAGGGTGGTGTTACTAATTTAACCCTTCAGAAACTTCTTTGAAAAAAATAATAAATTTGTGCACACTTTTAAAAAGAATATCAATTATACGGATGAAATGGAGTTTTTAAATCTTGTGTCTCAAACTTGCCATGTAGAATATTGAAATAAAAAAACTTACTAGAAATGTATAAACATTTGTTGACACGATCCGAAACAGGGCCTAGTCATATCGGGTGCCTCAATCCCAACTAGGATCGGAGTCCACCCCTAATGCCTAACCATAACTGCTCAACACCCCATGTCGGAAGAATTCCGTACATATAACAAGAAGGAATAATCATAAATTAAATATGATCAAACGGTGTCAGCCCTAATACTAATAATAATGCCAAGGCTGACTCCAATACCGACACCGCACATGTCAACCCAAAGTAGTCTCACAAAGCCTCTATCCAAAATTAAAATAATATCTGATCGGGACATGCCCCCGACCATAGTAAATAACCAAAGTCTACGAAATAACAAAAGTATGTAGAGAAACTCATAACATGAAATAGAGTCTTTATGAGTATGTAAGCTCACCACGTCAATCCGACACAAAGCTATCCCCTTATCCAAGTCAATGAGCAGGTGGAGTAGTATGACCAGTTCCTGCATCGCATGGGGATACAGCGCCCGAAGACAGATTAGCGGGTGAACGCTAGTATGTACTCAAGAATAAGGATAAAATAATGCCGACATTTAAAACCAAGTAAGTAACCAAGTGAAATCAAATATATATATATATATAAATATATATATATATTTCATGCAGGGAAAGGGAATCGGATTTAGCATACATTTAAAATCTTAACCTGGGTTGTGTAGCTTGACCTTCCTAAAACCACCCACGGGATATATGGGTCCAGTGTTACACCCTGAATGGGCCTAGTGCGTGTAGTCGCACAAATCGGAGATATCATAGGAGATGGGGATTTCCGTGTACCCTTCGCCCTCCATGATACAATTATACAATTATAACGTACGGGATTCCCGTATACCCCACAAGTAGATGGTCACCATGACAAACCCTTAAGTCGGCAAACATAAGTTTCCAGTATCCGTCCATCAGACTCATACCTTCATAGTCAGCTATCACACCCCGCTATTTTTTCCCAATTAAAACCTTTAGCACATAACCAAACCACCAATTCTAAAAGTTAATAACCAAGGAATTATGAATTGGTATCATCATATCGACTATAGCTTGCAAGAAATGTCATTAGCCAACACTTAAGGGATTCTTATGTACCCTATGGACTCCATTATAAGAATCACTTGGGGGATTCTCGTGTACAATATAAGGTTTTTAAAACCAAAGCTATGGCCACCAAGGCCTTTCAAAACCATTTAAAACCAACCAAACCAAGTTAAGTTCCATTCCATATTATGCAATGCAAGGATTTCCATAAAAGTCAAACCACGTGACAAAACAATTCTCATAAGGTTGGACATCACACACTGTCCATCACACGAATCCTATTGCCCAAGTCATATCCATACCATACGAATAGTACCCTCAAGCCATATCCAAGATAGAATCAAAGGGGGTTGGACACTGGGTAACATACAAATTAAACTATACCACTCGTACCTTTAATGAACGACTTGTCACCACCAACTCATACCTACAATAGAAAATAAACCACCACACATTGGAAAATATACGAGATGGGTCACCTGACCCATACCCTCACCATAAGACTAGTATGGTATGCCGTATGATAATCAGAAGCTTAAAACTCAAGAAATTCCCAAGGGCCAAAACCCAGGGTGTTTCAATTCTCCCCCACTTGGATCATTCATCCTCGAATGATAGAACAAGACATTACAAAGATGATTTACCCCCTACAACCTCAACTCTAACCTTTAACTAAGTTAGAAAACAAAGATGCAAGAAATTGACCATTCCTTCAACTAAGTTAAAAAAGAAAGATGTGATAACGAACACATACCTTTTGAAAGAATTTTCGGAATAGAAAATAGGATTGGATACTTGGACTTTATGTCCTCTTCAGCTTCACAAGTATCCTTGTCGACCTTGTTGTTTCTCCATAGAAACTTTACCGAAGCTATGTCCTTGGTCCGAAACCAATGAACCTGCCAATCCAAGATCTCAACCGGGACCTTCTCATAAGACAAGAAATCCAAAATACCTATATCCTTGACAGTCACGATTAGAGATGGATCACCAATACACTTTCTCAACATAGAATTATGGAACACCAGATGAATGGAGCTCAAACTAGAAGAAAACTCCAACTCATACGCAACATTGCCAACTCTTCTCAAAACCGAGTATGAACAAACATATCGGGGACTGAGCTTTCCTTTCTTACCAAATTGCATCACTTCTTTCATGGGAGATACCTTTAAGAAAACCCTATCCCCAACCATAAAATCCAAGTACCTTTTACTCACTTCAGCATAGGACTTTCGGCATCCTGATGTCTATCTCGAATCACCGTTACCTTCTCCATGGCTTAGTGAATCAAATATGGGCCAAAAATATCCTCCTAGAAATATTGAACTACCCAATATGAGATCTATATCTCCTACTATAAAACACTTCAAATGGAGCCATCCCAATACTAGAGTGGTAGCTATTATTATAGGCAAACTCCATAAGATGTAATTTCTCAACCCAACTATCACCAGAGTCAATCACACAAGCATGAAGAATAGACTTCAATGTCTGAATAGTTTCTCTGTTTGCCCATCCGACTGCAGGTGGAAAGAAGTACTCAGACTAATCTTAGTCCCCAACCTTTTTTGAAAAAGCCGCCAAAATTTAGACGATAACTACATACTACAATCCAAGATGATAGAAATAGGTACCCCATGCAACTTCACAATCTCATGGAGATACAACCTTGCATAACCTCTTTCGAGAAAGGTAGTACTCACTGGAAAAAAGTGAGCTGACTTCATCATCCTATCCACGATAACCCAAACCAAATCAAATTGATTTTGAGACTGAGAAAGACTGATAAAAAAATCCATATTGATCACATCCCACTTCCATTAGGGAAACTCAATTTATCGATACAAGCCTCTAGGACTCATGTGCTTAACCTTCACTTGCTGACATACTATGCACTTGGCCACAAAATTAGCCACATCCTTATTCATATTATTCCACCAATACATCTTCTTTAGGTCATGATACATTTTTACCAAATTGGGATGAACAACATAGTGCGACTCATGCGACTCAGCCAAGATTCTTTGTCACAACCCATCAATATTGGGAATGTATAATCTCCCTTGATACCGTAAAGTACCATCACCACTAATCTCAAAGACCATCATACTCTGCCCCCCAACGTAACCCTTGATCCTCATCAACAAAGGATCTAACACTTGTTTCTCCTTAATTTCATCACTAAGAGATGACTGCATTACTTTTTGAATGAACACTCTACCATCCTCAGAGTATAGAAGACGAAACCCAAGGTTTGCCAAATGGTGAATATCCTTTACCAACTCCTGCTTCTACTTATCCATATGAGCTATACTCCCCATGGATAACCTACTAAGAGCATCAACAACTATATTAGCTTTACCTGGATGGTAGTGAAGAGTCAGGTCATAATCCTTGAGTAGCTCAAGCCATCTCCTTTGCTGAGGTTAAGCTCTTTCTGAGTAAACACATACTCCAGGATCCTATAATTATAAAAGATATCCATATACTCTCCATACAAATAGTGATACTAGATTTTCAATGCGAATACCACAGCTAACAATTCCAAATCATGGGTTAAATAATTCCTCTCATGGACCTTCAACTTCCTAGAGGCGCTATCACCTTACTATGCTGCATCAGAACATACCCAAGTCCCACACGGGATGCATTATAGTAGACCAGAAACCCATCAGTGCCTTCAGGAAAGTCAAAATCAAAGAAGAAGTTAGCTTATCATTTAGCTTCTCTAAACTACCATCACAAGCACCGGACCATAGGAATCTTACTTTCTTTTGAGTCAACTTAGTCAATGGGGCCGACATAGAAGAAAAACTATCTGCAAACTCCTGTAGTAGCCAGCTAAACCAAAGAAGCTTTGAATGTCGGTTGATGTCATGGGTCTAGGCCACTTCTTAACCACCGTAACCTTCTGTGGATCTACCATGATCCCCTCTTAGAAATTATATGACCAAAAAAGTGATAGCATTCAACAAAAATTCACATTTTTAAAACTTGGCATACAACTTCTGTCATTTCAGAGTCTGTAATACAATATGAAGGTGATTGAAATAATCCACCTCTCTCTAAGAGTATACCAAAATATAATTTGTAAACAAAATGATGAACAAGTTACGAAATAAATGGAAGACTCTATTCATCAAATCTAAGAATGCCGCTGTAACGCCCCAAAACTTGGTCTCAAGATGTCACATGGTGCTCTGGACTATGAGTAGCCTTAAGCTAACCCTGTCTACCTTCTACTAAGCCTTAATCTTATAATAAGGGAATATAGATGTATAATCATAATAAAATATGGAAATCTGTCTGAGCTAACTAAGAATCTCTGAATCATAATAGCTGAAATAATAGACTTAAGAGTCTGGAAAGTAAAAAATGAATAATCTAAATCATATGTAGCAGTCTGACAAGTCTCTACTACTAATATCTAGAGAGTCACTAGGACAAACCCCCAGCTGACTCGAACTGTCTAGAAAGAATACTGAATCATCTAAACTGATAGGCTAAAAATAAACTGAATGACTAAGTCCCCAAATAATGAGGACTCACCAACTGTCGGATGTAGATAAAGATAATCGAAAATCACCTACACTGCTGGAATTGAGCACCTGAACCTACATTATGAGACAATATAGCACATAGTCGTATATGTGGATCAGTACTTTGAGGACTTACTGAGTATATAGGGGTGAAATACATAAGTAAAACATCCTCTCATTATCATAATTTGTAAAACAATGCATGCTAAATATAAATGACTCACATAAGCAAGAATATCTAAAAAAAAAGTGAAATTTGAAAAAATAAGAAGCAAATCATACTTTATAAAACTAGTGAGTCATAAAATTTATTCTGAAAGTTGTACTAATGTCCTGTCTGTAAATCATACTTTCTAAGTGTAAAAGATCTCACTTCTATATCAGAAATCTAAAAGCTAAAATATGTAAATATTATCTTAGTGTTAAGCATAATCAGAATAAAGTTGTGAGCGTCTATAATTAGTTTTCTAAAATCTTTTGTATTATTCTTTTCTAAAATCTGTAGTTTGTAGGAAAAATACATTAAAAACTATTCTGAAAGTCTTTACTATAAGGGAAAATACTTTATTTGAAGCTTATATGTAAGGGAGGTTCTTCTAATGGACATATACCATGTGAGCTATCATGGAGTCCAACGTCTTGTTCTACTATGAAGAAAACCTCATGATGGGGAGAAGTGTCATACTCTTGCCAAGAAGTATAACCCAATCTAAGTGATCATATTTGTATTTTTCATTCATATAGAAATGGGAATAATCTAAATATGTACCTATGTTTGCTATGTAGTATTATGGAAGATAGGGCACGCCAATCCCACTCTTCTATCCCGATGCTAAATACTACTCCCTTTTTAATCCGTATGCCCATCTTATTGGAAATCCACTTTAAAAACTAGCATAAGGGTTATTACGAAACCAAATATGTTTTTATTTGATTCATTCTGTAAGTAAAGATAGTCTAATTTCTGTAATTTCTAATAAATCTGCAAAGTGGATTCCAATGTTATCTGAATATCAAAAGATCAAATCTTTACTGAAAATCTACAAAAAAAATTAAACTGAGTATCTGATGCTTAAAGCATAATCTTTCTTGAAATAATAGTGTTAAATCTAGGGATAATAATCCATGCATCAATCTCATGTCAAAACATTATAATAATCATGCTTGGTAATGAAATCAAAGATAATTCATCTCAAAATCTAGAAATTACTGAAATAGGCATGAAAATATGAAAATAAACATGCAATTCAAATTCTAAATCACTTGAAATCTCATAATCTTGCAATTAGAAATAATGGGTAGGAACCCTAATTTAAAACTTATGTATATTCATGTAAAGTCATGTAAATTTGTAGTTAAAAGCTAGTTTTGGGTACAAGGATGAAAGAGGATCCTTGTTCATAAACCCCACATACCTTGGTAGATGATTAGATGAAGAATCTTTAATTATTGATTCCTATTTGAGTTCTTGAAGATGAGTTCTTGATTATCTTGTCTTGGGAATCCTCAACTTGGAGCTTTCCTAGAGAAACAATGGAGGAATTTGATTTCTTGGAGAAGAAGCTTTGGAGCTCTAGGGTTTTTATTTGAGAGAGAATGGATGAAATAAGCATAAAGTGCTTTGAATATGCTAAATTCCTTGTTTATGACGAATTGGGGCCTTGGGAATTGACCAAAGTAACCCTTTTAAAACTTTAATAGGAATTGGAAAAGGGAAAAAAATCCCAATTTAATATGACACCACGAGCGCCACTATCGCGGTGGCTCACTCAAAATAAGACAATTGGGGACTAGAAATTCTACATGCCGAGAAGCTATCAAGGTGCACTACTTAAATGCCATTTTAGCCATCACCGCGATGCGCCAATATCGCGGTGAGCCACTGGAAATTGAAAATTAGGTAATTGAACCTCCTCACGATGCGGGATTATCATGGTGGTCCACTGGAATTTGAAAAATTGGAATTTAACTCTCATCGCGATGCAGTGTTTGCCCAAATGACATACTGCTTTACTAAAAATGCCATAACTTCTCAACCGAGTATCGGATTTTCATAAAATTGGTATCGATGGAAAGATTATTCAATTTACCACACAATGGAGAGTCTAATTCTAGAAAATTCTATACGTAAAAAAAGATATTCATTTTTAAAGCTAATTCTTGACATTCTAGGAGCAAAATTAAGCTAGGAAAAGTACGGGATATTACAATATCTCTCCCTTGGGGACGTTCATCCTCGAATGTGGCTAGTTAAGATAAGAATATTGAGGAATCTAAGCCTATAAGCTAGCATGCACAACTGAAATATTTGAATAACTGAATCTAAAATATATTGAGCAACTGATCTAATCTGCTAGTGCATAAATTTACATAAAAATAGCTATATGGCTGAATCTGAGACTGGAAAAGAACTGAATGAAGGAAGACTAATACCTTCGACTGGATCTGAGTTCTCGGAGAAGAGATGAGGATACTTGGTACGCATGTCTTCTTATTATTCCCAAGTAGCACCCTCAATGGACTGATTTTGCCATAGAACTTTGACCAAGGGAACATTCTTGTTCTTTAGCCTACAGATCTGATGATCAAGAATCTCTATATGAACTTCTTTATATGAGAGGCTATTCTGAATATCTGTACTTTCTAGAGGAACTATAACGGCTGAATCGTCCATGAACTTCTTCAACAAGGACACATGGAAAACTAGATGAACTAAGGATAAATCTGTGGGTAGCTCAAGCTAATACGCCACCTTCCTAACTTAAAATTTGGAAGGGGCCTACATAATGGGGATGAAGCTTCCCCCTTTTTCCAAACCTCTTCACCCCCTTCAAGGGTGAAACTTTGAAATACACAAGGTCATCTACCGCGAACTCAAGATCTCTTCTTCTTACGTCTGCATAAGATTTCTGACGACTGGGGTGCTTTCAATCTTTCTCTAATCATCTAAAATTTCTCCATAGATTCAAACA
Source organism: Capsicum pubescens (assembly GCA_030864215.1). NCBI lineage: Eukaryota > Viridiplantae > Streptophyta > Magnoliopsida > Solanales > Solanaceae > Capsicum > Capsicum pubescens. The sequence goes on from CM061547.1 coordinate 143,535,838, forward strand.
CCATGTATGGACCAATCAAAGAGGCCCCACCTACTTCGAACCAACCAACTGGCAATCTACATCATAGCCTATAAAGAGCCTCAAATGGAGCCATCTAAATTCTAATATGATAACTGTTATTATAAGCGAACTCAATCAACGGTTATTGTTCATCCCAACTATCTTTGAAATCAAGAATGCATGCCCTCAACATATCCTTTAAAGTCTGAATGGTCTTTCTGCCTGACCTTCTGTCTGCAGATAAAAAGATGAATTAAGATGAACCTGGGTACGAAGACCCTTCTGAAAGGTTTTTCAAAATTGAGAGGTAACTGAGTACCCCTATCTAAGATGATGCACAAAGGAACTCCATAAAATCTGACTAACTCTTTGATATACAGCTTGGCATAATCTTCAGTTGTGTAGAACGCGTGAAGTGACAAGAAATGCACTGACTTAGTCAATCTATCTATAATAACCCAAATAAAATCATGCTGACGACGCGAATGGCGTAAACCAGTCACAAAATCTATATTCACCACTTCCCATTTCCAAGTAGGTATAACAAACTCTTGTAATGTACCACCAAGTCTTTGGTGCTCTACCTTAACCTATTGACAAGTTGCACACTTTGCTACAAACTTTGCTATGTCTTTCTTCATACCACTCTACCAATAGATCTTTCGTAAGTCGCGGTACATCTTGGTAGCACCTGGATGAATGGAATAATGCGCACCATGCGCTTCCGCCATAATCCGCTGCCACAAATCAACAACACATGGCACACAATCTACTATGGTACCTCAACACACCATCTCACCCTTGGGAGAAAACCTCTACCTTTTGGTCTTTAACTGACTCCTTTAGTTTGACCAAACTAGGATCATTATCTTGCTTCTCTTGCACTTCCAAAAGTAGAGAAGATTCAGAACTACTCTAAACCCAAACATTCCTTTAGATGAATCAACCAATATCATACCAAATCTAGCTAACTGATGAACTTCTCAAACTAACTCTTTCTTACCATTCTCCACATGAGCAACACTACCCATAGATAATCTACTAAGGGCGTCTGCCACTACATTGGCCTTGCTCGAATGATACAAAACACTCATGCAAACCACCTTCTATGTCAAAGATTCAACTCCCTCTGAGTAAACACATACTGCAAAATTTTGTGATCTGTGAACACATCAACATGCACCCCATAAAGATAATGTCTCCAGATTTTCAAAGAAAACACAACAATATCTAATTCAAGATCATGAGAAGGGTAATTCTTTTCAAGAGGCTTAAGATGTATAGAGGAATAGCACATAACCTTACCTCTCTGCAGCAACACACAACCTAAACCAACTCTAGAGGCATCACAATACACCAGAAAACCATCTGTACCATCAGGTAACGCTAAAACTGAAGCTGAAGTGAGTTGAGTCTTTAACTCCTAAAAACTCTTCTCACAGGAATCTGACCATTGAAACTTAACTTTTTCTTGAGTCAATCTAGACATAGGAGATGCAATAGATGAGAAACCATCAACAAAATGTCTGTAATAGCTAGCTCAACCTAAAAAACTCCTAATATCTGATGGAGAGATAGGTCTAGGCCAATTTCTTATGGATTCTGTCTTTTGGGGATCAACTCTAATACCCTCACTGGAAATAATATGACCAAGGAAATCCACTGATCTTAGCCTAAATTCACATTTTCTGAATTTGGCGAACAACTAGTGATCTCTAAGAGTTTGCAATTCAATTCTAAGATGGTCTGCATGATCATCCTCACTATGAGAGTACACATGAATATCATCGATAAATACTATGACAAACATCTCCAAATACTATTTAAATACTATTCATCAAGTCCATGAAAGCTATTGGGGCATTTGTTAGCCCGAAGGACATGACTAGAAACTCAAAACGACCATAACGGGTTCTGAAAGCTATCTTTGGAATATCACATTCCCTTACTTTAAGCTGATGATAGATGAATCTAAGGTCTATTTTTGAGAAGTAACTTGCAACTTGGAGTTCATCGAATAAGCTATCAATTCTAGGAAGAGGATATTTGTTTTTGACTATAACTTTATTTAGCTGATGATAGTTAATGCACATTTGCAAATACCTATCTTTCTTTTGCATGTATAGGACGGGAGCGCCCCATGGAGAAACACTAGGCCTTATGAAACCTTTATCTAAAAGATCTTTAAGTTCCTCTTTTAACTCTTTAAGCTCGGCGAGATCTATATGATAAGGAGAAATAGAAATAGGCTGAGTATCTTAGAGAAGGTAAATCCCGAATTATATTTCCCTATCGGGAGGTAACTCTAGCAAATCTTTGGGAAAAACATCAAGAAACTCATTGACTACACTTACTAACTGAACTGTTGGAGTCTCAGATTTAGTGTCTTTGACTCAAACTAGATGATAGATACACCCTTTGGAAATCAACTTTCTGGCTTTAAGATATGATATGAAATGACTCTTGGGAGATGTTGAATTACCTTTCCACTTAAAGACTTACTCATCTGGAAACTAGAACTTCACCACTCGGGTGCGACAATCTATAGATGCATAATAGGAATGGAGCCAATCCTTGCCAATAATAAGATCAAAGTTAACCATATCTAACTCTATTAAGTCTGCTAACATAGTTTTATAAAGGACAGTGATAGGACACTTTCTATATATCTATTTGGCAACAACTGACTCACCTACTGGGGTAGAAACTAAGAAAGGCTCAGGGATCATTTTAGGACTTATTTCAAATTTCACTGGAACTAACGGGGTCACATAAGAAAAACTCGACCCAGGGTCTAACTATAGATAAAAATCAAGATGAAAGACACGAAGCATACTAGTAACAACATTTGGTGAATCCTCCTGCTCCTAATGGGATGGTAAAACATAAAACCGATTTTGGCACTGATCACCACCGGTACTGAATGATGCACCCTGGGGAGGGACTGGGTGACCTAAAGGAGCTTGTGCACTAGTAGCCCGAGTCTGGGGACAAACATCTCTGTTTCCCTGCTTAGCATGCAAACACTCTCTAATTCTATCACCCAACTTACCACAACCATAACAACCCTTATGTCTAGTCAAGCACTCTCCAGTATGGTTCTTACCACACCTAGCACATGAAGGATAACTAAGCCTTTCACTTACACTATTCTGAGATATGGACATAGAGAACTTAGCCTACTGCTCTTGTCTAGCTCTGGGAGTAGGAGCACTAGCTGAAGATGGTGCTGGCATAGATGAATGATTTTGAAACTACAAATGATATCCCCCTTTAGACCTAGCCTGGACATACTCAAACTACTCTGTTCTAGACTTCTTATTACTCCTCTATCCTCCGTTCAACTTTTCTGCCTCGATCTGCTGGGCATGAATCATCAACCTAGCAAGATCCATGTCCCAATAAGCATGGAATTTCTACACTCCTTAACTACCAAGCTAGATATGCCAGTAACAAACTTACTCATACTTTCCATAGGATCAACTATCGTATTAGGGGCATACTTAGACAACTGATTGAACTTAAGGCAATAATCCTTCATTGCCATCTAGACCTTCCTCAAATTCACAAACTCCTCTATCTTAGCTTCTCTTATTTCATGCAGAAAGCACCTGTCTAGAAATGCATTCTGAAATACTTGCCAACTTATAGGAGATGGATTCTCACCTTTATCATTCTTCCATAAGACTACCCAATCATACGCTACATCCTTCAATCTATGAGATTCTAACTCTACACACTTCTCTTTAGAAACAGGCATAATTTGGCTGATCTTCTTAACCTTATCTAAATAAAGTTGTGGGTCTTCTCCTACTTTTAACCCAAAGAACTCTGGCGGATTTATTCTCATGAATCTCTGATTCTAGTTGCTGCTAAATCAACATTTTTCTGAAGTAGGACTGTAGCCTAATGGTTTCCCAGAACATTAGTAGTCATAGCTTAGGCCAATGCCTAAAAAGAAGCCCTAAACTTAGTATAGGATACATTCTCATTCAGAGGATCGGCATGTTGGGGTGGCTGGTTATTATTTATGTAGGCATTAGCTTGACGAGGAGGCATATTCAATTGTCACGTAATAGCATGAGTTAAAAATAGATAAAGATAGTGTAAGACCGATAGATCATGAGAGAAATAGATGATTTCCTAAACACATCTCGTAGCCTCTTGCTTATAAATGTGGCACGCTTTATACCCATGATCAAAACTCTATGTAACGCAACTTTTCTGACTCCCTAGGACTCTTATAAACCTTAGGCTTTGATACCAAGTTTGTAACGCCTTGAAACCTGGTCCTAAGAAATCAAACGATGCTCAAGACTACGAGTAGACTTAAGATAACCCTGTATGCCTTCTACTAAGCCAGAATCTCATAATAATGGAATATAGATGTATAATCATACTAAAATACATAAATTTATCTAAGCTAACTGAGAATCTCTGAATCATAATAGCAGAAATAATAGACTTAAGAGTCTGAACAATCAAAGCTAAATAATCTAAATCATATCTAGTAGTCTAACAAGCCTCTACTACTAATATCTACAGAGTCACAGGGACAAACCTCCAGCTGACTCGAACTGTCTAGAAAGAATACTGAATCATCTAAACTAATAGGCTAAAAATAAATTGAATGACTAAGTCCCCGAACTATGTGGACACACCAACTGTCGGATGTAAATAGAGATGCTCGAAAATCACTTACGTTGCTAGAACTTAGCACCTGAACCTACATTATAAGACAATATAGCACATATATGTCTATGTGGATCAGTACTTTGAGGATGTACTGAGTATATGGGGTGACATGCATCAGCAAAATATCATCTCATCATCATAATTTGTAAAATAATGCATTCTAAATGCAAATGACTCACATAAGCTGGATGACAACGCTCAACTTACACCTCAATTTAGTGTAAGACGGTCATCGTTAATATATTTACCCAACTTTGGAGTCGGGGTCAAATCCATAGGCAACAATGTGAGTGGCAATTAAGCTAATTTGAAGCTATAGCTACAAGTTCAATTCAAACAAATGGTACGAAAATATAAAATTAAGATGGGCGTTTTGAAAGTATCAAGTAATATTGTCACTTCAATATTAATGTTTGTAATCAATATAAATGGGAAACCAGAGTTATGTTCACCAAGGGTTTCGGGAATTGACAGATACTAGGTAAAGCTAGAGATTCTCAGAATGATTAGAACAACAGAATAGCCCTGACGATTATACTATCTGACTTATCTCTCAACCTCACCAGAAAATTTATTATCTAATTTTCTCGAACTTAGATAACTTATATATTTCCAATAGGATGTTATCTCAGGTAGATTAATCCAGTTACAACATTAATCATTAAACAGAAGGTTGGTAGCTTTCGAGTACCTGTTGATATTTCACGTCCTGTAGTCTATTTCTCTGTTAGAAGCAAATAAAACCTAAGGCATAACCTAATGTTTGGAACCACTAGATTTCAGTTAAAACAATGGAATTTCAAGATGTTCCACTACTCTTTGAATTCGTTAAAAACCTAGTATCATATCAAACCCTAATCCATGGATCCCATAACCTCGGTTAATGGAATTAGCCATTCATGATTTGATGAACAAAATCACAAGTTGAATTCATAATGATAAGGACAACTTACGATTAGATGGAAAACAACAAGTAGTTTCTTCGATTGAATCACAAGGTAGAAACCCAAAAATAGTTGATAAAAACAAGAACAATAATTGATATAAGAGAGCAATGTTACATGCCTCTGTTCCCTAGGTTAATTATTTGATATATAATGATAGATCCCCTCCATAAAACCCCAAAACAAGTCTTTAAATAGTAAATCCTAAATAAGGAAATAAAATTAAAGTTTCAGTTTTCTCTTCGGTTTAGATGACGATGCTTTTGACGGCGTGTCAGATTCCTGACGACGTGTGCGAGATGTCCTCAAAGGTTCCAGTGAATTTTTATCTTTGGCCTCATCAGAATGCAATCCTAATGGCGTGTCAAAAATACTAACGGCACTTGAAAACTGCCATCATATCTTCACTGGAAATCTAAATACTCTCGCTCTGGTTGACAGCGATTTTGATTCCATGTCCCATATTTGACGGCCCTTCCAAATCAGTGTCACATTTCCTCTCAATTCTTCAGGTTCTGTCTAAGCTTAACGGCAACTTTGATAGCCTGTCCCATGTATAACAGCGCTTCAGAATTAACGTCAGCTACTATTCAGCTTATTTACACCAGATTTCTGCTCTTCTGCTCCATTGTTATTTATTTCCATACATCTTGGCTTTCCTACAAAATCTTAATAAATAACATCAAAAACACCAATAATTACTTAAGAACTTACAATTATTTCAACTTAAAAAGTTTTAAATGTTCTACAAAAATCTAGCACATCAACACTCTCAACTTAAAATAATTGCTTGTCCTCAAGCAACTACATAACACCATACTACGATGTGTAACAAAGAGACACATAAGATACCTATCAAAGTTGATTATCAAGTTTAGCTCAAAATTCATGCCACTCTCCATATTCAATTACTTATAAATCTAATTGTGTATATCAATGAAGATTAACAATGTGACCCAAAGAAATCTAGATATGGCATCAATTAAGCAACAATAACCATGCATATGTACAAGTTACATTACCCAAACAAGTAAATATCTACCAATGAAACCGATGTTCCCTTACAACAAAGAAGTCCTTCCTCACTCATATATGAACTCAAGCATGTCAATGCGGGGATGGTTAAGAGACACTCACTCTCAAAAAGGAATTCCAATCAATGCATGTCAAATACCATATGCTTGCCCTTATTTTCATTACCAAGGTATCCAAACAGGTAAGTTAGGATCATTATAGGTATTTTCTTTGGCTTGTAAGGTAGGCTAAGGGCTGGTATGATATTCAATGGCATTTAGATTGACTAAGCTTCCTTGGCACTACCTTAACTTTTGGGGTTCACTTATTAACCTTTTTCTTCCCTTTCTCATTTTCTTGATCACACATTATTCAGGATGGATGTGGCTTTTCTTTTTCATTATTTTTCTTTTCTTATTCTTCTTCCACACTACCTAGCTTTTTATTCCTTTTCACTTATTCTTTTCCTTTTATTCTACCTTTCTTCATATCCAGTTTATATCACACACCCCTATGATAGCCACCCTCAACTTAGGTTGTTTACCTAAGTCAAGGTGCACAGTGTCCAAGGAGGACCAAGGCCAAAACAGGTTTATTATGATCTAAATGGGAAAATGATAGGTCTCATAGAAAGAAATGGTAAATTCAGGCTCAAAATAGGGATCAAGAGATATCATGCATACAGGGAAGGTCATTTAGGAAAAAAAGTGACTTAAAAATCAAAATGTCCTATGATCCTTTCCTAACCCCTATCTTTCAACCAAGGTAAGACTAACCGGGCAAGTTCTAGATTCAACACACACAGGGAAATGAGTAAGACCTCACACACACATAGCACAATGGTACATCATAAGCTAGTACTCATTCGGTTCATGCAATTGTTAGCAGTGATTATCATGTCCCTAGTACTAATTCCATAAAAAGATTCACAGTAGCCACATATAAATGCATGCCACTTAGTTATAAAATAGACCAATGGAGAGGTGTTTATCAGTCTTAAAAATCAACAAAAATATGTCAACTGCTCTAGATACTTATTTTTCTCCAGTTAACCATAACACATCACAAAACAAACATAATACGCCTAAACATGCCTGCTTTACTAGGAACAAGACTCCAGGGAAAAGAGGCACGGCAACAAAAAGCCCTGGATGACATCACACCCACAAGTAGCCCCACCCTCAACATAATGTCATGTAGTGTTGCCAACACGTCAATCCAAAACAAGAGAGTTAGAAATATACCTGTGGCACCATGGGTGAGAAGATTTGATGTCAATCACACAATACAAATACAACTAACAAAATACCTTGGGTTGCCTCCCAAGAAGCGCCTAATTTAGTGTCGCATCACGACTCAACTCAACTCAACTTTTCCTCCATCTTGAGGATATGAACTTCACTCCCAACTTAGAGTCCATCTTCTTGCCTCGCTCATAGGGAGATGGTACAAAGATTAAGAAGCCGAGTAATGGATGATGCATAGTAAACAACTCATCTTTGAAGCAAGGTGTGTTTTTGTGTTGCTTATCAAGTGTAAAATAAAGAATATAGGATTCTTGTTCCTCATCTTCACAGTCTTCCAATATTTTAGATAATTCCACATACAAGTATCATCTAAACATAATGTGGAAAAATGCTTTGAGTGTGGCCCAATAAATCCTACTTTAAAATTTACACTATCCTCTACACACTCACTTTTATTCATCTTCTCAACATTTTTACTTTGAATTGGGCTAGAGTTTTCATAAGAGATTGGCTTGGCTTCTTCTTTTGCCTCTAGCACCATTTCCTGGATCTTGGCATCATCCCTTATGGTTGGCTCGGTTGGTTGGGAAATCTCCAAGGGTTGATCAACATCAAGCTCATCATCAGTATAGGAATCTTGCTCTTCATCATCACACTCTTCCATTATTTTAAATGATTCCATAGACAAGATATCATCTAAACATAATGTAGAAAAGTGTTTTGGATGATTGACCTCGATATCCATCTCTTCTATCCTTTCTTTTCCCTCATTAAATGCCCTAATGTCTTGACGTATGTAACAAATGGTATCATTCGTTGTGTCTATACAATTCAACATTAGTTGAAGCATAGCTTCAATGTCACTCTTTCCAGTGCTGCGTTCTTACTTTTCTTGACCATAAGACCTGTCATACTCATAAGAAGAACTAAAACTTGGTTTAGAGCAATAGAGGGAGGGGGCATTTGGGCAATCCCTCCAATGTATATCTTGACCACAAAATAAAAAACAATTATACTCCCGGTAGGATGGAGATGGTGCACACATCTCTCTCCGGGGAGCATATCTATAATCTTGCCAAAAATGGGATCCATCACAATATGGACATGTATCATCCAGATAAGATTTCCAACCATCAAACTTACATTCATTCCATGATGCCATAGTAAGAAATAAAAAAAATAAAAAAAATATTCCTAACACAAGAAACAAAGGAAATTACAAGCAAATATTTACAAGTTTGAATTCAAGCAAGTAAGCTAAAATTCCAAACTAACTCAATATGCCAAATTGTTCCCCGACAACAACACTATTTTTGATAACGCTCAACTTACACCTCTATTTAGTGTAAGGCGTTCGTCATCAATATATTTACCCTACTTTGGAGTCGGGGTCGAATCCACAGGGAACAATGTGAGTGGCGATTAAGCTAATTTACAGCTATAAATATAAGTTCAATTCAAACAAATGGTACGAAAATATAAAATTAAGATGGGGTTTTTGAAAGTATCAAGTAATATTGTCACTTCAATATTAATGTTTGTAATCAATATAAATGGGAAACCAGAGTTACGTTCACCAAGGGTTTCGGGAATTGACAGATACTACGTAATGCTAGAGATTCTCGAAATGATTAGAACAATAAAATATCCCTGATGATTATACTATCTGACTTATCTCTCGACCTCACCAGACAATTTATTATCTAATTCTCTCAAACTTAGATAATTTATCAATTTCAAATAGGTTGTTGTCTCAAGTAGATTAATCCAGTTACGTCATTAATCATTAAACAGAAAGTTGGTAGCTTTCGAGTCCCTGTTGATAATTCACGTCCTCTACTCTATTTCTCCGTTAGAAGCAAATAAAACCTAAGGCATAACCTAATGTTTACAACCACTAGATTTCAGTTAAAAAAACAGAATTTCAAGATGTTCCACTACTCTTTGAATCCATTAAACACCTAGTATCATATCAAACCCTAATCCATGGATCCCATAACCCCGGCTAATGAATTTAGCCACTCATGATTTGATGAATGAAATCACAAGTTGAATTCATAATGATAAGGACAACTTATGATTAGATGTAAAACAACAAGTAGTTTCTTCGATTGAATCACAAGGTAGAAACCCAAAAATAGTTGATAAAAATAAAAAGAATAATTGATATAAAAGAGCAATGTTACATGCCTCTCTTCCCTAGGTTAGTTGTCTGATAAATAATGATAGATCTCCCCCCATAAAAAACCAAAACAAGTGTTTAAATAGTAAATCCTAAATAAGGAATTAAATTAAAGTTTCAGTTTTCTCTTCGGTTTAGATGACGTTGATTTTGACGGCATGTCAGATTCCTGATGACGTGTGCGAGATGTCGTCAAAGGTTCCAGTGAATTTTTATCATCTACCTTATCAGAAGGCAATCCTGATGGCGTGTCAAAAATTCTGACGGCACGTGAAAACTGCAGTCATATCTTTACTGGAAATCGGCATACTCTTGCTTTGGTTGACGACGATTTTAATGCCATGTACCATATTTAATGGCCCTTCTGAATCACCGTCATATTTTCTCTCAACTCTTCAGGTTCTATCTAAGCTTGACAGCAACTTTGACGGCCTATCGCATGAATGACGGTGCTTCAGAATTGACGTCAGCTACACTTCAACTTATTTACACCAGATTTCAGCACTTCTGCTCCATTGTTATTTATTTCTATGCATCTTGGCTTTCCTACAAAATATTAAGAAATAACATCAAAAACACCAATATTTACTGAAGAACTTACAATTATTTCAAGTTAAAAAGTTTTAAATGTGCTACAAAAATCTAGCCCATCACTGAAATATCTAGAAAAAAATTGAAATCAGAAATAACAAGAAGCAGATCATACTTTATAAATCTAGTGAGTCATAACATTTAGTTCTGAAAGCTGTACTAATGTCCTGTCTGTAAATCATACTATCTAAGTGTAAAAGTGCTCACTTTTATATCTGAAATCTGAAAGCTAAAATATGTACCTATTAAATTTCTGTAAAACATAATCTGAATAAAGTTGTAAGCCTCTACACTTATTTTTCAAAAAGCTTTTCTATTATTCTTTTTCTAAAATTTGTAGTCTATTGGGAAAAATACTTTAAAAATAATTCTAAAATATTTTACTGTTAGGAAAAATACTTTATCTGAAGCTTATCTGTAAGGGAGGTTCTTCTTAACGACATAAACAATGTGAGCTAACATGGAGTCTAACGTATTGTTCCCTTATGGGGAAAACCTCACGATGGGGAGAGGTGTCATACTCTTGCCAAGGAGTATAACCTAATCTAAGTGATCATATCTATATATCTATCATCCATATAGAAATGGGAATAATCTAAATTTGTACCTACGTTGTCTACGTAGTCCTGTGGAAGATAGGGTACACTATCCCACACTTTCAGTTCGGTGCTAAATACTTCTCCCTTTTTAATCTGTATGCTCATCTTATTGGAAATCCACTTTAAAAACTAGCATAAGGGTTATTACGAAACCAATTATGTTTTTATATGATTCAATCTATTTGTGAAGCTAATTTGATTTCGGCAATCTATAATAAATCTGTAAAGTGAATTCCAAATCATATCTGAGGATCAAAAGATCAAATCTTTACTAAAAATCTGCAAAAAATTAATCTAAGCATCTGATGCTTAATGCATAATCTTTCTTGAAATAATAAAGTTCAATCTAGGGATAATAACCCATTCATCAATATCATTTCAAAACATCATAATAATCATGCTTGGTAATGAAAACAAAGATAATTCATCTCAAAATCTGGAAATCACTACAATAGGCATGAAAATATGAAAATAAACATGCAATTCAACTTCTAAATCACTTGAAATCTCATAATCTTGTAATTAGCAATAATGGGTATGAACCCTAATTTAAAACTCATGTATATTCATGTAAAATCATGTAAATTTGTAGTTAAAATCTAGTTTTAGGCACAAGGATGAAAGAGGATCCTTGTTTATAAACCCCACATACCTTGGTAGATTATTAGACTAAGAATCTTGAATGATTGATTCGTATTTGAGTTCTTGAAGATGAATTCTTAATTATCTAGTCTTGGGAATCCTTAATTTGGAGCTTTCTTGGAGAAACAATAAAGGAATTTGATTTCTTGGAGAAGAAGCTTTGAAGCTCTAGGGTTTTTCTTTGAGAAAGAATGGATGAAAATTAGCATAAAGTGCTTTGAATATGCTAAATTCCTTATTTATGATGAATTGGGGCCATGAGAATTGACCAAAGTGCCCTTTTTAAACTTTAATTGGAAATGGAAAAGAGAAAAAAAATCCCGATTTAACATGCCACCGCGAGCGCCACTATCGCGGTGGCTCACTAGAAATAGGACAATTGGGAACTGGAAGTTCTACGCGATGCGAAGCTATCGCGGTGCACTACTGAAATGCCATTTTGGCCATCACTTCGGTGAGCCAATATCGCGGTGATCCACTAGAAATTAAGAATTGGGAAATTGGACCTTACCGCGATGCGGGCTTATCTCAGTGGTCTATTGGAATTTGACGAATGGTAATTTAACTCTCACTGCGATGCGGTGTTTTCCCAGATGGCTTACTTCTTTACAAAAAATGCCCTAACTTCTCAAACGAGTATCAGATTTGGGAGAAATTGGTATAGATAGAAAGCTTATTCAATTTCCTACACAACAGAGAGTCTAAATTTGGAAAATTCTATAAGTAAAAAAAGACATTCATTTTTAAAGATAATTCTTGACATTCTAGGAGCAAAATTAAGCTAGGAAAAGTATGGGGTATTACAACCACCTAGATTGATCAACCCAAAAGACATAACCAGAAACTCATAATTACCATATCGGGTATGAACAGAAGTCTTAGGGATATCCTCCTCCCTAATATTTAACTGATAATACCTAGAGCAAAAATCAATCTTGGAGAAATACTTAGCACCCTGCAATTGATCAAACAAATCATCCATCCTAGGAAGGGGATACTTATTCTTTACCATCACCTTATTAAACTGTTGGTAATCATAAGAAAAGAGTTTCAACATACCAGTCACGAGATCAGGTGATGCCTCTGACTCTTGAGGAGTAGTTAGAGAATAAAGACTATTCTAACTAGTGGCGAATCCAGATAGGGCACCCTTTGGTGTTGGAGCTGAAGAAGAGGCAACAAGAACCTTGTTTTCCCTAAAGAAAACCTTATTAACAAGACGGTTTCTAAGTATGTGCCCTGGATGACCACATTTGAAGCACTTTTCCCTTTTATTATCACAAAAAACTCGGCGCAATCTGCCACAAAACCTACATGGAGGATATGATGAAGCTGACTGAGCCATACTATCCTGAGATTGGACACCCTAGACACTAAAGTTTTCACTACCATAGAAACTCCTAGCACTCAATGGCTTTGGGTAAGTCACACTAGCCATCCATTAAGATCCAGAATTGCCTCACTTCTTCTTAGTCCACTTACCACCATCCCTGCCACTCTGTTGTTGACTACCACTCTGCTCAAAGATCATAAACTTCTTTCCTTGCCTCTTCTCTATCTCAACCTATTTTTTGTTTTCTTTGCCTACCTGCTACATGTATACCACTAACCTGGAGATATCCATGTCCTTGATCAACAAGGCTTCTTTACTCTCCAAGATCAACTTACGAGACAGTCCTAAAGAAAACTTATTCATCCTCACCCCCATACAAAAAAATAACTCCAGAGCATACCACAATAATTGGTGAAAGTTCAAGGCATACTCCTTGACTGACATCTTACCTTGCTTCATATTAACAAACTCTTTCATTTTTGCTTTCCTTAACTCTTGATAAAAGAAGCAGCCTAGGAAAGCATTAGAGAAATCTTTCCATAAAGATGACTTAACATTGTCACCCCTTGTTTGATCCCATTCCTCGTACCATTCATATGCCACATCCTTTAGTTGGTAGTCGGCAAACTCCACGCTATCCACATTCGTGGCATGCGTAACTCGAAAAATCTTTTCCATCTCATCCAAAAAATCTTAAGGATCCTCTTTAACCCTAACACTCGTTAAGGTCGGAGAGTTCAACCTCATGAGCTAGCCAACCTTTGTGGCCTCAGAAAATAGAGTGATGGGAAGACCACACTCAGACTGAGTAGCTACCAACTGTGCCAATATATGAATGGACTGACAAAACTCAGAGTTATCACTTCAGCCTGAGGATTTTGATATGGACTAGATGAAATCGGTGAAACTCTAGAACAATCAAGAACTGGAACCCTAGACCGGGTGTGGACTCCATAAGTAGAGCATGTCCTATCTACATTGTCCCTAGTTGTGATGAAGGAGTTTCCATGAGCTTCACATCAACGCGGCATGATTTGGAAAGAAAATAAATAGGAATAAGATAAGAATTCAAGACTCATACTCTACAGATTAAAAACAGAACACAAGAAAGAGAAACATTCCTAAATAACTTGTATCCAATCCCTTATGAGTGTGGGGCGCTACACACCCTTAAAAGAGACTCTACTTAACACATATTTATGAACTCCAAATTGACCATGAACCTAGGGCTTTGATACCAATTTTACATGACCCAAACCAGGGCCTAGTCGTGTCGGGTGCCTCAAGCCTAACCGGGATAGGACACCACCCCAATGCCCAACCATAACCGCCCTATTACATTAACTTTGTATATATAACAATATGGAACAATTATAAATAAAATACATTCAAATAGTGTTATCCACAATACCAATATCAATGCCAAGGATGACACCAATGCCAATACTGCTCATGCAAACCCAAAGTAGTCTCACAAAGCCTCTACCCAAAATCAAAACAATATCCGATCAGGACATGCCCCTGACCGTAGCCAAAAACCAAAGTCTAAGAAATAGTAAAAGTATGTAGAGAAACCCATAAAATAAAATGGAGTCTTCTGGAGAATGGAAGCTCACCACTTTAATCCGACACAAAACTGTCGCCGAATCTAAGTCAATAAGCAGGAGGAGGAGTATAGTCGGTTCTTGCATCATGTGGGGATACAACACCTGAAGACGGGTTAGTGGGTGAATGCTGGATTGTACTCAGGAATAAGGATAAAATAATGCCAATATTTAAAACCAAGTAAGTAACCAAATGCAATCACATTCACATATATATATATATATATATTACATGCCGGGAAAGGGAATTGGGTTTAGTAAGAATTTAAAATCTTAACGTAGGTTGTGTAGCTTGACTATCCTAAAGCCACCTACGGGTTATATGAGTCCAGTGTTACCCCCTAAATAGGCCCAATGTATGTAGCCACTCAAATCGGAGATATCATAGGAGCCGTTAATTTTTGTGTACCCTTCGCCCTCCATGATACATATATACAAGTATAACTTAGGGGATTCCCATATACCCCACAAGTATGTGGTCACCATGACCAACCCTTATGTCGGCAACCATAAGTTTCTAGTGTCCATTCATTGGACTCACACCTTCATGGTCAGCTATCATACCCTACCATTATTACCCAATTAAAACCTTTCTAACATAACCAAACCACCAATTCCAAGAGTTAATTACCAAGGTATTATGATGTGGTATCATTATATCAACTATAGCTTGCAAGAAATGGCATTAGCCAACACTTAGAGGATCCCCCTGGACTCCATTATAAAAATCACTTGGGGGATTCTCATGTATCCCACAAGGTTTTTAAAACCAAAGCCATAGACACAAAGGCCTTTCCAAACCTATGTGGATATGGTAGTGGTGGTATCTCCTTAACCTAAGAGGGGAAATTTTTAGAATACCCCCAACTTAAACTATAAAAAATCACCGCAAGAGGGTACGGTTTGGACCTTTCACTCGTACCCACATCATACGAGTGGTAACCTCTACTCATACCATGTTTAACTCCCATTGATTAAGTCATATCCATACTAAACGACTAGTACCCTTAAACCGTATCCAAGACAAAATCAAAGAGGGTTGGACACTAGGTAATATACGAATTGGACTATACGACTCATACCTTCAACGTACGACCCATCACCACCAACTCACACCCACAACAGAAACTCACCCATCATACATTGGACAAGATGTGAGATGGGTCACCTGACCCGTACCCTCACCATACAACTAGTATGGTGAGTCGTGATGATCAGAAGCTCAAAACTCTTGAAATTTTCAAGGGAAAAAACCCAGGGTGTCTCATGTGTACACTTACAGAAAGAAAAAGATTCTCTTTTTAGGATAGATCGAAAAAATAAGTAAAACACTCAAATTAAGATGAAGGAGTAGCAAATTTGTATGCTTTTTTAGCTCTTTACTTCCTCCGATTTATATTTTATTTTATTTAAAATTCAATAAATAATTTGTATAAATATGTTTTATATAATGATGATGGTATTAATAGCTTTTTAAATCAAATTTAAGATTACTAAATTCTTACATAATAAAAAAATCATACTAAATTTGTACTATTTAATTAAGGCAACATAGTGAAAATCACTTTTTATTTTATAGAGAAAAATAATTTCTTAAGGAGTGTGTCAAAAATACAAACATCATAACTATGGATAAGGAAATCAATTAGATTACTCATTAATTTTTGGTCATCATAATTTTTTGACAAATTTAAATAATAATAAAATTTATCAGTAATTAATATTTAATGTCGTATTAGGTTTTATTGGTTATACGGTAAAAGAATATGACATGAATTAAACTTCGTTAGTTAAAATATTATTATTCTTATATTTATATTCTAGGCTGGACTTAGTTCGGGCCACATCTAACTAGTAAGTAGATGCAACACAAAAGAGGAAGAAGGGGGGGGGGGGGGGTAGAAGATTGAACTTAGGTATTGCAAAACATCTTTAAAGGACATTTTAAATCTCTCCCTCTCTCTTTATATATAAAGATATAGAGAGAGAGAGATACTTGAAATGGAATTTTAAAGATGTTTTGCAATACCTTAATTCATATATATATATATATATATATATTCCAAGTGCACACGCAAGTGTACGTGGTCTCACCAAGTAATACAGTGGCCATAAATAAAGCCGAATATCGATCCCTCAGAGACTTGTGTTACCAACATATCCAATTCTAGTTCAACTATTGAGATAAAGTAACGAAGAGAGTTTTAGAGTTGTAAACTAAAAGTAAAGTAACTAATGCGAAAAAGTAATGACTTTGGACAATCAATGGATAGAGACCCAGGATTAAGGATTAAGAACAATCATACTACACCATTGAACTTTATTAGTTAGACTACTTATCTTGGTTGTGGATTTGTAGGGTTTATCATATGATCATGGTCTCCCGACCTCTAACCTTCTACCTAACTGGATATTACAACTACTTCGTTGAGCGGGGATATAATAATCTATTTAGATGCATTAAGATATCATCCTACATGTGAACCAAGAAAGGCTTATAGGTATATCCCTATCCTAGTCACTATTTCAAATTTCTTATTTTATAAAAGAATAAGAACCTTACTCTATTCATCCCCACTTCTATCTTCTAATTCCCCCTTTCGAGATCACAAGGTCGATAATATATGTATTCTGAGGGTCGCAAATCCTTAAAATAGTTAAAAAAGGATAAACAAACAACTAAATATGGTAATAAATCCAAAAAAACTCAATTCTAAGAAAAAGTAAACATGTTCATGGCCTTAACCTCAGAAAGGGGGCGTTTAGCCACTAATAGACATAACCATAATCCAAGTAATTGAATACATGATTAAAACCATTCAAAACCTAAGGTAAGAAGATATAAACCCTAAAAGAAGTATAAATAAGCCCCTATCCAAAGCTCCAAGACTTCCAAGGTGTATAACAATAAGTACAAGAGTCCTATTTATAAGAGGCAATTTTTATCTTTGGAGGAACAAGGGTCGCTTTGTGTGGCTCGTTTCAGTCATGTAGGGGTCCCTAAGAACCCTCATAATGATGGAACACTATTTTGGGTCCCATAGTAAGGTTCCTATGCATAGAAAGTTCCCAAAATCCTTTTCTAAGGTCTAACACTCTCTAGTGACATCCAAAGTATCCATTTTATGTCAAGTTGTCTCTTGTGCTTCCGTTGATCCATCATCAACCTTGTGGTGTTGTTTCCACTTGATTTACATATTTTATATCATTAACATATAATAAGAATCAACTCATCAAGAATATTACATCATAATACACCAGGTATTAGATATCAACATAACACAACATCAAAAACGGTAAACTAGAAACTCAAGCTAAGACTAGTCTTGCCCACTTTGATCTTTAACATATTGTTTGACTTTTGATTTTATTCAATTGTACTTTGAACACTATAAAAAAGTTGTTCCACACATAATTATACAATAATACCCTTAGTAACTCACTAAAATCATTAGAATCCACCGAGATCTACTAGAACGGCACCTAGCTCAAGCTTGTAACACTAGTTTTCACATTTGAACTCTAAGTAACCAATTTAAGTACAAATTTGTTTGGAAAACACCTTGAACATTGTAATCACATATTTAAACACATAGATTCTTGTATATGTTATTATTAACATATTAAGTACACAAGTTGCCCTCGAAACAAGGCTAAATAAGCTAGGATAACAACACTAAGCCGCATAAATCCACCTTTGATCACCACCCCACACTCAAAGATCTTGTTCGTCCTCGAACAACTCTTTACTTAAAGCATCATATGCTGAGGAGACTCTACACTTCTAATATAAGCAAGATACTTAATCTAGTTCCACAATGACTACACAAAATGCAAGTTTCTACACTAAGCATGTTATGTACATAATTGACAGTTCAAGAATACTACTCCAAAACATCCTAGCCTCAATAATCGACTCACCATGTTGGAAAACTCATGTATATTATTCAATCAAAGAAATCATATAATTTACCCAACTATCATCAATCATGTGCCTTAGCGATAAGAGAGTTACTCATAATCACTCACATAAATGCAACTTATAACAGAATGGGTACAAAAATCAAGTTACGCTCACTCTCTCAAGGAATTCACAAGTTACACGTAATGAACCATATAATTTCCCTATTAATGTAGTACTCCACTAATATCAGAATGTTAAATCTTAGAATCATATAAGTTTTCAAGGTTTGTAATGTTGGACTAAGGGACGAGTAGAAACTATTTTGGCTAGTAATAGTAACTATCTTCCCTAAGCTCTTTAATACATCACATTATACAATTAAAACTATTCTCTAACAACCAATTTTCACATCTACGACCTTCACACCTCTTTTGTTTTACCCATCTCATAAGCTCATTCACAAACAGTATGGTGGTCGTATGCTATGTACATATTATTTAATTTTACCCATCTTCACATGCATTTTATGTTATGCACTTTTATGATACCCATCCTCAACTTAAGCATTTACCTTAGTTGAGGTGCACAATGTCCAAGTAGGACTAGGACCAAAACAAGTTCTTTGTAACACAAATAGGCTAAAAATGGGAAGTTCTTTAGCATAAATTTCTCTAACTCCCAACCACAACATATCAATTGCACATACAAATAACTATCACTTTGGAGATTCACTTTCACCTTTCTACTACTTTTACTCCTTTACTTAATTAATTTTACACAAAGTACTTAGGAGCTTTGGATCAAATTAAGGTCAATCAAAGGAGGGGATTGGGATACACATGAGGCCGCCAAAGAAAAAGATAAAGGCTCAATGGGGTTAACTAGGATAATGTACAAGGGAAGGTCAAAAAAAGGTATGAAACACTCTAAAGGAAATGCCTATATAATCTCCTAAACCCAAACTCTTTATTTAACTTTGCACGGGCACTATGCAAGTTCTATATATCACATGCAACAAGGAATATACTACAACCTCACATCACACATAGAACATGCTTAACTCAATTAGGAACATCATAGGCTTTTAACCAAACAATAACATGAATTCCAATTAATCCAACAAGTACAAGAGTCATGAACATGAGCCTGAGAGTCTCTATAGTAGTAATTAACACAAACAACGTGCTTTTTACATCCAAAACACTTGCATCATGCAATCACACATAGCACCAATAATAATAATATCCCACTTACCTAAAACAAAAAAAATTTAAAAGTAATCCTAAAAATGGAAACTTCCCCACCCCACACTTAAAAATCTACTTTGTCCCCAAAGTATACTTAAAAGTAGAGATATAAATACTTCTTGAGACCTCTAGGCCTAGCTAGTAGCATCTTTACAAATCAAGGGGTTCGGGGACCCCACACTTAGTGTTTGCCATGCTCCTTAGCTCAGGTATTCAATACTCAAACTTTCTATCCACTTTTGACTCAATAAAACAAAAACTAGTAAAGTAAAAACTACTAAACTAAAAATAAAATGTACCTTAACTTGGATTGCCTCCCAAGCAGCGCCTGATTTATTGTCGCGGCACGACCCAACTAACTATTTCCTCCACCTTAAGGATATGAATTTTACCCCCAACTTTACATCTTTATTTTTTCTTCACTCATAGGGTGGTGGTACAAAGATTAAGGAACCGAGTAATGGATGATGCATGGTACACCACTCGGCCTTAAGGTGAGGTGTATTTTTATGTTGTTTGTCTAGAGCAAAATCAAGAATATAGGATTCATGTTCCTCCTATTCACACTCTCCTACTATTTTAGATTATTCCACAGACAAGACATCATTTAAACATAATGTAGAAAATTCCTTTGAGTGAGGCCCAACCAATCCTACTTCAAAATTTACTCAATCTACAACACCCTCACTCTTACTCACCTTCTCAATTTCCATCTCAATAGAAAGATGACAACTTAATGGCTACAATTGTTGTATTTGTTCCACACTTTCGATAGTTTCCTTCTTTACATCACTCAGCCTATTTGGAGATGGTAGTCATGTTATCTCCTTAACCTGTTCAGTAATTTTAGTTTTCAAGTACTCAAACTTCATCAAATTATCTAAAACTTTTCTTGCATCTGGTTGGAGAGTCAACTCTTCATCTACCTCCTTAGTTTCTTTGAAGGTTCTTCATTCATCTTTTTATTATTTCTCAAAGTGATTTCCACTACTTGGTTAGAAGGTTCAGTGTTACTTGGCAAACTACCTTGAGTCATGGGATTTTCTTCCTACTGCATTTATCCTAGCTTATTCACCAAATGATTTGTACCCACCTGCTGATTCTTTATGTCTGCCGCCAACTACCGTAAATGGTAAAATTTGTTTCAGCATCTCTTCCATATTGCTAGTTTGAGTCGTGGCCTGATTTCCTTGAACAGGCTGCTGCTAAAATAGTTGTTGTGGGTTTTTCCATGATTGAATTGGTGGATGAGACTTCCATATTTGTTTGTAGCCCACAAGCATTTCAGAATCGGGATTGACAACACGTATAGCGGTAGAATGACCATTGTTACCACAAATACTACACCAACTTGTGGTCTGATCCACAAATAGGATAGTATCCACCTCATATTGTGAATGTCCCATCTATGACCTTCCATCAAAATCCATACAAAAAGCCTCTCGGTGGGTTCCCCCACAAAAACAACAATAATTGTTTGACTCTTGACTTGATTCAATTGCACTTTGAACATTAAAAAAGTTGTTCCACACATAATTATACAATAATAGATTTAGTAACTCACTAAACACATTAAAATCCATAGAGATCCACTAGAACGACACCTAGATCAAGCTAGTAACACTAGTTTTCACATTTGAACTCTAAGTGACCAATTTAAGTACAATTTTTTTTGAAAAACACCTTAAACATTGTAATCACATACTTAAACACTTAGATGCTTGTTTATGTCATTATTAACATATTAAGCACATAATTTTCCCTCAAAACCCGGCTAAATAAGATTTGATAACAACACTAAGGCGCATAAATCCATCATAGATCATCACCCCACACTTAAAGCCCTTGTTTGTCCTCGAAACTCTTTACTCTAAGAATCATAATCTGAGGAGACTCTACACTTCTAATACAATCAAGACACTCAAGTTGGTACCACAATGACAACACAAAATGCAAGTTTCTACACTAAGCATGTTATGTACATAACTGACAGTTCAAGAATACTACTCCAAAAATCCTAGCCTCAAGGATTGACTCTCCAAGTTTAAAAGCTCATGATTATTGTTCAATCAAAGACATCATATAATTCACCAATCTATCATAAAACATGTGTCCTCACAATAAGAGTGTTACCCATAATCACTAACACAAATGCAACTTATAGCAGAATGGGTACAAAAATCAAGTTACGCTCAATCTCACAAGGAATTCAAAAGTTACACATAATGAACCATATGCCTTCCATTGCTGTAATAATCCACTAATATCAGAATTTTAAATCTTAGAATCAAATAGGTCTTCAAAGGTTGTAATGTAGGCTAAGGGACGAGTAAAAACTATTCTGCCTAGTAATAGTTACAATCTTCCCTAAGCGCTTTAATACATCACATTATACAATTAAAACTAATGACTTTCACCTTTCTACTATTTTTTTTCACACTCCTTAACTCAATTAATTTTACACTAAAGTTCTTAGGAGGTTTGGATCAAATTAAGGTCAATCAAAGAAGGGGATTAGGCTACACATGAAGCTGCCAAAGAAAAAGCTAAAGGCTCAATGGGGTTAACTAGGATTATTTACAAAGGTAGGTCAAAAGAAGGTATGAAACACTATCAAGTAAATGCCTATATAATCTACTAAACCTACACTCTTTATTTAACTGTACATACACACTAGGAAAGTTCTAGATATCACATGAAACAAGGAGTATACTACAAGCTCACATCACATATGGCACAAGCTCAACTCAAGTAGGATCATCATTGGCTCTCAACCAAATAATAGCATAAATTCCAATTAATCTAATAAGTACAAGAGTCACAAACATGATCCTGAGAGTCTAAATAGTAGTAATTCACACAATCAACATGCTTTTCACATCCAAAACACTTGCATCATGAAATTACACATAGTACCAATAATAATATCCCACTTACCTAAAATAAAAAAAATAAAAAATACTCCTAAAAATAGAAACTTCCCCACCCTACACTTAAAAATCTACATTGTCCCCAAAGTATACTTAAAAATAGAGATATAAATAATCCCTGAGACCTCTAGGACTAGCTAGTAGCATATTTACACATCAAGGGGGTATGAGGACCCAACACTTAGTCTTCGCCATGCTCCTTATCTCAGGTATCCAGTACTCATAGTTCATACTAACCTGTGACTCAACTAAACAAAAACTAGTAAAGTAAGAACTAAAAATAAAACATTCCATAACTTGTGTTGCCTCCCAAGAAACGCCTAATTTTGTTTCGCGGCACGACCCAATCAACTTTTTTCTCCACCTTAAGGATATGAATTTTACCCTCAACTTTACATCTATATTTTTACTTCGCTCATAGGGTGGTGGTACAAAGATTAAGGAACCGAGTAATGGATGGTGCATGGTAAACCACCCAGTCTTAAAGTGAGGTGTGTTTTTATAGTGCTTGTTTGGTGCAAAATCAAGAATATAGGATTCTTGTTCCTCCTCTTCACACTCTCCCACTATTTTAGATGATTCCACAGATAAGACATCATCTAAACATAATGTAGAAAAGTTCTTTGAGTGAGGCCCAACCAATCCCACTTCCAAATTTACACAATCTACAACACTCTGACTCATATTCGCTGATTTAGTTTTAGTCACAAAAGAAAGAAGACAACTAAATGGTTGTGATTCTTCTATCTGTTCAACACATTGGATGGTTTCCTTCTTTGTGTTGCTCAGCCTATGTGGTTATGTTAGTTGTGGTATTTCCTTAACCTATTTAGCAATTTTAGTTTTCGAGTACCCAAACGCATAAGAAAGTGTATGTAGTCTTACAAAGTAATACTATGGCCCTAAATAAAACTGAATATAGATAACTCAGAGATTTGTGTTGATAACTTATCCAATTCTAGTTCAACTATTGATATAAAGTAAGCAAGAGAGTTTTAGAGTTGTAAACTAAAAGTAAAGTATCTAATGCATAAAAGTAATGACTTTGGACAATCAATGGATAGAGACCCAGGATTAAGGCTTAAGAATAATCATACTATGCCATTGAACTTCATTATTTAGAATACTTATCTTGGTTTTGATTCGTATGGTTTATCATATGATTATTCTCTCCCGACCTATAAGCTTCTACCTAACTGGACATTACAACTACATCGTTGAGGGGGGATGTAATAATCCATTTAAATTCATTAAGATATCATCATACATGTGAACCAAGCAAGTATTCTAGGTATATCACTATCCTAGTCACTAATTCAAATTCCTTATTTTATAAAAGAATAAGAACCTTACTCTATTTATCCCCTTATTCTATCTGCCTATTCCCTTTCCCGAGAATACAAGATCGATAATATATGTATTCTAAGGGTTGTGAATCCTTAAAAAGTTTTAAAAAAGATAAAAAAATAACTAAATATGGTAATAAATTCAAATAAACTCAATTCAAAGCAAAAGTAAACATGTTCTGGTCCTTAACCCCGGAAAGGGGGCATTTAGCCACTTATAGATATATTCGTAATCCAGGTAATTGAATACATGATTAAATCCTTTTAAAACCTAAAGTAAGGATAAAAAAATCTTGAAATAAGTGTTCATAAGACCCTATAAAAATATCCAAGACATCAAAGGTGTATAAAAACAAGTACAAGAGTCCTATTTATAGGAGGTAATTTTTGTCGTCGGTGGAACAAGGGTCACATCGTGGGGATTATTTCTATTAAGTTGGGATCTATACGTGCCCTAATTGTGATGGAACACTATTTTAGGTCCATTTGGAAGCTTTATGTTCATATAATTCATCCCACATCCCTTTCTATGGTCCTACACATGCTGGTGACATCCAAAGTGTCCATTTTACGTCAAGTTGTGTCTTGTGCTTCCGTTGATCCATTAACAGCCTTGTGGTGGTGTTTCCACTTGATTTACAGATTTTATATCATTCATATATCATAATAATCAACTCACAAATAATCCAAAATCATCTTTCACCATGTATTAGAGCTCAACACAACACAACATCAAGAACAGTGAACTAGAAACTCAAGCTAAGACTAGTCTTGACCACGTTGATCTTTAACTTATTGGTTGACTCTTGACATGATTAAATTTCACTTTGAACACTATAAAAAGTTATTCCAAACATAATTTTACAATAATACCCTTATTAACTGTAATACCCCATACTTTTTCCTAGCTAATTTCATCTCAAGAATGTTTAGTATTAGCTTTTAAATTGAATGATGAGTTTTCCATGAGGAATTTTCAAGATTTTCACTTTTTCATGTAAGAAATTCAATAAGATTTCCATCGATATAAGATTCGCCTAAATTTGATAATTGGGTCAGAAGTTACTACTATTTCAAGTTCTCGTCGTAAAACAGTGCCATATTAGTCAATGGCGCACCGTGCCACAAGAGGAAATGACATTTGGAAAATTCCAGTAGTGGTCCATGATTATGGCGCATCGCGCTAGGGCTTAAATTTAGAATTGTCCATTTTCCAGTGTCTCAGCGCGATTTCCCCCGCTTTGCACCAAAGTTCCAGGTCACAAAGGAAGTGGCAACGCGATGGCCCCGCATCATGCCATCCCTCAGTTTTCCAATTTTCAAAATCCAGTGACACGATGCGATAGAGCCGCATCACGCCAGGGGTCCAATTTGGGAATTTTTTACTGAAATTACTAGACGCGTCTAGGGTTAAAAATGTTCAATTTTCCACCCCCTATTTAAGCCCTTTAACACGTGATTCAGCCACTTTTCACCCAAAATACACTCTCTTCTCTCAAAAACCTCTCTAGAAAAACCTAGGGCTTTTCATGGAAGATTCAGAATCAAGAATTTCCTCCGTCAATCTTCACGAAATCACGAACTAAGGTATGCATAGTGTTCATTCATGAACTCCTTTTGTCCATGAAGCCCAAGAATCTCTTTTCTAAATTCAAGTTTATGGATTTTCTTATGAATTTCATGATTGGGCTGCTCTTGTTCATGTGGATAATGAGAAATTAAATTCTACTACATGTTGGGTGATAAATTCTATGCGGATTAAATTATTATAGATATAGATTCATGCAAACCTATGACTAAATCCTTGAATGATGAAATTAGAATTGTACCATGATATTTAATTATTGTGCAATGATGTTTACGTGTACCATGCCTACAATATGTTTGATTAAATGCCTAGATGAAGGAAAAGTGCTTAACTAGCATGATACCATGAAATCCCCATGTATGTACAAGTTATGCCTATCACATGTTTTGATGACATGCTTCTATAAATGTATTATGGATTATGATGTTAGTTATATGTTCAAGTAAGTTATGCTTGGTCTGTTTCCTTCCCTCGAGTATTGGGGGTACTCGTACTCGAAACATTAACAGTGTACCTAGAGCCATGTCATGTTTTCACGTTACTCTCAGTCAATCATTGAATCCTTAGACTTCAGACAACCTTATGGCTCAGGAAATCTCCATAATCTCATGAACACAGTCAGTTCTCAGATATCAGTAGTATTTCGTCAGTCAACGGAATTCAGTAATTCAGCTCATGTTCAGTTCAGTAAATCATGTTCAGAATCTATTCATATGGGAGTAGGAATTAGCACCGAGTGAACCCAAGGATGGGAACACACACTATCAGATGAGGGTGTGATTCTTAGAAGTTATCCTTGTATTCCAAAAATATGTAGCCAACATAGCTTGAGACATCAACACTGTCCGATGAGGGTTGATGAGGTAGATAAGCACTGTTAGATAAGTTCCCCACTATTCTCGTATATGGGACACTATATGAAGAGGGTCGCCCATAGCTTGTCCTTACTAGTGGCGCGGTATTGACACCTTTCTAATTAGGGTTACAGATTGGACCCCAAGTCAGCCATAATGTCATATCAGGGGCATATCGGTTAGATAACTATTTCCCACAGTTTTATGTTACAAAATTAGGACTGTCAGATATAGTCAATCAGTCTCAGTAATAGAACTCAGATAGTTCTTCAGATTTTAGGACTTTCAAATTCAGTCAACTGAGATACAGTATGGAACTCAGATAGTTCCATCAGATTCAGGACTGTCAGATATAGTCACTCATGTTGTTAGTTATATTCAGATTCAGTTATCATGTTATCACAGTATTAGTGTCAGTTGTTATGTCTCATGTATGTATTCTCACGCTCATGATAGTTAGTCAGTTATTATTATTGTTTATTCATATGAACCCCATGCATTCATCCTACCTCACATGCATACCAGTACATTTAAAGTACTGACACATTTGCGCTATGGTGTCTTATAAAATAGGTTCAGAGACACGAGCTCCAGAGCAACAGTAAATTCCAGATATCCACAGACAGAGTTAGAAGTGAGTCCTCACCTTTCGAGGACATGATTATTTCCCTATTATATCATTAATTAGTTTATTAGTTGGAGTTAGTTGGGGACATGTCCCATCAACTCCTTACTCAGACTGTTCTATCAGTTAGAGGCTTTCTAGAATATTATGTTTCAGACTTTAGTATGTTCAGTTTTGTTTTGGGTATTCTATTACCCCACACAGATGTTATATCATTCAGATCATGTTCAGTATTGAACCTTATGGCCTTTCAGTGCATGTTTCCACATTATTATGTCATATTATGCAGTGTACAGGTACAGATATCAGTCATGGGTTAGCTTGTGGTCCTTCGGGGTCATGATCACCATATAGCGTTTCAAGCACAAGGCTCGAGGCATTACAGTTACTCACTAAAAACATTATAATCCATCGAGATCAACTAGAACGACACCTAGCTCAACCTAGTAACACTAGTTTTCACATTTGAACTCTAAGTGACCAATTTAAGTAAAAATTTGTTTGGAAAACACCTTAAACATTGTAATCACATACTTAAACACTTAGATGCTTGTTTATGTCATTATTAACATATTAATCACACAAGTTTCCCTCAAAACATGGTAAAATAAGCTTGGATAACAATACTAAGGCGCATAAATCTATCATAGATCACCACACCATACTTAAAGCCCTTATTTGTCCTCAAAACTCTTTACTCTAAGAATCATAATCCGAGGAGACTCTACACTTCTAATAAAACCAAGACAGTCAAGCTAGTACCACAATGACTATAAAAAATGCAAGTTTATACACTAAGCATGTTATGTACATGATTGACAGTTCAAGAATACTACTCCAAAAATCCTAGTCTCAAGAATTGCCTCACCACATTGAAAAACTCATGTATATTGTTCAATCAAAGACATAATATAATTCACCAAACTATCATAAAACATATGTCATCGCGATAAGAGAGTTACCCATAATAACTCACATAAATTCAACTTATAATATAATGGGTACAAATATCAAGTTGCGCTCACACTCACAAGAAATTCATAAGTTACACATAATGAACCATATGCTTGCCTCTGTTGTAATACTCTAGTAATATCAAAAATGTTAAATCTTAGAATCAATAGGTCTTCAAGGGTTGTAATGTAGGATAAGGGAGGAGTAGGAACTATTCCATCTAGTAATAGTAACTATCTTCCCTAAGAGCTTTAATACATCATATTTTACAATTAAAACTATTCACTTTCACCTTTATACTAATTTTTTTCAAACTCCTTAACTCAATTAATTTTATTATAATGTTCTTAGGATCTTTGGATAAAATTAAGGTCAATCAAAGAAGGGGATTAGGCTACACATGAGGCTGCTAAAGAAAAAGCTAAAGACTCAATGAGGTTCACTGGGATTATTACAAGGGTAGGTAAAAAAAAAGTATGAAACGCTATCAAGGAAATGCCTATATAATCTTCTAAACCTACACTATTTATTTCACTTTGCACACAAACTAGGAAAGTTCTAGATATCACATGCAACAAGGAATTACTACAAGATCACATCACATATGGCATATGCTCAACTCAAGTAGGATCATCATAGACTCTAAACCAATCAATAGCATGAATTCCAATTAATCCAACAAGTACAAGAGTCCTAAACATGAGATTGAGAGTCTCAGTAGTAGCCATTCACACAATCAACATGCTTTTTATAGACAAAACATTTGCATCATGCAATCACACATAGTACCAATAATAATATCCCACTTACCTAAAACAAAAAAATTTAAAATTACTACTGAAAATGGGAACTTCCCCACCCTACACTTAAAAATCTATTTTGTCCCTATAGTATACTTAAAAGTAGAGATATAAATACTCCCTGAGGACTCTAGGACTAACTAGTAGCATTTTTACACATCAAGTGGGTACGGGGACACCACACATAGACTTTACCATGCTCCTTAGCTCAGGTATCTGGTACTCAGAGTTCCTATCAACCTGTGACTCAACTAAACAAAACTAGTAATGTAAAAAATAAAAATAAAACATACCTTAACTTGGGTTTCCTCCCAAGAAGTGCCTAATTAAGTTTCACGGCATGACCTAATCAACTTTTTCTGCCACCTTAAGGATATGAAATTTACCCCCAACTTTACATCTATATTTTTGCTTCGCTCATAGGGTGGAGGTACAAATATTAAGGAACCAAATAATGGATGGTGCATGGTAAACCACTCGGACTTAAAGTGAGGTGTGTTTTTATGTTGCTTGTCTGGTACAAAATCAAGAATATAGGATTCTTGTTCCTTCTCTTCACACTCTCCCACTATTTTAGATGATTCCACAGACAAGACATCGTCAAAACATATTGTAGAAAAGTTCTTTGAGTGAGGCCCAACTAATCCCACTTCCAAATTTACACAATCTGTAACACCCTCACTCATATTCACCTTTTCAATTTCAGTGTCAAGAGATAGATGACAACTAAATGGTTGCGATTCTTCTGTCTGGTCAACACATTAGATGGTTTCCTTATTTATGTTACTCAGCCTATGTGGATATGGTAGTGGTGGTAACTCCTTAACCTATTCAGCAATTTTAGTTTTCGAGTACTCAAACTTTTTAAAATTATTATAAACTTTGTATGCATCTGGTTAGAGATTCAACTCTGCATCTACCTCCTTATTTGTCTTTGGAGGTTTTTCATTCAGATCTTTATCATTCCTCAAAGTTTTTCCCACTACTTGGTTAGAAGGTTCAGTGTCACTTGGCAAACCACCTTGAGTCATGGTATTTTCTTCCTACTGCATCTGCCCTAGCTTATTCTCCAAATGCATTGTATCCACCTGCTAATTCTTTATGTCTGCCATGAACTGTGCGTAAAATACTAAAATTTGTTTCAGTATCTCTTCCATATTGCTTGTTTGAGTCATGGCCTAATTTTCTTGAACCTACTATTGCTGAAAATATAGCTACTGGTTGTTCAACGATTGAATTGGTGGATGAGTCTTCAACATTTGATTGTAGGTGTTTACATAAATTGGACTTTGAGCATAGTCCACAAGCATTTCTAAATTGGGATTGACAGCATGTATAGTTGCATAATGACCATTGTTACCACAAACGATACACCAACTTGTTTTGCTCAACAGATAAGATAGTATCTACCTCATATTGTGAAGGTCTCATTCATGAGTTTTCATCAAAATCTATACATAAAGCCTCTCGGTGGGGTCCCCCATAAAAATATTAAGAATTATCATCACTCAAAAACCATCTATCGCAGACTGACATATTAAGAAGTGTGAGAAAAAATGTAAAAGAAACTAAAAAGAAAAATTACTAAACTATGTATAACTCACTATAGCTAAACTAAAAACAAGATAGTTCCATATTTTCAAATCCTCGACAACGGCACCAAAAACTTTACATCGCCCAGCCGCACATGCAAGTGTACGTAGTCTCAGAAAGTAATACAATGGTCCTAAATAAAGCTGAATATCGATACCTCAGAGACTTGTGTTAATAACTTATCCAATTCTATTTCAACTATTGATATAAAGTAAGCAAGAGAGTTTTAGAGTTGTAAACTAAAATTAAAGTAACTAATGTAGAAAAGTAATGACTTTGGATAATCAATGGACATAGACCCCGGATTAAGGCTTAACAACAATCATACTTTTCCATTGTACTTCATTAGTTAGACTACTTATATTAGTTGTTTATTCATAGGGTTTATCTTATGATCATGGTCTCCCGATCTCTAAGATTCTACCTAACTGGACGTTACAACTATATGGTTGAGTGGAAATATAATAATCCATTTAGATACATTAAGACATCATACTACATTTGAACCAAGAAATTATTCTAGGTATATCACTATCCTAGTCACTAATTCAAATTCCTTTTATAAAAGAATATGAACCTTACTCTATTCATCCCCACGTTCTATCTTCCAATTCCCCCTCCCGAAATCACAAGATCGATAATATATGTATTATAAGTGCCCTAAATTGTTAAACTAGTTTAGAAAAGGATAAATAAAAAACTAAATATGGTAATAAATTAAAATAAACTCAATTCAAAGAAAAAGTAAACATGTTTTTGGCCTTAACCCCGGAAAGGGGGCGTTTAGCCACTAATAGACATATTCGTAATCTAGGTAATTGAATACATGATTAAATCCATTCAAAACCTAAAGTAAGGAGACATAAACCTCTAAAGTAATGTTTATAAACCCCTATCCAAATATCCAGTATTTCCAAGGTGTATAACAACAAGTACAAGAGTCCTATTTATAGGAGGCAATTTTTGTCGTCGGTGGAATAAGGGTCACATCGTGGGGCTCATTTCAGTCAATTAGGGGTCCCTAAGTACCCTAATCACCATGTAACACTATTTTGGGTCCATTTGGAAGATTAATATTCATATCACGCGACCCACATCCCTTTCTAAGGTCCTACACATGCTGGTGGCATCCAAAGTGTCAATTTTACGTCAAGTTGTGTCTTGTGCTTCTGTTGATCCATTAGCAGCCTTGTGGTGATGTTTCCACTTGATTTACAGATTTTGTATCATTCATATATCATAATAATAAACTCACCAAGAATCCTAAATCATCATTCACCATATATTAGAGCTCAACACAACACAATATCAAGAATAGTGAGCTAGAAACTCAAGCTAAGACTAGTCTTGCCCACTTTGATCTTTAACTAATTATTTGACTCTTGACTTGATAAAGTTGCACTTTGAACACTATAAAAAAGTTTTTAAACAAATAATTATATAATAATACCCTTATTAACTCACTAAAAACATTAGAATCCATCGAGATCAACTAGAACGACACCTAGCTCAAGTTAATAACACTAATTTTCACATTTGAACTCAAAGTGACCAATGTAAGTACAAATTTGTTTGGAAAACAACTTAAACATTGTAATCACATACTTAAACACTTAGATTCTTGTTTATGTCATTATTAACATATTAACAACACAAGTTTCCCTCAAAATACGGCTAAATAAGCTTTGATAAAAACACTAAGGCGCATAATTCCACCATAGATCACCACCCCGCACTTCAAGCCCTTGTTTGCCCTCGAAACTCGTTACTCTAAGCATAATAATCTAAGGATACTATACACTTATAATACAAGCAAGAAACTCAATATGGTACCACAATGACTACACAGAATGCAAGTTTCTACACTAAGTATGTTATGTACATAATTGACAGTTCAAGAATACTACCCCAAAACATCCTAGCATCACGAATTGACTCACTAAGTTAGAACACATGCATATTTTTCAATTAAATACATCATATAATTCACCAAAATATCACCAAACATGTGTCCTCGCGATAAGAGAGTTACCTATAATTACTCACATAAATGCAACTTATAATAGAATGGGTTCAAAAATTAAGTTACGCTCACTTTCACAAGGAATTCACAAGTTACACATAATGAACCTTATGCTTTCCCTTGGTGTAATACTACACTAATATAATAATGTTAAAGCTTAGAATCAAATAGGTCTTCAAGGGTTGTAATGCAGGCTAAGGGACGAGTAGGAACTATTCTGGTTAGTATTAGTAACTATCTTCCCTAAGCGCTTTAATATATCATATTATACAATTAAAACTATTCACTTTCACCTTTCTACTACTTTTTTCAAACTCCTTAACTCAATTAATTTTACAATAAAGTGCTTAGGATCTTTGGGACAAATTAAGGTCAATCATAGAAAGGGATTAGGGTACACATGAGGCTGCCAAAGAAAAAGCTAAAGGCTCTATGGGGTTAACTAGGATTATTTACAAGGGTAGGTCAAAAGAAGGTATGAAACACTACCAAGGAAATGACTATATAATCTTCTAAACCTACAGTCTTTATTTCCCTTTGCACACATACTAGGCAAGTTCTAGAAATCAAATGAAACAAGGAATATACTACAAGATCACATCACATATAACACATGCTCAAATAAAGTAGGATCATCATAAGCTCTCAACCAAACAATAACATGAATTCAAATTAATCCAACAAGTACGGGTGTCATAAACATGAGTCTGAGAGTCTCAATAGTAGCAATTAACACAATCAACATACTTTTGACATCCAAAAAACTTGCATCATGAAATCACACATAGCACTAATAATAATATACCACTTACCTAAAACAAAAAAAATTAAAAGTACTCCTAAAAATGGGAACTTCCCCACCCTACACTTAAAAATTTGCTTTGTCCCCAAAGTATACTTAAAAGTAGAGATATAAATACTCCCCGAGGCCTCTAGTCCTAGATAGTATCATCTTTACTCATCAAGGGGGTACGAGGACCCCATACTTAATCTTAGCCATGCTCCTTAGCTCAGGTATCTGGTACTCAGAGTTCCTATCAACCTGTAACTCAACTAAACATAAACTAGTAAAGTAAAAACTAGAAAACTAAAATTAAAACATACCTTAACTTGGGTTTCCTCCCAAGAATTGGCTTCTTTAGTTTTGCGGCATGACCTAATCAACTTTTTTCTCTACCATAAGGGTATGAATTTTACCCCCAACTTTACATCTATATTTTTGCTTCGCTCATAGGGTGGTGGTACAAAGATTAAGGAACTGAGTAATGGATGGTGCATGGTAAACCACTTGGCCTTAAAGTGAGGTGTGTTTTTATGTTTCTTGTCTGGTGCAAAATAAAGAATAAGGGATTCCTGTTCCTCCTCTTCATACTTTCCCATTATTTTAGATGATTCCATAGATAAGACATCATCTAAACTTAATGCAGAAAAGTTCTTTGAGTGAGTCCCAACCAATCCCACTTCAAAATTTACACATTCTACAAGACCCTCACTTATATTCACCTTTTCAATTTCAGTCTCAAGAGAAATATGAAAATTAAATTGTTGTGATTCTTGTGTTTATTCCACACATTGGATGGTTTCATACTTTTTGTTGCTCAGCCTATGTAGATATGGTAGTGGTCGTATCTTCTTAACCTGTTCAATAATATTAGTTTTTGAGTACTCAGACTCTCTCAAATTATTATCAACTTAGTCTGCATTTGGTTAGAGAGTCAACTCTGCATCTACCTCTTTAGTTGTCTTTGGAGGTTCTTCATTCTGCTCTTTATCATTCCTCAAAGTGATTGACACTACTTGGTTAGAATGTTCAGTGTCACTTGGAAAACCACCAAAGAGTCTAAGGTCTTGAAATCTCCTCTAATTCTATTAGAGTCTAGAGTATAAATAATTATAAGTTTCCCCTTTCTTGTGAGCAATTTTCGCACTATAGAGTCTAAGGTCTTGAAATTTCCTCTAATTCTATTTGTTTGCATTTCAAATTATGCCTCCCCAAAGATCTGATGCTTGTAGAAACTCTTTTATCCTAATTCAGGACAATATGGTTGGAACTCATTATACTTATGGAGTGGCCCCTGCTCCTTGATAACGCTAACCTTTCTATGTCAATTTAGTGCAAGGCGGTCGTCGTCAATATATTTATCCAACTTTGGAGTCAGGGTCGAATCCACAGGGAATAATGTGAGTGGAGATTAATCTAGTTTGAAACTAAAGTTACAAGTTAGATTCAAACAACTAGCACGAAAAGACATAATGAGGGTCTTTAATGATTGAACAAAAGTTATTAACACTTCAATTCACCTTAGAACTCAAATCTTAAACTGCAATATTTCAAATCAATGATATAGATAAACTAGGGTTGTGATCACTATGATTAGTAATCCTCCATTGAATAATAGTTCTAGTATTAGATTCTCGTGATAATTGGGAAACACCAAATTATCAGTTTCGACAGTCCATCTAAGTGTTTCTCAACCTACCTAGATGTTGAACTCCCCAATTCTTTCGAACTTAGGAAAGTATTCTATTCATACTGATTTTATCTCGAGTTGATCCATCTTGTTACAACATTAATCATTAGATGAGAACTTAACCTTCCCAAATCCTCATTGATAATTCGTTACCTTTAGTTTAATTCTCAGTTCGAGAAAATCAACATAAGGCGGGAATCTATTGTTTCCAACCAATAAATAACAATCATAACAAAGGAATTATCAAGATGTCTCGACAATCACTCAAACCCTAACCTACTATTAATTCCATGGGGGAATAATCATAGATTCCACAACCCTAGTTGTGGGTTTTAGTTCCACATGAGAAAGAAAGAGATAGCAACAATTATAATAATCATTCAAAGTAATTAAACATACAAAAGATGAAGTCTGAAGTTGATTCTCTTCTAAGTTCAAGAGAAAATTCCCACAACCAAATCAAAGAGTTGAAAATTGAATTCTATGTTTTTTTTTTGCGATCCAAAAAGAAAAGTAAAATCCCCTTTTTAAATGAGTTCTAGTCGTTTCCACCTCATCAATGAAACCCTAAAAGCTATTATCTATATACTTCAGACTAATTATGTAAACAAAATCACAGATCATAGCTTTTTTCTCAGACAAATAATGTTGTGGGTAACGGCTTGTCAATAGTCTGATGACTTATTAGGAATGTCATCAGCTCCTCTTCACTTTTGACAATCTCTGCCTTAGGTTGGCGATGAGTCGTGATGTCTTATCATACCTTTGACGACTTATTACGGATGTCGTCACATCTTCACTTCTATTTCTCAAGCACTTCCCATGCTTTACGATGAGCCTGATGGCTTATCACAACTCTGACGACCTATCACAGATGTCATCACGTATTCCAGCTGAAGTCAATTCTCTATCTAAGACATATGACGATCCTGTCGGCTTATCACACTTCTGACGGCCTATCACAGATTTCATCACGAATTCTAATAAATATCATTCTCTGTTTAAGGCTGACTATGAGTCTGATAACTTATCAGGGAGTTGACGCTTATCAAATAATCCGTCAACTACACTTACCTTCTTATTTTGCTCAAAAGTCAACTCTTTTACTTCTATTATAGCTGTTTCTCTTGCATTTTGACATTTACAGCAATATCAAAATAGAACACAATCAAAAATGACAAAAGTTGCGTATGACTTTGCAATTATTCTTAGTTAAAAGCCTCAAATGTTTTAGAATATGCTCACACATCAACAACCTCAACTTAAAATAATTGTTTGTCCTCAAGCAACTAAAACACAACCAAGAGGATACAGAGTACATTCAATAGTCAACCATCCATATTATCTCAAAACATCTTCACCATCTCCAAGACTAATTAATTTAAAAACAACAACTATGCATATTATTGAAGAACAACAATGCGACACACAAGAATCAAGCTATGGCCTCAATTAAGCAATAACAACCATGAATGTACCAAGATTACACTATCAAAAAAAGTTAGCAACCAACAATGTAACTAGTGTGCCCTCACTACAAAGAAGTCCCACTCCACTTATATCAAACATCACATATGTAACCATAGGAACAATTAAAAGACACTCTCTCTTAAAATGATGTTTCATTCAATGTATGCCAAATACCATAGGCTTGCCCTTATTTTCATTACCAAGATTTTCAGACATGTCATCTAGGATCACTATAGGCCTTCTCTTTGGCTTATATTGTAGGCTAGGGGCTGGTATGATACTCGATGATATTTAATGTGACTAAGCCTCCTTGACACTACACTAGCTTCTGGGGTCTCACTTATTAACCTTTTTCTATTCTTCTCTTTTCTTGATCACAAATATTTAGGAGGGGTGCGGTTTTTTCTACAATCACTTCTTTTTTTTCACAACTTTTCTTTTTTCGTTCTTTTCCACCGTATCCAGCTTTTTATTCTTTTCTTTTATTCTACCTTTATTCATACTGATTTTACATCACACACCCCTATGATAGACACCATCAAATTAGGCCATTTGCCTAAGTGTAGGTGCATAGTATTTAGGGAGGATCAGGGCCAAAACAGGTTCATTATGATATAAATGAGATGATGATAGGTATCATTAAAAAAAGAAATAGGCTATTCAAGCTCAAAATAGGAATCAAGGGATATTATGCATACAGGGGAGGTCATTTAGTCTAAAAGTGGATACTATCAAAATGGCCTATGATCCTTTCCTAACCCCTATCCTTCATTCTAGGTAAGACCAACCGGGCAAGTTCTTGATTTAAGACACAACTGGAACTAGGTAGTATCTCACACACATATGGCACAAAGGTACATCACAAGCTACTACCCATTCGGTTCATGCAATTGTTTAGCAATGGTTATCATGTCACTAGTACTAATGCCATAACAAGATGCACAGTGGTCACACGTAAATGCATATCACACAATTATAAAATAGACCACTGGAGAGGTGTTCAAAAATCAACAAAAATATGTTAACTACCTAAGGCACTTGTATTTCTCCTAGTCAACTACAATATTTTACAACAAATCACAATACTTCTAAACATCCCGGCTCTACTAGGAACAAGACTCCGGGGAAAACATGCATGGCAACAAAAACCCCAAGAGGACATCAATACCCACAAGTAGCCCAACCCTTAACTTATAATCATGCAATGTCCCTATTGCGTCAAACCAAAACAAGAGAGTTAGAAACATACCCGTGGCACCGTGGGTTCGAAGATATGATGTCAATCACATAATTCGAATACAAACAACAAAATACCTTGGGTTGCCTCCCAAGCAGCACCTGATTTAATGTTGCGGCACGACTAGGTTATCTTTACTACTCAAAATTTATCAAGATACCTTAAAAGTGCTTCATCCTTTATCCCTCCACATAGACGATTTGAATCGTTGGCCAATATTTTGATCTTTATATCTTTTAGGTGCGTTGGGAAAATATGAGATCATGATAGGGAAAGTTCTATTACGCCACTTCGAAGACTTGAACCATTTTCCCAATTTTGCACCAAACTTTTGTATGGGATCATTTTACAACAGTGAGCAACTTAAAAAGCCACTAAATGGACATCGATCTTTAATATTCTTGGCCTTCAAGATTGGGCTTTTACTATACCCTTTCGGAATGACAAACTCCAAAATATAGGAATTTTCCTCCTTATTTCCAAAATTCATCATTTGCTTGGGTGATTCGACTTTCATCACATCCACCAAGCATAATGTTAAAAAGTGATTCGAGTGAGGTCTTCTCCCTAATTTTGGAGTTATATCCATCTTGACCTCTTCACCTCAAATTGGGCTAGTCTTTATAAGATATTGGCTTGGTTTCTTCTTTTGCCTCTAGTACCATCTCTACAATTTTGGCATCATCTCTCATGGTTGGTTCGATTGGTTGGGAAATCACCGAGGGTTGCTCATCACCAAGATCAACAGTAATATAGGGTTCTTTCTCCTCATCTTCACACTCTTTCATTTTTTCAAATGATTCCAGAGAAAAGATATCATATAAACATAATATAGAAGAATGCTTTGAATGATTGACCTCTATATCCATCTCCTTATGAATGATTGGCTTCATGTCTTGACATATATCACATATGATATCATACGTTTCTTTCTGGAGATCCAACATTCATTGAAACATAGCTTCAATGCCACTCTTCACGATGCTTCATTCTTTCTTTTCTTGACCATAAGACCTATCAAACTCATAAGAAGAACTAGAATTTAGGTTAGCGCAATAGGGGGAGGGGGTATTTGGGTAATCACTCCAATGTCCATATTGACCACAACATAAAGAACAATGATACTCCCGATAGGATGGAGATGGTGCACATATCTCTCTCTAGGGAGAATATCTACAATCTTGCCAAAAGTGAGGTCCATCACAATATGGACATGGATCATCAAGATAAGATTTCCAATCACCAAGATCATGTTCATTCCACGATGCCATAGTAATAAGTAAACTAAAATAATAATCTACCTAGGACAAGAAACAAAAGAAAACTAAAAACAAATATTTACATGTTTGAATTCAAGCTAGTAGGCTAAAATTCCAAACCAACTCAATACGCCAAATTGTTCCCCGACAACAGCGCCATTTTTTGAAAATGCTCAACTTATACATCAATTTAGTGCAAGGCGATCGTCGTCAATATATTTACCCAACTTTGGAGTCGGCATCAAATCCACAGGGAACAATGTGAGTGACGATTAAACTAGTTAGAAACTAAAGCTACAAGTTAGATTCAAACTACTAGCACGAAAAGAAAAAATGGGGGTCTTCAATGATTGAACAAAAGTTATCAACACTTCAATTCGCATTAGAACTCAAATCTTAAACAACAATATTTCTAATCAATGATATAGAGAAACTAGGGTTGTGATCACTATGATTAGTAATCCTCCATTGAATAATATTTGTAGTATTGGATTCTCATGACTTATGGGAAACACCAAATTATCAGTTTCTACAGTCCATCTAAGTGTTTCTCAACCAACCTAGATATTGACCTCCCTAATTCTCTCGAACTTAGGAAAACATTCTATTCACACTGACTTTATCTCGAGTTGATCAATCTTGTTACAACATTAATCATTAGATGAGAACTTAACCTTCCTAAATCCTCATTGATAATTAGCTACCTTTAGTTTATTTCTCAGTTCGAGCAAATCAATATAAGGCGGGATCTATTGTCTGTAAGTAATAAATAACAATCATAACAAAAGAATTATCAAGATGTCTCCACATCACTCAAACCCTAACCAACTATTAAATCCATGGGGGAATAATCATAAATCCCACAACCCTAGTTGTGGGTTTTAGCTCCACATGAGAAAGAAAGAGATAGCAATAATTATAATCATCATTCAAAGTAATTAAACTTACAAAAGATAAAGTCTGAAGTTGATTCTCTTCTAAGTTTAAGAGAAAATTCCCACAACCAAATCAAAGAGTTGAAAATTGAATTCTAAGTTTATTCTTTTGTGAGCCAAAAAGAAATAAACTCCTCTTTTTAAACGAGTTCCATACATTTCCATCTTATCAATGAAATCCTAAATACTGCTTTTTATATACTTCAGAATAATTATGTAAACAAAATCACAGATCACAACTTTTTTCTCGGACATATGACATCGTGGGTGACGTCTTATCAGGAGTCAGATGACTTATCAGGAATGTCGTTATCTTCTCTTCACTTTTGACAATATCTGCCTTAGGTTGACGATGAGGTGTGATGGCTTATCATACCTTTGATGACTTATCACGGATGTCTCTACATCTTCACTTCAATTTTTCCAACACTTCCCAATCCTGACGGCTTATCACAACTCTGACGGCTTCTCACAGATGTCGTCACTTATTCCAGCTGAAGTCTCTTCTCAGACTAAGCCTAACGACGATCGTGATGACTTATCACACCTCTGACAGCCTATCACAGATGTTATCAGGAATTCCAACTGAATCTCATTCTCTGTCTAAGGCTGACGATGAGTCTGATAACTTATCAGGGAGGTGACAACTTAACATATAAGCCGTCAACTACACTTCCCTTTTTTTTCTCAAAAATCAATTCTTTTATTTCCATTATTGCTGGTTCTCTTGTATTTTGACTTTTACTGCAATATCAAACAGAACACAATGAAAACCGACAAAGGTTTCTTAAGACTTTGCAATATTCTTAGTTAAAAGCCTCAAATATGTTAGCATATGCTCACACATCAACACCCTCAACTTAAAACAATTGCTTGTCCTTAAGCAACTAAAACACAACCAAGAGGATACAGAGTACATTCATTAGTCAACCATCTATAATATCTCAAAACATCTTCACCATCTCCAAGGTCAATTAATTTAAAAACAACAACTACGAATATTATTGAAGAACAACAATGCGACATACAGGAATCAAGATATGACATCAATTCAGCAACAACAACCATGCATGTACCAAGATTACAATATCCAAATAAGTTAGCAACCAACAATGTAACTAGTGTGCCCTCACTATATAGAATTCCCACTCCACTTATATCAGACATCACATATGTAACCATGGGGACAATTAAATGACACACTTTCAGAATGAAGTTCCAATCAATTTATGCCAAATACCATAGGCTTGCCCTTATTTTCATTACCAAGATTTTTAGACAGGTCATCTAGGATCACTATAGGTCTTCTCTTTTGCTTGTAATATAGGCTAGGGGTTGGTATGATACTCAATAATATTTAAAGTGACTAAGCCTCTTTGACACTACACTAGCTTCTGGGGTCTAACTTATTTACCTTTTTCTATTCTTCTCTTTTCTTGATCACACATATTTAGGATGGGTGCATTTTTTTCTACAATCACTTCTTTTTTTCACAACTTTTCTTTTCTTGTTCTTTTCCACTGCAACCAGCTTTTTATTCTTTTCTTTTATTCTAACTTTCTTCATACTCATTTTACATCACGCACCCCAATGATAGCCACCCTCAACTTAGGCTATTTGCCTAAGTCAAGGTGCACAGTGTCCAAGGAGAACCAGGGCCAAAACAGGTTCATTATGATATAAATGAGACGGTGATAGGTATCATAAAAAAAGAAATAGGCTATTCTGTCTCAAAATAGGGATCAAGGGATATTATGCATACAGGGAAGGCCATTTAGGCTAAAAGTAGCTAATATCAAAATGTCCTATGATCCTTTCCTAACCACTATCCTTCAATAGGGGTAAGACTAATCAGGCAAGTTCTAGATTTAACACACAACTGGAACTAGGTAGTATCTCACACTCACATGGCACAAAGGTATATCACAAGCTACTACCCATTTGGTTCATGTAATTGCTTAGAAATGGTTATCATGTCACTAGTACTAATGCCATAACAAGATGCACAGTGGTCATACATAAATGCATATCACACAGTTATAAAATTGACCATTGGAGAGGTGTTCAAAAATCAATAAAAATATGTTAACTGCCTAAGGTACTTGTATTTCTCCTAGGCA
Organism: Capsicum pubescens; assembly: GCA_030864215.1. Taxonomy (NCBI): domain Eukaryota; kingdom Viridiplantae; phylum Streptophyta; class Magnoliopsida; order Solanales; family Solanaceae; genus Capsicum; species Capsicum pubescens. Next base: position 143,578,045 of record CM061547.1, read on the forward strand.
ACTACAATAATTTACAAAAAATGACAATATGTCTAAACATGCCGGCTCTACTAGGAACAAGACTCAGGGGGAAAATAGGAACGACAATAAAAACCCCAAGAGGACATCAACACCCAAAAGTATCCTCGCCCTCAACTTAAAATCATGCAATGTCCCCAATGCATCAAACCAAAACAAGAGAGTTTGAAACATACCTGTGGCACCATGGGTGCGAAGATATGATGTCAATCACATAATACGAATACAAACAACAAAATACCTTAGGTTGCCTCCCAAGCAGTTCCTGATTTAATTTCGCGACATGACTAGGTTTTCTTGACTACTCAGAATTCATCAAGATACCTTAAAAGTTCTTCATCCTTTATCTCTCCACTTAGACGATTTGAATCATCAACCCATATTTCGATCTTTACATATTTTAGGTGCATTGGGAAAATGTGAGAGCATGATAAGGAAAGTTCTATCATGCCACTTTGAAGACTTGAACCGCTTGCCCAATTTTGCACCGAACTTTTGTGTGGGCTCATTTGGAAACAGTGAGAATCTTATAAATTCACTAAATGGACATCGATCTTTAAGATTCTTCATCTTCAATATTGTGTTTTTATTGTACCCTTTTGGCATGAAAAACTCCAAAATATAGGAATTTTCCTCCTCGTTTCCAAAATTCATCATTTTCTTGGGTGATTCGACTTTCATCATATCCACCAAGCATAATGTTGAAAAGTGATTTGAGTGAGGTCTTCTCCCTAATTTTGGAGTTACATCCTTCTAGACCTCTTCACCCCAAATTGGGCTAGAGTCTTTATAGGAGATTGGCTTGGTATCTTTTTTTTTTGCCTCTAGCACTATTTCTTCAATCTTGGCATTATATCTCATGGTTGGTCAGGTTTGTTGGGAAATCATCGAGGGTTTCTCATCATCAAGCTCAACATTAATATAGAGTTCTTGCACCTCATCTTCACACTCTTCTATTATTGTAAATGATTCCACAGAAAAGATATCATCTAAACATAATATAGAAGAATGCTTTGAATGATTGACCTCTATATCCATCTTTTCATGAATGATTTTCTTTATTTATTGACATATATCACATACGATATCATACGTTTCTTTCTGGAGATCCAACATTCATTGAAATAGAGCTTCAATGCCACTCTTCTCGATGCTTCATTCTTTTTTTTCTTGTCCATAAAATCTATCAAACTCATAGGAAGAACTAGAATTTGGGTTAGCGCAATAGGGGGAGGGGGTATTCAGGCAATCACTCCAATGTCCATCTTAACCACCACATTAAGAACAATCATACTCTCAGTAGGATGGAGATGGTGCATACATCCCTCTCTGGGGAGCATAGCTACAATCTTGCCAAAACTGAGGTCCATCACAATATAGACATGGATCATCAAGATAAGATTTTCAACCACTAGGCTCATGTTCATTCCACGATGCCATCGTAAGAAGTAAACTGAAATAAAAATCTACCTAACACATGAAATAAAAGAAAACTAAAAAAATATATTTACAAGTTTGAATTCAAGCAAGTACGCTAAAATTCCAAACCAACTCAATATGCCAAATTGTTCTCCGACAACAACGCCATTTCTTGATAACTCTCAACTTATACGTCAATTTAGTGCAAGGCGATCGTCATCAATATATTTACCCAACTTTGGAGTCGCGGTCGAAACCACATGGAAAAATGTGAGTGGCGGTTAAACTAGTTTGAAACTAAAGCTACAAGTTAGATTCGTACAACTGGCACAAAAAGACAAAATGGTAGTCTTTAATGATTGAACAAAAGTTATTAACGCTTCAATTCGCCTTAGAACTCAAATCTTAAACTGCAATATTTCAAATCAATGATATAGTAAAACTAGGGTTGTGATCACTATGATTAGTAATCCTCCATTGAATAATAGTTGTAGTATTGGATTCTTGTGACTTATGGGAAACACCAAATTATCAGTTTCAACAGTCCATCTAAGTATTTCTTAACCTACCTAGATGTTGACCTCCGTAATTCTCTCGAACTTAGGAAAGCATTCTATTCATACTGACTTTATCTCGAGTAGATCAATCTTGTTACAACATTAATCATTAGATGAGAACTTAACCTTCCAAATCCTCGGTGATAATTCGCTACCTTTAATTTATTTCTCAGTTCGAGCAAATCAACATAAGGCAGGATCTATTTTTTGCAACCAATAAATAACAATCATAACAGAGGAATTATGAAGATATCTCCACAATCACTTAAACCCTAACCAACTATTAAATCCATGGGGGAATAATCATATATCCCACAACCCTAGTTGTGGGTTTTAGTTCCACACGAGAAATAAAGAGATAGCAACACCTATAATCATCATTCAAAGGAATTAAACTTACAAAATACGAAGTATAAAGTTGATTCTCTTCTAAATTTAATAAAAAATTCCCACACCCAAATCAAAGAGTTAAAAATTGAATTCTAAGTGTTTTTTTTGCGAGCCCAAAAGAAAAGTAAACTCCCTTTTTAAATGAGTTCCAACCATTTACAACTCATCAATGAAACTCTAAAAGCTATTATTTATATACGTCAAACTAATTATGGAAACAAAATCTTTGATCACAACTTTTTTCTCGGACAGATGATGGCTTATCAAGAGTCTGATGACTTATCAGGAATGTCATCACCTCCTATTTAATTTTGACAATCTCTACCTTAGGTTGACGATGTGGCATGATGGCTTATCATACCTTTAACAACTTATCACGGATGTCATCACATCATCACTTCAATTTCTCAAGCACTGCCTAAGCCTTACGACGAGCCTGATGGCTTATCACGACTCTAACGGCCTATCACAGATGTTATCACATATTCCAGATAAAGTCCATTCTTCGTCTAAACCTAACTACTATACTGATGGCTTATCACACTTCGACGACCTATCACAGATGTCATCACGAATTCCAGTTGAATCTCATTCTCTGTCTAAGGCTTACGATGAATCTAATAAATTATCAGGGAGTTGACGACTTATCAGATAAGCCGTCAACTACACTTCACTTTTTATTTTGCTTAAAAATCAACTCTTGTACTTTCATTATTGCTAGTTCTCGTTGTATCTTGATTCTTACTGCAATATCAAACAAAACACAATAAAAAACAACAAAAGTTGCTTAAGACTTTGCAATTATTCTTAGTTAAAAGCCTCAAATGTGTTAGCATATGCTCACACATCACTCCTGATTGCCCACGTGGATTTCCAAAAGTCCTAAATAATCTCCTCAGGATGATGATGTTCATACCTCACCGCCCCAAGAAGACATTTCTAATATTGAATTCCTTTGATCTATTCATCTACTAACTCAGTTGACGACTTCTCAGTTTCATCAGTCTAACTATGTTGGTTCTATTGCTCCATCTTCTGAGGTCACTAGAGTTGGCTAGTTCGTGAGGTTGAATTCTCTGACCATTACAGGCTCTAAGGTTGAGGAGGATTCTTAAGGGTTTGTTGATGAAAAAAGAAGAGATATTAAGGGTGATGCATGCTACTAATATGGAGGGTGTGGGGTTTGTCACATATCAATTAAAAGATGTGGCATACTAGAGGTACGAGGGGTGGGAACAGTCGAGGGGTGAAGATACTGAGTAGACTATGTGGGATGAATTTTCTAGTATTTTTCTTGATCACTTCTTTCTTAAGGAGTTAGGGGAGGCTAAAGTTGAGGAATTTGTGAACTTGAAGAAGGGAAGGATGATTGTAAAGAAATATGCATTGAAGTTTCATCAGTTGTCTCGCTATGCTCTGGAGATGATTCTAGCATGAGGGAAGAAATGAGGAAGTTTTCTTTGTGTTTATCTCGAGACCTGGTACTAGAGTGTAAGGTGACGGTGTTGAATAATGACATGGATATCTCTAGGCTGGTGGAGTATATGGAGAAGATTTAATATGAAAAGAAAAAGCAAGTAGAAATGAGAGAGATGCAAAATAATAGAAAGAGGGTATATTAAACCATTGTACCCTAGCCAACCAAAACACAATATAGCTAGTAGCAGATGAATTCCAAACATATAACAAGATAGAATTGAGTTCCAAACATATAAGAAGATAGGAAACTCTACTAACTTATAAACAAATTTAAGAACTTTAACATCCATCTCAATCCATAGTAATTTACAAAGCCTCTAAAATCCAAGAATAACCTAAGTCGGGACATGCCCCCGATCATAGCAAAAAAGAGTCCAAAACAAATTGAAACAAGATCATTAAATTAGTGTTTTTTGAAGTATGAAAGCTCACCACTTCAAGCTGACTCACGATTAGTCTAGGAATCACCTAATCACTGGTCGGAAAAGTAGAAGTATCTCTATTTCCGGCATCGCGTGGGGATACAACTTTCAGAGTTAGTTAGCGGGGTGAACACTAGCATGTTACTCAGGGTATGATAAAATAATGCAAACTCAGAATTCAATCCAAACTCAGTGTATATGTTCACATACATGCATACATAAATCCATACACACACACACACACATATATATAAGATGTTGGGATAGGAAAAAAGGTTTAGCATAAGATTTAAAATCATTAACCTGGGTTGTGTAGCTTTAACCATCCTAAGGGAACCTAAGGGATGTATGGGTTCAACTCCCCCTACTAAAAGGGTCCCACTACGTGTTAGCCGCATGAAATAATCCAAGGATAAGCCAGGGAATACCTCAACCCTAGCCAATCCAAAACATATATATAAGTATGAACCATGTACACAGTGATAAAGACTCCCACACTAGTAAATGTGATTTTCCATATCGGTCTCCCCGGGACCTCCACCTTCCACGACAAGCTACACAACCCCCTTGAAACCCAATTAAAATAAGTTTTCGCTAACCCATCCATACCATTACACTTGGAAGCTTATAATTATGAAATACCAATTACATTAACCACGGAAAACACACTACCCCCTTTGTTCAGTAAATCCAGTTGGGGGAATGCCACGACCCCCCTTTGTTTATTAAATCAAGTTTAAAATCAAAAACATGTCCAACAAGCCCTTTAGAACCCTTTTTATCCTTTTAACCATTTATGCAATGCAATAGTTTCGGAAAATAAACCAAATCATATGATTAATCGTATTTATTAATTCAATTATGCGAGTGGGTTGAGGGAACATAATTTTCAAACTAACTACTAAAACCAAAATCATCCATTTTGGGGAATACCTTGACCCCCATCCCATTCACCATACCCATGTACCCCAACGGTTTTAAAAATACATAAATAAAATATGAACACTTGCATTAAGACTATGGAAATTTAAATCAAGTAATAATCTTTCAAAAACCCTCAACCCAAATCAAAATTCATATTCAATTCCACAAGAATAACCATTTAAATACATATTTTAAGTAAAACAAGTCTAAGGGAAGATGTACATGCCTGGAAGTATCATAATTATGGAGAGAAATCACTACTTGGAAGCTCTAAGTGATCAACCTTGAGAGACCCTAGCTTGTTCTTAACTTAGGGATTTGCGAGTGTTTAAGACTTGTTTGATTTGATAAAGGATGAAAATAACCCATTTTTGGTATTTTATGGACGTAGGGTCCAAGTTGGTGAAAGAGGAAATTAACCAAAGTGCCCTTAATAAAAACACTGAAAAGTATTGCCTAGTCATTACAGGTCACCTTACGACTCGTCGTGACTGACTACGAGTCATCCCCTTGACTCATAGTCTGGGAAGTGTCCTAGGTAACCCATACTGTTGACCTTATGAGTCATTTCATAGTCCATCATTACGACTCATAGGGTCCAGTCACAGTCATGACAAAAACAAAGGGCTACTACACTGGTGAGACTATAAGTTCAGCATTACAACTCGTGATATCTCACCACGACTAGTATGGTCTTAATCATACCTAGGAAAAAAACTTTGGTACCTATAATGGTCAACCTATGATTGGGGTACTACAACCCGTAATGACACCTTATGACTCGTAATGTTACACGTAATCTAGGCAGTAAGCTCAAAGTAAAATTTGGGGTGTTACATTACCCCCCCTCCCCACCAGATAATAAGTCATGGCATGCCTTTGCATGATTCTAAGAGCAAAACAAAACCACAATTTCCTTTAACAAAGTCAGAAAACAAAGATGATTGGGAAAACACATACCTTAAGCATGATTGTCTAATCCAAGGAACAAGAATGAATCTATGGACTTCATGTCCTCTTCATCTTCCCAAGTTGCTTCTTCAACCTTTTGGTTCCTCCGTAGAACCTTTACCAAAGTCGTATCCCTAGTCCTTAAATAACGGACTTGTCCATCCTAAATCTCCACCGAGACTTTCTTATGAGACAAGGAATCCGAAATACCAACACTGTCCATAGGCACAACAAAAAAAGGATCACCCACACACTTCTTCAACATTGAAACATGAAAAACTGGATGAATAAAACCCAAACTCGAAGGAAAATCTAACTCATAAGCAATATTACCCACTCTCTTTAAAATTAAGTATAGACCCACATACTGGGGACTGAGGTTTCCCTTCTTCCCAAATCCCATGACTCTCTTCGTAAGAGATCACTTCAATGATACCCAATCACCAACCTCAAACACCAACTTTCTTTGCCTCACATCCGCATAAGACTTTTGATGACTCTGAGTGGTCTTAAGTGTATCCCAAATCACCTTCACCTTCTCCATAGCTTGGTGAACCAAGTACGGACCGAACAACCTAGTCTCACCAACCTCAAACCATCCAATAGGAGATCTACACCTCCTACTGTAAAGAGACATAAAAGGAGCCATCCTAATACTTGAGTAATAACTATTGTTATACGCAAACTCGATGAGAGGCAAATGATCCATCCAACTACTACCAAAATCAATCACACAGGCCCTTGGCATATCTTCCAAATTCTGAATAGTCTTTTCCACTTGTCCATCCATCTGAGGGTGGAATGTTGGTGATAAGGTTCACCCATGTGCCCACTCCTTGCTGAAATGAATACAAAAAATGAGAAGAGAACTGCATACCTCGATCCAAAAAAATAGAAACGGGTGCACCATAAAACTTGTTGATCTCCTGAATGAACAACCTCACATAATCCTCTCAAGTGTAAGTAGTCCTAACGGACAATAAGTGAGTCGACTTAGTCATCCTATCCACAATGAACCAAATCAAATCATGCTGATTTTGAGACTCTAGAAAACCAGTAACAATGTTCATGTTTATCACTACCTACTTCCACATAGCCAACTCAACCTCTCGGGATATGCTGCCAGGACTCAAGTGCTCAACCTTTACTTGCTGACATACCATACACTTAGCCATGAAGTTAGCCACATCTCTATTTATGTTGTTCCACCAATAGATCTTCTTTAGCTTAAGGTACATCTTCATCGAGCCCATATAAACTGTATACCTCAATTCATGAGCCTTAGTCAAAACTCTTTTTCGCAGCACATCAACATCAGGAACACATAATCTACCTTGTTACCTCAAGATACCATCTCCATCAATCTCAAATGATATAGCGTACTGTTGACCCACATCATCCTTAATCTATTATAAGATTGGGTCCAAAACCTTCTTTTCCTTTACCTCTGCACCAAGAGATAACTTCACCACCTCTTCTACAATTACACCTCTATCCTTAGAATCCAAAAGACAAACTTAAAGATTAGCCAATCGGTGAATGTCCTTCACCAATTCACGTTTCTGCTCATCCACATAAGATAAGCTATCCATGGAGAACCTGTTAAGAGCATCAACAACCATATTAGCTTTACCTAGATAGTAATTAAGACTTATGTCATTGTCCTTGAGCAACTCAAGCCATCTCCTTTGCCTGAGATTCAACTCCTTTTGAGTGAACACATACTACAAGCTTTTATGATCTTAATAGATATCAACATAAACCCCATACAAGTGATAATGCCAAATCTTCAAAGTAAACACAATAGTAGCTAATTCTAAATCATGGGTTAGGTAATTCTTTTCATGAAATTTTAGCTGCCTAGAAGCATAGGACCATGTTGCATTAAGAAATAACCTAGTTCCACATGCGACGCATCATTGTAAATAACAAATCCATCAGTACCCTCGAGTAGGGTCAAAATAGGAGCACATGTCAACTTATCATTAGCTTCTCAAAGATACCCTCGTAAGCATCAAACCAAAAAACTTTTATCTTTTTCTGAGTCAACCTATTTAATGGAGCAACAATAGATGAAAAACTTTCACAAATCTCCCTTATTACCCAGCTAAACCTAATATGCTTTGAATATCGATTGGATTCGTGGGTCTAGGCCACTTCTTAACTACTTTTACTTTTTGTGGATCCACCATGATCCCCTCAACTAGAAACAACATGACAAAGGAAGGTCATAGCATTCAACCAGAACTCACTCTTAGAAAACTTGGCTTACAATTATTAATCCTTAAGAGTCTGCAATACTATATAGATGTGATTAGCATGGTCCTCCTTACTCTTAGAATATACCAAGATGTTATCAATAAATACGATCATGAATAAATCCAAGAACTATCTAAACACCAAGTTCATAAGATCCATAAACACAACAAAAGCATTAGTCGAGCTAAATGACATCACCAGAAACTCATAATGACCATATCGAGTTTGAAAGGTTATCTTAGGGATATTAGCCTCCCTAATCTTCAACTGATGATAACCCAATCAAAGATCAATCTTAGAAAAATACTTAACACTCTGAACCTAGTGAAAGAGATCATCAATCCTAGGAAGAGGGTACCTATTCTTCATTGTCACCTCATTAAGCTTTCGATAATCTAAATACATTCGAAGGAAACCATCCTTCTTATGCATGAAGAGAATCGGAGAATCCCAAAGAGAAACACTAGGACGGATAAAACATTTTTCAAGAAGATCCGTCAACAGCTCCTTAAGTTCTTTCAACTCATTCAGAGTTATTCTATAAGGAGGAATAGAGATAGAATGGGTATCTAATAGAAGATCAATCCCAAAGTCTATTTCTCTATTGAGAGAAATACCAGGAAGGTTATCGGGAATAACTTTAGATAATTTATTTACATAATAGACAAATTGTAGAAAGGGAACCTCAGAGATAGAATCTCTAACCCAAACTAGATGGTATATAAACCCTTTGGAAATCAATTTATGGGCTCTAAGATATGAAATGAATTTCCCTTAGGAACAAAGGAACTTCCCCCCCATTCTCTTACCAGTTTATTTGGGAATTGGAAAATGACCTTATGGGCCCAATAACTTAGAGAAACACAACATGTGTAAATTCATTCCATCCCCAAGATCACATCAAAGTCTATCATATCTAATTCGTTCAGATTCACCAATGTCTCCTTATTACTAATAGATACCACACAACCCCTATAGACCCTCCTAGTTGTAACAGAATCACCTGCCGGAGTAGACACAGATAAGGGATCGAGAGTACTCTCAGGATAAAAACCAAAATGAACAGACACATAAGGGGTCACATAGAAAGGGTAGACCTCATATCAAGAAGATAATATACATCATGAGTGAAAAATTATAACATACCAGTTGCAAAATCAGAAGATACCTCATATTCCTAAAGTTGGAAAGAGCATAAAGACAGTTCTGACCAGTACCAGTACTACAAGTAGAACCCTTTGGCATAGGAGCTGAAGAAGTAGAAATTGAAACCTTATTAGCTCCAGTAGCAACACTTGTTGTCAGACAGTTTCTCTAAATATGACTAGGCTGGCCAAATTTGAAATATTTATTTCAACCTTCATCACAAAAACCATGATGCAACTTCCTACAGAATCTACAAGGAAGATATAATAGAGCTGACTGAGCTCCACTAGCCTAGGTCTAGGCACCCTAGGTATTAAACCCACTGTAAACTTGAAAGGGACTATCATTCGACGACTTATGATACAGAGAACTAGACGTAGAATAGGAATCAAAATTTCCCCAAGCCTTCTTCTTTCCTCATTGCCTACCATCTCTACCACTATTTTTCTGTCCTCCACCTAAATTTGAATACCTGAACTTCTTATTTTGCGCCTCTCTCATTTCTTCTTGATTTTTCTTTTCATATTGAACCTGCTCCATATACTCCACAAGCCTAGAAATATCCATATCATTATTCAACATCGTTGCCTTACACTCTAGTACCAGGTCCCGAGATAAACCCAAAGCAAATTTTCTCTTCCTTTCCCTCATACTAGAACTATCTCCAGAGCATAGTAAGACAACTGATGAAATTTTAAGGCATATTTATTTATAGTCATCCTTCCCTTCTTCAAATTCACAAATTCCTCATCTTTAGCCTCCCTCGACTCCTGAGGAAAGAAGCGATCAAGAAAAATACTAGAAAATTACTCTCACATAGCATGCTCAGCATCATCACCCCTCGACTTTTCCTACCCTTCGTACCACTAGTATGCCACATCTTTCAATTGATATGTGACAAACTCCACACCCGCCATATTAGTAGCATGCATCACCCTTAATATCGTTTCTATTTCATCAACAAACTCCTAAGGATTCTTCTCAACCTTAGAGCTTGTAATGGTCAGAGGATTCAACCTTAGTAACTAGTCAACTCTAGTGACTTCAGAAGATGGAGCAATAGAACCAACACGGTTAGACTGATGAGACTGACAAGTTGTCAATTGAGTTAGTAAATGAATGGATTGATGGAATTCAGAATTAAAAATGTCTTCTTAGGGTGGTGAGGAATGAACATTATCAACCCAAGGAGATTGCTAAGCACTGGTAGAATCCACGTAGGTAGTTAGGAGCAGGGTCCACTCCATAAGTAGAATAAGTTCCATCCACATTGTCCTCCGGTGGGATAAAGGAGTTTCTACGAGCATCAGATCTTTGGGGAGGCATAATTTGAAATGCAAACAAATAGAATTAGAGGAGATTTCAAGATCTTAGACTCTATAGAACTTAGACCATCCATAAGAAAAATAGCTCATAAAAATTTGGCCTAAATTTAGCCATTATAATAAAAAGACTATAATAGCCTTTTCTTCCAAGTAAACTAAATCTTTTTCTATTTTTTTAAGTCAAGGTAATTAAAGTTTTTTTATTCCCTATATTGCAATTCAATTACAACACAAATTCTTAGGCTGAGAATATCAATAGATTCTTGAATAATTCCCAGCACTTCTGCTTCTATTGGAACACAAAATTCCCCTTTTCTGTGGAAAAGGCTCGTATCAATAATTCTGATTTTATGTATGGACAATTCCTCAATATCTTGTTCATTCGCAACAAAAAAATTTCTTTGTGCGTTGGTAAAAAAATCCGTATGAACTAGCAAATTCAAATCAATAATTTTTGTTGACTGTGGACGATAGTTATTCGTCTGCCAGCAGTCAAAATTGAGAAATTGTACAGATTCAATTCGATGATTCTCTTGTACAATTAAAATCTATATATTTTATGTTGAAAAAACTACATATATTTTTAGTTGAAAAAAATACATATATTTCCTTCAAAACGTACATTTTTTATGCCATAACTCAAACACTACTTTTATATTTGTTATTAAAATGACGTCTAATTAATTATTTTTTAAGTATTATATTTCAATAAAATTAAAATATATATCTAAATAATTCTCTTACATAATTTGTAAAATATTGTAATAACGACAACTCAACATACTTTAGACCTGATAATCGTCATCACATTATAGAAATCATACATTTAGTTCAGATTTGTTGAACCAAAGAGAGTAAGATATAAGTGTTGATCATATAGGTATTTTGCCTTTATGTTAAGCTAATTTGATAAATTGCAGATCATTACTTATATATATTAAATTAACCTCCAATTAATTATTTTTTACTTATTATATTTAAACTAAATAAAATTTTATTTAAAATAATTTTTAAACATAAGTTGTGAAATATTTCAATAACGACAACTCAACACACTTTAGAACTGGTAAATGTCGACACATTATAAAAATCATGCATATAGTTCATATGTGTCGAACCAAAATGAGTGTGAATAAGTATTAATCGTACAAGTCTTTTGCCTCTATGTTACCCCGATTTGATAAACTATGAATTATTACTTATATTTGTTACTGACCTATAATTAATTATTTTTAATTATTTTTAATTATTTTGTTAAAATAAAATCAAACTATATATTTGAATAATTTGTGAAATATTTCAATTACGACAACTCACCTCACTTTAGAATTGGAAAATGTCAATACCTTATAAAAATCATACATATAGGTCATATGTGTCGGACTAAAAAGAGTAAGACACAAGTGTTGATCCACAAGTCTTTTGCCTTTATGTTACGCTGATTTGATAAATTGTAAATCATTACTTATATTTGTTATTAAAATGATCTCTAATTAATTATTTTTTAAGTTTCAATAAAATTAAAATATATATTTAAATAATTCTCAATCATAATTTATAAGATATTGCAATAACGACAACTCAACATACTTTAGACCTGATAAACGTCGCCACTTTATAGAAATCATCCATATAATTCACATAAGTCTAACCAAACAGTGTGAGATATAAGGATTGATCGTACAAGTCTTTCGCCTTTATGTTAAGCCAATTTGATAAATTACAGATCGTTACTTATATATATATGAAATTAACCTCCAATAATTTTTCTTAATTATTATATTTAAATAAAATTAAAAGTTATTTTAAATAATTTTTAAACATAATTTGTGAAATATTTCAATAACAACAATTCAACACACTTAAGAAATGGTAAATGTCTACACATTATAAAAATCATGCATATAGTTCATATGTGTCGAATCAAAAAGAGCGAGACATAAGTGTTGTTCGTACAAGTCTTTCGCCTCTATGTTACTCCGATTTGATAAATTATGAATCATTACTTATATTTGTTATTAAAACGACCCCTAATTAATTATTTTCAATTATTATGTTAAAATAAAATTAAACTATATATTAGAATAATTTATAAAAATGATTTGTGAAATATTTCAATAACGATAACTCATCACACTTTAGAATTGATAAATGTCGACATATTATAAAAATCATTCATATAGTCATATGTATCGAACCAAAGGGAGTGAAACATAAGTGTTGATGGTACAAGTCTTTTGCTCCTATGTTACGCCGGTTTGATAAATTGTGAATCATTAATTATATTTGCTACTAAAATAACCTTTAATTCTTTATTTTTAAGTATTATATTTAAATAAAATTAAAATATATATTTAAATAATTTTTAGGCATTATTTGTAAGATATTGCAATAATGACAACTTAACATATCTTAAACCTAATAAACGTTGACACTTATAGGAATCAAGCATATAGTTCACATATGTGGAACAAAAGAGAAGAGATATAAGTGTTAATCATACAAGTCTTTCACCCCTATATTACGCCGATTTGATAAATTGTGAATTATTGCTTATATTTGTTACTAAAATAACCTCTAATGAATTTTTTTTATTATTATTATGCTTATATAAAAATTATATATCTATATATATTAAATAATTTCAAACATAATTTGTAAAATATTGAGAAACAATAATTCAATATATTTTACGCCTAATTCGATAAGTCGAACCACTAGTCCAGTAACTAAATTATCATTACAGATTATTGATTTTGGTTCGATTTTGAAGAGTCATAGGTAGAGTCAAGGATATTATGTTCAAACTTAGAAAATATGAACTAAAGTACTGGTTGTCTTTTACTATCACAAATAAAATTCTTACTATGAAAGAATAAACATTGACTGAGATCACACTGAAATATTATGATCTCTACCTAATTATTTTTTTCTTAACTTGAAAAGGTGTAAAATTATACTAACTGAAATTAAGAATTTCTACCTAATACGTTTTCCAAAAATATACATTAAATATGGATAATGCTTAAACAAATGTATTTGTATTTTAAAACTAAGCCAAAAGATAAATATTATAAATAGTAAAGTAGACAAAAAAATATTGAGAGAAGACAAGAGATAAGTGTTTTTCCTTCTTCCAAATATCAATTGTACAAGTGTATACAATATGAACTCGTATGCCTCTATTTATAGTGTCATATATAGGCATGGAAAAGGTTTTCATAAACATGACATTAACCTTTAACATAATGGAAGAGGTTAAGGATGTGTAAGGTCACAAGAATAATGGCCATGAATGATGGAGGTTATCTTTATAATGGAGGAAAATAATGGAGACAAGTAGTGGAAGTGTAGTGTCCATCCACACTTATTGGATTTAAAACACTCCCCCTTGGATGTCCATAGATCAGGTGCCTTGTTAAAACCTTACTAGGAAAAAACCCCGTGGGAAAAAATTCCTAGTGAAGGAAAAAGAGGACACATATCTTATAATATGCGTTTGTTTGCTTCCTCGTTAAAAACCTTTCAAGAAAAAATCCATTGGGACAAAATATAGGCTAAGGAAAAAAGAATACAACACATATTTTACTCCATCTGATGAAAACATCATTTTAATTCTCAAAGACATGCCTTCAATCATATATATCTGCTTTCAAATGTTGATATTGATTGTGCCATTGTGATCAAATCACATTCATTAAGATTTTGCATTCTTAAAATCTTCCTGATGTGTTGTTTTCTTATTTCTTGGATATGTTAAGCCCATGAACTCAGTCAAATAAATTCTTGAGAATCACTTTATATATGACCTCATCGTCCAAGCCATTTGCATATTGAACTTGTTGGTAGCAACAACCAATTAGTTGTAAAAAATTGACCATAGAATAAATATTCTTCCTACACTTTCATAACCAACAAGGTTTTTAGAGATATTTAAATAAAGGAAGAGATAAATTCCTTAAGAAACTTGAATAACCAAGAAACTTGACTCTTCCTTGACCCTATATGAGCACCTCTAAACACTAGCATCCAGTCTTACTTCAAGAAGCCTTTAGAGTGTCAGAGTGTTTGAGTTTTGCAAATGAATACTTAAGAGGCTATAATGCCTTATATGGTGAGAGGGTTTAGGGATTTAGGCATGGGAAATAACCAAAAGGTCCTTGGTTAAAAACTAAAAAGTTCACCCATTCCGGAATATGGCTCCCTTATATGGTTCTTATAGAAATTGTACCCTAGGGTACGAGTGGTACACTAACTCGTACCCTAGGCTTATCCTAGGCCAAACATACTATTGTGGGTATGAGTGGGCACCCTTGAGTCATAACCAAGGGTACGACTCATGCCCCAATCGTAAGCTACATTTGTAACAAAAATAGTCTACTCAGTTTGGAGGTTTCACTCTATAAGGTTGAGTAGCATACGACTCAAATGCATTGGTTACGACTAAGGGTTGGAATTGTCATATAGAAGATAGTATGCTACCTTAATATTTTACTTAGGATATGAAAGGAGAGAGGGATAGTCATACAATTCATGTCTTCTCAATGGTTCAAGCCTAGGTGTTTCAATTCTCCCCCAGTTAGATCAGCCATCCCCAAATGAGGGGTGAGATAAGCATAAACATAAGTTAACACATCAATCAACCCTTACACGTGTTAGAAACAAGCACACAACAAGGATACATCACAAAACTTATCATGATCATCATAAATTTAGGCCAAAAGTTTTGCTCAAAACTAAAATTTTTGCAAGGCCACATTCTTGGGTGTTTGACTAGATCTTGAAAGCTTAAACCAGCCTTGAATAAAGGGTTTTGGTGAACTTTAGGAACCCACATCATTCTTTAAAAAGGGATGTGGGAACCAAGGAAATAATAGAAAATTTATAAGCATGGTTAGCTAATTTTAACTATCTTAGACATAAGGGTGATTGTGAAGTTGAATATACTTAGGGCACCATCCTAGAAATAGGGGTGCCCAATTGAGGTATTGGGTGGTTTTTATTAAATCAATCATCAGGCACTTTAAAGGGTCAATGAGTGACACCCTTGAGATATTGTTGTCAAACTTGCCTCAAGGACTTTCAACCTAGCCTACTACATCATAAACATTTAGAATTTGCATCAAGTCATCACACGCCCATGCATAAGTTTCCCATAAGACAACATAATCCCAAGATACGTGCCTAATTGATTAAACTCTAATTATTCACAACCTCAAATTTATACTAGAAAATCCCAAGAAGAGATACCAGTTGAGAAATCATTAACCCCCCCCCCTCTTTTTACATTCTTGTATTCTAGGTTTAAATTTTAGTGAGTGTCCATAATTTCAAGGAAATTTGATTGCCATTCATATTGTTACTCATGGATTCGACCCCAACTCAAAACATGGGTAAATATTTGATGATGACTGCCTTGCACTTAAATTGACGTGTAAATTGTGCGTTATCAAAAATGGCACCGTTGCTGGGGAACAATTTGTCATATTGAGTTAATTTTGCTTAAATTCAAACTTGTAAATAAGTGTTTTTGATTTTCATTTGTTTCTTGTGTTAGGTTGATTTTTATTTTTATTTACTTTTTTCTATGGCATCTTGGGACTACTATGATCTAGCTAGTTAGCAGTCCTATCTTGACGATCCATGTCCATATTATGATGGACCTCACTTTCCGAGAGATTGTAGATATGCTCCTCGGAGAGAGATGAATTCACTGTCCCGATCCTATTAGGAGTATGATTGTTCTTTATGTGGTAGTCACGATGGATATTGGAGTGATTGTCGAAATGCTCCCTCACTCCATTATGCTAATCCAATTGCAAGTTCTTCTTATGAGTTTGATAGGTATCATGATCCAATAAGGGAATAATAACAACCCAAGTCCAATAGTTTTGAAGTAATGCTTCAAACTATTTTGGATCGGGTAACTACAACAGGGGAGAATATGCAAGACATGCATCAATCTAGTGAGGCATTTGGAAGGAAGATTGCCAAGATTAAGGAAATAGGAAAGGAAGCAAGTCATTCAAATACCATTGCCTTGCCCACTTCCCAAGACGAGGTAAATCCAGAAGAGAAACCAAGCTATATGGTCAATGATGCACTTGGTACTGAAGAACCCTTATTGATTTCCCAACCAATCAATCTGAACATAATTAAAGATTCCAAAAGTGATGAAATAATACTAGAGTCAAAAGAAGAAGCCAAGAAAATCTCTTATGAAAACTCTAGCCCATATCGGGGTGAGAATGCCAAAAGGGATGTAATTCCAAAATTAAGGGATGGACCTCATTCAAATTATTTTTCAACATTGTGCTAGGTGGATTTGATGAAAATATATCCTCCCTAGCAACTGATAGATTTTGGGGAGAAGGAGCACCACCTCTACATTTTGGATTTTGACATTTCTAATAAGCACATGGGCACCTCGCACGCCAAGGACAAGGACCTCAACTTCCAATGTTCAACTAATGGCCTATTGATATCCCAAACCTTACCCAAGGAGACATATTAAAAATTTGATGCGAATTTGGGTAAAAGGTTCAAGTCTTCGAAGTGGGAGATAGAAGCTTCATCGTCTGACATGACCCAAACTTTGGACCATGTCATATAGGCACCTCAAGCTCACATGAACTAGAGGTCTCCCCGTTAACCCAACCTAATTGTATCAACATACCATAGGATTTAGAGGGAATCCAACTCACATATCAGAATAGTAGAAATAATAACATAACTTAACATTATATTCTTTACGATAATACACCCTAGTTCACAGTTGTTCATAACACCTCTACACAAACCAAAGTCAATAAGGGTATACATAGGGACAAGCTCACAACTATAGCCAAATCAAGTCTTAAAGAGACTAAGTTGAATGATAGAGACCAAGAGATGATTTCTTCCAAAGTAAGGAAGCTCACCTCTTTAAGTCAAGAACGAAACGCCTCGATCTACTAATCACTGTGCAAGTAAATAAGAAGGTGCTTTGGGACCTACGTTGCATGGGGACGTAGCATATGGGGACGTTTAGCGGTTAGAATGCTAGTATATAACTCAAGGATAAGTGATAAAATACATTATCAACCAAACACAAGTAATTATATCATATTTCATCACATTCACACACTTATGAATACACATAGATATATCACATGCCAATCAATCGATCAAGATATCAAGGCTTGTTATCATTCTCAAGAATTCATCCATTAAATGTAAAGTGGAGAAATGCCACCTCCCACACATATATATCCATCATTATTAATACTCCAAGGACTTTAGCCACATTCACATTGTCATTACACTGAGGAATTTACCCGTGTATACACATTCATCTTACGAAGGACTTTAGCCACACGCGCTATCTTTTAAACAAGGGACTTTACCCAAACACTTAGGGCATTAAAACAAGGGACTTTACTAAAAAACATAGGTGTATTTTAACACACACACATAGGTGGACTTTACCACAAGCCATAGGTGGAATTTACCACAAGCCCCTTTATGAGGCTAGGTTCCTTGACCTAGAGAGCTCTTTTTAAGAAATGGGGTTTCCCTTGCATTTTCATTGAGCATGGGACTTTACCTTTAACCCATCATATAAGGCAAGGGACTTCAACCTCAAACCATCAAAACCATCATTAGTTGAAATTTGGGACTTTACCCTCTTGTCCATGCATCAACACATATTCAATACAACATTTAGGGACTTTAGCTATTTAGCCAATTTCAATACTAGACAAGACCTCATGGTCATTATAGGAGCCTTCATTGATCAGAAATCTCCATCGTCCAATTCCTTTATTCAATTCATCACACATTTCATTTTATGGTCCTCAAGACCTTCAAAATATATTCACATTCCAATAGTATTTTTATGGCACACATTAGTTCAATACACTATTCATGTTCCTTATCACATTGAGGGACATCACCCCTTTAATGGTCATTAGATATTCAAGGTTATCATCAAATCTTACCATACTCTTATCGTAAGATTTATCAAATTTTCATTCTCATTGGACCATTTCCCTAGTTCAATGCATCATCAACAATTTACAAGACAATTCATTTAGACATTTCCACAAAGACCTTTTATGCATACTTATAACAAGGTCATTTTCATGGTAGATATCATCAAGACTAGGGTTACTCAAGACCCTCATGTTAAACAATTTACAACAATCATCTATATATGCAATCTACCATCTATAACATGTATCAAGACAAGTATATACAAGAATCATCATTATTCATTATTAGGTAGTAAAACCCTTTTTCATTTGGTTCAAAACCACCATGTACACTTACTAATTCAAGTTTGAAATACACGGGTTTATAGTTATTTAAATAGGGGAAGATATACATACCTTAAACAAGATGATACACCAACAATCTTGACTCTCTTTCTTACCACAAGATGAACACCTTCAAACACTAGCCTCCAATATTTCTTCCAACAGCCTTTAAAGTGTTTGAGTCTTGTAAAATGAAGACTTAGGAGGCTATAATACCTTATACACTGATAGGGTTTAGGGTCTTAGTCAAGTTAAATGACCAAAAGTTACTTGGTTAAAAGCTGGAAAACACACACGTGCAGGGGTACGACGCCCCTTCATGGTTCTTATGGCAATCGTGATCTAGGTAATAAGTGGTACCCTAACTCGTACCCTAGCCTTCTCTTAGGTCAAATACACTATTATGGGTACGAAAATGGACCTTTGAGTTTTAACCAAGGGTACAACTTACCCTCCAATCGTGAGTTCAACTCGTGACCAAAACAGTCCACTTCTAGGTTTGAGACTTTACTCTATATGGTTGACTAGTATATGAATCATAAGCATGGTTACAAACAAGGAATGACCTTGTCGTATATAGGAAAATATGTTACCTTAATATAGTTCTTAGTATATTAAAGGGTAGGGAATGGTGGGTACAAGTCGTGACTTAGGGTACGACTCAAGCACCCCAACTGTATCCAGTCCAGAGGCATCAAAAGTTGTCATTTTTAAATAGTCCAAGGTCTAGGTGTTTCAAATCTCTTCTACTTTTATAGGTAAGAATATATATACAAGTTAACGCCTTAACATACACCAAAGAAACCTTTACACAAGTTAGAAACAACATACCACAAGGATGTAATAGAACATACCTATCATGATTACTACCAATCAACCAAAATTTTGCAAGGCCACATTCTCAGATGTTTCATCGTCTTGTCCCCACCTCTATCTAGATTTACCTTGGAAGATTTTAATATTTTCCCCCCCTGTCACTCAACTCATAGTGAGAAAAATTTGGGACGGAGATCTAAATCTTCTAAGTGGAAACAAAAATGATAGCTGGAGGGAAAGTTCGCCACAAAAGATGGGAAGAAACCCATTATGCCATGAAAGTGACATGTTTCCTTTTACTTATGCATGATACAATAGATTTTTTTTTTCATAATCCATGAAATTATGGTACTATGAGGAGTGTTGATTGAAATAAAAAAAAGGGAAAGTGTGAAATTATCATCTTTTGAACTGAACAGGGGAGTGCAGAGGACCTAAAATTTGGTCTCAGTTATTGCAAATATGGCCCGTGTCACCACAATCATGATATCCAAGTGTTCACAATCGAGTAACTAGGACTATGATCATGGTCGAATTATCTTAAAAGACCATCCAACTTCCATTCTCCCTACATGCACCCTTTTCAAATTCACTCTAAATTTTAGCTCTGTGTTAAGTGTATAAATATGCATTCCAATATCTTTGCATCGTCTAATTCGATATGTTGTCTCAACTCTATTATTTAGATGTTTTAAGCTTGGAACTTGTAGTTTAGGAAAAGGCCTAAAGAAAGAAGAAACCACCGGATAAAAAGAAAATATCTGGCAACAATGCCACACCCCCCAGACAGAAAGATCCAGGCAAGGTGAAGTGTTTTATCTGCCATAACAAAGGACATCTAGAAAATACGTGTTCTAAGTCTAAGAAGATAAAAAGGGAGGATCAATAATTAGAAGAAAAGATGGAGGCTAACAAGTCCCCACTCAAAGATAAAGCTCTTCATAATCCACAAAGCATCCCTAGTTCTGCTGGTAGCGCAGATGCAGGAGTTTCCGAGGACTGACCATCCCTCTTCATTGATGGCCAATCTAAACCCCTTATTACTGATGACTACTTGGATAAGGTCTCATTGGCCATCAGTGAAGGGAAATTCAATCGATTAGCAAACCTGATAGAGGAGATCAACATGCTCATGAAAGGAAGAAACATGATCTCTGAGATGGAAACCCCCCATGTTGAACACAAGCTATATCCACAAGGTTGGGATAAGCCCCTTTAAGTAATCGCCTTCATGGACACCGGTGCAGCTGCCTCGATACTAAATCCTGACATTATCCCCGATTATCAATGGGTTTCTCACTTCAAAATATTTTGCATAGCATTAAAAGAGGGAGTCCTCACAACTAAGCTGATCATGAGAAAGCCAGTCATGATTGAATTTTTCCCAGACGTACTCTACAGGACAAATCTCCTTGTCTCCAATATACCAGGAAAGGATCTGATCATTGGTTTTGATACCTACAGGCAGCTGAAGAACGACCTCATCATTCTGATGAAAGGTATAACCTTCATTGGCTAATTCAGGCATCATTCCACTGTATCGAGGCTATTCCATATTGTTGAAGAAGACTCAATAAAGAATATAGAGAAGTAGCTGATAGAAGAATCTTGTGTGGAGTTCCACAGGGAGTTCCTCAATAAGACCAAACTTCCCATGTGGATCAATCAGGAATTCTTCTTTAGACTTCCATTCAAAAGAGTGATAACGTCAACCCCACAAAGGAAAGTCATTCTGGTATAAATCCTAAACATCTTTAACTCGAAAAGAATGAGTGTGAAAAACTCATGGAGTTTGGACTCATCGAGCCATCAGATTCCCAATAGGCTTGTAAATCATTCTATGTCAACAAGCGCGTCGAACAGACAAGGGGAAAACTCTATCTAGTCATAAATTACTAACCCCTAAACCAATTCCTTCTCAATGACAAGTTTCCCATTCCAAATAAGCTGAACCTATTCTCACACCTAGTGAAAGCCACCTATTTTTCCAAATTCAACCTCAAATCTGGATTTTGGCAGCTAGGCATACACCCAGAAGACAGGGCCAAAATAGCCTTTTCCATACACGATCACCACTATCAGTGGAAAGTTATTTTATTTGGGCTCAAACTTGCCCCTTCACTCTTCCAAAAAGGCCATGATTTGGATATTACGGCCCATCCTACATACCTCATTAGTCTACATCGAAGACATACCAGCAAAAGATATGTGTACATGCAATTAGAAAGTTCAAAGACGAAGAACAACATTATCATTCCACCTTCAAGGAAATTCTTGCTGTGAAGAATGGAATCAAGAAGTTTAAGTTATTCCATATTCACACATAATTTCAGATGGAGATGGATATGCGGGCTTTTCCCAGAATAGTCTAGTTGAACCCAAAGATCATCCCAAATCCATAAATTCTCTGATGGTCTCAATGGTTTTCTCCCTACAAATTCAAAGTTAGACATATCAAGGGAAAGGAGAACATCTTGGCATATTTCCTATCAAGGCCAGAGGAATTCTCTTCCAAACACTACCTGGAGAAAGGTAAAAGGAAATAATGTAAAAAGGAAACAATGCCGACCATCGAACTCATGCTCCTACTCATCAAACATGGCATAGATTGGTGGATGGAAGAAGGATACACAAGCCCACCACTGCCTACACCTTACAACACTGCCTAAAAGATGACGTCAGATGACATGTTCAAGAAGTTACCCTCTCCAGCAGTTACCCTTTCCAATGGGTTACCCGAAGGGTAACCCTCTACAGTGGGTTACCCTCCGCAATGGGTTACCCTCTTCTCCAAGAAAACCCTATCAGATGGGTTACCCTCTCTAGTAGGTTACCTTTCCTAATAGGTTAGCCTTCTCTCCAAGAAAACCTTTCTCAGTAGGTTAACTTTTTAGATAGGTTTTAGATGATTCTCACTCATATATTTTGAAGACATGAAGCTTATCCTCCTTCTTGCAAGATGCCTGTGAAGATGCTTATGCACCTGCTTGTAAGCTACTGACTCACCTACTTGCACATGCTGTCATATCTCACCAATATAGTTTATTTTGCTTTTATTGTTCCCTCCACATGTTAGTAGGGCCCAGTGTGAGTAAATATAAGTCTTATCTAGTCATAACAGATAATACTTATCGCGTCTAAAATGATAAGACTTATCCTTATTAATGGATTATGTCTATCCCTTAGCTGTTAGAATAGGAATGTAATTTTTTATTTCATATTTATCCATAGCTTAGCTTATCTAGTAAGATTTCTTCCTCTATAAAATAAAGCCTTGGACTTTAGGCTAGAGGTATCATTTTCTCTACTTAGACCATTTTCTCTACCTAAAAACCTCTTGTATAGTTTTTCTCTATTATCAATGAAAATGTTTGTTGGCTAATCCCTCTTGCTCTTGCTTTCTCTCTTCCAAAGATATGGGTACTTTAATACTTTAGGTCAAAGTAGGGGGTAAAGAAATACAACGACAAAGCTCTAGCTTGTTGCGACAGAAACAATGACACCCCGAAGTTACTTTTCATTTTTATGAAATGAAGTTGGATTTGTCCACATAACATGGATGTATAAGTACTTTCCATAAATAAGAAAGTTAGCTTTGTACACACGACGTAGATGTCTAAGCCCTTTCCATGTATATGAAACAAAATTGTCTTACTCCATGCCATAACTTTCTGAAAAGATTCAATATCTGAGAAAGAACATGGACATCTGGGGTCTACCTTAGTACACCTTTTGTTTTGAGGCTGTTTTGAGGGAATCACGCCAGGGAGAGCCATCATAATACCTTTTTTAGGCAAATACAGAATAGTTGTGTACTAAGGAGATAAGGGATCTCATGTGTTCTAAGACTGGCAAAGTCCAGCCATCCCTCTTTTGGATTGTGAAGGCTTTGTTGCTAAGGCAAACACTCCTTGATGTGTAGCTTGCAATTCCAAAGTTAAGTCATCCCATTGAGGGTTGTGAAGGCTTTCTAGATAAAAATAAAACCATCTATAAGGATGCATAGCTCAATCGTAGGAAAGATGTAGCGTGTCGATTAAAAACTTTAATTTCGTATGGCATGCTGCCTATATGGATATGAATCGCCTTTCATGTTGGAAAGGTTAGTATCTGTGTTTGTGGTGTTGAAAAAATCTTTGAGCTATTAAGGTATACCACCTCCATGGTGTTGAAACCTGTTTGAAAGTTAGTCTCTGTTTTCGTGGTGTTTGACGAAAGCTATGATTTTGTATGGAGTTCCACCTACGTGGTCGTGAAACCACCTTTCATGTTGGAAAGTTCAGGGTCTATTTCCTGGACGCATAGATGCTCTCTCCAGTAGTCTTTTGTTCCCCTCTACCTCTCTGTTAAGTTGGTAGCAGAGCCATCCCCACTCTCGGAGCTCAGGAGAAAGCAGGAGTTTGCATCCACCTCTGCTAATTGCAAACGCGTGAGCCAACTTTATATTTTTATTTTCTTCTGTTTTTACTTTTCATTTGTCCAAACAACCACACTTAGATCCGTCCTTGGGTTTTGCTTCCAAGTTTTACTACTTAGTTCCTATACTTATTAGAGTCATAGTTTCATTTTAATTATCAGAGTCAGTGTTTTCCAGTATAGTAGTCTGCGTCTGGTACATAATCGAGTCGTAGTTAATTTCTTATATTTTAGAACAAATATCTGTTGTGTCCTTAGATCATTAGCACAAATATATAGAGTCAGTCCATAAAAACACAAAAGATTTTCATTTTCTTGAGTCTTTTCCATAGATCTTTTGAACAAATACATCGAGTCTTTATAGTCCAAAAAAATATAAAAATATGTCTTCCCTTGAGTCTTCTTCTTTAGATAAGTCCAGTTGATGTAGATCTCCAGCTCAAGTAAATATTTCCCCTTCCAAAACTCTATCATCCAAATTTGATTATCTCCATGAAGTAGATGTGCTACCACCGGAAAAAAGATATCTTCAACACATCTACCTCTCCTAAACCCTTACTCTGCCTTTGCGAAAAACGCATGTAAACCATGGATGCAGGTACATTCTTTGGTGCAGAAGAGACCAAAAAGAGTTAAAGAATATGTTGTTTCCTTAAAACTAGACCATCATCATATTTTTCCAACTCAGGAGGAATAGTTCATCACTCTATAGATGCCTCAAGATTTTCCAAGATAGTGGAGGAACCAAGGCTTACCTATATCCACTTTGGTGTTGTTAGGGTTGTGGTGTCATGTCACAGAAGAAAAGGCCATCCCGTGGTGGCACGTCTTTCCCTCCTTGATACTAGGTACAACGAATACCAACATGCTAACTTGGGAACTTCAAAAATCACACTGAACGTCGGGAAATTCTTCGTCACTATATTCCCCAACTTCATTATGTCCCTCTTTGATCCGTACTTGACAGAGGCGTTGAAGATCTAGGTCCAGATACTCAAAGCTCCACTGGTCAGAGATGCCATCCAGGAAATTCTCCACTACTAGGTAGCTTGGGAAGTTCAAAATCATCCTATGGATCTATCCCTTGTAGGTGGCGGCGATGCTTTATTCTTGAATATAGATTCCACCAACGAAACCACCCAGTGAGTCCAAATGCCAAGGAAGATCCCCAGAGATAAACTTGTGAAAGTACACCCAGATTCATGGGTCACAAACTATGAGAAGTTGAGAGACTATCCTCAACCTCTCCAGTCTAAGGACCCAACCTTTGCATGAAGGAGTGACAATACTGTCATGATTATCTTCAATAACTCACACCTAAAACAGCCTCCCAAAACCACCTTTTTAATCCACATATATCAACCTTCTGATGAAATCCCACTGTTAGACGGACAAAGGTTGACAGACGATCCAGGGTTCATGCACTAGCTCATAGACAGCTATATAAAAGAGCATGATTGGATACACTACTTTGATTATGAAGGCTAATATACAGTGTGGAAGTGTCCTTTCTTTGAAAACTATCCATGGAAGTCGAATTGCAGATGCAACCTATGTTAAGGGGCCACCTCGCCCTCCCCACCACAAGCTAAAACTACCAGAACCAAAGAAAACCATCCTGCAACAAAATTTTTTATGATGTCTCACTCTTGCACCAGTTACTCAGATGAGTTCATGCCAAACAAACCCTTCAAAAAGGATAACATGAGCCATGCTCCATAGATACCAGCCAAAACTATTATCCTATCATCTAGAGAGAAGATGCCCCCCAGCAACACTGAAGCAACACTTAAATGGCAATCTAAAAATGCCATGTGCCAAAACAGGATGCTATCCAGCATCAACCAAGCCACGAAGAATGTTGCTCACTCTCAGAATAAGTTGGAAAGCAAAGTTGAATGAATGAACAAGAGATAAAAACAAGTATCAACCCAGCATGATGAACTTATCTTCCAATTGAAGCTCAGGCTTAAATCCATGCAGTATGATTTATGTCCACCGGACACTTCGATGTCTCATTTCTTTGACTACCAATAGAAGGAAATAGATTATCTAAAGAAACAAATAAAATAGCTGAGACACGGCGGGTTTCATCCCCAGAGAACACATAGGTCACTACCAAAGCCAACTTTGTTCCCCATGTCTCCACATGGATACTCTCTGCCAAAAATAAGACACATCCTTTCCACTACAACTATGCTGATATCCCCAGATTCTCAAGAAAAAAAGTAGTTTGATATTTCTAAGCATGTATGGGATAGGAAAGATGCCATCGCTGCCAAGAGAAAAGCCAATAAAACTCCAAATCAAACCAAGAGAAAAATAGAGATCGACACAGATAAAGGGACTGTGATGATTTCAAACCACGACATCGTATTCCTAGATGACAATCTAATAATCCACAACCCAGAAGTTCCATATGAAGATGAAGAATGGAATGCCTTGCTAAAAGATGGCCTTCTCAGTCACAAGTGGTTGCCATCCCATTGTGATACAGATACTGATTTAGATCAGCTTGTCCCAAATCTGTATGGCTTGAATATCTATGATGATGTCGTCCTAGATCCACAAGCCACAATAGTTCTTTATCCAATTAAAAAATCTTTGAGGTACAAAGAACAAATCTAGGATGCTGATACCATTGATACTACTTCGAGTAAAGGAGATTACTTCGAGTAAAGGAGATTACTTCGATATAGAGGCATACTCCGACACCAATGATAACTTTCCAGCCAATGGGTACGTGGAGGATAGTGAAGAGTCTATCGATTCATGAGAATTGTTGAGGATACTCCTGAGTCCTCAATTGATTTTCCAAAAGAAGACTATCTACCGATATACATGAACCATTCGAAGGAACCAGAGGTCTCCGAGGTTGTCCAAGACCAAGATGGGATGACAGATGATCCAATCCTAGAAAAAAGGCTAGATCCAATTACACCGGCTAGAAAGATTATGGGAACCATATTTTACACTTTCTCTCTCTACGACATAAAGATTTTAGCTTATCCCCAGCAGATCCAGGACTTTTACACTTGGATGGCGATGAAGAATCTGGATGAGCGGGAGAAATACATGATACTCTTGGAGTTCACATCTAGATTCTTTGGCATACTCAGAGACTGGTGGAATGCTTTTGGGATTTTTGACAAGAAAACATATCTGGCATCCCAGGACTTTTCCTTTAACATTAGGATTCTACATGAGGTATTTTGCAGAGATTCAAGCCATAGGAATGAGAAGCTCTGATAATATCTTTTTGTGATGAAGTGTCTATCGTTCGACAAAAATGCCATCGATATCCACTTCCAGAAGATGGTGAAGATCTACTTTGAGTTGGGAAGGGATCCCATCCTAAAGCAAGACTTCGTATCATCATTGATGACGATGCTAGCAAACCATACAACGATGATTATGGAGGAGAAGTTCAAGTCCATAACCATCCCACAAATAGGCTACATCCGGCAGGCCATCTTCTAGGCTCTGGAAAACATATGCATCAAGAAGACCATGTTGAACCAAATCATCAAAAATAATCCATCCCTCGATTGATCCTGCTGCAAAGATTACCTCATCACTAAGTCTGACATCCCCTTCCCTTGCCTTAAGGCAAGTGATACGCCTAAATTACAAATCTTATTAAAGAGTGTAAGCGTTCGCTGTCAAATATAGAACCCAACTGGGTTGGGTGTCAAATCCCATAGGGAATAATGTGTTCACTAAGTATTGTGGTTGTTACTAGACTATTTATCGAAGGTTCCATAATAGAGGGGGATTTTGATTTATCAATTATTTTTAAATATTTGTCACAGAATGCAATCTAACTGTAGGTTATATAACTAATAGTAATTCAATAAGAGAATTCAAACTAGAGTTATGTATACCAAGATGCTTAACCAACTAGGGTTGTGAACTATTTTGGATTCACAATGAACAATTTTTATTGCAAGAGTAATTGAATTCTATGGTATACCCATTAGTTTCTCAACCTAAATGAGTAACTTATACCTTAATTCTTTCAAACTTAAGGAACATAGTATTAATTCAACTATAGTCTCACATAGGTTGATCCGTTTAAGGCATCTAACCTCTATCCAAAGGTTAAAACCCTTTAGATTTATGTAAACCCTTTCTTTTCCCAACAAGAACTTTTCTATTTGAACAAATGTTATTCTTGGACTCACTTTTCAAGTTTACAACCAAGAAAAGTCATTAAAATGAAGAAGATTTTATGCACTATCAAATACTCATGGAAATCTACTAGATTCACAACCCAAAATCAGCTTTTCACATCAAGTCTCCCATTACCCTAGTTATGGGAGCATAGCCACACATTTCCACCCAAGAAAGAGAAGAAACCATTGTATTATTCATAAATTAATTCAAAGTTTACTTACAAAAGTCAAAATTGTTGTTCTTCAATATTTAATAGAAAATATGATAAAGGAATCTAGATCCACAAATCTCCAATGAATCTTAGATAAAAACTATGTAAGAATGTATTTTCAGTATGGAAAAACCCCCAATAAAAGATAAGAGGTAAAAGATACCTAATAAAATCTAAAAACTGGGTATTTATATTTTCCCAGGTAAAAAGGATTTAAATTTGAATTCAGAAAAAAAAATGCGTCAAAATTGGTGGTCCACCATAAAACTGGTGGTCAACCATTTTGACCTTCGTTGAGTGTTCTGAAATCCTGCATTCTATTTGGGTCTAGTGGTCAGTTTGGTGGCCTACCACAAAACTAGTGGTCTGCCATTTTTACCACCACTGGGTCTTCTGAAATCCTGAATCTAGTGGTCAAATTTGTGGTCCACCACAAACTGGTGGTCCACCATGTTGAACTTCACTGATTGTTCTGAAATCCTGAATTCTGTTTGGGTCTGGTGGACAGGTTGGTAGTCCACCGCAAAAATGGTTATTTTGACCTTCGTTGAGTGTTCTGAAATCTAGAATTCTAGTTTTGGTCTGGTGGTCCACCACAAAAATGGTGGTCTACTATTTTAACCACCAGTGGTGTTTTTCTGCAATTTTCTTGAGTCTTTCCTTTTAGCTAGCTCCTTACCCTTAAACACTAAAATTCAGCATTAAATGCAACCTTGGTTGCTCTAAAATATGCAATTTTCCTAAGAAAAAATGCATAATGTTCCGTCAAAAGCCTGAACATCAACACCCTCAACTTAAAGCAATTGATTGTCATCAAGAAACTATATAATACCATACTACAATGCTTAACCAAGAGAAAAATAATAGACCTATGACAGTCAATCATCAATTTTAGTTCAAAACATATTACCGTTTCCAAGTTCAATCACTTTAAACACAACTGTGTATATTAATGAAAGTTAATAATATGTCACAAAGAAATTGAGCTATAGTATCATATTAGCAACAAACAACCACACATGTGTACAAGTTACACTACCTAAACAAGTAAGTATCCAACAATACAAACTATGTGCCCTTACAACAAAGAAGTCCCTCCTCACTTATATATGAAATCAAGCATGTCAATGCAGGGACAGTTAAGAGATACTCACTCTCAGAAAGAAGTTCCAATCAATGTATGCCAAATACCATAAGCTTGCCCTTATTTTCATCACCTAAGCTTTTAGACTGTTAAGTTAGGATCACTATAGAACTTTTATTTAGCTTGTAACGCAGGCTTGGGGTTGGTATGATACGTAAATATATTTAAAGTGACTAGGCCTCCTTGTCACTACACCAACTTTTGGAGTCTCTCTTATTAACCTTTAACTTATTTCTCCCTTTCATTATTAAAGCAACTTCAGGCTGGGCACGGTCTTTTAGTCTTTCATTTTGTTTTTTTCACAACATTGCTTTTCTTAATATTTTTCTACCATATCCATCCTTGCAATCTTTTCTCTCAATTTACCTTTCTTCATACTCATTTTATATCATGTACCCCTATGATAGCCACCCTTAATTTAGGTTATTTGCCTATGTCGAAGTGCATAATTTCCAAGGAGGACTAGGTCCAAAATAGGTTCATTATGATATAAATGGGAAGGTGATAGGTATACAAAAAAATAGGCATACAAGCTCTAAATCGAGATCAAGGGATATCATTCCCATATGCAAGGCCATTTAGGCTAAAAGTAGACTATTATAAAAAATGGCCTATGATACTTTTCTTACCACTATCGTACAACTTAGACAAGACTTACCGCGCAAGTTTTGGATTTAAAACATAAAAAAATTTGGTAAAATCTCACACACACTTGGCACAAAGGTATATCACAAGCTACTCCCTGATCGGTTTATGCCATTGTTAGCAATGATCATTGTGTACCTAATACTAATGCTATAAGATTTACAATACAACATATAGATGCATAACATATAGTTACAAAATAGACAATTGGAGAGATATTTATCATTTGTCCCAAAAGTTAACAAAAATATGTCAACTGCCCTAGGTACTTATTTTTATCCCAGTTAACCACAAAACATCACGAAATAAAACATAAATCACCTAAACATGCCTGCTCTACTAGGAACAAGACTTTGATTAAAAGAGACACAACAACAAAAACCCAAAGAGAACATCAACATCCATAAGTTGCCCCTCTCTACTTAAAATCATGCACTGTCCCCAATACGTCAAACCAAAATAAGTGAGGTAGAAACATACCTGTGGAACCATAGGTTCAAAGATTTGATGTCAACCACATAAGACGAATAAAAACAATAAAACACCTTGGGTTGCCTCCCAAGCAGCGCCTGATTTAACATCACGGCACGATTCGGTCATCTTGTCTACTCAGAATTGTCAAGATACCTTGTTTATACATCTTTACTTCACTTGTTGAATAAAGAAAATGTTTTATTCCTAGTTTAGCCACTTTGGAAGCACTAACACCCTTGCTTTTAAGTTCAACCACACCATACATGGCCTCCATAGCAGACTTATCCTTAACTGGTACATCTCACTCATCTTCATAGAATACATAAAAAATTGAGAAGACACTCATCTCGTTTTGTTTTTTCATGGATTTACAAACTTCAAAACTAACCTCTTTCCCACTGAGACTAAATTTTAGATCATTCAACTCTAGGTCAACTAACACTCTCCCAGTTGCTAGCCCAAAATTATTGGTACTTCAAAGTCCACTTCATAATCAATAATTACAAAGTCGGTAGGAAATATATAATCAACAACCTTTACAAGTACATCATGTAGAATCCCTACTATCCAATTCACAAAACTGTCTGCCATAACTATCCTCATATTTGTTGGAATAGGTTCCCCTAAACCCAATTTCTTATACAAAAAAACGGCATCAAGTTTACAATATCTTTCAAATCACATAGAGCTTTTGCAAAATCAATAGACCCAATAGTGCACGGGATGGTAAATGCTCCCCGGTCTTCCTTCATCTGCAACAAAGACCATGTGGAGATCTCACCAAAATGATGGAGATTTTCCACCGACTCCTAGATAACTATCCGTTTTTTCGTGATGAAGTATTTCATGAATTTTGCATACCCGGGCATTTGTTCCAATGCCTCTACCAATGGCAAATTGATCATCAACTTCTTAAGAATGGCCATTAATTTGCCAAACATTGTGTCGTTGGCCTTCTTCTTCAATCTATGAGGAAAGGTAGGTGATGGTTTTGGTAGAAAAGTCACCACTGCTTCTTTTTCCTTGTCTTTCCCTTTTTCTAATTCATCAACCAGCTGATGATTAGATGAAATATCAATGTCATACTCCTTCTCAAACTCCACAGGATTACTTTCTTCAAGATCAACACCTTCTTTAATCACCTCTTTAATAATAGCTTTGCACACAGAAGGGCTTGGTAAAACCTTACCACTCCGTATGGTAATTTCCATGTAAGATCCATTATTTCAAAAGTTCTAAACTGTATCACTTGTCAGATTCCCACTCTTTCTTTGGTTGAATACTATGGATAATTGGCTCATCTGCTGCTCCAGTTGTTTGATAGCAGTTGAGTGCAAATTTACTAATTGACTCATGGAAGATAAGTCACTCTTCATCATGGTCACCCTAGTATATGTTGGCTCAACTCCCTTAAATGATTTCTCCATCATGTCCTCCATGGACATTTTTCCTGAACTGGTGGCAGCATTATCACGACTTCTAGGAGGTACATACAGTCTACTCCAGTCATTATTATTCTTCCAACTCCATTGATCTCTATCTTGGTAACTAGACTTGTCGTAATTGTATCAAACTTGGTTTCCTTGGTTATTTCCTCAAAAAAACCCCTAATTTTTTAGATAGTTAGCCTCTTCTTCCAAATCAGAGTCAGCTCTTCCTTGAGATCCTACAACTTTTACTTTCTCAGTCTTTCCAGATAATAAATGCTTGGTCAACAAATCCATTTGCGTCTTCAAGTGTTCTATGTACTGGTCATATTTATCCTCCTTCTTACGTTGCTCTACTTTCATACCACAAGACACAGTAGGGATTTCTACCACAAAGTCCCTAGTATGTCAAACTCTACTTTGTTTGGTCATTCGATCAAGCTTCTTTGAGGCCTCTAGAAAAGTGAGATCCACAAATGATCCTCCTGCAACATTATCCACAACTGGATTTGTAATAGAGTTCAAGGACCTATAGAGAGTCTCCATCAAATGAATATCAGTCATATTATGATTTAGGAATTATATTAACTTTTTTTTAAATCTCTCCCAAGTATCGTGAATATCTTCGGTTGGAAGCTGCCTAAAGTTGCTGATCTCATCTCTCAATTGTACCATCCTGGAAGCTGGAAAGAACCTTTCTAGGAAAGCCTCTTTCAACTGCTTTCAGTTGGTTATAGAATCGGGAGTCAGTCCATTGAGCCATAGTGTTGCCTCTCCAGACCAAGACAATGAAAACAAGAATAGTCAGATAGCATTCTATCCCACTCCTAGGTTATCAAACGATTTGCAAATAGTGACAAAGTTCACTAAATACATATTAGGATCATCCCCCAGGAGTCCACCAAAAAACCCCTTCAGATGGAGGAGTTGAATCATCATGCTTGCAATATTAAACTCAGTTCGCTGTGCCAGAGTTAGAGAAATAATAGCTCCAGTAGTACCTGCCCCATCCATTCCATCCTCTTTATCATTAAGATCAAACTGCACAGGCTGATAGACTTTCCTTGCTCTAAAAGAACAATTTCTATTAACATTCCGGTTCACTGGCCAGCTACATTCTCTGCACGCCTTGGTTTAGAAGGATCTAATAAGTCCTCATTCCTCAAATCATAATCATTAGGATTAGGATGACGTGTAGGTTGACCGTCATTCTGTTGATCAATCTGGGCTCTATCCATGGTGGCTAGTCTTTCAGCTTCCTTAGGTTTGCCATTCTGCCAATTATCTGCGATTTTGGATGCACTGGTAATAAGGGTGCACCAAATCTCCGTGTACTTGGCATACACAATAACTACCCTTCACAAATCAGAAACAACAAACAAAGGTAAAATTTAGGAAACTTGACCAATGGTTAATTAATAAACACAAACTTAATTTATAACTGTATTCCCCGGCAATGACACCAAAATTTGATACGCCTAAATTATAACTCTCATTATAGAGTGTAAACCGTCGCTGTCAAATATAAAACCCAACTGGGTTAGGTGTCGAATCCCACAGGGAATACTGGGTTCACTAAGTATTGTGGTTGTTACTAGACTGTTGATCAAAGGTTCCAGAAAAGAGAGGGATTTTGATTTATCAATTATATTCAAATATTTTTCATAGAAAGTAATCCAACTTTAGGTTATATTGCTAATAGTAATTCAATAAGAGAATTCAAAAAAGAATTATGGTTATCAAGATGCTTAAGCAGCTGGGGTTGTGAACTATTTTGGATTCACAATGAGCAATTCTTATTGGAAGATTAATTGAATTCTATGGTTTATCAATTAGTTTCTTAAACTAAATGAGTAACTTATCCCTTAATTCTTACAAACTTAAGGTGAATAGTATTAATTCAACTATAGTCTCACATGGGTTGATTCGGTTAAGGCATCTACCCTATATTCAAAGTTTAAAGCATTTAGATTTATGTAAACCTTTTCTTTTCCCAATAAACACTTTTCTATTTGAACAAGTGTTGTTCTTGGGCTCACTTTTCAACTTTGCAACCAAGAAAAGTCATTAAAGTAAAGAAGATTTTATGCAATATCAATTACTCATGGGAATCTACTAGATTCAAAACCCAAAAACATCTTTTCACATCAAGGCTCCCATAACCCTATTTATGGGAGCTTAACCATACATTTCCACCCATGAAAGAGAAGAAACCATTGTGTTATTTATAAATTAATTCAAATTTTACTTACAAAAATCACAATTGTTGTTCTTCAAACTTCAATAGGAAACATGATAAAGGAATCTAGATCCAGAAATCTCCAATGAATCTTAGAGAAACACTATGTAACAATGTATTTCCAGTATGGAAAAACCCCCAATAAAAGATAAGAGATAAAAATACCTAATAAAACCTAAAACTGGGTATTTATATGTTCCAGGTAAAAAGGATTTAAATTTGAATTAAAAAAAAAATGCATCCAAATTGGTGGTCCACCGCAAAACTGGTGGTCCACCATTTTTACCTTCGCTGTGTTCAGAAATCCTGCATTCTATTTGGGTTTGGTGGTCTGGTTGGTGGTCTACCATTTTGACCACCACTAGGTCTTTTGAAATCCCGAATCTAGTGATCAAACTGGTTATCCACCGTAAAACTGGTGGTCCACCATTTTTGCCCTTCGCTGAGTGTTCTGAAATCCTGAATTCTTCTTGGGTCTGGTAGTCAGGTTGGTGGTCCACCGCAATACTGGTGGTCCATCATTTTAACAACCAGTGGGTCTTCTGTAATCCTGAATCTGGTGGTCAAATTGGTGGTCTACTGCAAAACTAGTGCTTTACCATTTTGACCTTCGCTGAGTGTTCTGAAATCCTGAATTCTGTTTTAGGTCTAGTGGTCAGTTTAGTGGTCTACCACAAAAATGTTTGTCCACCATTTTGACCACCAGTGGTTTTTTTCTGCTATTTTCCTGAGTTTTGTCCTTTAGCTAGCTTCTTACTCTGAAACACTGAAATCCAGCATTAAATGTAACCTTGGTTTCTTGAAAATATGCAATTTTCTCAAGAAAAAGATGCATAATGTTCTGTCAAAAGCCGTAACATCAACGAGAATGAAAATGCGATGTCTGTTCAGGAGGTTCAAACTGCCAAGGCATCCCGACGATAGAAGTAGGGTTTCCTAGCAAACTAGGTACTTCAGACAGAGGAGCCCAGCCAGCTATAAGAAGAAAAACGATGGCTTCTTCATCTGTAGAAATTCTGTCCACTTCACTAGAAACTTTCCTCATGCCAAGAAGTCGAAGGACTCCATCCACCTCTTTGAAGAGATAGCCGACCATGCGGGAATCTGTCTTAGCACAGAGGACGACCTTGAATCAGTCTTCTTACTAGAAGAAGAACAAACGGAGGACACCCTCTTCTCCATAGACTTATATGAAGAAGAAGGAGACATTTATGCCAATGATCTCTACCTAATATCCACCAATGCCAAAGAAAACCAACACAAAGCCAGCCAAATCCTCATGCTAAAGAAAACACATATATTATCTTCTGGGCTAGCAGATTACCCTACAGATCTGTTAAACCAATATGTTAATCCCTTTGATCCATCCATTCTATAAGAAAGAAGGACCTTCTATGAGCTTCAAGTGTTCAGAAAGTATGACGGATCCATCTTGAAGTCGTTCGGAGTATACCAGAATATCCCTTTTGACATATGTTCATCGCGCTGGCCGAAGACTTCCCGCAAGAACTCCTGTAGTTATTCTGGTATTTGTGCTACCAACACTACATTCTCCTGGAGTTAAAGTGTGATTCCTTCAGGCATTTTGATCAAATCTAACCTACTATGTAAAGATTCATGCTGTGGTTCAAGCCACGAGAATATTGGATCTAATGCTTCAAGGATTCCTACGATGAAAAGGTCTTCATGTTACATCTCTATGTAGGAATTTTAGGCCACGACGTCCAAGCTCAACCAAAAATTTCACTCTAGAAATTTCTCATGTCCATACTCTCTCTAGAAGATGAATACTATGAAGCCCAGCGCTTCATTTTCCAGCAGAACAGATGCATTATGAAGGAAATCTGGCCAAAGGAATGAGGAAAATAGAACTACATAGATGACGGTCATCCCCACCGGGATGAGGTTTGATGATCAACAAAGGAATTTTAGCCACAGTACGTGATCACTAGAGATGAAGTCACCGGATACATCAGAAGCATGCGGTTAAAATCTGCCTAACAAGAATGCGGAGATTCATCTTTCAAAAGGTGTTACTTTACCAGATTGATGAAGAGAATCTTGGAAGGCCAAGAACGTCTAAGGAAGAAGTACGAAATTGATTGGTGGATGGAAGAAGGATACACGAGCTCACCGCCACTGACACCATCCAACACTGCCGAAAGATAACGTCAGATAACATGTGTAAGAAAGTTACCCTTTCTAGTGAATTACTCTTCCCAGTGGGTTACCCTCTCCAGTGGGTTACCCTCTCCAGTGGGTTACCCTTACCAGTGGGTTACCCTCTTCTTTAAGGAAACCCTATTAGATGGGTTACCCTCTCCAGTTGGTTACCCTTTTCACTAGGTTACCCTCCTCTCCAAGGAAACCCTCCTCAGTGGGTTACCCTTTCAGATGGTTTTTGGAAGCTTCTCACTCAGCTATTTCAAAGACAAGGAGCTTATCCACCTGCTTGCAAGATGACTATGAAAATGTTGATGCATCTTCTTGTAATCTGCTGACTCACCTGTTTGAACATACTGTCAGATGCCAACAACATAGTTTGTTATATTTTTAGTTGGCCCCTCACATGTTAGTAGGGCGCGGTGTGAATAAATATAAGGTTTATCTAATCATAGAAGATAATGCTTATCCCTTCCAAAATGATAAGACTTATCCTTATTAACGGATAATACCTATCCCTTAGCTGTTAGGATAGGAATGTAATATTTTATTTTATGTTTATCCGTTAATACCTATCCCTTAGATGTTAGGATAGGAATGTAATATTTTATTTCATGTTTATTCGTAGCTTATCTTAGCTAGTGAGCTTCCTTCCTATATAAAAGGAAGCCTAGGAATTTAGGTTAGTAGTATCATTTGCTCTACTTAGATCATTTGATCTACCTATCATTTCCTATATCTAAAAACCTCTTGTATAGTTTCTCTCTGCTATTAATGAAAATATTTGTTGGCTAAACTCTCTTGATCTTGCTTTCTCTCTTCCAAAGGGATGTGTACTTTGATCCTTTCTGTCATAGTAAGCGGGTAAGGAGAACTATGGTGAAGTGCTAGCTTGTTATGACAGAAACAATAGCACCCCGAAGTTACTTTCCATGTTTATAAAATGAAATTGGCTTTGTCCATTCGACGTAGATGTCTAAGTACTTTCCATGTATAAGGAATTCGTCTTTATCCACACGACATATATGTCTAAGCCCTTTCTATGTATATGAAAATAAGTTGGCTTATTCCATGCCATAGCTTGCTGAAAAGATTCATTATCTGAGAAAGAACACGTAGATATGGGGTCTGCATTAGTACACCTTTTGTTCTGCGGCCGTTTTGAGGGAAACAGGCCAGGGAGAGCAGCTGTAAGACCTATTTTAGAAAAAATATAGAACAGTTATGTACTAGGGAGATAAGGGATCTCATGTGTCTAAGACTGGCAAAATCAAGATGTCCCTCTTTTGAGTTGCAAAGCCTTTGTTGCCGAGGCAAACCATTCTTGATGTGTAGCTTGCAGTTCCAAAGTCAAGCCATACTGTTAAGGGTTATGAAGTCTTCATAACTAAAAATAAAACCATTTATACGGATGAGTAGCTCAGTCGTAGGAAAGTTGTGGTGTGTCAATTAAAAGCTTTGATTTCGTATAGCATGTCGCCTAAATGGACGTGAATCACCTGTCATGTTGAAAAGGTTAGTCTCAGTGTCTGTGGTGTTGATGAAAGCTTTGAATTGTTAAGGTATACCGTCTCCATAGTGTTGAAACCTGTTGGAAAGGTTAGTCGCTTTCTCTGTGGTTTTTGAAGAAAGCTTTGACTTCGTATGGCGTGCCGCCTACATGGTTGTGAAACTTCCTTTTATGTTGGAAAGTTCAGGCTCTGCTTCCTAGCAGTAGGCTACTCTCTCCGGTAGTCTTCGTTTCCCCTCTGCCTCCCCGTCTATTTGGTATGAGAGCCATCCTTACTCCCAGGGATCAGGAGGAAATAGGAGTTTGCATCCACCTCTGCTGATTGTAAACACGTGAGCTAGCTTTATATTTTTATTTTCTTTTGTTTTTACTTTTTCTTTCTCTTAGTTGTTAGTCTTAGGTCAAGTCCATAGTTTGTTCTTTCCATTTTATCACTATCCAAGTCGTGTAAATATTAGAGTCATAGTTTCATTCCATTATCAAAGACAGTGTTTTCAAACTATTGTATTCTGCGTCTTATAATAATCGAGTCATAGTTTCTTTTCTTAGATTTTAGAATAAATAATAGTCGTGTCTTGCCCCTAGATTTTTAGAAAAAATATATAGAGTTAGTCCAAAAAACCACAAAAAGATTTTCATTTTATTGAGACTTTTCCATAGATCCTTAGAACAAATACATGGAGTCTAAATAGTCCAGAAAAGCCAAAAATATGTCTACGACAAAGTCCTTGTCCAGTTCATATAATCCTGTTGTCAATATAAACATGTCAACCACTCCTAATGATATGTTGTCATGTAAAATTGACTATACATACGAAGTAGAGGTGTTACAATCACAACAACGGATGTGTACCACACCTTTATAGAACTCGTACTCAGTTGTTTCTAAAAAGATATGTAATCCCTGGATTAAGATTCACTCTATAGTTCAAGAAAAGTCAAAAAAAGTTAAGGAATATGTTGTTTCTACACCACTTGTTCAGAATCCTATTCTGGTAACTCCAGAAGTATAGTTCATATCACTACAGAGGACTTTCCACAGCAATGGGAAAGTTTTGGATTCACTCATCTCCATATTGGTGTAGTGCAAATTGGGTTGACATATCAAGGGAGAAAAGGCCGGCTAGTTGTGGAAAATCTTTCTCTTTTTGATACTAGATTCAATAAGTAGCAACATGCGAACCTGGGTACATCGTAGTTTATTCTGGATGATTGTATAATCTTTGTCACCATGTTCCCTGACTTAAACATACGTTAGCTGATCCACATCTAATGAAGGCGTTGAAGGTCCATGTCCATATTCTCGATACTCAGTAGGATAGATATTCCTATTAGGCAACTCTCCACTGTCAGGTAGCCTGGCATATTTAGAACCATGACATGAACCTACTTCTTTCAAGTGGAAGGAACTCTCTGTTCTTGAATATTGATGCACTGATAAAACCACAGAGTGAAACATGATTCCGAGAAATATATCTAGAGATTATCTAGTCAGCATTCTCCCAACTTCATAGGTCATTAAATATGAGAAGTTGAGAGCCTATTCTCAACCTCTCAAGTCCACTGATGATTTCGACCACCACTATCTCTAAAGGCCACCCAAAATGACCTTCTACATCCCCACGTACAACCCAAATAATGATCTAATGGATGTAAATGACCCAGATACTATCCTCCAGTTTCGCATTGGCTTTATGAGACAACATTATTTGTTAAAGAACTTCAATCATAAGGGTCATAGTTTGATGTGGTATAAATGCCCTTTCTCAGGATATTTTCCATGAAAGGCTGATTGTGATTGTAGAATCTGTAGAAGAAGAGCTGTTGTAGCTACTCAACCCGAGATACTTCCAATGCCCCTCTGTATATCAAGTCTCACAGATGTTTACCCACTAAAACACTGATTTGAAGTGGATAACTAGACCCAAGCTCTAAAATCACCATCTATTATCAAATTGGATATTGCTTCAGCTGCCCCTCAACATGCCATACTTATCAGAGCACTGGAAAGCAGGATACAAATATTAGAGTCTGAAAAATTCCCAATAGGATCCTCGATACACTATTTTCTTGACCAACAACAAAAATAAATGGCCTCGTTAGAAGAACAAATTGACCTCCTAAAATACAATAATGCTAAACTTCAAAATGCCAAAGAGACATATGCAGTTCAGACAGGCCAGAAAGAAAAAACCACCAGACAAAGAACTGTTGATCAACCAAGATGAAAATCCTCCAAAAATACTGATCCAGGCAATAACAAATTCTTCATATGCCATGAAAAAGGACACTTTACAAATGGATATCCAAAGTCCAGAGAGATGAAGAAAGAAGCGCATGCATTAGAAAAGACCATGGATTCTTATGGAGATCTTGATGATCCTCATCCAGCTACAGAAGAAAAAACCATATTTGCTTCCAAAGTAGAGAAAGAAATATCTGAAGACATCTTCATCAATAGCCAACCACCATCCTTCATTAGTAGACAGTCATCCGGTGCTAACGATGACTTCTGTGCTGATAAATATGTCAAGAATAATGAAGATGCTTTGTAGCAATCAATCCAGTCGCCTAATAAGGAATTTCCATTCTTGTTGGAGAAATGCTCCAGCAAACCAGCGGTCTCTCAACTAGTCTCCGAACAATACAAGCTGACAAGTGATCTACATCCAGAAAAAAGGCAAGGACAAACAATAGAGGTGGAGAAAATCATTACTTCAACTCTATTCCTGCCTTAGGACTTCAGAACTTTCATGATGATAAAGAATCTGGAATGCATGATACTATCAGAATTCACATCCAGATTCTCCAAAATCCTCACATGGTCATGACGCCTACATAGTTGTGAAACTCACTTTCATATTGGAAAGTTTGGGGTCTACTGCCTAGTAGCCTGGATTCTCTCTCCAGTAGTCTTCCGTGCCCCTCTACCTCCTCGTTTATTTTGTATCAGAGCTATCCCCACTCCCGAAGGTCGGGAGGAAGAAGGAGTTTGCTTCCACCTCTGCTGATTGCAAACATATGAGCCAAATTTACATTTTTATTTTCTTTTGTTTTTACTTTTTCTATGTCTTAGTTGTTAGTCTTAGATTAAGTCCACAGTTCATGCTTTCTATTTTATCACTATCCGAGTCCTGTACATAGTAGAGTCATAGTTTCATTTCAATTATCAGAGTCAGTGTTTTCCAGTATAGTAGTTTGGGTCTTGTTCATAATCGAGTCGTAGTTACTCTATATTAGATTTTAGAACAAATATATGTTGTCCTTAGATCCTTAGCACAAATTTATAGAGTCAGTCAATAAGAACACATAAAGATTTTCATTTTATTGAGTCTTTTCCATAGATCTTTAGAACATATACATCGAGTCTACATAGTCAAGAAAAATCCAAAAATATGTCTACTAAAAAGTCCTCGTGCAGTTCATATAATCCTGTTGTCAAGATAAATATGTCAACCACTCCTAATGATACGTTGTCATGTAAACTTGACTATACATACGAAGTAGAAGTGTTACCATCATAACAACAGATGTGTACCATATGTTTATAGAACCCGTACTCAGTTGTTGCTAAAAAGATATGCAATCCCTGGATGAAATTCACTCTATTGTTCAAGAAAAGACAAAATTAGTTAAGGAATATATTGCTGCTACACCACTTGTTCAGTATCCTATTCTGGTAACTCCAGAGGAATAGTTCT
The DNA here is from genome assembly GCA_030864215.1 of Capsicum pubescens. Lineage (NCBI taxonomy): Eukaryota > Viridiplantae > Streptophyta > Magnoliopsida > Solanales > Solanaceae > Capsicum > Capsicum pubescens. Next base: position 143,620,154 of record CM061547.1, read on the forward strand.
TATCACTATAGATTCCATAGGACTTTCCACAATAATGGGAAAGTCATGGATTTACTCATCTCCATATTCGTGTTGTACGAATTGGTTTGACATATCAGGGGAGAAAAGGCCGGATAATAGTGGCACATCTTTCTCTTCTTGATACTAGATTTAATAAGTACCAACATGCGAATTTGAGTATATCAGAGATTATTTAAGATGATGGTACAATCTTTGTCACCATGTTCCTCAACTTCAATATATCGTTAGCTGATCCACATCTAATCAAGGCGTTGAAGGTCCAGGTCCATATTCTTGATGCTCAGTAGGACAGAGATGCCGATCAGGAAACTCTCCATTATTAGATTGCCTGGATTGTTAAGAACCATGAAATAAACCTACTTCCTTCAAGTGGAAAGAACTCTATGTTCTTGACTATTAATGCAACAGATAAAACCACAGAGTGTAATAAGATTCCAAGAAACATATCTAGAGATGAATTAGTTAGTATTATCCTAGCTTCTTGGGTCACCACATATGAGAAATTGAGAGTCCATCCTCAACCTCTCTGTACCACTAATGATTCTGACAACCAATATCTCAAAAGGCAACCCAAAACCACCTTCTACATCCTCATGTACAACCCAAATAATGATCTTTCGGATATAAAAGACTCGGCTACCATCCTTAAGTTCCTCACTGGCTTTATGAGACATCAAGATTGGATAAAGAACTTCAATCATGAGGGTCGTATTCTGATGTAGGGTAAATGCCCTTTCTCAGGGCATTACCCATGAAGGTTGATTGTGACTATAGAATTTATAGAAGAAGAGTCATTGCAGATACTCAACCTGTGATGCTTCTGACGCCCCTCTCTACATCCAGTCACACAAATGCTTACCTGTTAAACCATCGATTTGAACAGGATAACTAGACCCAAGCTCTAAAATTGCCATCTGTTATCTAATCGAATATCGTTTCATCTATCCATCAACATGCCATACTTATCAGAATGCTGGAAATCAGGCTACAAATAATACAGCCTGAAAAATGCCCAATAGGATCCTCAATACATTATTTTCTTGACCAACAATGAAAAGAATTGGCCTCGTTAGAAGAAGAAATCCATCTCCTAAAATACGATCATGCTAAACTCCAAAATACCCAAAACACGACCGTATTTCCCAAAATATTCCCTTCACGAGGTTTAGTCCAGCCCTTTTCTACCATCCCATCTCATCCATCCATATCAACCCTGTTCTTTCTGACTTCTATAGATAAATAAAAGGAGTTTAACATCTCTAAGTTTGTATGGGAGAGGAAAGATGCCATGGAAGCCCAAAGGTAATACAACCGTGCCATACAGCGAAAGTCCAGAGTTTCTCTACCATATTCCCACATAGAAATTCTTCACTTGAATTAGGCTAACCCTCCACATAATTCATCTAGGTGATTCACATCACCACTAGAAGATGAACAAACAAGGAGAGATTCCATAATATAAAGGATCGACAAGATAAGGTATTCTAGTTGGGTTCCATATGATACTAATAAGATGGTATCGACACATGATCTCATCGACCATGGGGCAGTTACTGTAGTCTCAGCTGTTGATCTTGAGATCCAGAGAACAAAAACCCATTATGATGAGCCATTAGAGGTTCCTTCATCTCAGAGAGCATAAAAAAATTATGATCCTGAAGAGCAATTGTGAGACAACAACATCGATAACATTGATCCAGCACATATGATGATCACAAACTGTGAACGAGATACTACCACTTCAGATAATCGCTTGCAGATCCCTGAGGAGGAATCCCATAATGGTGAACAGGTTTTTTTGAACTAGTGTCTTCTCCAGAACAGTGACAAAATTGCTGACTTGATCCACCTCAATTGAGTTAACACGAGTGTTGTTGTTCCAAAGGGTGATGAGCTTATGCATAAAAAGTCATCGTTTCATATAGGCTCCCATCATTCAGAGAAGCATAAGGAAACTTTGTTCGATAACCCCATGTCGGATGAATTTTCCTAATCTATCCACTCTGATGATACACATGTAGCTCTAGCTCTAGAGCTTGTAGGATCTCCTTAGCTATCAAGGCGTCAGGCATGGCACAAGAGATACATGCAGTTCAAACGGGCCATAAAGAAGAAACCGACAGACAAAGAACTTTTGATCAACCAACATAACACATCCTCCAAATAGATAGATCTAGGCAACCATAAATGCTTTATCTACCATGACAAAAGACACTTTGTAAAAGAATGTCCCACATCTAGAAAGGCAAAGAGAGAAGCGCAAGCCTCAAAAAAGACCATGGATTATTATGGAGATCTTGATGATCCTCATCCAGCTGCAGAAGAAAAAACTAGATCTACTTCCAACGCAGAGAAAGAAATATTCGAGGATATCTTATATCAATGGCCAACCACTATTCTTCATTAGTAGATAATCATCTGGTGCTAACGATGACTTCTATGCTGATAAAGGTGTCAATAACGCCGAAGATGGTTTGCAACAAAAAATGCAGTCACCTTAGGAGAAATGTCCATTCCTATTGGAGAAATGTTCCTGCAAACCAGCAGTCTCTCAACCAGTCTCTAAACAATACAAGATAATGAGTGATATAGTCCAAGAAAGGAGGCAAGGACCAACAACAGAGGCAGAGAAAATCATTACTTCAACTTAATTCCTACCTTAGAACTTCAAAACTTTCATGATGATAAAGAATCTAGCATGCATGATACTATCAGACTGCACATCCATATTCTCTAAAATCCTCACATGTTGGTGGAATACGCTTGGGATTGTGGATAAAACCAATTATATCACATTCTAGGACATTGCCACCAACACCAGAATCCTGTAGAAGCCTTCTGCAAAGATGAGAGCTACACCAGGCAGGCCATCTTCCAGGTCTTAAATAGTCTATCAAAGAAGAGATTTGTACTAAATCAGATTATTGAGAACTACATAGTTCTTGACTATCATTATGGCAAGAAAAATCTAGTTATGAAGTCCTATTATCCCTACTTAAGCTATCAGGTGGGATCCCATAGAAAGCTGTTCTTTAGGAGATTCAAACTACCTAGGCCTCCAGACGACGAGCCTAAGGTAGTCAGGAAAACCAAGCATTTTAGACGAAGAAGCCCAGTACATCACCAGAAGAAGAATGATAGTTGCTTCATCTGCAGAAATCCTGGTCACTTTGCAAAAGAATATCCTTAACTCAAGAAGTCAAAAGACATTGTCCACCTCTTTGAAGAAATAGTTGATGATGCTGGAATAATTATCTATCTCAACGAAGAGGACAACCTTGAATCGGTCTTCTTGCTGGAAGAAAAACTGATGGAGGACACTATCTTCTCAATAGATATTAATGCAAAACCAGGAAACATCAATACCAGCACCAGATAAGATAAACCAAAATCGGCCAGTCAATCTCTCATGTTCAACACATCAGGAATATTATCTTCTGGAATAACATATTGATCTCCAGATTTGTTCAATAGATACATGGATCCTACAGATCCATCTATCCAAACTATTTACAAACTTCAAGTATTCAACAGGAACAACAAATCCATCTTGAATCCATTCGGGGAACATCCGGGATATCTTTTCTGTTATGTATTCATTATACTAGCCACTGATTCCCAGCAAGGACTCCTAAAGTTGTTTTGGTACACACGCCACCATTACTATACTATCATGGAGTTTAGGTGTTATGCCTTTAGGCATCACGATCGAATCCTACCAAATCCAAAAGGATTCATGCCATAGAGAATTCGATGCTCCAAAGATTCCTGCGATGCAACGGTCTTTATGTTGTATAACCTGGTATAAATCACAGGCCATGAAGTTCAAGCCCAGTCGGATATTTCATTAGTCTGGAAATTTCCTAATTTGATTTTCACTCTGGAGGATGAATGCTATGAAGAACAATACTTCACTCACTAGCAAACCAAATGCATTCTAAAGAAAAAGGGCTACACAAATTATGATGTCCAACGAACACCAACAGAATATCAGCCACCGTATGAGTTCAAAACTGATAAAGTAATAAGCATACGGATGAAGGATCCACCTCTAGAATACAAATATTCATCAAAAAGAAAGAGTTACTTCACCGGATCTATGAAGAGAAGCTTAGAAGGCCAAGAACGCCTCAGGAAGAAGCACGACATGGATTGGTCGATGGAAGAAGGATACACAAGCACACCGTCACTGGAACCATCAAACACTACTTGTAAAATGACATCAGATGACATATGCAAGAAAGTTACCCTCTCCAGCGGGTTGCCCTTCCCAGTGGGTTACCCACTCTAGTGGGTTACCCACTCTAGTGGGTTACCCTTTTCAATGGGTTACCTTCCTCTTCAAGGAAACCCTTCTAAGTGTGTTACCCTTTCAGATGGGTTTTTGAAGATGCTAACTCAGCTACTTCGAAGACAAAAAGCTTATCCACCTGCTTGCAAAATGCTTGTAAAGATGCTGATGCACCTGCTTGCAAGCTGCTAACTTACCTGCTTGCACATGCTGTCACATGCCAACAATATAGTTTGTTTTGTTTTTATTTCCCCGCCCACCACATGTTAGTAGGGCACATTGTGAATAAAAATAAGGATTATCTAGTAACAACACATAATGCTTATCCCTTCCAAAAGGATAACACTTATCTTTATTAACGGATAATGCCTATCCCTTAGTTGTTACGATAGAAATGTAATATTTTATTTTATGTTTATCCATAGCTTAGCTTAGCTAGTAAGATACCTTCCTCTATAAAAAGAATCCTAGGCCTTTAGGCTTATCTATAATTTCTTCTTTAATCTAAGATGTAACAATTACTATGACATTGATATAACACGAATTTGGTCTAATTTTGGACGTTGTTTATAATTGAAAGCTACGGACCCACATGTTACTATTTAACAGCCTCATAATTGTGAAATTTTTGCATAGGACTAAGTTAATTTGTACTTAAGACGTCTGTGTCATGGAATGTACGTTGAGCATTTTTTGTGATTTCTAGTCTCTGAACCTATATATTAAGACTTCAAAGCTGTTATGGAAATGCATCATTTGTCTAAAGAGATGGTTAATAGTGGTGAAATGTTAAAACTTACTGCTTTTATCCTATAAAATATGTAGCATCTGAGGTGGTTTGTGAAAGTATTTATATTTCATATCAAGTTGTGATTCTTATCTATTTTACAGAGATTTTAATTAATATATCTATTATCCCAACCTGCAGATTAACCAATACCTGAATCTGTTAGCACGATTTTGTGTTATTCCAAGAAAACTTCTTCAGGAAAGGACGATTTGGTGTTATTCCAAGCCCCCAACTAACCCTAACTACTTAATTACTGGTAAACTGAAATACTAAAATAAAATAAGCCCTTGATAAATGAGAACTCACTACTAAATCTGTGACTATTGATTGGATCTATCTAAGCATGGTCAGGAACCTGAGCATCCAAACCTATGATATGAGACATCATAGCACAAAAAAAAGAGTATGCGGTCAGTACGTGGAATGTACTAGAATGCTAGATGAGGTACGTCTGAATAAAAAAGTTCACATGCATGAAAAATAACTCACTGAATGATATAGAGTAACTGAATGTAAGAGTGCATAAATAACTGATACTATAGAAATCACTAAGTATGCAATACGGTACATATATGTACAGATTGTAACTGAGCTTTTCTGAAGCTGAGCATTGAATTATGATAACTGAGTAACTTATATCTAAAGTAATGATAACTGATTTAATGATACTGATTGGCTGTTTCTGACAATCCTGATTCTGTAAGACTGAACAGAGTTCTAAACTGATGAATGAAACTTAAACTGTGGGAGGTAATCATCTATCCAATATGCCGCAAAAAAGATAAGATAACTAAGTTTGAGTCCAATCTTTAACCCTAATTAGAAGGGTGTTAGCAACGTGACACAATTACTAACAACAGCTATGGAGTCCGTCCTATCCAACGGCTGACCCCTGAGATAAGTTCAAAAATAGCGGGTGATCCCTGAGTATGTTAGTCCTATCTAACGGATGACATCTCATAACCTATGCTGGCTACGTAGTTCTGGAACATAGGGATTATTTCTAGGGACCTAGTCCTAACTAATGGGTAAGCCCCCATCCCTAGGCTCGCTCGGTGCAGAATCCTACTCCAAACTAAAAGACACTGAACTGATTATACTAAACTGGACTGGACTGATACTGAGTTTACTGAGTTTTCCTGAGTTCTGTAACGGATTGAGTTCTACTCACTTCGCTAACTAACATAGAGTACTACTGGTCATGACATGACTATTATAATTATGTAACTAACACTGGCTCTAGGTAAACTACTAGAATGTCGGGTATTAAATGCCCCAAGACTCGATAGCATAAAAAAAGACATAACATGATCATAAAGGCATAACAATACGTGCTTGGTAACAATGCACTCATTTAGACAGTTTGTCAAATACTTGATATGCATGAACTAGTGCATGAATGGGATCATATAATAACATGTCATGCTTTCATTAGCCAAATCACATAATAATTTCATCAAACACTTATAGGGCATAAGCTTGTACATGATTGGGACCACATAATAACATGTCATGATTCCACTATTTACTTCACATAGGCAATTTAGCAAACATTTGGGGAGCATGGATTTTTTTGTATGATGATCGCTAACACATGAACATCATGATACATTAATAAATTTGTAAATTCAAGGGTTTATAAATAAGATCACATAGTTATCACACATGCAATTCCATTTTCATGAAACTTGCAATTAATTCATGGATTGAAACACAACTAATATCATGAACATGAATTCAATCTAATTCAAACGTGGAAATCAAGAAACGGAGATTTTGTATGATTAAAAAGGGTTCTTGGAATTCATGGGTGAAATGGACCCATGAATGAACACCTAACATACCTGAGAAAAAGAGTTCTTGAAGGTTCTTGGTGAAGTTCTTGAGGATTGACCTTGATTCTTGAAGCTAGGGTTTTTACCTCTTGAGAGAGAATGATTTATTTCTTGAGAGAAAGTGAGGGAAAAATGACATAATAGGGTATTTAGGGCATAATTTTATGTTTATGGCTGACCTGGGTTATGGAAAAAGACCCTATTACCCTTGGAAAGTTTTTAATTTTCGTAACTAAAAACTCAATTTGGGCACCTGGCGTGTCATGGAATAGTCACACCGTGCCACTGGAAATTGACAAAACCAACCTAGAAACTTGGCGTGATGCGGTGGAATTGCATCGCTTCACTGCATGGGAATCTGGGCCTTGGCAAGATGCGCCATGATCACTGAGCAACAATAGAAATTGATATTTAGAAAACTAGATGGTGGCGCAATGTGGTGGTATCTCTTTGGCTCACTGGAAAATGACCATTTTCATTTGGACTACCTCCGCGATGCGCGGGCGTACCTGGTGATACACTATATCACTAAAATGGTACTAACTCTTCGCCCGGGTATTAGATTTGGGTGAATTTCATATCGTTGGAAAGGTGACTGAATTTCTTATGTATTGTGAGCTCTAAACATAAAAATACTGAGTATTTCAAAAATTTATATAGGATAACTCATGGACTAAGATTTAATTTAAGCTAGGGAAATACGGAGTATTACAATATCTCCCCTGGGGAACATTCGTCCTCGAATAAGACTGATTAAGCTGAGGAACACTGACAGACTGAGTTTACACACTAAACATGCATATATGATGCATGGAATACATGACTGAACTGATTCATAAATCCATGACTGAATATGCAACGGTAATGGAAACTAAGATTATAATTGTAACTGGATCATGGAACTGAGTAAATCTAACGAAGATCTTCACCTTAAGCTGAGAATACTAATGAACCTGAGATCATTTACTAAATTTGTATGGAAGGGAACATGAGTACATGACTGAATCTGAAGCATGATATATGAACTAAATACCATGAACTGAACTAATTTCTTGAATACATGTCATACCATGGAATGGCCATACGGATGAGATTGGAATGAGATAATCAACTTATGAGTACCCGTTACTTCAAATTAGATCTTGTTATGTGAAGAGATAATGGAAGGTTTAGGACATAAAAGCTTGGGGGTTATAATGCATCTCCCCCTTGGGACAATATGTCCCTCAAAGAATGCTGACTTTGCTGAGATACTGAGGAAAAGATGATATGATGCATTAGGCACCTACTAACTAAATTGTGATTTAATATATAGAATTTGAAACTGAGACATGATACATGAACTAGGCTGAACTTGTAACAACTAGGATGCTCTATCTTAGAACATTCATATTCATAAAATTGCGGATAGTACGATAGGTTGGAAAGATAGGAAAACCATATGAACTTGTCTGCTTGACTGTTAAACTGAATTCCTGGCTTTACGGACTAACACATACTGAAACTTATACTCAACTGGAGCATTTCTTGACACTCATACTATAAAGTTCTACTGACTTTAAGGAGCAAGGAAATTTTGGCATGGTCTGAATAGGACATCTGAATAAGAAATCACTACTTGGCTAAAATTCTATAATATGGGCACTAATAACTCTACCTACTGAGGTCTGAGCTGAACTGAATTCTCCCTCTATGTTCAAGCCTACTCAAATATATGAAATGTATTCAACCACTTACACATACATATGACATTCAAGCCTATCTTCATAACTACAGCCTCATGTAAAACTAGCATCCTATAATCTTTCCTTAGCATGAAACATCTACTCTCTCCCTTCAAAGGAACTACTCATTACTACATCACTTAATAAGGAGAGTTCACTGAAGGTTAAACATGAGGACCTGAAGAATGAATGGACACTATAGTGAACTTGACATATAACTGAGGCCTGAGGAATAGAATATCAACCTCATGGATTTATCAAGAGACCTAGACTAAGGATATACATGACATAAATCTTAATTTAACTAATAATTATGAGTATAGCATAAGTCATGGAAACTGAGCACACTGTAAGGCATGAGTACATGAGTCGTGAGCTGTATGACCTGAGTTTGGAGTTTCAGTATTTATGGAACATGATTTGCAACACTGAGTAAACTGGAACTCCTTATACTAGAAACTGTAAATGTACATGATTTTTGATAATGTGCACAAATATGAAACTATGATCATATATCTGACATGTAAGGCATGAGTAGATATCGAGATAGTTGAAATGCAAAACTTTGCAATGAGGTAAGGTAAGGGTGGGTTGGGCATCAACATCTCCCACTATTTTTCTACACATACTAATATTACTAATTAAATCTGAAAGTCTGACTTTGTTACTTTATCTATCATCCCCCCCTTAGCTTAATGACGTTATTCTAAGTCTGTGAACCCCTTTATAAACTCTAAATCGAAATGAAACCACTTTTCTCTAGAGTCTATGATATGGAAATGCTCATAAACACTAAACTCATTATGACGGAATTCTCCTGATAATGTAAGGTCAACTGCTAGTAATTCCTTCTAATACATGATTCTTAGCTTTCTATTGCCCCAATAATCACCATATAGCAATCTCAACACAGACTAACTTAGAATTCTCAACTTCTCTTTCTACTAGTTCAATATAGAGATTCAAACTTAAATCAACTAAAACAGAGGTACTACCTCTTCATTCAATGAATAGTTCATCAAGAAACTTAAATGGAATGACTCTATTACTAAAATTAACTGAAGGAATTTTCTAAAATATTATAACCGAGCCATTTCTATATACTCATCTGGCTAGAATAGACTTACCTACTGAGGCAAGCACTAAGAAAGGTTCTATTAAGATTTCTAGTCTGACCTAATATTGACTGCTATGCAGCGAGTTACAAAAGCCAGAGAAACTCTTGGAACAAATAAGGTATGAATATGTAAATGGAAAATCTGTAATGTACCAGTAACCATGCCAGGAGAACTTTCTTGATCTAGACTGTACTGAAGTGCATAAATCCTATTTGGGCGTTGCCAACTGGCGGCACTTGAAGTGGCCTCCTGCTGATTCGAGCAATCAGACTGAGTTGAAGGACGATGGTAATGACCCTATAAACCTGAATGAGGATAATCCCTGACTCTATGTCCTGGCGTGCCACACCTGAAAAAATATCACTGTCAGCTCTACACACTCTCTTATGGTTCTTACCATATTCTCTAGAAAGCGTATTAGTACGAACACCCTTCCCATTACCTTGTGATTTAGAGCTTGGTGATGCATGTTGACTGTCATTCCTAGACTTAGGCACTGACGCTCTGGCTGAAGGCAAAACTGGGGATGAAAATTTCTGATGGAACTGGAAATGGTTACCGCCCTCTGACCTTGGCCTAAAACCACTTGTTCTGACTCTCTTATTCTTTTTATCTTCCTTCTTATGCTTCTCCCGCTTGCTCTACTAAGTATGAACCCCAAGCATAGATAGTACAACAACCTATAGGTTGTTCTGAGCAACTACTAAATTGGCTAAAGTGGTGAATGCAACTCTAAATTCTGCATGGTAGAAATTCTCATTTAGGAGATCTGCCTAAAAAGGTAAAGAGGTTGTCTGATTTCCTGTTCTTTTTCCATTAATATTTTAGGGAGGTATATTTTATAACCGAAAGGAAGAAAAAGATTAGTCTGATAATTTATCTTGAGCTCATGCTCAGTCGCACGACATGAATACTGAAAGAAAGAAAACTTTTCCTAAAATATCTCATAGCCTCCTGTGCATAAGTATGACACGCTACATACCTGTGCACAAGACTCTACTAGATGTGGCTTTCAGACTCCCCAGGACTCTGTTGAAACTTAGGCTCTGATACCAAGTTTGTAATGCCCTGAGAGTACACCCTAGATGCCACATGGTGCTTATGACCACAAAGGACCACAAGCTAACCCATAACTGATATCTGTTGTGAGCACAGAATAGTAATCCTAAAATAAATGTGGAATATATGCTGAAAAGCCATAAGGTTCAAAATTTGAAATACTGATAAATATAACATCTGTTAAAAACATCTAAATACTGAAATACTATCTGAACTAGTCTAATCTGAAAGCCTCTAACGTAACTGTCTGAATATGGAGTTGATGGGAAAAGCCTCGAACTAACTCCAACTACTGAACAACTGATAAACTGAAATACTAAAATAAAGTATTCTCTCTATAGATGAGGACTCACTACTAAATATGCGACTCCTGACTGGATCTGTCTAAGCTTAGTCAGGAACATGAGCGTTCAAACCTATGATATGAGATATCATAGCGTAAAGAAAGAGTATGCAGTCAGTACGTGGAATGTACTAGTATGCTAGATGAGGTAAGGTTGAATGAAAGGATTCATATGCATGAACAATAACTGACTGAATGATATAAAGTAACTGAATATAAAAGTACATAGATAACTGATACTAAAAAAATCACTGAGTATGCAATACTATACCTAACATATAGACAGTAACTAAGATTTTTTGAAGCTGAGCATTGAGTTCTGATAACCGAGTAACTGATAACTGAAGTTATTGATAATTGATTTACTGGTATTGATTGAATGTGTCTGACAGTCTTGATTCTCTAAGAATAAATTAAGTTCTTAACTGATGACTGAAACTAAAACTGTGGGAGGTAATAATCAATCTTACACACCCCAAACTAGATAAGATAACTAAGTTGGGGTCCAATCTGTAACCCTAATTGGAAGGGTGTGAGCACCATTCCACGGGTACTAATAACTGTTGTGGAGTCAGTCCTATGTAACGGGTGACCCCTGAAATCAGTCCTAAACTAGCGGGCAATACCTGAGTATGTCAGTCTTGTCTAATAGGTGACATCTGATAACCTACGCTAGCTACGTAGTTTTGGAACTTAGGGATTGTTTCAAGTGACCTAGTCCTAACTAATGGGTAAGCCCCCATCCCTAGGCTTACTCAATGTTGAATCCTACTCTAAACTGAAAGACTCTAAACTGATTATAAAAAACAGGACAGGACTGATACTGAGTTGACTGAGTTTTCCTGAGTTCCGTAGCTGACTGAGTTCTACTGAGTTTTGTAGCTGACTAAGAGTACTACCGGTCATGAAATGACTGATACTATTCTGTAACTAACACTTTCTCTTGGTAAGAAGATAGATTGTTGGGTATTAAATATACCCAAGACTCGATATCATAAAAATAAATACATAACATGATCATAAAGGCATAATAATACGGGCTTGCTAAAAATGCACTCATTTAGACATTTTGTCAAATACTTTATATACATGAACTTGTGCATGAATGGGATCATATAATAACATGTCATGCTTTCACTTGTCAAATCACATAAGCATTTCATCTAACACTTGCAGGGCATAAAATTGTACATTATTGGGACCACATAATAACATGTCATGATTCCACTATTTACTTCACATAGGTAATTTAGCAAACACTTAGGGATCATGGACTTTTTTCACATGATAATGGCCAACACATGAACATCATGATGCATTAATCAATTTGTAAATTCAAGGTTTTATCAATATAATCACATATTAATCACACATGCTATTCAATTTTCATGAAACTTGCAATTAATTCATGGATTAAAATCCAACTAATATCATGAACATGAATTCAATCTAATTCACACATGGAAATCATGAATCTAAGATCTTGTATGTTTAAAAAGGGTTCTTGGACTTCATGGGTGAAAGTGACCCATGAATGAACACCAAACATACCTGAGAAGAAGAGTTGTTGAAGATTCTTAGTGAAATTTTTTGGGATAGACCTTGATTCTAGCAGCTAGGGTTTTGGCCTCTTGAGAGAGAATAATTTATTTTTTGAGAGAAAGTGAGGGAATAATGACATAATAGAGTATTTAGGGAATAATTTTATGTTTAAGGCTGATCTGGGTTATGTAAAAAGACACTATTACCCCTGGATTTTTTTTTCATTTTCGTCACTAAAAGCCCGATTTGGTTACCTAGCGCGACGTCGTAAAATTGCATCATGCCACTGGAAACAAACAACTATGACTTGTAAGCTTGGTGCGACGCGGTGGAATCACATCGCTTTACTTCGTAGGAATCTGGCCCTTGGCGCGATATGCCATGATCGCGGAGCAACACTGTAAATTGACATTTGTGAAATTAGCTGGTGGTAAGACACGGTGGTATTTCATTGGCTCACTAGAAAATGGAAATTTCCATTTAAAATACCTCCGCAATGCGCTGAAGTACCAAGTGGTATACTGTTTCACTATAATTCCCCTAACTCTTCGCCCGGGAATCAGATTTGGGCTAATTTTATTTTGTTGGAAAGATGACTGAATTTCCTACACATTAGTGAGCTCTAAACTTAAAAATACTGAGTTTTTCAAAAATCTATATAGGATAACTCATGGACTGAGAGTTAATTTAAGCTAGTTAAATACGAGGTATTACAATGTCTCCCCCTTGGGAAAGTTGTCCTCGAATCAGACTGATTAAGCTATGGAAAGCTGATAGACTGAGTTTACACACTGAACATGCATATATAATGAATGGAATACAAGACTTAACTGATTCATGAATGCATGACTGAATATGCAACGGTAATGGATACTAAGATTATAACTGTAACTGGATCATAAATCTGAAGCATGATATACAAACTGAATACCATGAACTAAACTAATTTCTTGAATACATTCCATGCCATGGAATGGCCATATGGCTGAGATTCGAACAAATGAGTGAACTTATCAGTACCTGTTACTTTAAACTAGATCTTGTTAGGTGAAGCGATAATATAAGGTTTAGGATATCAAAGTTCAAGGTTATAGTGTATCTCCCTCTTGGGACATTATATCCCTTGAAGAATGCTGACTTGGCTGAGATACTGAGGAAAAGCTAAGATAATGCACGAAACACCTACGAACTAAATAGTGATTGAATATCTGGAATCTAAAACTGAGACATAATACATAAATTGGGCTGAACTCATAACTACTAGGATGCTCTATCTTTGAATAGTCATATTCACAAAACTGCAGATAGTACGACTGGGTGGAAAGATAGGGAAACCGTAAGAACTTGTCCGCCTGACTACTAAACTGAATTCCTGGTTTTACGGACTAACACATACTGAAACTTATACTCAACTGGAGCATTTTTTGACACTCTTTCTATAAAGTTCTACTGACTTTAGGGAGGAAGTAAATCATGGCATGGTCTGAATAAGATATCTAAATAAGAAATAACTACTTGGCTAAAATTCTATAATATGGGCACTAATAACTCTACCTACTAAGGTCTACGATGGACTGAATTCTCCATCTATGTTCAAGCATACTTAAATCTCCGAAATTCATTTATCCACTTACATATAAACATGACATTCAAGCCTATCTTCATAACTACAACCTCGTGTAAAACTAGCATGCAACAATCTTTCCTTAACATGAAACATCTACTCTCTCCTTTCTAAGAAACTACTCATCACTTAATCATTTAATAAGGAGAGTTCACTGAAGGTTAAACATGAAGACTTGAAACATGAATGGACAATATATTGAACTTGACACTTAACTGAGGCCTGAGGAATAGAATATCAACCTCATGGATTTATCAAAAAATCTAGACTAAGAATATACATGACATAAATCTGAATTTAACTGATCATTAGAGTATAGCATAAGTCATTGAAACTAAGCACATTGTAAGGCATGAGTACATGAGTCATGAGCTGCATGACCTAAGTTTAGAGTTTCTGTATGCATGGAACATGATTCTTAACACTCAGGAAACTGGAACTCTTTTTACTAAAAACTATAAACATATATGATTTCTTATAATGTGCACGAATATGAACTATGATCATAGATCTGACATGTAAGGCATGAGTAGATATCGTGATAGCTGATGTGAAAAAAATTTCACTGAGGTAAGGATGGGTGGGAATCAACCTCTCCCACTATTTTTCTACACATACTGACATTACTATATAAATCTTAAAGTTTGACTTGGTTAGTTGTTCTACCATCTCCCCCTTAGCTTAAAGCCATTATTCTAAATCCGTGAACCCTTTAATAAACTCTAAATCGAACTGAAACCACTTTGCTCTAGAGTCTGAGATATGACAATGCTCATAAACACTAAAATCATTATGAAGGAATATTCTTGATAATGTAATGTCCACTGCTAGTACTTCATTCTGATATATGATTCTTAGCTTTCTATTTCCCCAACAATCACCATATAGTAACCTCTACACTAACTACCTTAGAATTCTCAACTTGTCTTTCTACTAGTTCAATCTAGAGATTCAAACTTAAATCAACTAAAACAGAGGTACTACCTCTTCATTCAAGAACTAGTTCATCAAGAAACTAAAATGGAACGACTCTATTACTTAAATTAACTGAAGGAATTTTCTAAAATACTGTAACCGAGTAATTTTTGTATACTCGTCTGGCCGAAATAGATCTACCTACTTAGGTAATCACTAATAAAGGTTCTTTTAAGATTTCTAGTTTGACCTAAAGTTGACTGTTATGGAAGGAGTTATAAAAGACAGAGAAACTCTTGGACCTAATAAGGTATGAATATGTAAATGGAAGATCTGTAATGTACCAGTTACCACATCAAGAGAACTTCCATGATCTTGTCTGGAATGAAGTGTATAAATCCTATTTGGGCATTGCCCACTGGTGGCACTAGAAGTGGCAACCTGCTAATTCGGGTGACCAGACTAAATTGAAATACGGTGGTACTAACCCTGTAAACCTAACTGAAGATAATCCCTGACTCTATGTCCTGGCTTGCCATACCCAAAACAAATATCACTGCCAGCTCTACACGCTCTCTTATTGTTCTTACCATATTCTTCGCAAAGTGGATTAGTACGAACACCCATCCCGCTACCTTATGACTTAGAGCCTGGTGCTTCATGTTAACTATCATTCTTAGACTTAGGCACTAGCACTCTAACTGAAGAAAGAACTGGGGATAAGAATTTTTGATAGAATTAGAAATGGTTACCACCCTCTGACCTTGGCGTAGACCCACTTGTTCTAACTCTCGTATTCTTTCTATCTTTCATCCTATGTTTCTCCCCCTTACTATGCTGAGTATGAACCCTAAGCCTACATAGGAAAAAATCCTATAGGTTGTTCTGAGAAACTACTGAATTGGCTAAAATACTAGATGCAACTCTAAATTCTATATGGGATACGTGCTCATTCAGGGGATCTGCCTGATCGGGTGAAGGGGTTGGCTGATTTCCAGTTCTGCTTCCATTAATATTTTTGGGAGGCATGTTCTGTAACTGAAAGAAAAAAAAGGATTAGACTGAGAATTTATCTTAAGATCATGCTCAGTCGCATGACATGAATAGTAAAAGAAAGGAAAGTTTTCCTAAAAAATCTCATAGCCTCTTGTCCATAAGTGTGGCACACTACTCACCCATGCACAAGACTCTACTAGATGCAGCTATAAGACTCCCTAGGACTCTATTGAACCTTAGTCTATGATACCAAGTTTGTAACACCCTAAGAGTACATCCTGGATTCCACACGGTGCTTACGACCCTAAAAAACCATAAGCTAACCCATAACTGATATCTGTTATGAGCACGGAATAGTAATACTAAAATAAATATGGAAAATAAGATGAAATGCCATAAGGTTCAAAATCTGAAATACTAATAAATGTAATATCTGTTAAAACATCTAAAAAATGAAATACTCTATGAACTAGTCTAGTCTAAATACCTCTAACTGAATTGTTTGAATATGGAATTAATGGGACAAGCCCCCAACTAACTCCAACTAATAAACTACTGATAAACTTAAATATAAAATAAAGTATGCCCTCGATAGATGAGGATTCACTACTAAATCTATGAATGTTGACTGGATCTTTCTAAGAGCGGTCAGGAACTAGAGCATCCGAACCTATCATATGAGACATCATAACACAAAAAAAAAAGCAGTTAGTACATAGAAGGTACTGGTATGCTAGATGAGTTAAGGCTGAATGAAAGGGTTTATATGCATGAATAATAAGTGACTAAATGATATAGAGTTACTGAATGTAAGAGTACGTGGATAATATATACTACAGAAATCACTGAGTATGTAATACTTTACATATACGTATAGACTGTAACTGAGATTTTCTGAAGCTTAGCTCTGAGTTTTAATAATTGAGTAACTGATATTTGAAGTTACTGATAACTGATTTACTGATACTGATTGACTGTGTCTGACAGTCCTGATTCTGTAAGACTGAGTTGAGTTCTAAACTAAAGACTAAAACTGAAACTGTGGGTGGTAATCATCTATCCGACATACCCTTTTTTTCAAGATAAGATAGCTAAGTTGGGGTCTAATCTGTAACCCGAATTAGAAGGGTGTTAGCACTATGCCATGGGTACTAAAAATTATTGTGGAGTCAGTCCTATCTAATGGGTGTCCCTTGGGATCAGTCCTAAACTAGTGAGTGATCCCTGAGTATTTCAGTCCTATTTAACGGGTGACATCTCATAACCTACGCTGGCTACGTAGTTATGGAACTTAGGGATTGTTTCTAGGGACCCAGTCCTCACTAACAGGTAAGCCTCCATCCCTAGGCTTGCTCGGTGTTGAATCCTACTCCTAATTAAAAGACACTGAACTAATTATACTAAACTAGACTGGACTGATACTGAGTTTTTCTAAGTTCTGTAACTGACCAAGTTCTACTGAGTTTTTTGACTGACTGAGAGTACTAATGGTCATGACATAATTGATACTATTCTATAACCAACACTGGCTCTAGATAAATAACTAGATTTTCGGGTATTAAATACCCCCAAGACTCGATAGCATACAAAGAAAGACATAACATGATCATAAAGGCATAACAATACGTGTTTGCTAACAATGCACTTATTTAGATATTTTGTCAAATACTTGATATACATGAACTTGTGTATGAATTAGATCATATAATAACATGTCATGCTTTCACTAGTCAAATCACATAAGCATTTCATCAAACACTTATAGGGCATAAGCTTGTACATGATTGGGACCACATAATAACATGTCATGATTCCACTATTTACTTCACATAGGCAATTTAGCAAACATTTGGGGAGCATGGATTTTTTTGTATGATGATCGCTAACACATGAACATCATGATACATTAATAAATTTGTAAATTAAAGGGTTTATAAATAAGATCACATAGTTATCACACATGCAATTCCATTTTCATGAAACTTGCAATTAATTCATGGATTGAAACACAACTACTATCATGAACATGAATTCAATCTAAATCAAACATGGAAATCATGAATCTGAGATCTTCCATGTTTAAAAAGGGTTATTGGACTTCATGGGTGCAAGTGACCCATGAATGAACACCTAACATTCCTAGGAAGAAAAGTTCTTGAAGGTTCTTGGTGAAATTCTTGAGGATTGACCTTGAATCTTGAAGCTAGTATTTTTTTCTCTTGAGGGAGAATGATTTACTTCTTGAGAAATAGAGAGGAATTAATGACATAATAGGGTATTTAGGGAATAATTTTGTGTTTAAGGTTGATCTGGGTAATGAAAAAAGACCCTATTACCCCTAGAAAGTTTTTAACTTTTCATCATTGAAAACCCAATTTGGGTACCTAGCAAGATGAGGTACAATCGCGTCGTACCACTAGAAACTAAAAACTGCGACCTGGATGGTTGGCGCGACGCGGTGTAATCGCGTTTCTTCATTGCATGGAATCTGGCCCTTAGCGCGACGCGCCATGATCGTAGAGCAATACTGAAAATTAACAATTTAGAAAATGGTTGGTGGCGTGATGCGGTGGTATCACGTTGTCTCACTATAAAATGACAATATCCATTTGGACAGCCTCCGCGATGCGCTGAAGTACTAGGTGGTACACTGTTTCACTAAAATGGCCCTAACTCTTCGCCCGGGTATCGAATTTGGGAAAATTTTATATCGTTGGAGAGCTGACAGAATTTCCTATGTATTGGTGAGTATTAAACTAAAAAATATTGAGTATTTTAAAAAAATTATATATGACAACTCATGGACTGATAGTTAATTTAAGCTAGGAAAATATGAGGTATTACAAGATCTTCCTCTTGTTTAGTGATCGATATATATAAATCTTCTTTGTCTATAATATTTCATTTTATTTCTCTAATTTTTGGAGATCTCTGTCAAAGGTAATCTTCTACCATTACGGGTGAAATTCTTCATTCATTAAGTCTCATTTATTTATCATTATATTCCATCACCTTTCCTAATGAAATTATTATCTCTAATCCATGAATTAGGCATTAGATTCTTGGTTTTTCCTTAAAATTAAAGATATTTATTTAGACCAATTGACCAATTGAGGTTTAAATAGAATTTCGTGTACATCCAATATTCAGGCATGTTTTCTTACCCTTAGGGGAAATTAATTGAGTTGGGAATATCAATTTTCATTGATGCACCCTGAGGGTTTGTTTTTTTACCTGATTGTGACCCAAATTCTATTTTATTAATAATGAACTTGTCTCAATGAGTGGTCTATTAATTTGATAATGCAACATCATTTTAAGGGTTTATAGAAGGGGAAAGTGACTCTGTGACTGTTAGAGTTTCAGTTTATTCCTTGAGGTAGGTTACAACTTTCCTCTCTTTGGACTTAGATCTATAGGTGGTATATTTTATAGATTGCATGATTGTTAGGGGATTTATAGGGTGGGCATAGGTGCATTTCATTATTTCAAATTTTATTAGCCTATTTCATGGACATTAGTGTAGAATAGTTGTTTGAACCTCAGATTAGGATTCTTATCATGATATTAGGAGTAGACTAGAGATACTTAGTATTGGTAAGGATAGGATTTCATAGTATATTTATTTTTCTTTGATTAGTTTCCTTCTATATCGCTTTTACTACTGGTTGCTGGCTTTTAAAGAGGAAATTGTACCTCATTTACTACAGATTTGGATTTTTATAATATTTTATCAACTTATCTTTGATTTTGGGTTTGAAAAGATTGTACTGCCTTTAACCTTTGAAGGAGGGTCGCTTCTAGCCCATTTCTCAGTTTACTTTTCTATAGTTGAGTTTGAGGTACAATTTTGGGCGGCCGAGGTATATGTTCTAGGTTTTTGCTTTTATTTATAAGAAAGGAGATCGAGTAATTTTTGTGTAACCTGAGGTATATGTGTCGGGTCTTAGATTTCTATATCGACCACAAACTACATTATATCCCATACTGAATTACACATTGCATTTAAATATATTCAAGTTACTATGTTACTAGTTTTATTTTATCCCTGCTATGTATAAGAATGCTAGGGAAGCATTCAATGTCTAGATTCCTTTTCATGTAATTTATATTAGATATTAACTTTTGAGCTCAATCGACCTATGATGCCTACTGAGTACCCCATATTTTTGGTACTCATACTATATTTCTGCATCATTTTTTAATGCAGATACAAGCCTGGTTCATTGTTGTTGATCCTACTCATCTGAAGGTTATTTTTTATCGGACTTGCATAATCTCTTGGTATAAAGATACTTGCCACTTAGCTCTTGTACTTTACTGTATACATGTTGTATATTTTAAGGGAAAAATCATCGTTTCCACCTCAAACTATACACGAAAACTCTAGGTCACACCTAAATTGTCATAGTGTCCTATTACATACCTAAACTATAAAAAAGTAAAATTATTTTCACCCCAAAATGTAAGAACCAGTCACATGATGGGGAGTGATTTACAGTAGCACAACATCATCGCGATGTCATTACCATATCAGATATTATGTCATTTTTTTTAAAAGTCCACGTCACCCATTGCTTCTTCTTCACTAAAATCACCATTAAAACACCACCATTAACACCATCATCATCAAACTCAAATATTCACCATAGTAATTTTAAGAATCCACCATAAATTTAATTATCGGATTCGTAATACAACCATTAGTATCACAAAAATCACAAACAACCACCATAAAATTCAACATCCATTATTAAAATTGCCATCGAAATCATAATACCATAATAAAAATCACCATTGTTTCTTTGAATCACTTCATTGACTCACTTCTCTCTTAGCCTTCTTTGTTTCCCAATTTTTTACCAGTTGTCACTGCCATCGTCCACCATCATAGCCGTCGCCATAACCACCATCACAAAATGAATTAGTTGTTAGTTTTTTTTCTTTGCTAACAAAAATAGGTTGTTGTGTTAGCGGTAGCAACAACAAACTACTACCCCCAACTATATCCAATTTTTCACAACAATGTGAAGAAGAAATAATTAAAGAATAGTGATATTGACAAAGTGGATGTTGGATTTTATGGTGGTTATTTGTGTTTTTTGTCATACTAATGGTTGTATTATGATTCCGATAATGAAATTTATGGTGGATTCTTAAAATTATTGTGGTGAAGATTTGAGTTTGATGATGATGGTGTCAATGGTGGTGTTGTAATGGTGATTTTTGTGAAGAAGAAGCAATTGAAGAAGGCGGGACCCACATATTAAAATAAATAAATAAGAAAATTTAATTTTATTAATATTTTTTCAGTTGAAAAGATAAAAAAAATTAATTTTATTAATATTTTTTCAATTGAAAAAATAATTAATTTAATTATATATATCAAGAAGAATATTAGGAGTACTTAATGATATAATGACAAATGAAATAGTGACACATGTATGGAAGCTGCCATTTTAAGATTCTTTTTCCTTTCTCTCACGCATCTTAGGAATGTGAATAAACCTTCTATTCCACCTCACCTTATAAGGAGGTAATAGTTTCACTTTTTTATAGTTTAGGTGTGTAATAGGACACTATGATAGTTTAGGTGTGACCTAGGCTTTTCTTTTATAGTTTGAGGTGGAAACCATGACTTTTCCCTATACTTTAAATAAATTTGTAGTATATTACTACTTACACTTATACTTAGTATCTCTTGTATTAGTGACACCAGGTACGGGCCTGGATATCTTGTATATTCCATTTTCCTTTCATTCATGTAGGGTTCATATCTGTATAATTTGTACATGATATGTATGTATCCTTTTAAATTCCTTATTATTAATATTAGCTGTTACTTTTTGTATATGACTCGGGTTTTGGTTTACCTACTGAAGGCTTATAGTAGGTGGCATCATAGCCAAATTTTGGGTCATGACATTGATAAAATATATTTGTATTCATTAAGACACGTAAAATTAATTCCTCTCCTCTATCTTAGCAAAACTTGGTTAATTTCTATTTATAAATATTATTCATAACTCTCGAGTTCTTTTTCTTAATATTCCAACTTTTGAAATTTGGTAGTAAAAGCAGCATCTTGTGTCTTTCTTTTACTATCTCACAAAGTCTACGTTCACTAATCTATATCTATATTATATTAAAAGTATGAAGGTGTTTAGAAATGGTGATTTAGCTTTTGCCCTTCATTAAAAGATCTTACATTAGACAAAATAATCTTTTATTATTTACTCAAAATTATTATTTAATTATCCTTTTAATATTTAAGTTAATAAAATTATAAACCCTACAAAGCTGCCACCACGAATAATAAACCCTTCAAAGATACCACACATCTCTGAGTACAACCACCTTAATTTAAGATGTATTGTACTCTATCATTAGATAAATCTTTGTTTATCTCAAGTCAACACCTCTTCTAATTTTTACCTTCTTCTGAATAGGTAATGTCTCTTCTCTCTTTGACTACTAAAATATTTTTATTTTTAGTCTTTAAATTTCATATATATATATGTGTGTGTGTGTGTGGATAGATGGTAGCATCCATACAACTAATGTTGAAAGCTTTCGTATTACTGACGTTGAAAGCTTTCTTGTGTTATAATTAATCACTATTTTTTCATAATGATACATGGTTATGTCATAGTTAGATGCATAAACCAAACTATAGTATTATCCATATGGTTGAGGATAATAGAACTCTAGTTAGACCCGGCGTTCCTAATTCATAAACAAGCTATGAATCAAAATTAACCATTATCGTACATTCCATATAAGACTTTTAATTACTTTACATTCAAGTTGAGACATAATTTCCTATAATTTTTTTGGCAATTCATTCATAAGATAACATAATCTTTTGTACTCGATCCTCTTTTTCATGTGCAATAGTACAACAACAATTCATGTTCATCACATTTAATTTTACTCCTTAAGTATTGAGTTATGATTCTCCTCTTTAAGTATACTCTTTTATTAAATAACATTTTCTTTACTAAAAAATTTTAAGATCAAAGAACGTTATTCTTATAGGTTCGTGCTATCTCAAGATCTCAATTCTCTTCCGAATATAAAATAGAGCATCTGGTTTAACAACAAAACTATAGTAGGAAAATAAAAAACCTCTAATACATTTGTCTGCAATCATTAATCCCAAAATTTAGACGGCCAAGAAAGAAATTCCAAACAACTAGTGTACTTTAACAAATAATCAACTAATTCAACAACCTAATGAAAATAGTGAAGATCCTAAGAATTAGCAAAGGTGACCTCAACCTCAGCACCAGGTTCAATGGTGATTGAGGTAATCTACTTGACAATATCTGGGGCTGAAAAGGTCAATCACACACTTATGGAGCCGCAATTCAAACCTATCCCATGTATTTTTTTCCTTCTCCATAGAGAGACTTCCTAGTGGTAATTTTAAGAACCTTTGTGGGTGATAACACTCAACTTACATGTCAAATTAAGTTCAAGACGGCCATTGTCAATATAAACCCAACAAGAGTTAGGGTTCAATCCACGAGAAACAATGTGAATGGTTATTGAGTTACTTCAAAATGAAAGTTTCTTGCTAAATTCAAACCTAAGGTATAAATATTCTGGAGGGATTTTAAATATTTTTGAAAAGGTATCAAATTAGGGCTTCTACAGGACTAAATCAAGGCTAAGAATAATTAGAGTATAATAAATTAGGAATGGATCTTGGGGATATGCTTTACTAGAGGCAACTAGTGTGGGGGTACATGAAAATCAACTTCAAATATTAGTTAAGGCATGTGTGGGTAGGCTCGGTTAGAGATTTCAATACTAGCCTTTCAACAAAGTACCAAACTATCACCCAAATATTCTTTCGAATACCTCATGGGTGTGGTCAACCAATCATCACAAATCCTTAATTAGGCATCCCTATTTATAGGATGATGCCCAAGAAATAGTAATTCCATAATTTATCCTTATTTCTAAGATAATAAAAAGGGAATAACTATTATTTATCTTATAGTTCACAAATGCTCATGTCACCTACACCCCTCTTTAAAGGATGTTGTTGGATCTATACTACCACGTCCCTCTTTCAAGGATGATGTGGGGTTTAGGTAAATTGAGGCTTTCACCTACAAATTCCATTTTATAAACAAACATTTGTGAAACTAGAAAACCCAAAATACACCTTGCTTATGAGAGAGTTAGTAGTCAATGTCAAATTTAGAACCCAACTAGGTTGGGTGTCAAATCCCATAGGGAATACCATGTTTACTAAGTATTGTGACTGTTACTAGACTGTTGATCTAAGGTTCCAAAATAAAGAGGGTTTTGAAATGTTAACAGTGTTCTTTCATATTTGTGTCACACAAAAGTCCAGCTACTGAGAGTTAATGTAGATGTAATTTCAATGAGGATCAATTAACTAGAGTTATGTTCACCAAGATATTCAAACAATTAGGTTTGTGAGTTTGGGTTTGAATTCTAACTTATGTATTCAATTGCAAGAATTATTGAATTCTAATGATTACCCACATGTTTATCAACCTAATTAAAATTTCACCCTTTAGTTCTCTCGAACTTAAAGGATTCATGAATGATTCAATAGCGCTCTCACGAAGGTTGTCTTGTTAAGGCATCTACCCGTTCACCTAAACGGTAAACCTATGGAGTTCATGTGAATCACTTCTTTTCCCAACATCCACTTTCTTATCAGACAAGTGGAGTTCATAGGCTCACTTCTCAAGTTTGACCCCAAGAGATGTCATTATAATGAAGAAATATTCATGCAATTTCGATTGATGTTAGAAATCAAACCAATTCACAACCCTAAAATAGTACTCTACATCAAGGCTCCCATAACCCTAGTTATGGGAGTTTAGCTACTCATCTCCATATAAGAAATCAAAGTTATATTGATGTTCATAAATAGCTTCAAGAGGGCACTTACTAAATTGCAATATCGTTCTTCTCAATCTTCAATGGAAAATATAAAAACTAATAATCAGATCTCAATGAAAAATGTTACACAACTCTCAATAGAAGAGAAAGTATGTAACTAATGATGAAAAATACAGACCAAACCCTAATACTTGGTATTTATATGATTCCAGAACTGGGATTTAAATATTCAGACTCAAATTTTTTGCTTTATGGTCGACGGATCAAGCGACGATTCATCGCAGGTCTGACGGTCCATTGACTGCACCATCGCTGGGTCTCAAGTGGCTCTATTCTTTGGTTTTGGGTAATGGTTAGATCAATGGTCCATCGCAAGGTCGATGACCCATCGTAAGAATTCCAGTGATTGTGTGTTCTGTATCTCGGCAATGGTTCAGACCGACAGTTCATCCCATAGTCGACGGTTTATTTCCTGTTCCATCATGGGATGTCAGAGTCTTTGCCTTCTGCTTTTGGTCGATGGTTAGACCGACAGTTTGTCGCCAGATCGATGGTCCGTTGGATAAATCGTCACTGCTTATTTTCCTTTGTTTTGATCAAATTATCCATGTTATTCTTCATTCTCAGTTTCTATCCTGAAACACTAAAATATCATGTTAAATACAACACTGGTTTCTTGAAAATACACAATTATCCTAAGAAAAAGGCCTAAAATGTTCCGTCAAAAGCTGGAACATCAACACCCTCAACTTAAGGAAATTTCTTTTATTCAGGCTACATATATGAACAACATTATGATGGGCATTTTACCGTGAAACCAACACAATCATACAATCATTCAACACACATGGATCTACTACTGACATTAACTACTAATCAGCATATTCACAGGTACAAATACAATACCCCAAAGAAATAAATAGAAAAAATATAACTCAACATACCCTCATAGCCAAAGAAGTCCACCTCACATCGCACAGTTAAATTGTGGATGAAACTAAGCTTCTCACACTCAAAAAGGAAGTTACCAACATAGTATACACCTATAAACTTGCCCTTGTCATCTGATGTTCTCTCATGATTGACTCTCCAAGATCGAGTAGGACTTACTAAGGGTTGTAATGAGGGTTTAGGCTCAGTGAGGGTTATTCATTTGGATAAGTGACTTAAAGAAAAATACTTCACTCTCTTTACCCTTTTTGATAGCTACTTACCAGAACTAAAGACTCTTTCATTCATTTGCAATTATTCATCGGCTCTCTTGTCATAACCTATATATATATATATATATTTAATAGGAAGAAAGAACAACATCAACCAACCTCAACTTATGCTGATGCAGAAAGTTGATGTGCACAATATCTATTTAGATTGCTAACTAGACTAGCGCTAGATGCTACCCCTCAAGTCAATTTCAACTCAACCTACTGGGCTGCCAATAATCCAGCAATAACCACCCTCAACTTAGGTGTTTTGCCTAAGTTAAAGTGCACAATGTCCATAATTGTACTAGGGCCAAAGCTAAGTGGTTAACACCTTCTTGATAATGAATCAAACTTGTTTGGACAAAAAAACACTAACACAGATCAACAGGGTTGACAATGAAAACACAATATTTTTGGTGGGCCAATTATTTGGCCAAGTTGACTAATAATACAAGGAGGCCTACTATCCTTTCTTTTTGGGTCAAAACACACGACAACATCTAATGAACTGGGCAAGTTCTAGGTGTAACACTTATGTTAGAACTACACGAACACTCTCCCACACAGGCACTGAGTTAGTTTCTATCCTACTAATTGTTGGGATCCAGATCACATAGCTATGCATTGCTTTATTACTAACTTCTAATGCCATTATCAGAGTCTCACATGGTTGCACAACACTTTACCACTTGATAAGAGAAATTAATTATACAAAAATGAAAAACACAATTTTTCCATAATTAGTTGTCATCAATATATATGTAAAACAAGGTGCTAACAAGAATGGAAATTTTATTTCATGCAACAACATTAGCAATAGAACATGTCTTGAGGAAAAGAAATTTCAACCTTATAGTTAATCCTAGAAAAGAAATGAAAATGCAACAACTTAATAACAACCTAGACATGCCGATTCTCCTAGATAGAACATGGGAGGAAAATAATATCGGTAACATAACCCCCCATGGTACAAGTTCATCCCCACCCCCACAGAAAATAATGCTTTCTGCTCAATGAATATAATTTAAGTACAAGGGAATGGAAATACTTGTAGTGCCTCATATTCATCTGAGGCATCGGCAAAGTGTGGCGAGGCTCCAGCGTCCACACTGGGTGCAATGTTGTCCCCTATGGTGGTAGGGGCACTAAAAATCTCTCTCTCTAAAATTGGAGGTATCATAGTGTCTGAAATTTGCTCCTTGACTGGGGCAGAGCTTGTGGAAACACCTGCAGCTTCATCCTACATTCTCTTCTTCCTCTTCTCCTCTGATTTCTTTAACTTTTTTATCTCCTTCTATATCTAGTATTCTTCCAGTTTTTCTGGTGTCATAGCTACAGATTTTCTTTTTTTCTCTACTCTCTTTGCAGCTCTCTCATCTTTTTCATCTATTACAACCACTTTCATACCCTTATCTTTGATTGGTCGCCCAATTAAATCAACCAGGACTTTATCTTTATCACTTGTAATTTGAACAGGATCAAATGTGGGTTGCTGTGGTTTTTGATTTATCCTATCTATGTTAGCCCAAAGTTTTCTAACTTCCTCAAGCAACATTTCAAAATCCAGAATGTACAGGGTATCCAATCTCTTCTTGATACACTCCTCCATGTTATCCATTCGTAGATGGATATTTCTAAAGGGCTGGTTTTCCTCCTCCACAATTCTCTTAATGAAGGGTCTAAAATCTTTCCCCCATATAGCCAAATGCTTTTCAATCCTTTTCTGTGCTCGTACATACTTTGCAAAAATTTTTTGGTTCAACCTGTATTCTGAGTATTGGGGCGAAACTGATGAAGAATCCATAGTTCTACCCATGGGCATCAAAGCTAAACCTGTAGAAGTAGAAGGAGGTACGTACATAGAAAGTGGTAATGGCATATCCGAAGGACTCTCTGCTAATTCAGGAATTGGTACTGGCTGAGTTTGCTGAGCCGAAGGCCTGTTGACTCGCATAAGGAACTTTGATTCATCCCTCATCTTTTCAATACCCTACTTATGTGTCGCCTGTATCTCATTATCAACTCTGCTAATCAAAGGTACCTTCGCTTTCTTGCATAATTCTGTAGCATAGTTTGAGTCTTGTGGGCGCGAAAGAGCAATTCATCATAAATAATGTGACCAAAATCAACTGTTAGTCCCTCAATCAAAGCAACTGCAATCACCTCTCTAGTGAGTTCTAATAGGTCATCACCACTTGTTGGCATTAGTCTCAGTCTCACAATCTCCCACCAGAAATTGGCCCTAAAATTTAGGGACGACTTAGATATCTTTTCACGTGGATTGTGTAGCTACACAGGCTCTTCTCCATCTGTTAGTATTCCGGCTAACCAAGGCTTTTGTTGCATCTATTTGAATAGTCGATGCTCCAATACATGAATTGCCCCTGGTATCTAATAGTCTGGCCCAAACAAGAATCTGTTAAGCGTGCACTCTGAAATATCTATATTAACTCCACAAATAGAAATAGTATCCCGCTTGTTCATGTCAGCCGCTGATGCACCTGGAGGACAGATTTTCTCAAGCAATGCCATGTAATTGGCAAAAAATTCATGGACCAGCTTCGGTTGATAGGTCCCCAGTGGCCTACTCATCCATGTCAGTTCGTACTCATTGAATCGACACTCAAGCTCTGGGTATTCATGCAAGGTCGTGGTCACAATTTGATTCTCTTAAAAAATAGCCCTTTTTATGGCTACCCTGTCTATTGGTTCCAGCCCATTGTAGAAATGCTCTTGGGAGCCCTCAATCAGCCACCATATAACTTTCCGCACTTGTGGATCCTTGCGTCAAACCAAATTAAGGTCCACTTTTTTAGGAATCTCCTCTTGGATGGGGTTAGGTACTAAAACTCCTTCCTCAACTGGAATTGAACTTGAGCTATTGGTACTACTACTTTTACCCTCCTCATCAGACTGGGACGATGAAGAAATCACCTAGTGATTGCACCAGGTATTGCGTGCCGTGCATCCTCAACTTGTGCATGCCCTTGTCTAGCCCCTTGGTATCTACCTCTACCTCTGTTAGTTGGTAATTTGGTTTCCATGGTGACTTACTTTTCTACACTTGATTATTCCCTTAACTTGTACTCTAAACACAGGACAGAGTATGAAACTTTATTTTTATGGAGAAGTCTTACTGTTTGTGATTGAAATTACAAGGAGAAGATAGACTTTAAATAGGTAGGAAAAAGGAGGTGGAAAGTATTTAGAGAGAATGAAAGAATTCAGGTACATTGAATATTTTAGTAGTTACTCAACCGCTTCAAATTAACTATTTAAAACCATTTGGGTTGGATAAGAATGAAAAATTTGGCTATTTAACTCGATCCGACCCAACCCGCTAAAATAGGGTTAAATGCGATGGTTAGCACAACGGTCCATAGCCAGTGCGATGGTTCGTCAGTCAAACCGTCATCCCAGTCTAGTGAACCTACCTTTTGACATACTTGCGACGGTTTATGTGATGGTCCGTCAACTATGCAACGGTCCATCGGTCAACCCATCACTACTTTTCCAGTCTTCTGGGTTCTGTACATTGTTTTGAAGGTTACCACGATGGTACATCGAGATTGCGACTGTCCATCGTGTGATTCATCAGTCACCTAAAATTGCTTTAGCTTTTGTTTTCCCTGCACTATTGTACCTGCACACTTCCACAAACCCTTTAGCTTGCACAAATCAACAAAACAAATAACAAAATAGCTTAAGTTAATGCTATACAACAACACAATGTGGGTTGCCTCCCACTTGAGCCTGATTTATCATCGTGGCACGACTTAGTTATCTTGATTACTCAAACTTCATTGAGATAGAAAGTAGCAATACTTTTTATCGTGTCTTTTGTACCGATATAAAGTTTAACCCGTTTCCCGTTGACTTTAAAGACACTTCCATCTTCATTTTCAAGTTTGACTTCTCCAGATGATTAGACTTGACTAACTTTAAATTGGACGGTCCATTCGGATTTGAGCTTACCTGGAAACCGTTTGAGTCTTGATTTGAATAGAAGTACAAAGTCACCCTTCTGTAAATACCTCTTTTCAATCCTGTTGTCGTGGTACTTCTTAATTCTTTCCCTGTATAGATCACCCCGACCATAAGATCCAAGACGGAACTCATCCATCTCATTTAGCTACCCAATCTATTATTCGTTGCCTCATTCTAATTTAGATTAAGCCGATTTGGTGCCCACAATGCTTTATGATCTAGCTCAATTGGCAAATAGCATGCCTTTCCATAAAACAATTTGTATGGAGACTTTCCAATGGGTGTATTGAAAGTTATTCGATATGCCCATAAGGCATCGTCCAGCTTCCTAGACCAATTCTTCCGACTAGCATTTACAGTCTTGGTAAGGATAACTTTGATTTATCGATTAGAGATCTCCACCTACCACCTGGTCTGTGGGTGGTATGGAGTAGACACCTTATGCTATTTGACTCCATATTTTGGCAACGCAGCTCTGAATATCTATTTTCAAAAGTGTGATCCTTCATCGCTGATTATGGTACATGGTACCCCAAATCGAGAGAAGATATTTCACTTTAAAAATGTAACAACCCATTTTCCTACATTATCCGCCAGAGCCACATCCTCGACCCATTTAGACACGTAGTCAACAACAACTAGTATGTACTTCATCCCAAATGAGCTCACGAAAGGCACCTTGAAATCTATGCCCCACACATCAAATAATTCTACCTCTAGCTTTTTAGACATTGGAATCTCATGGTACTTTGAGATGGACCCTTTACATTGGTCATATCTCTTCACGAATTCATAAGCATCCTTGAACAAAGAGGGCCAATAGTAGCCACTCTGAAGCACTTTCCTTGCAGTTCGATCTCCGGCATGGTGAACTCCGACTGGGGAAACATGGATTGCTTCTAATATACTCAACATATCTACTTCTGGGACACACCATCTAATAATACCATCCATATATTGCCTAAAAAGATACGACTCATCCAAGAAGTAATGGGTTACATCATGGAGAAAAATTTTCCTTTGATGAAAGGAAAGATTCTCTGGTATCACCTCACTTATCACATAGTTAGCAAAATCATCATACCAAGGTACTTTTTCGAGCACTGCACCTAATACTTTCTCATCAGGAAAGGAATCATCAATCTCAAGCTTGTCTTTTACTGCCTGCTCACCTTCGAGTATGGATAGGTGATCAGCCACCTGATTCTCGCATCCTTTATAATCCTTGACCTCAAAGTGGAATTCCTGAAGTAACAATACCCACCGGATCAACCTTGGTTTAGAGTCCTTCTTTTCCATTAAGTACCTAAAGGCAGCGTGGTCAGTATGTACCACTACTTTGGTACCTAGCATATATGCCTGAAACTATACACCACTGCTAGAAGTTCCTGCTCTGTGATGATGTAGTTTTTCTGAGCTCCATTCAGTGCTTTGCTACCATAATAAACTGGATGAAAGAATTGATCCTTCTTTTGCCTAGCACAGCTCCAAGGGCAACACTACTTGCATCACACATTATCTTAAACTATTTTGACTAGTCCGGTGCAACAATTATAGAGGCCTCAACCAACTTCCTCATAAGGCATTCAAATACCTTAATGCATTTATCATAAAAGAAAAACTTAGTTTTTTTATCCAAAAGTTTGCAAAGTGGATTTGCAACAATAGTCATGCCCCCTTTCTTGGGAACACATTGAACTGGACTTACCCATTTACTTTCGGAAATATGAGAAGCCACTCCTGCTTCCAGCCACTTAATAATTTCCTCCTTAACCACCTCCTACATGGGTTAAGTCGGCATTGATGCTCAATGGTACGAGTATATTATTCCTTAAGTTGTATCTTATGAGTGCAGATGCTAGGGGGAATGCGATTAATATCAGCAATGGTGCATCAGCGATAACCTCATCCAATTTCCTAAACTCTATTGGATGATAAATCTCTACTTCTTTAATATCATCTGCTACAATATCACCCATAGACTTGCCCATAGGAGGACTTGCCAATACCTTACCACTTTTAGTAGTGATAGCCATGCAAGATCCATCATTCCTCAGATTTTTAATGGTATCACTAGTCAATGTTCCAGTCTTCCTCTGATTTAACACTGTCGAAAGCTACCTCATTTGTTTCTCCAACTTCTTGTTAGAGGTAGAGTGTGAGTTTACCAACTGACTTATAGAAGACAAATTGCTCTTCATGGTAGTCACCCCAGAGTTGGTAGCTTCTACTCTCTTTTATAGTTTCTCCATCATATCCTCCATAAAAATGTTTCCAAATCTAGTTGCATCGTTATCTCTACTTCTTAGAGGTATATATAGCCCACTTTTATCATTCTTACCTTTTTAGTTTCTTTGATCCCTATCCTTGTAAGCAGCTTTATCATAGTAGTTCTGACCTTGATTTCCTTGGCTATTTCCTCGAAAAGCCACCTGGTTATTTAAATAGTTATCCTCTTCTCCCAAATTAGAATCATCTCAACTTTTAGCAGTAACAACTTTCACATTTTCAGTCTTTGCTGATAATAAGTTCTTGGTCAACAAATCCATCTTCGTCTTCAAGTGTGCCATATCTTGATCTTGTTCTTCATCTTTCTTATGTTTTTCTGCAGTCATCCCAATAGACATAGTAGGGCTTGCTACCACAGAATCCTTGGTATGCTAAGCTCTACTTTGTTTGGTCATCCGATCAAGCATCTCTAAGGCCTCCTAAAAAGTGAGATCTATAAATGATCCCCCTGCAACATTATTAACAATTGGCTTCATAATATAGTTTAATGCCCAATAAAGAGTCTCCATCAAATGAATATATGTCATATTATGGTTCAGACACTGCGTCAACATCTTTTTGAACCTCTTCCATGTCTTGTGAAGAGTTTCAATTGGGATATGCCTAAAGTTGTTGATATCATCCCTCAAATGTACCCTTATAGAAGGTGGAAGGAACCTTTGTAGGAAAGCCCATTTCAATTACCTCCAGTTGGTTATAAATCGGGCATCAATTTATTAATCCATAATGTTTCCTCCCCAGACAGATACAACAAAAATAAATGCAGGTGTATGGAATTTCGTCCCACTATAGGGTTATTAAAGGACTTAAAAATAGTGATAAAGTTCATTAAATACATATTTGGATCATCTCCCAAGAGTCCACCAAACAACCCCTTCAGATGAAGGAGCTGAATCATTGTATTGGTAATATTAAACATTTCTCTTAGCACTAGTGGTGGAGGAATAATAGCTCCAGTGGCACCAAATCCGTCCATTCTATGTTTATCATCATTAATATCAAATTGAACAACTTGGCGATCAGGTCTCGCCCTAAAAAAATGATTTCTCTCTAAATATTTGTTCACTGTGCAACTACATTCTCTGCACGCCTTTGATAAACAGGATCTGACATGTCATCATACCCTAAATCATCATTATCAGGATTAGGATGACGTGCCTGCTGACAATTATTCTGCCGATTTAGTTGAGCTCTAGCCAACGCGGCTTGTCTCTCAACATTTTAGGGTTCTACCATTCTGCCAATTAGTTGCAGTTCCGGATGTATTGTCAATAATGGTGCACGCTATCTCCATGTACTTGGCATACATAACAACTCCCTTGCATATCTGACGGTGTGTGGCCTTTTCCATTGTGGGCTGTCTAGAGTCTTTTCCTTCTACTTTTGGCCAATGGTTCATCACAAGATCGATGGTCCATCGCAGAAACCGTCGCTGCTCATTTTCCTTTGTTTTTCTCAAATTGTCCATGTTATTCTTCAATCTCTGTTTTTATCCTAAAAAAACTAAAATACTATGTTAAATACAACACTTGTTTCTTGAAAACACACAATTATCCTAAGAAAAAGGCCTAAAATGTTTCGTCAAAGCTGAAATATCAGAAACAAAACAACATAAACTAATAGTTAAAATTAACAATCACAACCCACACACAATTGCACCCTATTCAAATATAACCCCAAAAGGAAGAACAAGCAACTCATAATGATAATAAATAAAAATATACCAAAATCTCCATCAATTTGATTCATGAAAAATAAAGAGAATGCAAACCACACTTTAAATTCCAATGAATCCTCAATGGGATTTGCCAATTCTTCACTTAGGAGTCACTCTAATGTCTTCTTATCTCAAGATTAGTTCAAAATTTTATCCAAGCTTCAAGTGAAAAACCCTAGAAACCAAGATGAATATGAAGGATAATATGTAAGATGGTAAATAATAAGTTAAAAACCCTTATTTCAACCCCAATTTCTCATTTGCTAAATATTATAAAAATGTCCTTGAACTTTTCTACTCTACCATAATCACCATCTTTTGACCGCAATCATGGTAGTCATGTTGAGATCACCCTCTAGTTGACATATTGAATGGTCATAATCGCGACCCTTAGGCTGTGCTCACGGTAACTAGGGTCGACTCCTGGCTCTATATTTTAGCTTTTGTTCTTTTAGGTCATATTTCTTCTCTTTCACTTCTTCCTCAGCTCATTTTTATCAAGTTTTCTTGCTCATCTTCTCATTAAAAAACTTACCTTGTGAGCTTGTTAAAGAGAGGAAAATGATGAAAAGAAAGTCCAATATACTTAGTCGGGGTTTCATTCTTGAGGTACCCCTTCCAACTTATACTATCACCTACAAACACCAAGCTAAAAATTGAATGAAAAATATTAGAAAACATCAGTTAAAGTCGCGACACGACATCCTTTTACTAGTATTTATGTCTCCATTTAGAAAATTTGATCTTATAACCAACTTTTGATCAACACATCTTCGAGTGACTTTGGGTAAAAGTAAGGAGACAATGATATATATTTTATCTCACCACTTTAAGGATTGAACCTTTTACCCAACTTCACATCAAACTTTCGAGTAGGATCCTTGGGTTTTGGTGAGAACATCAAAATACCACTTCTCAAACATTAGATTTTGCACTTGTTGGCCCTAAAGTGAGGGACATCATCTCACCCTTTTGGAATGACAAACTAAAAAATATAAGGATTTTGTACCCATCTACAAAGTTTGTCATTTGCTCGGGTAGTTTGACTTTCACCACCTCTACCAAGCAGAATGTCAAAAAGTGGTTGGAATGAGGTCTTCATACTAATTCATGAGTCACATTCTTCTTGAAATTCTCACCCTAAAATTAATTAGAGCCTTCACAAAGGATTTTCTTAGCTTTTTCTTTCGACTCTAGTACCGTTTCCTTAGTTTTGGCATTCTTATTATTTTTTGTTTGGTTGGTTGGAAAATTACCAAGTATTTTTCCATATCAATCCCACTATCAACCATATGGCTTGATATATTTTTCTTATCAATCTTATTTTGAAGATTGGGCATATCTATGGAACTTGAAAGATCGACTTCCTCACCTACTTCTCTTTTTTTCACTCTCATTTCCAAATGTTGTCATAGATTGATGTAAGTGATGCACGTCCTCCTCTATTTTAGTTACCTAATCCAAGAGAGTTAGAGCCATTGCTTCAACACCGTTGTATCCGGCACGTTGTTCTTCCTTTTTTAAATCATGAGATCTATCAAACTCATATGAAGAACTAGCATTTTTGTTTGGAAAATTAGGGTAGGGGCATTTGGAAAATCACTCCAATGTCCAACTCGACCACCTCATAAAGAACATTCATATTTCTAATAGGATCGAGATAGTGCACACAACTCTTATAGAGGAGAATATTTATAATTTTGCACAAAGTAGGGTCCACCACAATATGGACATGGATCATCAAGATATGATTTTCAACAATCAAACTCATATTCATTCCATGATACCATAGTGACAAGTAAACAAAAACAAAAATCTACCTAACACAAAAAATAAAAGAAAATCACAAATAAATATTTACAAGTTTGAATCCAAGCATGTAAGCTAAAATTCCAAACTAGCTAAATATTTAAAATTGTTCCCAGACGACGGTACCATTTTTGATAACGCTCAACTCACAGGTCATTTTAAGTGCAAGGCGACCGTTGTCAATTGCAACACCCCACACCTTTGGGCTATAATTTAAAACATCATTCCAAATCATATAAATCCGAACAAAATGATTACATATTAATATATGCATGTTAATCAATACTATAGTGTGGTAATACCTTTGAATATGAATTGACGTCACAAAAATCCCTTAACTCTAAGACAAGTTGAAAACATTTCTATGGATTAAGTTTTAGTGGACATTTCAAATGGGGTAAAATTCCATGGACTATTACTCCTAGAATATGATCAGTTATAGGGCCTACTATATATCAAATAAAAGGCCTTCTATTATTCTTTCCAATGCCTCCGACCGTTCGTCAATCCGAGTCTGAGTCAAAAGTTATGAGTGTTTGAATGAGACACTCTCCAGAATATGCGATGGGGCATGCAATGCCCACTTAAGGCTATACCATGGGTTGTGCGTCACTTGTCTTGGTTTGTTCCATGGGTTGTGCGTCGCCCACCTTTGGATGAACAACGTAAAAGCTCAATTTTAGTGTTATTTAAGGTCAATACAGTCCTTTCACATCCCATAATAGTCCCTAAACATCAATAGGTGATTTTCAACCCTAATGTACATTTCTTTTTTCCTCAATAATCGCTAATTCATATTCTAAATCACAAGAGGAGAAAAACTAACTAGGGTTTGCATATTCAAGCTTAAAGGTTCAATCTTTTGGGAATTCTTCATCAATTAAGGTATGTGGGGTTTTCCTAAACTACATGGGCATGGTGAAATTATTTCAATTAAGTTTTAGAAAAATGTATTTATGAAGGGTTTTGAATTTCCATTAACAATTATGCAATGTGAACCCTTTCTTATAATAATGTTTTGGTCTTGAGGCCTTCCCTTAAATTTGATTTTTGTTAGTATGTATGTATGTATGCATTTTGAGTTTGAAAGTTAAATTGAGAGAAAGAATAATTATACTCCCTCTCTTGTTATGATACTTCTTGACTTTAAATATTGTGGGTTGTGAGATTGCATTTATTGAAAGCATGAGATAAGAGTTTTAATGTTGTTTATGAACTTGATCTTGTTTGTGAATTGAAGAGAGGGTACTTTTGTATTTTACAAGTATTTTCTTCTTTATAAAAGTTCAATGTAATAATTACATAATTTTTTTTTGAGAAATTGACCATCATGAGTTAAAATATTAAAAAGGGAGAATCATTGCATAAGTTTGCACATGTTTTGAAATAAGGAGACTCCCTTGCATTATTTAAATGTTTTTGGAGCTCAAATGATTTAGTTGATTGAAAAATCTAAAACAGAACCTTATATGGCTTAGACAGATGACTTACAAGTTTTGGTATGATGAAACCAAAATAGAAAAATGTCGTAGCAGATTCAGAAAAGACTAAAATATAGATTTCTACTCAGATTTTTAGAATTTGATTTTAGAGAGATGCATATTTTAGAACAGACTAAAAATGTTCTTAAAGAGAGCAAGTTGATCACCCGAAAAAGGCATTGAGTGTAAGGGTTCATCACTGGAAGTTGTAGTTGCTGATGTACGACTTATGATATTGTATCCTACATGGAAAGATATTAAAATAATTTGGACATCCCACATGGGGGGGGGGGGGTTACTGTGGTGTGCTTACATGGGGTTATCACTATCTCTAATCCTGGTAGCTACTTAGATTGGGGGCTTGCCCGCCTAGTCAAGAGAGGATTCCACATAGCCCATAGAATTACAGAGTTATAGGGTGTACCGATTAGCTCAAAAGTAAGATAAAGAGTGATTTATGGATTCAAAGAAATGTTTCAAAGTCTTTAAAGTGTGCCCATGAGTTTTCATTTATTATATGTAAAATGTTTTATCAATTACTCTCACTTATGTTATATATAAATACATTATTTGGGATTTCTTTTCCTACCAGTACATCTGTATTGAACCCTAAATTTAAGGATATGAGACACAGTACCGGGGTCTAGCTAAGCAGTAGATTGGGTTGTCCAAAGTTTACAGTCGGTAATCCTCCCTTATTTTGAAAGGCTTTGTTGATTTGATATTGATATTTCATTTTGGTTTATGACCTGACTAGGAGCCTTGTCCCAGTATTCAAACAGTAGTGTTTTTGAGTTGTTAGAGATTTCGCAGACTAGTGTCAGGTGTTTCTTGAACGTTCATAAATTTATTTTTTTGTATTGTTCAGTTGAAGTAAAATAATGACCATGTTTCCATCTTGTCATATTCTTCTATATTTTCCTTACAATATATGAATTATGTGTATGATTTCAAGATAGAGAAGGGCTCTCGGGCCTTCACGGTTTGAGATGTCCATCGCAGCTAGGGCCTCGGTTCGATTCTTGACAAACTTGGTATCAAAGCATAATTCATAGTCCAAGGGTGTCTGTGAAGTCGTGTCTAGTAAAGTCTTACTTATGGGTGTATTGTACACCACACTTAAAATCAGGAGGCTACTGGGCATTTAGGAGTTATTTCTTATTTTTTCATACTCTGGTTTGTGCTATATTGTTGTCCATAACAAAGTTAACCAAATTCCTTCCTTGATCTAATTTCATGGGCTATGCCTCATTATCGAGGCACTAGAAGTCTAAGAGTCTACCTCCCCCAGTGATATGGTTCTCTCTAATTGAGTTACCCGTAAAGTTATAAGCTAGCACACATACTTAAGAGGAGTCCATTAGCTCTTCAAGGTGTATTTATTTGAGTGTATACTTTTATCCAAATGAAATTTCACTTTTCAGCTTAAGGTATAAAGTGTATTTAGTCCCCCTTTCAAAATTCTTATTGCAGATGTCATGCATAAGGGTAAAGATGTGTAGCAGAATATTGGAACTGTATTTCTACCCGAGTAGTAGGATATGTTAAAGTGTCATGACCTATTGGTAGTGATATAGTCCATAAGTTGATAACATAAAGTCATAAGGTTAGTTGTCAGAGTGAGGGCGACTTTTGTGTAAATAAGTAGTTTTAGTTTTATAACCCTTTGACTGAGTGGTGGTTTTTCTTTTTATGGTGGTTGGATAATGTTATAGAAAGGTTTATAGATTCTATGGAAGTTTGTAAAGGAAGTGTATGGCTATGATTATTGTTGATTCAAATTAAGGAAGGAGCCTAGAGTGGATAGTTATGGTGGTTGTAGAAATTATTTATAGGTTGTGAATAGAAATAGGTAGTTTAGTCAATAGGTTATGGATAGAGACTCATTGGCGTAAGTGGAATTTGAAGGTAGTCAAAATGTACTCTTGGTTAAGTATGATGTGAGGGAGTGGAATATGTTGATAAGATCATAATGGGTTATAATATAAGATTAAGATCAACTATCCCTATTATGTGACTTTTCCCCCTTGATTGTCATCTCTCTAGTCATTTTAAACTAGTACAACGTGTGATATGGTATGTAGTATATTTAGAGGTGTTGTTGTAATGTCGTGGAGAGGGTAAACTTATGGATCATAGTTAAGTGAAGTAAGAGACTTAGGTTGATATTTTTATTTGATGGACTTGTATAATATGTGACATGCTTCATCGGTGTTACATGATTGGTGTTAGACAAGAGGCTAAATGTTAGATGTAAAGTGTGGTGATAAGAGTAGTAGCTTAAGATTAGTGATGCATGTTATGTTGGAATTAATTAGCAGGCTTGATGTGATGTGTGAAATGGCCTAGGTTGATAATTTATGAAAATTTTAAGTGGTAATCATAAGGTATATATATACATGAGGACTAGTGTTAAATCGATGAATTGTGGTTGAATCATTAAGTGGATAATAGCATAAGTATATAAGAATGAGTTAAACCCCGAGGTACCATGTTGTTAGAGAAGGTTTGATATGTATGAGTTTCAAGTGTACCTAGATCACATTTTTGAATTTTGTAGTGTGGACAAGTCTGGGGAGTGGTTGTATGGTATACTTCAGAGTTGAATTAAGGAAATCTAGGTAGGAAGTATGTGACTTAGTATAGTCCTAAATTTTTTGTCAAGTTGTAAGTTATGCGCTTAGAGTTTTAATGCAAGTATGTTAAGTGAAGGAGAATAAATTGGTATGTGATAAGGTGTGTCAATATGTATGATCACATGAGTGTGAGTTGTAGGGTGATAGCTATAGAGTCTAGCGAAAGTTAAGAGTAGCATTTCCAAAACGCAAGGCCTTCAGAGTATAGTTCATCTGGGAGAGTTTAGAGTTTAAGTATATGGTGATGTCTCTTTTGTGTTGAGAGTTTTGGCTATAGATTTTGATATGAGGTTATATCCACAAGTCTAGGAGTATGACTTTGATCTAAGAGGGAGATGATAGATTAAAGTAGTTCCCGAATTTTCTTTTGGTGTCTAGTTTCACGTAAGAATCAAGATACATCAATTTCTATTCAAGAAAACTCCTCCTACTTTGATTTGAATGGACATCTAACAATGTCTTAAGTACTCAAGTCCGACCTATGTCTAAGGTTGGAGAACTCTATGTAACTCATGTCATGTTTCGACCTCCAAACAAGAAGCAGTAATGTCCCTCAGTGATCCAATATTCCAAGTATCCAAGCCAGATGTTATGTATCTCATGATCCAAATTTATGTCTCACAGCATGCCTGGTCCTAAGAAAATATGTTTTTATATGTCACTGAATCATTTTATGATGAAATTAGCCAATGTGATAAATTTATTCTAACTCATGGGAAATTTTAGTTTTTTAAATGAGGATCAATCGTTTCAAGTTGCAATCCTTTGGCTTTATGCCATATACCTCATAATATGTGCACCCATGTTTCTCATTGTGGTTTGTCCTAAAGAAAACCATGTTGTGTTGTGTTTTTACCGAACGACGCTT
Organism: Capsicum pubescens; assembly: GCA_030864215.1. Taxonomy (NCBI): domain Eukaryota; kingdom Viridiplantae; phylum Streptophyta; class Magnoliopsida; order Solanales; family Solanaceae; genus Capsicum; species Capsicum pubescens. Next base: position 143,661,293 of record CM061547.1, read on the forward strand.
TACTTATGATTCAGACACTTGATATATAAAGAACTTTGTGTCTATTTTATTGTATCTTCACCTCATTTCCATTCTAAAGAAGTGCAATAAGTATGAGTAATTGTCTGATAATGTTACTTCCATCATGATATTTATGCTCGAGTCCCTCAATGACCCTCCGTATGTTAGTATGATGGTTGTTGTGGAAGCGTGGTAATGTTTTAGGTAGGGGAGTAAATGATCTTGAATGTGAAAGTTTTGATGTGATTTCTTTGGCAAAAAATATAGAAGAGAAGGGGGAGAGAAGGAGATGAATTTTAGTTATGTGAAATAGTTAAGAAAGAGACATATGGTGAAAGTCAATATGAGAGTGATTAAAATTGTTGGTCTTAGTGGGAGATCCTCAGAGTGGGTGTAGTAATTATAGTCTTGAATGTTTGGATTGATGCAAACGCAAACCAATGGGTTATGTTGTTGCTGCTCCTTGATTTAAAACTCGAGTGTGTTTGATGGTGGTGAAAAGGTGAAGTAATTTTCTTAATAGGGTGTAGAGTACAGGGTCCCATAGCTTAAAATGTATGTACCTTGTTTGAAAAGCTATTTTCAGAATATCTTGCTCCCTGACTTTCAACTAATGGTATCTTGACCTAAGGTCAAGATTATAGAACCACCAGACACCCTGAAGTTGATCGAACAAATCATCGATTATAGGAACGAGATAATTGTTCTTGATGGTGACCTTGTTTAGTTATTTGTAATCTATACACATTCTAAAATTTTCATCTTTCTTGCGCACGAAGAGGACCGAAGCACCCCACGGAGAAACAATGGGTCGGATAAAACTATATCTCAAAGGTCTTAAAGTTGTTCCTTTATTTTTTTAAGTTTAACCAGAGTCATACGATATGGAGGAATAGAAATAGGTTAAGTATCAGGAAAAAGATCAATACCAAATTCTATTTCTCTATCCGGAGGTACCCATGGTAGATCTTTGAGGAAAACCTCAGGAAACTAATTGGCTACACGTACTGATTAAACTACTAGGGCTTCAGACTTAGTGTCTTTGACTTGATCTAAATGGTTGGTACACCCTTTTGATATTAACTTTCTGAACTTAAGATAAGAGATGAAACGACCTTTGGGAGACACAAAACTAACCTTCCATTCAAAAACTGCCTCACTAGGAAACAAAACTTCACCATGCGGATGCGACAATATAATGATGCATAGCATGAATGGAGCCAATCCATTCCTAGAATAATACTGAAATCTACCATATCTAACTCTATTAGGTCTGTTAGTGTGATCTTATAGAGGACGATAATAGGCCACTCCCTATAGACTCGCCTAATAACCATTGACTCACCCACTGGGGTAGAAACTACGAAGGGTTCAGGGAGATTTTTAGGACCTACCCCAAAATTTACAGCAAGCAATGGAGTTACTTAAGAGAAATTTGATTCCTATTCTAACAACACATACACATCAAGATAAAAGACACATAGTGTACTAGTGACAACATCTGTTGAACTCTCCTACTCCCGACGGGATGGTAAAGTATAGAACTGAGTTTTGTGCTAACCGCCACTGGTACTGGAGATGCACCCTGAGAAGGAACTGTGCAGCCTGGATGAGCTATTAGATTCGTAGCTTGAGTCTAAGGATGAGCATATCTACTTCATTTCTTAGTATATAGACACTCCTTAATTCAGTGGACCAACTAACAACAACCATAGCAACTATTTTTCTCATCAAACACTCACAGGATGCTCCAATCACACTTTACACATGTCAGGTAACCAGGCATCCCAACTACATTGTTCTGAGACCTAGAATTAAAAGTCCTTCTTTATGCTCCTGCCTAGCCTTATGTGCGGGTCACTAGCTGAAGATGGTGCAGGCATTGATAAATTAGCTTGAAAGTGTGAATGGGTTCCCCCTCCAAACCTTGGATAACTATACTTAAACTATCCTGTACTAGCTCTCTTATTTCTCTTCTCTCTTTTCTTTAACTTTTCTTCCTCGATCTATTAATCATAAGTCATCAACTGAGAAATATCAATATCACCAACTAGTGTAGCAATCCTACACTTATTGACTACCGAATAAGTGTGGCAATCCTACACTTCTTGACTACCGAATAAGACACCAGGTAACAAACTTACTCATACGAGCTCTATAATTAGATAACAACTCTGGGGAATATTTAGCTAGATGATTAAACTTATGGCAATACTCTTTTACTATCTTAGAACCATACCTCGGCTTCATGAACTCCTTTACTTTAGCCTCTCTCACATCATGAGGAAAGAACCTATCCAGGAAAGCACTCTGAAACGCCAATAAACTTATAACAACTGCATTCTCACCCTTACCATCCTTCCACATAGTGACCCAATCATAAGCAATAACCTTTAGCCTATAGGATGCCAACTCTACACTCTTCTCTTCAGTAACATACATAATCTAAGAAATATTTCTCACCTCATTAATAAAGAGTTGAGGATCCTCATCCACCATTGACTCGTGGAACTCAGGTGGATTCATCCTCTTAAAGTCCCAAATATTGGCTGCAGCTAGGTTATTATTTTGCTAAACTTGGATTATTGCTTTTCGGTTTCCCTAAACATTAGCATCCATGGCTTAGGATAACACTTGAAAACAAGACTAAAAATCAACATTCGACATATTCTTATTTATAGGTCGGTGTGTAGGTTTGGTTGATTACCATTTTGGTGTGCTTCAGCTCGGTAAGGAGGCATATTTTGTCATGTAAAGGATGAGTTAAGGTAGATAGAGGTTGTAAAAATGGTAGATCATGCAATAAATTATGATTCCTAACTCATTCCATATCCTCTTGTTCATAAATGTGGTGCACCTCACACTTAAAATCAAGACTTTACATAATGTGGGTTTGTCCGACTCTTAAGGACTCTTTAAACCTTAGGCTCTGATACCAAGTTTATAATGCTTCAAAAGTACCCCTAGACGTTACATGGTGCTTAATACTATGAATAGCCCTAACTAACCCTTGATATCTATTCATTTTGATACTCGCATGAAAGGTGAACAAACATATATAGAAACTAAAGGTAAAAAATTCCATGGCTTAATATAAACCCTTAACTTTGGAATACTTAAACAAATTCCTTGAACTTAAAACATACATAGTCTGACAAACCTCTACTGCTAACTAGAGAGCCACTAGGACAAACCCCAGCTGAGTTAAAATTAAATAAAAATCAAATAGGAAAATACTTACATCAATGAACCGAAGTCTAATAAGCTAGGTCCTCAAACTATGAGGACTCACCCAAGGTCGAGATGTAGGTGATGATACTTGTAGTCAATAGTTCTGCTAGAAACGAGCACCAAAACATATATTATAAGACAATATAGCACAAAGACACATTGTAACTCCCTGAATCTGATACTTAGAAAGCTACACAGTGCTAGCAATCCTGAAGTACCACAAGCTAACCCATGACTGATATCTATAACTGAGCACTGCCTAATATACAGTATAAATGTTGAGTAAAAGGGACAAAAGTCCATATGGTTCAAATATCTGATAAAACATAACATCTGGAAATACGGTATATCAATACCAAAACTGAAATAAATTGTCTGAACATGCTAGTCTGAAAGCCTCTAAACTATCTGAAAACTATGGAGTTGATGGGATATGTCCCCAACTAACTCTATCTACTAAAACTAAAATAATGAAGAAATAAAATAATCATTCTATCCTTGAATGATTAGGACTCACTACAAATCTACTGCTGTTGGCTGAATCTAAAGCCTAATGCGATCGGGAACTTGAGCATCCAAAACTATGATATAAAACACCATAGCACAGAAGAAAAGTATATGTTAGTACGTCTGAATGTACTGGTATGCAAAGTGAGGTAGGATGAATGCAAGGAGTTCATATGCATGAACAATACTAACTGACTAAATAATATGAACGTGAGAATACATGCATGAATATGTCACTATAAAAGAGCATGATAATACTGACTACTGAGTCTGAATATTGATATCATGAGTTTTGTATAACTGATATACTATTTAACTGAGTGACTGTGTCTGATAGTCCTGATTCTGATGGAACAAGCGGAGTTTTGTACTAAACTGAGTGACTGTATCTGACTGTCCTAAATCTGAAGAACTATCTGAGTTCTTTTACTGAGACTAATATTGAGACTATGGGAAGTTTTCATCTAATCGACATGCCCTTTTTCTGTATAGAGTTGAGGTCTAAATTATAACCCAATTGGAAGGGTGTTAATACCGCGCCACTGGTAAGGACAAGCTGTAAGTAACCCTCATCTAACAGTGTCCCCAAAAGAGAATGGTGGACCCTCAAATGGCAGTATTGATCCACCTCATCAACCCTTAACTATTAGTTTTGATGTCTCAACCTATGCTGGCAACGTAGTTCTGGAATGCAAGGATTTCTTCTAAGGGTCACACCCTCTACTGTTAGTGTGTGCCCTTATCCTTGGGTTCGCTCGGTGCTGAATCCTACTACCAACTGAATATACACTGAACTAATTATACTGATATGAACTGGACTGAGTTCACTGAGTTCTGTGGACTGAAAGAATGTTACTGAATTCTGTTAACTAACTCAGTTCATGAGATTACTGAGTTTTCCTGAGTCATGTAACTGACTGACTTCTACTAAGTTCTGAAACTGACTGAGAATACTACTGATCATGGTATGACTGAGATTATCTTGAAAGTGACACTGGATCTAGGCACACAAATAAATTATTGGGTACAAGTACCCCCAGGACTCGATTGCATGATACTGACAAAACATGACACTACTTGAATACATGACCATAGTCAACAATTCATAGTATAAACGTTGGGGATTTTCATGAAGTATTTGTATGTCATAAGCTTGCACTTGAATAGGAATACATATAAACATGTCATAATTTTGTAAGTCTAAACTTAACAGCATTCCACCAAATCATTTCAATGCATAACAATAACATGTAGGTCATTGTGAACAAAAGGGTAAAGCATTGACTCATCAATTTGGTCACAATTGAGTCATAAAGGATAATTCTTATTATCTTAGGCATTTTAGAAACAACCTTGCATGCATAACTTGAGGATTAGGCATGAACATTAAAATAATACATCATGGGACATTTTTCACTTCAAATACAAGAATTCTAACCATATGTTAACATAATTTCATTATATATATTAAAGATGTCAACTAGGTAATCATACAACAACATAAACATGGATATGATTCAATTCATAACATGGAATTCAAAATTTATATTTTTGAAAGGTGTTTCTTGAGCTTGATGGGTGAAAGGAATCCATGAATCAACACTTTACATACCTTACATGGAAGTTTCTTGAAGATTAACTATGGCATCTCCTTAATTAGAACCTTCAATTGAAAACCCTAGACTTGTTCTTGAGGGAATTGGAGAGAAACAACTATATTTTGGTGAAAACCTAGATGAATCTCGTGTTGTAGGCTTATATAGGGATGGGAAATTGACTTTTTTGCCCTTAAAGATGCAAACATTTATTATTTGAAAATTAGGCATCGACGCGATACCAGATACATTGCACCTTGATCACGCCAAGCCTTAGTTGCTTTTACAGGTAGTTCCTACAACAAGGTTAACCAATGAGATAGGCGATGCGGCGCACTAAGATCGCGTTGGTCCACTATTTTGGGGCACCAAACGTGGTCTAAACGAGTTCTGAAAAATCTAAAACCTGTTCGGGAACACCAATTGGCCTCTCTGATCATGAATCAACAAAAATATGGGCCATTAAGGGGCATTAAGGTCAAGAAATAAGATTTTCAACTTTCCAAGGACAAAAATAAACTAAGTTTGGGAACTTAGCTAGAATTTTCTAAGTCTGAGACACCTTGACAAGCCTAAAAGAATGAATTAAGCTTAGAAATTTTGTGGGGTCGTACAATATCTCCTCCTTGGGAACATTCTTCCTCGAATGAGACTAACTGAGATGGGAGAAATGATAAGATGAAGTATATACTGATCATGAACAACTGAAACATGAGTATGTAACTGACAATACTAATTTATTGAGATTCATATTGAGCATGCATATCTGATGCATGATTTCATGACTGAGCTGATACATGGATGCATTACTGGGAGTACTGATTCACTTATTCATGCATATCTGATGCACGAATACATGATTTACATGATGCATGAACACATGACTGACTATGCAATGGTAGTTGATACCAAGTTTATAATGGGAATCTAAGCATGAAATTAAATACAAAGTTGTAACTGAAATTTGAACATGAAAATGAATAAGCTTTAAGGAAAGATATTACCTTGGGCTGAGTCTGAGTTTGCAGAGAAAAGGTAAGGGTACTTGGTCCCTTGTCTACTTCTACTTCCCAAGTAGCTCCCTTAATGGACTGATTCCGCCAAAGAACTTTGACTTGAGGAACTTCTTTGTTCCTCAGTCTGCGAGTCTGTTAGTCAAGTATTTCGACTGGAATATTTTCATAAGAGAGGTTGTTCTGAATGTCTATTCCCTCTATAGGGACTATAAATTCTGGGTCACCTATACCCTTGTTAAGAAAGTAGACATGAAACACTGGATGGACTGAGGCTAGATCTGAAGGCAATTCGAGCTCATAAGCTACCTTGCCGAAGCAACTGAGAATTTTTAAGGGAATGATATATCGGGGACTGAGCTTTCCCTTCTTGTCAACCCGCTTCACTCCCTTCATGGTAGAGATTTTCAAATAAATATAATCACCAATCTCAAACTCGAGATATTTGCATACGATTTTTGTCGGGTCTAAGTTGTCTTGAGCCTTTCTCTGATTAACTGGACATTCTCTAAGGTATCGAATACCAAATCAGGCTCTACTACTGCAGCCTCACCCACTTCGAACCAACCTAGTGGAGATCTATATCTTCTATCGTAGAGATATTTGAATGGAGCCATCTTAATACTTGAATGATAGCTTTTGTTCTATGAAAACTCAATAAAAGGAAAGTGGTCATCCTAACTACCCTTTAAATCAACTGCACATGCTCACAACATATATTTTAAAGTCTGGATGGTCCTTTTTTCTTTACTATATATATAGGGATGGAAGGCTGTATTGAGGTAAAATCGGGTACCAAGACCCTTTTGGAATGCTTTCCAGAAATAAGAGGTAAAGTAGGTATCTCTATCTGAGACAATGGATAATAGAACACCGTGTAAACTGACAAACTCCCTAATATAGAGTTTGGCATAATCCTTGGTCGTATAAGAGGTATGGACTGGAAGCAAAATGAGCTAATTTGGTTATCCTATCAACAATTACCCAAAATAAATCATGTTGATGACAAGTACGAGGCAAACCCATCACAAAGTCCATGTTCACTTCTTCCCACTTCTAAGTGGAAATATTAACTTGCTAACATATTGAGCACTTAGCCACAAACTCTACAATATATCTCTTTATCCCACTCAACCAATAGATCTCCCACAAATCATGGTACATATTAGTGGCCCTTGGATGAATAGAGTAGCGCACACCATGTGCTTCTTTAAGAATTTGATGTCTCAAGTCATTTATGCCTGGAACACACAAATAAACCTGAAAATATAATACACCATCTCCCCCTTGGGAGAAAACCTCAACCTTATGATCTTTGACTGACTCTTTCAACTTAACAAGACTGGAATCTCCATCCTATTTTTCTTTTTCCTTATAAACTAGAGATGATTCTGAGCTGTTCTGAACCCATATACTACCTTCTGCAGAATTGACTAAGAGAACACCTAGTATGGCATGCAATGGACTTCCTGAGCTAACTTTTTCTTACTTTCCTCAACATGATCAACACTACCCATAGACAGTCTACTGAGAGCATCGGCCACTACATTAGACTTTCCCAGATGATAAAGGACACTCATGTCGTAATCTTTCAAGAGCTCTAACTACCTTCTCTGACGAAGATTTAGATCTTTCTAAGAGAATTCGTACTGAAGGATTTTATGATCTGTGAAAACATCTACATGTACCCCATATAAGTAGTGCCTCCAAATTTTTAAAGCAAAAACTACGGTCGCTAACTCAAGATCATGAGTCGTATAATTTTTCTCATGGGTTTAATTTTTCTTGAGGCGTAGGCTATAACCTTCCTATACTGCATGAGTATATAACCCAAAAATACTCTGGATGTATACATTACACTAGGAACCTATCTGAACCGTCTAGAAGAGACAAAACTGGAGCTGAGGTAAGTCGAGTCTTCAACTTCTGAAAACTCTTCTCCCAAGGATCTGACCACTGAAACTTGACTTTATTTTGAGTTAGTCTAGACATAGGGGAGAAATGATAAGCTAAAGTATATACTGATCATGAACAACTGAAACATGAGTACGTGACAGACATTACTAATTTACTGAGATTCATACTGAGCATACATATCTGATGCATGATTTCACGATTGAGCTGATACATAGATGCATGACTGGTTATACTGATTCACTTATTCATGCATATCTGATGCACGAATACATGACTGACATGATGCATAAGAGAGGTTGTTCTGAATGTCTATGCTCTCTATAGGGACTATAAATGTTGGGTCACCTATGCACTTATTAAGCAAGGAGACATGAAACACTAGATAGATTGAGGCTAGATATGAAGGAAATTCGAGCTCATAAGCTACCTTACAAAAGCAACTGATAATTTTGAAGGGAACGACATATCGGGGACTGAGCTTTCCCTTCTTTCCAAACTGCTTCACTCCCTTCATTAGAGAGATTTTAAAATAAACATGATTACCAATCTAAAACTCGAGATATTTCCTACGCACATCTGCGTATGATTTCTGTTGGCTCTGAGCTATCGTGAGCCTTTTTCTAATTAACTACACTTTATCTAAGGTATTGAATACCAAGTTAGGCCCTACTACTGTGGCCTCACCCACTTTGAACCAACCGATTAGATATCTACATCTCCTACCATAGAGAGCTTTGAATGGAGCTATCTCAATACTAGAATGATAGCTGTTGTTGTATGCAAACTCAATCAAAGACAAGTAGTGGTCATCCCAACTACCCTTGAAATCAATTTCACATGCTCGCAACAATCTTCTATAGTCTGGATGGTCCTTTCTACTTGACCATCTATCTGGGTATAAAAGGTTGTAATGAGGTGAACTCGGGTACCAAGACCCTTTTAGAATACTTTCAAGAAATAAGAGGTGAAATGGGTACCTCTATCTAAGACAATGGACAATGAAACACCATGCAATCTAACCATCTCCCTGATATATAGTTTGGCATAATCCTCGGCTGAATAGGATGTATGGACAAGAAGGAAATGCGCTGATTTAATCATCCTTTCTACAATGACCCAAACTGAAGCATGCTAATGACGTACAAGAAAAACCCATCACAAAGTCAATGTTCACTTCTTCCCACTTCTAAGTGGGAATATTAAACTCCGGCATAGACCCACTAGGCTTCTGGTTCTTAATCTTAACTTGCTGACATGTTTAACACTTAGCCACAAACTCTACAATATCTCCCTTCATCCCACTCCACCAATAGATCTCTAGTAAATAATGGTACATCTTAGTGGCCCCTGGATGAATAGAGTAGCACATACCATGTAATTCTGCAAGAATTCGCAGTCTTAAGTCATCTAAGCCTGGAACACACAAACGACCCTAACAATGCAATACACCATTTACCCCTTGGGAAAAAACATCAACCTTCTGATCTTTAACTAACTCTTTCAACTTAACAAGACTGGAAACTCTATCCTATTTTTCTTTCAACTCAGAAACTAGAGATTATTTTGAGCTGTTCTAAACCCATATACTACCTTCTGCAGAATTGACAAAGTGGACAACTGTTCTGGTAAGATGATGGACTTCCTGAGCTAACTTCTTCTTATTGTACTCAATATGAGAAACACTACCCATAGACAATCTACTGAGAGCATCGTCCACTACATTGGCCTTTCCTGGATGATAAAGAACACTCATGTCGTAATCTTTCAAGAGCTCTAACCACCTTCTCTAACGAAGATTTAGATCGTCTGAGAGAATACATACTAAAGGATTTTATGATCTGTGAACACATCTACATGTATCCCATACAAGTGTTGCCTCCAAATTTTTAAAGCAAAAACTATGACCGCTAACTCAAGATCATGAGTCAAATAATTCTTCTCATGGAGGAATACACTATGCCCTTACTATGATGCATGAGGAAATAACCCAAACCTACTCTGGATGGAGAATAGTACATGACGAACTCATCTAAACCATCTGGAAGAGCCAAAACTGGAGCTGAGGTGAGTTGATTCTTCAACTCCTAAAAATATTTCTTACAAGGATCTGACTACTAAAACTTAACTTTATTTTGAGTCAGTCTTGACATAGGGGATGCAATAGATGAAAATCACTCAAAAAACCATCTGTAATAGCTAGCCAAACCCAAGAAACTCCTGATATCTGATGGAGAGACAGGGTGAGGCCAGTTTCTTACTGCTTTAGTGTTTTGAAGATCAACTCTAATGCCATCACCGGAAGTGATATAACTAAGGAAAAATACTAACCATAGCCAAAATTCGTACTTACTAAATTTGGTAAACAAATGATGATTTTTCAGAGCCTGCAATACATTCTGAGATGGTTTCCATGATCATGTTCACTACGGGAGTAAACAAGGATGCCATCTATAAAGACTATGATGAATATGTCCAAGTACTACTTGAACACATGCTTCATCAAGTCAAAAAAACCTGTTGGGCATTGGTAAGACCAAAGGACATGACTAAGAATTTGAAGTGACCATACCGAGTACTGAAGGCTATTTTTGGAATGTCACATTCTCTGACTCTGAGATGATGATAGCCTAATATGAGGTATATCTTAGAGAAATAATTGGCACCCTAGAGTTGGTCAAACAATTCATTGATTCTGGGAAGTGGATGCTTGTTCTTGATTGTGACCTTATTGAGATGATGGTAATCTATGCATATTCTAAGAGAACCATATTTCTTCGCACGAATAGAACTTGTACACCCCATGGGGACACACTGGGTCAGATGAACCCCTTGTCTAGGAGATCCTTCAATTTCTCTTTCAATTTTCTGAGTTCTGCTGGTGCCATTCTGTATGGCAGAATAGATACAGACTGAGTATCAGGAAGAAAATCAATGACAAAGTCTATTTCCCTTATGGAAGGAATTCTTGGAAGATCTTTGGGAAAGACTTTTGAATATTCATTCACTACTGTGATTGATTCAAGACATGAAGTTTTGGAACTAGTGTCCTACCCAAACAAGATGATAGAAAATCCCTTAGATATCATTTTTTGTGCCTGAAGGTAGGAAATATGCTGACCTCTGAAGGCTGAAGTACTTCCCCTCCACTCTAAGATAGTTTTATTTGAAAATTGAAACTTGAAAATTCTATTTCTTCATTCAATTGTGGCATAGCAAGAATGAATCCAATCTATGCTGAGAATGATATCAAAATCAGTCATCTCTAATTTGACTAAGTCTGCTGAAGTGGCTTTCTGAGATATCATAACCGGACAGTTACTGTATACCCGTTGGATTATAATAGTTTTACCCACTGGGGTAGAGACTGTAAAGGGATCTGCTATAATTTTGGGATTGATTCTGAAATCAACTACTATATAAGGCAAAACAAAAGACAAAGAAGCTCCTGGATCCAGCAAAGCGTAAACATGTATATAAAAGATTTGTAATATACCAGTGACCACATCAACAGAATTTTCTTGATCTTGTCGGGACTGAAGTGCATATAGTCTGTTTGGGCGTTTCCCACTGGTGGTGCTGGAAGTGGCACCCTGCTGGTTTGGGGGTTCAGACTGAGCTGAGAAATGGTTATGCTGACCCTTGAAGCCTAACTGAGAACAATATCTGACCCTGTGTCTTGTCTTGCCATATAAAAAACAAACGTCACTACCAGCTCTGCAAATACCCTGATGATTCTAGCCATAAGTCTAACAAAGAGGTTAAGTGCAGGAACTTCTAACACTTCCCTGAGGTTTAGGGATGGATGCCCTATCCTTGATGCCGTCTTTGAATTATGGCACAGGAGAAATGGCTGAGGAAAGAGCTGGAATGGATGACTTTGGGTAGAACTGAGAATGATTCCCACCCTCTGACTTAGGCAGATCAAAGTTGAAACTACTTGTCCTTGCTCTCTTATTATGTTTCTCTCCCATCTTAACTTTTTTCTCTTCTATCTGTTGAGTATGGATCATAATCCTAGATATGTCCATCTCAAAAATCAATATGGTGGACCTACACTCATTGACTACATTATCATTCACTCCAGAAACAAACTTACTCATCTTAGCCCTGATGTCTTCCACTACATGAGGAGTGTATCTAGCTAATTATGTAAACTTAAGATAATACTCTTTCACTGTCATGTTTCCCTACCTAAGGTTGATAAACTCTAACACCTTAGCTTCTCTTAGCTCTAGGGGGAAAAATCATTCTAAGAAGGCAGTGCAGAACTCCTCCCACTCAATAGGCCTTGCATCTATAGCCCTCTTTACTTTCCACTGCTTGAACTATGTGTGAGCCACATCCTGCAATAGGTATACAACTAGCTTAGCACTCCCACTAGTAGTAACCCCAATGATATCTATAACCTTCTAAACTTGATCGTGGAATTCCTGAGGGTCCTTATCTATCTTAGACCCATAAAGGGATGGAGGATTCATTTTAGTGAAGTCCCAAATCCTAGTTGAGCAGTGTTGTCCATTGGGTTGGCCTGAACAGCAGTTGGTCATTCATTCTAGGCAGCAACTGAATTAGCAAGAGTAGTGAATGTAGCTCTGAACTCTGTATGAGAAACATATTTGTCCAAGAGATCTACTTGGATGGGCTGAGGGGCTGACTGATTTCCGTTTCTTCTTTTAGGAGGCATGGTTTGTAAGTGAAAAGGGATAAATGGATTAGACTAAGAGTTAAATTTTAGCTTATGCTTACTGGCACGACATGAATATTGAAAGAAGGGAAACTATTCCTAAAACATCTTATAGCCTATTGTACAAAAATGTGGCATGCAACACACCCATGCACAAGACTCTACTAGATGTGGCTTTTCAGACTTCCTAGGACATTGTTGAACCTTAAACTCTGATACCAAGTTTGTAACGCCCTAAATCTAATATCCAGAATGCTACACGGTGCTAGCAATCCCAAAAAAACAAAAGCTAACCCAAGACTGATAAAACATAACATCTAGAAATACGGTATGTCAATACCAAAACTAAAATAAACTATCTAAACATGCTAGTCCGAAAGTCTCTAAGTTGTCTGAAAATTGTGGAGTTGAAGGGACATGTCCCCAACTAAATCTGTCTACTAAAACTGAAATAATAAAATAATGAAATAATCATGCGATCCTCGAATGATAAGGACTCACTGTAAATCTACTGTTGCTGGCTGAATCTAAAGCTAAGTGAAATTGGGAACTTGAGCGTCCGAACCTATGGTATAAAACACCATAGCGTAAAACAAAAGTATGTGTCACTATGTCTGAATATTTGGTATGAAAAGTAAGGTAGGCTGAATGCATGGGGTTCATATGCATGAAAAATACTAACTGACTGAATAACATAAACGTTAGAATACATACTTAAATATATAACTGTAAAAGAGATCATGATAATACTGACTACAGAGACTGAATAATGATATCATGAGAAGAGATCATGATAATAATGACTACAGAGACTGAATAATCATATCATGAGTTTTCTATAACTAATATACTATTAAATGAGTGACAGTGTCTGACAGTCCTGATTTTGATTGAACTAGCTGAGTTCCATAGTGAACTAAGTAATTGTATCTGACAGTCCTGAATTCGAAGAACTATCTGAGTTCTTTTACTGAGACTAAGACAGAGACTGTGAAAAATAGTCTTCTAACCGACATGCCCTTTTTCTGTATAGAGTTGGGGTCCAATATGTAACCCTAATTGGAATGGTATTAGTACCGCGCCACTGGTAAGGACAAGATTTTAGTAACCCTCATTTGGCAGTGTCCCCAAAGAAAAACGGTGGGACCCTCAACTGGCAGTGTTAATCCACCTCATCAACCCTAAATTGTCAGTATTGATGTCTCAACCTATGCTGACTACATAGTTCTGGAATGCAAGGATTTCTTCTAAGGGTCACACCCTCTACTGTCAGTGTGTGCCCTTATCCTTAGGTTTCCTCGATCCTAAATCCTACTCCCAACTGGATAGACACTGAACTAATTATACTGAGATGAACTGGACTGAGTTCACTGAGTTTCTTGGATTGACGGAATGTTATTATATTTTGTTAACTAACGAAGTTTAGTAGATTAATGAGTTTTCCTAAGTCGTGTAACTGACTGAAATCTACTGATTTCTAAAATTGACTGAGAATACTACTGATCATGGTGTGACTGAGATTATATATAAACTGACACTGGTTCTAGTCACATAACTAAATTGTCATTTACAAGTGCCCCTAGGACTCGATAGCATAATATTGACAAGACATGACACTTCTTGAACACATGACCATAGTCGACAATTCATAGTATAAACGTTGGGATTTTCATGAAGTATTTGTATGTCTTAAGCTTACACATGAATAGGAATACATATAAACATGTCATAATTTCATAAGTCTAATCTAATGAGAATTCCACCAAACCATTACAATGCATAGAAATAACATGGATGTCATTTTCAACATAAGGGTAAAGCATGCATTCATAAATTTGGTCACAATTGAGTCATAAAGCATAATTCTTATTCTCTTAGGCATTTTAGCAACCACCTTGCATGCGTAACTTGAGGCTTAGGCATGAACTTTAAAATAATACATCATGGCAATATTTTTCACTTCAAATACAAGAATTCCAACCACATTCTATCATAATTTCATTATATGTATTAAAGATTTCAACTTTGTAATCATATAACAACATAAACATGGATATGATTCAATTCATAACATGGAATTCAAAATTTATATTTTGAAAGGGGTTTATTGAGCTTCATGGGTGAAAGGAACCCATTAATCAACACTTAACATACCATAGATAGAGGTTTCTTGAAGATTAATGGTGGAATCTTCTGGATTAGAACCTTCAATTGGAAACCCTAGACTTGTTCTTTAGCAAATTTGAGAGAAACAACTATATTTTGGTAAGAACCTAGTTGAATCTCATGTTATAGGCTTATATATGGGTGGGAAATTGACCCTTTTACCCTTAAAGACACGAACATTTAATGACTGAAAACTGGGCATCGACACGATTAGAGACGTGATGCATTGATGGCATCAACGTAATGCCAGACACGTCGTGCCTTGATCGCTCCAAGACTCAGTTGTTTTTACTGGAAGTCCCTACAACAATGTTAACCAATGTGATAGGTGATGCGACATGAAAAGATCGTGTTGGTCCACTATTTTAGGACACAAAATATGGTCTAAACTAGTTTCAAAAAATTTGAAACTTATCCGGGAATACCTATTGACCTCTTTGATCATGAATCAACAAAAATATGGACCATTAAGGGACATTAAGGTCACTAAATGAGATTTCCAACTTTCGATGGCCAAAACTAAACTAAGTCTGGGAACTTAGCTAAAATTTTCTAAGTCTGAGACCCCTTGACAAGCTTAAAAGGATGAATTAAGCTTAGAAATTTTGTGGGGTCTTACATATATAAGTGGATCATTACCTCTAGAATGTACCGAGTATGTGAGGGTGAATGCATATGTAAAAAAAGAAGTGTGTGTGTGTATGTGTGTATATTTATATAAACTCTCTAATTATTCATGCTAAGTATAAATGACTCACCTTGGAATTAAGTAAAACTGAAGACTACAAGATCATAAAATATGGATAATGAATCTTATGAATAATCTAAGGAAGCCATTACACTTGGTTTCTAAAATCTTTACTTTTATTCTTTCTTATGGCAGATTCTTCTAACTGATATAAACCATGTGAGCTATAATGGAGTCAAACATCTTTCTCACATTGGGGGGAGATACTCTACCCTTGCCATCGATATAGAACCTTAACTTAAGTGATCACTATATTTCATTCATATTATAAAAAAACTTTAACCTACGGTAGCTCATAGTTTCCTGAAATTTAGGATATGTTTATCTGCATTCCCTTCTCAGTACTAAATACTACTTCTAGAAGACATATATGCTCATACTTCAGAAATCCACCTTATTATAGCATAAGGGATTATAGGCTGAAAAATAGTTATGCTTATCGTTGCTTTAAATCATAATCAAGATGAAGAGTTGTGGATTTCATGTCTTATCTGTAGATCAAAAGATCAATCTTTATTTAAATAATGTTATAGAACATATCAATGGAGCTTAAGAGCATAAACTTCTTGTAAACTCAGTACTTGTACTTAGGACTTAGAAATCATGCTTTATTTCATAGAAATTCATAACAAAACATTATCTTTAATAATCACCTTGAAATCGTTCAACAACATCCTAGTCAAGATAATGAAACCAAAATCGCAACATAAATTATCCAAGTCAAAACATGAATACATGTAAACCTTGATACACTTAAAGCTTTCTATCACATGGTAATGTCATACTTCAAGAATATGGTTATTTGATTATGAACCCTAATTTAAAATAAGTAAATTAAATCTTACAATCATGATTTTTGGGAACAAGGATGAAAGAATAACCTTGTTCATAAGCCCCACATACCTAGAATTTTTTGACTTATGAAGAGAGCTTAAACTTTGAGACTTTAAAGATGACTTGGTTTGAGAAATCCTAATCTTTATGATATTAAAAATGGGAGGTGGAAAGAGTTGTTAATTGAATAAAAGTGGAGGAAAATAATGCTTATTTTGAGGTTATAAGTCATGGTTGGGATTTAATAGAAGGGAAAAGACCAAAAGTCCCTTTATCTGAACATTACAAAAATTGATCGCCAGTCTTCACGAGTCAACCATACGACTTATATGGTTAAAGTACGGGTTAGACTCATGACTCGTAAGCTTGGTAGTATCAAGATGGTATACACTGGTCAACATACGAGTCTGAACCTATGACTAGTAACATCACAATATGACTTGTAACCCCCAACTCGTAACTTGGATAGAAACTTGGAGAACCTAAGCTACTGACTTTATGACTCATCTTCATATGATTCTTATAGTAATATTATGACTCTAAGGATATATTTGTACCTAATACATAGCGTCAACCATTTCACATTGTCTTGGATATGACTATAACATACAACTCTAAGATTGTATATACGACTCCAGAAAATCAGTCGTACGTTGTACAGTGGCATTTAGACACGGGGTATTACACGACCCTCAAGCATTTTACAAGACTATTTTTTTGAGTTTCACATCAAACTCAAAACCTCATTCTACGATCTTAGGGTGCAATACAAGGTTGGGATGGAAATTATTCATCAAAATAAGATTTTTACTCTCTTTGAACTTCAATAAGTCTATTATTCTTCTAAAATCATTAGGATGGTAAATAATGGTTAAATTATTTGGTATTAGAATCCTTGGAACATGAGATTATGAGAAAAAACTAAGTGTATATGTAATATCACCTAAAATTTCTTTTAGACTTTAAACTAACTATTTCTACATACCTAAAATTGCTTCTAGACTATTAACTAAGGGTTCCTAATATGAGGTTGTTATTCTAACATGTGAATTTTGTTGGTTGGAGACCTTAAATTCAATAAATATGGAATATTTATCTTTAAAACTCCATTAATGGAGATAAAGAGAGTATGATAAAACTAGTTAATACTTTATTGACCCTTGGATAATATTATAGAGCATGAATACAGGTAGAATTAGTGAGTTTGAATTTACAAAGTATTTATTTAATGAATAATTGATTGATTACTATTACATCTACTTGTTTATTAGATGGTTGAGTGTTCTTAGACATAAAGAAAGGGAAAGAATGTTTGTAGAGTAACTTGCTTGTTCCAAAATCTTTGGTTGAAGTAGGATATCATTACTTGAGTAGTGGACTGTGGTTAGAAAGAAAATTTTGATATAGATTAATACGATATTTCATGTTTAATACTATGGTATGTTGTTGAGTTGGATAAAACATAGATTTTAATGTGAATATAAATTAATCATTACTGATAAACTAGTTTGTGCAACTTCTATGTTGTTTACTATGTGTTGATATGTTTTTTGTATAAATTTCTTGATAAGTTTATATTGGTATGACTTACTTGATGAATTACAATTTGAATATTTAAGTGTAACAATAGAGGAATTGTGTTAGCTCATGATCAATAAGACTACATTTAACTATTTTCGAAAGGGTGAATTCACTATTGTGCATGTTTTGAATGTGGAATATTCTTACTGGAAGATAGTTATGAGAATTGATCATGACAAGTGTATGCGGTATCATGAATTAAGAATATAAAGTCAAGCTTTTCTAAGCGTTATTAAGTAAGATGTGTAAAGGTGTATGACAAAATCTAGAATTGTAAGTTGAATAAAGATAAATGAATGAATAATTGGGTAATGAGATAGTGCCTTGGACCTAATAATTACTTGAATGTATGAGATACCACTTAGTATCTAAATTCACTAGTCTTGGTGCGAATAAATGAGGATCAGATTAGTGAAAAAACTTAAGTATGTTGAATTAGAGTATTGATACGCCCAAATTACAACTTTCGTAAGAAGTGTAAGCGGTCGCTGTCAAATATAGAACCAAACTAGGTTGGGTGTTGAATCCCATAGGGAATACTGTGCTCACTAAGTATTGTAATCGTTAATGAACTGTTGATTAGAGGTTCCTGAATATGGGAGGGGTTTGATTGGTAACTTATAAAGTAATTAATTATAACAAGAGTATTCCAAAAAATGATTCTCTTTGCAATTAGTACTTTAATGAGATTAAACAAACAAGGGATATGGTTACCAAAATGCTAGCACAACTAGGGTTGTGAATCACTTAAGAGTTCCAATTAACAAATTCAATTGCAAGAAGGGTTGAAACCTATTCTTTATCCCTTAGTGTCTCAACCTAAGTGGATAGATTGTCCCCTAATTCTCTCAAACTCAAAGGATACATTGTTTTTTAAATCATTTTCTCATGTAAGCTAATCCTGTTAAGGCATTTTCCATTATCCAAAGGTTAAAGCCCTTAGAATTCATGTAAACCCTTTCTTTTCCCAAAAAACACTTTCTTTTCAGACAAGTGATGTTCTTGGGCTCACTTCTCCAGTTTGCAACCAAGAAAAGTCATTAACTTGAAGAAAGATTTATACAATATTATTTATTTATGGAACTCAATTAGATTCACAAGCCATAGATACTTTTCACATTAACGATCCCATAACCCTAGTTCTGGGAACTTAGCCACAAAATTCCATAAACGAAGAAGAAATAATTCTTGTATTATTCATAAATAGATTTAGAATTCACTTAGAAAAATCTCAAGAATCAGTTCTTGAATCTTCAATAAAAGATTCAATGATTAACTTCCCCAAATATATGCTTCAATCCACAAAGTACTAGGTTACAGAGAATTTCCGTAGATGTAAAACTTGTAAAAGATAAAAACTCCCCTGCTAACCCTAAAATTTAGTATTTATATGTTCCCAGGTAAAAAGGAATTTAAAATTTAAAATCAAAAAACTGCATCCAAGTCAACGGCCAAAGTGGTGGTCCGTCGAAAGTCTGACGGTCCACCATTTTGTCCGTCACTGAATCCTTTAGAAGAGTGGTTTCTGGATAAGGCCTGACGGTCCAACTGGTTGTCCGTCACAAGACTGATGGTCCACCATTTGGTCCGTCACTGATTCCTTCAGAAAAGTGCTTTGTAGATAAGGCCTGACAGTCCAACTGGTGGTCCGTTGCAAGACTCACTATCCACAATTTGGTCCGTAACTGAGTCCCTCAGAAGAGTGCTTTCTGGATAAGTCCTGACGGTCCAACTGGTGGTCCGTCGCTAGATTGACGGTCCACCATTTGGGACATCACTGAGTCCCTCAGAACAGTGCTTTTTGGATAAGGCCTGACGGTCCACCTGGTGGTCCGTCGCAAGACTGACGGTCCACCAGGTGGTCCGTCGCAAGACTGACGGTCCACCATTTTGATAGTCAAATTCCCTTTTTTTTCTACTTTTTCCAAGTTTCTTCTGTGGTTCACTCCTTTCCCTGAAAC
The DNA here is from genome assembly GCA_030864215.1 of Capsicum pubescens. Classification (NCBI taxonomy): domain Eukaryota; kingdom Viridiplantae; phylum Streptophyta; class Magnoliopsida; order Solanales; family Solanaceae; genus Capsicum; species Capsicum pubescens. The sequence goes on from CM061547.1 coordinate 143,681,530, forward strand.
ACTAAAAAAACTCATTAAATACCACTTTTGTTGCTTGAAAACATACAATTTTCCCAAGAAGATGATGCTAAATGTTTCATAAAAAACTGGAATATCAACACCCTCAACTTAAGATAATTGGTTGTCCTCAAGAAACTCAGCACCTAATTGCGAACATGAACAATGCAATGACCTGCAACCAACCACTGAAATATTTTGATGTAACTATTCACTCATTATTTCTCTCACATGAATTTAACTCATCAGGGTCTACACCCGACATTGATCACAATTCAGCACGCAAACATGGATGTTACATCCCAGAGAGAACAGAAAAACTCAGTGAAACTCGAGTTGCAATCATAATAATGAAATCCACCCCTCATCACATGATGTGGATGCAATCTAAACTCTCACACTCATTAAAAAGGTTACAAGCATATTCCAAAATACCCATAGGCTTGCTCTAGTCATACGACACCTCCTCAAGGTCGACTCGCTAGGATCAAACATGTCTTTTCAAGGCTTGTAATGAGGCTTTAGGTTAGGTAAGGATATGTTTTTGGATAAAGTGACTCATTAAGACTTAACTCTCTTTGCCTTAGCCTTTCTGTAGCCCAAATCAACTCATTACTACTTCCAATAATAGGCTCTTTTTCAGACGTACCATTTTTTTATTTTATTTATTTATATATATATATATATATTGAATGGAAGAAGATAAACATCAGCCACCCTCAACTTATACTGATGCATTCAGTTAAGGTGCGCAATATCTTTGACTTGATCAGGGACAAAAGCTTTTGGATTACAATTTACACTCACTTTTCATTTAGCATTTGCCCCTTGAAAAAAGTCACCCTTAAATTAGGTGTTTTGCCTAGGTTAAAGTGAACAATACCCAAATATTGGGCCAAGGTCAGAGTAGGATACTAACGCCCTACGGAGAGTAAATAAAAGTTATTAGAATAGTAAAAAAAATTCTAAAGGCAGAAGACGGGTTCAAATAAGATAACAATCTTTTTTATGGGGTTATTTATTTAGGCTAAGTAGGCTAAAAGTACAAGGCGTCATGTTATCCTATCCTATTGAGTCCACTAGAAGATCATATCAATGACTCAGGAAAGTTCTAGGCATTAGACTATGCAAGAACTAAAGGTAAATCCTCACACCCACAAGCAACTGAGCTAAACTTCTTCTGCAACTCTTCGAATGTTCATCACATAATTCATGCAATTATTACAGAATAATTCCAAATACAGCTTCACTGAAGGTTATGTACACATGTTTGCATGAATTAAGTAAATAATTACATACACATGCTCAAATTCTTATGCCAACATCATTCATTATCCATATTTACAACGAAGCATTGAAACAGAAACATTTTATAGATAACCATTAAACATAGATATTTACATCACAAGCTGCAGAATTTGAAATATAATAATAAAAATACCCTAAACATTCCGCTTCTACTAGATATCACATGATTAGATTCAGAATATGGGAAACAACATCCAACCATGATGTAAATACACCCACCCCCACACAAAAAGATATGCATTATCCTCAAAGCAATAAAATACCGTACATGGTTGGATTGGGATATTTACTTCGCCTCCTATTCCTATGAGTCATTTGTTGAGTGGGGTGAGGTCCCTGCGTCCTCGCCCGGTGGAATTTTATCCCCTATGGTAGTAGGAGTACTCACAAATTCACCCTCCACAATTTGAGGGATCGTCTCCCGAACAGAACCTACACTTCGCCCCCCTGTTGGGGCAGCACTAGTAGAAACTCCTGCCACTTTGTTTTCTTCTTCTCTTTGCTTCCTTTCAGCTTCTTTCTTTAACTTATTTGTAGCTCTTTTTAGGTTATGTTGGTCTAACTCCTTAGCAGACATTGCTTTTCTCTTCCTTTTTTTCTTTCCTTGCTACTTTTACATCTATTTGCTACTTGCCTTTGTCCTTCATAGGTCTACCCATTAGATCCAGAATTCCCTCATCATCATCACTTACTGCTAAAGATAGGTCAAATGTAGGAGGCTGTGATTGTTTCCCCTTTAACTCTGCTATGTCAGCCTTGGCCTGCTCGAACTTTGCAATGAGCATGGCAAGATCAAGGAGCGACAATGAATCTAGCCTTTTATTTATGCGGGCTTCCATGTTATCCATCCTGAATTGAATAGTTTCAATTGGCCTTACTTCTTCAGTTACAATTTCATCCACAAAAGGTTTAAAATCTCCAGCCCACTTTTCTAACTGTTTCTGAAACCGATTTTGATTCTTCACCACCTTAACAAAGTTTTCTAGGTTGAACCTATAATCCGAAAACTCTGATCCACCAGTAAACTGTGTAGAAACAACCCTGCAGACGTACCTTGGGGCACATAATTAGGTGGTACATACATAGTGATGGGTAAAGGCATACCTTCGGGTATTTTTGTTGCCTCGGGAACTGGTGCAGACTGAGACAGATATGCTGGAGGCTTGGTCACATGAATTTCAAACTTCAATTCATCTTTTGAATTCTCAATGTGTTGCTTATGTGTAGCCTATACTTTATTGCCAACCCCACGGATCAGCAGCACACCATCTCGTTTGTATAACTCAGTGATCAAACAAGGGAAGGGTACAAAAGTGGTCACTTTATGTGCCCACACGAACATCTCTTCTGCAATTAGCTGGCCAAAATCAATTGGTAGCCCTGAAACCAAACTTCTACTACTACTGCTCTGTGATGATATAGGTTCCCATCTCCTTTTGTTGGCATTAACCGCAACCGAACAATAGCCCACCAGAACTTAGCTTTAAATCTAAGAGTGAACTTTGCAATGCGCTCTTATGAATTAGTCAACCAGGAAGGATTTCCATCATCAGTCAGTAAAGAAGCTGCCCAACGTCTCTTACTGGAGGCATTTCTCATTCTATAGTCAAAATCTAGGACAATGGGTAGTGCCTCATATCTTGGCCTGAATAGCATCCTGTTAATTGTTCGGGATGAGATATCAACGGTGACCCCTCAGACTGGGACAAACTCCCTATTTGTTCTATTTGAGATTGGAGTCCCCTTTGAGCATTCTGCTTTCACCAAACAAAGATAATTTGCGAAGAATTCCCTTACCCTGTTCGGTTGGAACTTTTCTTGTGGTCTGGTCACCCATGTTATTCCATATTCATTGAATCGGCACTCTAACTCGGGATACTAATGATGTTCTATTTTCATAATCTAATATACTTCTATGAATGATCTTCTGATCCCTCGAGCTGTAGGTGTCAACCCATCATAGAACTCTTTTTGTGTTCCCTCTATCTTTCACATGATAGCCTCTCAAATTTATGGATCCTTCTGCCTGATAATATTATCACCCTCAGGTTCAGCTACAGCATCAGGAACTTTCGTTTGATCCTCTATGTTTCAAGTTTCAGTATCACTCTTTACAGGAAATGGTTGAGTTGCTATAACAGTTGCCTCATCGGGGCTTGAACTTGTACTGCTTGAGGTACTGTCACTCTCCTTCTTAGACTGGGAGAGTATGAGATCTTCTCTTTTATTTTTCTTGGTGCTGTAATCCGGTGCAGACTCATTCCTACCTCGTTGAGATCTTCCTCTCTGGTTTGTGGAAGTTTAGGGGCCATAACACCTGAAAATAAGTAATGAATTAGTTAAAAATTCAAAAACAGTCATATCATGTAATTTTTCCTTGTGACGGTCAAGTTGGCGGTCCGTCAAAAAGTTGATGGTCCACCAATTCAACCGTCGCTGCTTATCTAGAATGTGCCATCACAAAGTTCTTTGTGATTGTAAAGTTGGCGGTCCGTCAGAAAGTTGACGGTCCACCAATTCAACCATCGCTTCTTATCCAAAATGTGCCATCTCAAAGTGCTTTGTGATGGTCAAGTTGACTGTCTGTCATAAAGCTGACGGTCCACCAATTCAACCGTTGCACCTTCGTCTTCAGCCAAAATTTTGGGTTCGACCCTTTTGTCGAGCAATTGCATACCAGATCAATTTCCAACTATCAACACATCACTAAATTCCTATTTTAAGCACATTCTTCAAATTTTTCAACTCATGCTACTCAAATTTCACACAAATTTGTACATTGAAGTCCAACTCAAGTCATTCAAACTCAACATAATAGGTACAACTAAGAAAACAAATAATGCTCTTACACTTAATATGGATAACCAAAAGAGAAGGGCATGCACATACCTAGATTTTGCAGGTACGCTACGTGCTTGAAATTCAGAGACAAAGCTACTTTACATATTCTAGCTCTTGCGTTACTCTTTATTTACAATGAAGAGAGAAAAGGAATGAGCTAGTTTAAATAAGGTAAAAAATAGAGAAGATAGGGAGTCTCAAATAGGATAACTCCCTTCAGGTTCTTTGAATCTTAAGAAAGTGGAACAGCTAAAGGTCGTAGAACGGTTACAATGAATGTACCCGCTCAATTTTATCCTTAAAATCTCACTTTGGGTCAAATACAGAGTACTTATAAAGAGTACCGATTTAACCCGATCTAATTTAGAATTAGGGCTAAAGTGATGGTGATATTGATGATACATCGTAGATATGGAAGACCACCACTTTGAACGTCACTTATCACCAGAGTTTGGGTGTTTCTATTTCCGTGTGACGGTCAGTGGGATGGTCCACCAAGAATGTGACGGTCCACCAATCTAACCATCACTTCTTACTAGAATGTAGATCACTGATCTTACTTTTGACGGTGTTTATGACGGCCCACCAGGTTTGTGACGGTCCGCCACTTAGGCCGTCGTGGCTTATCCAGTGAATAAACTTTCTTGCAATTTCTTGACGGGTGAAAGTGGTGGTCCGTTAGGGGACTGGTGTTCCGCCAAGTCATCCTTCACTTTGTTCCAGTATCTCACTTGTATCCCTTTTACCCTTTTTATTTCATTTTTGGTCCTGTACACTTCACAAACACATCAAAATTGCACAAAAACATGAGATGGACTCTAACTATGGTTACACTAACATGTTGTAGGTTGCCTACCACTAGCGCCTGATTTATCATCACGGCACGACTCAGTTATCTTGATTACTCAAACTTCATCGAGATTAAATATATCAACATTTCTTATCAAGTCTTTTAGACTTATATAAAGTTTGATTCGTTGCCCGTTCACTTTGAGGATGTTGCCTTCTTCATTTTCAAGATCGACTACCCCAGATGAGTAGACTTGACTAACTTTAAATGGTCCTGACCACTTAGACTTGAGTTTACCTGGAACTAATTTGAGCATGGAATTGAACAGAAGTACCAGATCACCTTTCTAGAATTCTGTACTTTCAAGTCTTGGTCATGATACTTTTCCATCTTCTCTTTGTAAAGGTCCGCTCTTTCGTAAGCTCCGAGATGGAATTCATCCATCTTATTCAGTTGCTCTAATCTTAGCTCTGCTGCCTCCTTCCAATTTAGGTTTAACCTTTTTAGAGCCCAAAAATCCTTGTGTTCCAACTCAATCGGTAAATGGCATGCTTTTCGATCGACTAGATGATATGGTGACATGGAAATTGGAGTTTTAAAAGCAGTCCTATACGCCCAAAGAGCGTCATCTAGCTTTCAAGCCCAATCTTGCCTATTAGCATTCACTATTTTGGCTAGGATGGTTTTGATCTCCCGATTCAACACCTTCACTTGCCCACTAGTTTGTGGGTGATATAGAGTTTCTACTCTATGCTGTTTCACCCTATATTTCACTAAAGCTACCCGAAAAACTTTGTTAAAAAAATTGGATCCTCCATCGCTTATAATAGTTTGTGGAACTCCAAAGTGAGAGAAGATGTTCTTCTTAAGAAACGCAACAACTCTCTACCCTTCATTATCAGACAAGGCAATACCTTCAACCCATTTGGATACATAATCCACAGCAACTAAAATGTACTTCATTCCATACAAGCTTATAAAAGGGCCCATGAAATCGATGCCCCAGATGTAAAACAATTCCACTTCAAGCATCTTGGTTAAAGGTATTTAATGCCTCTTGGAGATAAACCCGTGCCTGTGACATTGGTCACATTTCAGCACAAACTTGTGAGTGTCCTTGAATAATGATGGCCAATAGTAGCCACTCTGCAACACCTTTTTCATAGTTTGATAACCTGCATGGTGGCCCCCGACTGGGGAAGCATGACATGATTCCAATATGCTTAATACATCCACCTCTTGAACACATCTCCTTATTATATTATCAGTACATCGATAAAAAAGATATGGCTCATGCCAGAAGTAGTGTGTCACATCATGAAGAAATTTCTTTCTTTGATGAAAAGAAAGATTTTTTGGAATCACCTCGCTCACCGCATAATTCACAAAATTAGCGTACCAAGATAGTTTCTCCAGAGAAGTAGTTAAGATTTCTTCATCTGGAAATGCATCATTGATCTACATCTTATCTCTAACTGCTCTCTCATCTTCCATCCTAGACAGATGATCCGCCACTTAGTTTTCGCAACCTTTTCTATCTTTGACTTTAAAGTCAAATTCTTGGAGTAGTAACTCTTATTGAATCAACCTTGGTTTCATATCCTTTTTAGCCATCAAATATCTCAAGGTTACATGGTCAGTATGAACCACCACCTTGGTTCCAAGAAGATAAGCTCTAAATTTCTCAAAAGCATACACTACAGCAAGGAGTTCTTGTTCGGTGACAGTGTAGTTCTTTTAAGCTCCATTAAGAGCCTTGCTGGCATAATCAATTGGATGACATAATTTGTCCCTCTTTTTCCCCAAAGCATCTCCAAGGGAAACACCACTTGTGTCACACATGATCTCAAATGGCTTGGACCAATCCGGTGCTACAATGATAGGGGCTTCCACCAGTTTCCCTTTAAGGCATTCAAATGCTTTCAAGAAATCTTCATCAAAGGAAAACTTTGCTTCCTTCTCCAAAAGTTTGCAGAGTGGGTTTGCAATATTGGACAAGTTTTTAATAAACCTTCGATAAAAACTAGCATGTCCAAGAAAACTGCGAACCCCCTTCACAGAAACTCGAGGTGGCAATCTCTCAATAATTTCAACATTTCTCGATCAACTTCAATTCATTTTACTAAAATTTTATGCCCGAGAACAATGACCTCTTTAACCATAAAGTGTCACTTCTCCAAATTTAGTACAATATTGAATTCCACACATCGTTGCAAGGCCATACTCAGGTTTGCCAAACACAGCTCAAAGGAATCTCCTACAATAGAAAAATCATCCATAAATACCTCCAAGGTGTCTTCAACCATATCTGAGAAAATAGACATCATGCACCGTTGGAAAGTGGCAGGTGCATTACATAACCCAAACGGCATCCACTTGAATGAAAAAGTGCCATACGGGAATGTAAAAGTGGTATTCTCTTGATCTTTGGGAGCAATACAAATCAGGTTATATCTAGAATAACCATCCAAAAAACAATACCATCCCTTTCCTACCAATCGATCAAGCATTTGATCCATGAAGGGCATTGGAAAGTGATCCTTTAATGTCCACGAGTTGAGCTTTCGGTAATCTATACACACCTTCCACCCAGTAACAGTCCTGAGTGGGATCAATTCGTTCTTCTCATTGGATACCACTGTCATGCCCCCTTTCTTAGGCACACATTGCACAGGACTCACCCATTTACTACCTGATATAGGATATACCACCCCTGCATCTAACCACTTGATGATTTCTTTCTTTACCACCTCTTGCATAGGTGGGTTTAAGGAACACTGATGCTCAATAGTAGGCAAACAATCCTCCTCTAGCTGAATTTTGTGCATACATATGCCAGGAGGAATACCAATGATATCCGCAATAGTCCAACTAATAGCTCTCTTATATCTCTTAAGAACAGAGATGAGAGATTCCACCTGGTGCTCACCCAGATCAGCAACAATATTGATGGGTAGTAAATTAGCACTACCCAGGAACACGTACCTCAAATGACCGGGTAACTCTTTTAATTCGAACATCGGTGGCTCTTCGACAGATGGCTTTGCCATATGTGTTGGTCGATTCTTAAGATAAAGATAGATCTTCTTAGGAGAATAAGTATATGATCCCATTCTTGTCAAAGAACAAACGGTCTCTTCATAATCCGCAATATCTTCACGATCAAAATTCATAAGTACTGCGACTAACGGCTCAACAGCAAGCTGCTCCTTTATTGGTACTTCCTGCTTATCCTCATAATATACATCAACAATTGAGAACACACTTATCTCTTTATGTTGTTTTATTGATTTGCACACATCAAAATTCACTACATCATCATTCATCCTGAATAAGAGCTCATTAGCTCATAAATCAATCAGCACACTTCCGGTTGTGAGGAAAGATTGACCCAAGATTATGGGCACCTCGAAGTCCACCTCGCAATCCAGAATTATAAAATCCACAGGAAATATGAAGGTTGCAACCTTCACTAGCACATCATAAAAAATACCAACAGGTCGTTTTACCACCTATCCGTCATCACAAGTTGCATGTTGGTGGGCGTGGGGTTTCCCAAACCCAACTTTTTATAAACAGCTAGTGGCATCAGGTTAATGCTAGCTCCCAGATCACATAAGGCCTTAGAAAATTCTAAATACCCTGCCATGCTAGGAATAGTAAATGTTCCTGGGTCTGTCTTCTTCTACACCCAGGATTTTGTAGCAATAGCGCTACAATGATGGAGATTATCCACCGGTTCGTAGCTCGCCACTCTTTTCTTTGTCAACAGGTCCTTCATAAATTTGGAATACCCTAGCATTTTCTCAAGTGCCTCAACCAAAGGCATGTTTATCGTCAACTGCTTCAACATAGCCATGAATTTACTAAACTTCATATCCTCAGCCTTCTTCTTAAATCTTTGAGAAAAGGGAGGTGGTGGTTTTGGGGGAGTGTTCACCACTACTTTTTTACCTTGTCTTCCTCTCTTTTTAATTCATTAGCCATCTGACTGTTGGATGCAATATCATGAATAATCTCATCCAATTTTTCAGGCCTTACCGGATGATCAATATCTGCTTCATCAACATTCTCTGCCATATTATCAACTACAGGCTTACTCGCAGATGGGCTTGCCAGTACTTTACCACTCCTAGTGGTAATTTCCATGTATGAACCATCCTTCCTTGGATTTTGAACTGTGTCACTTGGTAGAGTGCCATCCTTCTTCTTATTAAACGCACCAGAAAGTTGGTTCATTTGCTACTCCAATTTTTTAATTCAAGTAGAGTGCGAGTCAACCAATGGATTCATCGAGGATAAATCATTTTTCATCTCTACTCCTCCAGTATTGGTTGCTTCCACCCCCTTCAATAATTTAGCCATCATATCTTCCATGTACATCTTACCAGAGCTAGTTGTAGTAAACTCATGATTTCCAAGGGGCACATACAACCCACTCCTGTTATTCTTGTTTTTCCAATTTCCTTGGTCTCAGTCCTTGTATTTAGATTTATCATAATAGTTCCGACCTTAATTTCCTTGTCCACTGCCTCAAAAACCACCCTGATTGTTCAAATAATTTTCTTCCTCCTCAAAATTGGAGTTAGCTCTTCCTTGTGATAAAACAACTTTAACCTTCTCTATTTTTCTGATAATAAATGCTTAGTAAGAAGTTCCATATGTTTCTTCATGTGAGCCATGTCTTGGTCACGTTCCTCTTCTCTTTGTCTCTATTCTGCAGTCATGCCAATAGATACAGTTGAACTTGCTACCTTAGAATCCCTGGTATGCCAAGCTATACTCTGCTTTGTCATACGATCCAACATCTCAGAGGCCTCAGGAAAAGTAAGGTATATGAATGACCCACCCATAACATTATCAACCACTAGCTTAGTCACCTAATTCAGGGCCCTATATAATATCTCCTTCAGGTGGATGTTGGTCATCTGATGATTCGGGCACTGTGTGAGCTTTTTTTTTAACCTCTCGCAAGTTTCATGTAGAGCTTCAGTTGGAAGCTGTCTAAAATTACTGATTTCATCTCTTAATTGTGCCCTCTTGGACGGAGAAAAGAACATTTCTAAGAAAGCATCTTTCAATTGACTCCAATTTGTAATAGAATCAGGGGTTAGCCCATTCAACCATAATGTTGTTTCTCCAGACAGATACAATGGGAATAATTGTAGATGAATAGCATTTTGTCATACTCCTGGATTGTCGAACGATTTGCATGTCTAGATAAAGTTTATCAAGTGCATATTCAGATCATCACCCGAAAGTCCACCTAATAATCCCTTCAGATGCAATAACTGGATCATCGTACTCGTGATATTAAACTTAGCTCTGGGTGCTAAGGTCGGAGGAATAATAGCCCCTGTAGCACCATCCCCATCCAGTTCATCATCATCATCGTCTAGAGAAAACTAGATAGCTTGGCATTTGGGTTTTATCCTAGCCTGGCGATTTCTATTGATATTCCTATTTGCTGGTATGGATACATCATTGCCCAGGTCCTCATCATCTGGGTTTACTTCCCGACCATCATTATCTTCATTCTTCTGGTTTACTTGCGTGGCTGCCAAGGCTGCTAATCTAACCTGCTCCTATTGAGAAGCTATTCTTTCTGGGTCCTGTTGACCATCCATTCTGCCAATGAGCTACAGTTCTGGATGAACAGGTAATAATGGTTGACCTGATCTCCGCGTACTTGGCATACAATACACTCAACCTATACAAAACAAAACAACAAATAAAAAGTAAAATTTTGGAATCTTTGACAAAAGGGTCGATTAATAATCAAAAACATAGATGAAAACCATATTCCCCAGCAACGACGCCAAAATTTAATATGCCTAAATTACAAATCTCGTAAGATGTGTAAGCATTTCCTGTCAAATATAGAATCCAACTAGGTTGGGTGTCGAATCCCACAGGGAATACTGTGCTCACTAAGTATTGTAATCATTACTGGACTGTTGATCAGAGGTTCCTGAATATAGGGGGTTTTGATTGGTAACTTATAAAGTAATTAATTATAACAATAGTATTCCAACGAATGATTCTCTTTGCAATTAGTACTTTAATGAGATTAAACAAACCAGGGCTATGGTTACCAAAATGCTAGCACAACTAGGGTTGTGAATCACTTAAGAGTTCCAATTAACAAATTTAATTGCAAGAAGGGTTGAAACCTATTCTTTATCCCTTAGTTTCTCAACCTAAGTGGATAGATTGTCCACTAATTCTTTCAAACTCAAAGGATACATTGTTCTTTCAACCATTTTTTCATGTAATCTAATCATGTTAAGGCATTTCCTATTAATCCAAAGGTTAAAGCCCTTAGAATTCATGTAAACCCTTTCTTTTCCCAACAAACATTTTCCTTTCTGACAAGTGATGTTCTTGGGCTCACTTCTCTAGTTTGCAACCAAGAAAAGTCATTAACTTGAAGAAAGGTTTATACAATATCAGTTATTTATGGAACTCAATTAGATTTACAACCCATAGAAGCTTTTTACATTAAGAATCCCATAACCCTAGTTATGGGAACTTAGCCACAAAATTCCATAAACGAAGAAGAAATAATACTTGTATTATTTATAAATAGATTTAGAATTCACTTACAAAAAACTCAAGAATTAGTTCTTGAATCTTCAATTAAAGATTAAATGATTAACTTCCCTAAAGATATGCTTCAATCCCCAAAGTACTAGGTTACAGAGAATTTTTATAGATGTAAAACATGTAAAAGATAAAAACTCCCCTGCTAACCCTAAAATTTAGTATTTATATGTTCCCAGGTAAAAAGGAATTTAAAATTTAAAATCAGAAAAACTCATCAAAGTCGACGACCAAAGTGGTAGTCCTTCGAAAGTCTGATGGTCCACCATTTGGTCCGTCACTGAATCCTTCAGATGAGTGGTTTCTGGATAAGGCCTTAAGGTACACTATTTGGTCTGTCACTGAGTCCTTTAGACGAGTGCTTTCTAGATAAGGCCTGATGGTCTAACTGGTGGTCCATCGCAAGACTGATGGTCCACCATTTGGTCCGTCACTGAGTCCCTCAGAAGAGTGTTTTATGGATAAGGCCTGATGGTCCAACTGGTGATCCATCGTAATACTGACGGCCCACCATTTGGTCCGTCAATAATTCCCTTAGAAGAGTGCTTTTTGGATAAGGCCTGACGGTCCACCTGGTGGTCTGTCGCAAGACTGGCGGTCCACCAGTTTGACTGTCAAATTCACTTTTTTTGCTACTTTTTCCAAGTTTCTTCTTGGTTCACTCCTTTCCCTAAAACACTAAAAATACTCATTAAATACCACTTTGGTTTCTTGGAAACATACAATTTTTCCAAGAAGATAATGCTAATGTTACGTCAAAAGCCGGAACATCAAGTATAAACTTGATTTAGTTGATAATGCTTATATGAACAAGATATAGATGGGTCTTTTGACGTACTAGTAATTGAGGAATATGATTGGTCATTCTTATAGTAATAAGTTGTTGATTTATATTCAATCTTACTCATAATTTATTAACATGGTTGACAATACTTGTATAATAATCTTTTGACTTATCCTTGAAACAAGTTGTAGATAATGCAACAATGATTAATAATTGCTATAAGAGAGTTGTTGAACTTGATTGATAGATTATTGGTGAAATTTCTTGATAAATTATATTTGTGAATATACCATATTGATATTATGATATGGTAGATGCTACACATTTGGGCTTTGTTTTCAATTTATTAGGTGGTCTAATGGTGGGATGTTGGAATATGAGTGGCATAACACTTGATTTGGGATAAAGATGGCATGACATGTAGATAGCTATTGTAATTGGTATATAGATAAAACTCTTTCCTGTAGGTCATGGATAGTGGTCAACCACAAGTCCCATAGCATGTGTGTACACTAAGGCTGGAGAGCTTGATGTATCATTGTGTTGTTTGGTTATTTGATATTTTAATTGGATCCTCGAGTGGTTCAGTCATTTGATTTTTATATTTGTATCCTTGTGTGGTCTAATTATTTTGTATTAAATTTGAATCCTTGTGTGGTCTAATTATTTGATCTTATCTTTAGATCCTTGTGTGGTCCAATTATTTGATAGTATAGTTGGACTCTTGTGTGGTCTGATTATTTGATATTATAATTGTATCTGTATATGATCCCATTATTTGATCTATATTTAGATCCTTGTATGGTCCAATTATTTGATATTATATTTGGATCCTTATGTTGTTCTATGATTTGATATAATGTTTGGATCATTGTGTGGTCTAGTTATTTGATATTATCTTTGTATCCTTGTGTGGTCCAATTATTTGATATGATAATTGGGTTCTTTGTGTAGACCAACTATGTTGATATTATATTTAGTTACTTGTGTGTACTGACCATTGAGGTATTAATAGTGTCACACCCCGAACCTATACCCTAGATATAATAGGCATGTAAAACCATGAGTGGCCTAAGAGAACCATCTAGCCTGGGATAAAACTAGGAAAGCTAAACTTTGATAAAAATTATCGAAAGCTAAAAGCTTGGGTTGACTTTTACAGAAACAATAAAGTAAAATAACATAAACTTTTATTTACTAAATAATTAAAATGATTTAAAACATCTGATTACATCTGTGTCACACCCTAACCTTGGGTGAGACGGACAAGTACCATATGAACACATGACTTACAAATGACCAATAATGAGAAAATAGGCTACTGTGTAATAAGATTGTTGAGGAGAAGCTATACATATTTACAAAACTAGCCAACTTACAAAACTAGTACATATGAAAAGGGAAACTATAAATACATATGACAACATTAAAGTGTCTACAAAGCCTCTAATGGAATCCATCTATATAACTATCAAAATATCCGCCAGTGATTCAACAAATCCATAAATCAACCTAGGGCTCACCAACTACCGTTGAGTATCATGTGTTTCTATTGGAGTATTCTACTAGCTGAGTGCATGTACCTGCAACATGAAATCCAGTGTCCCTATGAGGGACGTTACTACAAATAAATGTATTAAATATGTAACACATGAAATGCACACATGTAAAATGAGGGCTCAATGAAACTAGGTATTAGTATGCCAATTTATAGATAAGGATGCAGCACCACCATAACTTACACATGTGGAATCGTGTTCATAACATACTTTTCTTCACTTTACACTTCTTTTCTTTACTTTAAAATATTTTTAATCCATGAGATACATATAAACAGCTGATCAGTGGTAAATGCAACAATCGAGATCGACCCATGCTAGGCTTTTGCCCATGAGCTGCCACAATAAGTCCAAGAATTGGGATTGGCCCATGCTAGGATTTCCCCCTGAGCTAGCACACACATATTAGTAGGTTCGGATGTTTTCATTCTATATTTTCGCCCTTGATTTTCAACACATACTATAATTATATTTTCTTTACATTACTTCCTTAATCAATTAGATTGTGATTTTGGTGGGAATAATATTATTCAACTTTGGGACAACAAAGCATAGTAGATACATATGAATATGAACTCAAGTTAGTAACACTAACATATAAACAAACTATAACACCAATGTAATACTAAGGAACTTATAAGACACAATAAGCACAATGAGCATTTGGACATGTCAAATAAGAGCATACATACATATCAATTGAAGATATCTAATGCCTCAACAAAAAAGTAAGGAATCTAAATAGTAATATGATATCTAGATACGTAGTAAAATTATATCAAATAAAAGAGGTGCATGAGTATGAGACCTAGCAAAGCCCGTGGGCAAATTAAAATTGAGGAAAAGAATGCAATTCATGTGTGGACACACAAAACTTAATAATGGAATAAGTACGGGTTCTAGGAGCCACAGTTATATACTAAGACACTTGGAGTGTTTTATAATGTGAGGAACATATAATTATGTGAGAAAATAAAGTACATGATCAACTAAACCAGTTGGAGAAAGCTAATGGTAAATGGGCAGTTTGTGTTCCCAACAATTGAACATGCTTACAATGTGTAATCTAGGATCTTATTGACTCGTCTAAGAGAAATATGTGACAAGGGTTCATCATGGAATTATTAACACACATGTCTAGTAATAACCCCACATTGAAGTAATTTAACACACTAAGAGGTGGATAAAGTTTGTTAACTACATTGGAGATTATATGCTTCCCCTACACAACATTTTCTACAAATATCACTTGAAAACGTACTTTGTAACACAAGTATTAGATTTATGCCAAAGAATATGGAATAAAGTATCCTTACATATCTTATCTTCCAACCAATGTGACTAAAATAATTCAACATTTTCTTTAAGTATTAATATAGAATATAAGTACATAATGAAGCTAAAATTTGAAGATAATAACATTCTAAGTCTGCAAAATTATAGCTAAATACTTGACGGATATATAGACCATCCAACCCCCAAACACATGGTATATCACCTCACCCTTCTTTTATACTTCAATATAACTCCATTAAACCATCCTATAATGTGATCCACTACTTTAACCAATATCAATAAAACAACCCATAAATAGTCTCGAAAATGCATAAAATACTATAACAACCTAAATTTTGATAAAATATGTGAAATATGTATTTCAGTGTGATTTGACTATTTTACCCTTCCTCGTGGTTGATTTATAGTATTTCAAGTGTGTGGGAAAGATTGAAATTTTTCTCGATGCATTTTGGTGCCATTTATGTGATTTTATGGTTTTTGGCGGCTTTAAGAGCCTCATAGTTTATTTTGATTGATATCTTTTGATCCATGCAACGGATGGAAAAATAGACTATGCCAGCAGATTTGGAATATCAATTTTAGGGTGGTAACATGGTTGGTGTGGATTTGTGGATTTCAAATCTCATCTTGATCCTCAGTTTGGAAAGTTGTGATTGTGGATTTTAGGGGAAAACTTTGTGAAAACGATGTCTTTTTGAAAATCTGACAAAGCAATTGAGTTTGGATTTTCAAATTTGATAGTGTAGCATAGTTTGTTTGCATTCATGGGATTTCGAATGAATCTCAAAGGGCTCGCGGGAGACTTGGAATGCACTAAGTCCCCATCTAGTGTGCCTATGATTGCAATGCTCATGTCGTGATCGAGTTTCCTCCTACAGTTGGAGTTTTGAAATCAAAATACCCTTTTCGTAATTGCGATACCCTTGACAGGCTAGGCACTGCGATTGAGACCATGGTACGCGATCGCGAAGCCTAGGTATATAAATACCTAGTTTTTGCCATTTTACCATTTTTAAGACTTAGAGATTAGGGTTTCATGATTTTGAGATATTTCATCAACTTCTAAGCTTGGTTAAGCTCCACAATACCCATTTTAATTATTTTCTTCAATCTTTATCATCTAATTCTTGTTTTACACTTGAATCAAGTATCGAATTTTGGAATTTTAGCCCATAATGCCTAAAAAATAAAATTCTCAAATTTAAATCCCAATTTCTACCCTTTTCACTTGTATAAATTTCTAGCCTTATAATTATATGTTTTTCCATAATTTAACATTCAAAACAAAATTAGATTCTTTATTTTAAAATAGATTTGGGGGATTTTTACCCGGTAGAGCTTGAAAATACTAATTCTTCTATTTGGACCTTCTTTTTAAATTGTTTTTACTTGAGTTTTTAGTTGTAGACTCCTAAAATATGAGGAAGATTTTTTTGAAATAAAGTTATAATTTTTCCTTTTTTTTGAAAACCCATTTCAAGGATCTGCTTTGACTCCAACTTGAAAATAGGCAATATGGGTACCGTTGGCTTTCTTTTGAAGTGTAAATTTTATATTTCCATATTTTATTTTATTTTTGCTCTACTCATGATAAGTGGCATTTGGGATTGAAGTGTTGGGGATTGATTTATGACCTTCGAGGTAAGTTATGGTTTAACTTCTTTCAAATTGGGTTGGGTCATTAATGTGATACAAACATATGTTAATGGTGTGGTAACTACTTATGAAAATGGCTATTTTAATATGGTGTGCCCGTGTGGGGGCTTAAATGTTATGTTATGTGGTGGTTTTGGAACATTATATTTTATATATTACCATGTGGTGTCCTATGTGATATTTATAGCCTTGCATACATGATGATAATTGTATCTTGTTTGATGAAAAAGCATATTGTTGTACCAATTGTGTGTTGCGATGTATTCATACTCTATTGGCATATGAATCATGTTTGATTTCATGGATGGTTGGAAATAATGAGTTGAATTTGGCTCACTGATCTTCAGAGTATTTTTACATGCAAGTGCCAATATTTGCCGATATGTATACTTGTTCTAAGAGATAAAATTTGCAAAAATATTTGGTGTTTGAGAAAAAATTGCATTCCTAGTCTAATAGATATGGTTAGTGTTGCAGGGCTTGATTATTGTAAAATTAGACATGATTTGATGCATTAATGAGAAGCTTTTGGATCATGGAAGCACTTGGAGTAACATTTTGAACTTGAAGATGTTTGAACAAGGTTTGGAGAGCATGAAACAAAGTTTAGAAGCAAAAGAATACCAAAGAAGATGGAAATACAAATAATTATATGCCAGAATTCCACGGACCTTAGCCTCTGCGATAGGTTCTGTGGCATATTGATGGGATAAAATCTGATGGCATAATCAAGTAAAGGTGCATGATATTGGAATGCCAAAAACCTTAATCTTTGTTGTTAGGTCCATGGCATGGAGGCTGCACTTTTTTTGATGATACATTCTTGTGAGTAGGCATGATATTGATGTGCCACGAACTTTAGTCACCGTGATAAGGTCCATGGGATGGACCTGAGTAAATTTTTTTCAATCCATCCCTAGTATAAAATGGATATTTAAACACAGTTGTTAACATCTTTGGAATATGAATAGCAAGGGAAAAAACACTTACAAGAGTTTTCTTAGGGCTTTTTCATTTTTCACCATTCAACTTTAACTTTGGGTATGATTAATTATATTCCTTTGATGTGAATTTTGAACATGAGTTGATAAATACCCTTGTTCTGGGGTTGAGTCCGAATACATGATAGTATTTTGCTATTCATAGAGTTAGTGAACGTTGTTTTATCACATGGTTTGTTCTTATTCTCTTGTTTTTACTATTTTAATTCAAGGCCACCATTAAAATACATGTTTAATACCTTTGGGAACCCAGAAGGAGAATTATTAGGATAGATCAAAGAGTTTAAGGAGCAAGTTCTTATTCCTTTATATAACAAAGGATTTGAAGTAGTGGCTAGGATAGGAATACACCTAAAAGCCTTATTTGGTCCAAATTTAGGAAGATAACTTAAAGCATCTAAATGGCTTATTGCATCCCCACTCAATGATATAGTTGCGATGTCCTTTTAGGTAGAAGATTAGAGGCTCGAAAGACCACGATTGTAATTTAAACCCGGTGAATCAACAACCCAATAAACAACACAAAAATGATAAGGATAGAAATCTACATGATTGGTAAGAGTGTCTCAACCCTAGAATTCTCTCTTGTATGGTTTACAACCTAGCTTATATTGCGATTGATGCACTTTATTATTTATTTATTTGTTAAGTTGTTTAATAAAGGTTTTAAAACCATTTTGATACTTTAAAATACTTCAATATAATATTTTCGGAACCAAAGTTAAGTAAATTACAAATCAAGTAGTTCTAATTGGTTTGATATCTTATTTATTTATGTCACTATATTACTTGTACGATCATGTGCACTTGTATGTGCGATACAACACAAGACTCACATAATGGTATATTGGTTGGTTATTAAAATACTTATTGTGGTTAGTTGTGAAAATAATCTTTATGTTGGTTGTGATGATTACATCCTCATACTCATTAATGAAACATTGGTACCACCATGGAAATACTGAGAAATACTAGCAACACCTTTTTTTGTCAAAATATACGGCATCTTATAAAACCCTCCATGAGGGATATACCACAGGGGAGATATGGATATATATAAATTATAGACAGGTTAATGACCCCCCCCATGGGTCCTACGTATTATAGCTTTAGCTTCCTAGGTGTATACAGAAACTTTGCAACAATTTCGGAGGTTGTGCAATGATATCAGATGCTATGCAGCAACCTCATGAATTACATCATCATCATCATTCTTATTGTATTTACTTTATTATGCTTGTGATATGATTGTAGATTATGTTTGATTTTCTACCTATCCATTATTTTATTTTACCTTACTTGTACTTGATGTTCCCGTATATGTTGTCTTTTTTCCTTGCTTATATATGGTATAATGTATACTTGTATTCCTTTCTGGTGTTTTGTTATGTTATATGTAGATATTATAGAACTGCTAGTGAAAGCGGTGTGGGCTACCATTTTAGGACTTTTTTTATTGAAGGGATATGCCCTTGATGTGTAGTTTGTATGTTCTATTTTTTACTTTTCTCGATTGGCCTATGATACCTACTGAGTACAAGTGGACCATACTCACACTTATTGTACCCTTTTGGTGCAAATTCAGGTTTGGGTTCACCTTACATTATTTGATTTTAGGTGTCATTTGGAGCTTTATGAAGTAGTAGTTCATTTTATGCATATAGAATCTACTTCTATCTTTCCTTAGTAGCCTATGTCTTTATTGAATTTTATAGACAAAGTTATATCCTATTTTGGATGTCTTTGTATTTGACTTTGAGGTATACTAGCTATGTTCTTACACTGTGACACCAGATTTTGGGATTTGGTATTATTGAGTATGTTTCTTTCCATATTTGTTATAATTATATGGTTTGACTTCATTCTAGAAGCCTTTCCTTGGGGTTATTTTTATCACTTGCCCCTTGTGTATCAATTTGGATGATTGGCTTACTTGTCAAGGTTTGCTTTGACAAGTGCCATGATGAACCTTGGATTTTGGGTCATGAAAAATTTATATTATAGAAGCTAGGCTTAATTGTCTTAATGGTGTAAGAATGTGATGTCTAATGGAGTCTCACAGATTGTTACGTAAACGTTTATATCTATGTTTAAGAGATTATTGGATGTCTTTAGGAAAATTTTTATTTTTTTCCTTATCATGTGAATTTCCTTCATACCTTTTGTTCTAATTCCTATTTTAATCTTTTTTGTGTAGATTGTGATGACCGAATCTCATAAAGTAAGAGATGCCGAGCCTTCATCTAAGAAGAAATCCCAGTCTAGATGGCGAGTTGCGAGTTATGGATAAACTCGAGGTAGTGGAAGGAAACGTAGATCCTCCCCATCTAGGAGTAGTGTTAGGGGACTATCTCCTCATGTTAAGCATGATGGAGGTATGGGTTCTACTTTAGTCTCACTAAGTTCTTCTACCCCAGTGTTGGAGGGGTTATTGGTTTACTTATTAACCCATTTGGATGGTAATCGTCCAAGCGTGCTTGGTGTTACTCCAGTCCCGGGTATGGATCCTCTAATTACACCTACTTCTACTCATGGTACTCATCAGACCTCGAGACCTATTCTTATTTCAGTGCCGGTATTCAAGAATGGTATTCTGAGATCATGAGTTTAGCCTTCATCTATATTACCTCCCTAGATGGGATCTCATCTCGCTAGATTCATCATGCGTCCTCTTGTTGTGAGTATAATTATGTCTTTTAAGGATCAGAAAAAGTTTAAGAGATTTACTTATTTGGGCCCTCCTAGATTTAGTGGTGTTGTAGGCAAGGATACCTATGAGTTCATGATTGATTGTCGGGAGAAATTGCATAATTTTGGTTTGCTTGAGTGACATAGGGTTGTTTATACTACTCATTAGTTGAAAAATGGTACTAGAGATTGGTGGAGATTATTTGTTAGTTGCAAACAACTTCATTCTCCTGAGATGACTTGGGATCAGTTTGTTGATGCCTTTTTAGAGAGATTTTTTCCTTATAATCTGAAGGATTGAATAAGAAATGAGTTTGATTGCCTGGAGAAGGGATTCATGAATGTTTCAGAGTATGAGGCATGCTTTTATACCTTGTCTAGATACTTTTATGATAGCATTTCTATCAAGTCTGTGAATATTTTGAAGTCCGTAAAGGGTTTGGATGTTTCTCTCTAGTTGGCTACATCTTTAGTGGTTGTATTTGAAGCATCCTTTTAGAGTATAATGGATCTTGCTAATATGACTAGGGGTATTCTGCGAGCATCTCAGAGAGACGCCAAGAAGGTCCATAGTTTAGGCAAGTTCAGAGGTCAGGAGTGTCAATCCAGAGATTTCAAAGGTTCTTATAGGTATCATGGTAGACCAGTACAGAAGACTTTTAAGAGTTTGGGTAGTAGATCATCTGGTCTAATAGTTCAGGGTGGTCGTTTGGGCCCAATGTTGCCTTCTTCTATTAAGTCAGGTCATAAATATTGCTTTGTGTGTGATGAGATTGGCCATTTGGCTAAGGACTATCAGGGTGATTAGAGTTGCTCCTACTTTAGTTGTGCGAGGTAGGGGTTCTACAAAAGGTACGAGAGGCATAGATAGTAGATCCCGTGGTGGTGGTTGCAGGACTACTCAGACAGTTGGTAGTCATGGACAGTGCTATGCTATAACTTCTAGACCATAGAAGAGGTTTTTGATGCTCTGATTATAGGTATTATCCCTGTTTATTTCAGACGTACATCTATGTTATTTAATTCGGGATTAACTTTTCCCTATGTGTCTGCATATTTTTCTTTTGGTTTTTATTCTGTTAGTGAGCCTCTTACTATGCCTATTAATATATCTACATTGGTAGAAGATACTTTAGTGGTGAATTGGGTATACCGATATTGTATTATTACTTTTACAAGCATAAGCCTTGCGTTGATTTGTTTGTATTATATATGGTTGATTTCGATGTCATCTTGGTTATGGATTGATTGGCTCGTTACCATATAGTTCTAGATTGTTATGCTAAGGTCGTGACTTTATCTTCATCTTGTGTATTGAGGATAGCTTAGAAGAGTACACTTTATTCTGGTCCTAAGAGAGTTATATCTTATGTTCAGGCTTACCGATTAATTGAGTGGGGTTGTTTGTCTTACTTGGATCATATTTAAGATACTAGTGTTGATTTACCTCCTTCTTTAGATTTTGTTCTTATTGTCTGTTAGTTCATGGATGTGTTCTTTATGGATTTTCCTGGTATACCTCCAGATCGTGATATTGATGTTGAGTCATACAGTAATCTCATCTTCATTCCTCCTTATTGGATATGCTGAACTAAGTAGAAATAATTGAAGGATCAATTGCATGAATTGTTGGATAAGGGGTTTATTCAACATATTGTATCACTTTGGGGTGCGCCTGTCTTGTTTGTGAAGACAAAGGATGGATCTATACCTATGTATACTTATTATCAGTAGTTGAATAAGATAACGATTAAGAATAAGTATCCTCTTCCTCATATTGACGATTTGTTTGATCAACTTTAGGGTCCCGCGGTGTTTCCAAAGATTTATTTGAGGTCTGCGTATCACCAGTTAAGTATTAGAGCTTTGGATATTTTGAAGATAGCTTTTTGAACTCAATATGGAAATTATGAACTCTTTGTCATGTCCTTTGGGTTGACCAATGCCCCAAGAACATTCATGGAGTTGATGAATCGGGTGTTTCGATCGTATCTCGACTCCTTTGTTATTGTATTTATTGATGATATTTGTTTATTCAAAGATTGAGGTTGATTATGAGGATTATTTGTCGATTGTTCTTCATAGATTGATGGATGAGAATTTGTATGCCAAGTTCTCGAAGTATGAATTTTGGTTGGAGTTTGTTTCTTTCTTGGGTCATATGGTGACTAATGAGGGTATTTAGGTTTATCCATCCAAGACTGCAGAAGTTTGTGATTGAGTTAGGCCTACTTCGCCCATGGAGATTCAGAGTTTTGTCGGCTTGGTAGGTTATTATTTGTGTTTTGTTGAGGATTTTTCATCCATTGCAGCTCCGTTGACTAAGTTGACTCAGAAGAAGATTTCCTTTCAGTGGTTTGATGCTTGTGAGGTGAGCTTCCAAAATTTTAAGGATTTGTTAACTTCAACTCCTATCTTGACTTTGCCCAAGGATGGCATGGGTTTCACCATCTTTTGTGATGCTTCAGGTGTTGGATTAGGTGTTGTGCTGATGTAGGAAAGTAAGGTGATTGCAAATGTTTTTCATCAGTGGAAGCCCCACGAGAAGGATTACCCTACCCATGATTTGAAGTTGTGTGTGGTTTTTTTTCTTTTAAGTTATGGAGGTACTACTTGTATGGAATCCGTTCTGAGATTTTCTCAGATCATCATAGCCTTCAGTATTTCTTCACCCAGCAAGACCTTAATATGAGGCAACGTCATTGTCTTAATTGCAAAAGGATTATGACTTGACTAATCTCTATCATCCAGGCAAGGCTACGGTGATTGCAGATACCTTGAGCCCAAAGTCGACTAACATGGGTAGCTTGGCGCATCTTTTGAACTAGTAGAGGCTTTGTCCTTAGAGGTTCAATCTTTATCTAACCAGACGTCTATGTTAATATTGTGACACCTGGGTGTGTTTTGGCATTTATGGAGTCTAGGTCTTATTTGATGGAACAGATTCAAGCTCATAAGTTTGATGATGCAGAATTGAGGTTAATTTGACATAAGATATTGAGTAGTAAGTCTAAGGAAGCCATATTTGATTCTAGTGGTTTTTTTAGGATTGCGGGCCAATTTTGTATGTTGACAGTGGTTGATTGGATTAGATTAATTTTGGAGGAGGCCCATAGTTCCAGGTATTGCATCTATTCGGGAGTGACTAAGATGTATCATGAAATAAGACATCATTATTGGTAGGGTGGCATGAGGAAGAATGTCGCTAACTTTTTAGCTCATTGCCTATATTTCAACCAAGTGAAGGCCGAGCATTTAAGACCTATTGGACTGCTTCAAAGGTTACCCATTCCATAGTAGAAAAGGGAACAGATCACCATGGACTTCGTGACTGGATTGCCTTACACTTGTCATGGTTCTGATAGTGTTTGGGTCATCGTGGATCGGTTAACCAGGTATGTTTATTTCATTTTGTTGCATGTCTCTTTCAGTGCTAAGAGGTTGGCCCGTATCTATACTTGTGAGATTTTGCGTCTTCAAGGTGTGTCAGTGTCTATCATTTTAGATCTAGGTTCTATGTTTACATATCACTTTTGGAACACTTTTCGGGATTTGTTGGGTAATCGAGTTGATCTTAGCATAGGTTTTCACCCTCGATTGATGGTTAGTCAGAGAGGACTATCCAGGTTTTGGATGATATGCTTTGTGCTCGTGTAATAGATTTTTGTGGCTAGTGGGAGCAACATTTAGCCTTGGCAGAGTTTGCGTATAATTATAGCTACCATTCCAGTATCTATATGGCTCATTTTGAGGCCTTTTATAGGCCATGTAGCTCTCCAGTTGGTTAGTTTGAGGTTTCTAAGGTCAAACATCGAGGTACAGGCTTGCTTTGTGAGTCTTTGGATAGAGTTCAGATCATTTAGGGCAGATTTAGATAGACTTAAAGTAGGTAGTAGTTCTATTCGGACCGTAGACTTCCTGCCTTGAATTTGATGTTAGTTATTGTGTTTTTGTTCGAGTTTCACCCATGAAGGGTGTGATGAAGTTTGGGAAGAGTGACAAGCTTAGACCTGGGGATACTGGCCCATTTGAGATTTTTTAGACTGTTGGTGATGTGTCTTAAAATTTAGCTTTACCCCTAGTTTTATCAGTTTTTCATCCAATTTTTCATGGTTTCATGCTTCGCCATTATATTTTGGATGATTCTCTTGTCATTTGTTGGGAACCGATTCAGTTAGATGAGAAGTTGTCTTTTGTTGAGGAGCCAATCTCCATATTGGCTAGGGATGTTAGACAGTTATGTTGTAGACTTATTCCTGGGGATAAGGTTTAGTGGAGGCATCAACCTTTAGATGAGGCTACTTGGGAGGTCCAGTCTGATATGCGTAGTTCTTACCCCTAGCTTTTTGTTGATTCATGTATTTGTCTTACCTTTAGTTTAGGGATGAACTAGATTTTTCAGAGATGGATGATGTAACGATCTAAATTTTGATGAAATATATGAAATATGTGTTTTTGTGTGATTTGACAATTTTACCCCTCCTCGTGGTTGTGTTTCACGATTTCTGATGTATTTTGGTGCGATTTATGTAATTTTATAGTTTATGGTGTCTTTGAGAGTTGTGTAGTTGATTTTGGTTAATATCTTTTGATCCATGCAACTAATGGCAAAAATGGACTGCGCCAGCAGATCTGGAACATTGATTTTAGCATGGTTACATGGTTGGTGTCGTTCTATTGCTTTTAAATCTCATTTCGATCCTCGATTTGGAAAGTTGTGATGTTGGGTTATGGGAATCAACTTTGTCAAAACTATGTCTTTTTTGAAAATATTATATTGTCATTGAGTTCAGAGTGTTGAATTTGATAGGGTAACATAGTTTGTTTTCATTTACTGGATTCTGAATGAATCTAGAAGGGCTCACGGAAACTTAGAATGCACCAAGTTCCCAGCTAGTGCATCATTAAGTTGATGGACCTGTGATCGCAATGCTCTTGTTGCGGTCATGATTGGTATTGTACTCGAAATGTAGCGATCCCGATACCCTTTCTGCGATCGCGATACCCTTGATAGGCTAGGTACGGCAATCGCGACCCTGGTTCGCGATTGCGAACCTGGGTATATAAATACCTGGTTTTTGCTATTTTTCACTATTTTTAAGACTTGGAGCTTAGGTTTTCATGATTTTGAGCTATTTCGTCCACTTTTAAGTTTGGGTAAGCTCCATAACACCCATTTCAATTACTTTCTTCAATATTTATCATCTAATTCTTGTTTTAAACTTGAATTATGTATAAAATTTTGGGATTTTGGCCCGTAAGGCTTAAAAATAATAATTCTCAAATTTTAACACCAGTTTCTACCATTTTCACTTGGTAGGAATTTTGGCCCACAAGGCCTAAAAATTGTAATTCCCATTGCGCCATGGCATAACATAGGTTCACTGACTTGGTTTAGACGGTTTGTCGCTAGCTCGACGGTCCATCGACATGTCCGTCGCACTTTGGCTAGAAGATGGGGTTACTGTCTCAGTTGCGATGGCTTGGTTGACTGTCCATCATAGGCACGACGGTGCGTCGGCCTCCTCGTCGCTCCTGGGCAGTTCAGACAGTTCTCTGTAAAACGTCCATAATTTTTTACCCTGATACCAGATTTTGACAAAATTGGTATCGTTGGAAAGTTAATTCTATATAATTTAAACATTATTCAATTAAGAAGTCATCCCTAAATTTTCTGGATACTAAATTAGACTTAAAGAAAGTTTGGGGTATCACATTGGGCTTGTAAGCCAAGAGCTCCCTTTCAATTTCCAAGGCCGCTTAGAAGATGCCATCGATAGTTTCAAACTTATGAAGGGTCATCCGAGAAGCTATGTCCCTATTCAACCCGACTTTGAGTCGTATAATTTCATGGCTCAATTGTTCTCCTCGATGGTCAAGCTTTAACATCAATTGTTGAAACTCATCATAGTATGCCATGACACTTTTGTTTCCTTGCCTCAAGTTGTACAACTTGACAAGAATTTCATGTTTGTAGCCCTCAAGTAAGTAGCTTTGTTGCATAAGGTACCTCAATCCAAACCATGGAGGTGGCTTCCCCGGCAATCAACACATCACCAATCCTCTTCAGACACTCCCACCAAGTGTTTGCATATCCCTCAAAGTGAGTGATATCATAGAAATACTTCTCCTTTTCGGTTAGATCATTCACTTGGAATATCCTATCACAAGATGATTGTCAATCAACATACGCCTCGGGATCACTCTCACCCTTAAAGTTCGAAAGACTAACTTTGATGGAATTGAGACCAAGCTCTCGGGTTTGGTGATCACCCCTCACTTCTCGGCCTTTATCACCTTGCCTAACTCCTCTCCTGTTCTTCCCTCAAGTAAAAATCACCATAAACTCCATAACCGCCATGTTGTTCCTCCCTACCATAACCCTCATCACAGTTTTGTGGATTTGGATTAAGTGGATTCGGATTTGGAGGATAGTAAGACCTTTGGTTCAATGTAGTTTGGATTGGAAAGTGAGGTCTTTGGTTAAGTGGGGGGCTTGGGTTTGGTGACATTTGGGTTCCAATTTCGTCATGCTGGACTTGGTGGAGTGGAGGAAGGGTTGGTCTATCATACTCATGGTTTTAGAGAGTATTTTGTGGTTGGCTCGGTGATTTGTTCATATGGTGTAACATTTCGGGGGAGATGGTAGGAGAAGTTTTTTGAGGAGTAGAAGGTCGGGAAATTCTTTGGCTTTCTACCCATTCTAATCTCCCACTCATGGTTGCCATATCCCCCTTCATGTATGCCAAATCCGAACCAAACCTTTCAAGTGTTCGGGCGATAGCCTCAAGGGAAGTTTTCATAGTCTCAAGAGTACTATTGTCCACGGTTTGAGATGTGGACCCTTCCATTGCAAAATACCTACAAAAACAAAAAACAAATTAGTTCAAAAGCCTCACCACACTCACACACTTTGATTACCTTACTCGTGGCTTCACAAGTATTGTAAGCCGGCTAAGGAATCCGTGAGGAGTCTATGATTGGGTCTACCCTTGTCCGGATTGGATTTCAGTTTGAAACTCAAAAAAATATTGTAGGATGTGAGTCAACAACTAATCAATGAATCAAAATGACAAAAGTACACAAAATAACGCTAACATGAACAAACGGACACAAAATCTAACTTACAAGCTAGTAGGAGATTACTAGGTTGTTAATTAGTGTTCGAACCAACAAACAAAACTAAGAAACTATAAAAACAAACTAATAAATATTAACAAAATAACAAATTAACAACACAATATGAAGAACAAGATTAACAAAATAACAATGTGAAGAAGAACAACACAACACGGCTTCACAATACAAGATACCAACGATTAAAAAGATGACAAGAATGTAAATGATAGATAGTGATACATACACTACTATAATGACTAAGAACCTAAGTGTATATAAACACTAAGACCCTTAATAAAAGATAATAGTAACACCTACACTCTACGGAGGACACAAGAGAGACTTCAATCCTTCAAGAGCCCAATAATCCAAGCAAGACAACAACAAAAGTGATTCCACAATTAGGTTGTTCCTAGTTTCGGTCAAGCCTCAAAGGGAGAGAGAACTTGTATTTATTTTGAGGTTATACACTATTAAAAATAAAAAACTAAGTAAAGAAACCCTACAATGCTCCTTATATTGTGTATTACAAGATAGAGGTTAAAATAACCAAAAGGCCCCTCAATGATGAAGCTCCCCTCTAGTGTATTTAGTGGGCTATTTTGATGTGTATTTATGTCCTATTTTCATTTCATTTTGTACACTCCAAGTCTTAGGCCCAAACCACGCTCTCTTAAGTCCATCTATGTGATTATGCTTGTTTGTCTTGTATCAGTTCGTGAGGAGTGAGGTTTTGGAATTGAAGTGTTGCGGACCATTTTTTTCCTTCGGTGTAGGTTATGGATTAACTTCTTTTAGAATAGGTTGGGTAGTTAATGTTTATACAAAATCAAGTTAAAAATATGGGACCTAATCATGAAAATGGCTATCTTTATGTGTTGTTCCAGTATGGGGGCCTCTATGTGATATTATGTGGTGGTTTTGTAACATTATTTGTTATGAGTGACGTTTTGGAGTCTTATGTGATATTGATGGCCTTTTATACATGATGATAATTATATCTAGTTTGATTAAAAAAAATTGTGGTACCAATTATGTGTTGTGACTTATTCCTACTTTATTAGCCTATGAATCATGTTAGATTTCATGGATAGTTACAAATAATGAGTGGATATTTGGTTCAGGTGATGGTATATTAGTTGGTTTTAGAAATACTTACTGTGGTTGGTTTGGGCGCTACATCCTTATTTTCATACATGAAACATTGCAACCACCGTGTAAGTACTAAGAAACACTAGCAACAACTTTTTTGACAAAAAATATGGCTTCTTATAAAACCCTCCTCCTGGAATATATTGGGGGGAGAGATATGGATATATGTGGATTGTATATGGATTGATAAAGCCCTCATGCATCCTATATTTTATAGCTTTTGTTTAGTAGGGGTATACAAAAATTATGTGATGGTCTTAGAGGCTATGCAATGATCTCAGAGGTTGTTTGATAACCTCTTGCATTACATCATCATCATTATTCTTATTGTATTTACTTTATCATTCTTCTTATGTGATTGTGTAGTCTGCTTGACTTATTACCTATCCATTGTTCTATCTTCCCTTACTTGTCTTGATGTTCCCGTATATGTTGTCTCTTTTCATTTCTTATATGAGGTATAAATGTATACTTGTATTATTTCTTGGTTTTTTGTTGTGTTATATGTACATATTATAGAACTGTTAGTGAAAGCGGTGTTGACTACCATTGTAGGACATTTTCTGATTGCAGGTGATGTTCTTATAGTGTGTATTTTGTATGTTTTAATTTCTACTTTTCTGAGTCAGCCTATGATACCTACTGAGTACAATTGGACCATACTCACTCCTATTATACCTTTTCGGTGTAGATTAAGGTTTGGGTGTGCCTCTTGTTGTTTGATTTTGGGCGTTATTTGGAGCTATTCAAGGTAGTGGTTGATTTCAGGCGTCTGTAGTGTACTTCTATCTTTCCTTTTTAAACTGTCTTTATTGTATTTCAGAGACAGAGTTATATCTTATTTTTGATGTCTTTATATTTTACTTCGAGTTGTACTAGTTATGTCCTTACACTGTGACACCAGGTTTTGATATTTGGTATTTATGTTTCGTTCCGCATTTGTTAACATTTTATGGTTTGGCTTCTTTCTAAAATCTTTGACCTTGGGTCGTTTTTGTATTTTCTCCTTGTGCATCAGTGTGGATGATAGGCTTACTTGTAAAAGTTCGCAGCGACAAGTGCCATCTTGACCCTTTAATTTTGGATCGTGACAACAACTCCCTTAGTTCATACTTTACATTTCCACCTCAACGCCACTCCACATAACTACTTCGTAAGGTCACCCAAATTTTTCCCACGACAATATACATAAAACAACCTAAAATAGTTGCAAAATTTATTTTAGCATAATAGGAGAACATCTGTAATCAGCATCCCAAGAGTTTTAGAAAAAAACACATATATAGTTCTCCGCCCGACTATACATAAATAGGGATGAAATTGGGGTAGAATCTTACCTCAAACTTTTGAATTTTTTATCCTCCTAACTTAGGTTCTTCAAGACTTTACTTCTCTTCATGTTTGAACCAAATAAGAAGATAAATCTATTAGAATTTAAGAAAAAGTTGGACTGCTGAGTTTGGAGAGGGTTGTCCTACACTTTTAAACACAACGAACATGATTTTTACAATCTCTTAAGTAAAGTTGAACTAAACTATAAGTATTTTCATTTACCTTCGATTGTAAGGAGAGGGGTTCCTTCAAGAATCCTAGGAGAGAAAAGAGGTGGTTGTTTTAGGCTTGAGAGAAAAGAGAGAGAGAGGGAGACAGAGAGCTAAATATAATCTAATTTTTACAAGTAATAATGAAGAGAAAATGAACTAATTTTGACCTTATAAATCCCCCACTTGACCGCCTCTTTTTCACCTATTCTCAGCCACATTTTGGTAAAAAATAGTCCAAGTTGGTGATGTACCTACTTGGGTATTTAAGCTACTCAAAAAGTCCAAGTAGTTAATGCACCTACTTGGTTTATTTCTAATTATATCACATTATATTGGTACTTAGATATATTAGGTATTGTGCCAGTCATTCTTCCATACTTAGGCCTCAAATGAGCCCATTAATATATGCCTCAATTTGGTCCAATAGTGAAAGTACGTGATGCATGTACTTGTCACCGATTATCTTTATTACGTCATGCAAGCACCTCACTTATTTTATCTTATTTTTCCAAAATATTGATCCCTCTACGTTAACTTAACACTTAACTTTAACTTTAAACTCAAATACTTGACAATTAGGTTGAGTTTAAATACTTTTGACAATGCTAAGTTGGTCATATATGTTTTGAAATGTACGGGGCATTACAATATGAATCGACTTAACCATGTTTCTATGAATCCTCTACTATATTTTGAGTACAACTACCTTTATGTAGCAAATGAACTAATAATTGGAATACTACTAAGTCCTCGAGAATAATGAGAACTCACTCAAGCAGATAGCACATCTACTGAAGAGTATGACACGAACCTGCATGTCCGAAAGCTAAGGCATACATAATCCAATGATGTTACACCAAAAAATAGTGTCAATACTTTAAATATATTGACATGAAAGCAGTACAGTGAAATAGTACTAATATCAGAACTAATAAAGCTGGAAAACTGAGATATGAATAACATAATCATAAAATGAGACTTAATAACCAAAACGAAGGATAACTAACATGAATGTCGAAACTTTAAGTATAAGTAAAATTTTCTAAAATCATTTTTAAGATGAAACTGCAACTAAAAACTGAATAACTGAAATAATGCTTCATAAAATTATTTTTAAACTAGTGGCCTAGGACAATCATATACTATGTGAAAATAAATAAGTTTATTTTGGGGAGTTTCTCTTAACCGACCTAAACCATATGAGCATCATGAAGTCCAATGGCTTACCCATGTTGAGGAGAGACATCTTATACCTTGCTAGAGTATTAGACCAAACTTAAATTATGATTCTAAACTAAGATCGAACAATAATTGAGGAGTCACCCTATCTCTAGACAATCCTATCCTTCGATGATAAAGAATTTTTGTGCCATGTGTTGTCTAAACCCATTCCCATCTAGATGTTAAAGAGTCCTCCCGAAATATACTAGTTGTTCATAATGTAAGTTTTAAAATATTTTTCAAAAATCACACTTGGATCAAAGTTTCATATCCTGAACATATGTAGTACTATGAGCCTTTAAATCTATTTAACTTTTCTGATCTTTAAATTTCAAGATACGATAAACTTCTTCTCTTTTCAAGACATGATATTAGCATAAAGATTTTTTTAATAAACTTTTCAGTAACATAAACTTGTAACTTTTAAACAAACTTTCAGGACAAACTTAATCAATCCTTTAACACATCAAATAAAATCTTAATTTCAAAAGAGAAATTTCACAAATATTTTTGGAAAATTTAATAGACATGAACTAGAAATCAATTCATGGATAAGACTCCAAATTCATAGAATTTCTAATAATAAGCATGGAATATTCCAAGACTTGTATCAATAGATAAGGAAATAAACTTTAGGAACTTGAATTCTAAAAAGCCCTAGATTGATTTGTGGATTGAAGCTAAACTTGAATTTGGTTATGCGGAAGACGAGGTTCTGTAACAACACTCATTTTATTTTTAAGTTTTTCTATGTTTTGATAATTTTTCCCTTTCCGATAGTTTTTGTATATAGTTTATGAGTTACGGGATTGGTTGGAATGGTTTCTGAAGCATTTGGGAGTGATTTATATGAGTTTTATAGTTTTGAGAAGCTTTAAGGTGAGATCTTTGTCTTTGGACAACTTTTTGTGATTCAAGCATCAAATAGTAAATCTGTCAGTTCCTTTAGATTCAAAATGCCATTTTTGTTTTAGTAGCATGATTGGTTCAAGTTTTTAGTCTTTATTTTAAGTTTTGAGCATTTACACTAGATGCTAGTTAACTTAGCTTAAAGTGGACTAGAGAGATGGGAGGGGGTAACTTGTTGAAAACAACTTTTTTTTATAAATCTCTGATTTTTCTAAGTCAGAAATGTCGGGATTAGGATAGTAGAATTCTTGGTTTATTTATGTATGGTTATGAATGAATCTCAAGGGTTTGTTTGGAGTATTTTGGATCATTTATTAACATGACCCAAAATAGAGTATGCAATGGCACCTGCTAGGATGTCACATCCTATAGTACAGGGAAGTGTATCTCAATCCAAACTCAAAATAAATAGAAAGTGGAAGAGTAGGAATAGAATAATACCAAAAGATATAGTAATGAAATACAATCTTAAAGATACATACCAGGTCTGGTTGTCACTATCACAAACCTCTAATCAGAATATGATCAAATAATCTAAAATATCTTAAATGTGAATAAAGCATAAGATAAGATAAGAGAGATCTAGATAAGCTTTGAGGCTCGTCATTTGCTACTTCAATATTCATAAAGCTAACAGTGAATAACGCCATCTATGCACCACTACTCGAAACAATACCTACAGGGATACAAAAAAGGGAAAGAAAAATTAAGGGTAAGTATGAAACAGGTGTGTTTATCAAGCATCGTCAATAATGGACCCTAATCCAAAGTGATGGAGAGGACCATTAGAAAAACCATCCAATTTACTCCAATAATCCTGCACTAAAAAACATCCCAACATATCCTAAAATATAGAAGATTTATCAAGATGATCAAATCATCATATTAAGGTAGGCACGTATAGATCAAAGATCAATTACAATAGAGATAAGTCACATCAAAAGAGAATATCATTAATTTAGTATGTGATATTAAATCACTATCTCAAACCCATAATCTCAACTAAGGTAGGGGAGGTGTGACACGACCCAAACCAGGGCCTTGTCGTAATGGGCATCCATGTCCAACAAGGACCGAGGACACCTCTGATACCCAACCCAACCTCTGAACACATACCCTAAGTCAGATGAATTCGGAACATATAACAAGATAGAGTTATGTATCATTCAAGACTCTGGGATAGGTCCATGACCATGACCAACCCAAATGAGTCAAACCACCCAATACCTAACCAACAACCATAACATAAACCAATCAATAACCATTCTACATAATAATAATATGGAGCAACCACAAATTAAATAAAGTGGACCGATATCAGCCATAATACCAATACTAATTCCAATGCCAAGGCTGACACCAATGCCTACACCACCCATACCAACCTATAGTAGTCTCACAAAGCCTCTATTCAAAAGTAAAAGAGTATCCGGTCGGGACATGTCCCCAACAATATCTAAAACCAAATCTATGAAATAACTAAAGTATGATAACAAGACTATAAAATAAAAAGGAGCCTTCCAGAGTATGGAAGAGCACCACTTCAATCGAACTCTAACTTGTTCCCGAATACAATTACTGAGTAGGAGGAGTAGTATGGTTGGTTCCTGCATCGCGTGGGAATATAGTGTCCAAAGAAAAGTTAGCAGGTTAATGCTAGCATGCACTTAGGATAAGGATAAAATAATGCCAATATTTAAAACTAAGTAAATAACCATATGCATTCACATCCATTCATATATATATATATATATACTCCAGGTCGGGAGAGAGAATCGGGTTTAGCTTGTCTTACAACCATTAACTTGGGTATGTATTGCTCAGCCATCCTAGAACTACCCGGGGCTATATGGGTCCAGTGTTACCCCCTGAACGGGCCCTGATGTGTGTATCTGCACGAACTAAAGATACCATAGGAGTAGGGGATTCCCATGTAACCTTCACTCCCTATGATACATATATACAACTATGACTTAGGGGATTCCCGTGTACCACATAAGAATCATATATGGTCTCCATGACCAATCTTTATGCCGGGAAACATGAGTTTCCAGTGTCCATCAATTGGACTCACACCTTAACGGTTAGCTATCACACTCCACCATTATTGCCAAATTAAAACCATTAGTATATAACCAACCCACCAATTTCATTTAATATTAACCAAGGCTATAAATAGTAGTATTATCATACTGACTATAGGTTGCAAGCAATGTCAGTAGCCAATTACCTAGGGTATTCACATGTACCCCGTAGATTTCATTATTAGATTCACTTGGGGGATTCCCGTGCACCCCATAAAGTTTTTAAGTAAAAGCCATGGACACCAAAGCCTTACCATTTAGCCATTAAAACCATTTAACCAATTTAGGTTTCATTACCATAGTATACCATGCAAAATTTTCAATGAAAGTCCAACTATATAATAAAAGCATTCGCATATGCATTTTAACAAACATGTTTAGGGCATATAGTTTCCAAAACCAAAACCAAGTACCAATGACTATTCCTATGCAGCCACATGTTCAAACCACCATTATAATATGAAAATCATAAGTAAAAAACTTGGGAAAACATAAATCAACAATTAATAAACAAAACCCCAACATATAATTTAAAACCCAAAACAATATAAAAATTATTCCATGGAAACCATTTATAAAACATGCCCTTAGTTGAACTAACAATGAAGGATGAGTAACGTGCCTTAGATTATGAAGAAGACAGAGAGAAATAGCCCCATTCGAGACTTAATTGACCACCTTGAAGAAAACCCTATCCTTTGCTTAACCCAAGAGCTTGAGAGAGTTTCTAATTGTTTAAGATTATAATAATAGGGTAAATGATGTTCTAAGAGTGTTATAAGTCATGGGGCATTAAGGGGTTAAGAGGAGAAATGACCAGATTACCCCCAACTTAAATTGTATAAAACACCCGAGGGAAGGTACGACCGCCCCCCTAAATCGTACCCTATAGTATGAGTTGTACCCATATCTCATACCTAGGCCTCCCATTCAACCCCAATACTATCCAATATACGACCACCAAGGCCAATTCGTTCCCAGCCATACGACTAGTACCCTAAATCTGTACCTTAGGCAGAATAGACTCCTCTAGGTTAGACATAAGGCAACATATGATTGCCATCATACTACTAGTACCCTAACATACGACTAGTATGATCCATTCGTACCTTGGACAGAAACCAATCAACCTACACTAGTTAATAAATGACCAAGACCTACCAAACTGTACCTTATCATACGACTAGTAACCCCTATTCGTAAGATGTTCAGAATCCAAAAACTCAGGAAATTTCTAAGGATTGAAACCCAGGGTGTTTCAATTCTCCCCCACTTGGATCATTCATCCTTGAATGATAGAAAAAGGCAATACAAGTATGATTTACATCCCAACACCTCGACTCTATCTTTTAACTAAGTTGGAAAACAAAGATGCAAGGAAATCAATCTTTTCTTTAACACAGTTTGAAAACAAAATTATGATGAAAAACACATACCTTCTGCATAAAGTCCAAGAGCAAAAAATAGGAGTGGATACTTGGACTTCATGTCCTCTTCTACATTATATGTAGCTTCTTCAACCTTATGGCTCCTCCATAGAACCTTAGCTAATGATACATCCTTGGTCCACAACCGAAGAACCTGTTGATCTATGATCTCAACCCGAACATTCTCATAGGACAAAGAATCCGAGATACCAATATCTTTAATAGGCACGATTTGAGAAGGATCACCTATACACTTCCTTAATATAGAAACATGGAAGACAAGATAAATGTATTTCAAACTAGAAGGGAACTCCAACTCATATGAAACCTTACCAACCCTTCGTTAAACCAAGTAAGGACCCATGTACCGAGGACTAAGTTTCCCCTTCTTACCAAACAACATCACTCTTTTCATGGGAGACACATTTAAGAATACCCAATCCCCAACCTCAAACTCCAATGCTTCTTATGTCACATCTGCATTGGACTTCTGGTGACTTTGGGTAGCTTTAAGTCTATTCCAAATAACCTTTACCTTTTCCATAGCTTGGTGAACCAGATCTGAGCCAAACATCTCTACCTCGCCGACCTCAAACAACCCAATAGGATACCTAAACCTCCTACCATATAAGGCCTCAAATGGAGTCGTCCCAATGCTAGAGAGATAGATATTATTGCAAGAAAACTATATAAGAAGTAAATGCTTAACCAAGTTTCCTCCATCGTCAATAACACATATGCATCATGTCCTCACACGTCTGAATAGTTCTTTCTGCCTGCCCATCCGGCTGCGGATTAAAAGTAGTACTCAAACTCATCTTAGTCCATAACCCTCTCTAAAATGACTGCCAAAAATAAGATATAAAGTGCATGCCATGATCAAAGATGATAAAGATAGGCACCCCATACAGCTTCAAAATCTCATGATATACAACCTGTCATAATCATTAGTCGATAAGTTTGTCCTTCTTAGATAAATTGAGCCAACTTTGTCATCTTATCCACGATGACCCAAATGAATCAAACTGAATTCGATACCGAGGAAGATCAGTACCGAAATCCATGTTGATCACTTCCCATTTCTATTTAGAAAATTTAATTTCTTGATACAATTCTCTGAGCCTCATGTGCTCAACTTTAACTTTTTGACACACCATGAATTTGGACACAAAATCATCCAAATCCCTCTTCATACCATTCTACCAATACATCTCCTTAAGGTTATGAAACAACCAGAATGAACATCATAGCATAATCATGCACTTCATCCAAGATACTTTCTCTCAAACCATCAATTTTGGGAATACATAACCTCTTATGGTACCATAAGGTACCATCACCATATTCTCAAAGGGTGTCACCTTCTGCACACCATCATCACCCTTGATCCTCAATAATACAAGATCTAACATATGTTTTTCCTTGATTTTAGCACTAAGACACGACAACGCCACCTTCTGAACTAACATACCACCATCCCCATAGTCCTAGAGGTGAACTCGAAGTGTAGCAAAATGGTGAATATCCTTCACCAACTCCCGTTTCTCCTTATCCATATGAGCTAGACTCCCCATAGACAACCTTCTAAGAGCATCAGCATAACATTAGCTTTACCTAGATGGTAGTAAAGACTCATGTCATAGTGCTTGAGAAGCTCAAGCCATCTTCTTTGCCTGAGGTTAAGCTCTTTTAGAGTGAACACATACTATAGGTTTTTATGATCGGAAAAGATATCCACATGTACCCTATACAAATAGTACTGCTAGATTCTCAATACAAATACCCCAACTAACAAATCTAATTCATGAGTAGGATAATTCATAGCATGCACCTTCAATTGCCTAGAATAACCTAACTATGTTGCATCAGAACACAACCAAGTACCACATGAGATGCATCACAGTAAACCACAAACCCATCAGTGCCTTCAGGAAAAGTCAAACTTGTAGCCAAAGTTATCTTATCCTTCATCTTTACAAAACTACCCTCACATACATCAAACCACAAGAACTTAACCTTCTTCTAAGTCAATTTAGTCAACGGGGCAGCTACAGAAGAAAAACTCTCCACAAACCTCCAGTAATAGCCAGCTAAACCCAAGAAGCACCAAATATCAGTTGGAGTTGTGGTTTTAAGCCATTTCGTAACCACTGTAACTTTTTGCTGATCTACTATGATCCCTTCACTAGAAATAATATGACCCCAAAAAGTGAAAGTGTTTAACCAAAACTTATATTTAGAGGATTTAGAATACAACTACTGCTCCTTCAAGGTCTATAATACAACTTGGAGGTGATTCGTATGATACACTTCACTCTTAGAGTACACCATAATGTCATCTATGAAGACACTGACAAACAAATCCAAAAACTAATGGAAGACCCTATTCATCAAATCCATGAATGCCGCTAGGGTATTGGTCAAACCAAATGACATCATTAAGAACTTGAAGTGCCCATACCGGGTATGGAAAGCATTTTTAGGGATATCCACCACCTTAATACTAAGTGATGATACCCAGACTGAAGATTAATCTTAGAAAATAATTTGGCACCCTCTAACTGATCAAATAAGTCATCTATTCTTTGAAGAGGATACTTGTTCTTTACCATCACCTTATTTAATTATCGGTAGTCAATACACATTCAAAGGGAACTATCCTTATAACGCACGAACAACCCCAGTGCAACCCATGGGGACACGCTAGGATGGATTAAATCCTTATACAAAAGATCTTTTAATGGCTATTTATGCTCCTTTAACTCTGTCGAAGCCATTTTTATGGGGGAATATTGATGTTGGGTGTATTTACATGCCTAAACACCATAATTTACCCATGTTATAGCTAAGTTTTGAGGATAAAATATATAATTCCTGCACTTTTAGTCCATTTTCCTGTAAGTGAGCTAACCTACGTGATTAGCATGTTTTCAGGTATTAATGATGAAGATTTCAGCACTTTGTGGACCTTTGGGCAGCAAAGGAAAACTTCACAGATGAGGGAAGGCAGATTTTGGAGGCTTATGGACTGAATGTGATGCATGGAGAAATTGTCCCGGGCAAAAGCAGTATTTTTAAATACTTAGGGGTGCAACAACAACTTAATAGGACTAGGACAAGGATGTTATAAAAACCCTATTTGCTGAATTTTTCAGCATTGATTCATTGATTCATTCATTATTGCTTTTCAGAATTCAGTCTCCACTTTTGGATTATTCACGTTACTTTCTGACAGAGAAAGCACGGCTCTTGTGAGAGACGGAGAAGGGAAAATGTCAAACCCTAGTTGACGCCTAAACCATCTCCATCGCCAAGTTTATTCTAGGTTGGGTATGATGATTATATCTATTGTGATCTCCGTTGTAATCATGAGTAGCTAAACTTCTCTGTTAGGGTTATGGAAGCCTTATGAGACTCTATCTATTACTATGAGTTTGTGAATTCTTGATGTGTATGCTACTTATATCATTACTCTCTTCGTTTTAATTTAATTCTCGTGGTTGCAAACATAGAGAATAGGCCATTAAAGCATTAAATTGTTCGAGAGAAAAGTTACATGTTTGGAAAAGAGAGCGTGACAAGGAAATAGGGCTACCAACCCCTATTTACACGTTAGTTCCGTAACTGGGTTAACCTCTTAGAGAGTTCGTACCGTTAGTTATACGCTTTAAGCTCGAGAGAGTTAAAGTGAAATAATCCTTGATGGTTGAGAAACACTAGGATTTACCATTAGAATACGAATCTCTATAAGTGCATGCATGTCTGAATTCCGCATTACTCATAGGTAATCGATACATAGAACTCATAAGGTGGACATAACCCTAACTTATTTTTCTCTGTGATTAAATCTTACTAAACAAAGCATTCTGTTGTTACTTTGATAGCATTAATTCACGCCAAAATCCAATCCCCCCTTTTTCGTGGAATTTTCGATCAACAGTCTATTAATAATTGCAACACTTAGTGACCAAGTATTCCCTGTGGGATTCGACACCCAACCCAGTTGGGTTCTATATTTGACAGCGACCGCTTACACTCTTACGAGAGGTGTAGTTTGGGCGTTATCAAATATGAATTGGATGGGTGTCTGAAACAAGATCAATCCCAAACTCATTCTCCCTATTTTGAGGAATACCAGGAATGTCATTAGTGAAGACCTCATGAAATTTATTCGCTACCAGAATCGAATGCAAGGAAGGACCATTCGAGTTAGAATCTTTAACCCGAACTACATGATAGAGACACCCCTTGAATATTAATATGTAAGATCTAATATATGATATAAACTTCCCTTTAGGAGCTAGGGAACCACCCTTTCACTCAATAATGGGCTCATTAGGAAATTTAAAGACAACCCTATTGGTCCGATAATCTAGGAATGCATAGCTTGAGTGCAATCAATCCACCCCCAAAATAACATCAAAATCAACCATATCTAATTTATACAAATCCACCAAAGTATCCTTACTACCAATAGACATGACACCCCCCTATATACTCTTTTAGCAATGACAGAGTCACCTACTGGGGTAGAAATAGAAAAAGGTTCTAAAATACACTCTAGACCAAAACAAAAATGCACAGCCATAAAGGGGGTCACATAAAAGAGAGTGGACCTCGGATCAAGTAAATGATATACATCACGAGAAAAAAGTTGCAACATAACAGTCACAACATCAGGAAATTCCTCAAACTCCTATCGGGTAGTGAGAGCATAAAGACAATTACGACCAATGTTGAAACTAGATGGTGCACCCTTTGGTATGGACCCGAAGATGAAGCAATCAAAACTTTATTTACTCCTGAGGCAACCTTACCAACAGGACAGTTTCTAAGCATATGGCCTGGCTGACCACAGTTGAAGCACCTGTCCTTTCTCTCATAAAAAAACCCCTATGCAGAAGACCACAGAGCCTGAAGGAAGGACACGATAGAGATGACTGAGCCCTACTAGCCTAATATTAGGCACTCTATGCCCTACAGTTATTGCCATCATAGAAATGCCTATCACCTGACAGCTTTGCATAGGGAGCACTAGCTATCGAATAAGACCCAGAGTTGGCCCACTTCTTTTTAGTCCACTTACCATCATCTCTGCCACTTTGTTGTTAGTCACCATCCTGTTTAGTGAATCTAAACATTTTTCCTTGCCTCTCACTTAACTCAACCTATTTTTTTTTCATTCTCCACCTGTTGCATATAGACAACAAACCTAAAAATATCCCTTTTCTTTATTAGTAAGGCAACCTTACTTTCAAGGATCAACTCACGAGACAATCTCAAAGCAAACTTTCTTATTCGGGACCAAATATCAGACACCATCTTTGGAGAATACCGAGACAACTGGTGAAACTTTAAGGCATACTCCTTGATTGATATCTCCCCTTGTATCAGATTAACAAACTCCTCTGTTTTGACTTCTCTCAACTCCTGAGGAAAAAAGTAGTCTAGGAATCTATTAGTGAAATCCTCCCATAGTAATGACTCATCAGTGTTACCCCTTTCCCGATCTCATTCCTCGTACCATTAGTACGCTATATGTTTCAGCAAGTAGGCCAAAAACTCTACCCCTTCCACATTATGGCATGCATAACCATAAATAAATTCTCCATCTCTTCAAAAAAA
This sequence comes from Capsicum pubescens, assembly GCA_030864215.1. Taxonomy (NCBI): domain Eukaryota; kingdom Viridiplantae; phylum Streptophyta; class Magnoliopsida; order Solanales; family Solanaceae; genus Capsicum; species Capsicum pubescens. The sequence continues at coordinate 143,723,137 of CM061547.1, forward strand.
ACCTGAAGATCCTCCTCCACCTTAGCACTCATAAAGTTCGGAGGGTTCAACCTCATGAACTGTCCAAACCTTATGGACTCAGAAGATGGAGTAATAGGAACACCATGCTCAGACTGAGTAGCTACTAACTAAGCCAACCTATGAATAGAATTACAAAACTCAGTAGTCGTCAAATCAACTTGACGAGTCTAAGAAGGAACACAAAGAAAATTCAAGATTATACCTCCTAGACCAAGTATGGATCCCATGAGTAGAGGGTGTTTCTTTAACATCGTCCCCAGTTGGGATAGAGGAATTTTTGTGAACTTCAGATCATCGAGGCATGATCTGAAAAGCAAAAAAATGGGAATTAGAAGAGATTCCAAGACTTAGACTCTAAATATTGAAAATAAAACGAAAGAAAAAGAAACATTCTGAAATGCGTTGTAGCCTCTCCCTTATGAGTATGGTGCGTTACACACTCTTAAAAGAGACTCTACTCGACATGACTTTGTGGACCCCTAATATACCATGAACCTGGGGCTATGATACCAACTTGTCACAACTCGAACCAAACCCTTATTGCAATGGATATCCCAACTCCAACAAAAATGAAGGACTATTTTCGATACCCAACCCAACCTCCAAACACATACCCTGAGTCGAATGAATTTTGAACATATAGGAAGATAGAGTTATGTATTATTCAAGACTCTGGGATAGGCCCGTGATCATGACCAACCCAAATGAGTCAAACTACCTAATACCTAACCAATAACCATAATATAAACTAATTTATAACAATTTCATAACATAATAAGATGGAACAATCACAAATCAAATATAGATAAACGGTATCAGTTATAATTCCAATACCAATGCAAAGGCTGACATCAATGCTGACACTACCCATACCAACCTATAGTAGCATCATAAAGACTCTATTCAAAAGTAAAATAGTATCCAATTAGGACATGTCCCCGACCATAGCCAAAACCAAAGTTTAAGAAATAACAAAAGTATGATAACAAGACCATAATATGAAAGAGAGCCTTTTAGAGTATGGAAGCTTACTATTTCAATTTGACTCTAAGTTGTTCCCAATTCTGATTACGGAGTAGGAGTAGTATGGTCGGTTCCTACATCGTGTGGAGATACAACTCCTAAAGACGGATTAGCGGGTGAATACTAGCATGCACTCAGGCTAAAGATAAAATAATGCCAATATTTAAAACCAACTATATAACTTTATGCATTGACATCCATTCATATATATAATCCATGTCAGGAGAGGGAATCGAGTTTAGCATGCCTTAAAACCATTAACCTAGATATGTATAGATTAACCATCTTAGAACCACCCACAGGCTATATGGGTACGTGTTACCCTCTAAATAGGCTCTAATATGTATAGTTGTATGAGCCGAAAATACCATAGGAGTAGAGGATTCCCGTGTACCCTTTGCTCTCCATGATACATATATACAAGTGTGACTTAGGGGATTCTCGTGTACCCTATAAGTATCACATATGGTCTCCATGACCAATCCTTACGTCATCCCTCATGATTATCGATTGTCTATCCATTGAACTCACACTTTCATGATTAACTGTCATACAATGCCATTATTGCCCAATTGAAACTATTAGCACACAATCAAACCACCTATTCCATTTATTATTAACCAAGGCTATAAGTAGTGGTATCGTCATACCAACTAAATCTTGTAAGCAATGTCTTTAGCTAATCATCTAGGGGATTTCTTTGTTCCCCATAGGTTCCGTTATTAGATTCACTTGGGGGATTCCCGTATACCCCACAAGGTTTTTAAATCTTATCCATGGCCACCAAGGCCTTACCATTTAGCCATTAAAACCATTTAACCAATTAGATTCCATTACCATATTATATATTGTGAAGTTTTCAATGAAAGTCCAACAATATAATAAAAGCATTCTTATAGACATTTTAACAAACATGGTAAGGGAATATAGTTTCCAAAACCAAAATCAAGTACCAATTGAACATTCCCATGCAACCACATGTTAAAAACACCATTATAATATGAAACCATAAGTAAAAACATAGGAAAACATAAATCAACCATTAATGACCAAAAACCCTAACATTTAATTAAAAACCCAAAACCATATCAGAATTATGCCATGAAAACCATTCATAAACATGACCTCAGTTGAACTAACAATAAGGGAGGAGTAACATGCCTTATATTATGAAGAAGATGGAAAGAAATCACCCCTTTAGAGCCTTAATTGACCACCTTGAAGGAAAGCCTAGCCTTTGCTTAGCCCAAGAGCTTGAGAGAGCTTAGAGAGAGTTTCTAAGTGTTTAAGATTAGAATAATAAGGTAAATGATATCCCAGGAGTGTTTAATGTCATGGTTCCTTAAGAGGTTAAGAGGATAAATATCCAGATTACCCTCAACTTAAACTGTATAAAACTCTCATAGGAGGGTACGACCACCCTCCTCCCCTAAACTATACCCTAGGGCATGAGTGGTATCCTTATCTAATAAACTAGGCCTCCTATTAGACCCCAATACTATCCAACATACAACCACCAAGGATAATTCGTACCCAACCTATGACCAGTACCTAACTCCATACCTTAGGCAGAATAGACTCCTCTAGATTAGACATAGGGCAACATACGGTTGGCATCAAACTATTAGTACCCTAACATATGAATAGTATGATACATTAGTACCTTGGATAGAAAACAATCAACCTACACTGGTTAACATATGACCAAGACCCACCAAACCGTACCCTATCATACGACTAGTATTCCCTAGTCGTATGATGTCCAGAAGCCAAAAACTCAAGAAATTTCTAAGGATCAAACCCCAAGGTGTTTCAAGGTGCATATCTTAAAAACACTAAATGTGACACTATAGTCTCAATGGATCAAGCCATAACAAAGCTCACATTTTGTAATAGCTCAATCACCAAACCACCTAAAGAGAATTTAAAGACCTAATTTATGAAAACTCACTTTTTACATATTTTAACTATTTTTCCCTTTCCTGTAACTGCTACATATTTATTTTGGAGTATGAGGATGGTTGGAACAATCTCTTATGCGATCAAAATGATTTGGATAAGGTTCTTAGAGGCCTTAAAAGTCATTTAGTTGACTTTGGTCAATATTTGATGTTTCAAGTCCTAGATGATGATTTGGGTAGTTCCACTAGATACAAAATGTCTAATATGTGTTAGTAGAGATATTGGTTTGGATTTGGAACCTTCATTTTATATTTTGATCCTTTATTTGAAAAATAGTGAAAAGATGATCCGAGCGATTAATTTATTAAAAATAAACCTTTTCAAAAATCCAACATCGTCTTTCATTCAAAAATTCCAGTATTATCCCAGTTATATACATATTTTATTTATGTGGGGTCCTAAATGAATCCTGAGGGTCCATTTGGAGAATTTTAAGACATACAAAATTAGCAAAGTAGCTTATCTCTAATACATACCAGATTCTTCTTTGCAAATAGGGGCCCTGACCACATATGTAGAGAAAATTTTCCCCTTCACCATGATTTTTAGATGATGGACATAATTGCGAAGGAAATTCATAGTTGGGCCGAGTTATGCCTTCTTCATATATGCGATAAGGCTGACACAAATATAATGATCAGGATTGTGGACCTCCGCAAATGTGAACCTCGACTGTGAATTCTGTGACCTGTTTAATAGGCCAATCAACTTTGACCTTACAATTGTGAGGTATTGTTCACAGAACAGTGTAAATACTCTATTTTTATGATTTTTCCATTATTTTTGGACCTCCATGCTTTGGGAAATGAAATTTTCAAGGGTTTCTTCATATCAAATTTTGTGTGTTACCTATAAACTCATAGTTCCACTATTTTACAGTGATTATATCTTAAAGAACACCTTTAAATCATAATTTCACAATGAAATTTGTGTTTTATGCCAGTAAAGCTTTAACATGTTTTTTTGTTGATCCAGACTTTAATTTTAATTCATTTTCATGTGTGCTTTCAATTGTAGACTCCTATAAACTTGGGAAATATGTTTATGAAATAAAACTCTAGTTTTACTATAATATCTCAGGAGTACACCCTGGATGCCACTTGGTGTTTACGATCACAAGTGACCACAACCTAACCCATAAGATCGCACCTGCTGTGAGCATAGAACAAAACTGCTTATCAAAGATACATTTATGTGGAATAATTGAATATTCCATATGTTTTTATAATACTAAGACATAACTGAACTTTTAAATATAAAAAAACTGTCTAAACGTAATACTGTAAAGACTGACAATCAACTGAAAACTAGATAACTGTCTAAAAGCCTCTAACTGAATGACTATGGAGTTGATTGGATATGTCCCCAACTAACTCTGACTGACTACTTCATAGAAGTACTAAAATAAATAGAATAGGCCCTTGAAATATGAGGACTCACCACTGCTGCTACTACTGATACGCTGAAATGTCTAAGTGCGGTTGGAAGCTCAGCGTCCGAACCTATGATATGATGCATCATAGCATAAGAAATGAGTATGCATTCAGTACTTTAAATACACTGGTATGGTAGATAAGGTTAGGCTGATATACATGGGTTCATATGTATGAATAACTTCTAACTGAATAAATAGCATAAGATAACTGGATATGCATGCGTGAATGCTCTAAAATCAGAGAATACATGACCTAGCAGATAACATTATTCTAAAATTATTTGTAAACTAAAATACTAATATCTGATAACTAAATAACTGATAAACTGTAGGCTATGGTCAAGCAAAACTAAATTGAGTTCGAAACTGAATACTAAAATAGAAACTGTGGGAGGTATCATCTAACAGACATGCCCCAAACTGAACTGATAGAGGTCCAACCTGTGACCCCAGTTGTAAGGGTGGTAGTACAATGCCACGGATACTAACAATGGTTGTGGAGTCAGTCCTATTCTAACAGGTAACCCCTGAGTCAGTCCTATACTAATGAGTGATCCCTGAGAGTGTCAGTCCTAAAATATTGGGTGACATCTCATAACCTGGCTATATAGTTCTGGAACTTAGGGATTGCTTCTAAGGACCCAGTCCTAACTTATGGGTGATCCCCCATCCCTAGGTTTTCTCGGTGTTGAATCCTACTCCCAACTGAACTGACACTGATTACTGAATGGAACTAAGCTTAACTGAACCCATAACTAACTGTATTAACTAACTAAATGATATTTGTCATGGTATGACTGAAATCATTTTGTAGATACTAAAAAATAGGTAAAAAACTAAATTTTTGGTATTCATAACCCCAGGAATCGATCACTATAACAATAGGGACACATGAAAGCTTTGAAACTTTGGAAGGGAAATCATTGTTCACAATTTTTCACTTAAGCATTTAATCAAACACATGGGATACATGAGTTTAAATATGGGAATACCTTTAAACATGATGAGATAGCACGATCACATGACAAGATCATAAGATGAGGATTTATTCTGAATTCTCATGAACATGATAAGGAAACAACCATATTTAAAATATTCTGTAATGTATTCCACTTGTAAAAATTTATAATCTTAACTTGAAATTTAAATGGTAAGAAATTCATGGACTTAAGCATGGGAATGAGTGAAACATGTGGCATAGCTTAATTGTAATACTAAAATCATACTTAGCGATTAAACAATGAAATTTCATGCTTCAAACATATAAGGGTTGCTTTTAATGAAAATAGATTGTTAACATCATCTATAATCGGAATTCATAAAAGCTTCATGGAGATAAAACATTATAAATATGTAATTTCATAATTTAAAATATAAAAGATCGATTCTTGATGTTGGGCGTATTTATACCCCTAAAAACCATAATTTACCCATATTTTAGCTAAGTTTTGAGGATAAAATATATAATTCCTGCATTTTTAGTCCATTTTCCTTTAAGTGAGCTAACTTATGTGATTAACATGTTTTCAGGTATTAATGATGAAGATTTCAGCACTTTGTGGACCTTTGGGCAACAAAGGAAAACTTCATATAAGAAGGAAGGCAGCTTTTGGAAGCTTGTGGACTGAATGTGATGCATGGAGAACTTGTCCCGGGAAAAATCAATATTTCTAAAAACTTAGGGATGCAGCAGTAACTTAGTAGGACAAGGATGTTATAAAAACCCTATTTGCTGAATTTTTCAGCATTCTGGGATTCATTCATTCGATCACTTTTCATGATTCAGTTTACAGAATCTGTAAGTTTAAGACAGAGAAAAACGCTAAGGCTACCCGAGCGGCTAAAGGGAAGAAAAACGTCAACCTCTTGTTTGACGCCAACTTCATCCCCATCGTGAGATTATTCTAACTTTGGTATGATGATGATGTCTTCTTTGATTTCAGTTGTACTCATGAGTAGCTAAACTTCTGTGTTAGGGTTATGGAAACCTTGTAAGATACTATTTGTTGCTATCAGTTTGTGAATTCTTGATGTGTATGCTACTTATATCATTACTCTCTTCGTTTTAATTAAATTCTCATGGTTGCAAACATAGAGAATACGTCATTATAGCATTAACTTGTTCAAGAGAAAAGTTACATATTTGGAAAAGAGAGTGTGACAAGGAAATAAGGCTTCTAACCTCTATTTACACGTTAATGCCTTAACCGGATTAACTTCTTGGAGAATTTGTACCATTTGTTATACACTTTAGGCTCGGGAGAGATAAAGTGAAATAAATTCTTGATGGTTGGGAAACACTTGGATTTAGAATTAGAATACGATTCTCTATAAGTGCATGCATGTCTAAATTCCGCGTTACTCATAGTTAATAGAGAAGTAGAAACTACAAGGTGGACATAACCTTAACTTATTATTCTCTGTGATTAACCTTTACTAAACAAATCATTCATTCGTTACTTTGATTTTATTAATTCACGCCTAAATCAAAACCCCCCTTTTCCGTGGAACTTTCGACCAACAGTCTACTAACAATTGCAACACTTAGTGACCAAGTATTCCCTGTGGGATTCGACACCCAACCCAGTTGGTTTCTATATTTGACAGCGACCGTTTACACTTTCTAACGAGAGCTGTAGTTTGGGCGTTATCAAATTTTGGCGCCGTTGCCGGGGAATACGATTGTCAACTAAGTTTGTGATAGTTACTAGAACCTTTGGTCAAAGATTCTCGAATTTTACTTTTTGTTTGTTGTTTTTGTTTTGTTCAGGTTTGGGAGAGTGCATGTCAAATACACGAAGATCTGGTCAGCCATTATTACCCATAAATCCTGAACCACAACTTATTGGCAGAATGGATGCACAACGTAACTTTGAAAGAAGGGCTGCTCAACAGGAGCAGGCTAGGTTAGCTGCATTGGCAGCTGCTCAAGTGCATCAAAAGAATATTGATAACCCAGGTTAGGAAATAAATCCTGATGATGAGGACCTGGGTGATGATGAGTTACTTAATCCACGACGTGTAGATGAGGTGCAGCACCTGTGAACAGAAGAGATCGTCAAGCTAGAATGAGACCTGAACGTCTAGCTGTGCAGGCTCCTTTTGATGATGATGATGATGATTTGGATGGAGCTGGTGCCACAGGGGCTATTATTCTTCCGCCCTTGGCACCCGGAGCCAAGTTTAATATCACTAGCACCATGATCCAGCTGTTGCAACTCAAAGGGTTATTTGGTGGACTTGCAGGAGATGATCCGAATATGCATCTGATCAACTTTATCTCAATATGCAAGGCGTTTGACAATCCAGGGGTTGGACAGAATGCGATCCAGCTGCGCTTATTTCCATTGTCTCTATCTGGAGAGGCAACTCTATGGTTGAACGGGCTAACTCCTAACTCTATCACTAATTAGAGGCAACTGAAAGACACTTTCCTAGAAAGATTCTTTCCACCATCCAAGAGAGAACAATTATGAGATGAGATCAGTAATTTTCGACAGCTTCCAACTGAAGCTCTCCACGAAACATGGGAGAGGTTCAAGAAGAAGATTATGCGGTGCCCAAACCATCAGATGACCAATATCCACTTGATGGAAATATTATACAGGGCTTTGAACTCAGTGACTAAGCCAGTGGTTGATAATGTTGCGGGTGGGTCATTCATGGACCTTACCTTTATTGAGGCTGCTGATATGCTGGATCGTATGACAAAGCAAAGTAGATCTTGGAATACCAGGGATTCTGAGGTAGCAAGCTCTACTGTATCTACTGGCATGACAGCAGAACAGAGGCGAAAAGAAGAGGAACGTGACCAAGATATGGCTCACATGAAAACTCAGATGGACCTTCTTACCAAGCATTTATTATCAGGGAAGACAGAAAAGGTTAAGGCCGTTGTATCACAGGGAAGAGATGAATCCGATTCTGAGGAGGAAGCAAATTATTTGAATAATCAGGGGGTTTCCGAGGAAATGCCCAAGGAAACCAAGGTCGGAACTATTATGATAAATCCGTATACAAGAATAAGACTGACATGAGTGGTTTGTATGTTCCTCCTGGAAATCGTGAGGCTGCGGCATCTGGCTCTGGGAAGATGTCCATGGAAGATATGATGGCTAAGCAGTTGAAAGGAGTGGAGGCAACCAACACGGGAGTAACGGAGGTAAAAAATGATTTGTCCTCAATAAATCAATTGGTTGATTCTTATTCCACTTCAATAAAATAGTTGGAACAAAAATTGAGTCAACTATCAGCGACACTCAATCAACGAAAAGCTGACACCCTACCTAGCGACACCGTGCAAAATCCAAGGAATGATGGATCATGTATGGCTATTACTACCAGGAGTGGTAAGGTGTTGGAAAATCCATCCAAAGGCAAGCAGGTGGTTGATAATACAGAAAAGAATGTGATTAAAGCAGATTGTGATGATTCTGTAGAAGCTGAAAATCAGAATGAGAAGGTTCATGGCACTACACCTAGACGTCACCAGCCTGAAAAGATTGATAATCGGAAGCAAGATAAAATGGAAGTGGTGGAGAAAACTATTCCCCTTCCACCACCACCTTTTCCTCAGAGACTAAAGAAGAAAGTTGATGACACCAGGTTCAATAAATTCATGACTATGTTGAAGCAACTGACTATTAATGTTCCTTTGGTGGAGGCGCTGGAACAGATGCCTGGGTACGCTAAATTCATGAAGGACCTTTTGACAAAGAAGCGGGAAGCAAACTATGAGCTGGAAGATAATGTTCATCATTGCAGTGCAATTGCTACAAGATCCTTAGTTCAGAAGAAGGCAGATCCTGGTGCTTTCACTATTCCTTGCACGGTTGGATCTTTGGATTTTGCTACGGCATTGTGCGATTTGGGAGCTAGCATCAATTTGATGCCGCTATCTATTTACAGAAAGTTAGGGTTGGGTGATCCTACACCAACCAATATGCGGCTCATGATGGTAGATAGGTCGGTAAAATGACCTGTTGGTATCTTATATGATGTATTGGTGAAGGTTTCCACCTTTATTTTTCCTGCATACTTTGTTATTTTGAATTGTGAGGTGGATTCTGAATTTCCCATAATCTTGGGGCATCTTTTCCTTGCGACAGGAAGTATGCTTATTGATTTAAGAGCTAATGAGCTTTTATTTTGGATGAATGATAAAGTGGTTCGTTTTGATGTATGCAAATCAATGAAGCAGCCAAATAATATCAATGTGTTTTCTATAGCTGATGTTTATCATGAGGATGAGAAGGAACTATCGTTAGAAAAGCAGTCTACTGTTGAACCATTGTCTGCTGAGCGTTTGAATTTTGAGCTTGAGGATGTAGAAGATTATGAAGAAACTATTTGTGCTCTAACAGGAATAGGGTCCTATTCTCATGCTCCTAAGAAGCTGGACCTTGATCTTATGAATCGATCCTCACCACCAGCAAAACCATCCATTGAAGAGCCACCAGTGCTAGAATTGGAAGATCTACCCAGTCACCTAAAGTATGCATTTTTGGGAAGTGGTGATACACTTCCGATTATTGTTGTGGATGATTTAGGTGAACAACAAGTAGAGGCTCTCATTTCTGTTCTAAAGAGGTACAAGAGAGCTATTGATTGGACTATTGATGATATAATTGGTATTCCTCCTGGGATAGGTATGCACAAGATTCATCTCGAAGAAGATTGCATGCCCACAATTAAGCATCAGCGTCGTCTGAATCCATTCAGAAAATGATGCACCATATATCTCGATGAAGTCTAAGTAATCGAGATAACTATGTCGTACCACGACAATAAATCAAGCGCTATATAGGAGGCAACCCATCATTTTAAATCATTTTATTTTATTAGGAGTTTGTTTTGTTAAATTAAAATCCAAAAAGAAGAGTCGAGCCACGACCAAAACTAAGGCGCTTGGTGGGAGGCAACCCATCCTTCTAATCGTTTTTGTTGTTTTTGATTAAGTGTAGGTGCAAGACGTACAAAGGAGGGGATTAGTCCTAAAATTTTGATTTAAAAGTGAGCCATTCTAAGGGTGGTAAGCTAGGAATGATGGAGCAAATGCTATTGGTTAGGCATTGCTTATGCTTATCTAGGCAATGGACAAGGCAAGGCCTATGCTAATCTAGGCAATGGACAAGGCAAGTCCTATGCTAATCTAGGCAATGGACAAGGCAAGTCCTATACCATTGCCTATGCTCACTGCCTCACATAGGCAACGGACAAGGCATTGCCTATACAAATCTAGGCAATACCATAGGCGCCGCCTATGTAAATCTAGGAAATACCATAGGCTCCGCCTATGCCATTGCCTATGCTCACTGTTTCAACAAGGCATTGACAAAGGCGCCGCCTATGCTAAGCATAGGCAAAGCATTAGGCGCCGCCTACTTATGCATTTTTGTCTCCTAACCCGATTTTACATGGATCAAACCCGACCCATGGCTTAGGCTATAAATAGATCTTCACCCTTAGAACAAAATGCAATTGTTTGCTCCATATAGGCTCCGCCCAAGCTTCCCCATTCTCTCAAAATTTTTCTTTTTACTCATCTAATCTTGCAAGCTCATCTTCTGAATCCATCATCACGTAAGTTATTCTTTTATATTCTGTAGTTGTTGAAATGCTACGTTTATAATGTTTTATTAGATTTTGAAGTGGTGCGGTGATTAGAATGTGGTTGGTTTGTTATGATACATCTAGTTGCGTGAAAGAATATGTGTGGGTGTTCTTGAATTTGTTCCGACTTGTATTTGATTGTTATACACTGTCATAGTTTTATGAAGTCAAAATTGTGAAGTTAATACATAGTCTTGTAAGTTGAAAGCTTGAATGTTTGAATGACTCGTTCGTCAAGATAAAGATCATGATTGACCACAAGTATGAGACGTGGTGATTATTTCTATGCATTAACTTGATACAATCTCTATGTGGTAGTCTTGTTCAAAAAGTGCATTAATCTAATGAAATAACGTTGGAAAGGATAGTCAAGATTACATGAGAATATGACAGTGCTAAACATATTGTTGGAACATATCGCCTAAATGTATGTCGATGAAGTCTGAGTAATCGACATTACTCACTTAATTAGTCTTGGCAAACAAATTAAGTATGGGGTGGTGCCATTACTATTTGTTTTTTGATTGAATCTTCTAAGATGAAGCTAACATGACTCTATTTTGATCTCAGGTAGAATGGCTCCAAAAGGACACAAGGAAAAGAAAAAGTGTCCACCTCACAGAAAGGTCAGAAACGGTCAAGAAAAGAGCAAGCGGAGTCCTCCTCTTTGCAAGTACCTCGACACACTTTCAGGATAAAATAGGTCCTAGAGGAGGAAGGAAAGGAGTGGTACAAGAACAACAAAGTAAAAAAATATGATCACGTGGATTTGATACAGAAGGAGAGTCTAGCAAAGAGAGAGCCCCGCATTTTAGCTAAAATCATGGCACTAAATCTTGATTTCATTTTTTGAGATATGGGGGAATTCAATCTTGATCTAACATGAGAGTTTTATGCCAATTGGTCCCCAAAGACTACCGGAAGTTAAGTGAAGATTCGGGGCTAAGTCTAGCAACTGAATGCGGAGTTTTTCAACTCTTTTCTGGGTCTTCCATCTGTGGATCCATCACCGCTCAAGGACCTTTATCACAGAACTCCCTATAGGGTAATCAGACACACACTGTGCAGAACAAGGTCCATGGACCGGTGGAGTCGTCACAAGGATAACAGTCAGCACAATACCTTCCCGTATGCTTTCTTGAAAAGAGAAGCTCGTATATGGTTGAGGATAGTCAACTCTTGCCTGATTCCTGGGACACAGTACACAAAGATCACACGTGATAGAGTATGTTTGGTGTATGCTCTGATGACTAATATTCCCATCAATATTGGTGTGGTTATACGATCGTCAATGCGTAAGGCTAGGCTGCACAAAAGGTCCCATTTCAACTTTGGCAATTTGTTGACTGCAATCTTAAGGAAGGAGCACATTGAAGAGGAACCTGTAGATCATAATCTTCCACACAACCCGAAGAAGGTTGATCTTACGAAAGTTAAAGAACCTAAAACTGGTCATGGCATCAACCTTACCACTGCAGAAAGACATGCTCGGGATGAAAGTTTCTTTCGCCATCTATATGGAATGACTCGGTTCACCATGATGAGTGGGGGTTGGGTTCCGACTGATGCAGAGCTTCAGCAGGTGGATTATGACTACCCGATGAATGAGCATGCGTGGGCTATGTGTGGAGTAGGGGTACATTTTGAGGAACCTCTCGATGACGACGTGCCGACTGACGACAATCGCCGGATGTCAGACTCAGACGTGGAGGACAACTCTGATGATGACGACTCTGAAGATGATTCAGACACAGGGGGTATGACCCCAGACATAGAGGAAGAGTCCGACTAATTAGGTTCTCCTTATTTATTTTCCACTGAGGGCAGTGTGTCCAGTCTAAGTGTGGGGTGCTGGTATTTGTATGTTGTATGGTACTTCTTTGCCTACATTTATTCTTGTTTTTGCTAATTAGTCGTAATTAGTTGGTTAAATTTTTCGAATTTTTTTTTAGATTTTGCATGAAATTGTTCTGATAGACGGCATAGTAGTATAACAAGAGTTTGTGCTAAATCATAACTATTGAGACATTTAGGCTCTACGTGTGACTCACTGTGTGATAATTATGTGGTTTAATTCATTCATCTGTTGGTCAAGAGTCTATACTGCTCCCAATAAAGTTGACCATGTTCCTTGTGTGTGTGAGGTTATAGTATATTCTGTGTTGTGACTGATGCTAGAACTTTTCTGGTGTGTTTGTAAAGTGAAATAAAGAGTGTGAGTTTAGGACATGATTTAGGCATTTATTTGGCAGCCTGTAATTGTTTACCTTCTTTTTACCTACCTTTGTACATTATCCTAGTGAACCCTCTTTGATCCTTTAGCTATTTTCTTTGGCAGCCTCATATGTAGCCTAATCCATTTTTTTCAAGACCATAATTTGATCCAAACTCCTAAGCGCTTTAAAATTGTAGAATTATGTGGAAAAATAAAAGGAGAATGGTGAAAGTGATGCCTCAGGGTGTATTGGTACTTGAAATTGTTGTGAAAAGAGTGGCTATTATACGGATGCTTGATTAATATAAAATATATATATATATATATATATAAAAAAAATTAGAAAAACAAAAAGATTGTTGTGTTTATGATTGAATAACAAAATGGGTGAAAAGGGGTTGGTAGATGAAAAAGAGGTAGAGTGGTTGTTTAAAAGAGAGTGTTAATGACATAACGTAGTGTATTAAAGCGCTTAGGGAACATAGTCACTATTTCTGGCCAAAATAGTCCTACCTGTCCCTTAGCCTACATTACAACCTGTAAATACCTATTTGATCCTAATCTTAGCATTCCGTTATTAGTAGAGCATTACACTAAGGGCAAGCCTATGGTCATCAGTTGCAACATAAGAATTCTTTGTGAGAAGTGAGAGCAAGGAGAGTCTTATACCCATGTTTCGAATAATGCAAAACTTTTGAGTGATTATGGGTGATATCTTGTGTGAGACACACATGGTTGATGATATTTGGGTAGTGTTATATGATTCTTTGTGGCTTAACTTGTGGATACGAATTAACCATCCTCACGAGTCTATGTTGGAGGTTGAATTGTTTCTAGGAGTGATCAAGAAACCTACTCTTTGTTAATGATTGTCATGCATGTCTTGTTGAACATTTTGTGTTGCTACTGTGAAATTCTAGTTAGATGTTTGCATGGACGTAATATTTTGTTCGAGGACGAACAAATATTTAAGTGTGGGGTGGTGATGTTGGGCGTATTTATACCCCTAAGAACCATAATTTACCCATATTTTAGCTAAGTTTTGAGGATAAAATATATAATTCCTGCACTTTTAGTCCATTTTCCTTTAAGTTAGCTAACCTATGTGATTAGCATGTTTTCAGGTATTAATGATGAAGATTTCCGCACTTTGTGGACCTTTGGGCAGCAAAGGAAAACTTCATATAAGAGGGGAGGCGGCTTTTGGAAGCTTGTGGACTGAATGTGATGCATGTAGAACTTGTCCCGGGCAAAATCAGTATTTCTAAATACTTAGGGATGCAGCAGTAACTTAGTAGGACAAGGATGTTATAAAAACCCTATTTGCTGAATTTTTCAGCATTCTGGGATTCATTCATTCGATCACTTTTCATGATTCGGTTTACAGAATCTGTAAGTTTAAGACAGAGAAAAACGCTAAGGCTACACGAACGGCTAAAGGGAAGAAAAACGTGAACCTCTTGTTTGACGCCAACTTCATCCCCATCGTGAGATTATTCTAACTTTGGTATGATGATGATGTCTTCTTTGATTTCAGTTGTACTCATGAGTAGCTAAACTTCTCTGTTAGGGTTATGGAAACCTTGTAAGATACTATTTGTTGCTATCAGTTTGTGAATTCTTGATGTGTATGCTACTTATATCATTACTCTCTTCGTTTTAATTAAATTCTTATGGTTGCAAACATAGAGAATACGCCATTATAGCATTAACTTGTTCAAGAGAAAAGTTACATGTTTGGAAAAGAGAGTGTGACAAGGAAATAGGGCTTCTAACCTCTATTTACACGTTAATGCCTTAACCGGATTAACTTCTTGGAGAATTTGTACCATTTGTTATACACTTTAGGCTCGGGAGAGCTAAAGTGAAATAAATCCTTGATGGTTGGGAAACACTTGGATTTAGAATTAGAATACGATTCTCTATAAGTGCATGCATGTCTAAATTTCGCGTTACTCATAGTTAATAGAGAAGTAGAAACTACAAGGTGGACATAACCCTAACTTATTATTCTCTGTGATTAACCTTTACTAAACAAATCATTCATTCGTTACTTTGATATTATTAATTCACGCCTAAATAAAAAAAAAACCTTTTCCGTGGAACTTTCGACCAACAGTCTACTAACAATTGCAACACTTAGTGACCAAGTATTCCCTGTGGGATTCGACACCCAACCCAGTTGGGTTCTATATTTGACAGCGACCGCTTACACTTTCTAACGAGATCTGTAGTTTGGGCGTTATCAATTCTTGGACTCCATGGGTGAAAAGGACCCATGGATGAACATCTAACATACCTCTAAGGATTAAATCCTAAAGAATATCACAAGCTTGAATGTTCTTGGCTTGGAAACCCAAACTCTTGATATTTCTTGGATGGGGAGATGGTTTAACTTGATGAACAATTAAAGAGTTTAGGGTTTCTTGTTGAATGAAATTGGGGAATGTGGGCAAAATATGCCCTTTCAGCTATTTAATACTACATTTTCATGATTTGGGGCGGTGGAAAAAGACTACTAGAATGTCTTTGGGGCTCTTACCGCAATGTGCCAAGGATTCCACCGCAATATCCACTGCGACACGATACAATCACAGTGAGCTGCTATTTTTGAAATCCAAACGTGG
Source organism: Capsicum pubescens (assembly GCA_030864215.1). Classification (NCBI taxonomy): domain Eukaryota; kingdom Viridiplantae; phylum Streptophyta; class Magnoliopsida; order Solanales; family Solanaceae; genus Capsicum; species Capsicum pubescens. The sequence goes on from CM061547.1 coordinate 143,739,032, forward strand.
TCCAAACCTCATCCAAAAAATCCAAAACTTACGAGAGACATGCTATTTACATCCTTGAACATGAATCAACTCAAAAACATACGTCTCGGGGTCGGGAAGGTCAATTTAGAAATCATCAATGTTAAGAGGACAAAAATAAAACTAAGTTTCCTACACTTTGCTAAATTTTCAGCTTCTAAGCCTCTTGTGCATGTACTAAAAGTTGAACTAAACTAAGAAAAGTATGGGGTATTACAATACCTCCCCCTTGGTAACATTCTTCCTCGAATGAGACTGATTAAGATGAGAGCACAGAAGGAACTAAGATTACATACTGAACATGCATAACTGTAAACATGATTACATAACTGAGTCTGAAACATGGTGACTGACTGAACTGATTCGGGAATGCATGCAACGACATGAAGGTGATTATATGACTAAGATAGAAATAAGAGAGTCAACTTATGAGTAACCTGCCTCAGGATGGATATGGTTTTGTGGAGAAAAGTTGAGAGATTTAGTACATAAAAGCTCGAGGGTGTTACAACATCTCCCCCTTGGGATAGTTTGTCTCCCGAATGATACTGGTTTGACTGAAATACTAAGGAAAGACTGAGATAATGCATAGGAATCTTATGAAATGAATCATGATAGAATATCTAGAATCTTAAATTGAGGCCTGAGAAACAGAGTATCAATGACATGAATTCATCAAGAAGTCAAATCTGAGGATATACATAACAAAAATATAAATTTCGCTGATCATTGAAAGTGTAGCCTGAATACTGGAATTGAACATTCTGTAAAGCATGAGTAATTGAGTCATAATCTATATGACCTGATTTTAGAGTTTGTAAATTCATGGAACATGATTCTTACTGCTGAGTAAATTGGAACTCCTTATACTAGGGACTGGAAGTGTACAAAATTTTTTGTGATGTTCATGAACATGATCATAGAGTTGGTATGTCAGACATGAGTAGATATCATGATGACTGAAAACCTTGCACTGAGATAAGAATGTATTGGTCATTTTCCTCTCAAGTTTTGTTCTACACCACGCTGGCATCACTACTAGAACCAGAGAGCCTGACTTGGTTACTTGTTCTATCATCTTCCCTTAGATTAAAGTCATCACTCTAAATCTGGGAACCACTTAATCAACATCTGTAAACTGAACTATCACTTCTTTACTCTAGAATCTGGGGTATAATACTATGCATAACTGGTAAACTAACCCTAAATGACTGTGCCCGATAATGTAAAACTTATTGTTGATAATTTCTTCTAAGATACAACTCCTAGCCCTCTATAGCCCCAACGATCATCATGTAACAACTTAAAATTGACAAACTTAGAATTTTTAACTCTTCTTTCTATTAGCTCAACCTTCAAAGATTCAAACTTAGCTTTTAACACATAACATAGATATCCCCAAATCATTAATAACCATACTACTTTCATCATATCCCACAAATATCACATCCCTAACATAAGTTTCGAATCAAAAAACCTAAATTGTTTCATACACTGCTTCAAGCCTACTGATTCACCTTTCATCCAACTAGCCCCATGATATATAATTTGCTCAAATTAAAATAACACCATCCCAACTCTAGTACTATTGCTAAACTCTGAGTTTCATACCTCTAATTCTAAATCATATGTTATCATACGATTCTAAGAAATATCTGTAAACACTGAGGTACTACCCCTCCATTCAATGATCGATTAATTTGGAAACTTAAACTGAATAGCTCTATTTCTGAAATCAACTTAAGTGATTTTCTGGGATACTGAAATCGGCAGTTTCTGTATACTCGTCTTTCCAAGATAGATTTACCCACTGAGGTAGAGACTGAAAAGGGCTCTACTAAGATTTCTAGACTGACACTGAACTCGAAGCTAAATAGGGGTTATGAAGAGGATGTAAAGTTTTGTGATCTACCAAAACATACACTAGAATATGCTTGGCCTGTGACGTACCTGTAATCACATCAGGAGAACTTTCCTTATCATGTCAAGACTGGAGTGCATAAAGTCTATTCAGACATTAACCACTGGTGGCACTGAAAGTGGTGCCCTGTTGAGTTAGGCAATTGGATAGAACTGGAGGATGGTTGGACTGACCCTGCTGACATAAATCTTTTCCTCTCATAGAAATTACACGACATTCCTAAAATATGTGTCCTGGATTACCACAACCAAAACACACATCACTGCCAGCTCTACACACACCTAGGTGATTTATACTATATTCTTTGCAAAGCAGATGGGTATGACCATTGTTCCCACTACCCTGGTCTTAGGGCCTAAAACCTTATTCCAACTATCATTCCTAAACTTTGGTACTTGTGCACTAGATATAGATAAATTTGGGGCTAAAAACTTCTGACTGAACTGAGAAGGGCTACCACCCTCTTACCTTGGTTGAGAAAAATTACAACTACCTGTCCTAGCCCTCTTATTCTCTCTTTCCTTCTCCTGAGCTTTCTCCTCCTTAATCTACTGATCATAATCCATGAGTCTAGAAAAGTACAAATACTTAATCAACATAGCAGTCCTACACTATCAGCTACACCAAAAACAAACTTACTCATTCTAGACCTATTATCTGACACCACATTAGGAGCATACCTAGCCAACTGGGTAAACTTAAAAAAATACCCCCTCACACTCATATTACCCTCATTCAAATTGATACTTAGATTCTCTTATCACCATGGGGAAGAACCTATCTTAAAAGGCTATAGCAAAATCCTCCCACTCAATACATCCTGCATCTATGCCTCTATCTCCCTTCCACTACTTATACCAGGTGTGAGCTACATTTTGCAAATGGTAAGCACCTAACTCTGAATTCTCACTAGAAGTCACACCGATAATGTTAGTTACTTTTTGAACCATGTGGAGGAACTTCTGTGGATCCTTATCTAGATTGGATCCCAAAAATAATGTAGGGTTCATTCGGGTGAAATCTCAAATCCTAGCTGCGATGATATTAGCTACTGGATTGACTAGGATAGAAGCCTGCTGATTATTATAAGTTGTTACTAAGTGAAATAGAGTGGTGAATACAACTCTGAATTCATCATGAGAAACAAGCTCATTTAGGGGATATTCCTGAATAGGTGAAGGTACGGGCTGATTCCTATTTCTCCTTCCGTCAGTCTTTTTGGAAGGAATGTTCTATAAACGGGAAGAAGATTATATTATAAAGAGTGTTTAAATTGAGCTCATACTCAGTCGCACAACATGAATACTGAAAGAAGGGAAAAATTTTCTAAAATGTTTTGTAGCCTCTTGTTCATAAATGTGGCACGCTTCACATCCATGCACAAAACTCTACTCAATGCGGCTTTTAGACTCCCTAGGATACATTAAAACCATAGGATATGATACCATGTTTGTAAAACCCCAGGAGTACACCCTAGATCCCACAAGGGTTACAGTCATAAGTGATCACAAGCTAACCCACGAGATGGTACCTTTTATGAGCACTGAACGAAACTACTTATAAAAGATACACATATGCGGAATAACTGAATATGCCATAAGGTTTTATAATACTAAGAAATTACTGAACTCTTAAATCTGAAACAACTATCTGAAAGTAATAACGCAAAGACTGACAATCAACTAAAAATTAGACGATTGTCTGAAAGTATCTGAAAGTCTCTAACTGAATGACTGTGGAATTGATGAGACATTTCCTCAACTAAATCTGAATGACTACTAGACTAAAGACTAAAACAAATAGAATGGGTAGTTTGCATCCACCTCTGCTGATTGCAAATCCATGAGCTAGCTATGTATTTTTATTTTCTTTTGTTTTTACTCTTCACTTATCCAAACTACTACTTTTAGATGCGTCTTTACTTTTAGATTCCAAGTTTTACTACTCATATCCTATACATATTAGAGTCATATTTTCATTTCATTTATCAGAGTTATTGTTTTCCAGTATAGTAGTCTGCATCTTGTACATAATCGAGTCGTAGTTACTTTCATAGACGTTAGAACAAATATATGTTGTGTCCTTAGATCCTTAGCACAAATATATCGAGTCAGTCCATAAAAATACAAAAAGATTTTCATTTTATGAACTCATTTCCATTGATCCTTAGAACAAATACATCGAGTCTACATAGTCCAAAAAAAGCCAAAAATAAGTCTACCACAAAGTCCTCGTCCAGTTCATATAATCATGTAGTCAATATAAACATGTCAACCACTCCTAATGATACGTTGCCATGTAACCTTGACTATACATATGAAGTAGAGGTGTTATCATCATAATAACGGATATGTACCACACCTTTACAAAACCCCTATAGAACTGTTGCTAGAATGGTATGCAATCCCTAGATGAAAATCCACTCTACGGTCCAAGTAAAGACCAAGGGAGCTAAGGAATACGTTGTTGCAACACTACTTGTTCAACATCCTACTCTGGCCACTCCAGAGGTAAAATTCATATCACTACAGATGACAGAGGACTTTTCAAAGAAATGGGAAAGTCTTGGATTTACTCATCTCTATATTGGTGTTGTGCGAATTGGTTTAACATATCAGGGGAGAAAAGGCCGGCCAGTTGTGGCGAATCTTTCACTTCTTGATAAAAGATCCAATAAGTACCAACTTGCGAATTTGAGTACATCAAAGATTCTTCTGGAAGATGGTACAATCTTTGTCACCATGTTCCCCGACTTTAACATGCCGTTAGCTGATCCACATCTAATAAAGGCGTTGAAGGTCCAGGTCTAGATTCTCGATGCTCAACAGGATAGAGATACCGATCAAGAAACTCTCCACTGTCAGGTAGCCTGGCGTGTTCAAAACTATGACATGAACCTACTTCCTTCAAGTGGCGAGAACTTTCTATTTTTGACTATTGATGCAACAGATAAAACCACATAGTGCAAAAAGTTTTCGGGAAACATATCTAGAGATGAACTAGTCAGTACTATCCCAGCTTCATGGGTCACTAAATATGAGAATTTGAGAGTATATCCTCAACATCTCAAGTCTATTGAAAATTCCAACTAGCACTATCTCAAAAGACCACCCAAAACCACCTTATATATCCCTATGTACATCCCAAATAATGATATTTTGGATGTAAAAGACCCGAATACCATCATCAAGTTCCTCACTGGATTTATGAGACAACATGATTGGATAAAGAACTTCAATCATGAGGGTCATAGTCTGATGTGGTGTAAATGCCCTTTCTCAGGGCATTACCCATGGAAGGCTGATTATGACTGTAGAATTTGCACAAGAAGAGCTACTACAGCTACTCATGGCGAGATGATTCTAACGCCCCTCTCTACATCTAGTCACATATATTCTTACCTGTTAAACCATTGATATGAAGAGGATAACAATTCCCAAGATCAAAAATCACCATCTGTTATCCAATCATAAAGTGCTTCAGCTACCCCCCAACACGCCATACTTATCAAAACACTAGAAAATAGGCTACAAGCTATACAGGCTGAAAAATGCCCACTCGGATCCTCAATACTACATTTTCGTGACCAAAAATGAAAATAAATGGCCTCATTAGAAAAATAGGTCCATCTCCTAAAATACAATCCTGACAAACTCCAAAATGCCTCAAAAACAATCGTATTTCCCAAAACATATCCTTCACAAGGTTTAGTCTAACCTTTTTCCACCATTTCACCTCGTCCATCCATACCAACATTATTCCCTTCAGCTCCCAAAGATGAACAGGAGGATTTCAACATCGTTGGGTTTGTATGGTAGAAGAAAGATGCCATAGCATCCCAAAAGAAATACGACCCTACCAATGCCAGAGTATCTACCGTATTCCCACATGGATATTCTCCACAAAGAATAAACCAACTTTCTCCACCTTGTTCATCTATGCGATTTACTTCACCTCCAGAAAATGAATGGATAAAGAGAGATGCCATGACACAAAGGGTCGAGAAGATAATGTATTCTAGCCAGGTTTCCTATGATGCTGATAAAATGGTATCAACACATGCTCCAGTCGACCATAGTCCAGTAGTTGTAGTCTCAGATGATGATCTTGAGATCAAGAGAACAGATATGCAGTATGATGATCCATTAGAGGCTACTTTTATTTAGAGAGAATTGCAAGATTTTGATCCTGAAGAACAATTGCAGGACAACAACAAAGACAAAGTTGATTGAGCATATGATGATCACAACCTGTGAATGAGATTCCTGCCATAATGGTGAACAAGTCTCTCTAAAGAAGTGCATTCTAAAAAAAATAACAAGGTTGTTAACTTGGCCAACCTTAGTGAAGTTGACCCAAGTGTTGTTGTTCTAAAGCATGATAAGCTTATGTCAAAAAATTCAAATCTTCATATAGGCTCCTATCCTTCAGAGAAGCATAAGAAAACTTTATTTGGAAACACCATGTCGGATGAATGTTCCCAATTCATCCACTATTATGATGTGCATAATGATTTAGCTCTTAAGCTAGAAGGGTCTTCTCAGCCGTCATGATGTCAGGCAAGGCACACGAAATACATGCAGTTCAGATGGACCAAAAAGAAGAAACCGCCAGACAAGAAACAATTGAGAAACAAAGATGAGAAATCCTCCAAAAAGACAGATCCAGGAAAACACAAATTCTTTATCTTCCATGGAAAAGGACACCTTGCAAAGGGATGTCTCAAGTTCAGAAAGGCAAAGAGGGAAGCTTGTCTTAAAGATATTGCTAACCCTCATTCGGCTGCAAAAGACATTCCTAGATCTACTTTCAATACAGAGAATAAAATATCTGAGGACATATTAATCAATGGCCAACCACCATCTCTCTTTAGTCGATAGTCATCTGGTGCTAATGATGAGTTTTGTGCTAATAAATGTTCCAAGAACGACGAAGATGCTTTGCAGCAATCAATCCAATTCCCTGAGGAGGAATGTCGATCTATGCTACAGAAGCACTCCAACAATCTAGCGGTCTCTCTATTAGTCTCTGAGCAATACGAGTTGACTAGTGATCCAGTCCCAGAAAGAAGACAAGATCCAATGACAGAGATAGAGGAAATCCTTACTACAACTCTATCCCTACCTCTGGACTTTAGAACTTTCATGATGATGAAGAATCTAGCTGACGAAAAACAATACAGGACACTCTCAAATTGCACTTCAAGATTCTCCAAAATCCTCAAGTACTGGTGGAATACACTTGGGATTATAGATAAAACGAATTGTCCAACATTCCAAGACTCTACCATCAGCAATAGAATCCTTCTACAACACTTTTAAAAAGACGCACAGGAAGGTCATCTTTATGGCCTTGAATAGTCTATGCAAGAAGAGATCTATACTGAAGAAGATCATAGAGAACTACCCAGTTCTTGATCCTTATTACAACAGGAATAATATTGTTGTGAGAGCATTTGTGTTGAACATGAGAGATAAAGCTATTCCAGATGTGTTTAACATGAGAGATTGATTAGCCGATTTTTGGTTGTCATCTTCAGTGTTGGTATTGATTTCTCCTGATTCCGCATTCACATCTACAGATAAGATGGTGTCCTCCATCAATTCTTCTTCTAGTGAGACAAGATTATATTGGTGTTCATAAATAACTTCAGAAGAGTACTTACAAAATTCACAATATTGTTCTCCTCAATCTTTGATGGAAAAAATGAAAACTGATAATCAACACTCCCTCTTTGGATTCAAATCTCAATGAAAATTAATGCAAAACTCTTAATAGAGAAAAAAGCATGAAACTGAAGACAAAAAAGACCCTGCTAAACCCTAATACTTTGTATTTATATGTTCCCCACTAAAATTATTTAAAATTCAAAATTATAAAATTTACGTCCAAAGTGACAGCCAAATTGGTGGTCCATCGCGAGGTTGATGGTCCACCATTAGTCCTGTCACTACTGATATGGGAAGGTTGTTTTCTAGATAAGACTAACGGCCAACTTGGTGGTCCGTCATAAGTATGACGGTCCACCATTTAGTGTGTCTCTAATTCCTTCAGGGATCCAGGTTCTGGATGAAGTTGATGGCCAATTTGGTGGTTCATCGTAAGAATAACGGTCCACCATTTGGTTCGTCGCTGAGTCCTTCATGGAAACTGGTTCTGGATAACGCTGATGGCCAACTTGGTGGTCCGTCGTAAGACTGACGGTCTGTTATTTGGTCCATCGCTGAGTCCTTCATAGAGCCTGGTTCTGGATAATGCTGATGGCTAACTTAGTGGTCCGTCGTAAGATTGATGATCCATTATTTGGTCCATCGCTGTAAGACCTGAAGTCTTGGGTTTTGTTTATGCTTGACGGTCAGGTTGGTGATCCATCGCAAGATTGACGGTCCACCATTTTGACCGTCAGTATTGTTTTCTTACCACTTTTCTGAGACTTTCTCATCATCTCACTCCTTGCCTCGAAACATTAAAAACCAACTTTAAAAACAACCTTAGTTTCTTGATAACATAAAACTTTCTCAAGACAAAGATGGAAAATATTTCATCGAAAGCCAAAACATCAACACCCTTAACTTAAGATCATTGCTTGTCCTCAAGAAACTCAGCATCCAATTGCATACATGAACCATATCATGACAAGAAACCAACTAATGAATCACTTTGACGCGACCATTCACTTATATGAATTTCAACCAGCAGGTTCTACACCCAGCATTGATTATAATTTGGCACACACAAACATGGATGTCATGTCCCACAGCGAACAACAGAACTAAGCAAAACTCTATTTTCCCACACAATAATGAAGTCCACCACTCTTTATACTGTGTGGACACAATCTAAACTCTCACACTCCTCAAACAAGTTACAAGCATAGCCCAGGTACCCATAGGCTTGCCCTTGCCATTTAACACAACCTTAAAGCTTATTTGTTAGGATCAAATAGGTCTTTTCTAGGCTTGTAATAAGGCTTCAGGCTAAATGAGGGTACTCTTTTGGGTAAAGTCACTCAATAGGGTTTAACTCTCCTTGCCCTAGCAACTTTTCATCCCCTAAGATGCTACTTTAATTAACTTGCTTACAATCACCCTTAATCAATTCTATATTTTTTTTTAGCATCAGCCACCCTCAACTTATGTTGATGCAGTAAGCAGAGGTGCATAATATCTTTGGATAGATCAGGGCCAAATGCCTTTAAACTATATTCTAAACCAACTTTCCACTGGGTGCTTGCATTTTTACAATAGCCACCCTCAACTTAGGTGTTTTTCCTAAGTTGAGGTACACAGTGCGTAATATTGGGCCAGGGCCAGAGTTAAATGCTAATGCCCTACGAAGAGTTAATTATAGTTATAGGAAATAAATAAAACTACTGAAAATCTCAAAAAGGGTTCGAGTGAGAGAAAAATCTTAGAGGTTAATTATTTATGTTAAGTTGACTAAAAATACAAAGGGGGCCTATCATCCTATCCTATTGAATCAGTTAGAGAACAATATCAATGACTCGAGAAAGTTATAGGCACTACACTATGAAAGACTCAAGACAAAACCTCACATAAAGTGGCAACTGAGTTAAACTTCGTTTGCTGCTCTTAGGATTTCCATCACATAATTCATGCACCTCTTTCATGTTAATGCCAAATGTAGACTCACTGAAGGTTATGCACATATGCTACATGATTAGAGTAAATAATTACATATTCATGCTCATAGTCTTATGCCAACACCATTCATTATTCATATCTACAAAGAGATACTGAAACAGGGAAATTTTTTATAAATAACATCAAACATAGATATTTACATCACAAGCTTAGAAAATTAGAGTTGAAAAAATAAAAACACCCTAGATATGCCGATTCCACTAGATAGAATATAGAGGGAAAAGAGATCGGCAACACAACCTACCATGGTACAAGTATAAGTACACCCACCCTCACATAAAAATAGATTCATTGTCCTCAAAGAATTGATTTAAAGTACAAGGAAATGGTTTTACTTCTTTTGCCTCTTATTCATCTGAGGCATCTGTGAAGTGTTGCGAGGTTGTTGCATCTTCACCTGATGCAATATTGTCCCCTATGGTGGTAGGGGCGCTCATAACCTCACCCTCCAAGGTTGGAGGAATCCCCTATCGAACAGATCATGTACTGTGCCCCCTTGTTGGGGCAGCACTTGTGGATACCCCTGCTGCTTTGTCTTCTTCTTTCTTTCTCCTCTTTTCTTTATCCTTCAACAACATTTTCTGAGCTCTCTTAATATCATGTTGTTCTCATTGTTCTGGTGTGATTTTTGCTCTCTTTCTCCTCTTTTCTTCTTTCCTTACAACTTTTTCATCCATTTACTCATTTTCTTTGTTCTTCACTAGTCTACCCATCAAGTCCATAATACCTTCATCAACATAACTTTATACCAATGTTGGATCAAAAATAGGCTATTGTGGCTGCTTATTCTTCAGCTCTGCAAAGTGCGCCTTTGCTTGTTCAAATTCAACCATCAGCTAGACAAGGTTAGGGAGGGATAGTCAATTGAGCCTTTTTTTGATACGAAGTTCCATAGTGTCCATCCTAGTATGAATGGTTTGGTATGGACGAATTGCATCAGCCACAATTTTATCAATAAAATGTTTGAAGTCTGCAGCCCACTTATCTAGTTGTCTTTGAAACTTTTTTTGCATCTTTATTGACTTAGCAAAATTTTTTGGTGTGAACTTGTCTTCAGTAAAATCTTCTCCACCCAATTATTGTGCGGAACCTGACCCTGCAGATGTGCCTTGGGGTACGTACTTAGGTGGCACATAGGTGGTAATAGGCAACGACATATCTGTGGGAATATTTATAGTATCAGGAGCTAGTGCAAATTGAGTCTGGTAAATTGGAGGCTCTGTGACACGCATCTCAAATTTCGAGTTATTTTTCAACTTCTTAAGGTATTGTTTGTGTACAGCCTGGATTTTATTGTCTACTCTAGGAATTAAGGGCACACCAGCCTGTCTGCATAAAATTGTGATTAAGCAGGGAAATGGCAATGCACTAGAAATTTTATGTGCCCTCACAAACATCTCAACTGTAATTATCTGGATAAATTTAATTTGACGCCCTGAGATCAATCTTGCCACCAACACGGCTCTGTGTTTATCAAAGTTTTCGGCCCTTTTTCTTGGCATTAACCTCAAATGAACAACAATCCACCAGAAGTTATCCTTAAAACTAAGGGAGTATTTTGCAATACACTCTCGTAAGTTGGTCAACCCAGAGGGGTTACCATCCTCAGTTAACAATGAAGCCACCCATTTCCTTTAAGTGGAAGCATTTCTCAGTTTGTACTCAAGATCAGGCACAATAAGCGATGCCTTGTACTCTGGTACGAATAACATCCTATTGATTGTTCGGTCCAATTTAGTGGATAGGCTCCTGATGGTTGGCTCATCCATGCTAGTCCATACTCAATGAAATGGCATTTCAACACAGTATATTCATGTAAGTCCTTTATCAAAATCTGATACTCTTCCGTGAATAACCTTTTGATGCCTCTCGCAGTAGGTGTTAACCCATCATAGAAATTTTTATGTTCTTCTTCTATCCGCCATGTAATTTCCTCCCAAACTTGAGGATCCTTGTGTCTAACAATGTTAGAATCTTTGGGTTCAGTTTGTCTAACAATATTGGCATCCTCAAGTTCAACATCAGCTAGCTTAGGTGGAGTGATATCATCTGTGGCCTCGTCTGTGCTCGAATTGGTACTGCTAATACTATCCTCACTGTCCTTTTTAGACTGGGAGAGTAGGAGATTTTCCCTTCTATGTTATCTGGTGTTGCATCTGGATGCGGGTCCATCGTCACCCCTTTGAGATCTGCCTTCTCTGTTTACTGGTAGTTTTGGAGCCATAACACCTGAAAAAGAGGTGAGAAATCAGTCCACAACAAAAATCTATCAAATCAGTTCATTTCATGACTTGACAATCAAAATGGTAGTTCACCATTGATGGGACGGTCCACCACTTTGGCCGTTGAACCTTATCCAGTGTCCTGGGATTTTCATAGCCCTGTGACGGTTAGGTTTGTAGTCCGTCGCAAATCTGACGATCCACCATTTCAACCATCGTACCCCCTTCTTCAGGTTTAAATTTCAACTGGGCATATATTCGAGCATTTGTTGAGAAACATTGTTTATTTAGCAACATTTGACAACCATAACACAATCAAGCACAACTTTTCACATTTTAATCATGTAGGTTACTCGGATTTCACCTAAATAGATTATGCTCAAACTCCTATTTGAAAACCTTCAGCAATTTAAAGAAACAAAACTATAACAAGATGTTAATTCCTTTACAAAACAACTTTCCAAACATACCCATAACTGAATGTGTCATTTAGACAATGAAAACTAAAACTATTCGCATACCTTGGTTCTGCAGAAAGACAAGCTTGTAACTTTAGAGAATAAAGACAATTGAAACAACTCTTCAATTGTTATCTCAAATTGATTATGATGAAGAGAACAAGAATAGTGGATGTGTTTAAATAGGAGATAAGGGAGGAGACGTAGAATCCTAGAAGTAATACTTTCCTTCAAATTCTTTGAACCCAAACAAAGTTGAACAATTGAAGGATATGAACGGGTTACAATGTGTGTAACCGCCTTATTTAATCATTTTAAAACCTTTTGGGTCAAATATGGGTCATTTAACATGGCTTCAGAGTCAACCTAACCCGACCCAGACTTAGGGTTACAGCGACGCTAGTCCCGATGATCTGTCATATTTTTGACGATCCACCAAAATGGCCGTTGAAACTTACCAAAACCTAAGCACTTCTGTTTTATAGTGAAGGTCTACGGGATAGCCCATCGAGTTTTTGATGGTCCAACAAAGTCACTGTCGCACCTTAACAGAGCCCAGGCCATATAGGTTGGTTTTGATAGTCGATTGGATGGTCCACCAACTTTGGGATGGTTCACCACTTTAACCGTCAACTTGATCCAGTTAATGAATTTTTTTGGTTGGTTGCAACAGATGAAATGGTGAATCATCATAGGAATGGTTCTCCCCCAAATCAACCATCACTTTTGTTCCAGTAGCTCATATTTTTACCCCTAATTTCAACTGTACCACTCCTCCTTTTTTCTGCAATTTTGGTCCTGCACACTTCACAAACACATCAAAAATGCACTAATAACAACAAAATTTAATAAATGCTTTACAACAACACATTGTGGGTTGACTCCCACTAGCGCCTGATTTATTATCGCGGCACGACTTAGTTATATCGATTACTCAGACTTCATTGAGATAGACAGTAGCAATATTATTTATCGAGTCTTTTGGACCTATACATAGTTTCATATGTTGCCCATTTACATTGAAGACACTTTCGTATTCATTTTCAAGTTCAACTACTCCAGATGAGTAGACTTGACACACTTTAAATGGGCCGGACCATTTGGATTTGAGCTTACCTGGAAACAGTTTGAGTCTGGAGTTGAATAGAAGTACCAAGTCACCTTTCTAAAACTCTCTTTTTTCCATTCTGTGATCATGGTTTTTCTTTATTTGTTCATTGTACTAATCGTCTCTCTCATAGGCTTTAAGATGAAACTCATCCATCTCATTAAGATGCCCCATTCTCAAATTTTCTGCCATATTCTATTTCAGATTAAGACATTTTAGTGCCTACAGTGCTTTATGCTCTAGCTTAATCAGCAAATGGCATGCTTTGCCATAAACCAATTGGTATGGCGTCATGCCAATAGGTGTCTTGAAAGCTGTTTGATATGCCCATAATACATCGTCCAGTTTCCTAGCCTAATTCTTTCTGCTAGCATTCACCATCTTGGCAACATTTTTGAGAGCTGACTCATTTGTTTCTCCAACAATTTGATAGATGTAGAGTGTGAGTTCACCAATTGACTCATAGAAGATAAATCGCTCTTCATGGTAGTCACTCGAGAGTTGGTAGCTTCAACTTCCTTTAATAATTTCTCCATCATATCCTCCATGGACATCTTGCCAGAGCTAGTTACATCACTATATCTGCTTTCAGGAGGTACATATAGCCCACTTCTATCATTCTTACCTTTCCAATTTCCTTGCTCCCTATTCGTATAACCATCCTTGTCGTAGTAGTTCTGACCTTGATTTCCTTGGATATTTCCTCGAAAACCCCCTCTAATTATTCAAATAGTTAGTCTCTTCCTTTGAATCAGAATTATCTCTACCTTTAGCCGTAATAGCCTTCACCTTTTCAGTCTTTGCAAATAATAGATGCTTGGTCAACAGATCCATTGAATCTTTAAGTGTTCCATGTCTTGATCACATTCTTCCTCTTTCTTATGTTGCTCCACAGTCATGCCAATAGACAAGCAGGGTTTGCTACCACAGAATCCCAGGTATGCCAAGATCTGCTTTGTTAGGCCATCCGATCAAGCATATCCGAGGCCTCCTAAAATGTGTGATCCACAAATGATCCCCGTGTAGCATTATCAATAACTGGCTTCGTAATAGAGTTCAAATCCCGATAAAAAGTCTCTATCAGATAAATATCTGTCATAGTATGGTTCATACACTACATCAGCTTCATTTTGAATCTCTCCCATGTCTCATGAGTGGCTTCAATTTGGAGCTACCTAAAGTTGTTGATTTCGTCCGTCAATTGTACCCTTCTAGAAGGAGGAAAGAACCTTTCTAGGAAATACTATTTTAATTGCCTCCAGTTGTTTATAAAATAGGGAGTCAGCTCATTATGCCATAATATTGCCTCCCCAGATAGAGACAAAGGATATAAATGCAACCGAATGACATTTTGTCCCACTCCCGAGTTATCAACAGAATTGAAAATAATGACAAAATTTACTAAATGCATATTGGGATCATCTCCCGGGATTCCACCAAACAACCCCTTCAGATGAAGGAATTAGATCATTGTACTTGTAATATTGAACTTTACTCCTGGTGCTAGAGGTGGAGGAATAATAGATCCAGTGGTACCAGCTCCATCTATTCTATCTTCATCATCATTAAGATCAAATTGAACATCTTGACGATCAGGTCTCTCCAAGAAAGGACGGTTTCTGTTCATATTTTTATTTATTGGTGCAGCTACATTCTGTGCACGCCTTTGATTAGCAGGATCTATCAAGTCATCATCCCCTAAATCATCATCGTCAGGATTAGGATGACGTGCTTGTTGACCATTATTCTACTGATTTGGTTAAGCTCTAGCCAATGCGGCTAGTCTCTCAGTATCTTAGAGTTCGTCATTCTACCAATAAATTGCAGTTCTGGATGTATTGGTAATAATGTCACACCCGATCTCTGTGTACTTGGCATACACAAAAATTCCCCTACAAAAACAAAAACAACAAATGAAAGTAAAATTTGGGGAAACTAGACCAAAGGTCAATTAACAAACACAAACTTAATTGACAATCGTATTCCCCGGCAACGGTGCCAAAATTTGATACGCCCAAATTACAACTCTCTTATGAGAGAGTAGGAGGTCGCTGTCAAATATAGAACCCAACTGAGTTGGGTGTAGAATCCCACAGGGAATACCGTGTTCACTATGTATTGTGACTATTATTAGACTGTTGATCTAAGGCTCCTAAATACAAAGGGGTTTTGGGAATGTTAACAAAGTTCTTTTCTATTTGTGTTACACAAAATTCCTACTAATGAGAGTAAATGTAGATGTAATTCCAATGAGAATGAATTAACTAGAGTTATGCTTACCAAGATGTTCAAACAATTAGGATTGTGAATTTGAGTTCAATTCTAACTTATGCAACCAATTGCAAGAATTATTGAATTCTAAGGATTTCCCACATATTTCTCAACCCAATGGGTATTTCACCCTTTACTTCTCTCGAACTTAAAGGATTCATGCATTATTCAATAACACTCTCATGAGGGTTGATCCTGTTAAGGTATCAAACCGTTAACTAAAAGGGTAAACCTATAGAGTTCATGTAAATCACCTCTTTTCCCTATATCCACTTTCTTGTCAGACAAGTGGAGTTTATGGGCTCACTTCTCAAGTTTGCAACCAGGAGATGTAATTAAAATGAAGAAAGATTCACACAATTTCAATAGATATTAGAAAGCAAACCCATTTACGACCCCAAAATAGTTCTCTACACCAAGACTCCCATAACCCTAGTTATGGGAGTTTAGCTACTCATCTCCATGTCATAAATCAAGATTATATTGGTGTTCATAAATAACTTCAGAAGTGTACTTACAAAAGTCACAATATTGTTCTCCTCAATCTTTGATAGAAAAAATGAAAACTGATAATCAACACTCCCTCTCTGGATTCAAATCTCAATGAAAAATAATGCAAAACTCTCAATAGAGACAAAAGCCTAGAACTAAAGAAAAAAAAAGTCCCTACTAGACCATAATACTTAGTATTTATATGTTCCCTGCTAAAAGGATTTAAAATTCAAAATCGTAAAATTCGCGTCCAAAGTGACAGCCAAATTGGTGATCCGTCGTAAGGTAGACGGTCCACCTTTAGGCCCATCACTACTGATCTGGGAAGGTTACTTTCTGAATAATCCTGACAGCCAACTTGGTGGTCCGTTGTAAGTCTGACAGTCTACCATTTGGTCCTTCTCTGAGTCCTTTGTGGAGCCTAGTTCTGGATAGCTCTGACGGCCAACTTGGTGGTCCATCGTAAGACTGACGGTCCATCATTTGGTCCGCCGCTGCGGAACTGAAGTCTTTGGTTCTGTTTAGGCTTGACGGTCAGGTTGGTGATCCGTGGAAAGACTGACGGTTCACCATTTTGACTGTCATAATTGTTTTCTTGACACTTTTCTGAGACTGTCTTCAGCTCACTCCTTGCCCCAGAACATTAAAAACCAGCATTAAACACAACCTTAGTTGTTTGAAAACATAAAACTTTCTCAGGAAAAAGATACAAAGTATTCCATCGAAAACTGAAACATCAGTCAGGAGGAAGAATGAGTTTGCATCCACCTCTGTGGATTGCAAATGCGTGAGCTAGATATATATTTTTATTTTATTTTATTTTTACTCTTCACTTATCTAAACTACTACTCTTAGATGCGTCTTTAGTTTTAGATTCCACGAATTATTACTCATTTCCTGTACATATTAGAGTCATAGTTTCATTTCAATTATTAGAGTCAGTGTTTTCCAGTATAGTAGTCTGCGTCTTGTACATAATTGAGTTGTAGTTACTTTCATAAATTTTAGAACATATATATGTTGTGTCCTTAGATCCTTAGAACAAATATATCGATTCAGTCCATAAAAATACAAAAAGATTTTCATTTTATTGAGTTGTTTCCATTGATCCTTAGAACAAATACATCGAGTCTACATAGTCCAAAAAAGGCCAAAAATATGTCTACCACAAAGTCCTCATATAGTTCATATAATCCTATTGTCAAGATAAACATGTCAACCACTCCTAATGATACATTGCCATGTAACCTTGACTATACATATGAAGTAGAGGTGCTACCATCACAACAATGGATGTGTACCATACCTTTACAAAACCCCTATTCAGCTATTGTTAGAAAGGTATGCAATCCCTGATGAAGATCCACTCTATGGTCCAAGAAAAGACAAAGGGAGCTAAGAAATATGTTGCTGCAACACCACTTGTTTAGCATCTTATTATGGTAACTCCAGAGGTACAGTTCATATCACTACAAATGCCAGAGCACTTTCCACAGCAATGGGAAAGTCTTCAATTTACTCATCTCTATATTGGTGTTGTAAGAATTGGTTTGACATATCAGGAGAGTAAGGGCCGCCTAGTTGTGGCGTATTTTTCTCTTCTTGATACTAGATTTAATAAGTACAAACATGCAAATTTGAGTACATCAGAGATTCTTCTAGATGATTGTACAGTCTTTGTAACCATGTTCCCTAATTTCAACATACCATTAGCTGATCCACATCTAATAAAAGCATTGAAGGTCCAGGTCCAGATTCTCGATGTTCGGAAGGACAGAGATGATGATCAGGAAACTCTCCACTGCCAGGTAGCCTGGCGTATTCAGAAATATGACTTAAACCTACTTCCTTGAAGTGGAAAGAACTCTCTATTCTTGACTATTGATGCAACAGATAAAACCACAAAGTGCAATAAGATTTTGAGAAAAATATCTAGAGATGAACTGTTCAGCACTATCCCAGCTTCATGAGTCACTAATTATGAGAATTTGAGAGTCTATCCTCAGCCTCTCAGCTCCACTGATGATTCTGATGATTATGATCTTTAAAAGCCACCCAAAACCAACTTCTACATCCCTGTGTACAACCGAAGTGATGATTTTTTGGTGTAAAGAACCCGGATACCACCCTCAATTTCCTCACCAGCTTTATGAGACAACATGATTGGGTATAGAAATTTAATTATGTGGGTCATAGTCTGATGTGGAGTAAATTCCCTTTCTTAGCACATTACCCATGGAAGGATGATTGATACTACAAAATTTATAGAAGAAGAGCTGATGCATCTACTCAAGTCGAGATGCTTCTGACGACCTATCTACATTTAGTCTCATGATGCTTACCTACTAGTCAACCGATCTGAAGAGGATAACCAGGCCTAAGCTCCGAAATCGTCATCTGTTATCCAATCGGAAAGTGCTTCAGCAGCCTCTCAACATGCCATACTTACCAGAGCACTAGAACATAGGATACAAGATATATAGTCTGAAAAATGCCCACTCAGATCCTCAATACTACATTTTCTTGACCAACAACAAAAATAAATGGCCTCGTTAGAAGAACAAATCCATCTCCTAAAAAACAATCATTCTAAACTTTAAACTGCCCAAAAAACTACCGTATTTCCCAAAATATATCCTTCACAAGGTTCGTTCCAACCCCTTTCCACCACCCCACATCATACATCTTTACCAACGTTATTCCCTCTAGCTCCCAATGATTAACAGAAGGAGTTTGACATCTCCAAGTTTGTATGGGAGAGGAAAGATATCATGACTGCCTTGAGGAAATACAAGTGTGCCATACAATAAAAGTCCAGAGTGTCTACCATATTCCCATATGGACATTCTACACTGGGATTAGGCCAACCCTCCCCATATCATTTATCCAGGCATTTCACTTCACCATCAAAAGATTAACTGATAAGGAGAGATGCCATGACACAAATGGTTGAGAAGATAAGGTATTCTAGTTGGGTTTTAGATGATACTGATAAGATGGTATTAAGACATGCTCCCATTAGCCATGATCCAATTTTTGTAGTCTCAACTGATGATCTGGAGATCAAAAGAACAGAAACCTATTATGACGAGCCATCAGAGGGTCCTTCATCTCAGAAAGCATCACAAAATTATGTTCTTAAAGAGAAAATATGGGAAAACAATGTCGACAATATTGATTTGGAACATATAATGATCACAGGCTGTGAATAAAATTCCACCAATTCAGATAATTGCTTGCAAATCCCCGAGGAGGAATCCCATAATGGCAAATAGGTCTCTTTGAAGCAGTTTCTTCTCCAGAATAATGACAAGGATGCTGACTTGATTTTTCTCGATCAAGTTAACACGAGTGTTGTTGTTCCAAAGGATGATGGGATTATGCAGAAAGAGTCATCACATCATACAAGCTCCAATCCCTCAAACAAGTATAAGGAAACTTTATTTGGAAATCCCATGTCGAAAGAATTTTCCCAATCTGTTCACTCTAATGATTTGCATGAAGATCTAGCTCTCAATCTATAAGGGTCTCCTCAGCTAGAGCTAGAAGGGTCTCCCCAACTATCAAGGCATCAGACAAGACACAAGAGATACATGCAATTTAGACTGTCTAGAAAGAAGAAACCGCTGGATAAGAAACTGCTTGTTAGCAAAAATGCTGAATCCTCCTTCAAGAAAGATCTAGGCAAGCATAAATGCTTCATCTTCCCTGGAAAAGTTCACTTTACAAATGGATATCCTGAGTCCAAAAAGGTGAAGAGGGAAGAACGAGCCTCCATGGCTTGTCCTGAAGATCTTTATGATCCTCATCCAACTGTAGAACACATTCCCATCTCTGCTTTCTGTGCAGAGAAAGGAACTTCTGAGGACATCTTCATTAGTGATAAACCATGGGCTTTTATTAGTTGAAATTTATCTGATGCCAACGATGAACTCTATACTAGTGAATAGGTCAAAGGTGATGAAAATGTTTTGCAGCATTCAATCCAAATGATTAAGGAGGAATGTCCATTCCTATTGGAGAAACGTTCCAGCAAATTAGCGGTCTTCCACGATGCTAGCAAACCACATGGCAATGATTTTGGAGAAGAAGTTCAAGTCCATAACCGTCCCACAAATAGGATACATCTGGCAAGACATATTCCAGGTTCTGGACAGTATATGCATCAAGAGGACCATGCTGAATCAAATCATCAAAAATAATCCAGCCCTTAATAGAGACTGCAGCAAAGACGACCCCGTCGCCAAGTCTGACTGCCCCTTCCTTCGCCGCAAGACGAGCATGAAAAGGCGGTTGTTATTCAGGAGGTTCAAACTGACAAGGCCTCCCTACAATAGAAGCAGGTTTACCCGGTGAACTAAGTACTTTAGATGGAGGAGCCCATCCAGCTACAAGAAGAAAGACTATGGCTGTTTCATCTGCAAAAAGCCTGGCCACTTCACAAGAAACTATACTCAAGCCAAGAAGTCGAAGGACTCCGTCCACCTCTTTGAACAGATAGCAGGTCATACAGGAATCTATCTTAGAACAGAGGATGACCTCAAATTGGTCTTCTCACTAGAAGAAGAACCGATGGAGGGTACCTTCTTCTCCATAAACGTATATAAAGAAGCAGGAGACATCTACACCGATGATCTTTACCTGATATCTAGCAATGGAGAAGACTACTAGAATTAGTACAGTTTAATCCTCATGATCAACATGGCAGGGATAGTATCTTTCGGTCCATCAAATTACCCTCTAGATCTGTTCAACCGGATACTATCTTTTGGGATAGTAGATTACCCTCCAGATCTGTTCAACCAATATGTGGATCCCTTCAATACATCCATCCTCTGAGAAAGAAGAACCTTCTGTGAGTTTCAAGTGATCAGAAAGTATGGAGGATCCATCCTGAAGCCATTCGGAGTACACCCGGAATATTACTTCTGCCATGTGTTTATCGCACTGGCCAATGACTTCCTGCATGAACTCCTATGGCTATTCTAGTATCTATGCCACCAACACTACATTCTCATGGAGTTCAAGTATGATGCCTTCAAGTATTTCGATTGAATCCAACCTACTCTGGAAGGATTCATGTTATTCTTCAAGCCGCAAGAATATTGGATTCAATGCTTCAAGGATTCTTACGATGCATTAGTCTTCATGTTGTATCGTCTTGTAGGAATCTCAATCCACGACGTCCAATCTTAGTTAGAAATTTCACTTCTCTAGAAATTTTCCGTACTCTCTCTGGAAGATGAATACTATAAAGCCCAATGCTTTATTATTTAGTAGAAAAAATGCATTCCGAAGGAAATCTGGCAAAATAAATGGAGAAAATGGAACTATGCAGATGACGATCATCCCCACTGGGATGAGGTCTGACGAGGAGCAAAACAATATCAGCCACAGTATGAGATCATTATAGATAAAGTTACCAGCTCAATCAAAAGCATAAGGTTGAAATCTCCCCAACAGAAATGCGAAGATTCATCGTTCAGAAAGAGTTACTTCACCAGATCGATGAAGATAAGCTTGGAAGGCCAATAACACCTTAGGTAGAAACACATAATTGATTGGTGGATGGAAGAAGGATACGCGAACCCATTGCCGTCGGCACCATCCAACACTGCCTGAAAGATGAATTCAGATGACATGTGCAAGAAGTTTCCCTCCCCAGTAGGTTACACTTTTTAGTGGGTTACCCTCTCTAGTGGGTTACCCTACCTAGTGGGTTACCTATATCTCAAAGAAAACCCTATCATATGGGTTACCCACGCCAGTGGATTACCCTTTCTAGTGGGTTACCCTCTTCTCCAAGGAAACCCTCTTTAGTGGGTTACCCTATCAGATAGGTTTTTGAAGCTGCCCACTCAACTACTTCTAAGAAAAGTAGCTTATCCACCTACTTGCAAGATGCCTGTGAAGCTACCGGTACACCTGCTTGCAATCTGCTGACTCACTTGCTTGCACATGTTGTCACATGCCAACAACATAATTTGTTTTGTTTTTATTTGGCCCCCCACATTTTAGTAGGGCCTAGTGTGAATAAATATAAGGCTTATCTAGTCATAATATATAATGCTTATCCCTTTCAAAAGGATAAGACTTATCCTTATTACGGATAATACCTATCCCTTAGATGTTACGATAGGAATATAATATTTTATTTCATGTTTATCCGAAGCCTAGCTTAGCTATTAAGCTTCCTTACCCTATAAAAGGAAGCCTGGGCCTTTAGGTTAGGGGAATCATTTGCTCTACCTATTATTTCCTCTACCTAAAACCCTCTTGTATAGTTTCTCTCTGCTATTAATAAAAATATTTGTTGGCTAAACTCTCCTGCTCTTGCTTTCTCTCTTCCAAAGGGATGGGTACTTTGATCTTTTATGTCGGAGTAGGGGGTAAGGAAATACTACTGCGAAGTTCTAGATTGTTACGACGGCAACAATGGCACCCCGAAGTTACTTTCCATGTATATGAAATGAAGTTGTCTTTGTACACATAATGTAGATGTCTAAGTCCTTTCCATATATAACGAAGTTTGCTTTTTCTACACGACATAGATTTATAAGTCCTTTCCATGTATATGAAACGAAATTGGCTTAGTCTATGCCATAGCTTTTATAAAAGATTCAATATCTGAGAAATAACATGCAGATTTGGGGTCTACCTTAGTACACCATTTGTTCTGCAGACGTTTTGAGGGAAATAAGCTAGGGAGAGATGCCGTAAGACCCATTTTAGGCAAATACAAAATAGTTGTGTACTAAGGAGATAAGGGATCTTATATGTTCTAAGACTGGAAAAGTCAAGCCATCCCTCTTTTGGGTTTCAAAGGCTTTATTGCCGAAGAAAACCATGTTTGATGTGTATCTTGAAGTTCTAAAGTCAAGACATCCCGTTAAGGGTTTTGAAGGCTTTGTAGATAAAAATCAAACCGTCAATACGGATGCGTAGCTCAGTCGTAGAAAAGTTGTGGCGTGTCGATTAAAAGCTTTGATTTCATATGGCATACCGTCTATATAGACGTGAATCATCTGTTATGTTGGAAAGTCTAGTCTCTATGTCTATGGTGTTGATGAAAGCTTTGACTTGTTAAGGTATACTGATGTTTCGGCTTTTGACGGAACATTTTTTATCTTTTTCTTAGGAAAATTGCATGTTTTCAAGCAACCAAGGTTGCATTTAATACTATTTTTTAGTGATTCAAGGTAAGGAGCTGACTAAAGAAAAAAATTCAAAAAATTAGCATAAAAACACTTCTGACGGTCAAAATGGTGGACCATCAGTTTTGCAATGGACCACCAACTCAACCATCAAATCGAGGCAAAACCCATGAACTCTGAAGACCCAACACCGATCCATGTAGTGGACCATCAGTCCTGCAATAGACCATCACTTTGGATGTCATTACTAAATAGAACAAGGTATTTTTAAAGTCTCAGTGATGACCAACTTGGTGGACCATCGATATTTCAATGGACTACCACTCCAGCCGTTAGTATTATCCAAAACCTGACTCTTCATCACCACCAGCGACGGTCAAGATGGTGGATCGTCAGTCTTGTGACGGACCACTATGTGAACCGTCAGTCTTAACCAGAAAGTAACCATCCAGGATCAGCAGCGATGGACCAAATGGTAGAGCGTCAGTCTTGCGACGGACTACCACTTAGGTACTCACTTTGGACATGGATTTTATATTATTTAAAATTTAAATTCTTTTTACAGGGGAACATATAAATACCCAATTTTAGGTTTTACTAAGCATTTTTTTATCTTTTTACTAGGTTTTCCATACTGAAACATATTGGTTCATAGTTTTTCTCTGAGATTTATTCTAGAATTTGGGGTCAAGATTTCATTATTATATTTTCTACTGAAGATTGTAGAACAATAATTGTGACTTTTGTAAGTGAATTTTGAATTACTTTATGAATAGCACAATGATTTCTTCTCTTTCTTTGATGGAAATATGTGGCTAAGCTCCCATAACTAGGGCTATGCGAGCCTTGATGTGAATAGTTGATTGGGGGTTGTGACTCTAGTACATTCCCATGATTAATGGATATTGCATAAACCCTTCTTCACTTTAATGACTTTATTGGTTGCAAACATGAAAAGTGATCCCTAGAACAACACTTGTTCGAATAGAAAAGTGTTTGTTGGGAAAAAAAAGGGTTTACACAAATCTAAAGGCTTTAACCTTTAGATAGAGGGTAGATACCTTAATCGGATCAACTCATGTGAGAATATAGTTGGATAAATAATATGCTATTTAAGTTTGAAAGAATTAAGGGGAAAGTTACTCATTTTAGGTTGAGAAACTAATAAATGATTCATAGAATTCAATTAATCTTGCAATTAAAATTATACATTGGTAATCCAAAATAGTTCACAACCCTAGCTTCTTAAGCATCTTGGTAACCACAATCCTAGTTTGAATACTCTTATTGAATTACTATTTGCAATACAATTAATATTTGGATTACTCTCTGTGGAAAGCATTTAAGTACAATTGATAAATCAAAACCCCCTTCCATTTTGGAACCTTGGATAAATAGTCTAATAACAACCACAACACTTAGTAAACACAGTATTCCCTATGAGATTCGACACCCAACCCAGTTGGGTTCTATATTTGACAGAGAGCGCTTACTCTTTCTAACGAGTATTGTAATTTGGGCATATCAAATTTTGGCGTCGTTGCCGGGGAATACGGTTGTCAATAAAGTTTGTACTTGTTAATTGACCTTTGGTCAAGTTTCCTAAATTTTACTTTTGTTTGTTGTTTTGGTTCTGTACAGTGGAGTTATATTCTATGCCGAGTACAAGGAGATTGGGTTCACTATTATTACCAATACATCTGGAACCACAGTTAATTGGAAGAATGGAAGATCCCTAAGATGCTGAAAGACTAGCCACTCTGGCTAGAGCCTAATTGAATTAGCAGAATAATGGCCAGCAGGCAAGTCATCCTAATCTGGATAATGATGATTTAGGGGATGATGACTTGTTAGATACTATTAAACCAAGGCGTGTAGAGAATATGGAAGCACCAGTTAATTAGAATGTAAACAAAAATTTCCCCTTTAGGGTAAGACAAGAGCGTCAACCAGTGCAGTTTGATCTGAACGATGACAAAGATGGAATGGATGGAGTAGGTGCAACTAGAGCTATCATTCCTCCACCTCTATCACTAGGAGCTAAATTAAATATCACCAGTATGATGATTCAACTCCTTCATCTTAAGGGGTTGTTCAGTGATCTTCCTGGAGATGATCTTAACATGTATTTGGTGAACTTTGTCACCATTTTCAAGTCTTTTGATAATCCCGGAGTGGGTCAGAATGCTATCCACTTGTGCTTGTTTCTGTTGTATCTATATAGAGAGGCGACACTATGGCTAAATGAACTGACTCTTTAATCTATAACCAACTAGAGGTAGTTGAAAGAGGCTTTCCTAAAAAGGTTCTTTCCACCCTCTAGGAGAGTACATTTGAAGGATGAAATCAGTTACTTCCGACAGCTTCCTCCTAAAACTCTTCATTAGACCTGGGAAAGGTTTAAAAAAAGATGATGCAATGCCCAAACCATAACATGACAGATATTCATTTGATAGAGACTCTTTATTGGGCTTTGAACTCTATTACAAAGCTAGTTGTGGAAAATACTGATGGGGGGTCATTTGTTGACCTCACTTTTCAAGAAGCCTCGGAGATGCTTAATCAAATGACCAAACATAGTAGATCCTATCATACCAGGGTTTATGTGGTAGCAAGCCCTACTGTGTTGGGTGGTATGACTGCATAGCAACGCAAGAAAGAGGAAGAACATGACCAGGATATGGCACATTTAAAAACACAAATAGATTTGCTGACGAAGAATCTATTGTTTGGAAAAATAGAGTAGGTAAAAGTTGTTGCATCCTAAAGCAGAGCTGACTCTTATTCGGAAAAAAGGTAAACTATCTAAACAACCAGGGGGTTTCTGTGGAAATAACTAAGGGAATCAAGGTCAGAAATATTACGATAAAACTGGTTATAAGGATAGAGATCAAGAGAACTAGAAGAGAAAAAATGATAGGAATGGACTATAGGTACCTCCGTAAAGCTGAGATAATGCTGCAACTAGCTCTGGCAAGATTTCTATAGAGGACAAAATAGAGAAATTATTAAAGAGAGTTGAGACTACCAAATCTGGGGTGACCACTATAAAGAGTGATTTATCTTCCATGAGTCAGTTGGTAAACTCACACTCTATGTCTATCAAGCAGTTGGAGCACCAAATGAGCCAACTCTCAGCAACATTGAATCAGAGGAAGAGTGGAACTTTGGTAAGTGATATAGTTTAGAATCTTTGAAATGATAATTTTGATATGTGATACAGTTTAAAATCTTTAAAATGATGGCTCCTGCATGGAAATTACCACTCGAAGTGGTAAGGTTTGAACTGGACCATCTGTGGGAAAAGCTATGATTGCAGTAGATATTAAGCATGAAGAAAATTATCTAGAGTAGTCTGATAAATTGGATGAAGTTATTGATAATACACCTTCCAACTATCGGCAAGTTGATGAATTGAAGAAGAGCAAGGGAAAGGAGACCAAAGTGGTGGTCACTACGCTTCCAAAACCACCTCGTCTATTTCCCCATCGGTTGAAAAAGAAGTCCGACAACAAAAAGTTTGGAAAGTTTATGGCCATACTTAAGTAGTTGACAATTAACTTGCCATTGATGGAGGCATTGGAGAAAGTGCCTGGGTATGTAAAGTTTATGAAAAACCTTGTTACGAAGAAGCATACAGTTAGTTATGAAATGGTGGACAATCTCTATCATTATGGCGCTATTTCCACAAGGTCATTAATACAGAAGAAGACAGATCAGGGAGAATTTACTTTCCCGTGCACTATTGGGCCTCTTGATTTTTCAAAATATCTATATGATTTGGGAGCTAGTATAAATTTGATGTCGCTTGTTGCGTATAAGAAACTGGGTTTGGGGGATCCTACTCCTACGAACATGAGATTAGTTATGGCAGACAGGTCTGTGAAGTGGTCCATGGGGATTTTATATGATGTATTAGTGAATGTGGCCAATTTTATATTTCCATCTGATTTTTTCATTCTTGATTTCAAGGAGGACTTTGAGGTGCCTATAATCTTGGGTAGACCTTTCCTCGCAACCGAGAGTGTACTTATTGATCTAAAGGAAAATGAGCTACTATTCAGGCTGAATGATAAAGTAGTTCAGTTCGATGTATGCCAGTCCATGAAATAGCATAATGATATGTGTATTTTCTATTGTGGATGTTTATTATGAGGAGGAGCAGGAAGTACCTATAGAAGAAAAATTTGTTGTAGAAACATTAGCTGTTGTATAATGAATTTTGATCAAGACGATATGGAAGATTATAAGGAGACTATGTGTGCCTTGATAGGCATGGTATCTTATTCTTATACACCCAAGAAGATGGATTTGAACTTGAAAAATCGTCCAAGTCCACTAGTCAAGCCGTCTATTGAAGAGCCACCTACTTTGGAGCTGAAAGAGTTTCCCGGTCATTTGAGGTATGTGTTCTAGGGCAATAGGAATACACTACCTATTATCATTGTGTCTGACTTAGGTGAACAACAGGTGGAAGCCCTCATCTCTATTCTTAAGAGATATAAGAGGGTCATTGGTTAAACGATTGCAGACATTATCGGTATTCCTCCTAGTATATGCACACATAAAATCCAGCTAGAGGAGGATTTTGTCCCGACTATTGAGCTTCAGCGTTGTCTAAACCCACCTATGCAAGAGGTGGTGAAGACATAAATCATCAAGTGGCTAGATGTAGGAGTGGTATATCCCATCTCAGATGGAAAATGGGTAAGTCTTTTCAGTGCATGCCCAAGAAAGGGGGCATGATAGTTGTGGCTAATGAGAAGAATGATTGGATCTCCTACAGTGGTGTGAGGAGTTCAATCCTATGCTTAATTGGGAGAAATTCCACTTCATGGTGAAGGAGGGCATTGTTTTCGAACACAAATTTCAGCAAAGGGGATTGAAGTTGATCGAGCTAAGGTTGAGGTTTTAGAGAAGTTTCCACCTCCTATTTTAGTAAACGGGGTACAAAGTTTCCTTGGTCATTCTGGATTCTATAGGAGGTTTATAAAGGACTTCTCAAGGATTGTAAACCCCCTTTGCAAACTTTTAGAGAAGGAAGTCAAATTCTCCTTTGATGATGATTGCTTAAGGGCATCTAAATGCCTTAAAGGGAAGTTGGTTGATGCTCCTATCATTGTTGCACTGGATTGGTCAAACAAATTTAAGATCAAGTGTGATGCAAGTGGTGTTTCCCTTGGAGCTTTGCTGGGACAAAAGAAGGACAAATTATTTAATCCAATCTATTATGCCAGCAAAACACTGAATGGAGCTCAAAAGAACTACACCGTCACAGAACAGGAACTTTTTGCAATTGTCTATGCCTTTGAGAAGTTCCAGGTGTATTTTCTAGGAACCAAGGTGGTAGTCCACACTGACCACGCAACCTTGAGATATTTGATGGCGAAAAAAAATGCGAAGACAAGGTTGATTAGATGGGTGATGCTGCTTCAAGACTTTGAAGTCAAAGATCGGAAGGGTTGCAAAAATTAAGTTGCAGACCACCTGTCTAGGCTTGAAGGAGGGAAAGCAGCTAGACATGAATTTGAGATCAATGATGTATTTCCTGATAAGGAAATCTTGTCTACTATTATGGAGAAAATACCTTGGTGTGCTGATTTCATAAATTATGCGGTGAGCGAGGTGATCCCAGAGAATGTTTCCTTTCATCAAAGGAAAATGTTTCTCGATGATGTGAACCATTTCTTCTGAGATGAGTGGTATCTTTTTTCGATGATGTGTGGATGGTATTACTAGATGATGCATCCCAGAAGTACATATGTTGAGTATACTAGAAGCGAGTCATGCTTCCCAAGTTGGAAGTCACCATGCAGGTGATCGGACTGCAAGGAAAGTGCTTCAGAGTGGCTTCTATCGGCCCTCTTTAGTAATAGATGCCTACGAGTTCATGAAGAGGTGTGACCAATGTCAAAGGCAAGGTTTCATCTCAATGCACCATGAGATGCCAATGTCTAAAATGCTGGAGGTAGAATTATTTTATGTCTGGGGCATTGATTTCATGGGGCCCTTCATGAGGTCATTTGGGATGAAGTACATATTAGTGGATGTTGACTAAGTGTCAAAATAGGTTGAAGCAGTGGATCTAATAGATAATGAAGGGAAAATAGTTGTTGTATTCTTGAGGAAAAACATCTTCTCTCACTTTGGGGTACCACGTACCATTATCAGCGATGGAGGATCATACTTATACAGTAAAATGTTCATAGCTACCTTGGCAAAATATGGAATTAAGCAGCATAAAGTGGCTACACCATACCACCCCTAAACTAGTGGGCAAGTAGAAATATCTAATCGGTAAATCAAAGCTATCCTTGCCAAGACTGTAAATGCTAGCTGGAAGGATTGGTCTAGGAAGCTGGACGATGCCTTATGGGCATATCGAATTGCTTTCAAGACACCTATTGGCATTTTTCCATACAATTTGGTTTATGGAAAGGCATTCCATTTGCCGATTTAACTAGAGAATAAAGCGTTGTTGGCACTGAAATGGCTTAACTTGAATTGGAATGAGGCAGAGAATATGAGACTTGGGTAACTAAATGAGATGGACTAATTCCTTCTTAGAGCTTATGATCAGGTTGATCTATACAAATAAAACAATGAAGAAGTACCATGACCACAGAATTATAAAGCGGTATTTCCAGAGAGGTGACTTGGTTCTTCTGTTCAACTCTAGACTCAAACTATTTCCAGGTAAGCCTAAATCCAAATGGTTTGGCCTATTTAAAGTGAGTTAAGTATACTCATCTGGAGTAGTGGAACTTGAAAATCAAGACGGAAGTGTCTTCAAGGTAAATTGGAAACGTATGAAACTGTATATCGAACCAATGGACTCGATAATGAGTTTTGATACTGTTTATCTTGATGAATTCTGAGTAATTGAGATATTTGAGTCGTGCCGTGACAATAAATCAAGTGCTAGTGGGAGGAAACCCACAGTGTGTTGTTGTAAAGCACTAGTTAAATTATTTTTGTTTTCCAGTTCATTTTTGATGTGTTTGTGATGTGTGCAGGATAAAAAAATACAGCAAAAAAAAGAAGTAATACAGCTTGAAAAGGGGGGAAAACGAAGCTACTGGAACAAAAGTGATGGTCGATTTGGTAGGCCACCAGTCATCTGAAGAACAACTATTTCCACCATCGCAAAAATGCTAAAAAGTTTATTCATTGCATAAAGTTGACGTTCAAATTGGTGAACCGTCAAAAATTTTGTGGACCACCACATCGACCGTCGAAAATCAAGACGGTGGCCTAAGTTCTGGTAAGGAGCGACTGTCAAAGCGGTGGACCATCTAAAAATTGGTGGACCATCAAATTGATCGATGAAAGTAAGCTAAAGTTCCATGTTCTATTAAGAAGAGACGACCCTATTGGTGGTCCATCACACATCCGACGGACCTTCGCTGAGGCCGTCGAAATTACCCTAGCACTAGGTCGGTTCGAGTTGAAATTGAGATTTATTTAAGTTACCCATTATTAGATAAGCTATTTTTAAAAAGGTAAAGGAGCAGTCAAATATTTTTTACCCTTTTCAACTTCTTCAGCTGACAAAATTCCTTTGTATTCAATGAATCTGAGGGCAATTGTTCTTCCTAGTACTCTCCATTTACTTCTTTTTGCTTTATTTAAACACACTCACTTCTTTTCTTTATCTTCATTACAAGAAATCATGAAAGTAAATTACTAGAGTTATAGTTGATTTTTTAATTTGCAAGCAAGTAGGAAAGAAGCTACTGCATCATCAAGGTATGAGAACCAACCTTCTTTTTTTGAATTGCAAAAAAAAACATCAAATGACTAAGTGGCTTGTTCATTAAAATTCCGTCATATGTTATTCTCTTTCTTTTGAGTTGTTGTAAGTTTGGAAACTTGAATATACACTGTTGAGTGAAGTCTTAGTAACTCACACATTTAAAAGCGAGAAATAGTGTGTAAAATCGTGAAACTGGTGTAAATTTGTTCTAAAAACACGATGTGCTCAGTAAGTGCTCGAATAAATTCCAAATTGATAACTAAATCCGAAGAATAGGGTGTGACAGTTGAAATGCTGGACCGTCACTTTTGTGACGGCCCACCAAATTAACCATCGTAATGACCCCATAAGTGGCACTCACTGGTTAAGATGTCATGGCAACAATGGTAGACCATCAACTTTGAGACGGATCACCATATTGATCATCGCAACACTCTGAAATTTCAGGCCTTCTTGATAGGACCTGACGGACCACCTGGTGGACCTCCAATTACTTAGCAGACCACCAGTGTGGCCGTCAAATCAAAATTTTCACTATTTATGTTGTTTTGTGCTGGAAACTAATTCTTTACTTCTTTTCAGGTGTTATGGCTCACAAAATACCACCATCCAGATGAGGAAGATCTCAAAGGGGTAGATCCAAATCTGCACTTGCCTACAACACCAGGCAACGTGACAAGGAAACTCCCACGCTCTCCCAGTATGAAGTGGAGAGCGACAGTAGTACAAACAATACCAGCTCAAGCCCAGATGAGGCAACAGTTTCTACAAATCAACCCAAGCTTGTCTAGGGTGAAACAGAGGCTACTAATGTGGGAGAGAAAATAAAAGTGACTGATATGGATACAGAACCTGAGGATACTAACATAATCAAGCGTAAGGATCCTCAAGTTTGAGAAGCGATTAGATGGAAGATAGAAGGAGTAAGAGATAAGTTCTATGATGGATTGACACCTACAGTAAGAGGGATAAAAAGGCTATTTGCATAGGTAAATCAGATTGTGACAAAAGAGCTATATGAATATCCTGAGTTGGAACGCCGTTTCAACGGGTATGAACTAGCATGGATGAGAAGGCCACCAAGAGCGTATTAATCGAATTGGTTAAGATAATTATTTTCCAATTATCTTGATCTAGTAGAAAATGACTATCTAAAAGGGACGTCAATTGTAAGATTACCAAACAGAGAGTCTGTACCTGTCCGATGAGTTACTATCGATATTTCAGCCCGAACAATCAATAGGATGTTGTTTGGGCCAGAGTACGAGGCTCCCTCTACTATACCTAATCTTGAGTATAGATGAGAAATACATCCACTCAATGTACTTGGGTGGCTTTATTATTGACTGATGATGGTAACCCTTCTTGGTTGACTAATCTACGGGAGTGCATTGGAAAATATTCCATTAGCGTCAAGGCTAAGTTCGGGTGGGCTGTTGTTCGCTTAAGGCTGATGCTAACAAAAGGTGATGGAAACTTTGATAAACATAGAGCCGTATTGGTGGAAAGTTTGATGTCAGGGCTGCAAGTTGACTTCGGCCAGATTATTACAGATGAGATATTTGTGAGGGCATATAAAACAAGTAGTGCATTACCGTTCCCACGCTTAATCACTGAGTTATGCAAACAAGTTGGTGTGCCCCTGATCCGTGGAGTTGATAATGAAATCCCATATACACATATACAGGACATTGCGAAGTCGAAATACGACTCAAAGTTTGAGATGTGTGTCACCAAGCCTCCAGCTTATCAGATTCAATCTGCACCAGCTCCTGATGTTATAGAATATGTGCCACCAAAATATGTGCCTCTAGGTACTTCTGCATGGTCGAGTTCTATAGAATCTATGGGTGGAGTAGACTTTTCCAAATAGAGGTTGACACAGGAGAATTTTGCAAAATCAGCAAAGCTACAAAAGAGATTTTAGAGACAGTTAGATAAATGGGCATCAGAATTTATGACTTTTGTTTATGAAATTATAGATGAGGCAATCCATCCATTCTAAACTATTCAGGAGAGGATGGACAACATGGATCACCACATCAACAAAAGGTTAGATAAATTATCCCTCCCTAATCTTACCAAGCTCATGGCTTAATTCAAGCAAGCGAAAGCTGATATAGCAGAGTTGAAGGAAAGGCAATCACAACAGCCTATTCTTAACCCAGAATAAGTGGTGAGTGATGATGCTGAAGGTATTATGGATCTGATGGGGAGGCCCGTGAAGGGAAAAAAAAGCAGTAGATAGATGAGCTAGCTGCGGGGAAAGAAGGAAAGAGGAGAAAGAGAGCAAAAATGACACCAGAGCAATAGGAAAGGCATGCTATCTTGAGAGCTTGAAAGAAATTAAGGAAAGATAAAGAAAATAGAAAGAAGAGAGGAGAATATGAAGCAGCAGAAGTATCTACTAGTGTTGCCCCAGCGAGGGGGCAAAGTTCAGCATCAGTCCGGAAGATGAATCCTCCGATCCAGGAGGGTGAGGTTTTGAGTGCCCCTACCACCATAGGGACCAACATTGACCCAGGTTAGGATGCAGGAGCCTCACCATACTTCACAGATGCCTCAGATGAATGAGAGGCAAATACAAGTATACCCATTCCTTTGTACTTTATTTTAATTCTTTGAGGACAATGTATGTGTTTTTCTGTGGGGTTGGGGTACTTGTACCATGGGGGATTGTGTTTCTGAAATTCTGGACCCCTACCATGTGCTATCTAGAAGAAGCAGCATGTTTAGGTTTAACTTTAAATTTTGTATTTTTTTAAGTCTTGTTATGTTACCAAAGTTTGTCCATGAAATAAAAGTGTTGTTTTGCGTAGTGTCTTGTTGTGAATACGGATGCTGAATAATGTTGGAATCTAACTATGATTGTTTTTATTTAACTGTTTACATTTGTCTCCTAGAATATGTGATCAACTGTTAGTGAATCTGTAATTGGCATTACCCCGTAAATATACATTATATGTGATGTAAATCTTAAGAATAGTAGAATGGGTGTGACTCAGTTGCCACTCTGTGTGTGAGTATTTGTATTAGTTTTTACACAATATAATACCTAGAACTTTCCTGGTTCAATTTATGTGTTTCTGTAGTTGATGGGATCGGAAGTGATGGAACGTCACCTTGTGCTTTTAGTCTATTTAGCCAAAATAATTGACCCCACCAAAAATAAGTTTCCATTTTTTGAACCCTTTTTAAATCCTTTGTTAATTTTTTTCATCACCAAACATTCTAGTTAACTCTCTTTAAGTTGTTGACTCCTAGATCTGGCCCTGGCCTAGTAATGGGAAATATGTACCAAAATTTAGGCAAAACACCTAAGTTGAGGGTGCCTATTGTACAACTGTTAACTGTCTAATGAAAAGTTGGTCTAGAATTTAAATTAGAGGATTTGGACCTTGTCTAGTTAAGACAAAGTGTACTTCGACTTATGGCATCATCCTAAGTTGAGGGTGGTTGATGCTTGTATATAAAAGAAAAGGGTCTATTATGGTAAATCATTAATGTATGAGAAATATGTAAGTGATCTAGCAAAGCAATGGCCTTGGTAAGAAGAATTTGTAGGCAAAGAGAGTTAACGCATAGCTTTTAGTCACTTTTTCCCAAAATCCCCTTTGAACCTAGCCTGATACCTCAGAACTATCCTAAAAAGACCTTCTTGATCTTAGAACTCAACTATAAGGGGGCATTTGATGATAAAGGCAAGCCTATGGGTGAATGTGCTATGTTTGCAACTTCTTTGATGAGTGAGAGGGTTGTAATTTGTATACACAAAAGATATTCAGTGGTGGATTTCCTTGTCTATGAGGGCAACTTGAGTCATACTTAATTGGGCTGATATCTGTTGATACTTGTATCCATGTTATGTAGATGAATTGAATTTAAAACAATGTCGTCCATAGACTCTGACATGTTAAACCATATGATTTGGATGACAAGTGAATTGTTGTGAGAGAATTGGTTCAATGGTAAATTCCCTTCAATGTATTGATCATATTTACAATTTGATGCTGAGTTGATTAAGGACAAGCAATGATCTTAAGTTGAGGGTGTTGATGTTTCTTCTATTGACGGAATATTTTTCAACTTCTTCTTAGGAAAATTGCATGTTTCAAGCAACCAAGGTTGCATTTAATATTGGTTTTAAGTGTTTCAGGGTAAGGAACTGACTAAAGGAAAAGACTCAAACAATTAGCAGAAAAACACTTCTGACAGTCAAAATGGTGGACCGACAGTTATGCGACGGACCACCAACTCAACCATTAGATCGAGGCAGAACCCATGAACTCTAAAGACCCAACAACGGTCAATGTGGTGGACCATCAGTCTTGCGATAGACCACAACTTTGGCCATCAGCACTTAATAGAACAAGGCATTTTGAAGGACTCAGCGATCACCAACTTGGTAGACCTTCGATCTTTCAATGGACCACCACTCCAGCCGTCAGGATTATCCAAAACCTGACTCTCCAGCACCACCAGTGAAGGTCAAGATGGTGGACCATCATTCTTATGATGGACCACCATGTGAATCATCAGTCTTAACCAGAAAGTAACTATCTAGGATCAGCAGTGACGGACCAAAGGGTGGACCGTCAGTGTTGTGACGGACCACCACTTTGGCCGTCACTTTGGACGCGGATTTTGTATTATTTGAATTTTAAATGTTTTTAACTAGGGAACATATAAATACCTAGTTTTAGGTTTTATTAAGCATATTTTTTTATCTTTTTACCAGGTTTTCCATACTGAAACATATTACTTCATAGTTTTTCTCTGATATTTATTCTAGAATTTGGGATCAATATTTCATTATTATATTTTCTACTGAAGATTAAAGAACAACAATTGTGATTTTTGTAAGTGAATTCTGAATTACTTTATGAATATCACAATGATTTCTTCTCTTTCTTTGATGTAAATGTGTGGCTAAGCTCCCATAACTAGGGTTTTGGGAGCCTTGTGTGAAAAAACAGATTGGGGATTGTGAATCTAGTAGATTCCCATGATTAATGGATATTGCATAAACCCTTCTTCACTTAAATTACTTTTCTTGGTTGAAAACTTGAAAAGTTAGCCCAAGAACAACACTTGTTCAAATAGAAAAGTTTTTGTTAGGAAAAGAAAGAGTTTACACAAATCTAAAGACTTTAACCTTTGGATAGAGGGTAGATGACTTAACCAGATCAACTCATGTGAGAATATAGTTGTATAAATAATATGTTCCTTAAGTTTGAAAGAATTAAGGGGTGATTTACTCATTTTAGGTTGAGAAACTAATGAGTGAGTCATAGAATTGAATTAATCTTGCAATTAAAATTATTCATTAGGAATCCAAAATAGTTCACAACCCTAGCTACTTTAGCATCTTGGTAACCATAATCCTAGTTTGAATACTCTTATTGAATTAGTATTTGCAATATAATCGATATTTGGATTACTATCTATGAAAAGAATTTAAGTACAATTGATAAATCAAAAACCCCTTCCATTTTGGAACCTTCGATCAACAATCTAATGACAACCATAACACTTAGTGAACATAGTATTCTCTGTGGGATTTGACACCCAACCCAATTACGTTCTATATTTGAAAGCGACCTCTTACACTTTCTAACTAGAGTTGTAATTTGGGCGTATCAAATTTTGACACCGTTGTCTGGGAATACGGTTGTCAATTAAGTTTGTTCTTGTTAATTGACCTTTGGTCAAGTTTCCCAAATTTTACTTTTGTTTGTTATTTTTGTTTTGTGCAGGGGAGTTATTGTTTATGCTAAGTATAAGGAGATCAGGTGCACCATTATTACCAATTCATTCGGAACCGTAGTTAATTGGAAGAATGGAAGATCCCTAAGATGCTGAAAGACTAGCCACTTTGGCTAGAGCCCAATTAAATCAGCAAAATGATGGCAAGATAATATGTCATCCTAATCATAATGATGATGATTTGGGGGATGGTGACTTGTTAGATACTGTTAACCTAAGGCATGCAGAGAATGTGGCTACACTAGTGAATCATAATGTAAATCGAAATCATCCCTTTAGGGAAAGGCAAGAGTGTCAACCAGTGCAGTTTGATTTGAATGACGTCAAAGATAGAATGGATGGAGTGGGTACAATTGAAGCTATCATTCATCCACCTCTATCACCAAGAGCTAAATTCAATATCATCAGTGTGATGATTCAACTCCTTCATCTTAAAGGGTTGTTTGGTGGTTTTCCTGGAGATGATCCTAACATGCATTTAGTGAACTTTGTCACCATTTGAAAGTCTTTTGATAATTTAGGAGTGGGTCAGAATGCTCTTCGCCTGCGCTTGTTTATATTGTCTCTGTATGGAGAGGCGACACTTTAGCTAAATGAACTGACTCCCGAATCTATAACCAACCGGAGAAAGTTGAAAGAGGCTTTCCTAGAAAGGTTCTTTCCACCCTCCAGGAGGGTACAGCTGAGGGATGAAATCAGTAACTTCCAATAGCTTCCCACTAAATCTCTTCATGAGACCTGGGTGAGGTTTAAAAAGAAGATATTACAATGCCCAAACCATAACATGATGGTTATTCATTTGATGGAGACTCTTTATCAGGATTTGAACTCTATTATAAAGCCAGTTATGGTTAATACAACAGGGGGATCGTTTGTTGACTTTACTTTTCTAGAGGCGTTAAAGATGATTGATCGGATGACCAAACAGAGTAGAGCTTGGCATACCAGGGATTTTGTGGTAGTAAGACCTACTGTGTGGGGTGGTATGACTACAGAACAACACAAGAAGGAGGGAGAACGTGACTAGGATATGGCACATTTTAAAACATAGATGGATTTTCTATAGAAGAATTTATTGTTTGGAAAAATAGAGAAGGTGAAAGTTGTTGCATCCCAAGGGAGATATGACTCTAACTCGGAATAAGAGGAAAACTATCTAAACAACCAGGGGGTTTCCATGGCAATAGCTAATGTAATCAAGGTTGGAACTATTATGATAAAACTGGTTACAAGGATAGATATCAAGGGAACTGGAGGAGCAAAAATGATAGGAGTAGACTATATGTTCCTCCTAGAAGTAGAGATAATGCGACAACTAGCTCTGGAAAGATGTCTATGGAGGAAATAATGGAGAAATTATTAAAGGGAGTTGAGACTACCAACTCTGGGGTGACCACTATGAAGAGTGATTTGTCTTCCATGAGTCAGTTGATAAACTCACACTCTACGTCTATCAAGAAGTTGGTGCAAGAAATGAGCCAACTCTCAGTAGCATTGAATCAGAGGAAAAGCAAAACTTTCCTAAGTGATACAGTTTAGAATCCATGAAATAATGGCTTCTGCATGGCAATTTCCACATGGAGTGGTAAGGTTTACCAGGCTTGTTTGTGGGAAAAACTGTGATTGCAGAGGATATTAAGCATGAAGAAACTTATCCAGTGGAGTTTGAGAAACTATATCTGAGAAACTAGATGAAGTTATTGATAATACATCATCCAACCATCAACAGGTTGATGAGTTAGCGAAGAGCAAGGAAAAGGAGACCAAAGTGGTGGTCACTATACTCTTAAAACCACCTTCTTAATTTCCCCATCGGTTGAAAAAGAAGGCCAACGACAGAATGTTTGGAAAGTTTATGGACATACTTAAGTAGTTGACAATCAACTTACCATTGGTAGAGGCATTGGAGAAAATGGTCGGCTATGCAAAGTTCATAAAAGACCTTTTTACAAAGAAGTGGACAGTTAGTTATGACACGATGGACAATATCCATCATTTTGGCACTATTTCCACAAGGTTGTTGGTATAGAATAAGGTAGATTCGGGAGAATTTACTATCTTGTGCACTATTAGGCCTCTTGATTTTGTAAAAGCTCTATGTGATTTGGGAGCTAGTATAAATTTGATGCCAATTGTTGTGTAAAAGAAACTGGGTTTGGGGGATCCTACTCCCAAGAACATGAGATTAGTTATGGAAGACAGGTATGTGAAGTGGCCCATGGGGATTTTATATTATGTATTAGTGCATGCGGCCAGTTTCATATTCCCAGCTTATTTTTTCATTCACAATTGGGAGGTGGACTTTGAAGTGCCCATAATCTTGGGTAGACCTTTCCTTACAACCGGGAGTGTACTTATTGATCTAAAGGTAAATGAGATACTATTCAGGATGAATGATGGAGTAGTTCATTTTGATGTATGCCAGTCCATGAAACAGCATAAAGATATGAGTGTATTTTCTATTGCGGATGTTTATTATGAGGAGGAGAAGGAAGTACCTCTAGAAGAAAAAATTATTGTGGAGACTTTAGCTGCTGTATTAAAAAATTTTGATCAAGATGGTATTGAAGATTATAAGGAGACTGTTTGTGCCTTGATAGTCATGGGATGTTATTCTTATACACCCAAGAAGTTGTATTTGGACTTAAAAAATCATCCAACTCCACCAGCCAAGCCATCTATTGAAGAGCCACCTACTTTGGAGTAGAAAGAGTTGCCCGATCATTAGAGGTATGTATTCCCAGGCAACAGGAATACACTAACTATTATCATTACGGCTAACTTAGGTGAAAAATCTATGGAAGCCCTTATCTCTGTTCTTAAGAGATATAAGACGGCCATTGGTTGGACGATTGCAGATATTATCGATATTCCTCCTGGTATATGCACACATAAAATCCATTTAGAGGAGGATTGTGTCCCTACTATTGAGCATCAGCGTCATCTAAACCCACCTATGCAAGAGGTAGTGAAGGAAGAAATCATCAAGTGTCTAGATGCAGGAGTGGTATATCCCATCTCAGATAGAAAGTGGGTAAGTCCTATTTACTGCGCTCCCAAGAAAGGGGGCATGACAGTTGTGGCTAATGAGAAAAAACTAGTTGATCCCACTCAGGCCTGTTACTGGGTGGAGGGTGTGTATGGATTATAGAAATCTCAACTCGTAGACACTGAAGGACCATTTCCCCATACCTTTCATGGATCAAATGCTTGATCGGCTAGTGGGAAGAGGTTGGTACTATTTCTTAGATGGGTATTCTGGTTACAACTAGATTTCTATTGCTCCTGAAGATCAGGAGAAGAAAAAAATCACGTGTCCATATGGCACATTTTCTTTCAAGAGGATGTCTTTCGGGTTGTGTAATGTACCTTCCATTTTTTAGCGGTGCATGATGTCGATATTCTATGATATAGTTAAAGACACCTTAGAGTTGTTTATGGATGATTTCTTAGTTGTCGGTGATTCTTTTGAGATCTTCTTACTGAATCACAGTAAAGACCTGCAACGGTGTGAGGAGTTCAATCTTGTGCTAAATTGGGAGAAATGTCACTTCATTGTGAAGGAGGGCATTGTTCTTCGGCACAAAATTTCAGCAAAGGTGATTGAAGTTGATCGAGCTAAGGTTTAGGTTATAGAGAAGCTTCCACCTTCGATTGCAGTAAAGGGGGTGCAAAGTTTCTTTGGTCATGCTGGCTTCTATAGGAGGTTTATAAAGGACTTCTCAAAGATTGCTAACCCTTTTTCCAAACATTTGGAGAAAGAAGTCAAATTCTCCTTTGATGATGATTTCTTGAAGGCATTTCAATACCTTAAAGGAAAGCTGGTTGATCCTCCTATCATTATTTCACCGGATTGGTCAAAACTACTTGAGATAATGTGTGATGCAAGCGGTGTTGCCCTTGGAGTTGTTTTGGGAAAAAAGGAGGACAAATTATTTCATCCAATCTATTATGAAAGAAAAACATTGAATGGATCTCAAAAGAACTAAACCGTCACAGAACAGGAACTTCTTGCAGTTGTCTATGACTTTGATAAGTTTTGGGCATATTTGCTAGGAACCAAGGTAGTGGTCCACACTGACCACGCAGCCTTGAGATATTTGATGGCAAAAAAAAATGCAAAGCTAAGGTTGATTAGATGGGTGTTGCTGCTTCAAGAGTTTGAATTTGAAGTCAAAGATTGGAAGGATTTCAAAAATCAAGTTGCGGACCACCGGTCTAGGCTTGAAGAGGAGCAAACAGCTAGAGATGAATTCGAGATCAATGATGCATTTCCTGATGAGGAAATCTTGGGTGCTGTTATAGAGAAAATACCTTGGTATGCTGATTTTTCAAATTATGTGGTGAGTGAGGTGATCCTAGAGAATCTTTCCTTTCATCAAAGGAAAAAATTTCTCGATGATGTTAACCATTACTTCTGGGATAAGCCATATCTTTTTCGGCGATGTGTAGATGGTATTATTAGGAGGTACATCCCTGAAGTAGAAATGTTGTCTATACTGGAAGCGAGTCATGCTTCCCCAGTAGAAGGTCACCTTGCAGGTGATCAGACTACAAGGAAAGTGCTTTAGAGTGGTTACTATTGGCCCCTTTATTCAGAGATACCTACGAGTTTGTGAATAGGCTTGACCAATGTCAAAGGCAAGGGTCCTTCTCAAAGAACCATGTGATGCCAATATCTAATATGCTGGAGGTTGAATTATTTGATGTCTGGGGCATTGATTTCATGGGGGCCTTCGTGAGCTCATTTTGGATGAAGTACATGTTA
This sequence comes from Capsicum pubescens, assembly GCA_030864215.1. Taxonomy (NCBI): domain Eukaryota; kingdom Viridiplantae; phylum Streptophyta; class Magnoliopsida; order Solanales; family Solanaceae; genus Capsicum; species Capsicum pubescens. Next base: position 143,780,630 of record CM061547.1, read on the forward strand.
GTGGACATTGACTACATGTTAAAATGGGGTTAGGCAATGGCTCTAACAGATAATGAAGGGAAGAGAGTTGTTGCCTTCTTGAGGAAAAATATCTTCTCTCACTTCAGGGTACCACGTACCATTATCAACAATGGAGGATCATACTTTTGCAACAAAATGTTCAGATCTACCTTGGCAAAATATGGAGTTAAGAAGCATAAAGAGGTTACACCATACCACCCGCAAACCAGTGGGCAGGTAGAAATCTCTAATCAGGAAATAAAAGTTATCCTTGCCAAGACTATAAATGCTCGGAGGAAGGATTGGTCTAGGAAGCTGTACGTTGCCTTATGGGCATATCAAACTGCTTTCAAGACACCTATTGGCATATCGCCGTACCAATTGGTTTATGGCAAGGCGTGCCCTTTGCCGGTTGAGCTAGAGCATAAAGCGTTGTGGGAACTGAAGCGGCTTTATTTGAATTGGAATGAGGAAGTGAATATGAGACTAGGGCAGATAAATGAGATGGACGAGTTCTGTGTTGGATCTTATGATCGGGCTGATCTATACAAAGAATGAATGAAGAAGTACCACGACCACAGGATTGAAAAGAGAGATTTCCAGAGAGGTGACTTGGTGTTTCTGTTCAACTCCAAACTCAAACAGGTTCCAAGTAAGCTCAAATCCCAATGGTTCGACCCATTTAAAGTGAGTCCAGTCTACTCATCTGGAGTAGTGGAACTTGAAAATGAAGATGGAAGTGTCTTCAAGGTAAATGGGCAATGCGTGAAATTGTATATTGTTCCAATTGACTCGATAAGGAGTATGGAAATCATGAGTACCCATAATTAGGACTAAAATGGTTATAATTAATGTGTGCACCATGTGTTTGATCTAATGCCCCAATGAATCCCATGTTAATTTATATGAGTTTGAGGGTATAATCACACATTCTAGGTTTACGTTCCTTGAAAATGATGTTTATATGACTAGTTCGAATATAATTTGGGGTTTAAATCTTACGTTTTAGCAATGTTATAGAAACTATCGAACATGATCTTAGTTACCACGATCACAGTCATTAGGACTGTGATCGCAGAACTGTGATCACGATAAATAGTCAGCGATCGCGGCACTATGATCGTTGTTAAGATTCTGTGATCGCCATAACCGAGAGAAATTTTTTGCTGAAACAAAAATTTCTACACATCTAGTTTTCACCCCAAATCCCTCTATAACATCGCAACATGAGCTTGTCTAGCATATCTTGCATGGTCTTGGTGTGAAAATTCTATTGATGCTCTAAATTATGTTGCTTATAGGTACTTATCCACAAAAAGGGAGACTTTCAGAATACCAGATTCATGTCAGCTGAATGCCATAACCTCTACTATTCTGACCTCCCAAGGACTAAATTGCTCCCATAAAGGGGTATTTTCTTAGATAAAGTAGAGGAGATACTCCTGGGATTCCATGATAGACTCACTGCTACCAGGTGGATATGTTTTGCCCTGAATCCCTGCTATGCTAGTGAGAAATTGGTGCATAAGTTTTACGCTAACCTTAGTGTAGTCTCTCTCATAGACCCAGTGATGACTATTTAAGTAAAAGAAGTGTATTTTAGAGCAAAGTGGATTAATAAGATATATGGGCTCCAGAATATGCACATGGCTCAGTTCCAGGCAAAAAGGTGCGAGCCAGGGGCCTAAATGGCAAACATATTATGTCCTAGAAAGGAAGTTCCCTAGGATACCATCAAGAGAGGCATTTATATGAACAACTTCACAGCAGAGTCCAGACTTTGGTTGACTATTATTTGCCGCAGAGTGTCACCTTGCACACATATTACAGTTGTCACAGATTTTCATGCACGTATGGTGGCCTACATCTTATCTGAAATTGAACTAAACATAGGCGAGATAGTTATCTCAGAGTCGAGATACTTCAAGAGCCAAGGGGGTACACTTCTTCTCTTTTCTTCCCTTATTAATGAGTTATGCATGAGGGAGAAAGTGGAAGAATATGTTGTATATACCTGGGTGCCTCTAATCCCATGCATCATCCCACTTAAAATCAAGGGTGAGGGTTAACCTAGCTAGAGCAAAAATATGAAAGTTGACTTGGTAAAGTCAACAGCTGAGGAGCCCAAATCTTGTAGACCTTCTTTGTCAAATTCCTTTGATGATATCTCAGGTGAGATACGGGTGATTAAGAAGCTAGTGTCTAGATTACCTCAAGGATCGGGAGAGTCCTCCACTACTAGCCACTTATATGTATCTTGGTCAGATTATGAAATATACTAAGAATAGCAGAAGAAGAAGGAAGCCATAGTTGACAGATTGGAAAGATCCTATTCAGCTTAGGCAAAATTGCATAGGGACCTCAAGAAGTCACATAAAAAGATGGTGAAGAGAGAAAATAAGAGATAAATTTCTTACTAAGATGTGGAAAGGGGTAAAGGGAATCTTCAAGGTGCTCAAACCCAAGGAGAGACTATCTTCACCGAGGGTTGAGAGTAATGAGGAGGCCCCTACTGACTGGTCAGATATGAAAAGTATACACATTGAACTACTATTGAACTATTGCATACGTGAAAAGCTAATGACGCATAATGATTTTTAATTGAACCTTATGGGGTTGTGCAATTCCCTATGCTAAAGTATAATTGAACCAAAGGGGTTGTGAATTTCCTCAAGTGATAATAATCGGTTTGGCATGTTGCTATTACCTTGCAAGTGTAGTTGGTATGAAAATGATGTTCTATATAAATTAGCACTTTTGATGGTTAACATGAGGAAAATATGCATATTTTTTAGGACTTTTTGTTAGACTTGATCTATTTTGAGTATGTTTTGCAGAAAACCATGTTTTGGATGAAAAGTTTGTAAAAATGGTGAAAAAGGTGTTTTGGCCACTTTTTGAGTGATTGTGGATGTTTGGGATGTTTTACAGCTTGATTGTGATCAAAACATGTTTGAGAATCGAAGAAGAGTTGAAAAACTAACACCCGTCACCTACTAAGTTGACCCACGGACCATAGGTAGGTCCTACAAACCACAAGTTCACAAAGCAGGTGCCAAAAAACCAAAATCCTAAGAGCTGACTTGCAGGATCTGGTTCATCCACAACCTGCGGTTTGCACTTGTTCCCTGTGCCAGATCGTAGGTACCACCTACCTCTTTCCAGACCGCAGTTACCACCTACGCCCTACCATACCATAGGTATAGAGAGCAGGTGGCCTCGGCTCTATTTTCTACTATTTCTTTCAGGCTTTGTTTTTAGGGTTTTTTGGGGTACTATAAATACCCCTTATGTACGTTTTAGTAAGAGTTACACACTTTTGATACTCACAAACATATTTTGGTTCCAAGATCCATCTTTGATCTTGGAATTTTCTTGTATTAACTTCAGTTGATTAATCAAGTTACAGTTTTGGGTTTTTATTCATCTGATCATTGTGACTTCATATAAGCCTTCAATCATGAATATTATTGATTTCTTCACAAGTATGAGCAGATAAAACCCACAACTTGGGTTGTGCAAACCTTGGCTGACTGATGAAGTAGGGGAAGTGTGATTGTTGAATTAAACCAATACCCATGTCATGCATTGCTTTATCTTCTTTATAATAGTTGTCATAGTGGTTGAAAACGTTAGGATCCTTCCTAGAATTTTTTACATACTCTAAAATAGGAGTAATGACTAGGAAAATATAATGAAAATTGTAATTTGGGAGTTAATTATCGATTCATTCCCGCACAATGGAATATAGTGAATGACTATTAGATTTTATCTAATAACTAGAGACTCAAAAGGTAATAGTTAGTTGGGATCAATATAAAGGTTAGTAATGCAACATCCTGAGACTAAAAAGGTAAAGGATGAAATCCTTCTACTCATCCAAAAGACTATAGAAGGTACATAACTTGTCAATTCTGCATGCAAGGTATTGGGTTGGTTCAACATAGCATGATAAACCTACAGTGTTAAGAAGCTAGGGGGAATGCAATCCTACTATTCACCTATAACTGATTTCAACCAGAGTTAATATTGTTTCTTGCTCTAGATTACTATAAACAATTCCCCCCATTTACTTTCCAATACTGCTTGTAGACTACAACTGCTAATAAATTCAAGTCAACGTGTAGCCTTGGGATTTGACCCCAACCTTAGTTGGGTTACTATATCTTGACACTACCGTACCATCATCTAAAAGAAGGTGTTGATTAGACATCACCAAGAAATTGGCACCGTTGTCGGGGAATATGGTATTGATTTATGGATAAAATTCATTGTAGATTTTGGGAATACATCGATGTATGCTAGCATACAGAGTAAAGGCAGTCCCTTACTCCCACAAAGAAAGATCCTACAACCACATAGTAGGATGTCAGAGACAAAGAGGGATAATCTCCCTAAAGATGAAGTTTAGGGTAGTATTAATAGATAGACTAGTGAGGGGCTAGCTCAAACAAAGTTATATACACATAGACAGATAGCAGATCATCGAGCAGAAGTCAGTGGAAATTAGAATAGCATCCAACCTCAAGTAATCCCATCAGATAAGTTTGTATAGACATATATTGATGATGAATAAGGTTTGGGATATAATGAGCCAGATGATATAGAAGCCATTATCCCTCTTACTTTATCTCCTAATATCAAGTTCAATATCTCGAGTGTCGTGATTCAACTCTTATACTTGAAGGAGTGTTTGCAGTATTACCAACAGATAATGCAAACATGCATCTGGCAAATTTCATTGAAATATGCACCCCATGTACCATAACAAGGGTATACTAGGAGATACTGAGACTAAGGTTGTTCCCTTTCTCGCTTATTGAAAAAGCATCATTATTGGTCGGGGAACTTCCAAGAGGGTCTATTACTATATTAAAGGAGCTACACAGATAATTCTTGAACAGATTCTTTCCTCCATCCAGGGTATTGCAGCTCAAGGATGAGATTTAGCATTTTAGATAGCTACAGTCAGATTCTATGTATGAGGCATGGTTTTGGTTATTGAAGAGGCTTAGTATTGTACCTAACCTCTAAATATTAGGGACAAGCTTATAATAAATATCCTATAGAGCCCTGACTACTAGATTTAGAGAAATGGCAGACACTATTTCTAGAGGATCCTTTATGAGATTATGATGGGAGATAGCAGCTGGTATCATGGATCAGATCTAATTAACTAATCGAGGGTGGAAAACTTAAGAGGTTGATAGATGTACTGATATTTATAACATTAGAGTTTTCGGTGAATAGAGACTAACTGAGGATGTTGTAGCTCAAGACATTTCATTAATATGGATGGAAATTGGTGAGTTGGTAAAATAATTTACAACCATCAACTCTTCTAAAGTGCATGAGTTTGGATATTTAAGGAGGCAAAGTGTGTGGACCGAAGTTGGCAGGTTTTGGAGCCCAAGATCAAGGAAATCAAGGCTAGAACTATCATGATGAGAGAAATAAGTATATTTCACCTAGCAGACGTAACACAAAGTATAAAATATAAGAGATGTTGACCATGTTCATAAAGGGGCAAGAGAGACAAGCGTATTGCTTAAGTGAATTTAAAGATGAAATTTTAGGTTTAGTCTAGAATGTTGAGTCATATGAAACTACTATCAAGCAATTAAAGTAGTAGTACGGGCAAATGTTTATTACCTTAGCGGAGAGACAGTTAGAAGTAGTGCCTAATTATAATGTGCAAGATCCTCCAACACTTGTTCACTATATGGACATTGATACTTGAGATTATTCTTCACCTGACTAGCACTATTTTCCTACGACTGATGAGCCAAAGAAGAAGGATGATGATGCTGAAAAAACACCTGAGGTGGATTTTGAGAAGCTATCATGTACTGATGATGATTTAGATAGAAATTATGATGATGAATGGATTTGAGAAAAGCTCAAGAACATAGTTAATGCATTTAGCTCAAGTTTTCACACAATATTTGTTGAAAAGAAAAAGGATCCAGGTGCAGTGACCATCCCATATTTTATTGGGTCTTATAAGATTAACTAGCCTCAATGTGATTCGGGAGCAGGAATAAATGTTATGCCACTGGTAATATACAAGGTGTTGGGATTAGGAGAACTCAAGCCTACATCTTCAAGGTTGTTGATGGCTGACTCATCTATAAAGGAGATAGTGGGTATTGTGCATGACATGGACATAAGAGTAGCACAATTCACATATTCAGTTGATTTTATGATTCTAGACTGTAAAGTGGATACCCATTCGCCAATCATATAAGGTAGCCCTTTCTTATCTACTGGTGGAGTGTTAATTGACATGGACTTGTTAGAGATCACTTTAAAGTGGAACGATAAGCAAATTATATTAAACATATGTATGAAAGTTTAACAGATGGATGACATGAGAGTTATGGCAGTGATAGATGAGGTAGAGTATGACATGATCACATTTGATGTACCTATTAAGGAATGATTAAGAGTAAAACCATTAGCTGCGGTAATCATAAAAATTGAGAGTGATGGAATAGTTGACTATCATGAGATGGCTAGTGCTCTGTATGGCACAGGTTCTTACAAGTATGCCCCTATGAAGCTCGATCTTGACTTAAAGAATAGAACCATACAAGCTACATGACCATTGATTGAAGAACCATCAGTATTGGAATTTAAAGTCCTCCCTCCTCACCTATAGTATGCATTATATGTTCCAATAATACTTCACCAATGATCAGTACAACAGATTTGGCAGTAGCACAGGTGGAGACCTTGATATCAGTATTACAGAAGTTCAAGAGAGCTATTGCATAGACCATTTCAGAAATTATGCGGATCCCATCAGGTATATACACATATAATAAATAGCTTGAGTCATACACAATTCCCAACATTGAGCATCAAAGATGACTAAACCCTCTTATGCAAGAAGTAGTGAAAAGGTGATCATAAAGTGGTTAAATGTTGTGGTGATTTTTCCCTTTAAAGATAGCAAGTGGGTTATCCTGATTCAATGTGTGCTAAATAAAGAGAGAATCATAATGGTTCCAATGAAAAAAATGATTTAGTACCAATGAGGCCAGTGACCGAATGGAGAGTGTGCATGGAATATAGAAAGTTGAACAAATAGACACAAAAGGACCACTTCCTGATGTCGTTCATGGATCAAATGTTGGAAAGAATTGCAGCCAAAGGTTGGTACTATTTTCTTGATGGGTACTTGAGATACAATAAAATTATGATTTCTCCCAAAGACCAAGAAAAAACTATCTTTACCTTCCCCTATGGGACCTTTGTATTTAAGAGGATACCGTTTGTACTTTGCAATGCACCTTCCACATTTCAGAGATGTATGGTGTCCATATTCTCTGATATGGTTGAAGATACGATTGAGATATTCATAAATGACTTTTTAGTGGTCTAAGATTCTTTCGATGATTGTCTAGCCCATTGGTCTAGTGCACTACAGAGATGTAAAGAGTGCAATTTGGTGCTAAATTAGGAAAAATGTCACTTCATGGTGAGAGAAGTTATAGTGATAGGTAATAAGATCTCTAAATATGACACTGAGGTGGGCAAAGAAAAGATAGAGATGGTTGAGAAATTTTCACCGCCAGTATCAGTTAGAGGTATACAAAGATTTTTGGGCCACACATGTTTCTATACAAGATTCATCAAGGACTTCTCTAAAATTGCAGCCCCCCTATGCAAACTTTTAGATAAGGAGGTGAAATTTATGTTTTATGATGAGTGTCTCAAGGCTTTTAAATTCCTAAAGGAGTACTTGATTTCGGAGCCTATTATTGTGTCACCAGACTATTTTAAACCTTTTAAGGTGATATGTGATGCGAGAAGAATGGCCTTGGGTATTGTCCTAGGATAAATAAGAGAGAAGATCTTGCACCCCATTAATTATGCCAACAAATTTCTAAACCCCGTATAGAAAACTTATACTGTTATAGAGCAGGAGCTACTTGCGGTGTTTTTTTCTTTTGAGAAGTTTTGGTCCTACTAGATTGGGACTAAGGTGATAGCTCACACTGACCATGAAGCATTGAGGTACTTTATAATGAATAAGGATTCCAAACCTCGATATATTTATTGGGCACTCTTGCTACAAGTGTTTTATTTTAAGGTCAAGAACCAAAAAGAGAAAGAGAATCAAGTCATGGACCACTTATCCAAACTTGAAGAGGAGATAATCCAAAAACTAGGGGATTATCTTGAGATAGATAATTATTTTCTAGATGAGCATGTGTTAATAGTATCTCATGATTTGATCCCCTAGTTTGATGATTTTGCCAGCAACTTGGAAAGTGATCTAGTTCAAGAAGATTTATCCTTCCGGCTGTAGTCAAGTATTATGTAGGAGGTATGGAAATTATTTTAGGATGAGCCATATCTATTCAGGGTTTATGCTGACAGAGTAATTCAAAGATTATACCATAGGTTGAGATGATGAGAATTTTAGAGGCTTGTCATTCATCACCAGTTGAGGGTCATCAAAGTGGAACACAAACAACCCATAAGATTCTACAATGTGGGTTTTATTGATCCACAATCTTCAAGGATGCTTATGATTTTTCACAGGCCTATGACCAATATCTGCATCAAGGTAATATTTATCGATACCATGAACTCCCCATGACACCTATCTTAGATTTGGAGCTATTTGATGTGTGGGGAATTAATTTCATAGGTCCATTTGTGAGCTCTTATGGCATGAGGTACATTCTGGTAGTGGTCAACTCTATATCCAAATAGGTGGAGGAAGTTGCACTTCCAGACAATGAAGGTAGAAGTGTCACTATTTTTATAAAGAGAAACATCTTTTCCCGATTTAGCACTCTACATGAAATTATTAGTGATGGTGGTTCTCACTTCTGCAATTGGTTGTTCAAGACCCTGATTGATAGATATGGTGTGAGGTATACTATGGCAACACCTTACCATCCATAGACTAGTGGGCAAGTGGAAGTCTCCAACAGAGAGATAAAGTCTACATTGGCGAAGATTGTGAATACTAACAAGACTGACTCATCTAGAAAGATAGATGATGCATTATGGACCTATCAAACAATGTATAAGACTCCCATAGGTGACTATCCATATCATCTTATATATATAAAAGCATGCCACCTATTGGTTGAATGGGAGAATAAGGTTCTTTAGGCATTGAAAAGGATGAATTTTAAATAGCATGATGCAACCAACTTGAGGCTGAGAAAGGTAAATATGTTGAACGAATTCTAACTCTATGGTTATGAAAGTTGGTCCATATGAAAAGAAAGAATAAAGTTGTACCATGATGAGAAAATCATAAAGAGGATGTTCAAACCCAGTGATTTGGTCTTGCTATACAATTCAAGACTACACTTGTTTCTCAGCAAGATAAAATCAAGATGGACTAGACCATTCACAGTGGTCAATGAGTTCCTATATGGTTCTATTAAGGTAAAACATGATGGTGATGTCCCATTAAAAGTGAATGGGCATCATGTGAAACACTACATGGGAAACCTGGAAGAAGTTAGAGTTTGTGCTTAGATGGACCTTGGTGAAGTTTGAGTAGCCAAGGGAACTGAGCCGTGCTGCGATAATAAATAAGGATCTTCTTGGGAGGCAGCCCAAGGTATTTTTTTATTTGTATTCATATTGCATGATTGGTGTCCAATTTTTGTACCTATGGTGCCACAGGTATGTCCTAACTCTCTCATTTTGGTTTGATGCATTGGGGACAATGTATGATTTTCAGTTGGGGGTGGGGCTGCTTGTGGGTCTTGATGTCCTCTTGGGTTTTTTGTTGTCGTGCCTCTTTTCCTCAGAGTCTTATTCCTAGTAGAGATAACATGTTTAGGCGTATTGTGTTTTGTTTTGTGTTGTTTTTGTGTAATTAGGAGATTTTTAAGCATTTAGGGAAGTAGTCATGTTTTGATTGATTCTTGATACCCTTCCAAAAAATTATATTTTAGAATAGTGTTGATGCAGATATATGTAAACTTTGTGGATCTTCTTATGGCATTAGTATTAGGGACATAATAACCATTTGCTGACAATTGCATAAACTAGCTAGGTTGTGTGTAGTGATATTGACTCTGTTCTATGTAAGTGTGATATACTACAAAGTTCCCCTTGTATGTATAATTCAGAACTTGCCTGGTTAGTCTTGCCTAGGTTGAAGGATGATCGGTTAGGAAAGGATTATAGGTCCTTTTTTATTTTAGTCTATTTTTAGCCTAAATAACCTTCCATGTGTGAATTGTATCCCTTGATCCTTATTTTGGGCCTTAAAGCCTATTTTTATTATTTTCACCATTCACTTCCCATTTATAGTACAATTGACCTATTTTGGCCATGTTCCTCCTTGGACAATAGGCACCTCAACACAGACAAAATGCCTAAGTTGAGAATGGCTATCATAGGGGTGTATAGTGTAAAATTAGTATGAAGGAGGATAAATAAAGAAAAAATTAGTAGGTCTAGGTGTGGTAGAAAATAGAAAAGAAAAATTGTGAAAAAGAATAAAAGGGAAAAGCAAGAATAAAAGACCACACCCAACCTAAATGTGCAATAAAAGAATAAAAGAGAGAAATGAGGGTGGAATAAAAGATAAAATTGGATTGTAAGTGAGAACCTAAGGTTAGTGTAGTGCGAAGGAGGCTTAGTAACTTCACATATCCATATATATCATATCATCCCTCAAGCCTACATTATAATCCGAGAAAAGTCCTATAGTAATCCTAACATGACTATTTGAATGCTAAGGTAAAGAAAATAAGGTCAATCATATGGTATTTGGCATGTATTTTTTGGAGCTTCTTTGTTGAGATTGAGTGTCTCTTGACCGTCCCTACATTGACATGCATGATTTTATATGAGTAAGTGGGACATCTTTGTTGTGAGAGAACTTGAGTCATGTTGCTATCTATTTACTTTATTCAGGTAGTGTAATTTATATATATGAGTAGTTGTATGTTGCTAATGAAATTGCCATACCTTTGTCCCATTATGTCACATTATTGTGCTTCATGTTCATACACAGTTGGTTTTGAAAATTAAGAATGAAGGGGGATTTGAACTTAATGTGATGACTAACTATCTTGAATAGCTTAGATTCTTCTAGTTAAAGTCATTTTTGTTTTGTTGTTTTTTTATTGCCCGGGGATATATAAACGTTCTAAGATGAGGGTGCTGATGTGATATAGATATATAGCACTTTCTACACTTAGAATAAAGAAAATATGGAAGTTTCTGAGGCCTTTTTGTCAGATTTTTTCGATTTTGGGTATGTTTTGTAGAAAACCATATTTTGGATAATAAGTTCATGAAAATGGTGAAAAGGTATTTTTGGCCAATTTTGGAGAAATTATGGATGTTTGAGATGTATTCCCACTTGATCATGATCAAAACATGTTTGGGAATCGAAGAAGAGCTGAAAAACTAATTCTCGGCACCTACTAAGTGGACCCATGGACCGCAAGTAGGACCTACAGACAATAGGTACACAAAGCGGATGCTAGAAAGACAAAATCCCAAGAGTTGACTTGTAGGATCTATTCCATTTTCAACCAGTGGTATGCACCTGCACCCTGTACCAGACCATAGGTACCACCTACGCCCTGGCAGACCACAGGTACCACCTGTCCACAGCCAGACCGCAGATATAGAGAGAAGGTATCCACCGACTTTATTTTCTCCTATTTCTTCAAGGCTTTGTTACTCTATTTTGACACGACCATACCATCATCTAAAAGAAGGTGTTTCTTGGATTTCACCAAAAAATACCAACAGTGTATGCTCAAATATGTATTATGGTTTAATGAATAACAATGTGTGATAAATGATTTAATGGGGCTTAAATGAGGGTTGTGTAGTTGGACCATAAAAGTGGCAGTCCCGAGGGACCAATACTGGAAACTGCATTTGTCGACGTGGGGGTCTAAATGGCTTGAGGGTTCAAGTCCATTTTCTTATGGCCAAGTTAAAACACCCAAGAATGTAACCTTGCAAAAAATTTTGGTTGATTGGTGATGATCATGATATGTGTTGTGTTGTAACCTTGTTGTGTGTAGTTTTTAACTTTTGTTAAGGTTTCCATGATTCATGTTGATGTGTTAACTTATGTATATGCTTGCTTTACCCTTAATTCATGGACAAATGATCCCAAGTAGGGAAGAAGTAGAACACCTAGACTTTGAACAACTGAAAAACTACTCTTTTTGATGTCTCTGGGTGTTTATTGTTGGAGGGCTTGATTCATACCCTTGGTCACCACTTATAGTATTCTCCCCCTCGCCTTTCTTACCTTGAATAGTATGTTAAGGTATAATACTGTCTCCTATACGACAAGGTCATCCCTTGGTCGTGACCATGCATATGAGTCCTATACTACTCAACCGTATGGAGTGAAAACCAAACCTAGAGTTGACTATTTTGGTTAGGGATGGAGCTTACGAGTTAGAGGTTAAGTGGTACCCTTTGGTTACGAATCAAAGGTTCCCTTTTGTACCCATAATTGTGTGGTTGAACTACGGTAAGACTAGGGTATGAGTTAGGGTACCACTAGTACCCTAGGTCACGATTGTCATAGGATCCATATGGAGGAGTTGTACCCCTGCATATGTTGACTGTCCAGCTTTTAACCAAGGACCTCTTGGTTATTTCCCATGACTAAAACCCCAAACTCTTTCCCTATATAAGGTATTGTTTCCTTCCAAGTCTTTATTTTACAAGACTAAAAACATCCTAAACACTCTTAAGGCTATTGGAAGAAAGATTAGAGGCTATGGTTTGGAAGTGTTCATCTAGTGGCAACAGGAAGAGTCAAGATTATTGGTGAGTCATTTTGTTTAAGTCATGTATCCCTTACCATCTTAAAATAACTCTAAACCCATGTATTTCACACTTGGATTGGTAATTGTACATGGTGGTTTTGAATCAAATGAAAACGGTTTTCCTACCTAATAATGAATAATGATGATTCTTGTTTATACTTGTGTTGATACATGTATTTGATGGTAGATTGCATATGTGGATTCTTGTCTTATTTTGTTTAACATGAGGGTTTTGAGTAACCCTAGTCTTGATGATATCTACCATGAAATTAATCTTATTATAAGTGTGCACACAAGGTGTTTGTGAAAATATCTAAGTTAATTATCTAGTAATATATTGGTAACATATAGAGCTAGATCAATGTCCTAATTAATATAAATGGTTGATAATGATGTTGTTAAAGGTATTGTAAGCCATGTATTTCTTAATGATGACATTGTTGGGTTAATGGTTAATAAGGGGTTGGAACCCTAAACATGAAAATGACCATGATGTGTGTGTTGAGGCTAAATATGGTGAGAAGGTTGTGTAAGCTTGTTAATGAAATATGAAAGGTTGTGTGGGTCTTGGTGATCGTAGATGTGATGAAGGATGTGTTATATCAAGGTATTTGTCCTATTAACATAATGAGTGGGTGAATATTCTTGTAAAGACCAAATATGTATCTAGGGAAATGTTCTAGTGAATATGAATGAGTCACGACAATTCCTAAATAGATGTAGATACTTGTAGATTGTTGGTTAAGCCCTTGTTGTCCATGTAATGAGTCATAATGATTGTGAATACTTGGAAATTATTGATAAGAACTTTGTTAAGCATATAATAGGTTAACTTGTGTCTTAAATGCGGCATGGACCCTTTGAGTATGAATGTTTGTTGATTGGTATTGTGTTGATGTGGTTATCTATGAAATGTGTCAATCTATGAAAACTTTGGTTTCATGGATAAGAAGGGGGGTTCAATTGCTTAAGCTCGAACTTGAAATTGCGTTTGGAACTAAAGGGTGGTATAGAGGTGTTAGTGAATGACAAATATCTCCTTGAAGACCTTGTGGTTTTTTGTGGGTTTTGATGAGTATGAATTGGCTTGTGTGATTAAAGTTCCATCTCGTGATTAAAGTTCCATAGCCAATAAAATATGGTGTCTCATGATTAAAGTTCCATAGTCAATCAAATACGATGGCTCGTGATTAAAGTTCTATCTCATGATTAAAGTTCCATAGCCAATAAAATATGATGGCTTATGATTAAAGTTCCATTTCTTGATTAAAGTTCTATAGCCAATAAAATATGATGACTTGTGATTAAAGTTCCATTTCGTGATTAAAGTTCCATAGCCAATCAAATATGATGGCTCGTGATTAAAGTTCCATCTTGTGATTAAAGTTCCATAGCCAATCAAATATGATGGCTCATGATTAAAGTTTCATTTTGTGATTAAAGTTCCATAGCCAATCAAATATGATGGTTCATGATTAAAGTTTCATAGCCAATCAAATATGATGGTTGGTGATTAAAGTTCCATCTTGTGATTAAAGTTCCATGGACATTAAAATATGTTTAGAATTCCATGTCTAGTTGAAGTTGTGATCATGTGATTAGAATTCCACACCTAAGTGATTGTGGTATATTCAATAAAAAACTATGTGGTTGTAGTCCCTTTTCTTGATAAAGTATAACCATGGATGAAGTACCTTTCCCAATGCTATATGAATGTTGTTAAAGTCTTATGCCTCATAAGGATGGTATGAACCTAAGCATGGAATGTCCGAGTTCTCTACTTTATCCCATATGATTGAAGTATTTGGAAATGTTATTAAGTCTTGATAACTCAATTATCATTTGATATATCTATGTGTAAGTATAAATGTGTGAATATGATTGAATATGATATATATTAACTTGTGTGGAATAGTGATGTTATTTTATCCTTATCCTTGAGTTACATGCTAGCGCTCCAAACATTAACCATCTCCAGATGCAACGTCCCCATGTGATGTAGGTGTTGAAGCATCTTCTTCTTCTTCTACGATGTGAATAGGTGTTCAAGTGGACTCGTGCATTGAACTTGAAGTGGTGAGCTTCCATGCTCCAGAAGACCTACGTCTCAAAGTCATGTTATTTTATGTCATAGATTTGTATAGGTTTGGTACTTGGTTATTATTGGGGACATGTCCCAGCATATCTTTGACTCAGTTGTTTAGAGGTTTTGTGGATGACTGTGGACTTGGGCATATTGGCTAGACTGTTGTTATTAATAAAATGGTTGCTATTGTCTAGCATTAGATATTGACTTAGATTTTTGCTATTTTTATTTTATGGTCGGGGTCCATCCAATATTTGTGGATGATTGTTGATGATTATGTTGGGTTATGGGTGACCTCCGGTACATGTGTGCTCGAGGTGACCATATGACATATCCAAAAGTTTGGGGCGTGTCACAAGTAGTTTGAGTCTGCCTTACTATCATTATTATATGATTGGGAGGTTTGAGTCCCTCACTGTATATTACATGATCGGGTGCTTAAGTCACCTTATTAAATAATTGGGAGGTTTGAGAACCCCATGCATATATATGAGATTATTTTTAAGTTTTTGCAGCTACACACACTGGGGACCAACTAGGGGGTGAGAGATGGGGCCAATATATCACGTGGGTACTATCATATGATGGATAAGCTACACAATCTAGGTAAAGTTTTAAACATTCACGTTAAGACTTGTTCCCTACCCCAGCATGTGATATATATATAGGTATATGCATTTAATTATGTACATGGAATTTGAATGGTTTTAAATTTTTTATGATGGAATTACTTTATCCTTTATCCCTACGTTACACGCTAGCGCTCCAACCGTTAACCGTCTTTGAACATTATATCCCTATTTGATACAAGAATGAACTATACTTTTACCCCCCATGCACAGTGACTAAGCGATGGTAGAACAATTCATGATTTAGACTGATGTGGTGAGACTCCATTCTTTGGAAGACCTCATTTTATATTTTAGTGTTACATTATGTATTGACTCTTTATCATTTTATGGTCGGAGGTATGTCCCGAACAATCTATCTTTAGTTTTGTTAGAGGCTTTATTGGACTGTACAATGGACATGGGATTGCTTGTTAAACTCATAGACTTCTTTAGGTCTAAATATTATTCTTCTATCTTATTATTATTAGAGTTCAACTGTTATGTTGTATTGTAATCTGGTTGACTAGGATAAGGGGGTGATCTTTGATCCTCGGTGGACTTTGGATGCCCATCACATCCAGGCCCTTGTTCGGGTTGTGACATGTTAATATTATTTATATGTTTAGAGGGTTGAGTCCCCTATGCATATATGTTATCGTTATTCATATACCGGGAGGTTCGAGTCCCCTGTGCATATATTTTATCATTATTCATATGTTGGGTCCCTTGTGCATATATTTTAACATTATTCATATGCCAGGAGTTTCGTGTCCCTTGTACATATATGTTAACATTATTCATATGCCAAGAAACTTGAGTCCCCTGTGCATCTATGTTATCATTATTCATATATCGGTATGTTCGAGTCCCCTGTGCATATATGTTATTATTACTCATGTGCCAAGAGGTTCATGTCCCTTATGCATATATGTTATCATTTTTCATATGTCGGGAGGTTCTAGTCCATTGTGCATATATGTTATCATTATTCATATGCCGAGAGGTTCGATTCCCCTACGCATATATGTTATCATTATTCATATGCTGGAGGTTAGATTCCCCTGTGCATATATGTTATCATTATTCATATGCCGAGAGGTTTGAGTTTTTTGTGCATATATGTTATCATTATTCATGTGTTGGGAGGTTCGATTCCCTTGTGCATATATGCTATCATTATTCATATGTTGGGTTGTTTGAGTTCCCTGTTTATATATGTTATCATCATTCATATGCCGGGTGGTTCGAGTCCCATGTGCATATATGTTATCATCATTCATATGTTGGGTCGTCCGAGTCCCCCAATGTACATATGCATTTCTGATTATTCTCAAGTTATCTAGGTGACGATTTGTTATCTCAAGTTATCAGGCTTAACCAGAAAATGGCAAAATCTATTTTGAAAGTGACAACTAGGGTGATGGGACGTCACCTAAGTGATAGGCCATAAACCTTATGGTCAACTGAAGAATTACTGTAATTATTTTGGTTCTTAGTGGTATTATGGTCTTTTACTCACCCCAAACTCCTCCCCCACGACATAAAAATACTAATATTCCCTATTATCTTCAATTATACATATCAAAACACTTCTCTTCTTTTTAAATCCCTAAGTCAAGAACACTATAGTTTTCTCAAGGTTGGTCATCTAATGCTTCTGTAATACCCCGTAGTTTCTAAGCTAGGAGACGAATCATTTTTCCTACGTATGAAATCTCCTATCCTGTGAGTAGCATTTTAGTTCATTACTTACAATGAGTATCCTAGCTATAATATAGCTTATGATGTATTAATCATGTTCATTTGAGTCACTTAAGGTAATACAAGCTAAGAGCTTTTGAATCCATCAATTTTTATTGTTCGATTTTGCAAGGGTCATCTTTGACCGAGTATAACTCGATGTTAATGTAGTATTTTGGCTGGTTTAGACCTACCAAATTTTAGAGAATCTAATTAACTTTCCAACGATACCAATTTCGCCTTAATCCAATACCCGAGCAAAACGTTCTGCCCATTTTTGTGAGAGACAGTAAGCATAGGCGATTGGTTAGGCGCCGCCCAATCCAAGCATAGGCGATTGGTTAGGCACCGCCTAAGTCAAATCCAATGCCAAAAACACTCTGTTTTGAGTTATTTTGAGGGTAATTAAGTCTTTTAACACTCCTTACACGTCCCTAAACTTAACCCTACAAAATATATAGCTTCTAAACACATTACAACCCTATTAACATCTCAAAGCTCATCATCCAAGAGCACCATAGGAGAAAAACAACTAGGGTTGCACAATAAAGTTTGAAGATCAAAAAAACAACTAGGATTGCACAATAAAGCTTGAAGATAAAATTTCAAGGAAATTCCTCCGTCAATCATCAAGAACCTCCCTTCCAAGGTATGCGTAGTGTCCATCTATGGATTCAATTCGTTCGTAGAGCTCAAGAATCATGCTTTTAAATGTTATTTTGTAAACTTTTTGTGGTGATATGAGTATGTACATGTTGATGATTGTTGTTTGTGTTTCAAGATGATATCTAAGGATGTTTTCATGAAATATATGTGGTTGTTAGTTGAAAATCATAAACTTTGGGTGGTTTGATATAATGCAAGTATAAAATCCACCTATGCCTTAAAGAATGCATGCAAGGTGTTTGATAAAATGCCTAGGATGCTAGAAATTCCTATTTACATGATTCCATGACATTCACATGACAAGTCCATGTTAGCTATACACTTCAATATGAATTTCCATGTTAACTATGTATTCTTATGGTAGTGGCATGAAGCATGTATGATGATGAAGATATGAATAATGTATGCGAATTATATCCATGCTTTCCCTACTATGTTTAAGATGTTGAATAAATACATGAAGTTTAATATCCCCAATTCATTACAATATGAACTAAATGTTACATGTTGTCGTTCCCTTATACTTGAATAGTTTCCATACCATTGCTATGAATAGTATATGTTGTCGGAATGCCCATGATATTAGAATATGAGATTTATGACTTGATTATAAGCATTCCTATTCATGATAGATATTATGATGACCATGTACTTCATGAAATCCCCTACTCATGTATTATGGATTTTTATTGATGGTCGTGTACTCAAGAAATTCAAGTTGTGTCAGTTTTCTTCCATCGAGTCCTGGGGGTACTTGTACCCAAAAAATATAGCTGTGTGCCTAGAGCCATGTCTTGTTTTCACGATACTCTCAATCAAGCCATGATCTATAGAATTCAGTCAGTCATGTGACTCAGGAAAACTCAGAAATCTCAGTAATCTCAGTAGTCCAGTAATCTCAGTGCTCAGTAACCTCAGCAACCTCAGTATTCATAGTCAATCTCAGTAACTTCAGTACTCTCAACCAGTCCTCAGAACTCAGTACATTCCATCATTCATCGGAATCCAGTAAACTTAGTTTAGCTCCGCTAAACAATACCACTAGTATCAGTCCAGTTAATCAGTATCAGTTCAGCTAATCAGTTCAGTTTAGTTATTCAGTTCAGCTTAGTTATTCAGTTTAGGGTCCTTCAAATGGGAGTAGAAGTTAGCATCGAGTGAACCCAAGGATGGGAACTCACCTACCAGTTCAGGGTGTGATTCTTAGCAGTCATCCTTGTGTTCCAGAACTACGTGGCTAGCGTAGGTTGAGACATCTTAACCCGCCAGACTAAGGTTGATGTGGTGGCTTAACCCGTCAGTTTAGGGTTCCCACCATTCTTATTTGAGTACCTGCCAGTATAGGGTTCTTATAGTTGTCCTTACCAGTGGCGCGGTATTGACACCCCTTCAGTCGGGGCAGAGATTGGACCCCATCATAGCTATTATAGCATATTTAGGGCATGTCGGTTAGATAACTACTTCCCACAGTTTCAGTTACAGATTTTAGGACTGTCAGCTATAGCTACCCTGTCTCAGTAAAGAACTCAGATAGTTCTTCAGATTTCAATATATCAGGACTGTCAGATACAGTCAACTCAGAAATAGAATGGAACTCGGATAGTTTCCTTCCGATTTATGGACTGTCAGATACAGTCACTTATGCTATCAATTACAAAAGTTATGAGAATTCATGCTATCAGTACTTAGCTTCAGGACTGTCAGATACAGTCAATCAGACCAGTTCTTCATAATTCAAACTGTCAGAAACAATTATTCATATATCAGTAATACAATATCAGTCTCTTAGTATTCAGTAATACAGTATAAGATCCATTACTTATTAGTGATTTACATATCAATATCAGTAAACTCAGTCTTTCAGAATCTCATTATCAGTACACTCATGTTGTCAGTATTCATACTCAGTAGTCAGTATCTCCACGAGTTCAGTTACAGTTACGTATGCATGTATGTACTCTCACGTTCATATCAGTCAGTATTTTTCATGCATATAACCCTTTGCATTTAGCCTACCTTGATCGTATACTTAGCACGTTAAGACGTACTAATGTATTTGCACTATGGTGCTTTCTCTTATGTTACACTATAGGTTCAGAGGCATGAGCTCCAAATCAATAGTAGATTCCAAGATCAGCAATCAGAGTTAGACGTGAGTCCTCATCCTTCGAGGACATGATTATTTTATTTCTATTTCAGTTTTAAGTTTATTTCAGTAGTTGGAGTTAGTTGGGGACATGTCCCATCAACTTCTTATTCAGTTCAGTTAAAGGCTTTCGGACTAGATGTCAGATTAGATGTTCAGACTTCAGTATTTGTTTTTTTTTTGGTATTGTTATTCCATGTTTTTTAGATATGTATCAGTATTGAACCTTATGGACTTACAGTTCATGTTTCTGCATATCTTATGAGATATTATGCAGTTTACAGGTACATATATCAGTCATGGGTTAGCTTGTAGTCTTTTGGGGATATAAGCACTGTGTAGCATTTCGGTTCAGAAAATTGGGGCGTTACAAACTTGGTATCAGAGCCTAAGGTTCAATAGTGTCCTAGGAAGTCTGAAAGATGCATCAAGTAGAGTCTTATACATGGGTGTGTTGTGCACCACACTTATGTGCAGGAGGCTATGAGATGTTTTAGGAAAAGTTTCCCTTCTTTTATGTCTCAAGATCGTGCTATGGCAAGTTTCTCTAAGGGTCCCATGTAGATTCATATCATGCACCCCTTATATCAACCTTACCTTGCTTTCAAGGTAACAGAAACAGTGAAGCTCAAGTCCTAAAGATAGGCCTTTCTCAGACAGTCCCTACAGTCAGTTATGGGATTAGCCACAGACTCAAACAGTATCCCATCAGTTCATTAATGTTCCAAGGTCGTACAGATTTTATTCATGATCATGAGAACTCATTCTTGAACCCAAAAGTTTAGCAGTAGTAGAGTTGGGATAGTATTATTCTATTTGATCAGATTATATTTTCATGGGGATTAGATCAGTAGGCTTGAACAGTACGAGCTAAAAACTTAAGTTTATTGACTCAAAATTAAGCATGAAGGTGTGAATGTGATATTTGCAGTATATGAGGAAACAGAATCAGATGATGTGTTTAGTAAGACAGGAAGGTGTTGAACAGAATGTAGGTATGTGATAGTAGATCAAGTGACCAAGTCAAACTCTCAAGATTCCAATAGTAGTGCCCGTATATATAGAAAAGCAGTAAGGGAAGACGATTACCAACCCATCCTCTTCTCAGTACAAAGATTTGTACTTTATCTATCATGAAATCCACTCAGGTCTTACATATCAACTCTATGGTCACAAACCATGCTCATGTATCTCTTTTTCCATGATCATGTATGAATTCAATTCCCACCATAAGGAGTTCCTTTTACTACATAGTATGGTTCATGTTCCATTAGAACAATCTACTTTCACACACTTTCCATGGGATTATGTGCTCCTTCAGTTCCCAGTATAAGGAGTTCAGTTTCACCTCCCTCAGTATTCGAATCATGTCCCACGAGTACAAAAAACTCTAGACTCAAGTCATGAAGCTCATGACTCATGTACGCATATAATTCTTTCCATTATACTTAGCTTCCATGAATCATGCAATGACCCTACAAACCAGATACATTTAGACTATGTCATATATATCCTTAGTTTAAACCTTATTGGTAAATCCAAACTATTGATATTTTATTCCTCAAGTTTCAGTCATGTGTCAAGTTTAGTTTTTATCTATTCATGTTTCAGGTCCTCCTGATTTACTCCTCCAGTTAGCTCTCCTTATGGAACAATGTAGTGATGAGCAGTTGTTTAGATAAGAGAAGATTATTGCATGCTTACTTTGCACGAGGGTGTAGTTGTTAAGATAGGCTTGAATGTCATGATAAATGTTCAAGTAAACGTCTAGCAAGGGGACGTATATAGAAGTTGGGAAAGTACAAAGTGTAAGTTTACATTTAGATCCTTGACTTATGTCAGTCCCCAGCATGTAGCCATCAAAAACTCAGTTCCAAACTCAATTATAGTTTCAGTATCCAGCACTCAGTGATCAGTGTTCAGTCCTTGAATTTAGTACTTCTGTACTAGCTATAGGCTTAGTTATAATTTCATCTTCAGTTTAGTAACCAGATTTGAAACTCAGTTTAGTTCCAGACATGCTTGACCAAAGCATTAAGTTTGTCAGTACTCAGTTATCAGTGTTTTAGTACCCCAGTTTATAGAACACCTCAGATCCATGTCGTACGCTTGGTCTCGCATTCGTAAATAATATAGACTTCATGAATCCATGCTCAGATACCTCATTCTACTCAGTTAGTGCTTATCTCCTATGCATAAAACTCAAAAATCTCAGCCCAGCTATTCAGACTAAGTACAGTTTAGCTTTGCAGATCCAGTAATCAGCTATCAGTTATTCAGTTAATCAGATAATTTAGTGTATTTATGCACTCGTGTTCAGCTCAGTTCATGTATCATGTCTCAGTTTCAAATAATAGCTATTCAGTCATGACTCAGTTCCTAGTTGTCTTGCACATCACCTAAATTTCCCTCAGTAGTTCATCCAAGTCAGTATTCTTTGAGGGACTTAGTGTCCCAAGGGGGAGATACATCATACCCCCAAACTTTCATGATGTAAACATGCTTCTCTTTTTTTTTATGACTCCAGTTTGGAGAAGGGGTACTCATAAGTTAACCCTCAAACTCCAACTTCATTCATATGCCATGTTTTCAAGATTTAGTTCAGGTCATGATATTCAGTTTATGTACCACGTCCTAGACTCAGTTATGTTCTCATGTTTCCGATCATGCATATGGAGTAATTAATCTCAAACTTATCAGTATTTTCAGTTCTAGGTAACAATTTTCCTTAAACTTACTTGTTCTCATGTTCATATTTTAGTACCAAACTTGGTATTTAGTTCCATGCTCAGTTTTTAGTTCAAACTTGATACATTTACCATTGCATGTTCATGAGTAAGTTTAGACATAAATTCACGCATCAGATATGCGTGATCAGCTCATCAGTACTTTCAGTCATGCATTCACGTATCATGTCAGTCATATAATCATGAATCATATATGCATGGATTTAGCCTTTCAGTTGTGCATCAGATATGCATTCTCATTTTGAGAAAACTCACTTTATTAGAATCCTCAGTCTTATATTCATGAATATGTTTCCCATGCATCAGATATGCATGTTCAGTATGTTGTGCTCCTCTTTCAGTCATGTCTGTCATGAACCCATGTTTTAGTAGTGTATGTCTTGTATGTACTTAATCTTATCATCTCTCCCACCTCAGTTTATTTCCATTAGAGGACGAATGCTCCCAGGGGGGAGATATTGTAATACCTCGAATATTTCTAAGCTAGGAGATGAACCATTTTTCCTACGTATGAAACCTCCTATCCTGTGAGTACAATTTTAGTTCATGACTTACAATGAGTATCCTAGATATAGTATAGCCTATGATGCATTAATCATGTTCATATGAGTCACTTAAGGTAATACAAGCTAAGAGTTTTTGAATCCATCAATTTTTAGTGTTCAATTTTGCAAGGGTCATCTTTGAATGAGTATAACTCGATGTTAATGTGGTATTTTGGCTGATTTAGACCCACAAAATTGTAGAGAATCGAATTATATTTCTAACGATACCAATTTTGCCTTAATCCAATACCCAAGCGAAAAGTTATGCCCATTTTCGTGAGAGACAGTAAGCATAGTTAGGCGCCGCCCAACCCAAGCATAGACGATTGGTTAGGCGCCGCCTAAGTCAGTTCCAATGCCAAAGAAACTCCGTTTTGAGTTATTTTGAGGGTAATTAAGTCTTTTAACACTCCTTACACGTCCTTAAACTTAACCCTACAAAATATATAGCTTCTAAACACATTACAAACCTATTAACATCTCAGAACTCATCATCCAAGAGAACCATAGGAGAGAAATAACTAGGGTTGCACAATAAAGCTTGAAGATCAAAAAAACTACTAGGGTTGCACAATAAATCTTGAAGATCAAATTTCAAGGAAATTCCTCCATCAATCATCAAGAACCTCCCTTCCAAGGTATGCGTAGTGTTCATCTATGGATTCAATTCGTTCGTAGAGCTCAAGAATGATGCTTTTAAATGTTATTTTGTAAAATTTTTGTGGTGATATGAGAATGTACATGTTTATGATTGTTGTTTGTGTTTCAAGATGATATCTAAGGATGTTTTCATGAAATATATGTGGTTTGATATAATGCAAGTATAAAATCCACCTATGCCTTAAAGGATGCATGAAAGGTGTTTGGTAAAATGCCTAGGTTGCTAGAAATTCCTATTTACATGATTTCATGACATTCACATGACAAGTCCATGTTAGCTATACACTTCAATATGAATTTCCATGCTAATTATGTATTCTTAAGGTAGTGGAATGAAGCATGAATAATGATGAAGATATGAATTATGTATGCGAATTATATCCATGGTTTCCCTACCATGTTTAAGATGTTGAATAAATACATGAAGTTTAATATCCCCAAATCATTAAAATATGAACTAAATGTTACATATTGTCGTTCCCTTATGCTTGAATAGTTTCCATGCCATTGCTATGAATAGTATATGTTGTCGTAATGCCCATGATATTAGAATATGATATTTATGACTTGATTATAAGCATTCCTATTCATGATAGATATTATGATGACCATGTACTTCATGAAATCCCCCACTCATGTATTATGGATTTTTATTGATGGTCGTGTACTCAAGAAATTCAAGTTGTGTCAGTTTCCTTCCATCAAGTCCTGGGGGTACTTGTACCCAAAAAATATAGTTGTGTGCCTAGAGCCATGTCATGTTTTCATGATACTCTCAGTCAAGCCATGATCTATAGAATTCAGTCAGTCATGTGACTCAGGCAAACTCAGAAATCTCAGTAATTCAGTAGTCCAGTAATCTCAGTAATCTCAGTGCTCAGTAACCTTAGAAACCTCAGTATTCACAGTCAATCTCAGTAACTTCAGTACTCTCAACCAGTCCTCAAAACTCAGTATATTCCGTCAGTCATCGAAATCCAGTAAACCTAGTTTAGCTCCGCTAAACAATACCACTAGTGTCAGTCCAGTTAATCAGTATCAGTTCAGCTAATCAATTCAGTGTAGTTATTCAGTTCAGCTTAGTTATTCAGTTCAGGGTCCTTTAGATGGGAGTAGAAGTTAGCATCGAGTGAACCCAAGGATGGAAAATCACCTGCCAGTTCAGGGTGTGATTCTTAGCAGTCATCCTTGTGTTCCAGAACTACGTAGCCAGCGTAGGTTGAGACACTTTTACCCATCAGACTAGGGTTGATGAGGTGTCTTAACCCATCAGTTTAGGGTTCCCACCGTTCTCATTTGAGTATATGCCAGTATAGGGTTCTCACAGCTGTCCTTACTAGTAGCTCAGTATTGATACCCCTCCAGTCGGGGCAGAGATTGGAACCCAGCTTAGCTATTATAGTATATTTAGGGCATGTCGGTTAGATAACTACTTCCCACAGTTTCAGTTACAGATGTCAGGACTGTCAGCTATAGCTACCCAGTCTCAGTAAAGAACTTAGATAGTTCTTCAGATTTCAGTATATTAGGAGTGTCAGATACAGTCAACTCAGAAATAAAATAGAACTCAGATAGTTTCCTTCAGATTTATGGACTGTCAGAGATAGTCACTTATGCTATCAATTACAAAAGTTATCAAAATTCATGCTATCAGTACTCAGCTTCAGGACTGTCAGATACAGTCAATCAGACCAGTTCTTCATAATTCAAACTGTCAGAAACAATTATTCATTTATCAGTAATGCAATATCAGTCTCTTAGTATTCAGTAATACAGTATCAGATCCATCACTTATTTGTGATTTACATATCAATATCAGTAAACTCAGTCTTTCAGAATCTCATTATCAGTACACTCATGTTGTCAGTATTCAGACTCAGTAGTCAGTATCTCCACGAGTTCAGTTACAGTTACGTATGCATGTATGTACTCTCACGTTCATATCAGTCAGTATTTTTCATGCATATAACCCTTTGCATTTAGCCTACCTCGTTGTATACTCAGTACATTCAGACGTACTGACGCATTTGTGCTATGGTGCTTTCTCTTATGTTACACCATAGGTTCAGAGGCATGAGCTCTAAATCAGTAGTAGATTCCAGGATCAGCAGTCAGAGTTAGACGTGAGTCCTTATCCTTCGAGGACATGATTATTTCATTTCTATTTTAATTTTTAGTTTATTTCAGTAGTAGGAGTTAGTTGAGGACATGTCCCATCAACTCCCTATTCAGTTCAGTTAGAGTCTTTCAAACTAGATGTCAGATTAGATGTTCAGACTTCAATATTTATGTTTTTTTTTGTTTTTGTTATACCATGTTTTTCAGATATATATCAGTATTGAACCTTATGGCCTTAAAGTTCATGTTTCCGCATATTTTATGAGATATTTTGTAGTTTACAGGTACAGATATCATTCATGGGTTTGCTTATGGTCCTTCGAGGTCATGAGCACCGTGTAGAGTTTCAGTTCAGAAAATTGGGGTGTTACAAACTTAGTATCAGAGCCTAAGGTTCAACAGTGTCCTACGAAGTCTGAAATTTGCATCAAGAAGAGTCTTGTACATGGGCGTGTTGTGCACCACACTTATGTGCAGGAGGCTATGAGATGTTTTAGGAAAATTTTCCCTTTTTTTAAGTCTCAAGATCGTGATATGCCATGTTTCTCTAAGGGGACAGGTAGATTCAATCATGCACCCCTCATGTCAACCTTACCTTACTTTCAAGGTAACAGAAATAGTGAAGCTCAATTCCTAAAGATAGGCCTTTCTCAGACAGTGCCTATAGTCAGTTATGGGATTAGCCACAGACTCAAACAGTATCCCATCAGTTCATTATTGTTCCAAGGTTGTACAGATTTTATTCATGATCATGAGAAATCATACTTGAACCCAGAAATTTAGTAATAGTAGAGTTGGGATAGTATTATTCTATTTGATCAGATTATGTATTCATGGGGATTAGATCAGTAGGCTTGAACAGTACGAGCTAAAAACTTACGTTTATTGACTCAAAATTAAGCATGAAGGTGTGAATGTGATATTAGCAGTATATGAGGAAACAAAATCAGATGATGTGTTTAGCAAGACAGGTAGGTGTTGAAGAGAATGTAGGTATGTGATGGTAGATCATGTGACCAACTCAGAATCACAAGATTCCAGTAGTAGTGTTAGTATGTATAGAAAAGTAGTAAGGGAAGACGATTCCCAACCCATCCTCTTCTTAGTACAAAGATTTGTACTTTATCTATCATGAAATCCACTCAGGTCTTACATGTTAACTCTATGGTCACAAACCATGCTCATGTATCTCTTTTTCCATGATCATGTATGAATTCAATTTCCCCCATAAGTAGTCTCTTTTACACAACAGTACGGGTCATGTTCCATGAGAACAATATACTTTCACACACTTTCCATGGGATTATGTGTGCCTTCAGTTCCCTGTATAAGGATCTCAGTTCCAGCTCCCTCAGTATTCGAATCATGTCCCACAAGTACAGAAAACTCTAGACTCAGGTCATGCAGCTCATGACTCATGTACGCATATCATTCTTTCTAGTATACTTTGCTTCCATGACTCATGCTATGCCCCTACAGACCAGATACATTTAGACTATGTCATGTATATCCTCAGTTCAGACATTATTGGTAAATCCAAACTATTGATATTTTATTCCTCAAGTTTCAGTCATGTGTAAAGTTTAGTTTGTATCTATTCATGTTTTAGGTCCTCCTGATTTACTCCTCCAGTTAGCTCTCCTTATGGAATAGTGTAGTGATGAGCAGTTGTTTAGATAAGAGAAAATTGTTGCATGCTTACTTTGCACAAGGGTGTAGTTTTGAAGATAGGCTTGAATGTCATGATAAATATACAAGTAAACGTCTAGAAAGGGGTCGTATTTAGAAGTTGGGAAAGTACAAAGTGTAATTTTACATTTAGATCCTTCACTTATGTCAGTCCCCAGCATGTAGCCATCATAAACTCAGTTTGCCAACTCAATTATAGTTTCAGTATCCAGTACTCAATGATCAGTGTTCAGTCCTTGAATTCAGTACTCCTGTACTAGCTATAGGCTTAGTTATAATGTCATCTTCAGTTTAGTAACCAGATTTGAAACTCAGTTTAGTTCCATACATGCTTGACCATAGCATTCGAGTTGTCAGTACTCAGTTATCAGTGTTTCAGTACCCCTGTTTATAGAATACCTCAGAGCCATGTCGTACGCTTGGTCTCGCATTCACAAATAATACAGACTTCAAGAATCCATGCTCAGATACCTCATTCTACTCAGTTAGTCCTTATCTCCTATGTATAAAACTCAAAAATCTTAGCCCAGCTATTCAGACTAAGTACAGTTTAGCTTTGCAGATCCAGTATTCAGCTATCAGTTATTCAGTTAATCAGATAAGTTAGTGTATTTATGCGCTCATGGTCAGCTCAGTTCATGTATCATGTCTTAGTTTTAGATCCTAGCTATTCAGTCATGACTATGTTCCTAGGTGTCTTACGCATCGCCTCAATTTCCCTCAGTAGCTCATCCAAGTTAGTATTCTTTGAGGGACATAGTGTCCCAAGGGGGAGATACACCATACACCCAAACTTTCATGATGTAAACATGCAGATCTCTTTTCTTTTGATGACTCTAGTTTGGAGAAGGGGTATTCATAAGTTAACCCTCAAACTCCAACTTCAATTGTATGCCATGTTTTCAAGATTCAGTTCAGGTCATGATATTCAGTTTATCTACCACGTCCTAGACTCAGTTATGTTCTCATGTTTCCGATCATGCATATAGAGTAATTAATCTCAAACATATCGGTATTTTTAGTTCAAGGTAACAGTTTTCCTTAAAATTACACGTTCTCATGTTCATATTTCAGTACCAAACTTGGTATTTAGTTCCATGCTCAGTTTTAAGTTCAAACTTGATACCTTTACTATTGCATGTTCATGAGTAAGTTTAGACATGAATTCACGCATCAGATATGTGTGATCAGCTCATCAGTACTTTCAGTCATGCATTCACGTATCATGTCATTCATATAATCATGCATCAGATTTCCATGGATTCATCCTTTTAGTTGTGCACCAGATATGCATTCTCATTTTGATAAAACTCACTTTATTAGAATCCTTAGTCTTATTTTCATGAATCAGTTTCCCATGCATCAGATATGCATGTTCAGTATGTTGTGCTCAGCTTTTAGTCATGTCATTCATTAACCCATGTTTCAGTAGTGTATGTCTTGTATGTACTTCATCTTATTATATCTTCCACCTCAGTATATTTCTATTCGAGGATGAATGTTCCCAAGGGGGAGATATTGTAATACCCCGTATGTTTCTATGCTAGGAGACGGACCATTTGTCCTATGTATGAAACCTCCTATCCTGTGAGTAGACTTTTAGTTCATGACTTACATTAAGTATCCTAGCTATAGTATAGCTTATGATGTATTAAGAATGCTCATATGAGTCACTTAAGGTAATATAAGCTAAGAGTTTTTGAATCCATCAATTTTTAGTTTTCGATTTTGCAAGGGTCATCTTTGAAAGAGTATAACACGATGTTAATTTGGTATTTTGGATTATTTAGATGCACTAAATTATAGATAATCGAATTATCTTTCCAACGATACCAATTTCACCTTAATCCAATACCCGAGCAAAAAGTTATGCCCATTTTTGTGAGAGACAATAAGCATAGTTAGGCGCCGCCCAACCCAAGCATAGGCGATTGGTTAGGCGCCGCCTAAGTCAGTTCCAATGCCAAAAACACTCTGTTTTGAGTTATTTTGAGGGTAATTGAGTCTTTTAACAATCCTTACATGTCCTTAAACTTAACCCTACAAAATATATAGCTTCTAAACACATTACAACCCTATTAACTTCTCAAAACTCATCATCCAACAGCACCATAGGAGAAAAACAACTAGGGTTGCACAATAAATCTTAAAGATAATAAAAACAACTAGGGTTGCACAATAAATCTTGAAGATCAAATTTCAAGGAAATTCCTCCGTCAATCATCAGGAACCTCCCTTCCAAGGTATGCGTAGTGTTTATCTATGGATTCAATTTGTTCGTAGAGCTCAAGAATGATGCTTTTAAATTTTATTTTGTAATCTTTTTGTGGTGATATGAGTATGTACATGTTGATGATTTTTGTTTGTGTTTCAAGATGATATCTAAGGATGTTTTCATGAAATATATGTGGTTGTTGGTTTAAAATTATTAACTTTGGATGTTTTGATATAATGCAAGTATAAAATCTACCTATGCCTTAAAGAATGCATGCAAGGTGTTTGATAAAATGCCTAGGATGCTAGAAATTCCTATTTACATGATTCCATGACATTCACATGACAAGTCCATGTTAGCTATACACTTCAATATGAATTTCCATGCTAATTATGTATTCTTATGGTAGTGTAATGAAGCATATATGTTGATGAAGTTATGAATTATGTATGCGAATTATATCCATGATTTACCTACCATGTTTAAGATTTTGAATAAATACGTGAAGTTCAATATCACCAAATCATTACAATATGAACTAAATGTTACATGTTGTCGTTCCCTTATGCTTGAATGGTTTCTATGCCATTGCTATGAATAGTATATGTTGTTGGAATGCCCATGATATTAGAATATGACATTTATGACTTGATTATAAGCATTCCTATTCATGATAGATATTATGATGACCATGTACTTCATGAAATCCCCCACTCATGTATTATGGATTTTTATTGATGGTCGTGTACTCAAGAAATTCAAGTCGTGTCAGTTTCCTTCCATCGAATCCTAGGGGTACTTGTACCTGAAAAATATAGTTGTGTGCCTAGAGCCATGTCATGTTTTCACGATACTCTCAGTCAAGCCATGATCAATAGAATTCAGTCAGTCATGTGACCTAGGAAAACTCAGAAATCTCAGTAATCTCAGTAGTCCAGTAATCTCAGTAATCTCAGTGCTTAGTAACCTCAGAAATCTTAGTATTCATAGTCAATCTCAGTAACTTTAGTACTCTCAACTATTCCTCAGAACTCAGTACATTCTGTTAGTGATTGAAATCCAGTAAACTTAGTTTAGCTCCGCTAAACAATACCACTAGTATCAATCCAGTTAATCAGTATCAGTTCAGCTGATCAGTTTAGTTCAATTATTCAGTTCAACTTAGTTATTCAGTTCAGGGTCCCTTAAATGGGAGTTGAAGTTAGCACAGAGTGAACCCAAGGATAGGAACTCTCTTGCCAGTTCAGGGTGTGATTCTTAGCAGTCATCCTTGTGTTCCAGAACTACGTATCCAGCATAGGTTGATACATCATAACTCGTCAGACTAGGGTTGATGAGGTGGCTTCACTCGTCAGTTTAGTGTTCCCACCATTCTCATTTGAGTACCTACCAGTATAGGGTTCTCACAGCTGTCCTTACCAGTGGCACGGTATTAACACCCCTCCAGTTGGGCCAGAGATTGGACCCCAGCTTAGCTATTATAGCATATTTGGGGCATGTCGGTTAGATAACTACTTCCCATAATTTCAGTTATAGATTTCACGTCTGTCAGCTATCGCTACCCAGTCTCAGTAAAGAACTCAGATAGTTCTTCAGATTTCAGTATATCAGGACTGTCAAATATAATAAACTCAGAAATAGAATGGAACTCAGATAGTTTCCTTCAGATTTGTGGACTGTCAGATACAGTCACTTATGCTATCAATTACAAAAGTTATCAGAATTCATGCTATCAGTACTTAGCTTTAGGACTGTCAGATACAGTCAATCAGACCAGTTCTTCATAATTCAAACTGTCAGAAACAATTATTCATTTATCAATAATGCAATATCAGTATCTTAGTATTCAGTAATACAGTATCAGATCCATCACTTATTAGTCATTTACATATCAATATCAGTAAACTCAGTCTTTCAGAATCTCATTAACAGTACACTCATGTTGTCAGTATTCAGACTCAGTAGTAAGTATCTCCACGAGTTTAGTTACAGTTACGTATGCTTGTATGTACTCCCACGTTCATATCAGTTAGTATTTTTCATACAAATAACTCTTTGCATTTAGCCTACCTCGCTCGTATACTAAGTACATTCAGACGTACTGATGCATTTTTGCTATTGTGCTTTCTCTTATGTTACACCATAGGTTCAGAGGCATGAGCTCCAAATCAGCAGTAGATTCCAGGATCAGCAGTCAGAGTTAGACGTGAGTCCTCATCCTTCGAGAAAATGATGATTTCATTTCTATTTCAATTTTTTGTTTATTTTTGTAGTTGGAGTTAGTTGGGGACATATCCCATCAACTCCTTATTCAATTCAGTTAGAGGCTTTCGGACTAGATGTCAGATTAGATATTCAGACTTTAGTATTTATGTTTTTTTGGTATTGCTATACCATGTTTTTCAGATATGTATCAGTATTTACCTTATGGCCTTACAGTTCATATTTCCCCATATTTTATGAGATATTATGCAGTTTACAGGTACAGATATCAGTCATGAGTTAGCTTGTGGTCCTTTGGGGTCATGAGCACTGTGTAGCATTTCGGTTAAGAAAATTGGGGCGTTACAAACTTGGTATCAGATCCTAAGGTTCAACAGTGTCCTGGGAAGTCTCAAAGCTGCATCAAGTAGAGTCCTGTACATGGGCGTGTTGTGCACCACACTTATGTCCAGGAGGCTATGAGATGTTTTAGGAAAAGTTTCCCTTCTTTGATGTCTCAAGATCGTGCTATGGCAAGTTTATCTAAGGGACCCATGTAGATTCATATCATGCACCCCTCATGTCAACCTTACCTTACTTTCAAGGTAACAGAAATAGTGAAGCTCAAGTCCTACAGATAGGGCTTTCTCAGATAGTCCCTACAGTCA
Organism: Capsicum pubescens; assembly: GCA_030864215.1. NCBI lineage: Eukaryota > Viridiplantae > Streptophyta > Magnoliopsida > Solanales > Solanaceae > Capsicum > Capsicum pubescens. The sequence goes on from CM061547.1 coordinate 143,813,520, forward strand.
GTTATGGGATTAGCCATAGACTCAAACAGTATCCCATCAATTCATTATTGTTTCAAGGTCGTACAGATTTTATTCATGATCATGAGAAATTATACTTGAACCCATCAGTTTAGCAGTAGTAGAGTTGAGATAGTATTATTCTATTTGATCCGATTATGTATTCATGGGGATTATAACAGTAGGCTTGAACAGTAACAGATAAAAACTTAAGTTTATTGACTCAAAATTAAGCATGAAGGTGTTAATATGATATTAGCAGTATATGAGGAAACAGAATCATATGATGTGTTTTGTAAGACAGGCAGGTGTTGAACCGAATGTAGGTATGTGATGGTAGATCAAGTGACCAAGTCAGACTCTCAAAATTCCAGTAGTAGTGCCAGTATGTATAGAAAAGTAATAAGGGAAGACGATTCCCAACCCATCCTCTTCTCACTACAAAGATATGTAATTTATATATCACGAAATCCACTCAGGTCTTACATATCAACTCTATGGTCTCGAACCATGCTCATGTATCTCTTTTTTTATGAGAACAATCTACTTTCACATACTTTTCATGGGATTATGTCCACCTTCAGTTCCCAGTATAAGAAGTTCAGTTCCATCTCCCTCAGTATTCGAATCATGTCCCACGAGTAAAGAAAACTCTAGACTCAAGTCATGTAGCTCATGACTCATGTACGTATATCATGCTTTCCATTATACTTAGCTTCAATGACTCATGCTATGCCCCTACAGGCCAGATACATTTAGACTATGTCATGTATATCCTCAGTTCATACCTTATTGGTAAATCCAAACTATTGATATTTTATTCCTTAAGTTTCAGTCATGTGTCAAGTTTAGTTTGTATCTATTTATGTTTCAGGTCCTCCTAATTTACTCCTCCAGTTAGCTCTCCTTATGGAACAGTGTAGTGATGAGCAGTTGTTTAGATAAGAGAAGATTATTGCATTCTTACTTTGCATGAGGGTATAGTTGTGATGATAGGCTTGAATGTCATGATAAATGTACAAGTAAACGTCTAGGAAGGGGTCGTATTTAGAAGTTGGGAAAGTACAAAGTGTATGTTTTCATATAGATCCTTGACTTATGTCAGTCCCCAGCATGTAGCCATCAAAAACTCAGTTGCCAACTCAATTATAGTTTCTGTATCCAACACTCAGTAATCAGTGTTCAGTCCTTGCATTCAGTACTTTTGTACTAGCTTTAGGCTTAGTTATATTTTCATCATCAGTTTAGTAACCAAATTTGAAACTCAATTCAGATCCAGACATGCTTGACCACAACATTCAGGTTGTCAGTACTCAATTATCAGTGTTTCAGCACCCCAGTTTATAGAATACCTCAGATCCAAGTCATATGCTTGGTCTCGCATTCGTAAATAATACAGACTTCATGAATCCATGCTCAGATACCTCATTCTACTCAGTTAGTCCTTATCTCCTATGCATAAAACTCAAAAATCTCAGCTCAGCTGTTCAGACTGAGTACAGTTTACCTTTGCAGATCCAGTATTTAGCTATCAGTTATTCAGATAATCAGATAAGTTAGTGTATTTATGCACTCATGTTCAGCTCAGTTCATGTATCATGTCTCAGGTTCAGATCCTAGCTATTCAGTCATGACTCTGTTCCTAGGTGTCTTGCGCATCGCCTTAATTTCCCTCAGTAGCTCAGCCAAGTCAGTATTCTTTGAGGGACATAGTGTCCCAAGGGGGAGATACATCATACCCCCAAACTTTCATGATGTAAACATGCTGCTCTCTTTTCTTTTAATGACTCCAGTTTGGAGAAGGGGTACTCATTAGTTAACCCTCAAACTCCAACTTCAGTCGTATGCCATGTTTTTAAGATTCAGTTCAGGTCATGATATTCAGTTTATCTACCACGTCCTAGACTCAGTTATGTTCTCTTGTTTCCGATCATTCAGATGGAGTAATTAATCTCAAACTTATCGGTATTTTCAGTTCAAGGTAACAATTTTCCTTAAACTTACTCGTTCTCATGTTCATATTTTAGTACCAAACATGGTATTTAGTTCCATGCTCAGTTTTCAGTTCAAACTTTATACCTTTACCATTGCATGTTCATGAGTAAGTTTAGACATGAATTCACGCATCAAATATGCGTGATCAGCTCATCAGTACTTTCAGTCATGCATTCACGTATCATGTCAGTCATATAATCATGCATCAGATATGCATGGATTCAGAATTTCAATTGTACATTAGATATGCATTCTCATTTTGACAAAACTCACTTTATTAAAATCCTCAGTCTTATATTCATGAATCAGTTTCCCATGCATCAGATATGCATGTTCAGTATGTTATGCTCAGCTTTTAGTCATGTCAGTAATGAACTCGTGTTTCTATAGTGTATGTCTTTTATATACTTCATATTATCATATCTCCCTCCTTAGTTAATTTCCATTCAAGGATGAATATTCCCAAGGGGGAGATTTTGTAATACCCCGTATATTTCTAAGCTAGGAGATGAACCATTTTTCTTACGTATGAAACCTCCTATCCTGTGAGTAGCATTTTAGTTCATGACTTTCAATGAGTATCCTAGCTATAATATAGCTTATGATGTATTAAGCATGTTCATATGAGTCACTTAAGGTAATACAAGCTAAGAGTTTTTGAATCCATCAATTTTTAGTGTTCGATTTTTCAAGGGTCATCTTAGAATGAGTATAACTCGATGTTATTGTGGTATTTTGCCTGATTTAGACCCACAAAATTGTGGATAATCGAATTAGATTTCCAACGATACCAATTTCGCCTTAATCCAATACCCGAGCGAAAAGTTATGCCCATTTCCGTGAGAGACAGTAAGCATAGGCAATTGGTTAGGCGCCGCCCAACCCAAGTATTGGCGATTGGTTAGGCGCCGCCTAAGTCCGTTCCAATGCAGAAAACACTCCATTTTGAGTTATTTTGAGGGTAATTAAGTCTTTTAACACTCCTTACACGTCCCTAAACTTAACCCTACAAAATATATAGCTTCTAAACACATTAGAACCCTATTAACATCTAAAAGCTCATCATCCAAGAGAACCATAGGACAAAAACAACTAGGGTTGCCCAATAAAGCTTAAAGATCAAATTTCAAGGAAATTCCTCTTTCAATCATCAAGAACCTCCCTTCCAAAGTATGCATAGTGTTTATCTATGGATTCAATTCGTTCCTAGAGCTCAAGAATCCTACTTTTAAATGTTATTTTGTAAACTTTTTGTGGTTATATGAGTATGTACATGTTGATGATTGTTGTTTGTGTTTCAAGATGATATCTAAGGATGTTTTCATGAAATATATGTGGTTGTTGGTTGAAAATCATGAACTTTGGGTGGTTTGATTTAATGCAAGTATAAAATCAACCTATGCCTTAAAGAATGCATGCAAGGTGTTTGATAAAATGCCTAGGATGCTAGAAATTCCTATTTACATGATTCCATGACATTCACATGACAAGTCCATGTTAGCTATACACTTCCATATGAATTTCCATGCTAATTATCTATTCTTATGGTAGTGGCATGACGCATGTATGATGATGAAGATATGAATTATGTATGCGAATTATATCCATGCTTTCCCTACCATGTTTAAGATGTTGAATTAATACATGAAGTTTAGTATCCCCAAATCATTACAATATGAACTAAATGTTACATGTTGCCGTTCCCTTATGCTTGAATGGTTTCCATGCCATTGCAATGAATTGTATATGTTGTCGAAATACCCATGATATTAGAATATGACATTTATGACTTGATTATAAGCATTTCTATTCATGATAGATATTATAATGACCATGTACTTCATGAAATTTCCGACTCATGTATTATGGATTTTTACTGATGGTCATGTACTCAAGAAATTCAAGTTGTGTCAGTTTCCTTCCATTGAGTCCTGGGGGTACTTGTACCTGAAAAATATAGTTGTGTGCCTAGAGCCATGTCATGTTTTCACGATACTCTCAGTCAAGCCATGATCTATAGAATTCAGTCAGTCATGTGACTCAGGAAAACTCAGAAATCTCAGTAATCTCAGTAGTCCAGTAATCTCAATAATCTCAGTGCTCAGTAACCTCAGCAACCTCAGTATTCAAAGTCAATCTCTGTAATGTTAGTACTCTCAACTAGTCCTCAGAAATCAGTACATTCCGTCAGTTATCGGAATCTAGTAAACTTAGTTTAGCTCCGCTAAACAATACCACTAATATCAGTCCAGTTAATCAGTATCAGTTCAGCTAATCAATTCATTTCAGTTCAGCTTAGTTATTCAGTTCATGGTCCTTTAGATGGGAGTAGAAGTTAGCATTGAGTGAACCCAAGGATGGGAACTCACCTGCCAGTTCAGCGTGTGATTCTTAGCAGTCATCCTTGTGTTCCAGAACTACATAGCTAGCGTAGTTTGAGACATCTTAACCCGTCAGACTAGGGTTGATGAGGTGTATTAACCCATCAGTTTAGGGTTCCCACCATTCTCATTTGAGTACCTGCTTGTATAGGGTTCTCACAGCTGTCCTTACCAGTGGCGCGGTATTGACACCCCTCCAGTCGGGGTAGAGATTGGACCCCATCTTAGCTATTATAGCATATTTAGGGCATGTCGGTTAGATAACTACTTCCCATAGTTTCAGTTACCAATTTTACGACTGTCAGCTATAGCTACCCAGTCTCAGTAAAGAACTCAGATAGTTCTTCAGATTTTAGTATATCAGGACTGTTAGATACATTCAACTCAGAAATAAAATTGAACTCAGATAGTTTCCTTCAGATTTATGGACTGTCAGATACAGTCACTTATGCTATCAATTACAAAATTTATCAAAACTTGTGCTATCAGTACTCAGCTTCAGTACTGTTAAATATAGTCAATCATACCAGTTCTTCATAATTCGAACTGTCAGAAACAATCATTCATTTATCAGTAATTCAATATCAGTCTCTTAGTATTCAGTAATATAGTATTAGATCCATCACTTATTAGTGATTTATATATCAATATCAGTAAACTCAGTCTTTGGGAATCTCCTTATCAGTACCCTCATGTTGTCAGTATTCAGACTCAGTAGTCTGTATCTCCACGAGTTCAGTTACAGTTACATATGCATGTATGTACTCTCACGTTCATATCAGTCATTATTTTTCATGCATATAACCCTTTGCATTTAGACTTCCTAACTCGTATACTCAGTATATTTAGACGTACTGACGCATTTGCGCTATGGCGCTTTCTCTTATGTTACACCATAGGTTCAGAGGCATGAGCTCCAAATCAGCAGTAGATTCCAGGATCAGCAGTTAGAGTTAGACGTGAGTCCTCATCCTTCGAGGACATGATGATTTCATTTTTATTTCAGTTTTCAGTTTATTTCAGTAGTTGGAGTTAGTTGGGGACATGTCCCATCAACTCCTTATTTAGTTTAGTTAGAGGCTTTCGGACTAGATGTTAGATTAGATGTTTAGACTTCAGTATTTATATTTTTTTGGGTATTGGTATACCATGTTTTTTAGATATGTATTAGTATTGAACCTTATGGCCTTACAGTTCATGTTTCCTCATATTTTATTGGATATTATGCAGTTTACAGCTACAGATATCAGTCATGGGTTAGCTGGTGGTCCTTCGGGTTCATGAGCACCGTGTAGCATTTCGGTTCAGAAAATTGGGGTGCTACAGCTTCAAGGGTTGATTTCTGTCCACAATGCTTGATATCTCAAACATGATACTATTCCCTAAATCTAATTTTATCAAAAGCATGCATTGGTAATTATACCCATATGATTTTATAAATGATTTTAAATATGAGTTGAGGGTTATTGAACATTGTTGAATTATTAACTTTTCCTTTGGATTTTATGAATTATTATGGTTTGAATTGTTAGTTTTGGACATATTGTGTGCATGGGCATTAGGAATAAACAAGAGGGTCAGAGTTTCCCCAAATTTGTGAATTTTATTGATTGAATTGGTATAACCCCAACCCAATCTTTTGAAATTGTCTTTGAATATGAGTATATGTGCATTGAACTATTTTTTTAATTATTGAGTGGCATAAATGACCTGATGAAACATGAATTTATTTTAATTGAACCTTGGGGGTTGTGGATTCCCTATATGAATGAATAATTGAACTTGTGCATATATGTTAACATTATTCAAATCTTGAGATGTTTGAATCCCTACATATATGTTATCATTATTCATATGTCAGGAGGTTTGAGTCCCCTTTGCATATATGTTATCATTATTCATATGCTAGGAGGTTTGAGTCCCCTATGCATTTATGTTTAACATTATTCCTATGCCGGGAGGTTCGAGTCCTCCATGTCTATATGTTAACATTATTCATATGCTAGGAGGTTTGAGTCCCCTATGTATATATGTTATCATTATTCATATGCCGAGAGGTTCGAGTCCCCTGTGCATATATGTTAATATTATTCATATGTTGGGAGGTTTGAGTCCCTTGTGCATTTATGTTATCATTATTCATGTGTTTAGAGGTTCGAGTCTCCTATGCATATATGTTATCATTATTCATATGCTGAAAGTTTTGAGTCCCATGTGCATATATATTATCATTATTCATATGTTGGGGATTTGAATCTCCTGTGCATATATGTTATCATTATTCATATGTCGAGAGGTTCGAGTCCCCGGTTTATATATGTTATAATTATTCATATGATGAGCATATATGTTATTATTTATTATATGTCGAGAGGTTTGAGTCCCCTGTGCATATATGTTATCATCATTCATATGTCGAAAGGTTCTAGTCCCTTGTGTATATATGTCATCATCATTCATATATTGCGTGGTTTAAGTCCCCTATTATGCTATGCATTTATGATTATTCTCCAAATTGTGCGGCTACACATACCGGGGCCCTTCCAGCGGGGAGAGCTAAACCCATATAGCTCGTAGGTGCAATATTATGATGGTTAAGATATACAGTCTAGGCTAAGGTTTAAATTTCATGTTTAGCCTTGTTCACTATCCGGGTATGTGATATATATATATATATATGTATTTATGTATGGTTATGTGTACTAGTTTTGAATGATTTTGAACTATAGATCATAGCATTACTTTATCCCTTCCTAGAGTTACATGCTAAGGCTCAACCCACTAGTCGTCTTCAGATATTGTGTCCCCATATGATGCAGGGAACGGAGACCCTTCTACTTTTCCTATGTAGTGATAGGATTTATGGGTTATCATTATTCATCTTTGAAGTGGTGAGCTTTCATTTTCCAGAAGGGCTATTATTTTAATGTCTTGTTTCCTTTATGTATGACTACTCTTATATGATTCTTTTGGCTATCATCGGGGGCATGTCCCGACTTAGATTGGTTTTGGTCTGATTAAATCTTTTATGGATAACTATGGATTAGGATGTTGTTGAGTACTTATAACCTCAATATGGTTTCTCTATTTCATATATATGATCTTTTGGATTTACTTTTGTTGTTAAATAGGTGTTTTGTTCTGATTGACTAGGCAAAGGGGGTTGTCTCCGATCCTTGGTGGACTCAAGATACCCATCATAGCCAAGCCCTGGTTTGGGTCGTGAAAATCTTGGTATCATAGCCTAGGTTCATGGTCAATTGGGTGTCCACAAAGTCATGTCAAGTAGAGTCTCTTTTATGGGTGTGTAGCGCAGCACACTTATAAGTGAGAGACTATGAGGCATTTAGAAAATATTTATTATTCCTTCATACTTTATATCATGCAGTAGTGTTATCCATATGAAAGTTATCCAAATTCCATCTTTGTTCTAATATTGTGGGCTATGACTCATTATCGAGGCAATACAAGTGCAAAGGCTTAGCTTCCTAATAATGCGGTCCTTTCCGATTAAGTCACCAAAAGGTTGCATAACGGAATAAGGACTTTATGGGAGTCTATTAGTGCATTAAAGTCTATAGATTCAAGTGTATACCTCTATCTTCATGAATTATTTTTTCCAGTCCGAGGTAAGGTGTGGATTTAGTCCCTTCTAAAATTTATTACAAACGTCTCTCTTAAGTGTGAAAGTATATATCTTAATGTTTAAATAGTATTTCCACCTATGAGGTAGTATGAATTGGGGTATTATGACCTATTGGTTGTAAGATGATCTAAAGGTTAATATTATAAAGTCGTATGTTTAAAAGTAAGGGTCAGAGTAACCTTTGAGTGGAAAATGTGGTTGTATTAGTGTAACCATTAAGTGAGTATTAGGGGTGGTATGTTCTTATGTTGATTTTGTATGGTTGCAGGAAGATGTGTAGTAATTAATAGAGGAAGTGATTATTTATGGTGATTTAGAACTTATTCAAAATTGTAAAATCATAGAGAGAGGGACTCAGTGATATTTATTGAATTTTAAAGGTAGTTAGAGGTATGTATAGGTAAGTAGAATAGTTGTGAGGAAGGAGAATGTGCTAATAGACATTAATGGGTTATGTTATAAGATCAGGATCGACTATCCTGATTATGTGGTCTTACTATGCTGAGAGTCCTTTGAATTTTTGTCTAGCAGATGTAAGCCAGTCTAGTAGGTGGCAAGATATGTAGTCAATTTTTAAGGTGTAGTAAAAATATTTTAAAGAAGATGTGTTGGTAGGCCATAGTTAAGTGGAATAAGGAATTTAGATTGATCAATTTGTTATATATTTTGATAGACTAGTATACTAGATGGAATGTTTCATTGGTAGTTCATGATTGGTAATAAATGATAAGCTTGGACTTTAGATGTTGATTGTGGTGAAAAAGATGTTACCTCAAGGATAGTGATGCGAGAATTGTGAGGGTAAATTAGTATGCTTGATTTTATGAGTGGAGGAGCCTAGGTTGACAACTTATAAAAGATTCGAGTAGATAATTATGATATATATGTTTATGAGGACCAGTATTGAAGTGATGAATTTCAGCTAAGTCATTTGATAGATAAGTGCATAAAGGTTATAAGCATAAGTTGAACCCTAGGTAGTATGTTGTTAGATGAGGTTTTAAGTGTATAAGTTCCATGTGTACCTAGTTTATGCTCTTGGATTTCTTAGTATGGAGAAGTATAGGGAGTTGTTGTATGGTTCTCTATAGAGGTGAATTGAGGAGAATATAGATAGATGATATAACCCCTTGGTGTACTCTTACAAATTTTGGTAAGTTGTGAGGTTATGTGATTAAAGGTTTAATTCTAGTATACTAAGGAGTGAAAATGGATTGTTATATGTTAAGAAGTGTGGATGTGTATGCTTAAGAGAGTGTGACTTATAGGGTGATAACTCTAGAGGCTAGCAAAAGTTAAGGTTAGTATCCCCGAAGGGTAGGGTCTTCATATTATAGTTATCAGGGGAGATTTGAGTTCATGTATATGGTGATAACCCCCATAGTGCTGAATGTTATGCTCATAGATTTAATTAGAGCATATTTCCTCAAGTCTAGGATTGTGACCTTTGAACACAAGGGGAGATTATAAACTATGGTAGATCTTGAATTTTCTCATAGTGACGAGTTTCAGGAAAGTGTCATGATAAATCTATTCTTATTCTAGAAAATTCCTTGTACTTTGACTTAAGAGAGAATTTTACCAATGTCTTATGTATTCAAATTGTGTCCATGCCTAAGTTTTGAGTTCTCTATGCAACTTATGTCCATGCTCCAACCCTTGAACTAGAAGCAATAACGGTTCTCAGAAATCCAAGCTTCCAAGTATTCAAGCTCTATGTTATGATGCTTATGATACATAAAATCATGTCTCACTTTATGCTTAGTTCTAAAAAACTATACATTCTATGTGTTACCGACTCATTTTATGTCATGTATTATCCCAAAGTGATGTTATCTAAGCAAACTCATGACTAGTCTCAATTCTTAGAATGAAAAGAAATAGTTTCAAGCGGCAATCTTTGTCTTATTTTTTGAATATATAAATCTCAGCTTTATATTATATGACCCATGATATATGAACCTATGTTTCAGACTATGCCCATTCCAAAGAAACTCATGCTATGTTATGTTTATGCCATAACAAGCCTTTATTTATGATCTAGGTGATTGCTATGAAGTATTTCATGCCTATTTTACTATATCTCATTTCATGGGTCTCACCTTAAGTAGTATGACTTATAGGATTCATAATTGAGAATTAATCTTCACATCCTTGATGCTTGTACTCTAGTCCCTCAGTGACCCTCCTTATGTTAGGATGGTAGTGGCTATAAAAGCATAGTAATGTTTTGGAAGAGGGAGTGGATGTTCTCTAATGTGAAAATTTTGGGGGTGCCTACTCGGGCTAATGTCATTGATAAAAATGGAAGAGTAAGATGATCTTTTGTTATGTGAAATAGTTAAGAAAGGGAGATGCAGTGAAAACCTTTCTAATAGTGATTGAAGTTCCTAGTTTTTGGTGGGGAGATCCATAAAATGGGTGAAGTAAATATAAACTTGAATATCCCTTACATATAGCCACACTTCCCCACTATGGAACCAATTGATTCTATGTCAATATGAGTGTGATAATCAATTTTATAGTGTGAGAACATCCTTAGAGATGAATTGAGATCATAAGAATCTCCTAACTCAAAGATGAGTTGAGAACCTTTCTACCGATTGAGTTTTAGCGAGATTACCTATTTGGTTCAACTTCCAATGACTGTTACATCTTGAATATAATGATATGTTTAGCCTTCTATATACCAAATGAACTATCTTTAAGTCTTCTTTCCAACACAACTAATTTTATCTTAATCTGATATCGGAGTAGAAAGTTATGTTCATCTTACTTGAGAGTATCTGTCTGTTGAAAAGTGATAACTAGGCTGATGAGCCATCAGCTCAAGTATTCAGCCTTAACTGTAAAATGGAAAAATCCTTTTTTAAAGTTACAACAAGGGTGACGAAACGTCACCTAACTGGTGGGTCATCAACCTTGTTGTCAATTAAAAAAATTCTGCAAATTTGTGGTACATGGGCACAATGAATAAACTAGGGGGTCATGGTTTTCCCTAAATTTGTGAATGTTGATAATTGAATTGGTATAACCCCAACCCAGTCTTGTGAAATTGGCTTTGAATATGAGTATATGTGCATTGAACTATCTTTTGAATTATTGCATAGCATAAAAGGCCTGATGAAACATGAATTGATTTTAATTGAACCTTGGGGTTGTGGATTCCGCAAATAAATAAATAACTGAACCTGGGCATATATGTTAACTTATTCATATGTCGGGAGGTTTGAATCCCCTGTGAATATATGTTATCATTATTCATATGTTGGGAGGTTCGAGTCCCATGTTGAGTCCCTTGTGCATATATGTTAACCTTATTCATATGTCGGGAGGTTTGAGTCCCCTATGCATGTATGTTTTCATTATTTATATGTTGTGAGGTTCAAGTCACCTAGGCATATATGTTATCATTATGCATATGTTGGAAGGTTCGAGTCCTCTGTGCATATATGTTATCATTATTTATATGTCGGGAGGTTTGAGTCTCATGTGCTTATATGTTATCATTATTTATTTGATGAAAAGCTCAACTTCCCTGTGCATATATGTTATCATCATTCATATGTTGGGATATTTGGGTCCTTTGTGCATATATGTTATCATTTTTCATATGTCGGGTAGTTCGAGTCCCCTATTGTGCATATGTGTTTATGATTATTCTCTGGTTCCTGTGGCTATACGCACTGGGGCCCTTCCAGTGGGGTGAGTTGAACCCATATAGCCTATGGGTGCCTTATTATGATAGTTAAGTAACACAGTCCATGCTAAGGTTTTAAAGTTCATGCTAAGCATTGTTCCAATCCCGGTATGTGATATATATATGTATTTGTCTATTATTATGTTCACTGATTTTGAATTATTGATCATGGCATTACTTTATCTCTTCCCTGAGCTACATGCTAGCGCTCAACCCGCTAATTATCTTTAGGCACTATATCACTACACGATGTAGTGAATAGAGATACTTCTACTTTTCCTGCACAGTGATAGGATTTATTAATTGTCAGTAGTCAGCTTTGAAGTGGTGAGCTTCCACTTTTCGGAAGGTCTATTAATTTTAAAGTCTTGATTCCTTTATGTCTTAGACTACTCTTATTGGATTCTTTTGTCTATCGTCGTGGGCATGTCCCTACTTAGATAGGTTTTGGACTGTTTAAAGGTTTTATGGATAACTGTAGATTGGGATGTTGTTGAGTACATAGAACCTCAATATGGTTTCTAAATTTCATATGTATGACCTTTAGGATTTGCTTCAACTGTTAAATAGTTGATGTGTTCTGATTAACTAGGCAAAGGGGGTAGTCTCTGATCCTTGTTTGGGTCGTGACAATTATGCATTTCTATCGCATGAAATACCCTTGCGGTTGAGAAAAGTAAAAATTTGGTAGCCTTTGCAATCGAGTAACAAAAAGTTATGATCGCAGGGGTTCATAAAAGTTTAACTTATCACAATTACTTGAATATCCTCGTGATCGAGACTGTTGTCCCAAGTAAGAAAATTTGAAAGAACACTCGGTCACACCTTCTTCATTTTCCTAAGTTACTTATTCACTCACAAACCCAAAAAAATGAAAAGAAAATTTGTTAGAAAAAAAATTCTTAAACTCGTTCTCAAGTTGTAGATTCCTTCTCTCACAATCTTGTGGTACGAACTTCATCTTATCTTTATATTTCTGAATGTTTTCCATATTTTGGTAAGTGATTATAGAGAACCAATATTTATTATGGCATGAATCTCATTTTGAATCAAGAATTTTATTTCTGAAATTATTGATGTTAGATGAGTAATTGCGTTGAGTATTTGAAAATTAATGTTTGTGATAGATTTGAGAAAAGATATGGATAAACTTTTCTGCTAATGGGCAAATTAAATCTATGCCATAACTAGTTTGAAGAAATGTCCAACCCATGCATCTTACCAAAACTGATGAATATCGCAAAGTGAGGCTAAGTGACGCAATAGATTTGAACAAAAATATTCTAAAAGTTTTTATTTCTTGGCATCATGAGAAAAAATGTCACAATCATGATGACCAAAAGGTACTAAAAAGATTAAGTCTTAGTTATCACAAGCTACAGTTACACAATCGCGATGAAGGACCAAAAATTGTAAACAAATAGTAGCTTTTCCCAGCTCTGTACGACACCCATTCTATCCATTTCTTTTCCTTTATTGTGTTCTAATGCATTGTTTTACATACCTATACAATCGTTTGATACGTTTGCTCCTTTTGTAGGTACTTTACTTTTCAAAATAGCCTCAAAATCAAACATTAATATGCAAAAAAATGTCAACCAAGTAGTTGATGATAAATACTTTGATCAAAATTCCTTCCTTTCACTCAAATTCTCCCAATTATATGATCATCTATTGTCAAAAAATTTCACCTGAGAAAGGGGCATTCATTTGGAAAAGCTTGAGGGCTGATGGGATGAATTCTACAAGATATTGAGGGATAACGGCTGGATATGAATTTCCCTAGAGCCAATACAAGAAAATTTGCACATTGTAAGAGAGTTGTATGCCAATACCATAAATACCGACATTGCTAATGATTAGTTATGACAATTTGAGGTAAGCAAGTCTTATTTGACCCTTCTATAATTAATGAATACTATGGTCTTCTAGATATGGATAATAAAGTGTATAAAGTAGGGGAAACAAATGAGGTATCAGAGTGGTATGTTAGACATTCACATGATGGCTGCATGCTTAAGTGGATAGCCAATAATATGTGGGTTGACTCCTCGGAGTTTACAATAGAAGACAAATCTTTGGTTTCCATAATTTGAGACCATATCATTCCTTCTAAAAATAAGATATATGTATTAACTAATATACCTCATACCATTTATGGGATTATGTAGGATATCAAAGTTAATATCGAGTGATTATTATGCAACAAAATTCGGAGGTATTTTTTCAGAGGTGTAAGAGTTTCTTTTTCCCTACTTTGATCATGTGATTATGCAACAAGGCTAAATTTGGAAGGAAGGATGAGGATCACATGAAGGGTCCAAGAAAGTTGATACATTCTTTGAAGAAAAAGGGAGTCGGTAACGTGCTTAAGAAAACAAATATTGATGTGGCTTCACCAATGTATGACACTTATATCGAGGCTAGTGAGAGTTTGGTCCAGTTAGAGCTTTAATGTCTATTGAGCCACTTCAGATTGGATCCCCTGCACTCTGACACATTTCTAGCTAGGTACACAGTATGGATTCACAAATTCAGCAGCTTATAGTTGGCTTTCCCACAGGCCTAAGAGAGAGCTCCTCCCCTCACCCAATGCCTAATACACCGACCTTGACCACATAAGTTTGATCAACACTATATTAAAGAAAGGTTGGCTAATATTGAAATAAGGTTACAAAATATGAAGGATAAAGAGAGAAAGAAGAGAAAGTTCATGACAAAGATGATGAGCACACTTAGAAAGTTCTGCGGTAGCCAAAATGTAAGGATAAGGATGAGGATAAGAACGACCTAGTCCTCAAGGGGCCAATAGCTCCAGTTCTAATTGATGCATTTCAAGGAGTCCCTACCTCATTCTATGTTCTTACCCTATATACATTGGGGATGATGAGAAATTTTTTAGTTGGGGTTGGGGTAGCTTATTAACTACTGGTATTATTTTATTTTTGATAAATTTGTGCACTTACGGTCTTGTATTTGTGAATTTTCTATTTTGATACATTTGTACCCTTATCGGGCTTTCTTATTGTCTTATACATTATTGTGTGCCCTCTTTGGTATTGACTCTTTTTATTGTTCCCTTTTGGTAATTTTCTTGGTTATATAGATATTTTATGTTGTTATCGAACTTGATCTTTGTAGTTATGGATATTGTGTGCCCCTGTCGGACTTAATTTTGGTTGCTGAAGTTGCTGAATTAGTCATTTTTATTTGTTTTTTTGTTTCAGGCTATCTTTTTATAGTTTGCAGTAATTTTGAGTGACCGTTATCGATGATGGATTATGTGATGACTTTCTTAATAGAAATAGTTACTTTATTGGGTGTTGGTTTCACTTGTGCGGGAAAAATTTGCGTACCCATAGCCAATATGAATTGGGGTTATGATTGTTGTCATGGTGAAGTCTGAGTAACCATTGTAGTTATTGTCCTTTTTGAGTTTGAAATGTGGGATTATGGATTGTTTGGTTCTAATAAAGTTATTCTTGCATTGTGAAATGTTGATATAAGCATACCCCTTTGAAAATTTTGTGAAATCAAGTGCATGGAAGTGAATGGTGTTTGTGACAATTCTTTGAATTTTTTGTGGTTCCTTACTTATTAGATGGTGATAATTTGGATTGGAAAATAACTCTTTTTGTTCTTATTAGGGAATAATGTTAATCCATCATGAATAGTTTGCATGCCATGTGTGGTGAGATTTTGTTGAATAATAATTGTTCTTACTTGTGTCATCTAGAACTTGTCTAGTTGGTCTTTTAATCCGAGTCTTGATTGTGTTTGGTTGGGAAATAATTTTAGGCCTTCTTTGTGATTTTTGAAAACCCCTTAGAATTAAAACTCAGCCATGCATAGATTTGTCACTAGTTACCCTATTTGAGATTAATGTCCTTTGTTTGGCAACCACATTACAAACCTTGAACCTTTATGAAATATTTCTTCTTTTGAACCATACCTTCCTTAAACTTGAAAATTCCAAATTGAGACTAAAAGCCTAAGTTGGGGGAGGTGGAAAACACATGGAAGAGATGATCATGTGTTGCGCTTTTGCAAGTGAATTTTGTAAATAATCGGTGAGTGAATAAAAAAGGTTAAAAGAAAATAAAAAAGAGAGAGAGGAAAGAGAACAAAAAAAGAACAAAAATAAAAAACATAAAGTTTTCAATAAGTGGGTAAACTAGAATGAAAAGAAAAGATGTTTTATGTTGTATGGAAATAAAGAGGAAAATGATCAAGGTTTGCATTGTAAAGTGTTTTTTAGAGTTCAAGGAGGGTGTAATCACTTTTATCCCAAAAGCTTATCTTACTCTTCCCCAAGCCTATTACAAGCTAGAAAAAATTATTTTGAGATGTCCAACAGAGTGCTTTTGAGTTAGTGGCGATTGAAATAAGGGCAAGCCTGTGTTACGGTAATTATTTGAATTGGAAATTCTTTCTTGAGTTTGAGTGTTTGTGCATTTTTTTTTTATGTATATGTGTTGTAAATAGTTTGATTTTGGGACTTTCTTTTTCATGAGGGCATGTGAACTAAGAAATATTAGTGGAGTTGATAAATTCCAAAATGAGTCAAGGGAGCAAGTTTAATTGACTAGTGGTTTTGAGTCATTTCTTGAGAATTAGTTGTTGTTACTTGATTATTCTTGAAATTTCATTGTATTATTGAAAGTGTATATGAAATTGAGGGAGTTTCTTGGGTAGGACTCACATGCTTGTTGACTAATTGTTATTATCAACCAAAGTCATTGTCATTATGCCTATTTTGAAATATGAAGTAAAAAAGTTGGTGTTGGTTCATGATCTTAAATTGATAGTTCTCATTGAGTTTGATTTTTCTTTGCTTGAGGACAAGAAATGTCTTAAAGTTGGGGTGTTGATAAGTGGCAGTTTTTCCATTTATTTGTATCCGTTATCTTATTATGTTATATCATTAATCTCTAATATGAGGTCAATTATTATTTGAATGGTGTTGATTCCAGATAATTTGATATTGACAGGGAGCTCTAATGAAAAGAAGTGAAGTCGAGACAAAACATAGCTAAAATGAAAAGTCAGAGAACTGGGAGAAATTTGGTCATCTCCATCATGAAGTCCAAGGTTCGTGATCGCAATAAGGTCAAATCCAAGGCCTTTCAATTGTGTGGTCAACATCCGCGATGGCAGTCAACTAAAAGTCAAACCCTCATAATTCTGAGGTACATGATCGCAAAATTGATAAAGAAAACTATTAGGCATCAGAGAAGGTCTGGAAATTCACATTTTCAATCCCAACCCATACAAAGCTCGATCCCTAGCTATTCAAAGACTATCTTTGGCATATTTCTAAACCTTGGAGGGTAGGGTTCTTGACCCAACACCCTTGTTTTTGAGTATTGGAAGCTTTATAGTGACAAATTCTTAATCTGTTCTTTATTTCCTTGGTTTGTAGTGACCATATTTGGGTGTAGTTAAATTCATACTTGGATATTATAGTTAGAGATAATGCAATATTTATGTTTTAAATTTGGATTTTGATTTTATGTTAAGATTCTGTATTAGTTGATTACTCTTGATTTATAAATGAGTTTTGCTTGTTCAAATTAATCTCATGCTTTATTGATTTTTACTTTTATTGATCATGAAAGAGTACATTAGAGTGGGGATTGTCCATCCACTTCGGTTAATGCATGAAAGATCGAATTAAGACTGGGAAAGGTTAATTTAGCGTGATTTGGGATGTATGACCCATCTAATTGATTTGATTCTGGAAATGGTAAAAATCCTAGTGTAGTCATAAATTGAAACTATTTGTGTTGGAACTTGGATAATATCTAAAAGAATTTAGCCAAGAAATATTTACTTCTAGTTAAAGATGCTTGAGGTTCCAAGGCTAATTTGTTAATCATGAATAATTGTGAGTACTTAACTTAAATATATTGTATCATTGATAGAATTGATTTCCCGTTATCATTTCACTTGGTTCCTATCATTTGTGAAAGCCATTGATCAAATTGTTCATATTATAATTGGTTCTATCCTTTTTTTTCATATTGAAACCTCCCAAAACACTTGCATCCTTTGTTTGGACTAGAGTGAGTTATTTATGTTCCTTATTTTCTCGATCGCTAGTCATATTATTCCTCATGAGATCGACCCCAACTCTACAATTGGGTACATATATTTTTGACAAACGCGTATATCTTTTTACAAGTGTAATTGAGCATTATCACTCCCAATTCATTATCAGGGTCAAATACAAAGGTATTTCCTCATACAAGTTAGCAAACATATCTCGTTTAAACTCATATGATCAGGTAATAACACCAAATCAGAATCACATAAAGAATAAAGTGTTTCCACTATACTCATCAAAATTTAAGCCAACAATCTCACAGACACCAAGATTGTTTTTAGTACTAAGAATTACAGAAAAATAACAACCAACATCAGAGTCAAATAGAAAGAGATAACATGAAATAGGATTAAAGAAATACCCATTTGCCCAGTTGTTACTTTTATGAACATATGATATACTCTCCACACAAGTATGAATATCATTGTAAGGACACTATTAGACTCAATATTATTGGTTATACTATTAAGAGTTGGATCACATAAATAAGAAGTAATTGGAAAACAAATACCACCTTTATTTTCATCACAAACCTTCCTTGTAGGAGTACTCTCATCTTCTAGGAAGAGATTTCCATCTTCGAAAGAAATCTTTTCACACCATAGTGGGTTACTATAAAATGTATAGCCCTTAAGAACCTGACTATAATCATATCACACCGCTAGGAAATTCACTAGGTGTCACGTTCCATGAATTCAAGGGTCATGACGACACTTGTCTTGGCGAACCTTGACAAGTAAGACTATCACACAAACTAATACAAAAGGAAAAATAATAGAAATAACTTAAGGCTTCTAGAATAAATCTGAACCACATAATATAGTAAAGAAAAAAGACATAACCAACAATACCATAATCCCAAAACCTAATATCATAGTGTAAGAACATCACTAGTACAACTCGAGATCAAATATATAAATATCCAAAATGAAATACTCTGTCTCTGAATACGAATAAAGACATAGTCTAAATAAATAAAGGTAGTAGTCAACTTCGAAAGCAATAATCTAACTATTACCTCGAATAGCTCCAAAGGTAGCCCGAATCAACCATCGTGAGGTGCACTCAAACTAGGATCTATACTGAAAGGGTGCAGTAGGGGTGAGTACGGTCCACTTGTACTCAGTAGGTATCATAGGCCAACTGAGAAAAGTAGAAAATAAATAATACAATATACATACTAAGGGCACGCCACTTGTAACCAGAAACTGCCTCACAATGGTAGCCCACACTGTTTTCACTAACAGTTCTATAATATTCACATACATTATAGAAAATACGAGAAAGAAATATAAGTTTACAAATATAACACATACAAGTACTAGGGAAGGTATTACACATAGACAAGTATACATCAAGAGAGATAATACAACACAAACAAAGGCACAATGTAAAACAAATACGATGAAGATGATGATGATAATGATGATATGGTGCACGAGATTATCACACAATCTTCGTATACACCTACGGACTAAAGCTTCCTGATGTAGGACCCACGAGGGGAGGTTCTTCAACCTGTATACAATTTGTATCCAATTCATATCCATATTTCCTCTCCGACATGTCCTTTCATAAAGGGTTTTAAAGATGTCACATTTTCTATCAGAAAAAGCTAGTGTTTTCAGTATTTATAGTATTCCATAATGGAACCAAAGTTTCATAAATGTATATGATATAAGGATGTAATGCTCACAACCAATCAGAATGAGCATTTCTATATTCAGCCAATATACCAACCAAGTGAGCCAATAATCCACTCAATATTTCCAACCATCCATGAAATTCACCATAACACATGTCAATGGAGTAAAATACATCGAATATACCATTTATACCATATTAGGCTTTTTCATTAACAAGATATAACAAAATTCACATACACCAGGTCATCTAATAGCATACAAGACCCCACACGATCACACATAACAAATATTGTTCCAATTTTACCAAATAACCTCAACATAAGCCCCCACATGATCACAACACAATAATAAATCAATTTTCATGATTAGTTCTCACACTCTTAATATGATTTCATATCTAATTAATTACCCAGCCCAGTCTGAAGAAAGTTAAGTCATAACCTACCTCGACTGCTAAAAACTAATCTGTAAGATTAAATCCAAAGTCTTACTCCTCTTGAACAAACTCAAAATCAACTAAAACATAGAAATATAGAATCTATGCATCAAAAGAAAGCCAATGATACATATATTGTCGATTCTTAAGTCGGAATCAAAATGGACACCTGAAATGGGTTTTCAAAAAAGGAAAAAAATTATAATTTAATATTTGAAATATGTTCCCCATATTTTTAGGAGTCTACAGCTAAAACCCAAGTGAAAATGAGTTAAAAATGAGGTCTAAATTGAAGAAAAATCATTTTTAAGCTTTACCAACAAAATCCTCGACAAACCTTTTTGAAATCAAGAATTGGGAGTAGTTTTGAAGATGAAATTGAGAAAAAACTGATAATTATAAGATTAAAAACTTACCCAAGTGAAAACAGGTTGAAAATGGGGTTTGAATTAAAAAAATACAAGTTTTAAGTTTTTTGGGCCAAAATTTCTAATTTTCCACATTAATCCGCATTAAAACAAGAATTAGATGATAAAATTAGGTAAAGAAGTTGAAATAGGTGTTTAGAATCTTATCCAAGCTTAGAAATTGTAGAAATTACTCAATAGCAATATCATATTTTCAAAAAAATATCATTTTCACAAAGTTGACCCCCGAAATCCAGTTTCACAATTTTCTGAACCGAGGGTCGAAATGGATTTAATAGCCATAAAACCACACCAGTTATGTTATTAACCTAAAATCGTTGTTCCAAATATGATGGCGTAGTTTGTTTTTCCATTCAATTCACAAATCAATAAATATTAATCAAAGTCAATTATAAGACTCTTAATGCCATCAAAAACCACAATTTTACATAATTCACACCAAAATAGATTGAAAACCGAGCCGATCATCCCCACACCCCAGAAATACCACAAGGCAACCACGAGGAGGGGTAAAATGGTCAAATCAAACAAAAATAGATATTTTATAAAAAATACCCAAAAAATTAGGTTGTTACACTAGGAGTGACCTCGTCATCTTTAAATAAGATATTATACTTAAATTGAGAAGGATCAACCACAAATGGATAATTGAAACATGCAAGCTCAATCTCTAAAAGAAAAGTATCATTTTTGAAGCATTTCTAAGCCTATGAACTCCATAAGTAAAACTAGTAATTGGATATTCAACAAAATATATGCTCAATGAGTCACTTCTACTCAATTGATCAACTTTATAAACATTACCACTAACTTGAGGCTTAATAATTACATCACAAGATCCCTCAAGTAATGTACAACACTTAAAATCTAGTTGATCAACACAAATATCACTTGATAATGAAATGTCATTTAAAGCATATGTATAATACTAGGTAGACACAAATCATTCTTACTAAAGGAAGCAATTCAGTCATCAATAGGATCAAATAGTGTATCCACACTCTCAATATGCACATTATCAATAAATACTAAGGAGTTACTTAGCTCAACATATGGTAAAGGTTCTTTAAGTGCACAAAAGATAAGTTGTTACTCATACTTAATTGGATACTAGCAACATAATGATCTTTCACATTCATTGAAGTGCACGAGTTAGCTTTGTTACCTTGAATCTTATGGGAAAAACTTACTTCACCTTGTCCTTTAATGTTAGAGTAGAACTCCTCCTTTGGGAACCCTTCAAGGACTTCTTGGTTCTTACACTTTGAGGCTCTTCATTAGGTTAGCTTCCAACAATACCTGCACATACATTAAGACAACTAGATAGAGAAGAAATTTAAAATAAGTTAAAAATAAGGTTGTGAAAACCCACTTACATAACTCCACATAACCTCTCATTTTTTCTCTTTTGTGTCGCCACTTTGCACTCTCTTACTTCTCTCAATATCTCAACTCTCATATGCTTTATCAGAATAAGTACCCAAATTTTCTTGATAAGGTTTAGGAGAAAACATCAAGAACCATTTTTGGGGAATATTGCTTCTTTTTTTGGGAAATGCCTTTGATTCTTTTATACCCCTTTCTATTGTGTTAAGGATTATGGTCCCTCAAGTTTTCTTTTAATGCATCCCAAGTTTCAATTAGGTATCCCATCTCCTTTGCTTTCTTTCTATTTAATTTTAAATAATTGGTAATTGCCTTTCAAAAGTCGCTAGATCCATTTTCATCTCCCTTTCTATAAAATAGTTGTAGCTAGCAAGGATTTCATCCATCATACTGTTCTCTTCTAGCTTCCATGAACAACATATCCCTTTTTAAATTGGGATCACACTCTTCTTTGAATATAGATGGGAAAAGATAATTTCCCCATTGGTCCATGACATGCTTGGAACATTTTTTGCTATTTGGAATTATATGTTTTTGAAACCAGTAAGCTCCCCTTGAAGTTTTATTATGTGACAATAGCTTATAGGAAGTACATCATACCAAATCTACTTATAGTATTTATTATGTGTAAAGGACACCCTCGGCAACCTAATATCCTTCTATGATAAAATGCGGGTCTTGTTTCAACATACAAGGTATCCTGAAGCAATCTACAGTTACAAGATTGATTTAATTCAAATAACATCGGTAATAAAGGATAAGAGAGAATATCGAAAATCCACAAATATCCACTTTTATTTCGAAAACATGCCTCATCAGGTCATTATTTCCTTGAAACATTGTATTTTCTTTTAAATAGATTTTCATACAAAATAAGCAAACAATATTATTAGTAAACATTCCACACCACCACTCATATTTTCTCACCTTTGAATATCTCAAAAATTATCTAGGCTAACATTAAACCTTGCTTAAATTCAATTGTACACAAATGTCAATTAACGCTCTTGGACGGAATGGATCTTTTTTTAAATAAGAATGGATGAATAAATCAAAAGTAAGAAGACTTGAATAAATAAGTTAACTATACGGTTAAAAAGGTCTTGAATCAAGAAGTTAACTACGTGGTTAAGATGTAGAAAAGCACATAAATAAAGGTACAAGCAAGAAAACAGAATCAATACTAATCAACAAACAAGTAAAGACAATAAATATTTGAAAATTATTTTTTAGAATTAAAGAAGTAATTAGGAATCAAGGAAAACAAACTAGGAAGTTAGAGCATGAGATCACACCATTTGTGGTTATCTTAGATCACCAAAATGACATACAATCACCAAAGCAGGCTCTTTATCACAAAACGTTGGTCTTAGCTCGCTGAAGTACGTCTTACCATCAAAAAAACTAATGTGACCATCGCCAAAGGCATCAGCCTAACCCCAAACTAGGCAAGAGCTCACCAAACTGGGTAGACACCTTATTAAACTTGGCAGAAATGAGTTGTGAATTTGCAAAGTTCCCCTAGAAGTTTTGTAAATAACTAAACACCTTTTAGCGGTGTTTATCTTTCCAAAATGGGCAGTTTACATACCTAAACATACTCCTAAAAGATATGTACCTTTTGTTTCCCCCCCTCCCCTCCAACTTTTTGCACTCTCTTTTATATACTAGCACTTGTTCTTTTTAGTAATTTCTCTTTGTATTAACACAAGTGCTCTATCTCTTTCCTTTCCTTTTAGATCTAACACCCTTCTTTAAAAAATTGTTCTTCTTGAAGACTTGAATATCCCCAAGAATACTATGAACAAGATGAAGATCCAAAATTTAAAACTATTTTGAGTCAACTTAAAATTTTATGAAATTTGAGATTGAAGCTCCCCTTGATATAGGAAAAAAACCCTAAACATTTTATACTTGATTCCAAGACAAACTTTTTTGATTTTGAAACCCATTTCTTTTTCTTATTCTTCATGAAGAATGCCAAATTTGAACCCAATGGATTTATTTGCTATCTTTACTAAAATTTCAAATGCAAACTCTAAATGATAAGGAGAAAAAAACCCAATAACAAAGAATCTCCAATTTCACTTATATTTTCAAATCCCCTTGCTTTGTTTTCAAGTTATTTACCTCCAATAATGGTGAAATCCTCAATAGATACCTAATGAACACAAAATCTCGGATCTAGACCCAATATATACTACAGAACATGATTAGTATTGGAAACTCAAAAGAAGACACAATTCAAAGTATTTTTCCTGGATTCTTGAAATTTTGCAACTCAATTTTTTTTGTTACAATTTTTAGATTTTCATTACCACAACCAAAAGACAGATTCTTAGGAGCGAATCTCAAAATGACTCTAATACTAGATGATGTAATATAGACCATGGACAAAAGATAAAATACAAAAATAAAAATAAATACAGAAGAGGAGATACAGGAGAAGGAATAACTGGCAACCAAAGGATGTATCAAATCCTAAAACCTCCAATTATGATTCCTAAACATGAACCTAATCGGAATAGATAAATTGACACAATAAAGGAAATAAAACTCAGCCTAAAGGTATATTAAACTTGAATACCTCATTCGGTTAATCCAAATCAACCATTGAATCTCTTACGAAGATCTCAAGAAAATTAAATCTTCTTGCAACCCTCACTTTTAACAAAGTTTACCAAAAGCTTTTATTAAATCTCTTAATTCTCTCACAAGAGTAAAAATATTCATCAATTATAAAAACATAGAACATAAAATGACTAAGGCATTTATTTATAGGTTGCTTTTTATAATCATATCCCAAAAGGCCCAGAACTGACCTTCTTGAAAGATAGGGCTAATGAAGGTACTTTGATAAAATCTAGATTTCTCATCCACTCTCTCTTTGGCATTGTCAAAGTAGGCCAATGATCATTAAAAATGGATCGACCACATCTTGAACCCCAAGCTTGGTTTGTGCTTGCTAATCTTAGCTTGAGATCTCCAAAGTAGGCACCTCATGATCGCCAAAATTATTTAGTGCTCACCAAACATGGATTGAGATCAATCAAGTGCATAGTTTCCCTTTTCCATATGTGATTAGACCTCCTATGCTCCAAGCTATCGATCACAACCCAAGACTACACCCTAGTCGCAAAATGGTGATTAGAGCCATAAGTGACCCTAAGCTAACCCATAGCCTGGCATGACACTAAGTTTTCTAAAATTAATAGCAATAAGATACTGAATGTAGAAACTAACAGAATAAATAACAAACACTAACCAATAGAATAGATGTTTAACAATGTCATAAAAATTAAAATAATAGTCGATTTATCTAAAATAATTCTTGTCCTTGAAAGATGAGGACTCACCATATACTTCTAATGAGGTGAATATGGGAATATAATAACAACGAGTTGGATACTGAGTGTTTGAACCTATATTAAAACAAAAAAATAGTATATGGTTAGTAATTTGAATGTACTAAGAATATGAGATATGCATTATGATGAATAAAGTTGAACTTGCTAAGAACAAGAGACTAAATTGAACATAGGACTAGTAAACATAAGATGATGCAATGACCCAAATAAATAAGCATATTACTGATAAATACTATCTTGAATAAATTGAATTTAAGGCTATGAAAGATTTTATTCTGAACTGTGGGAGCTAATATTAACCAACATACACCATCTGAGCTAAATAATGCCTGACTTTTAATCCCATCTAGAAGGTTACTATGTACCTTGCCAAGGGTATGAACACTAATTGGCATGGATCTACTAAGATGATGTCCAAAAACAACTAAGGTGTTAGACTAATATAGAGGGTCACCCCTTAGACCATACGGTGGCAACAAAGTTCTAAGACTTAGGGACTTCTACTAAAGGTCTCAAACTAACTGACGAGTGATCCTTCATCCCTGCATCCTCTCGGTGGTTGGTAACTAATGGGTGAGCCTTCATCCCTCATCTTCTCAGTGTTTAGTACTACTCCTAACTGAATCATAAATTGATATATTAAATAGCTTAATAATATTTATGTTCGAGACTAAGTGATAGACACTTTATTTGAATAAATCCTAAAATATATGGAACTAAAGGACTGAATATTGAATTATCAATATATGGAATTATAAGTAATGGAATGTTTATAGCCCACCATCTTTGAAGAATATAATTATTCATGACAAATTCTATTTCCTAATAGATTACAAATTCATGAAATGCAAGTCCCAAAAATATTAAATATCATTTTGCGGAGGACTTATAAAATTACAAGTATTTAAGAATACTATATTTAATGGTAAAATAAATATTTATAAACTACTAATCCTTGAGAAATAAAATATCAAAAGAATCACTCTGTTTATAAAAACCTTATGTTTTGAATAATGAACTAAGTGAGGAACTGAGTTCACTTAGAGACTCAATGGGTGAAAAGATAAACCTTGATGAAATCTCATATACATAGAAGTGAAAATATTACTAAAATCTTGAACTCAAAGATTGAATAAGAAACCCTAGCTCATGAGGCTTGAGAAAAAAGAGTCGTAATCTTTCTAATTTCTTATAAGTGTTGACAGTGAATAAGGGGAATTAATCGGCTAAACCCCTTTATTCTACCTTGGAATAGTCCTAACGACATAGTATAGGAGTTAAAAGAGTAGGAAAAGACCAAAAAAAACCTAAGAAATTATAATTAAAACTGTTGTATTTAGTCATCATGGGTCATGCAATGAGTCCTAATGCCTAAAAATGATTCATTGTCAGACTCATTTTGACTCAATGGATTTTTTTTAATCTGACAATGACTAAACATGACAAATCATCATTATTTATGATGGGTCATCATGTTGACTCATTAAAATAGGCCCAAAAATCAACTTGTAGGACTTCTTTAGAACAGACACTGACAACAAGTCATAGGTTCTAGCAATGAATCATTGCCATGAATTATTACCTATGGGAGGAAATTTTATCATTCAGGACTTGGGATAATTTTAGTTCGAATGAGTGACATGAAGACTCTTAATGTCTGGCAATATCTCATCCCTTAAAGTAATTGCCATCGTGTAAAATTCTATTCTTTAGGACTTTGGCTAAGTCCTCAAAATGATTGACCTAACAAGTTATGGGGTCTAGCAGTGACTCATTGCCTGAGTCATTTTGTGATGATTTTTCTAGTTTTAATTTGGTTTTCTATGCTAAGTTTGATATAGAGTCTTAGAAACTTATAGGGTGTTACAATATCTAACCCTTAGGAACATTTTTCTTTGAATAAAAACTAACCATGCTGACAAGGTAGGGAAAGACCTGCAATCCCAACACTGAGTTCTAAAGACTAATTTTTGGTATAATAACTAACTTTTCTAACTAAAGCATAACTAGACCAAATTTAGGTACTATGCATGCAACTAAGACAAAGGAGCAACTAGGGAACACGAAATGGAGAGGAATACTAAGGTGAAAACTATTACCTCAAGCTAGAACTGAATTTGAAGAAAAGAGATGAGGTACTTGGTCATCATATCTGCATCTGCTTACCAATTAGCTCCCTTAACTAGATAATTCCTATAAAGAAATTTTAATGAAATGACTTCGTTGTTCCTTAACTTATGAACCTGAAGATAAAGAATCTTAATTAGAAGCTCTACATAAGAGAGACTATATTTCAAACCCACACTCACTAAAGGCACAATTAAACCTGATCACTGATGCATTTTTTCAAAAAGATACATGGAAAACTGGATGTATTGATGCTAAGTCTGTAGGCAATTCTAACTCATAGGAAACATTACCAATGCACCTCATAATCCTATAGGGACTAACATAGCAAGGATTGAGTTTTCCTTTCTTGACAAATATCTTCACCCCTTTTATGGATGAAACTTTCAAGTAGACAAAATCATTATTCACAAACTCATCTTCCCTTTATCTTACATCAGTATAGGATTTCTAATGACTGAGTTCTTTTTAGATATTCACTAAGCAGCTAAACTTCTTCATGGCCTCATAGACTAAATAAGGTCCTACCAAAGTAGCTTCACAAATCTCAACCAACTAATGGAAGATTTATATCTCCTCCCACAAAATATTTCAAAGGGTTCCATCTAAAAATTTGAGTGATAGAAGTTATTATAGGCAAACTCAATAAAAGGAAAGTGTTCATCCCAACTATCTTTGAAATCAATCACACATGTTCTCAGTATTTTATTTAAATTATAAATGGTCTACTCTATCTAATTATCTGCCTGCGGCTAAAAAGTTGTACTAAGATGAACTTGGGTAATAAGATCATTATGAAATAACTTCTAGAACTAAGAAGTAGATTGAATACCCATATGTAAATTCTTGGTTATGGTTTCCTATGGTTTTATTTATGCTTTTATATGCATTAATGGTTGATTCAGACAATTATATTGCATGGTAATGGTTTAATGGTCTGTAGAATTGGTTTTGGTTATAATATGCCCCCAAGGTGTTTGATAAAATGCTTATAAAGATATGTTTATTGCATTGATTTCTTTTAATGGAAATCTTGCATGTTTTAAACTTGGTAAAAGAATTATGCATGGTTTAAATGGTTTAAAAAATATAAAGGATAAATGGTTATGCTTGTGGGTAACATGAAAGTTTCCCAAGTGGATTAATATAGTAAATTGAAGGGCACTTGAAATTTCCCTTAACCTAAATTATTTTCCTATGGATATTACTTTCAAGTAAGGGGTGGTATGACGACACCACTAATATTGACCTTGGTTAATAAAATTATAAGTGGATTGATTGGCTATTTGAAAATGGTTTTAATTGGGCATTAATGGCGGGGTGTGTAGCAAAGACATGGAAGGTGGTAGTCCCATAGGGACCAAAACTAGAAACTCGTATTTGTTGATAAGAGGATCGGTCTTAGTGGACCGTGTGCATGATGTCACACTATTGGGAGATGTACTAGTCATCCCATGGGATAATTCCCTGGTTGTGCGACTTCATGCTGGGGATCTTACAATAGGGGGAGCTAAACCCATATAGCCCATGGGTGGTTTAGGACGGTCAAGCTACATAGCTCAGGTAAAGGTTTTAAATGCATGATAAACCCGGATTCCCTTTACTGGCATGGTTATATACACACACATATATATACGAATGGTTATGTGTATAGGATAGTTTTACTAGGTTTTATAACTGGCATGATTTTATTGTTTTTCTTAGATTCATGCTTACAGTTACTTGCTAACCCGTCTACTGGCGGTTGTATACCTACGCTATAAAAGAACCGGTCGTTCGACTCCTCCTGCATCATGATTAACTCGGGGAAAATATTTGGACTGAAGTGGCGAGCTGTCATCCTTTTGGAAGGCATCATTTTATGTTATAGACATTATTAGATATTTTGACTTTATTTTGGATATCAATTTTGGCCATGGTTGGGGGCATGTCCCAACCAAATTTATGTACTCTTTTGGATAGAGGTTTGTGGTACTTCTAGGGGTCGGTATGGGAGGAATCGATATTGGTGTCGGCCTTGGCATTGGAATAAGGTGGGAGGTTGGTATCATCGGACATGATTTCTCACTGTTCCATTGTATTACTTTTTGGGTTTAATTATCATACTATGTTTTGGTAGTCCCTTTTGGTTATGGCCTTTGGTTTTTACTTGGTACGATTGGATGGTTGGTTTGTATGGGTGGACTCAATTAGGTCGGTCACAGTTGTGACCCTATCCTAGAGTCTACATAAGAGCATCTATGTTATCTTGTTATATGATCAAAATACATCCTATCTAAGGCTAGATATAGGTTGTTGGGTTGGGTAATAAGGGGCAGTCCCCGATCCTGGTTGGACTTTGGATGCCCATTCCGACAAGGCCCGGGTCAGTTTGGGTCATGTCACAAGTACTCCTAGATCATAGCCAAGTCAAAACCTTCCTTACTAATTGAATTTGTGTTAAGGATTTCTCTAGAGTCAACTTAAAACAATCATAACTCTTAAATTATAAAGCTTCTCAAGGTCAGGACCTATCAAATGAAAGGTAATTGAATCTTCTTTCCAACACATTAAATTTCTTATTAATCTAATTTTAAAGAAAGGAGTTATGTCTATTTTAGTGAAGCATTGTCCAATAGTGAGATACAATGATCGTACCAACAATAATTGGTAGATAGAATGATCATCCCTTGCCCTCATCTACATCGAACATCCCCTAAATCCTGAAAGTTGACAAATATACCTTCTAGACATAAAAGAAACTAATCAGCATTGGAAGAACCAACAATCATTGGTGTTGATTGTGGTTCCAAGGTAAGCTTGTCTTAGACATCCAACAACAAACTAAGAATATGGCTCGTCTTATGGTTTCTTATAAGCCATCAAAATTAGTTCTCAACTAACAAGCCAACCAACAATTATTAGTAGATCCAACGACCATTGGATGGTTTGTACGTTATGAAACTCAGATTCTTTAGTTACAAATTACATTATTTTAACTATTCTAAGGCTAATTAATAAGTCTGAAACATCCTAAATCCATCATTCTTGTAATGACCCTATAGGTTATTTCCTCAATTTATGCATGTTTCCAGAATTTTGTTCCTTCTCACAACTGCTTTAGGTCATTTATGACTTGCCGAAATAGTTCTTTGGGGTTTTAGGCTCATTTCCCTATTTTGGAGTTGTTGTTGTTAAGGAATTGGTCACAGAACAAAACTCCTAGTAAATGGCCTCACATAAGAATTTTGATAGCATCATCATCTCTTGAATATTGACTTTAGTCAAGGGGAACCTTTGTTTCAGGTCCCAAGACTTCTGGACTCATTTTGGATTGTTTGGTGAATTATATAAAAATGGAACTGTAGGTATGGGGCACATATATAGATAAAATAATCTTGGATAAAAGTTTTGCTGGTTCCATTTAGTTCAAAATGTCAAATTTAGAATGGTTGCAAAGTTAATTTGTATGCATGGGGTTTTAAACAAATCTCGAGCACCTGATCGGAGTCCATTTGGACATAGCAAAATCTGGTACATGGCACCATCTAGTGAAACCGCTTATGCAGACATTTGGTCTCTTAAGTGGTGATCACTTAAGCGACCAGGGGATCACTTTAGAAATTACCCTTGGACCTGCCCAGTCACTTAAGTGATGGCCTTGCCTCTTAATTTAAGGTCACTTAATCGACACTCGACTACTTAATCAAAGGCCGAATGTTTTGGTGGATCGCTTTAGTGACACCTAGGGATTACTAAATCCCCTTCATCACTCGAATTTACCATTTATTTTCTCTAATAGTTTCCATCATTTTTAGATCTTGAAGAGAGGAAAGAGTGGATATTATCCATTAAAGCTAAAGTAAGCTAGCCTAACACTCCCTGGGCATTTTCCATTATTTTCCAATCAATTTCCATGTTATTTTATGGTAAATTCTTAGAAATTAGGTCTTTAAATACCTAGACCTTATGGGCTAATTTAGGCCTCGATTTATATACAATTTATTCTCAACTTTTAAGCACACATTATTTGTCTTCTGAGGGACCTCGTGATGAATCAATTTTAGATTCTATTTGCAGGCCCCACTAGCCCGTTCTTGTGGTAGCATTGTGGTGCTTTGGGTTCGTGGATGACCCAAGACTTATCGTCCAGCGTCAAGGTAGTCTTTGGTATACTTTTCTTCATGAGATAATATATATATATATGTGTTTCATGATAGGTATAGATGTTAGGATATAATATGAGGTAGGATACCATGATATGGCCTAAATTATGAATTTAGAGATAGAAGGGTGAACCGACGCTTAAGATGAAATATGTATTATAGAGACAGAAGCCTAGTACCCTAGATTATAAGTATGATAATCGTAGTGGATGCTAAGTATCATTTAGTATAATATTTACTACTTGACGTAGTGGATTATCTTAGTTTTTCAAATTATAGTAGTATCATTATCCTAGTTATATTTATGGAGCCTGAGGCCATGGTGACGATACCAGTTAGAATCCAGGTGAGTATTCTATCCTTGTAAAGGATGCGGCTTTAGTCTATGGATGCCTAGACACTTATGATAGTATTGTTTGGATACTGATGATGGAATGCATAGATTATAGTACATTCATGCTCACTTAATGGTACGATCCCAACCAAAACTATAATTTTACTACCATTTTATAAAAATTGGGAGACCTTGTAAAACTTAGATCATTTTATTTTTGACCTTCCTACATGCGTAGTATCAATTTTTAAATTGAATTGTGTTTAGGGATGTTAAAAGAGTAATTTTGAAAAGTTTTGGAATTTTTGAAAAGGGTTCGGGGCTATTTTACAACTCTAAAGCAGTGTCCCTCCATGATATCACCGGCCACAGAGGTTAGCCTCTACGATATTGGCATGGCATGGAGGATAACCTACGTAATAAGGTTGTACCACACTGAGGTGTAAATTTTATCCAATTTTGTTTTGTTTACTTAGGGGTGAGGGGATTTTGGTCATTTAACCCTCTCAATGACTTATAAACATAACATTGAAATTTTTCCCTTCAGTTAAAAAGATCAAACACTCTTATTCTCTTCTTTAACAGCTAAACCAAGAAAGCTTAAGGGTTTTACAAGAAATCACTACTCTAGGGTCCAAACTCTTAATTGACTTTAAATTCTTGTGTATTTCAGGCATGTTTCTCTTCTTTAAACTTTAATATTACATTGTGACATCAATTGAATAGATTTCGATGTGATGTAAATTATGGGTTTTGAAATTAGGTTGAGAGGTTTTGGTTGTTACAAAATGAATTACTTGTCCCATGTTCTGAATTAATTATTCATGCTTTAAATTAATGTTTTGGGACTAAATTGGAACATTATTTTAATGGTTGGAATGGGGGATATGGGTTTCCCAAAATTGGATACAAATTTCGCTTGGAATTGTATAAACCTGAATCCACTTTGTAAATTTGATTTTTGTTATGGAAAATTGTATGGTTTAACTTTCTTTTAAACCTACATTGCATTAATGGATAAATGGATATAAAAAAAGGATTTGGATGGCCTTGGTTGCCATGGTTTGGATTTTAATAGAGCTTGATAGTCTAATTTGGTTATGTGAATTGGTTTGGCATGTTTAATTTAGCATGCAAGCGTATTGGTATGACGATACCAAGTGGTAAATGCCTTAATGAATGACTCTTGTATAAAAGGTTGGAATTATAGTCAAATTGATTTTAATTTTGGCTTAAAGTGGGTTGTGTAACTCACCATAAAGGTGTAAGGATAGGACAAACACTAGAAACCACATATGCCGAAATTAGGGGTTTATATGACCGTGTTCTTGAGACACACTTCATATATATATAGGACATATATTTCCCATGGTGTCTTTAGTTTTCCCTTGGATTTTCCTCGGTTCATGCGGCTAACACGCACTAGGTCTCTTTGTCTAGGGGGAGCTGAACCCATATATCCTATGGGTGCCTTTAGGATGGATTGAGCTACATAATCCAGGTTAATGGATTTAAAACTCTTATGTTTATGATCCTCACCCTATCTCGACATCCTATATATATATATATATGAATGTGTGCAAGTGATCTTGACTGATTTTGGACATGGCAGTATGTTATCACTTTCCTTGAGTTACATGCCAATGCTCAACCTACTAACCATCCTAGGACGCTACATCGTTTTATGATATAGGTTCTGAAGACTTTTTTATTGCTCTTTTGCAGCATTAGGTAGATTAGCACACCTGTCGAGTTGTTGAGAAGTGGTGAGACTCCATCTTTTAGAAAGCCTTATTATTTTATTATTATTTCTTTATTGATTAAGTAATTTTGGATTCTTTTGGGTCATAGTTGGGGGCATACCCTAATTTATATGTTATTCTAGTTTAGAGGCTTTCATGGATAGATGTGTGTTGGTTGGTTGTTGTTTGACTCTTAGATTTTTTTAAGTTATTTATTCATCTTCTTATCTCTATATACTTGGCTTCCACATTGTTATTATTATTATTTTTCTTCTCATAAGGTTACAAGATG
The DNA here is from genome assembly GCA_030864215.1 of Capsicum pubescens. NCBI lineage: Eukaryota > Viridiplantae > Streptophyta > Magnoliopsida > Solanales > Solanaceae > Capsicum > Capsicum pubescens. The sequence continues at coordinate 143,847,249 of CM061547.1, forward strand.
GGGATGGTCTCTAGTCTATGGTGGGATTGAGATACCCGTCACGGCCAAGACCTTGTTTGAATCGTGACAACCTTGGTATCAGAGCATGGTTTAGAGTCATTAGGTATCCACAAAGACATGTTGAGTAGAGTTTTTTTATGGGTGTATAGAGCACCACACTCATAAAAAAGAGGTTATGAGGTACTTAGGAATGTTTCCCTTTTTTGTGTTCTAGTTTGGGCTATAGAGTTTAGTATTATGAAACCTTTCTAACTCTTGGCTTCCTTGCATTTTAGATCATGCCTCCCTGAAGATCTAATATTTGTAGAAACTCTACTGGAAACTTTATCCTTCCTGAGGACAATGTGGAGGGGACTTACCCTGTGTATAGAGTGTAGACCCGATCTAGAGTCCTCACTCTTAATTGTGCCACCCTACATAGAGTTTCACTTATCCTTACAAGTCATCTTCTGGCTTATTGGGGTGGTGATGCCTATGATTAGCTACCTCAGGGAGACATCTCTAATATGGAGTTCCACCAGTCTATTCATATGCCTACTCAGTTGGTAGCATCAAGGTCTAGTTAATCTAATCGTGTTGGTTTTGTTACTGATTCATCTGAGGTCACTCGGGTTGGCCAATTTATGAGATTGAATCCCCCAACCTTTACAGGCTCTAAGGTTGAGGAGGATCATCAAGGGTTTATAGATGAGATAGAGAAGATTTTTAGAGTGATGCATGCTACTAATTTTGAAGGTGTAGATTTTGCTAAATATCAGCTGAAAAAATATAGCTTAGTAGTGGTATGAGGAGTGGGAGTAGTTGAGGGGTGATGATGCATATCTGACATTATGGGATGAGTTTTTAGGTGCCTTTATTGATCACTTCTTTCCTCAAGAGTTGAGAAAAGATAAAGTTGAGGAGTTTCTTAATCTGAAGCAGGGTAAGATGAGTGTGAAAGAGTATGCTTTAAAATTTTAGTAACTATCTCATCATGCTCCTGAGTTGGTGTCTATCTAGATATCTAAAATAAGGAAATTTTCTTTTGGGTTGTCCCATGACTAGGTATTGGAATGTAAGGCTGCAATTTTAAATAATGATATGGATATCTCAAGGCTTATGGTTTATATGCAGTAGGTGGAAAATAAAATGAAGAGACTGGTAGAGATGGAAAAGAGACAGAATAAGAAGTTTAGGTATTTAGAGCAGGGTGAGGGTCAGTAGAATAGTAGGAGGGATGGTATATAATGGACTGAAAAGAAGACTAAGGCAACTCTTATTTGTTCACTAGTGCTCCTTATCGTAAGAATTTGGGTGATTATCGTTTTTAGACTAGCAATGGTCCTAAGGACTAGGGTACCCTATCTCAGGCTAGTAGAGCTCAATCAATCCTACCTTACCTTCTTTGTCATTTTTGCAGGTAGCTTCAACGTTATTATTGTGAGAAGAGGAGGAATCAGTGTTATAATTATGGTCAACTTGGTCATATACAGCGAGATTGTTCTCAGCCAAGATTGCCACTGGGGCTAATGAAATTTCAATTGCCACATGTTCAGCTGCTATGCCAAAGAGTTCTACTTTTAGTGCTGACACTGGCAGGAATTATCTCTATTCACTTTCTACTTATTAGGAGTCTGAGGTGTCTCCTGATGTTGTTACTAGTATGTTACAACTCTTTTCTTGTGATGTTTATTATATTCTTTATTTGGGTTCTACCTTTCTTATGTGACCCCTTATGTCACTGTGCATTTTGTCTTTGGTCCTAAAAGTATTTCCGACCCCTTTTTTGTGTCTACTCTGGTGGGTGATTCTATACTTTCTAGACAAATCTATTGGGGTTGTGTTGTGTTTATATTTCATTAGAATACAGTAATGGATTTTACCGAGTTGGATATGGTGGATTTTGATGTTATCTTTGGTATGGATTGGATCCATTCATTCTATGCTTCAATGGATTGTAGAACCTGAAAGGTCAATTTTCACTTTCCTAATAAGTTGATATTAGAATGAGAGGGGAGTTCCGTAGTGCCTAAAGGGAGGTTTATTTCCTATTTTAGAGCTCAGAAATTCATTTAAAAGGGTGTCTATATCATCTAGTTTGGGTTAAGGGTTCTAACCTTAATAGTCCTTCTTTACATTCTGTCCCTATAGTTAATGAGTTTCCTAAAGTGTTTCTCAACGATCTTCCTGGAATTCCTCCCTATAGGGAAATAGATTTTGGGATTGATCTTTTACCGGATACTCGTCCTATTTCCATTCTTCCTTATAGAATGGCTCCAGTTAAATTAAAGGAGCTAAAGAAGAAGTTAAAATATCTTCTTGATAAAGGGTTCATTCGCCTTAGTGTTTTTTGTAGGGTGCTCTCATGCTTTTCATGCGAAAGAAGGATGGGTCCCTTCGAATGTGTATAAACTATCATAAGCTGAATAAGGTGAAAGTGAAGAATAAGTATCCTCTTCCTAGGATTGATGACCTTTTTATCAGCTTTAGGGTGCTAGGTGTTTCTCTAATATTGATCTTCATTTGCATTATCATCAATTAAAAATTAGAGAGGTTGATATTCCTATGACTACATTTCGAACCCGGTATGGTTAGTATGAGTTTTTGGTGATGTCATTTGGGTTGACTAATGCTCCGATTGTGTTAATGGATCTCATGAATTGGGTTTTCAAGTAGTTTTTAGATTTTTTTTTGCTATCTTGGTGTATTTTAAAAGTGAGGAGGATCGTGCTAATCACCTTCGAATTATGTTACAGACTCTTAAGGACCAGAAATTGTATGTGAAATTTTATAAATATGAGTTTTGGCTAAATGTTGTGACTTTTCTTAGACATGTTATTTCTAGCAAGGAGATCAAGGTGGATCCTCAGAAAGTTGAGGTGGTTAAAAAGTGGCCTAGACCCAAGACTCCAAGTGATAATAAGAGCTTTTTGGGTTTGGTCGGGTATTTAGGAGGTTTGTGGAGAGATTTTCTTCTCTTGCTACTCCATTGACATGGTTGACTAAAAAAAGGTGAAGTTCTTATGGTCTGGTGTTTGTAAGGGTAGTTTTAATAAATTGAATGATAAGTTGACTTATGCTCCAGTTTTGACCCTGTCTAAGGTTACTGATGGTTTTATTGTGTTTTTTGATATGTCCCATGTGGGATTGGGTTATGTTTTGATGCAGCATAGTAAGGTTGTGGCCTATGCTTCTAGGTAGCTTATGGTTCATAAGAGCAACTATCTGACTCATGACATAGAGTTGGCAGTTGTGGTTTTTTCTTTGAAGATTTGGTGCCATTATCTGTATGGAGTGCATGTGGATATCGATACAGATCATAAGAGCTTGCAGATAAGTTTAGTTATAATGAGTTAAATCTCAAGCAGAGGTGGTAGCTTTAATTGCTTAAGAATTACTACATGAGCCTTCACTACCATCCTGGTAAAGCTAATATGGTTGTTGATGCTCTTAGCAGGTTGTCTATGGGGAGCTTATATCATGTGGATAAGGAGAAAAGAGGGTTTTTGAAGGATTTTCATAGGTTAGTTAACTTTGGTGTTCGTTTTTTGGACTTTAAGAATGGAGGAGTGATTGTTTAGGAAGTGGTTAAATCTTTTTTTGGTACTGAGGTAAAGGAGAAGTAGGTTTTGGACCCCATACTTATGTAGATTAAGGATGATGAGGGTCAGCAAAAGGTTATGGCTTTTAAGATTGGAGAAGATAGTATTTTGAGGTACCAAGATAGGTTGTGTTTTCCTAATGTTGATGGGTTGCAAGAGAGAATTTTGACTGAGGCTCATGAGTCCAGGTATGCAGTTCATCTGTGCTCCACTAAGACGTAACATAACTTGAAGGATATCTATTGGTGGAACAATATGAAGAGAGATGTGGCAAACTTTGTTTCCAAGTGTATTGTTTGTCAGTAAGTTAAGGTTGAATATTTAAGGCCTGGTGGAATATCTCAAGAGATAGAGTTGCCTATGTGGAAGTGGGATATGATCAATATGGACTTTATGATGGATCTTTTGCGGTCTCGAAATCAGTATTACTCCATTTGGGTCATTATGGATAGAATGACTAAGTCCGCTCACTTCTTGCCTGTAAGGACTAACTACTCCAGACAAGATTATGCTAAGTTGTTCATTCAAGAAGTTGTGATGTTGCATGGTGCGCAGTGTCCATTATTTCAGGCTGAGATACACAGTTTTTATCTCACTTCTGGCATTCATTTCAGAACGGTTATGGTACACAGGAAAACCTTAGCACCGCTTTCCATCCTCAAATGGATGGTCAAGAAGAGCGTACTATTCAGACTTCAAAGGATATGCTAAGTGCTTGGGTGATTATTTAAAGGAAATTTGGTTTGATCATTTTCCTTTATTGAGTTTGCATATAACAATAGTTATCATTCAAGCATTCAGATGGATCCTTTTACGACTCTTTATGGTAGGAGGTGTAGGTCTCATATTGGGTTGTTTGAGGCTGTGAGACTAGGTTGTTCGGTCCTGTCTTGGTTCACCAAGCCATGGAGAAGGTGAAAGGGATTAGAGAAAGACTTAAGACTACCCAGATTCCAAAATTCTTATGTGGATATGAGTCGAAGATAATTGAAGTTTAAAGTAAATGATTGGTCATTCTTGAAGGTATACTCTAAGAAAAGATTTATAATGTTTGGTAATAAGGGAAAGCTCAGCCCTCACTAGGTTAGACTGTATCTTATTTTGAGGAGAATTAGGAATGTTTCTTATAAGTTAGAATTGTCTGTGAGTTTGGGTTCTATTCATCTAGTGTTTCATGTGTCCATGTTGAAAAGTGTGGGGGTGATCATTCCTTGATCATTCCTATTGAGGATGTTGGTGTTACGGATTCCTTGTCTTATGAGGAATTCCCGATTGAGATATTAGATAGGCAAGTTCATAGATTGAGGACCAAGGATGTAGCTTCGGTGAAGGTTCTTTGGAGAAACCAAAAGGTATAAAAGGCTACTTGGGAAGATGAGGAAGATATTAAGGACAAGTATCTATTTTTTTTCACTAATTTGGATGAAGGTGCTTAAGGTATGAGTTTTGTTTTTCCCTTTTACTTTCTGAGTTTGTCATTTGATTTTGGTGTATACTTACAATTCTCGTGCTAAAAGTGTTCTAACTCATCTTTTGGGGATGAATGATCTTAAGGGGGAGATAATGTGAGACCCCATAAAACTTTAATCATTTTATTTTAGACCTTTCTGCATGCATATTTTTGAATTTTGACTTGAATTATGTTTAGAGATGTTAAAAGGGTAATTTGGGAAAGTTTTGAAATTTTTGAAAAGGGTTCGGGGCTATTTTGGAACTCCAAGGCAGTGTGCCTCTATGATATCACCGTTCCATGGGGTTTAGCCTCCACGATATTGGTATTGCATGGAGGATAACCTCTGCGCTAAGGTCGTGCCACGCTGAGGTGCAAATTTCATCCAGTTTTGTTTTTTTCACTTAGGGGTGAGGGGATTTTGGTCTTTTCACCCTTTCCATGACTTATAAACATAAAATTGACCTTTTCCCCTCCAGTTAAAATGATCAAACACTCTTATTCTCTTCTCTAACACCAATACAAAGAAAGCGTAAGGGTTTTACAATAAATCACTACTCCGGGGTCCAAACTCTTAATTGACTTCAAATTCTTGTACGTTTCAAGCATATTTCTCATCCCTAAACTTCAATTTTACATTGTGGCATTAATTGAATGAATTTTCATGTGATTTAAATTATGGGTTTTGAAATTAGGTTGAGAGGTTTTGGTTGTTACTGATTGGATTACTTGTCTCATATTTTGAATTGATTATTCGTGCTTTAATTTATGTTTTGGGGACTAAATTGGTACATTATTTAATGGTTGGAATGGGTGACACGGTTTTCCCCAAATTGGAAAAAATGTTGGCTTGGAATTGTATGAACCTCAACCAACTTTTTTAATTTGATTTTGATTATGCAAAAATGCATGGTTTAACTTGCTTTTGAACCCAATGCATTTCATTAATGGATAAATGGATATAAAAATAAATTCGGATGGACTTGGTGGCCATGGTTTGGATTTTAATGGGACTTTGGAGCCCAATTTGGTTGTTTGAATTGGTTTGGCATGTTTAATTTAGCTTGCAAGTGTATTGGTATGAAGATACCAAGTGGTAAATCCCTTAATGAATGACTCCTGGGTTAACTGTTAGAATTATGTGCAAAGTGAACTTTAATTTAGGCTTAAAAGGAGTTGTGTAGCTCACTATTAAAGTGTAAGTCACGGGGGTACGAACAATGAAAACCACGTTTACCAACGTTGGGGGTCAATATGACCATGTGCTTGAGACATACTTGATATATATATTTGGGATGGCTATTTCCCATGGTGGCTTTAGTTTTTCCTTAAATTTTCCTCGATTTGTATGGCTAACATGCACTTGTACCTTTTCAATAGGGGGATCTAAACCCATCTATCCTATGGATGTCTTTAGTACGGATCGAGCTGCACAGTCTAGGTTAATGGTTTTAAAACTCTCATGTTCTTGACCCTTATCTTATCTTGGCATCCTATATATGTGTATATGAATGTGTGCATGTGATTTTGACTGCTGTCAGAATCTATGTACGAAGCATGGTTCAAGTTCAATAAGAAGCTGAGCATGGTTCCCAATCATCGATTATCAGGGATGCGTTTACTGAAGATATTCTACAGAGCCCTGACCATTAGCTCTAGATCCATGGAAGACACCATATTTGGTGGAGCTTTTATGAGACTAAGTTGTGCGGCAGCTTTACATATGTTAGATCAGATCTTTCTTACTAAACGAGGGTGGAAAACTCGAGAGGCTAAGAGGAGATCGGGCACTTATGATATTGGTGCCTCCTGCGACCAGATAGTAGTTGATACATAATAGCGAAAGAGATTGCATTGCTAAGAACTGATCTTGGGGTACTAGAAAAGCAACTTGCAGTAGCGACTTCCAAGAATATAAATATTGTAGCAGCACAGGGTTTAGCTTCCAAATATTATGAGTCAGAATTAGAGGAGAAAGCAAATTATCTAGATCGTCAATTGGCGGGTTTCCCAGCCTAAGGCCAAGGGAACTAAGGTCAAAACTATTATGACAAATACAGAGACCGTAGTAAAGAGCGAGATGGTGACTGGAGGAAAGATTGACTATAGAGATAAGGGAGATATATACACTTCACCTAGAAAACGAGATACAGAATCCAGAATAGAAGAGATGCTGGCTAAGATGGTGAAGGGTCAAGAAAATCAAGAGATCAGCCTTAAGGAGATTAAGGATGACATTTCAGGATTGACCTAGAAGGTCGAGTCACATGCCACTTCTATCAAGCAGTTGGAGCACCAGTTCAGGCAGATGTCAGCAACTCTGAACCAGAGGCAGCTAGGTACCCTTCCAAGCAACATGGTGCAAAATTAGAATATTGATAGTCATGTACTTGTTATTACCATGAGGAGTTGTATCACTACTATGGATCCCCCATGACCTGCTTTAAAAGTTACTGATAATGAAACACCTGCTTTTGAGTCTAAGAAGCTAACAGGTGATAAAGTTAAATCTGTTGAAGACAAAGGTAAGGGTCCGGTCATTGAGCCAAAAATCAGAAAAATTTCGATACCACCCCCACCTTTACCTCAGCGATTAAAGCAAAAGAAAGTGAAAGGTAAGATTAAGCAATTAATTAATATACTAAGGGGCCGTTTGGTGTGAGGTACTAAGACAAGTTATCCCGGGATAAAATAATAGTCCCGGGATAAACTTTTTAATACACCATTTGGTTTGGCAATACTTGGAATAACTTATCTCGGGATTAATAATAGTCCCGGGATAAGTTATACCATATATTTGGTGGTATAAGTTAACCCACCTTAATTTATCCCGAGATAAATTATAAAATGACAAAAATATCCCAAATCCATTACAAACACATTTCTCCAATCTTTTTCATCATCTTTAATTATTTCTTTTGAAATTGAAAAAAGATTATTGATATCTACTTGATTATCTAAAACGTGTTATTTATGAAAAATTAAAAAGAATAAAATATCTTATTTTGGAACGAAGGAAATATATGACTAAGAAAAATTAGTCTCTTATTAATTAAACTTTGCATTTTTTTTCATTCCATTGCTTGTGAATTTTATAAACTTACACGCTATTTTCTTATATAAAGGATCAAAACGCAAAATTAACAAAATAAAAAATAAAATATGTTAGATTCATACATAAATAATAAGGATCAAAACTAGGTACTATAATTTTTTATATATCCAACAAAATGTCGATACTATATTTTTTGAAGCATAGAAAAATGAAATTCAACATCTACTTTTTTCTTCCAAGTGTAATTTTTGTGAATTGATAACACAAAAAGTTCTTACTGCACAATGAAAAGATTAAATAAAGTAAGTAGATTTTATAATTATAATTACCATTAACTAGTAATCTATAAAATATTTTAACAACTACAAAGGCGTTGCCTAGTTTTAATACACATTATCGTTTCACAATCGACTCTATTGTTAATTACATATTTTAAATTAAATAGTTTTTTAATAACTTGAAAATTGATATTGTATATATCAATTAAAATAAATTTTAATATTCTATATTATATGAGTAATATGTGTTTAAATGAAGTGACATAAACAACAAATCTTCTTTTACTTTAACAAACTTAAGTTGTAAGTTTTAAATTCAATCTAAATAAGATGTAGTAAGGTTTTTTTTAAACGCACACGGTATAATCATGGGAAGGCAGATGCAAAAAAATTAAAGATAAATAATATGGAAGTTTTATTTTTAAAATACACACGATATAAACATGAAAATGCACACACAAAAAAATTAAGCTAAATAAAATGGAAGTTTTATTTTTAAGAATAAATATTTAAAGCTTGAAAACGAATATATATAAACAAAAAAGAAGTTAAATAAGATAGGGGTATTTTGGTAATCAAATACTTTATTCTTAGAAATTATACCATGCATATTAATTTGAAAACAACAAACCAAACACTCAATAAAAAATAATCCCATCATAACTAATCCCAGTTTAACTTATCCCATCATAACTTATCCCAGCATAATTAATCCCAGCATAACTACATTCCTAACCAAACGACACCTAAAAGAATTAAGCTTGAACATACATCTTCTTGAGGCACTGGAGCAGATTCTAGGATATGCCAGGTTCATGAAACAACTGGTCACAATGAATAAATGAGAGACATTTAAGGATATTGATGGTATGCACCACTGCAGTGCAGTCAAGACTAGGTCTTTGGCGCAGAAAAAGGGTCATCCCAATGCATTCACTATACCATGTACTATTGGGTCATCCAGATTTTCTAGATCCTTATGTTATTTAGAAGCTAGTATTAATTTGATGACGCTGGCCATATTCAATCAATTGGGTTAGAACCCTCCAGAACTGACTTTGATGCGGCTATTGATTGTTTACCGCACAGTGAAGAAGCCTGTGGGAATCTTTTTGATGTGATTGTGATGGTGGATAACTTTATATTTTTGGTTGAATTTTTCATCCTAGACTGTGAGGTTGACACCGAGATGCCCATTATATTAGGAATACCGTTTATGTCCATAGGCAGAGCTATGGTTGACATGGAGTAAGGTGAGCTGACATTTCGAGTCAATGGTAAGGAGGCTGATAACGCTCAACTTACACCTCAAATAAGTGCAAGGCGGTTGTCGTCAATATATTTACCCAACTTCAGAGTCGGGGTCGAATCCACAGGGAACAATGTGAGTGGCTATTAAACTAGTTCGAAACTATAGCTACAAGTTAAATTCAAATAAATAATAAGAAAAGACAAAATAGGGGTTTTTATCAAACAAACAAATTTTAATGTTTTAACTTATTTTAGAACTCAAAACTTAGATTTCAATATTTTGAATCAATGATATAGAGAAACTAGGGTTGTGATGACTGTGACTATTAATCTCCATTGAATAATAACTGTTCATGATTCTCATGATAGGTGGGGACAGCAGATTATCCCTGCCGATGATACGATCTGACTTATCTCTTGACCTCACCAGATAATTTATTATCTAATTCTCTCGAACTTAGATAACATATCTATTTCCAACCGGATGTTATCTCAGGTAGATTGATCCAGTTACGACATCAATCATTAAACAGAATGTTGGTAGCTTCCGAGTCCCTGTTGATAATTCAGGACCTCTAGTCTATTTCTCCGTTAGAAGCAAATAAAACCTAAGGCATAACCTAATGTTTGCAACCAATAGATTCAAGTTAAAACAATAAAATTTCAAAACGTTCCCACAATCACTCAAACCCTAATCTAATAATTAAATCAATGAAATAATAATCATAGATCCCACAACCTTAGTTGTGGGTTTTAGTTGCTCATAAGATAGAAAGAGATAACAAAGATTAAATTCATAACTTAAAGCAAGTATACTTACAAAATATGAAATTCAAAGTTGTTTCTCCTTCATGTACAATAAGAATTTTCCACAACTAAATTAAAGGATGGAAAATTAAATTCTAAGTTAAGAGAGTAAAAAACAAGTGAATTCCCCTTTACTAAGTTACAAGATGTCAAAAGCTGCTTCCCCCCTGTTGTGAATAAAACCCTAAAAGATGTTATTTATACTAAAGCCTAATTAAGGAAATAAAATAACAAAACTTAATAAAATTCTCGGAATAGGTGATGCCCAAGCTGACGCCCTATCACGGATGGCGTCAGAATGCTTCAGTTGCCTTCAAAATCTATCTTAGGCTGACGATGTAGCTGACGCCGCGTCACCGATCTGACGGCGTATCACCAACTTCATCGAATTTCTTCTTCAAACTCAATTCTCTGGTTTAAGTTGACGCCCTTCGTGACGCCTTATCAGCAACTTGATGTGTTATCACCAACGTCGTTAGAACTTTTCCTAAGGCTTCAAGTTTATGGTTAAGGTTGACTCCAATGCTGATAAGCTATCACAAGGATGACGACGTATCACGGAGTTTGTCAGCCATAATTTCTTCTCTTTTGTTCAAATTTTCAACTCTTTTGCTCCATTGTCATTTTTTTTTATTCCTTCAGCCTTTTACTGCAATATCATGAGAAAACACATCAAAACAACAAGAGTTGCTTCAGAATTCACAATTATTTTGAGCTAAAAAGAATTAAATGTGTTAGAAAGCTCACACATCAACACCCTCAACTTAAAACAATTGTGTGTCCTCAAGAAACTACATAACACCATACTACGATGCTTAACCAAGAGACACATAAGATACCTATCATAGTTAATTATCGAGTTTAGCTCAAAACTCATGCCACTCTCCACGTTCAATTACTTATAAACCCAATTATGCATATCAATGAAGATTAACAATGTGACCCAAAGGAATCAAGATTTGGAATCAATTCAACAACAATAACCATGCGTATGTACAAGTTACACTACCCAAACAAGTAAATAGCTAGCAATGCAACCGATGTTCCCTTACAACAAAGAAGTCCCTCCTCAATCATATATGAACTCAAGCATGTCAATACGGGGATGGTCAAGGGACACTCACTCTCAGAAAGAAATTCCAATCAATGCATGTCAAATACCATATGCTTGCCATTATTTTTATTACCAAGGTGTACAGACAGGTAAGTTAGGATCACTATAGGTCTTTTCTTTGGCTTGCAATGTAGGCTAAGGGCTGGTATGATATTCAATGGTATTTAGAGTGACTAAGCCACCTTGGCACTACCTTAGCTTTTGGGGTTCACTTATTAACCGTTTTCTTCTTTTTCTCCATTTCTTGATCACACATTATTCAGGATGGATGTGGCTTTTCTTTTTCATTTTTTTTCTTTTCTTATTCTTCTTCCAAGCCACTCAGATTTTTATTCTTTTTCACTTATTCTTTTCCTTTAATTCTACCTTTCTTCATACCCAGTTTACATCACGTACCCCTATAATGGCCACCCTCAACTTAGGTTGTTTTCCTAAGTCAAGGTGCACAGTGTCCAAGGAAGACTAGGGCCAAAATAGGTTCATTATGATCTAAACAGAAAGGTAATAGGTGTCATAGAAAGAAATGGTAAATTCAGGCTCAAAATAGGGATAAAGAGATATCATGTATACAGGGAAGGTCATTTAGTCCAAAAAGGGACTTAAAAATCAAAATGGCCTAGGATCCTTTCCTAAACCTCTATCTTTCAACCAAGGTAAGACTAACCGAGCAAATTCTAGATTCAACACACACAGGGAATTGAGTAAGACCTCACACACACATGGCACAATGGTACATCACAAGCTACTACCCATTTGGTTCATGCAATTGTTAGCAGTGATTATCATGTCCCTAGTACTAATGTAATAAAAAGATTCACAATAGCCATATATAAATGCATATCACATAGTTATAAAATAGACCAACGGAGAGGTGTTTATCAGTCTTAAAAATCAACAAAAATATGTCAACTACTCTAGATACTTATTTTTCTCCAGTTAACCCCAACACATCACAAAACAAACACAATACGCCTAAACATACCGGCTTTACTAGGAATAAGACTCTGGGGAAAAGAGGCACGGCAACAGAAACTCTAGGAGGACATCACACCCACAAGTATCCCCACCCTTAAATTAATATCATGCGGTGTCGTCAATCCAAAACAAGAGAGTTAGAAACATACCTGTGGCACCATGGGTGATAAGATTTAATGTCAATCATATAATATGAATACAAACAACAAAATACCTTGGGTTGCCTCCCAAGAAGTGCCTAGTTTAACGTCGCGGCACGACCCAACTCAGTTTTTTCCTTCATCTTGAGGATATGAACTTCACCCCCAACTTAGAGTCCATTTTTTTGCCTCGCTTATAGTGAGCTGGTACAAAGATTAAGAAGCCGAGTAATGGATGATTCCTGGTAAACAACTCAGCTTTAAATTGAGGTGTGTTTTTGTGTTGCTTATCAAGTGTAAAATAAAGAATATAGGATTCTTGTTCCTCATCTTCACAGTCTTCCACTATTTTAGATGATTCCACAGACAAGATATCATCTAAACATAATATGGAAAAATGCTTCGAGTGTGGCCCAACAAATGTTACTTTAAAATTTACACTATCCTCTACACATTAACTTTTATTCATCTTCTCAACATTTTTACTTTGAATTGGGCTAGAGTCTTCATAAGAGATTGGCTTGTCTTCTTCTTTTTTCTCTAGCACCATTCCCTCAATCTTGGCATCAACCCTCATGGTTGGCTCGGTTGGTTGGGAAATCTCCAATGGTTGATCAACATCAAGCTCATTATTAGTATAGGAATCTTTCTTTTCATCATCACACTCTCCCATTATTTTAAATGATTCCACAGACAAGATATCATCTAAACATAATGTAGAAAAGTGTTTTGGATGATTGACCTCGATATCCATCTCTTCTATCTTTTCTCTTCCATTGATAAATGCCCTAATGTCTTGACGTATGTCATATATGGTATCATTAGTTGTATTTATACAATCCAACATTAGTTGAAGCATAGCTTCAATGTCACTCTTTCCAATGTTGCATTCTTCCTTTTCTTGACCATAAGAACTGTCATACTCATAAGAAGAACTAGAACTTGGGTTAGCGCAAAAGGGGGAGTTAGAATTTGGGCAATCACTCCAATGTCCATCTTGACCATCACATAAAGAACAATTATACTCCCAGTAGGATGGAGATGGTGCACACATCTCTCTCCGGGTAGCATATCTACAATCTTGCCAAAAGTGGGGTCCATCATAATATGGACATGGATAATCCATATAAGATTTCCAACCATCAAACTTACATTCATTCCATGATGCCATAGTAGGAAATAAACAAAAATAAAGAAAATCTACCTAACACAAGAAACAAAGGAAATCACAACAAATATTTACAAGTTTGAATTCAAGAAAATAAGCTAAAATTCTAAACTAACTAAATATGCCAAATTGTTCCCCGACAATTGGGCCATTTTTGATAATGCTCAACTTACACCTCAAATAAGTGCAAGGCGGTCATCGTCAATATATATACCCAACTTCGGAGTCGGGGTCGAATCCACAGGGAACAATATAAGTGGCGATTAAACTAGTTCAAAATTATAGCTACAAGTCAAACTCAAATAAATAATAAGAAAATACAAAATAGGGGTTTTTATCAATCAAACAAATTTTAACGTTTCAACTTATTTTAGAACTCAAAACTTAGATTTCAATATTTTGAATCAATGATATAGAGAAACTAGGGTTGTGATCACTATGACTATTAATCTCTATTGAATAATAACTGTTCATGATTCTTGTGATAGGTAGGGACAACAGATTATCCCTGCCGATGATACTATCTGACTTATCTTTCGACCTCACCAGACAATTTATTATCTAATTTCTCAAACTATAATAACATATCTATTTCCAATCGGATGTTATCTCAGGTAGATTGATTTACGGCATCAATCATTAAATAGAAGGTTGATAGCTTCCAAGTCCCTGTTGATAATTCACGGCCTCTAGTCTATTTCGCCGTTAGAAGCAAATAAAACCTAAGGAATAACCTAATGTTTGAAACCAATAGATTCAAGTTAAAAAAACAGAATTTCAAGACATTCCCACAATCACTCAAACCCTAATCCAACTATTAAATTAATGAAATAATAATCATAGATCTCACAACCCTAGTTGTGGGTTTTAGTTGCTCATAAGAAAGAAAGAGATAACAAAGATTAAATTCATAACTTAAAGCAAGTGAACTTACAAAATATGGAATTCAAAGTTGTTTCTCCTTCAAGTACAATAAGAATTTCCCACAACTAAATCAAAGGATGGAAAATTGAATTCTAAGTTAAGAGAGTAAAAAACAAGTGAACTCCCCTTTACTAAGTTACAAGATGTCAAAAGTTGTTTCCTCCTATTGTGAATGAAACCGTAAAAGATGCTATTTATACTAAAGCCTAATTAAGGAAATAAAATAACAAAACTTAATAAAATTCTCAGAATAGGTGATGCCCAAGCTGACGCCGCATCAAGATTCTAACGCCCTATCACAGATGGCGTTAGAATGCTTCATTTGCCTTCAAAATCTGTCTTAGGCTGATGATGTAGCTGACGCCGCATCACCAATCTATTGGTGTATCACCAACATCATCAGATTTCTTCTTTGAACTCAATTCTCTGGTTTAAGATGATGCCCTTCGTGATGCCTTATAACCAACTTAACGTGTTATCACCAACGTCGTCAGAACTTCTTCTTAGGCTTCAAGTTTCTGGTTAAGGTTGACTCCAATGTTGATAAGCTATCACAAGGCTGATGACGTATCACGGAGGTCGTCAGCTATTATTTCTTCCCTTTTTCTTAGATTTTCAACTCTTTTGCTCCATTGTCGTTTGTTTTTATTCCTTCAGCCTTTTACTGCAATATCATGAGAAAACACATCAAAACAACAAGAGTTGCTTCAGAATTCATAATTATTTTGAGCTAAAAAGCATTAAATGTGTTAGTTTTTGCTCACACATCAGAGGCTACATTCAACATCCAAAAGTCAATGAAGCAGCCAACCAACATGAGGGTAGTGTCGGTGATTGATTATATTGATGACACTAAAGGATATTCCTATGGGTATCTTGATGAATTCTGCATAGTCAAGACACCCTTATCGTGTTGTGATGTTAAATCAAACGTTGCATGGGAGGCAACCCATGGGCTAGTTGGTGAAGTCTGAGTAACTAACATAGACACATTGTGCTACTTTAATGCCTCAATTTTATGGAACCGAAATGCCACCCGATGCTCATGACCCTGAGGGACCATAAGTTATCCCTTTCTGATATCTGAATCTGAGCACTATATAATATATTAAAATAAATGCAGAAACTGAAGAAAACTTGCCATAAGGTTCAAATTATGAAAATACAACTTAGTAAAGTCTATCAATATCAAAACTAAACATCTGTCTGAATAACTAGTCTGAAAACTCTATAGTCTAAAAGCCTCTAAATTGTCTGAGTAAGGAGTTGATGGTATTGTCCCCAACTAACTCCAACTATTGATATACTGAAACTAGTAATAAAATAAACTAAGAACCATTCTCGAATGATGAGGGCTCACTGTTAGGCCTACTCCTGCTGACTTGAACTGAGATGCTAAGGGTGCTCTAGATCTCGTACTTCTGAACCTATGGTGTAAAGTAAAACACCATAGCACAAATACGTCAGTACGTGGGAATGTACTGAGTTTGCAAGATGAGGTAAGGATAAATACAAGGGCTTATGCATGAACAATTATTTAACTGAATAACATAAGAGTACTGAATAAGTACATATGCATGATTGCACAAACTATAACTGAAATCATCGTGATACTAAATACTGAGACTCGAATACTGCTTTACAAATATTTGAACTCACTACTAATACTGAAATACTGAATAAATGAATCTTCTGATATTGATAACTGAGTACTGTAGTTGAGATCTGTCCTCTCTTGTGGGTGACCTTTTAAACTTAATGATAATGGGAATGCTCAACTGAAATCTGAGATTAGTCCTATCTAGAGGGTGATATCTATATATAATGATAATGAATATGATTTGACTTAATCTGAGATCAGTCCTATCTAGCGGGTGATCTATGAATCTGATAATACTAAAGCTGATTAACTAAATTTTAGACCAGTCCTATCTAGCGGGTGATCTCTGAGTCTGTTGATAATCATAATGATTGATTGTATCTGACAGTCCTTACTCTGTACTACTGAGCTAGGTTCCTTTACTAAGACTAATTCTAAAATTAAGACTGTGGGAAGTAGTCATCTAACTGACATGCCCCAAATCTTAACTTGTGAGGTCCAACCTGTAACCCCAGCTGGAAAGATGTCAGTACTGTGCCACGGGTAAAGACACTTCTTCTATTGAGTTAGTCTTATCTAATGGGTGACCCCTGGGATCATTTATATATATATTCAATATACTGACGGGTGATCCCTGAGTATGACAGCCCTATCTAATGGGTGACATCTCGTACCTACTCTGGCGACGTAGTTCTGGAACATAGGGATTTCTCCTAGAGATCTCAGTCCTCTCTAACGGGTGAGTCCCCATCCCTAGGTTCGCACGGTGCTAAGTCCTACTCCCAACTGAAAGACTCTGAACTAATTCTTTTTCTTATACTATACTAGACTGAGCTGAATCTGTTACTGATCATACTGAGTAACTGAGTTAAGCTAAGTTCACTTGATTCTGAAGACTGACGGAATACAACAGAATCTCATTATCTGACTGAATGATACTGAGTTTTGAATTGTGTATCGGAATGTTATTGAGATCTAAACTGAATTGTTGAATACTACTTAGATCTGAGTGGAGTACTGAAATGAAGCTGGAATGCTAATAATACTAGATTACTGAGATTTCTTAAATTCTGTAACTGTCTGAGAGCACTGAATTATGCAATTGAATGATTTCTACTAATTGTAGCTTGATTTAGAGTATCTTGAAACTGAAATTGGCTCTAGACTCGCAGGTAATTTTTTGGGTATAAATACCCCCAAGACTCGATAACATAAAAGTAAAACATAACCATCTTAAATAATCATGACCGTGGACTTTCATCCACCATTACAATCATTAAAGCATCTCTTCAAGCACTTAGAAATCATAAACATGTGATAGTATAGGGAGACATGCTATTGGCTCATACTCCATTCAACAAGGTCTTAAAACAAACACTTAACATGCATTGAAGGGCACATAATTGGGGGATTTCATGCTAACATGTCACATTTCATTCACTAAGGCTTTTCAACAAACACTTGGCATGCATAAACTTATACATAACTGGGAATTTCTTGTCAACATGCTATAATGACTCTAATTCCTTCACATAAGCATTTTATCAAACATATGGGGAGCAGGCTTTGGTTATACAATAAATACTACATCAACCAACTTGCAGATTTAGGGATTTAACATGGACTTAATGTAATTCAACTCATAACAAGATCAAAGCTTGTTACTTGTACTCTAAAGCATGGATTATAACTCAACAATAACATAAACATGAACTTTAATTCACATGAATCATGAAAAACTCATAAAATCTTTTAATTTAAAAAGAGATTCTTGAATTTCTTAGGTGGAAGGAACCCAAGAATCAACATTTACATACCTTACTACTTGATCCTCGGAAGATTAATGGTGAAACCTTGATGATTAGGGTCTTTATTTTTGAACCCTAACTCTTGTCCTTGAGGAAAATTGAGAGAAAATAACAATATTTGGGTTTAATGTGGCTGAATCTCGTGTTAAGGAGTATATATAGGGGTATAAAAGTGACCGTTTTGCCCTTGGAATTAAAATCCAAAACTGGAAAAATATCAATTTTACACGCTGGCGCGATGCGCCAAAATTGCGCTAGCTTACTAGAAATTGGACAATTGGGAAACTGGGCCTTGGCGTGATGCGGTAGAAATCACGTTGCCACCTTGGTTGTGAACTTGAAAGATACCGCGATGCGGTGGAATTATGGAGGCTCACTGGAATTTGACAATTGTTATTTTGGCTGGCTCCGCGACGCGCTAAAATACCAGGTGGTACACTATCTAACTAAAATGGCTATAACTCTTCGTTCGAGTGTCGGATTTGGGCGAATTTGGTAATGATGGAAAACTTATTCAATTTCCCACATCATAAAAATTCAAAATCTTAGAAATACCATAGGGAATAAAAGGTATTCACCTATGAAGCAAGATCTTTGATGTTCTAAATATGAATCGAAGCTAGATAGAAATAGGGGTATTATAATATCTCCCCCTTGAGAATATTCTTCCTCGAATAAGACTGATTAAGATGAGAATACTAGAAGATGAACTTACTTACTGGACATGAGCATGTGAAACATGACTATGTGAATGAAACTACTGACAGGTTGAATTCTTATTTCGAACATGCATATCTGATGCATGGAATACACGGCTGAAGCTACTTATAAGCTGAATTCTCATAATGGACATGCATATCTGTTGCATGGATTTGTAACTGAATTGTTCTCATGAATGCATAATTGAATACACTGATAATCTAAGCTTTTCTACTAAACGTGCATATCTAATACATGTAAACTTAACTAAACTAACTTTTGAATGCCTGACTGATTATGCAATAATAACTGATACTAGCTTTGTGAGGAACATCTGAACATGAAAATGAATGGATTCAAGATAAGAAAGCATCGGAGAATTATGGGGTATCTCCGCCTTGGGACACTATGTCTCTCTAAGAATGCTTACTTCACTGAAATACTGAGGTGATGCACAGGGAATCTACGAACTGGATCATAACTAAACCTCGGGAATCTTAAACTAATGCATGACTCATGAACTAAACTTATCTTGCAACTACTATGAATTTCTACCTTGGAATAGTTACATTCCTGAGACTTATGATAGCATGACTAGATGTAAAGATGAGAGAACAAACTATACGAATCTGACTGTTTGACTGCTAAACTACCTAGCTGGCGTTACTAACTGAATCATGCTGAAACATAAGCTAAAATGGGAGAAAGGGATCTAACAATTCATATCATGAATATAAAGGACTTATAACGTACTCAAATTTATGTTAGGTAAACTTTCCAGATCATGACGAGCTGGAGTGCATTAATCTATTCTGACACTGACCATTATTGGTGCCCTGCTGACCCAAATCTTTACCCCTTTGAGCTAGCAATCTACACTCTTGCATCATGTGTACTGGCTTACCATACCCAAATCACACATCACTACCGGCTCTACATGCACCTAGGTGATTCTTGCCACATTCTTCACAAAGTGGATTGGTCCGAACACCACTAGCACTACACTTGGATTTGGAGCCTGGAACTCCATCATGACTACTATCCTTGAAGTTTGGTGTGGATACACTAGTTGAGGATAGAGTTGGGACTGAAAATTTTTGACTATGGTGAGAATAGTTACCACCCTGAGACCCTACCTGAGAGAAACTATGACTACCTATTCTGGCTTTCTTACTCACTCTCTCTCTCTCAATCTGCTGCACATACATTATTAGTCTAGAAAGGTCCATATCTCTATTGAGCATAGTAGTCCTACACTCTTTCAAAACCAATTCGAACACACCAGTAACAAACTTACTCATACTCGCACTAGGGTCATCTATCAAATCGGAAGCATACTTAGCTTACTGATTGAACTTAAGACAATACTTCTTCACTATCATGGAGCCTTGACTTAGGTTCATAAACTCTTCTACCTTAGATTCTCTTATCTCTAGCGGGAAAAACTTATCTAGAAAGGCATCCTGAAACTTCTGCCAAGTCATGGGAGTTGCATCATCCCCTCTACTCTTTTTCCATGCTACTACCCAGTCATGAACGATATCCTTCAACCTATAGGATGATAATTCTATACTTTCTTCCTTAGACACATACATAATATGGGTGATCTTCTTTACCTCCTCTAGATAAAGCTGTGGGTCCTCACCTACTACTGACCCAAAGAATTCTGGCGGATTATTTTCATGAAATCTCTGATTTTGGTTGCGGCTAAATCCCCATCTTCCTGAGCTGGGACTACAGCCTGACGGTTTCCCTGAACACTAGTGGTCAAGGCTTGGGCTAGTGCCTGAAAAGCTACCTGAAACTCTGCATGTGATACATTTTCATTCTTGGGATCTACTGGTTGAGGTAGCTGGTTATCATCCCAATGGTCATTGGCTTTGCGAGGAGGCATCTTTTGGAAATAAAAGGGAGAATAGATCAAATTGAGAATCAATTGGAACTTATGCATACTCGCACGACCTGAACACTGAAAGAAGGGAAATTATTTCTGAAACATCTTATAGCCTCTTGTACATAAATGTGGCGCGCAACACACCCATGCATAAGACTCTACTAGATACTTCTTTCAGACTTCCTAGGACACTATTGAACCTTAGGCTCTGATACCCAGTTTGTAACGCCCTAATTTTCTGGAATCAAAATGTCACACGTTGCTCATGACCCCAAGGGACCACAAGCTAACCCTTTTAGATATCTATATCTGAGCACTGGATAATATACTAAAATAAATACGGAAACTTGCCATAAGGTTTAAATTCTGAAAATACAACTGAGTAAAGTCTATCAATATCAAAACTAAATATTTGTCTGAATAACTAGTCAGAAAACTCTGTACTCTGAAAAGCCTCTAAATTGTCTGAATAAGGAGTTAATAGGATATGTCCCCAACTAAATCCAACTACTGATATACTGAAACTTGTAATAAAATGAAATAAGAACCATCCTTGAATGATGAGGACTCACTGTTAGGCCTACTTCTGCTGACTTGAACTGAGTTGCTAAGGGTGCTCTGGATTTCTTGCTTCTGAACCTATGGTGTAAAGTAAATCACCATAGTTCAAATACGTCAGTACGTAGAAATGTACTGAGTATGCAAGATGAGGTAAGGCTAAATGCAAGGTATTATGAAAGAACAATTACTTAACTGAATAAGATGAGAGTACTGAATAAGGAAATATGCACGAATGCACAAACCATAACTGAAATCATCGTGACACTGAATACTGATACTTGGATACTACTTTACTGACATCTGAACTCTCTACTAATACTGAGATACTGAATAACTGGATCTTCTGATATTGATAACTAAGTACTATAGTTGAGATCAGTCCTCTCTAGCAGGTGACCTCTTAAAATTAATGATAATAGGAATGCTCAACTAAAATCTTAGATCAGTCCTATCTAGCGGGTGATCTCTATTATACTAAAAATAATATGATTTGACTTAATCTTAGATCAATCCTATCTAGCGGGTGATCTCCGAATTTAATGATACTAAAGCTAATTGACAAAATTTGAGACTAGTACTATCTAGTGGGTGATCTTTGATTCTGTTGATAATCATAATGATTGACTGTATCTGACAGACCTTACTCTGTACTACAGAGCTGAGTTCCTTTACTGAGATTGATTCTAAAACGGAGACTGAGGGAAGTAGTCATCTAACTTACATGACCCAAATCTTAACATATGGGGTCTAACCTGTAACCTCAGCTGGAAGGGTATCAGTATCGTGCAACGGGTAAAGACACTTCTGCTATGGAATCAGTCGTGTCTAATAGGTAACCCCTGGATCAGTCCAATATATTTATAATATACTAACGGGTGATCCTTGAGTATGTCAGTTCTATCTAACGGGTGACATCTCATACCTACACTGGTAACATTGTTTTGGAACTTAGGGATTGCTCCTAAGGATCTCAGTCCTCTCTAACGGGTGAGTCTCCATCCCTAGGTTTGGTCGGTGCTAAGTCCTACTCCTAACTGAAAGACTCTGAACTGATTCTTTTTCTTTAACTGTACTAGACTGAGCTGAATCTATTACTGATCATACAGAGTAACTGAGTTAAGCTGAGTTTACATGATTCCAAAGACTGATAGAATACTACTGAATCTCATTATCTGACCGAATGATATTGAGTTTTGAATTTTTTACTGGAATATTAATGAGATTTGAACTGAATTCTTGAATATTACTAAGATCTGAGTTGAGTACTGAACTAAAGCTGGAATGCTAATAATACTAGATTACTGAGATTTCTTAAATTTTGTAACTGTTTGAGAGTACCAAATTCTGCAACTGACTGAATTCAACAAATTGTAGCTTGATTTATATTATCTTGAAACTGACACTGGCTCTAGACTTGTACCTAATTTTTCAAGTATAAATATCTCCAGGACTCGATAACATAAAAGTAAAACATAACCATCTTAAATAATCATGACCATGGACTTTCATCCACCATTACAATTATTAAAGCATCTCTTCAAGCACTTGGAAATCATAAACATCTGATAGTATAGGGAGACATGCTATTGGCTCATACTCCATTCAACAAGGTCTTACAACAAACACTTAACATGCATTGAAGAGAACATAATTGGGGGATTTCATGCTAACATGTCACATTTTATTCACTAAGGCTTTTCAACAAACACTTGGCATGCATGAACTTATACATAATTGGGGATTTCTTGTCAACATGCTATAATGACTCTAATTCCTTCACATAAGAATTTTATAAATATATGGGGAGCATGTTTTGGTTATACAACAAATCTTACATCAACCAACTTATAGATTTAGGGATTTAACATGGACTTAATGCAATTCAACTTATAACAAGATCAAATCTTGTAAATTTTATTCTAAAGCATGGATTATAACTCAACAATAACATAAACATGAACTTTAATTCACATAAATCATGAAAAACTCATAAAATCACAATCTTTAAATTTAAAAAGGGATTCTTGAACTTTTTGGGTGGAAGGAGCCCAAGAATCAACATCTGCATACCTTACTACTTGATCCTCAAAAGATTAATGTTGAAACCTTGATGATTGGGGTCTTGATTTTGGAACCCTAGCTCTTGTCCTTGAGAAAAATTGAGAGAATACAACAGTATTTGGGTTTAATGTGGCTGAATCTCGTGTTAAGGAGTATATATAGGGGCAGCAAAAGGATTATTTTGCCCTTGGAATTAAAATCCAGAACTATAATCCCGATTTTACACATTGGCGCAATGCGCCATAATCGCGCCAACTTACTGGAAATTGGACAATTGGGAAACTGGGCCTTGGCACGACATGGTGGAAATAGCGTTACCACCATGGTTGTGAACTGGAAATACACCGTGATGCGGTGGAATAACGAAGGCTCATTGGAATTTGACAATTTCCATTTTGGCTGGCACCACAATGCACTAAATTACTAGGTGGTACACTGTCTTACTAAAATAGTTATAACTCTTCGTCTGAGTGTCGAATTTGGGGGAATTTGGTATCGATGGAAATCTTATTCAATTTACCACATGATAAAAAGTCAAAATATTAGAAATACCACAGGGAATAAAAGGTATTCATCTATCAATAAAGATCTTTGATGTTCTAAAGACGAATAAAAGCTAGATAGAAATATGGGGTATTATAGCTACAATGTTAATCAAGCATTGAGTGGGAGGTAACCCACTATTGTTAGTGTTCATGCTTTTGTTGTTTTATTTTTTGTAGGTTTTTAGCTCTTGGACTTACCCAAAATATGGTAAAAAAAATTCTAAATTCATCAATTTCCAGGTAAGGGGATATATGATCAACCTATCATGGTCGCAAGTTCCAGACGGTAAGTTGAGTAATACGCTAAAAAGTTGAAATTTTGAGGATGAACAAAATGTGTAAGGTTGTGTATTTTAGCTTTTGATTTTACTTTTGGGACCTCAAAACTTAAGTTGTGGGACCATAAGTAGCTACAAAATATCAAAACCCCATGTCTGGATTGCAGGAAAGCAAGCCAAAAACTTTGGTTCGATACATGCGCTCAGCACCTACTAGCCACAGATGGAACCTGCAGCTACAACCTGACCACAGGTGTAGGCCACAGGTAGCCAGAGGAGCACAGATGCTAAAGTAAAGGTTGTCTAGACTGAGATAAATACCCTCTATGAGAAGATGAGATCAGGGGTTAGGACTAGATTTGACCAGGCACAGGACTGATAGGAGGCCGCACTGAGTGCTGCACTGTTCAAGCTATGTGCCGACTTCCAAACTTAGCTCAATTTTCTTAAGAGATGGGTTATATCCCGATACACTGAGACAGATACCTTGGATTTAGACTAGATGAGAGAGGGATCTGATATATTATGAGTAGAGGTATGCTTTCTTACAAAGTGTTGTGTGGTAGCCACTCCCTTAGTAATACCCCAGGTGGTCCAGATATCACCTCTATGCATACTAAGATAGTTTGATATCTTCACGGAGAGTGATATGGAGGTCCCAGAAGTTAGGGCCAAGAGAGGTCACATAGATGACTTGCGAGACCCTAATTTACTATATTACAAAGATGTTAAAAGGCTAGGCATGACTCAATAGAGTCTTTATTCATTGATAGGCAGAGGTGTGCATATATAGTAATGGGTGCATTATCCAATAGTGCACCGCCACCACCAACGCCTCAACCAGCTAATATTCCCTCATCTGGGGATGCTCCTGATTTGGGCGCCTAATATATCCCAAGTATGTTCTCACTTCCCTCTGTTTTACTTTGTTTTAGTGCATTGAGGATAGTGCATAGTTTTTTATTAGGGGTAGGCATACCATGCCGCCATGGGTTTTTGTTGTCGTGCTTCTTTTCCTGTTGGCTGCGGTATGGTTGTAGAACCGACATGTCTAGGGTAATTTTGTGTCGTATTATGTTATATTTTATATTGTGTTATTTTTGTGTAATTAGGATAGTTATAATTATTTAGGAAAATAGTCATGTTTTGACTATTTTTGATACCCCTCTAATAATTTGTGTTTTAGAGTTGTGTGAGCATATATATGTGTGACCATTGTGGATCTTATTATGGAATTATAATTAGGAACATGATAATCACTTTCTAATAATTTCATAAACCAGATAGCCAGTAGTTGGTAATATTGACTCTATGCTATGCATATGTGAGATACTACCTAGTTCCATTTGTTTGTCGAATTCAAAACTTGTCTTGTTAGTCTTGTCTAGGTTGAAGGATAGTTGATTAGAAAAGGATCATAGGCCATTTTTTATTTTAGTTCACCTTTAGCCTAAATGACCTTCCATGTGTAAATTGTATCCCTTGATGCCTAGTTTGAGCCTTGTAGCCTATTTTTCTTGTTTCAGCATTCACCTTCCTATTTATATTTATAATGAACCTATTTTAGCCCTGGGCCTCTTTGGACATTGTGCACCTCAACTCAGAAAAAATGTCTAAGTTGAGGGTGGCTATTATATGGGTGAGTAGTGTAAAATGGGTATGAAGAAGGATAAAATAAGAGAAAAAGCTAGTAAGGCTAGGTGTGGTAGAAAAAGAAAAGAAAAACAAAAAGAAAAGAAAAATTATGAAAAAAAGAAAAATAAATAATAAAGAAACCACACCCAACCTGAATGTGCATAAAAGAATAAAAAGGGAGAAATAAGGGTGGAATAAAAAGAAAATTGGCTAGTAAGTGAGACCTCAAAGTTAGTGTAGTGCCAAGGAGGCTTAGTCACTTGATATGTACATATGTACCATACCAGCCCCCAAGCCTACATTAAAAATCGATAAAATGAAACACCTAGGCTTTGAGACATGAGGAAAATTTCCTTATTTTATGTCACTAGGCTAGGTACGACTAGGGGAATGAGTCGTAACCCTTGGATACGAGTCGTATCCTCCTTTCCCACCACTCTCATACCATAGAAAGTGAGGTAAGATTTACTCACTATCTTAGGAATAAGTGATCCACCCTTCAATCGTACCTATGTGTACGTGTCATACACAACCCAACCATATAGAATGTGTCTTGATGAAAAAGTGGACTATTTTTGGTATGAGTGAAGTTTATGAGTTAAGTCATGAGTTGTACCCTTTGTATATGACTCAATGGTTGGTGGTTGTACCCTAACCAGTGTGGATATCCTAGTAGAAGCCTAGGGTATGAGTTAGGGTACCACTCGTACCCTAGAGTATGATTCGCTTAAGTGAGTCATACCCAAAGACGGGCTCATTTTCCAGCTTTTAGTTGAGGACCTAATTGTTATTTTCCATACCCAAAACCCTAATTACCCTCACTATATAGGTTTTTGTAGCCTTCTAAACATCTATTTTAATAGATCAAACATCCAAAATACTCTGTCTAACACATTTGTGAAGAATTGGAGGCTAGGGTTTTAAGAGTATGCATCTAGGAACAAGGTGAAGTCAAGATTCTAGGTGAATCAAGTTGTCTAAGGTGTGTAACTCTTTCCCTTGATAAATAACTCAAAAACCATATATTTTACACTTGTATTAGTAAGTTTACATGGAGATTTTGAAATCAAATATTAAGAGTTTTGATGTTTTGTGATGAATAATGTTTACACCTATTTAGACTTGTGTTGATGCTTGATATTGGTGATGTTTTTGCATATGTAGGTTCTTGTTTTTTGTGGTTTAACATTTGTATCTTTATTAACCTTAATGATAATGATTTCTACTTTGAAATTGGTTTTTATAAAGGCATGCACATAAGGTATTTGTGAATATCTCTAAGTAATTGTCTAGTCACATGTTGATGATGTTTTAACTAGGGAAATGGACCAATAAGTATGAATAGTTGATACATGATACTGTAAAGGTACTATGATCCATGTATTATAAAGTTAATGATTTTGTTGGTTCATGGCTAATGAGGGGTTAAAGCCCCTAGATATAAAAATGAACTTGAATTATGTATTAAACTAAAGTGTGGTAAGAATGTGGTATAAGATTACTAGTCTAATATGAATAGTTTAAGAGGGTCTTGATGACCATAAATTGAATTGTGTGATGAATTGAGTTAAGGCATTGGCCTATTGATATGGTTGAACAATAAAGGCTCTCATGAGGACCATGTGGTCATGTATAGTGTTGAATTGGCTAAATAGGTTAAAGTCATTAAGTGTTAATTGAATAGATGATTATGTATGGAAAAATGGATAGAGTCCCAGTGTCAACTAATGATAGTCGTAATGGCTTAAGGTTTATGTCCCTTTCCAAATGAAATGGCTTGAGGTTAAAGTCCTTTGCCTAATAAAATTATTACGGTTAAAGTCCCTTACACAATGAGATCTCTTATGGATAAAGTGCCTCACCGAATGAAAAGGATTGGGTTAGAGTCCCCTATCTAATATGGCATGAGGTTAGAGTCCCTTTCCAAATATGTGAGTATGCGGTTAGAGTCCCTTGCTTAATGAGTGTGTACATGGTTGAAGTACTTTGTCTAATAATATGTGAATGTGGTTAAAGTCATATGCCTAACAAGAATTGTTTGAATCTAAATGTGGAAGGTCGGAGTCCTCCACTTTATGTCTCATGATTGAATGCTTTAAGAGTGTTGTTAAGCCTTAATCTCTTACCTGGTATTTGATATACCTATATGCATGGATAAGTCTATGAATTTGGTTGAATATGATATATATTGGCTTGTTGTTGAATGATGATGCCATTTTATCCCTATCTTACAGTTACATGTTACCGCTCTAATCGCTATCCATCTTTGGATGCTATATCCCCATGCAACATAGGGGTCGTAGCATTACCTTTTCTTCCTGCACAGTGATTAGGTGATCAAAGTGGTTCATGCATTGAATTTTGAGTGGTGAGCTTCCTAACTTCGTAAGACATTCATTCTTGGTCCCTTATCTTTAGATTGGGTTTCACTTATATTTGGTTTGGCTATTTTCGGGGGATTGTCTCGACATATACATTTTTTAAACATTGGTTTGTATAGAGGTATTGTGGATAATTGTTAACTTGGTGTAAAGGCTAGTTTGATTAATCTAATGAAGTGTTACACATGTTTAAGTTCTGACTTATAGTATGTTTCTACTATCTTATCTTATAGTTGGGATTCATCCGACCCTTGTAATTTATATTGATGATTAGGTTAGGTTATCGGGGGGACTACCGGTTCAGGTGGGCTTGAGGAGACCATATGACATGGCCTTGTTTTGGGTCATGTTAAGATGGTATCAGAGCCTAGGTTCATAGTCAGTTGGGTGTCCACAATGTTATGTCAAGTAAAGTCTCTTTTATAGGTGTGAAGTGCGCCACACTTATAAGACAGGGGCTATGAGAAATTTAGAAATATTTCCCTTTCTTGTGTTTCAATCTCAAGCTATAGTTTCTAGGGTCTTAGATTTCTCTGATTTTTGTTTGCTATCTTTCAGATCATGCCTCCAAGGAGACCTAAGACTCAGGCAAACCCTTTTAAGGGCCTTATGGATGAAGTTCGTCCAACTTCCGAAGTTCAGACCTGGGATAGGGCTGCGACATCTGACCATCTTCATGGGGTTCTACTATCCCACAAACCTCGACTATAAGAGTGACCCTCTTATCCTGTCACCTTAAGGGGATGCAACTAATACCAAGTTTCGTTGATCTATTAACCTCTTAACTTAATTAGAAGCCTCTCAATTAGAGTGTGGTTCTCCGACTACCATTTTTTTAAGGCCATAATTATTGTCTAATTCATGAGGTTGAGCCCTCCTATGTTTACGAGTATGAAGGTTGAGGAATATCCTCAAGGCTTCATTGAGGAAATAGAGAAGATATTCCTAATTATGCATACTTCAGAGGTTGAGGCTGTTGAGTTTACTTCCTACCAATTAAAGGATGTAGAATACCAATAGTATGAAGAGCGGGAGTTGTTTATAGGTGTTGATGGTAGTTTCTCCATATCGGATGATTTCTCTAAGGCTTTCTTAGACTGCTTCTTTCCTCAAGAGTTGAAGAAAGCAAAAGCGGTAGAGTTTGTGAACTTAAAGCAGGAAAGGATGTCTGTTCAGGAGTATGCCTTGAAATTCCATCAATTATCGATGTATGATCCCAATATGGTTTCTAACATGAGGTCTAAAATACATAAGTTTGTTTCGATATTGTCTCGTGAGTTGGTACTTGAGAGCAAGGAGGCCTTTTTGATTGAAAATGTAGACAGATTTAGGCTGATAATGTATATAAAACAAGTGAAAAAGGAGAAAAATAAGCAAGTTGAGTTTAGTGAAAGGCAAGGGAAAATTTTAGGTCTTTCGAGCCTAGTGGTAGAGATTGGGGTAAGTGTCCACAGAAGAAGTGGAGGAGTTTGAGCTCTTTCTCCTCAGCTAGTGCTAACTCTCCTTAACCGAAGTCATCGGGTGATTTTCGATCACAGTTTAGTGGTGGGTTTCGGGAAAAGAAAGCCCATTTCCAGGATAATGGTGCTCAGTCATCTCCACCCCGCCCGCCTTATAGATTTTATGGTCAGAGTCATCATGGTCAGTATAAGAAGGAGAGAAATAGATGTTTTAGTTTTGGTCTGATTAGGCACATGCAGTTTGAGTGCCTCTATTTAGCAGTTTCTTGGGCCAATAAGGCTTCTGTTTCTACTTCATCTTCTCCCACACTAAAAGGTGCTATTTCTATTTCTGCTTCTATTTCTGGCACCGGTGCTGGTCGGAACTTCTTGTATGTACTTGCTACTCGCTAGGATTCTGAGGCATCTCTCGATGTTGTCACAGGTATATTGAGACTTTTCTCCTATTATGTATATTGTTTTCTTGATCTAGGTTCTACACTTTATTATGTGACCTCATATGTGGTTGTGCATCTTGATTGTGGTCTCGAGAGTCTATCAGTTCCTTTTTTTATTTCTATCCTGGTAGGAGACTCTGTGATTGTTAGAAGGGTCTATAGGGGGTGTGGTATCTATTGGTGGTAGAGATACTCTTGTAGACTTGATAGAGTTGGACATGGTTAGTTTTGATATCATTCTTGGGATGGATTGGTTCCATTCGTGTTATGCTTTCTTAGATTGTCGGACCCGTAGGGTCATGTTCAAATTCCCTGATGAGTTAGTCATTGTATGGGAAGGTGGTTCCTTAGTGCCTAAGGGAAGGTTCGTTTCTTATCTTAATGCCTAAAAGTTGATTTCCAAGAGGTGTTTGAATTATTTGGTCTGAGTTACAGATTCTAACTCAAAAGGGCCTTCTCTAAAATCCGTTCATATGGTTAATGAGTTTCCCAAGGTGTTTTATGATAATCTTCCCAGTGTTCCTCCCGATAGGGAAATTGATTTTAGGATTGATCTTGGTTTGGACACTCTTACGATTTCTATCCCTCCTTATAGAATGGCTCTGGCAGAGCTAAAAAAGATTAAGGAGAAATTGAAGGACCTCTTAGATAAAGGTTTTATCCATCCTAGTGTGTCTCCTTGGGGTGCTCCCATATTGTTCGGGTGCAATAAGTATGGTTCCATTCATATATGCATTGATTATCATCAGTTGAACAAAGTGACTATAAAGAATAAGTATCCTCTTCCTTGGATAGACGATTTGTTCGATCAACTTAATGGTGCGAAGTGCTTCTCTAAGATTGATCTTAGCTTGGGTTATCATTAGCTTAAGATCAGGGATGCAGATATACCTAATATTTCCTTTAGAACCCGTTATGGTCACTATAAGTTCCTAATGATGTCTTTTTGGTTGACCAATGCCCCAGTGGCATTCATGGATTTGATGAATAGGGTCTTCCATCCGTTCTTGGACATGTTTATCATTGTCCTCATCAATGACATCTAGTCTTATTCTAAAAGTGAGGAAGATCATGTCGATTACCTCTGTGCCGTGTTGCAAATATTGAAGGATCATCATTTGTATACCAAGTTTTCCAAGTGTGACTTTTGGTTTAAAAGTTATGACCTTCCTTGGTCATGTTATCTCTAGTGTAGGGATTATGGTAGATCCCTAAAAGGTTGCGGCGATTAAGAAGTGGCCTAAACCTACGACTCCAACAAATATTCGAAACTTCTTGGGTCTAGTCGGTTACTATAGGAGGTTTGTGACAGTTTTTTTTATCATAGCTACCTCATTGACCAAGTTGACCAAGAAAAAGGTCATGTTCTTATGGTCGGATACATATGAGGGTAAGTTTGAGAAGTTGAAATATAAATTGACTTCAGCTCCAATTTTGACCTTGCTCGAAGTTAATGATGGTTTTGTTGTATATTATGATACTTCTCGTATTGATCTAAATTATGTTTTGATACAACCTTGTAAACTGGTGGCCTATGCTTCTAGGCAATTGAAAGGTCATGAAAAAAACTACCCTACTCATGACTTTGAGTTGTTAGCCATGGTTTTTGCGTTAAAGATTTGGCGACATTATCTTTATGGGGTTCATATTGATATCTTTTCTGATCATAAGAGTCTTCAGTATGTGTTTACTTAAAAATAGTTGAACCTCAGGGAAACAAGGTGGCTTAATTTGTTAAAAGACTATGATATGATTCTTCATTACCATCCCACTAAGGATAATGTAGTCGTCGATGCTCTTAGTAGATTATCCATGGGAATTTCGGCCCATGTGCAAAGGATAAGCAAGAATTGGTGAAGGACGTTCATATTTTAACTAATCTTGGATTTTGACTTGCGAACCCCAAGAATGGTGGTGTATTTGTGCATCCAGTATTTCAGTCATCTCTTGTTGTTGAGATAAAGGGAAAGAAAGTCTTGGAACCTGTCTTGATAAACATAAAGAGTAATGTGGGTCAACACAAAGTTACAGACTTTTTGATTGGTGGTGATGGTATCTTTAGATACCGAGGTAGACTATGTGTTCCCAACATTGATGGATTGAGGGAAAGGGTTATGGCCGAGGCTCATGGGTCCTGTTATGCTATTCATCCTAGTTCCACCAAGATGTATCATGGTCTTCGAGAGTTTTATTGGTGGGGTAATATGAAATGAGATGTGTCTAGTTTTGTATCCAAGTGTATGGTGTGCCAACAAGTGAAAGTTGAGTACATGATGCATGGGGGCTTGTACCAAGAGATCCCATTGCCCGAATGGAAATGGGAGGCGATTAATATGGATTTTGTTACTGGTCTTCTTCGATCTCAGAATCAATATGATTCTATTTGGGCCATCATTGATAGAATGACCAAGTCCACTCACTTTTTGACTAGTGGACTAATTACTCGGTGGAAGATTATGCTAAGTTGTATCTTGCAGAGATCGTGAAGTTGCACGGTAATCCAGTTTTGATCATCTCGAATCATAGTCCTCTATTTTCATCTTACTTTTGGAAGTTATTCCAAAAAGGTTTGGGTACTAGAGTGTGCCTTAGAACCACTTTCCACCCGCAAATAGATGGGCAAATAAAGAGGACCATCCAAACATTGGAGGCTATGTTGCGGTCTTATATGATTGATTATGGTGGTATTTGGTATGACCACTTGCCTTTTATTGAGTTTGCCTATAATAATAGTTACCACACGAGCATTGGCATGGTCCCTTTTAAGGCATTGTATGGTAGCAGATGTCAATCTCCTATTAGGTGGTATAAGGCTGGCGAGGGTAAGTTACTTAGCCCCGATTTACTTCACCAAGCCTTAGATAAGGTGAAGGTAATTTGTGATAGATTGAAAATCTCTCAAAGTCGCCAAAAATCCTATACAGATATGAGACGTAGGGACTTGGAGTTTAGTTTTAGTAATTGGGTATTCTTAAAAGTGTCTCCCATGAAGGAAGTGAGACAGTTTGGTAAAAAAGGGAAGCTTAGTACCAGGTATGTTGATCCCTACTTGATTGTGAAGAGGTTTTTGGCAATGTTGCATATGAGTTGGAGTTGCCTTCTAGCATGAACTCCATTCACCTTGTTTTCCATGTTTCTATGTTGCGCAAATATGTAGGTGATCCTTCATTAGTTGTTCCCTTAGGGAATGTTTGCATCTCAGACTCTTTGTCCTATGAGGAGATCCTGGTGAGGATCTTAGATCAATAAGTTCACCTTTTGTGAATGAAAGAAGTGGCTTCGGTAAAGATTATATAAAGGAACCAAAGGTCCGAGAAAGCTACTTGGGAGGTGGAAGAGGACATAAAGTCAAAGTATTCGTA
This sequence comes from Capsicum pubescens, assembly GCA_030864215.1. Taxonomy (NCBI): domain Eukaryota; kingdom Viridiplantae; phylum Streptophyta; class Magnoliopsida; order Solanales; family Solanaceae; genus Capsicum; species Capsicum pubescens. The sequence continues at coordinate 143,880,713 of CM061547.1, forward strand.
TTTGTTTCCCATTTTGGAAACTTGTGATGGAGGTATGTGTTAATCACCTTACCTTAATTTATGTATTTGATAGACAATGGGTTAAAGTCCCCAATATTTTGAATTAAGTTGTGCCTTGTTTAGATAATGGGTTAAAGTCCCCAAGCTTTGAATTGATTTAGGTCTCGTTAGACCTTGGGTTCAAGTCCCTAATGCCTTCAAATTATGTATCTTGTTGTAATGGGTTTAAGTCCCTAGTACTTTGAGTTGATTCATTCCCTCAAAAAATAAGAGATTCGAGTCCCTAGTCCTTGAATTAGAAAGTATCCCTGATAAATCGATGGGCTAAAGTCCCAAAGTTGTGAAATGAGTAAGTATTTTGATAGGTAGTGGGTTTGAGTCCCAAAGCCAATGAAATGAATAGTCGATCGATGATGATCATGATGTATGTCGTATCTTTGTTGTATGCTTTGTTCTAACTTATTTAAAGGTTGGGTTGATGGGTGATAACATGTTAACTTATGTTTATGCTTGCCTTATCCATCATTCACAGACGAATGATCCAAGTGGGGAGAAATGAAACACCTAGGCATTGAGCAATGAAGAAAATTTTCTCATTTGATGTCACTGGTCTAGGTATGACTAGGGGTATAAGTCATAACTCTTGGATATGAGTCGTATCCTCCTTATCTACCCCTCTCGTACCCTAGGAAGTATGGTGAAGGTTACTCACTATCCTAGGTATGAGTGAGCCACCCTCCAATTGTACCTAAGTATACTAGTCGTACACAACCCAACCGTATAGAGTGTGTCTTGATCAAAAAGTGGATTTTTTTGGGTACCAGTGAAGTATACGAGTTAGGGCATGAGTCATACCCTTTGTATATGACTCAATGGTTGGTATTCATACCCTAACCAGTATGGATGATCTAGGAGAAGCCTAGGGTATGAGTTAGGGTACCACTCATACCCTAGGGTATGATTCCCTTAAGTGAGTCGTACCCAAGGATGGACTCATTTTCTAGCTTTTAGTTTAGGGCCTTATGGTCATTTTCCACACCCAAAACCCTAATTATCCTCACTATATAAGTGTTTGCTGCCTCCTAAACATCCATTTTTGATGGATCAAACATCCAAAATACTCTCTCTAACTCATTTGTTAAGAATTGGAGGCTAGGGTTTCAAGGGTGTGCATCTAGGAGCAAGGTGAAGTCAAAATTCTTGGTGAATTAAGTTTTCTAAGTCATGTAACTCTCTCGCTTTCTAAATAATTCAAAAACCATGTATTTTACACTTGGATTATTAAGTGTACATGGAGATTTTGAAATCAAATGTTAAGAGTTTTGACGCTATATGATTTATATTGTTTGCCCTTGTTTAGACTAGTGTTGATGCTTGATATTGGTGATATTTTTCCGTATGTAGGTGATTTTTGTTTGTGGTTTAACATGTGGAACTTGAGTAACCCCAATGATAATGATTTTTACTTAAAAATTTGTCGTGATAAAGGCATGAACACAAGGTGTTTGTGAAAATCTCTAAGTGAATTGTCTAGTCATATGTTATTATATTTTTAACTAGGGCAATGGCCCAATATGTACGAATAGTTCATAAATGATATTGTAAAGGTATTATGAGCCATGTATTATAAAGTTGATGATCATGTTGGTTGATGGATAATGAGGCATTAAAGTCCCTAGATGTGTAAATGAGCTTTGATTAAATATTGAACTAAAGTATGGTGGGAATGTGGTATAAGATTTCTAGTCCAATGTGAATAGCTTTTTAGTATCTTGATGACCATAAATTGATTTGTGTGATGAATTGAATTAAGGCATTGGGAAATTGAAATGGTTGAGCAAAAAAGGCTCCTATGAGGACCATGTGGCCATGTATAATGTTGAATTAGTTAAATGGGTTAAAGTTCTTAAGTGTGAATTGAATAGAAGATGATGTATGGACAAAGGGTTAGAGTCCGAATTTTGATTAATGATAGTCGTAATGGCTTGAGGTTGAATTCCGTTGTCAAATAAAATGGCTTGATGTTAAAGTCCATTACCTAATGAAATCGCTTGCGATTAAAGTCCCTTGTGTAATGAGATATCTTGAGGATAAAGTACCTCGCCAAATGAAAAGGCTTGGGTTAGAGTCCCCTAACTAATACGACATGAGGTTAGAGTCCATTGCCTAATGTGTGAGTTTGTGGTTAGAGTCCCTTGCTTAAATGGATGTGTATGTGGTAAGAGTCCTTTGCTTAATGAGTGTGTACATGGTTTAAGTACTTTCTCGAATAATATGTGAATATGGTTAATGTCCTATGCCTAATAAGAATTATTTGAATCTAAATGTGGAAGGTCGGATTCCTCTACTTTATGTCTAATGATTGAATGCTTTTAGAGTGTTTTTAAGCCATAATCTCTTGCTTGGCATGTGATATACCTATATGTATGGATAAGTGTATGAATGTGGTTGAATATGATATATATTGGCTTGTTGTTGAATGATGATGCCATTTTATCCCTATCCTGGAGTTACATGCTACCACTCTAATCGCTAGCCGTCTCCGGATGCTATGTCCCCATGCAACATAGGGGTCGGAGCATCACCTTCTCTTCATGTACAGTGATTAGGTGATTGATGTGGTTCGTGCATTGAATTTGGGGTGGTGATCTTCCTAACATCGTAAGACATTCATTCTTGGTCCCTTATCTTTAGATTGGGTTTTACTTAGCTTTGGTTTGGCTATTGTCGGGGGCTTGTCCCGACATATACATTTTTTAAACGTTGGTTTGTATAGAGGTATTGTGGATGACTGTAGATTGGGTGTAAATGCTAGTTTAATGAATATAACTAAGTGTTAGACATGTTTAAGTTATGACTTATAGTATGTTTCTGCTATCATATTTTATGGTTGGGATGCATCTGACCCTTGTGATTTATATTGATGATTAGGTTAGGTTATCAGGGATACCTCCAGTTTATGTGGTCTTAAGGTTCCCATACTACATGGCCCGGTTTTGGGTCGTGTCAGAAAAGTCCTATAGTGATCCTACCCTGACTATCTGAATGTTAAGGTAAAGAAAATAAGGGCAAGCCTATGGTATTTGACATGAATTGATTGGAACTTCTTTTCTGAGTGCGAGTGTCTCTTGACCATCCCTACATTGACATGTATAATTTTATATGAGTGAGTGGGACATCATTGTTCTGATGGCACTTGAGTCATATTGCTAGCTATTTACTTATTTCGGGTAGTGTACTTGTATATATGAGTAGTTGTCTATTGCTAATATAATTTCCATACCTTGATCCCATTGTGTCACATTGTTGTGCTTCATGTCCGTACACAGTTGGTTTTGAAAAATAAAATTGGAGGGGGATATTGTAATTTGAGTTTTGCGTGTTGACTGTCTGCCTTGGATTGCTTAGTTTCTCCTCGTTAAGCGTTGGTTTTTGTTTTTGTTGTGTTTTGTTTCCTGAGGACATGCAAATGTTCTAAGTTGAGGGTGTTAATGTTCTATAGAAATTTGCACTTTTTACGCTTAAAACAAGGATAATATGCAGGTTTCTGAGGTTATTTTGTTTGATATGATGTTTTTTGGGTATGTTTTATAGGAAATCATGTTTTGGACGATAAGTTCATGAAAAAGGTAAAAAGGGATTTTTTTGCTATTTTGGAGAAATTATGGATGTTCAGGACACTTTCCGGCTTGATCGTGATCAAATCATGTTCGAGAATCAAAGAAGAGCTGAAAAGATAACTCCCAACACCTACTAAGTGAACCTACAGATCATATGTAGGACCTACGAACCGCAGGTTGGAAAAGAAAGTGCCAGAAGTCCAAAATTCTGAGAGCTGACTTGCAGGATTTTATCCATCCAGTACATGTGGTTTGTACCTACGCCCAAGGCTAGGACCGCAGGTACTACCTACGCCCAACTTCAGACTGAGGGTACGGAACACATATGTCCACCGGCTATGTTTTCTCTTATTTCGTTTGGGCTTTGGTTTTAGGGTTTCCTCATGTACTATAAATACCCTTTATGTGTTTTTTAGTAGGAGTTATGTACTTTTGATATTCACAAACATATTTTGATTCCAAAATCCATTTTTTTCTTGCGATTCTATTGTATTGACTTAGGTTCATAAATTCAGTTATGGTTGTGGGTTTTATTACTTCTTATCATTGTGATTTCATCTATGTTTTTAAATATGAATGTTATTGATTTCTTCACAAGAATGAGAGGCTAAAACCCATATCTAGGGTTGTGGAAACCCTGGCAGATTGATGAAGTAGGGGAAGTTCTTTCGTTGTTCAGAACTGGTACCCATGCATGCATTGCTTTATCTTTGTTATAATAGTTTTCTTAATGGGTGCACACATTAGGATCCTTCCTAGATATTGCTACTTACTCCAAAAGAGGAGTAGTGACTACGAAAAGATAAAGACAACAGTAATTTGGAGTTTAATTGTCGATCCACACTTTTAGTTTCTATCTTAGTAAGATGGTTAGATTTCATCTAATAACTAGAGACTTAACACGGTTCAAAATTAGAAGATAGATGGTCAAGTAGTTGTTATTACCACGAGGAGTGGTATCACTACTATGGATCCCCCACGACCTATTGCAGAAGCTACTGATGATGAAACACCTATTTTTGAGTGTGAGAAGGTAATTGGTGATAAAGGTAAAGTTGTTGAAGACAAAGGTAAGGGTCCGATAATTGAGCCAAAAATCAAATAAATTTCGAGACCACCCCTCCCGTTCCCTCAGAGATTGAAGCAAAAGAAAGAGGAAGCTAAGTTCAAGAAATTCATTAATGTGCTGATAAAATTGAGCTTGAACATACCTCTTCTTGAGGCATTAGAGCAGATACCTAGATACGCCAGGTTCATGAAACAACTGGTCACAAGAAAGAAAGGATCGACATTTTAGGATATTGGTGGTATGCACCACTGCAGTATAGTCACAACTAGGTCTTTGGCGCAAAAAAAGGGTGATCCCAGTGCATTCACTCTACCATGTACTTTTGAGTCATCCCGATTTGCTAGAGCCTTGTCTGATTTAGGTGCCAGCATTAATCTGATGTTGTTGGTCATATTCAAGAAACTAGGCTTAAACCTTTCTGAACCGACTTCGATGCATCTATTGATGGTTGACCGCACAATTAAGAAGCCTATGGGAATCTCTTTTAATGTTATCATGAGGGTCGATAACTTCATCTTTCCAATTGACTTTATCATCCTGGACTATGAGGTTGACACCGAGATGCCCATTATATTGGGAAGACCATTTATGGCCACAGGTAGAGAAATGGTTGACATGGAGAAAGGTGAGCTTAAATTCTTAGTCAATGGTGAGGAGGTTACATTCAACATCCAGAAGTCAATAAAGCAGCCAACCGATATGATGGTAGTATCGGTGATTGATTTTATTGATGACCCTGAAGGATATTCCATTTGGTATCTTGATTAATTCTGAGTAGTCAAGACACCCACATCGTGTTGCGACATTAAATAAAGTGTTGCATGGGAGGCAACCCATGGGATTGATGGTGAAGTCTGAGTAACCAACATAGCCACGTCATGCCGCAACGTTAAATCAAGTGTTGGGTGGGAGGCAACCCACTATTATTAGTGTTCACTTTTTTTTTCTTTTTTGTAGGTTTTTAGCTCTTAGACTTACTTGGAATATGGTAAAAAAATTGCTACATTCATCGATTTTCAGGTAAGGGTGTTATGTGATCAACCCATAATGGTCATAATTCCCACACGGTAAGTTGAGTAATAAGCCAAAAAGTTGAAATTTTGAGGATGAACAAAATGTGTAAGGTTGTGGACTTTGGCATCTAATTTTACTTTTGGGACCTCAAACTTAGGTTGTGGGACCATATCCTAATTGCAGGAAAGCGGACCAAAATTTTTGGCCCAGCACATAGCCCCAGCATCGCCTAGTCGCAGGTGTCACATTCCCATAGCCTGACCGCAGGTACAGGATATAGGTAGCCAGAGGGCCACGATGCTAGAGTGAGGGTTGTCGAGACTAAGATGACTATCCTCTATGAGAAGATGAGATCAAGGGTTAGGACTAGATTTTAGCTGGCACAAACCCGATAGGAGGCCGTACTATCTAAGCTATGTACCGACTTTCAGACACGGCTCGATGAATTTGAGAGATGGGTTATAGCCTAATACACTGAGACAAATGTGCCAGATCTAGCCCAGGCAATGGAAGAGTTTGATATATTATGAGCAGAGGTACGCTATCTCACAGAGAGTCGTATTGCATCGACTCCCTCAGTTGTACCTCAGGTGGTCCAGATATGACCTCTGCGCACACCGAGATAGTTTTATTTCTTTGCAGAGGGTGATAAGGAGGTCCCAGTAATTGAGGCCAAGAGAGTTCACATAGAAGACTTACAGGACACCAATTTACCATATGACCAAGCCATTAATAAGCCTAGTTACATGACCCAAACTAGGGCCTAGTCGTGTTGGGTGACTCAATCCTAACCGGGACCGGAGACCACCCCTAATACCCAACCATAACCGCCCTACACCCTACATCGGATGAATATCGAATATATAAAACAAAAGAAAAATTGCAAATCAAATACAATCAAGAGTTGTCTTCCCCAATACCAATACCAATACAAATGCCAAGGCTGATACCAATACCGACACTGCCTATGCCAACCCAAAGTAGTCTCACAAAGCCTCTACCCTAAGTCAAAACTACATCTGGTCGGGACATTTCCCCAACAATAGCCCTAAACCAAAGTCTAAGAAATAATAAAAGTATATAGAGAAGTCCAAAACATGAAAAGGAGCCTTTCAGGGTATATAAGCTCACCACTTTATCCGACACAAAACTTACCCCAAATCTAGTCACTGAACATGAGAAGTAGTATAGTCGGTTCCTACATCGCATGGGGATACATCGTCCAAACACGGGTTAGCGGGTGAATGCTAGCATGTACTCAGGAGTAAGGATAAAATAATGACAATATTTAAAACTAAGTAAATAACCATATGCGATCACATCCATACATATATATATATATAATTCATGCCGGTAAAGGAAACTAGGTTTAACATGCATTTAAAACCTTTAACCTGGGTTTGTGTAGCTTTCCCATCATAATCCATCCACGGGCTATATGGGTTCAGTGTTACCCCCTGAATGGACCCCAATGCATGTAGCCACACGAACTGGAGATATCACAAGGTCCGGGGATTCCCATGAACCCTTCGCCCTCCATGATACTTATATACAAGTATAACTTAGGAGATTCCCATGTACCCCACAAGTATAACCAGTCACCATTAACAACCCTCATGTCGGCAAACATAAGTTTCCAGTTTCCATCCATCGGACTCACACCTTCACGGTAAGCTATCTCAACCCGCTATTATTGACAAATTAAAACCATTAGCACACAACTAAACCACAAATTCCATGTGTTAATTACCAAGGCATAATGTAGTGGTATCGTCATACCGAGTATAGCTTGCAAGCAATGTCATTAGCCAACACTTAGGGGACTCCCATGTACCCTACATGATTTCCAATTAAACTAATACCAAGGCCTTACCAAACCATTTAAAACCATTTAATCCAATTCAGGTTCCATTACCATATAATGCAATGCAATAATTTCAATAAAAGTCAAACCATGTAACAAAATCATTGTCGTAGGCATTGTAACAAACATGTTGAAGGCATATAGTTTCCAAAACCAAGTACCAATTGACCATTTCTATGCAACCACATGTTCAAAACAACATTATAACATGAAAAACCATAAATAAAACATAGGAAAACATTACCCAACCATTAGTAACCAAAATCCCCAACATATATTTCAAAAACAACAAAAACCCACCATAATATCATGAAAACCATTCATTAAAACATGTATTTAGTTGAACTAACAATGAGGGAGGAGAAACATTCCTTAGATACCAAAGAGTACGGAGAGAAACCACTCTTGAGAGCCTCAATTGACCACCTTGAAGGAAACCCTAGCCTCTTCTTATCCCAAGAGCTTGAGAGAGATTTGAGAGTGTTTAAAGTGTTTAGGATTAAGAATAATAGGGTAAATAAAGACCCAAAAGTGTTTTAAGTCATGGGTTCAAAAGGGTTAAGAGGGGAAATATCCAAAATACCCCTAACTTAAACTGTAAAAAATATTGCAGGAGGGTACGACTCCCCTCTTGACTCATACACACAACATACAAGTGGTACCCATCACTCGTACCCTAGACAGAATATTGGACATCACACACTGTCCACTATATGGTGCCTCTTCGTATATTAGATAGTAACCAACCAAAACCACACTTAGTAACATACGACCAAGACCCCTAAACCATACCCATATCATACGACTAGTATGCCTAAGTCATATGATGTCCAGAGAGTTTCAAAACTAAATAAATTTTTAAGAGTCAAGAGCTAAGGTGTTTCAATTCTCCCCCACTTGGATCATTCATCCTCGAATGATAGGACAAGGCATGACTAGCATGATTTACTTCCCACCACCACAACTCTAACCTTTAACTAAGTTAGAAAAAAAAATGAAAAGAAGTCAATTGTTCCTTTAACAAAGTTTGAAAACAAAAGTATGATGAAGAACACATACCTTCTGCATGAATTTTTGAAGCAGAAAATAGGAATGGATAGTTGGACTTCATATCCTCTTCCGCTTCCCAAGTAGCCTCTTCAACCTTGTAGTTCCTCCATAGAACCTTGACCGAAGCTACATCATTGGTCCACAACCAAAGAATCTGTCGATCCAAGATCTCAACTGGGACCTCTTCACAAGACAGAGAATCTGAAGTACCAATATCCTTGATAGGCACGATTTGAGGTGGATCACCCATACAATTCTACAACATAGAAACATGAAATATCGGACAAATGCAGCCAAACTAGAAGGCAACTCCAACTCATAACCAACCTTACCAACCCTTCTCAGGACCAAGTAAGGACCAACATACCGAGGACTAAGATTCCCCTTATTACCAAACTTCATCACTCCCTTTATGGGAGATACCTTCAAGAACACCCTATCCCCAACACAAACTATAACTCTCTTCACCTCATATATATATAGGACTTTTGGTGACTTTGGGCAGCCTTAAGTCTACCTCAAATCACCTTTATCTTCTCTATGGATTAGTTAACCAAATTTGGGCCAAATATCTATACCTTACCAACCTCGAACCACCCAATAGGATACCTACACCTCCTACCATACAATGCTTCAAATGGAGCCATCCCAATGCTAAAGTGGCAACTATTATTATTAGCAAACTCTATAAGAGGCAAATGCTCAACCCAACTACCACCATATTCAATCACATAAGCACGAAGCATGTCCTCCAATATCTAAATAGTCTTATTTGCTTGCCCATCGATTGCAGGTGGAAAGTTGTTCTAAGACTCATCTTGGTCCCTAAACCTTTCTGAAACAACCGCCAAAAGTGAGAAATAAATAGCGTACCATAATCTTATATGATAGAAAGCGGTACACCATACATCTTTACAATCTCATGAAGATACAACCTCACATAATCCTCAGCCGAGAAGTTAGTCCTCAGCTAAGATCCTCTCTCACAAACCATCAACGTAGGGAACACATAACCTCCCTTGGTACCACAAGGTACCATCACCACTAATCTCAAAGTCCATCACCTTCTGCCCACCAATATCACCCTTCATCCTCAACAACACAGTATTTAACACTTGCTTCTCCTTGATTTTAGCACCCAAAGATGACTGTGCCACTTTTTGAACGAACACACCACCATCCTGATAGTCCAAGAGACGAACTCCAAGCTTAGATAAATGGTGAATATACTTTACTAACTCCCGCTTCTCATTATCCACATGAGCTAGACTCCCTATGTATAACCTGCTAAGAGCATCAGCAACCACATTAGATTTACCTGGATGGTAGTGAAGACTCATGTCATAATCCTTAAGTAGCTCGAGCAATCTCTTTTGCCTAAGGTTAAGCTCTTTCTGAGTAAACACTCACTGCAGGCTTTTATGATCAATAAAGTTGTATGCATGCACTCCATACAAATAGTGATGCCATATTTTCAATACAAATCATGAGTTGGATAATTCCTCGCATGCAACTTAAACTGCCTGGAAGCATAAGCTACTACCGTGTTATGCTATATCAGAGCACGACCAAGTCCCACACGAGATGCATCACAAAAAACCACAGACCCGTCCATGCTTTCAGGCAAAGTCAGAATGGAGCCAAAGTTAGCTTATCTATTAGCTTCTCAAAACTACCCTCACAAGCATCAGACCATAAGAACTTTACCTTCTTCTAAATCAACTTAGTCAACAGGGTAGCTATAGAAGAAAATCCCTCTACAAACCTCCTATAATAAACCCTTTATACCCAAGAAGCTCTATATATCGATTGGAGTCATGGGTATAGTCCACTTATTAACCACGGCAACCTTTTATGGGTCCACCATAATCCCTTCGCTAGAAATGATATGTCCCAGAAAAGTAACAACGTTCAACCAAAATTCACATTTTTAAGACTTGGCATACAACTGTTGCTCCTTCAAGGTCTGTAACACTACATGGAGGTAATTAGAATAATCCACTTCACTCTTAGAGTATACCAAAATATCATCTATGAACACAATGACAAATGGATCCAGAAACTGACGGAAGACCCTATTCATCAAATCCATAAATGTCACCAGGGCATTGGTCAACCCAAAAGACATAACAAAATACTCAAAGTGAACATACCGAGTATGGAAAGCTATCTTAGGGATATCCACCTCCCTAATTTTAATTAATGATACACGGATCAAAGATTAATTTTGGAGAAAATCTTAGAACCCTGCAACTGATCAAACAAATTATCTAGTCTCAGAAGAGGATACTTGTTCTTTACCATTATATTATTCAAATGCTGATAATCAGTACACATTCGAAGGGAACCATTCTTCTTATGCACAAATAACAATGAGGCACCCCTTAGGGACATACTAGGATGCATGAAACCTTTTTCTAAAAGATCCTTTAGTTTCTCTTTAGGCTCATTCAAATCAACTCGATCCATTCTATATGGAGGAATAGAAATTGGATGATTGTCTGGAACAAGATCAATCCCAAACTCAATCTCCCTATTCGGAGAAACACCAGGAAGATCATCACAAAAGACCTCAAAAATTCATTAACCACCAGGACAGATTGCAAAGAAGGACCCTCCGAGTTAGAATCTTTAATCTAGACTAGATGATAAAGACACCCCTTAGAGATCAACCTCTAGACTCTAAGATATGATATAAGCCTCCTCTTAGGAGCTAGGGAGCCACCCTCTCACTCAATAATTATCTTATTAGGGAATTTAAAGATGACCTTATAGGTTCGATAGTATAAGGACGCATAGTACGAATACAACCAATACATCCCTAATATGACATCAAAATCCATGATATCTAATTCAAATAGATCCACCACAGTTTTTTTACTATGAATAGATACCACACACCCTATATACTCTTCTAGAAATCATAGTGCTAGCTATCGAGGTAGAAATACAAAAAGGGTCAAAAACACACTCTGGACCAAAATCAAAATGCACAACCACAAATGGGGTCACATAAGATAGAGTAGACCTCGGATCAAGTAAACAGTACACATAAGGAGAAAAGATTTTCAACATACCAGTCACGTTATCAGGCAATGCCTCGGACTCCTATCGGGTAGTGAGAGCATAAAGATGGTTTTAACTAGTGCCGGAACTAGATGATGTACCCTTTGGTGTCGGGGCTAAATAAGATGTAACAGGAACCTTGTTTACCCCAGAGGAAACCTTACCAATAGGATAATTTCTAAGCATTTGGCCTGGCTGACCACAGTTGAAGAACCTGTCCCTTCCCTCATCATAGAAACCCTAATACAAATGACCACAAAATCTATAAGAAGGATATAACAGAGTTGACTGAACCCCACTAGCCTGAGATTAGGTACCATGTGCCCTGAAGTTGTTGCCACCGTGGAAATGCCTATCACCCAATGGCTATGGGTAGGGAGCACTAGCTGTCGAATAAAACCCTGAATTTCCCCAATTCTTCTTGGGCCACTTACTACCATCCCTTCCACACTATATTTGGACACCATCATGCTTAGAGAATCTAAAATTTTTTGCCTACCTCTCTCCCAACTTAGACTACTTTTTCTTCTCTTTCTCTACCTACTTCATGTATACAACAAACCTAGATATATCCATGTCCTTGATTAACAAGGCAGCCTTACTCATAAGGATCAACTCATGAGATAATACCAAAGCAAACTTTCTAATTTGAGCCCTCACACTAGAAACCAACTTTGGAGCATACCGCGATAACTGGTTAAATTTTTAGGCATACTCCTCAACTGACATCTTACCCTATTTTAGGAAAATCTATTATTTTTGCTTCCCTCAACTTCTGAGGAAAGAAGTGGTCCAAAAAAGCATTAGAGAAATCCTCCCACAATGATGACTCGACACTATCACCCCTTGATTATTCATATTCCTCTTACCATTGGTACTCTATATCTTTCAACTGATTAGTTGCAAACTTTGTGCCTTCCATATTTGTGGCATGCATAACTCAAAAAATCTTTTCTATTTCATCCAGAAAACCTAGAGGATCCTCTTTAACCTTAACACTTATAAAGGAAGCAGGGTTCAACTTCATGAAATATCTAACCCTTGTGGCCTCAAAATATGGAGTAACAGGAACACCATGCTCATACTGAGTAGATACCAACTGTGCCAACATATGAGTGGACTGACAAAACTCAATGTTCATCACTTTAGCCTGAGGAGCCTGAGAGGACTTGAGGGAATTGGTCGAACTCTAGAATAATATAAAACTAGACCCCTAGACCGAGTAAGGGTCTTATGAGTAGGGTGTGCCTCATCCACATTATCCCCAACTAGGATAGAGGAGTTTTCGTGAACTTTAGATCGTCAAGGCATGACCTAAAAAGTGAACAAATGGGAATTAGAGAAGAATACAGGACTTAGACTCCATAGCTTAACACAAGAAAGAGGAATATTTCTAAATGCCTTGTAGCCTCTCCCTTATGAGTCTGGCACGCTACAAATACCAAAATAGACTCTACTCGACAAAAATTTGTAGACTCCCAAGTGACCATGAACCTAGGGCTCTGATACCAATCTTACATAACCTAAATCAGGGCCTAGTCATGTTGGGTTCCTCAAGCCTAACGGGGATCAGAGAACACCCCCAATACCCAACCATAACCATACTACACCCTATGTTGGATGAATTTTGAATATTTATAACATAACAAAATAGAACAATCACAAATAAAATACAGTCAAGTGGTAGCAGCCCTAATAATAATACTAATACCAATTCCAAGGCTGATACCAATACCAACACCGTCCATGCCAACCTAAAGTAGTTTCACAAAGCCTCTATATGAACTCAAAACAACATTTGGTCGAGATATTCCACTGACCATAGACATAAACCAAAGTCTAAGAACTAACAAAAGTATGTAGAGAAATCCATAACAAAAAATGGTGCCTTCCAAAGTATGGAAGCTCGCCACTTCAATATGACATAAATCTATCCTTGAATCCAATCACTGAGTAGGAGGAGGAGTATGGCCGGTTCCTATATCTCATGGGTGTACAACGCCTGAAGACAGGTTAGCGGGTGAACACTAGTATGTACACACGAGTAAGGATAAAATAATACTTACATTTAAAACTAAGTAAATAACCATATGCAATCACATCCATACATACATGTATACATATATATATATAGATATATATATATAAATTTATGTCATAAAAGGGAATCAGGTTTAGTGTGCATTTAAAACCTTTAACATGGGTTTGTGTAGATTTACCATCATAACCCACCCAGAGCTTTATGGGTCCAGTGTTACCCCCTAAACGAGTCCTAATATGTGTAGCCACACAAATCAGAGATATCACAGGGGTCAGAGATTCCTATGGACCCTTCTCCCTCCATGATACATATATACAATTATAACTTAGGGGATTCCTATGTACCCCACAAGTATAAGGTCACTGTAACCAACCCTCATGTCGACAAATATAAGTTTCCAATGTCTATCCATCAAACGCATACCTTCACGGTAAGCTATCATAACCCGCTATTATTTCCCATTTAAAACCATTATAACACAACCAAACCACCAATTCCATGAGTTAATTACCATGGCATTATGTAGTGGTGTCAGCATACCGACTATAGCTTGCAAGTAATGTCATTAGCAAACACTTAGGAGATTCCCATGTTCCCCACATGATTTTTAATTAAAACAATACCATGGACAACAAGTCCTTATAAACCATTTAAAACCATTTAAACCAATTTAGGTTTCATTACCATATTATGCAATGCAATAGTTTTAATAAAAGTCAAACCATATGACAAAACCATTCTCATAGGATTTAACTAAGATGTTGAGGACATATAGTTTCCAAAACCAAGTACCAATTGACCATTCCTATTTAACCACATGTTCGAACCTATATTATAACATAAAAAATCATAAATAAAATATGAGAAAATATTACCCAACCATTAGTAACCAAAACCCCCAATATATATTTCAAAATCAACATAAACTAGTCATAATACCATGAAAACCATTCATTAAAATATGTATTTAGTTGAAAAAACATTGAGGGAGTAGTATCATGCCTTAGATACCAAAGAATACAGAGATAAACCACCCTTGAGAGCCTTAATTGACCACCTTAATGGAAACCCTAGCCTCTTCTTTTCCCAATAGCTTGAAAGGGATTTGAGAGTGTTTAAAGTATTTTTGATTGAGAATAATAGGGCAAATTAAGTCCCAAAAGTGTTTTAAGTCATGGGGTCAAAAGGGTTAAGAGAGAAAATGTCCAGAATACCCCTAACTTAGATTGTAAAAATCACCGTAGGAGGGTACGACTCCACTCTTGACTCGTACACATAACATACGAGTGGTACCCACTATTCATACCTTAGACATAATGTTGGACATCACACACTGTCCACCATATAACTCTCCTCACCTAAGTTGTACCTTCATCATAAGATAAGTACCTTAGAACCGTACACTGGGCAGCATACCAAGGGCATGATATGTTGATCAATATACGAGTGGTTTTTTTTACTCGTATCATATCTATACGACTCATATAGTGCCTATTCATATCTTGGACAGTAACCAACCAAAATCACACTAAGTAACATATGACCAAGACCCCTAAATCATATCCACATCATAGGGCTAGTAAGCCTAAGTCGTATGATATCTAGAGTATTTTAAAACTCAAGAAATTACTAAGGGTCAAAAGCCAAAATAATTAAGCCAGGCATGACTTGATGGAGTATGCATTTATTAATAGGTAGAGGCCTACATCTATAGAAGCGGGTGCATCATCCAGTAGTGCACTGCCACCACCATTACCTCCGTAAGCTAAAATTCCCCTGTTTAGGGATGCTCCTAATTCGGACGCCTAGTGCGTCCTATGTATGTTCTCACTTTCGTATGTTTTACTTTTTTTTAGTACATTGAGGACAGTGCGTAGTTTTTCATTGGGGGTGGGCATACTATGCCATTGTGGGTTTTTGTTGTCGTGCCTTTTTTCCTGCCAGCCATGGTATGATTGTAGAACCTACATGTCTAGGACAATTTTATGTTGTGGTATGTTTTATTTTGTATTGTGTTCTATTTGTGTAATTAGGAGATTTTAAGTATTTAGGGCAGTATTCATGTTTTTACTGATTTTTTATACCTCTCCAAAAATTTATGTATGTGTGAACAGTGTGGATCTTGTTATGGCATTAAAATTAGGGACATGATAATAACCTTCTAATAATTTCATGAACTGGATAGGTAGTAGTTAGTAATATTGACTCTATGCTATGTGTGTGTGAGATACTACCTAGTTCCCTTTGTGTGTCAAATTTAGATTTTTCCTGGTTAGTCTTTCCTAGGTTTAAGGATAGTCGGTTCTGAAAGGACCATAGGTCGTTTTTTATTTTAGACCACTTTTAGCCTAAGTGACCTTCCATGTCTAAATTGTATCCATTGATCTCTATTTTGAGAGTTGTAGCCTATTTTTCATTTTTCACCATTCACCTTTCCATTTATATTTACAATGAACATTTTTTGGCCCTGGTCCTCTTTGGACATTATGTAGCTCAACTCAGGCAAAATACCTAAGTTGAGGGTGGATATCATAGGGATGCATAGTGTAAAATAGGTATGAAGAAGGGTAAATAAGAGAAAAAAGTTAGTAAGGTTGGGTGAGGTAGAAAAAAAAGAAAAAAAAAAGAAAAAAAATTGTGAAAAAGAGAAAAAGAAAGAATAAAGAAACCACACCCAACCTGAATGTGCATAAAAGAATAAAAAGGGAGAAATAAGGGTAGAATAAAAAAGAAATTGGATTGTAAGTGGGACCCCAAAGTTAGTGTAGTGACAAGGAGGTTTAGTCTTTTTATATGTCCAAATATACCATAACAGCCCCCAAGCCTACATTACAAGCCGAAAAAAGTCGTATAGTGATCGTACCCTGACTATTTGAATGTTAAGGTAAGGAAAACAAGGGCAAGCCTATGTTATTTGACATGCATTAATTGGAACTTCTCTTCCGAGTGCGACTGTCTCATGACTTTCCCTACATTGACATACATGATTTCATATGAGAAAGTGGGACATTTTTGTTGTGAGGTCACTTGAGTTATATTTCTAGCTATTTGCTTGTTTCGGGTAATGTAACTTCTATATATGAGTGGTTGTCTGTTGCTAATGTAATTACCATACCTTGATCCCATTATGTCACATTGTTGTACTTCATATTCATACACAGTTGGTTTTGAAAAATAAGGTTGGATGGGGATGTTGTAATATGAGTTTTACCTGTTGATTGACTGCCTTAAGTAGCTTAGTTTCTCCTAGTTAACTGGTGTTTTTATTTTTATTGTGTTTTGCTACCTGAGGACATGCAAACATTCTAAGTTGATGGTGTTGATGGGCGATAGAAATATAGCACTTTTGACACTTAAATCGAGAAAAATATGCAAGTTTCTGAGTTTATTTCGTTAGATATGATGCTTTTTGGGTATGTGTTGCAGGAAATCATATTTTGGATGATAAGTTTGTGAAAAGTATGAAAAAGGTGTTATTAGATATTTTTGAGAAATTATGGATGTTCGGGATACTTTTTGGTTTGATCATGACAAATCATGTTCGAGAATCAAAGAAGAGCTGAAAATATGACTCCCAACACATACTAAGTCAACCTACGGACTGTTTGCAGGACCTACGAACTGCAGGTAGGCAAAGCAAGTGCCAGAAGTCCAAAATTTTGAGAGCTGACTTGCAAGATTTCTTCCATCTGGTACCTACGATTTGTACCTACGCCCAGGGCCAGGACCGCAGAGGTACTACTTGTGCCCAGTGCTAGACCACGGGTATAGATCACATATGCCACCAACCCTATTTTCTCCTATTTCATTTGGGCTTTGATGTTAGCCCTTTATGTGTTTTTTAGTAGGAGCTACACACTATTGTATTCACAAACCTATTTTGATTCCAAGATCCGATTTTGATCTTGGGATTCTCTTATATTGACTTTGGTTCATTAATTCAGTTATGGTAGTAGGTTTTATTTATTCATATCATTGTGTTGTAATCTATACTTTCCAATATGAATGTTATTGATTTCTTAACAAGTATGAGTGGATAAAACCCACAGCGAGGGTTGTGGAAACCCTACAGATTGACGAAGTAAGGGAAGTTCTTTCATTTTTTTGAACCGATACCCATGCATTTATTGCTTTATCTTTGTTATAATAGTTTTCATAATGTGTGCACACATTAGGATCCCTCCTAGATATTGCTACTTACTCCCAAATTGGAGAAGTGACTAGGAAAAGATAAAGACAATAGTAATTTGGAGTTTAACTATCAATTCATGCTTTTAAGTTCTATCATAGTAAGGTTGTTAGATTTTATCAAATAACTGGAGACTCAAAAGGTAATAGTTAATTAGGATCAAGATAAGGGTTAGTAAGTCGACATCCTAAGACTTAAAAGGTAAAAGGTGAAATCCTTATGTTCATCCAAAAAACTGCAGAAGGTACATAACTTATCAATTCCACATGCAAAGTATCATGTTGGTTCAAAAAAGAACGATAGGCTTGCGGAGTTAAGAAGCCAAGGGACAACAATCCTAGTTTTCACCTATGACTGATTAAAATTGAAGTTAGTATAGTCTCTTGCTCTATATTACAACATGAAAACCCCCATTTACTTTCCTTGTTCTGCCCGTCAACTACAACTGCTGAGATCCACACTTCTACGTGTTCCCTTGGGATTCGACCCCAACCTCTATTGGGTTACTATATTTTGACAGCGACCATATCATAATATGATAGGAAATGTTGTTTCTACATCATCAAGAACCACAAGTAATCCTAAGATAACTTATGATACTAGCATGATTCGTGAGCAACTGAGTAAATGCATAAAATTGAAAGAAATCAGTGGAAGAGATGTCATTAGCTGAACTTGCTCATTACAAAACTAGTTAAAAACTTACAACATTGTTTATACAAAGGAAACTAAAACTAAATACATCAACTTTGACTGATTGTTTATGAATCCTCTACTAATATTGACTATAGGTAGTTGGGACATGGCCCTTAGCCATCCGTAATTAATACGAATGAATAAAAATATAATACTAGGACTAGAGCTGAATCGAGTCCTGAAATCAAGAGAACTCATCACCTACTGGCTAAAGCTGTGTGTTGTTTAATCATGGTGTTGTGGTATACAATTGGTACCTACATTATGAAACAATGTAGCTACACAACCATATATGTGGTCAGTACTTTTGGAATGTACTGAGTATGTGCGGATGAATGCAATAATTAAAACTGAAACTGAACATACTTTCAAATCATGCATGCTAAGTGTAAAAGGACTCATCTTGGTCATAAATAAACTGAAAGCTGAAATATCATAAAACATGAATACTAAAGCATAATCTGATAAGCTTAGTGAGTCATTACACTTAGTTTCTAAAATCTTTACTTTTATCTTTCTTTGTTGGAGATTCTCATAATTGGCATAAACTATGTGAGCTAACATAGAGTCCAACGTCTGACACACATTGAGGAGGGTTGTTCTATCCTTTCCATCGGAGTAGAACCTGAACTGAAATTGGAGTGATCACTAAATATAGACCATATTGGGCTAGGGGGACTCTTTTCTATCGAGGCCCCTAAACCTATGGTGGAACATAGTTTTTGGAGAATAGGATGCTTTGAACCCACATTCCCCTCTCGGTGCTAAATACTACTCCCAAATATATATATTTCATGCTCATACTAATGGATTCACTTTAAAATAAGAATATGTTTATAAATGTGAAAACCAATCATGCTTCTATTAATAAATCATACTCATGAATATTTGTGTGAATTTATATCATGTTTGAGATCATAAGATCAAAACTCTAATTTTAATCATATTATAGTAATCTGAAATAATAAATATGAACTTCTTGTAAACTGAGAGTGTCATGATAAATCATATGTCCTTATTTAAAAACCGATTGAATCATGCTAAAAATCAAGCATATTTATCAACTCGTGGGAATTCATGTCAAAATATTAAAATTCATCTCATAAGAACAATCATGTAAGTAAAAACATGAGTAAAGGTAAAATCTTGTGCTAACTAAACTTTAAATCACATGATAATGTCATAATCTCAAAAATTTGGAAATTGGGTATGAACTGATCACGCTCATCCATACCATAGTATTGATATAGGACGATCGTTGTAAATAAAGCTCAACTCATGTTGAGGTCGAATCTTCGAGGAGCAAATCTATCCTTCAAACTGTATAGGTGTTGATAGCGCCTAAGTGTATCCCCATAGTGTAAATAAAAAGAAATGCTTGAATAAAAATGGGGGAGTTTAGTTTGGAAGGTTATTCTACCAATGTCTATTAAAACTAACAAATAAAGGCCACAATTGTAAATAACATTTCAATGTGAAATTAGTCATGGGATTATGTATTCCTAGAGGAAAATAATGCATGGATTCATGATAATTGGCTGCAAGTTCTAGTCATCAATTACATGGGTAGGCTAGGTTAGGAGTTCTTAAGGCTAATCTTTCAACCAAGCCTCAAGATTATCACCCATTGATCCTTTAAGATACCTCATGGTGTGGCAAGAAAAATCACCTAATGCCTCAAATGGGCATCCCTATTTCTAGGAAGATGCCCAAGATCTAGTTAATTCTTAACTCACCCTTATTTCTAAGATGATGAAAAAACATAAACTAAATCTAATTATTGTCCACTAATGCCTTGTCACTCATATCCCTCTTTCAAGGATAATGTAAGAGTTTGAGAATTTAAGGTTTTCACCCACAAATCCATTTTAGGAATTTGGTGTTTTCACCCGTAAATCCCAACTAAATCAAGCAAGCATTAGTGAAACCCACAATCAATGACCAAGAATCTACACTAATAAATCAAAATCCTCACATATTTGCACCCTAGTTCAACTTAATCCCAAGATAAATTATTTAGCTACTCATGAAGTAAGGGAATGAGAGTATACTAAATTGATCATCCAAGGTTTCCAATAAGAATATTCTTCAATTTCACTCCAATTACAACTAAAAAAACTTAGAAAAAATTAAACAAAAGAATCTTGCCAAAATTTATAGGATTTTTCAAAGTTTAAAATCTCAATTCTAGTTCATAATACTCCAAAGTGAAGGGATTTTCTCCTCTTTTAGAATTTGACCTAGCTATGCACTATTACATTTCTGCCCATGAGCCATAATCCTCGTCATCGTGATAACTAACTTCTTATTGTGCTTGTGGCTCTTGCAATTGCAGTAATACCATCGTGATCTCTATCTTGACTATTCATAACTTGCCGTGATCCAATCCTCAGACCACGATCGCGTAACTGAGGGTCACTTCTCGTTCATTATTTTTCCATCTTTTACACTAATCTTCCCCTTTTTTATTCTTTTTCAGATCACTTCCACTTCTTTTCTTCTCATCAATTGTATACCTGTACATTGTGGGAATTAGTGAATTCAACTAACAAAGTAGTCTCATTCATACCATTAAATCATAGTAGTGTGCCCAAATTTGGACATAAATAAGTGGTGAATTTACCACTCATCAATACCCCCAACTTAAACCCTTGATTGTACTCAAGCAACACTACTTCTTACTCAATAAGACAATACAAATTTAAGCCCAAACACGACCAAATGATCACAATGACTTCAAACTTTATTAGCACCAACAAGTAGCTCTCAAGCATGGGCAAAGCTTTTCTCCCGACTCCCCTCGACATGAAATACAATCTCAAAGATGCAAAGTACTTTAAAGAACTACAATGCAACAATTACTAACTCTATAGAAATGACTTCCTATCAATAGCGACTCCACCATACTCTTTTGCCTCATTTTTTGGAAGATGACAATCATACCCACCTTAATTAGTCTACATGCCTCATCACGAGAAGGAAATCCCACACGCCAAATTGTCTACTATGCAATAAGGGATTTAAGTGCAAAAACTCACACTCACAAAGACTCCCTCAATACTAACAAGTACCATACCATAGTCTTGCCATTATTTTCAATTGCCAGTACAATGGATACACTTGGTTGCAGATCTCGAAGGACTTTTTAAGCTTGTAATGTAGGTTTGGGGAAAAGGTATGATATCATTTAGGAAAAAAGTGACTACACCCTCTTTGAAAATCTTCATTACACTATTTTATCCCAACTTTGGACAATGGACCACTTCATTTGTCTCCAAAATTTACACATGCCTACTTTTGCTACCTTAATTTACCCAATTCTTTGAAAGTATTGTCGTTTGACTATTTTTTTTGCACTCTATGCTAATACTTCTTTTGATGATACCTTTTTTCACTTTTTTTAATTTCTCTATTTTATTAGAATCATAGGCATCCACTTACATTATCATGGTCAAGGTCATATCTTCCAAACTTACCACTACCAACTTAGGCATTTTGCCTCAAGTTTCATTTTCCAAGTTCAAGGGGGGTGGGGTTCAAAAGAGGGAAAAACTTTGAATGGTTCAAGGCTTGTAATGTGGTTTCCAAGGAAAGACTTGAAGGCTCAAAATAGATAACTAAGGATACTATTCTATGTATAGTTAGGCTATTTAGGCTAAAGTGGGCTCCTAATGTTCATCAAGGAGGCCTAAGATCATTTCACCATACAAGTATAATCACAATTAGGTTTAAGAGATAAATGGAGCAAGTTCTAGACGGTACAAGTATGCATGAGAGTTAGAAAAATATGTTCACCACATATGGCATGAAACTTTTCAAGGAGGCTCAATTGCACTTCCCACTAACGACACAAGGGAGTATTTACCAATTTCTACAAGCTAAAGACTTCGGAGTCACAAAAAGAGGTAAATTATTATTACAAAATTATTCACATCTATGCCCTTGGTTTTCAAAAAATTTTAGACGGAGAGGGGGTGTCTTCTTTGCATTTGCACCGCGCTTAATTTTCTATTTATGGAACCAAACCAATTTGTCATCTCATATTTTGTATTTCATGAGGGAAAACTATATGGCTACTCAAACATCACCATAGGTATAGGCTGATCCCAAATTCAAAATGCCACAAGTACTTCGATTTCCCTTGCATTTATAGCTCCGATGCTATGGATACTCAGACTTCTCTTGCATTCATGTCTCAAAACTCAATCACGATGATTTTCCCTTAAGAATATCGTCACTCAATCTATCATAGGGAAATATTCGTTCAATATCAATCACAAAAAACACAACAATCTATATGATTGGGGTGAGACTCTTCAATTATGAGGCCCGAACACAAATATAGGTCCCCAACTTAAAGACTTGAAGTGTCCTCACTACAGTAGATAAAAGAAGTACTAGGGTTAAGAGGGACTCCCTTAAGCAACAACATGATTTTCTCTGGAATATCGTGATTACGATAGGATATACCGCGATTACGGCCCTCAAACCACAATCGCGGTATCTGAGGCTGATTTTCCCCTGTTTTTGCTTTGTCTTCCTGCACAGCTTCCATTTTCCAGCTCTATTTTTCCCCTATTTTTTGGACTGTTAACTTGTTTCTAAACACCTACAAAACATCAAAAAATGTAATAAGTGTGTAAAGAATGATTTGCCTCCCATCAAGTGCCTAATTTAACGTCGCAAAAAGACTCTCCTTTCTCACCATGAAGGGTCTTTGAAATGTACCAACTCCACCTTGTCCACCCCAGGACCTCCCACATTGTAGTGTTTTACCCATTGGCCATTTACTGAAAACCTCATTTTTCATGATCTTCTAATTCAATGGCACCACTAGGGTAAAAATTTGAAATCACAAAGTGGCCCGACCATTTAGAACGAAGATTCCTGCAAAGAGTTTTAAACAAAAGTTGTAAAGGAGTACACCATCGCAGACATGAAATTCCCACCTTAGTATTTTAGCATCATGTCATTTTATAATTTTCTCCTTATACAAAGCGAAACTTTCATAGGCCTTGAGTCAAAAATCCTCCTACTCATGAAGTTTAGTAAACCTTGACTCGAAAGTCTCTTCCCAATTCATGTTTAACCTCTTCAAAGACCATAAGGCTTTATTCTCCATCTCGACAGGCAAGTGACATGACTTCCCGAACACCAATAGTAGGGAGACATACCAATTAGGGTTTTGTAGGTCATTCTATATACCCTAAGTGCCTCACCAATCTATATAACCTAATTAGTTTGGCTTGTACTCACGGTCTTCTCAAGGATGGCTTTGATTTCTCGATTGGAAACTTCATCTTGGCCACTTATTTAAGGGTGGTATGGGGTATCAACCATGTGTTTCACCGTTTGTTTCACCGTATATTTGTCAATAAGGACCCCAAATACCGAAATACAAAAATATGAGCCTCTGTCACTAATGATGGCACGTGGTATTCTGAACCATGTAAAGATTTATTTCTTCAAAAAGAAAGTGACATGTTTGCTCTTATTATTTGGAAGTACCATAGCTTCCACATATTTAGAAACATAATCAACTACCACCAATATATATTTTTTTCCTAAGGAGCTCATAAAAGGGCCTATAGAATCAATTCCCTATATACCAAAGAGTTCAACTTCAAGATTTGGTCTAAGGGGCATTTCATGTCTTCTTGAGATTCCACCTTGTATTTGACATGGGTGACATGGTTTTACCCACTAAATGGAATCCCTATGAATGGTGGGACAATAATACCCACATTAAATAATTTTGACGGTGGTTCGGATCCCCCATGGTGATCGTCGTAAGGTGAGAAGTGACATTCTTAAAGGATATCCTTCATTTAAACTTCCATAACACAACGTGTAATCACACCATCCATGTACTCTCGAAATAGTAAGGGTTTATTCCAAAAATATTTTTTACATCGAACAAGAACTGCTTCTTTTGATGTTATCTAAGCCCCTCGGGGAGTACACCACTCTCCATATAAGTAGCATAGTCAGTATACCACGGTGCACCCTTTCCAAAGACTGACATAACTAAATCATCTAGAAAAACATCATCAATCTCAATTTCCCAATGCTTTTCATGATTACTCTCAAGACGCAAAATATGGTTGGCCACTTGATTTTCACAACCCTTTTGATCTTTTACTTCAAAATCAAATTATTACAAAAGAAAGATCCATCTAATTAGGTGTGGATTATCTTACTTCTTTTCCATGAGGTATTTAAGGGCAGCATGATCCGTGTGCACCATCGATTTCGTGCCTAAAAAATAAGCGCAAAATTTTTCAAAAGTATATAGCACCGCCAATAATTCTTGATCGGTGTAGTTACTTTAAGTATAATTCAAGTTCTTGCTTGCATAATAGATAAAATAAAATAGCTTTTCCTTGAGTTGACCCAACACTGCCTCTAATCCAATCCCGATTGTATCACACATCACTTCAAATGGGGATGACCAATCTGGAGCCACAATAATGGGAGCCAATATAAGAAACTCCTTGAGACAATTAAAGGACTTCAAGAATGCATCATCAAAATTGAATTTTTCCTTTTTTTTCAAGGATCTTGCATATTGGATGAGCTATTTTTGAGAAATCTTTAATAAATTATCAATAGAACCCGGCATGCCCAAGGAAAATCCAAACACCCTTTACTGAAATGGGGGTGGTAACTTGGAAATTACATTTACCTTAGCTTGATCAACTTGTATACCCTTCCTTAAGATCTTGTGGCCCAAATCAATACCCTCTTTGACTATGAAATGACATTTCTCCCAATTAAGGATAGGGATGGTTTCCACACATCTCTCAAGTACCTTGATTAGATGCTCAAGACAATACTCAAATGAGTTCCTCACCACCAATAAATAATCCATGAAGACTTCCCTCAAATCCTCAACCATATCTGTAAAGATTGATAACATGTAATGTTGAAAAGTTATCAGTTCATTGCACAAACCAAAGGACATTTTGTTAAATGCAAATGTACTATAGGGGCATGTAAAAGTTGTCTTCTCTTGGTCTTTCGAGGCAATACAAATTTTATGGTACATGAATAACCATATAGAAAGTAATACCACCCCCGCCCGGCTAACCTATCTAACATTTGGTCCATAAAGGGAATAAGGAACTGATCCTTTTCGATCTAAGAATTCAACTTTCGATAGTCCATGGATATCCTCCACCCCATGACTGGTCGAACAGGAATAAGGTCATTCTTTTCATTCTCAACTACCATAATGCCACCTTTCTTTGGAACACATTGCACCGGGCTTACCCAAGTGCTATTGGAGATTGGATAGATTACTCCCGTGTCAAGCTATTTTATAATTTCTTTCTTCACCACCTCTTGCATAGGTTGATTTATCCTCCTTTGATATTCAACAATTGGAACATGATCTTGTTCTAACTTTATCTTGTGGGAACTAATGTCAAGGTGTATTCCTATGATATCCACAATTGTCCATATGATGGCTCAAATAAACTTTTTCGCTACCAACTTCAAAGTTTCCACTTGATAGGACTCGAGATCAATTTCAATGATGATAGGTAAAGTGTATACATCCCCCAAGAACATATATCTAATGATGGGAGGCAATGGCTTCAATTCAATTTTGGGTGGATCAAGAATGGATGGCTTTGTAGGTGGGCTCTCATATTTCTTAATATCAAGGTCCAACTTTATTGGGTTCTTGGTATAAGATCCAAGTCCCGTTAAAGATACATCCACTTTATCAAATGCTTCAACTTCATCTGAGTACCCGTAGCATCGGAGTTGAGCTGAAAAGGGATTAAAAAGGGATGATTAGTACAAAAGCTAGAAAAATCATACGTGAGAAGTGAACCTTAAATACTGCAATCGCGGTCTGAGGGTCATGATCATGAAAAGTTATGAATTGTCAAGATAGCGATTGTGATGGTCTTACCGCAATAGCGAGAGCCACGATCAAAATCAGAAGCCAGCGATCATTATAAGATGGATTATGGATCAGGGGCAGAAATATAATTATGCATGGCTGGGTCAAATTCTAAAAATGGCTAAAATCCCTTCACTTTGGAGTATCATGAACTAAAATTGAGAATTTAAACTTTGAAAAAACAATTAGGGGCAAGATTCTTGTGTTTAATATTTTCTAAGTTTTTTAGTTGTAATTGGAGTGATATTGAAGAATATTCTTATTTTTCATTTTCAATGGAAACCTTGGATGATCAATTTGGTATACTCTCTTTCCTAAACTTCATGAGTAGCTAAGCAATTTATCTGTAATGCCCCATAACCTGGTCCCGAGATGTCACACGGTGATCAAAACTACGAGTAGCCTTAAGCTAATCCTGTCTGTCTTTTACTAAGTCTTAATCTCATAATAATAGAAATATATATATATATATATATAATCTTGTTAAATGTGAAAATCTGACTGAAATATCTAAGAAAAATCTGAATATAGTCTCTGAAAATCAAATACTGTAAGTCTAAATGGTAACTAGCAGTCTGACAAGCCTCTACTACTAATAACTAGAGAGTCACTAGGACAAACCCCTAGCTAACTTGATCTGTCTGAAAAGAATACTGAATAATATAAACTAATAACCATGCAAAATCTGAATGAATAAGTCCCCAAACATGAGAACTCACCAACTGTTGAATGTGGATGGAGATGCTCGAACTACTCAAGCTGTTGATACTGAGCACTTGAACCTACATTATGATACACTATAGCACATAGACGTATATGTGGATCAGTACTTTGAGGATGTACTGAGTATATAGGGGTGAAATGCATAAGTAAAACATTATGTCATAATCATAATTTTTAAAATGATGCATGCTAAATGTAAACGACTCACATAAGCTGGAATATCTGAAAAAATAAAACTAAAATTTATAATCATGAATAGCAAATCATACTTTGTAAATCTAGTGAGTCATAACATTTAGTTCTAAGAGTTGTGCTAGTGATCTGTCGATAAATCATGATATTTAAGTATGGAAACGACTCACTTTTATATCTGAAATCTGAAAGCTAAAATCTGTAGCTAATAACTTTCTGTAAACCATAATTTGAATAAAGTTGTGAGCCTTTACATTTAGTTTTCTAAAAGCTTTTTGGTTATGTTGTAAGCTTAAAACTGTAGGAAAATTCTTTAAAAACTGTTCTGAAAGCTTTTACAGTCAGGGAGGTTCTTCTAACCGATATAAACCATGTGAGCTAACATGGAGTCCAACATTTTGTTCCCCTATAGGAAAAAACTCACGATGGAGAGAAGTGTCTTACTCTTACCAAGGAGTATAACCTGAGCTAAGTGATAACATCTATAAATGTCATCTATATTGGAATGCGAATAATCTGATAATTTGTACCTATATTGGCTACTTAGTTCTGTCGAAGATAGGGCACACTAATCTCACACTTCCCGCTCGGTGCTAAATACTAATCCCTTTAATCTGCACTTATTCTATTGGAAATCTACTTTAAAAACTAGCATAAGGGTTATTATAAAACCAGTTATGCATTTATCTAATTTAATTTGTAAATAAAGTTATTTTGAATTCTGTAATCTGTAATAAATCTGTAAAGTGGATTCGAAATCTTATCTGAGGATCAACAGATAAAATCTTTATTGAAAATCTATAATTAATCTGATCATAAGATGCTTAAAGCATCATCTTTCTTGAAATATCAACAAATAATCTTGGGCTTAATAACCCATGCATCAATCTCATGTCAAAACATCATAATAATATGCTTGATAATGAAAACTATGATAATTCATCTCAAAATCTGGAATTTACTCAATAGGCATGAAAATATAGAAATAGACATGTAATTCAACTTCTAAAACACTTGAAATCTCGTAATCTTGCAATTAGCAATAATGGGTATGAACCCTAATTCAAATCTAATGTATATTCATTCAAAATCATATAAATTTGAAATAAAAACTTTGGTTTTGGTCACAAGGATGAAAGAGGATCCTTGCTCATAAACCCTACAAACCTTGTTGATGAATTTGAATGTAAAAGCTTGATTCTTGACTCTGTAATGGTGTTCTTGAAGCTTCCTCTTGAAGTTATTGAACCCGGAGCTTTGAATTATAAGATTTCTCAAAGTAGAATTTATGGGATTTGTTCTTGATTCTTAGAGTTAGGGTTTGTTATTAGAGATGAAAAAGACGAATAATAAGGTATCTTTGCTATTTGGGGATAGAATTATGTGTTTTGTGCGGAATAAGAGTGGGGAAATTGACTCATTTACCCCCTTGGACGCGTATTATAATTACAGAAAATTTACACCCAGCGACGCATAGACCGACAAACAGCATTGATGGGGTTGACGTGATGGCTGACGCAACGCATCAAGATCACATCAGCTCACTGGAATTTGCACTGAGAGCTGGAGAAAAATATATATCAATGCGTTAGGTGACGTGACGCGTCAAGATCGTGTCGACTCACTATCTTCAACATCCCAACGAGCTTCTAACGGGGTACAAAAAATCCGAAACTCACCTGAGAACACCAATTGACCTCTCTAATCATGAATCAACTTAAAAATTGACACTTTAAGGCGATAAGGGTCGTAAACAAAATTATAGAAATACTGAGGACCTAAAATGAGACTGTCATTACCTAGCTAAATTTTTCTAAGTCTGGGACCTCTTTTTCTGATCTAAAGGACTGAGTTAAACTAGGATTTTGTGAGGTCTCATAATATCTCCCCCCCTTAGGAACATTCATCCTCGAATGTGGCTAGTTAAGCTGAAAATGCTGAGGAATCTGAGGCTATAAGCTATCATGCTCAACTGAAATAAACTGTATGAATGAATCTAAAACATATTGAGCTACTGAGTGAATCTGTGAGTGTATGATTTTACATGGATACAACCATATAGCTGAATCTGAGACTGAAAAAGAATCGAATGAAGGAAGACTATTAACTTCGGCTTAATCCGAGTTCGTGGGGAAGAGATGAGGATACTTGGTACGTATGTCTACTTTTTCTTGACAAGTAGCACCCTCAACGGACTGATTTCACCATAGAACTTTAACCAAGGGAACTTCTTTTTTCCTTAGTCTATGGATTTGATGATCAAGAATCTCTACTGGAACTTCTTCATATGAAAGGCTATTCTGAATATCTGTACTTTCTAGTGGGACTATAATGGTTGAATCATCTATGAACTTCTTCAATAAGGACACATGGAATACTGGATGACTTGAGGACAAATTTGCGGGTAGCTTAAGCTCATATGCTACCTTCTCAACACGACACAAAATCCAAAAGGGGCCTATATAACAGGGACTAAGATTCCCTTTTTTGCCAAATCTCTTCTTTCCCTTCATGGTGAAACTTTCAAATACACAAGATCATCTACTGTAAACTTCAGATCTTTTCTTCTTACATCTGCATAAGATTTTTGATGACTCTGGGATGTTTTTAATCTATCTAAAATCAACTAAACTTTCTCCATGGCTTTAAACAACATGTCTGGCCCAATAAAAGTGGCCTCACCCACTTTAAACCAACCCACTGGCGATCTATATCTCCCCCCATAAAGAGCTTCAAACGGGGCCATATGGATAATAGCATGATAACTCTTATTATAGGAGAACTCAATCAATGGCAAGTGGACATCCCAACTACCTTTGAAGTGAAGAACACACGCCCTTAACATATCCTCTAGAGTCTGAATGGTCTTTTTTACCTGACCATCTGTCTGTGGATGAAAAGCTGAACTAAGATGAACTCGGGTACCAAGACCCTTCTAAAAAGCTTTCCAAAACTAAGAGGTAAACTAAGTACTCGTATCTGAGATGATGCTAAAAAGAACTCCATGCAATCTGACTAGCTCTCTAATATACAACTTGGCATAATCTTCAGCTGTGTAGGACGTGTGAACTAGTAAGAAATGTGCCTTGTCAATCTGTCTACAATAACCCAAATCAAATCATGTTGACGACACAAATGGGGTAATCCAGTCACAAAGTCCATAGTCACCTCTTCCCACTTTCAAGTGGGGATACCAAACTCTTCCAATGTAACACCAGGTCTTTGGTGTTCTACCTTAACCTATTGACAAGTTGCACACTTGGATACAAACTCTGCTATATCTTTCTTCATACCACTCCACCAATAGGCTTCCTCCAGATCGTGGTACATCTTGGTGGCTCTTGGATGAATGGAATAATGCGCACCATACGCTTCCGCCATAATCTGCTGCCTCAAATCATCAACACATGGCACACACAATCTACTCTGGTATATCAACACACCATCTCCCTTTTGGGAGAAAACCTTTACCTTTTGGTCTTTAACTAACTCCTTCAGTTTGACCAAACTAAAATCCTTATCTTGTTTCTCCTTCACTTTTGAAACTAGAGAAGATTTTGAACTGCTCTGGATCCAAACATTCCCTTCAACTGAATTAACCAATCTCACACCCAATCTAGATAACTGATGAACTTCTTTAACTAACTTTTTCTTATCATTCTCCACATGAGAAACACTGCCCATAGACAATCTACTAAGAGCGGTTGCCACTACATTGGCCTTGCCCGGATGATACAACATACTTATATCATAATTTTTCAACAATTCTAACCACCTTCTAAGAAAGATTTAACTCTCTCTGAGCAAACACATACTGCAAACTTTTGTGATCCGTAAACACATCAACATTCACCCCATAAAGATAGTGCCTCTAGATTTTCAAAGCAAACATAATAGCAGCTAACTCAAGATCTTGGGTCAGGTAATTCTTTTCATAAGGATTAAGCTGTCTAAATGCATAGGATATAACCTTACCTCTCTGCATTAATACACAACCCAAACCGACTCTAGAAACACTATAATAAACCACAAAATCATTTGTACCATCAGGTAAAGCTAAAATTAGGGATGAAGTTAGTCGATTCTTCAACTCCTAAAAACTCTTCTCGCAGGAATCTGACCACTGAAACTTAACTTTCTTTTAGGTCAATCTTGACATAGCAGATACAATAGATGAGAAACCCTCAATGAAAAGTCTGTAATATCCAGCTAAACCCAAGAAACTTCTAATGTCTAACTAAGAAATAGGTCTAGCCCAATTTCTTACTGCTTCTATCTTTTAGGGATCAACCCTAATACCACCACTAGAAAAAATATGACCAAGCAAAGCTACTAACCTTAGCTAAAATTCACTTTTGCTGAATTTAGCGAACAACCGGTGATCTCTAAGAGTTTGCAATACAATTCTATGGTGGTCTGCATGGTCACCCTCACTACGAGAGTAGACAAAAATATCATCGATAAAAACTATGACAAATATGTCCAGATACTGTTTGAACACTCTATTCATCAAGTCCATAAAAGTTGTTGGAGCATTTGTTAGCCCAAAGGACATGACTAGAAACTCAAAATGACCATAACGGATTCTAAAAGCTATCTTTAGAATATCATACTCCCTTACTCTAAGCTGATGATAGATGGATATAAGGTCTATTTTGGAGAAATAACATGCACCTTGGAGTTGATCAAATAAGTCATCAAATAAGTCATCAATTCTAGGAGTTGATCAAAGAACCATCTTTCTTTCGCACGAATAGGATGGGAGCGCCCCATGGAGAAATACTATGCCTTATGAAACCTTTATCTAGAATATCTTTGAGTTGTTCTTTAACTCTTTAATCTCAGTAGGAGCCATATGATATGGAGGAATAGAGATAGGCTGAGTGTCAGGGAGAAGGTTAATTCTGAATTTTATTTCCCTATCGGGAGATACCCCTGGAAAATCTTTGGGAAAGACATTAGGAAACTCATTTACTACACTAACTGACTCCATTGTTGGAGTCTCAGACTTAGTGTCTTTGAATCTAACTAGATGATAGATACACCCTTTGGAAATTAACTTTCTGCCTTTAAGATAAGATAGGAAATGGCTTTTAGGAGACATTGAATTTTCTCCCCACTCAAAGACTGGATCATCTTGAAACT
This sequence comes from Capsicum pubescens, assembly GCA_030864215.1. Taxonomy (NCBI): domain Eukaryota; kingdom Viridiplantae; phylum Streptophyta; class Magnoliopsida; order Solanales; family Solanaceae; genus Capsicum; species Capsicum pubescens. The sequence continues at coordinate 143,913,294 of CM061547.1, forward strand.
AAAACTTCACCACTCGGGTGCGACAATCTATAGATGCATAATAGGAATGGAGCCAATCCATACCAAGAATAAGATCAAAGTTAATTATATCTAACTCTATTAAGTCTGCTAACATGATTTTATGAAGGACAATGATAGGACACTTTCTATAGATTCATTTAGCAGTAATTGACTCACCTAATGAGGTAGAAACCAAGAAGGGCTCGGGGATCTTTTCAGGACTTATTTCAAAATTGATTATAACTAATGGGGTCACATAAAAGAAACTAGACCCAGGGTCTAACAACACATAAACATCAAGATGAAAGAAACAAAGCATACCAATAACAACATCTGGTGAATATTCCTGCTCCTAACAAGATAGTAAAGCATAAAACCAATTCTTGCACTGACTGTCACTAGTACTGGATGATGCACCCTGAGGAGGGACTGGCCAACCCAGAGGGGCTGGTGCACTAGTATCCTGAGTCTGGGGTCGAACATCTCTGTTTCCTTACATAGCACGTGGGCACTCTCTAATACTATGACCCAATTTACCACAACCATAACAACCTTTCTAACTAGCCAAACACTCACTAGGATAATTCTTACCACACTTAGTACATGGAGGATAATTGGGTATTCTACTCACACTATTCTAAGATCTAGACATAGAAGACTAACCCCACTACTCTTGCCTAGCTCTAGGAGTGAGAGCACTAGCTGAGGATGGTGCTGGCATAGATGAATGATTCTGAAACTGGGAATGATTTCCCCCTCCAGACCTAGACTGGCCATACTCAAACTGATCATTTATAGCCTTCTTATTAATTCTGTATGTTCCTTTCAACTTCTCTACCTCAATTTTCTGGGCATGAATCATCAACTTAGAAATATCCATGTCTTAAATAAGCATGGTAGTCCTACACTTATTGACTACCAAGATAGATACTCCAGTAACGAATTTACTCATGTTATCTCTAGGATTAGCCATCGTATCAGGGGAATACTTAGACAACTGATTGAACTTAAGGCATTACTCCTTCACTGTCATCGAGCCCTGCCTCAGGTTCACAAACTCCTCTATCTTAGCTTCTCTTGTTTCACGTAGAAAGAACCTGTCTAGAAATGCATTCTAAAATACTTTCTAACTCATAGGAGTTGCATTCTCACCTCTACCATTTTCCACATGACTACCCAATCATATGATACGTCTTTTAATCTATAAGATGATAAATCTATACTCTCCTCTTTAGAAACATGCATAAGTTCGGTGTTCTTCTTCACCTTATCTAGATAAAGTTGTGGGTCCTCACCTGCTTTTGACCCAAAGAACTCTGGTGGATTTATTCTCATGAAATCTCTAATTTTGGCTGTTGCTAAATCGCCATTTTGCTAAAGTGGGACTACAGGTTGATGGTTTCCCTAAACATTAGCAGTCACAGCTTAGGCCAACGCCTGAAAAAAAGCCTTAACTTAGCATGGGATACATTCTCATTCAGAGGATCGGTGGGCTGGGGTGGCTGGTTATCATTATTGTAGGAGTTAGTTCGACGAGGAGGCATATTCAACTATCACGTTAGATCATGAGTCAAAAGCAGATAGAGATACTATAAGAATGATAGATTAAGAAAGAAAGAGATAATTTCCTAAAAATATCTTGTAGCCTCTTGCTCATAAATATGGCACGCTTCACACCTATGATTAAGACTCTACGTAACGCGGCTTGTCTGACTCCCTAAGACTCTTAAAATCCTTAGGCTCTGATACCAAGTTTATAATGCCCCGAAACCTGGTCCCGAGATGTCACACGGTTCTCAAGACTATGAGTAGCCTTAAGCTAACCCTGTCTGCCTTCTACTAAGACTAAATCCCATAATAAGGGAATATAGATGTATTATCATACTAAAATACAGAAATCTATCTGAGATAACTGAGAATATCTGAATCATAATTTTTGAAATAATAGACTTAAGAGTCTAAACAATTAAAAATGAATAGACTGAATCATATCTAGCAGTCTGAATCTCATAATAATGGAAATATAGATATATAATCTTGATAAATGCAGAAATCTGACTAAAATATTTGAGAAAAATCTGAATATAGTCTCTGAAAATAAAATACTGTAAGTCTGAATGGTAACTAGAAGTCTGACAAGCCTCTACTACTAATAACTAGAGAGTCACTAGGACAAACCCCCAGCTAACTCGAACTGTCTGAAAAGAATACTGAATAATATAAACTAATAAGCATGTAAAATTTGAATGAATAAGTCCCCAAACTTGAGGACTGACCAACTGTCGAATATGGATAGAGATGCTTGAACTACTCACGCTGCTGATACTGAGCACTTGAACCTATATTATGAGACAATATAGCACATAGACGTATATGTGAATCAGCACTTTGAGGATATACTGAGTATATGGGGGTGAAATGCATAAGTAAAACATTATCTCATCATTATAATTTGTAAAATAATGCATGCTAAATGTAAATGACTCACACAAGCTGGAATATCTAGAAAAAACTAAAGTTTGTATTCATGAATAGAAAATCATACTTCATAAATCTAGTGTGTCATAACATTTAGTTCTAAGAGTTATTCTAGTGATCTGTCTATAAATCATGTTGTTTAATTATGGAAAGGACTCACTTTTATTTCTGAAATCTGAAAGCTAAAATCTGTAGCTAATATCTTTCTGTAAAGCATAATCTGAATAAAGTTGTGAGCCTTTACACTTAATTTTCTAAAAGCTTTTTTGTAATGTTGTAACCTTAAAACTTAAGGAAAATTATTTAAAAACTAATCTAAAAGCTTTTACTATTAGGGAGGTTCTTTTAATCAACATAAACTATGTGAACTAACATAGAGTCCAACATCTTGTTTCCCTATAGAGAAAACCTCACATTGGAGAGAGGTGTCTTACTCTTGCCAAGGAGTATAACTAGAGCTAAGTGATCATATCTGTAACTGTCACCCATATTGGAATAGGAATAATCTGATAATCTGTACCTACATTGGCTACGTAGTTTTGTGGAAGATAGGGCACGCTAATCCCACACTTCCCACTTAGTGCTAAATACTACTCTCTTTTAATCTATTCTCATTCTGTTGAAAATCCACTTTAAAAACTTGCATAAGGGTTATTATAAAACCTGTTATGCATTTACCTGATTAAATTTGTAAATAAAGTTATTTTGAATTTTGTAATCTGTAATAAATCTTTAAAGTAGATTCCAAATCTTATTTGAGTATCAAAATATCAAAGCTTTACTAAAAATCTATAATTAATCTGATCATAAGATGCTTAAAGCTTCATCTCTCTTGAAATATCAACATATAATCTTGGGCTTAATAACTCCTGCATCAATCTCTTGTCAAAACATCATAATAATCATGCTCGATAATGAAAACTATGATAATTCATCTCAAAATCTGGAATTTACTGCAATAGGCATGAAAATATAGAAATAGACATGTAATTCAACTTCTAAAACACTTGAAATCGCATAATCTTGCAATTAGCAATAATGGGTATAACCCTAATTCAAATCTCATGTATATTCATTCAAAATGATATAAATTTGAAATAAAAACTTTGGTTTTTGGCACAAGGATGAAAGAGGGTCCTTTCTCATAAACCCCACATACCTTGTTGATGAATTTGAATGTAAAATCTTGATTCTTGACTCTCTAATGGCGTTCTTGAAGCTTCCTCATCAAGTTCTTGAACCCGGAGCTTTGAATTATAAGATTTCTTGGAGTAGAAGTTATGAAATTTGTTCTTGATTCTTAGAGCTAGGGTTTGTTATTAGAGTTGAAAAAGATGAATAATGAGGTATCTTTTATATTTGGGGCTATAATTTTGTGTTTTGGGTGAATAAGAGTGAGAAAATTGACTCATTTACCCCTTTAGACGTGGATTATAATTACAGAAAATTTGCACCCAGCGACGCGCAGACTAACGTGCCGCGTCGAAGGGGTCGACGCGATGGCCGACGCGACGCATTGAGATAGCGTTGGCTCACTGGAATTTGCACTAGGAGTTGGGTAAAAATATTTATCGGCGTGATAGGTTATTTAATGCATCGAGATCCCATCGACTCACTATTTTCAACATCCCAACGAGATTCTAACGGGGTCCAAAAATTCTGAAACTCGCCCGGAAACACCAATTGACCTCCCTGATCATGAATCGACTTAAAAATTGACACTTTAAGTCCATAAGGGCCGTAAATAAAATCATGGAAATACCGAGGTCCAAAAATAAGACTAAGTGTCATTACTTAGCTGAATTTTTCTAAGTCTGGCACCTCTTTTCATGATCTAAAGGACTGAGTTAAGCTAGGATTTTGCGAGGTCTCACATTACATTTTGATTATATTTAACTAGGGTGAAAATATGTGTGGATTGTGATTTATTAGTGTAGATTCTTGGTCATTGATTATGGTTTTCACTAATGCTTGCTTGATTTAGTTGGGAATTATGGGTGAAAACCTCAAATTCTCAAACTCTCACATCATCCTTAAAAGAGGGATATGAGTGACAAGGCATTAGTAGACAATAATTAAATTTAGTTTATGCTAGTTTCATCATCTTAGAAATAAGGGTGAGTATAGAATTAGCTAGATCTTGGGCATCTTTCTAGAAATAGAGATGCCTATTTGAGGCATTAGGTGATTTTGCTTACCACATCCATGAGGTATCCAAAAGGATCCATGGGTAATAATCTTGAGGCTTGGTTGAAATATTATCCTCAATAACTCCCAACCTAGCCTACCTATGTAATTGATGACTTGAATTTGCACCCAATTTTCATAAATCCATACATTATCTGCCCCTAGGATTGCATAATCCCAAGACTTATTCCTTATTGAAATCTTATTTACAATTGTTGTCTTTATTTGTTAGTTTGAATAGACTTTGGTGGAATAACCTTCCAAACCAAACACACTATTTTAATTCATGCATTTCTTTTTGTTTACACTATAGGGATACACTTAGAAGCTATCAATACCTATAGGGTTTGAAGGCTAGATTCGCTCCTCGAGGATTTTGCCTTAACATGAGTTGATCTTTATTAACAATGTTCATCCTAATCAATATTATGGTATAGGTGAGCGTGATCATGAACCCTAATTGAAATCTCATAAATTTAATAAAAAACACAAATCTTTTAGGCATAAGGATGAAAGGTTATCCTTGTTCAAACCCCACATACCTGATTACTTATGATTTTTGCGTTGAAGTTTTGGGGATTCGGACTTGAAGATGAAAACCCCTAATTTGTTGCTTTGGATAAGAAAAACATGTATGTTTATTTATAGTAATTTGGTATTGTGTTGAGAATAAGGGATTTAGGATTGTTTTGGCTTTTTATTCAACCTTAAAATAGCTTAAATAACATAGTTTTAGGGTTTGAAGGGTGGGAAAGGACCCAAAAAAACTTAAAAATCATCTGGAAGTCACATAGAAGCAGTCCCAACAACTTAGGTCACAACTCCTAGGGTCTAGCCACAAGTTGTAACTTGAGTCATGGTAAGAAACCTAATTTCTGCCTCTACTGACCAGAGTATGACTCCCTCCTAACGACCTATAAAATAAGACATTATGAGTCGTAGTCTGAGTGCTTTGAAAATGCTATAGTAATTTGGCCATAAATTTTCACCCCGGTATTGGATTAAGGTGATATTGGTATCGTTAGAAAGCTAATTCAATTATATATCTAATAATGGGTCTTGATCTAAAACTCTCAGTAACTTAAAAATTAGGTCTAATTCACTTATAAAACTACCAAAAATGAGGCTTGATGTTGTATTAGCTTGAAGCATGATTCTAATAGTAGCTTGGATTTTTGGATTGTCATAATATCTCCCCCTTGGAATTATTCGTTCTCAAATGAAGACAGACTTGGGTTTGGGTTAAAGAATAGAAAAAGAGTTGTAATCGCTGAAATAGATTTCTAAGAGAATAATACGGACATGATGACTGAACTTCCAAATAGAACTTTGACTAGTTTGAAAATTTAGGAACTCACTAGTTCTGTCTGGCTGAATTTTATAGTTGGATAACTAGCATGATATTGATTTCTAAATTTGGGAATCTGTTATGGTTGGTACAGATTTAGACTTAGAGTAAGGACTTAACTAAATTCACAATTAGCATGAGTGTGAATAAATTACCTCCTAGAACAAGCATATTGCAATACCCCAGGTTTTTGGTCCTTGAAAATTTCTTAATTTTATCCTCATTGTCCTGACTATGACTCCCCTTACGAGTCATAGGGAGTCTTCATGAGTCATAAGGACCTAAATCGTAGCTTGACCAAAGTGTATGGCTAAATTTTCTACTTTGATTATGAGTGGCTCACAAAGAGTTGTATGGACTTATTATGAGTCGTGATGCCCCAACCGTAGTCAAACCAGTGAATGTTCCAAGTATTGTTATCGTGGATATGACTTGGACCTTACGAGTCCTATGATGTAAGTCGTAGGGTCAACAGTAAGTGTGTTTAATGATACTGTCTTGGCTACGACTTATGGTAATGAGTCATAACATGTCGTTACGAGTCGTCGTGTGACCTATAGTCAGTGGTGAAAATTATTTAGTTTTTAAGTTGAGGGAAATTTGGACATTTCCCTCTTTACCCACATAGGCCCCACGCCCATAAGACATCTTTGCAGAGTTATTTTAACACTTTAACAAATCAAAAATCCTCTTTACTCTCTCAAATTCCTTCAAGCGAAGCAAGTTAGGGTTTCTTCAAGGTTGAGCATCTAGGGTCAATTTAAGGTTTCTTCTCGTTTCTTCAAGGTTGAGCATCTAGGGTCAATTTAAGGTTTCTTCTCCATAATTGAGAATCTTTCAGGCATGCTAATCTTCCCCAATTGTTAATTTTTTAAAAGAATATATTTTAAAGCATTATTCATATGATTTTGATGTTTGTTTTGGAATATGTTGAGGGTTTTGAATGTTTGAGTTTGAACAATGTTTTCCCATGGTTTACATATGATTATTCATGCTTCATTTATGGTTTTAAACTTGTGGGGTTCATGGATATGGTGAATAAACTAAGGGATTATGATTTCCCCCAATTTATGAATATTTACAATTGAAGTGGTAATGACCTCAACCCCATACTGTGTAATTGGTTTTGAATACGAAAAGTATGCACATTGAACTACTGTTGAACTATTGCATAATGTGAAAAGTCAATAAAGAATAATGATTTTGAATTGAACCTTGTGGGTTTATGTAATTCCCCTAAGTTAATGCTTAATTGAACCAAGAGGGATTTTATTTTCCCCTAAATAATGGTAATTAGTTTGGCATGACGATATTACCTTGCAAGTGTAGTTGGTATGATGATACCAACAGGGTATCCCTAAATATTTATTATGGTTCAATGAATAGGAATGTTTGATAAATGTTTTAATGGGGTTTTAAAAAATGGTTGTGTAGCTGAGTCGTGAAATTGGAGGTCCGGAGGGACCAATACTGGAAATCGCGGTTGCCGACGTGGGGGTCTAAATGACTGGGTGGTTGGAGTCCCCCTTACTATATGATTAGGAGATTTGAGTCCCCTACATTATGTTCATGATTGGGTACTTAAGTCACCTTCATATTTTGGGAGGTTTGAGTCCCCCATGGTTCATACGTACATCCTCTAGTTCATGAGGCTACACACATTGGTCCCTTTTAGCTAGGGAAGAGTTGGACCCATATAGCCTGGTGCCTTCTTTACTTTGACAATTGAGCTACACAATCCAGGATAAAGTTTTAAAGTACATGTTAAGCCTTTTTCCCTTCCCCGACATATTATTTATGTATGTATGTGATGATGTTAACATGTTTTGAATTGGTTTTGACTTGTCTTTATTTTATCCCCTATCCTTGAGTTATATGCTAGTTCTCAACCTACTAACCATCTCTGGACATTGTATCCCCATGCGATGTAGGCACCAAGATACTTCTACTTTTCCTGCGTAGAGGTAGGTGGATCGTCTTGATTCATTGGTCGTTAGTGGTGAGCTTCCATTCTCAAAAAGACTTGGACATTTCATCAGTTTCCAGTCTTAGATTAGAATTGAGAGTTTACTTTATCATTAACATTGTCATTGTCATCGTCAGGATTAGGGGCATGTCCATACATTTTATTGATTTTGGTTTTGTTTAGAAGGCTTTGTGGATTACTATAGACTTGGGTGATGTTGGTTGGTAATTTTTTGTTGGATTACAAATTATCGGTTATAGACCTATCTTAAAATCTTTGAAATTCAACCGTTGTTGGGTGTATTGTGTTATGTTTGGTTAGGAACAGAGGGTGATATCTAATCCATGGTGGACTTGAGATACCCATCACGGCCAGTCTCTAGATTGGGTGGTGACACATATTCATGAAACTTTTGATAGTAAGACTAGATAAAAAAAATGGAAAACTATTCGAGCTTATCTGTCTGATTATAAAACTAAATTGCTGGCATATTGAAAACTTATAACTCAACTGAAGTTTTCTTCAATAAGAAATTCTAATAATATTTGGGAGTAAAGAATTTGGGGCTTGATCTGAGTAAGATATATGAATGAGGAATCGCAACACGGCTACCACTCTATAACATGGAATATAGGCATATAAAAGATGAGCTAGGAATGAATTTATTATGCCTTAGGCAATGCAACTGCCCACTTTCAGGATTAGCCACGCATCTCAAATACTCCCTCTCAACTATACTTTTACTCTTCAATACTACCCTTTATTTCATGCCACTTATAATCTTCACATGGTTATTGATAACTCCATCTACTAAAGTCTGAGTTGAACTAAATTCTCTCACCATGTTCAAGCCTAACTCACAGTCATAAGGTACTACACATAACACCATAACACTAGTCTAAACAATGAATTCAATATCCTATGGGTTTTCAGAGCTCTCATCTCAATAATAATACTCCTTACCACTTCAAAAACTAACATCAACCTTTTACTAGGAATTCACTAGCGCATAATGCATTTATCCACTTATATACCAACATAGCATTCAAGCCTATCATTATACCACATATGAACTTTTGGGAAACCAACTCACCTAAGAATTTTCTCATATTCTCTAATATCTCTATCAATAACAACTTTCATACACTATCCCTAAGAACATAGAATTCTCAACTAACTATGACATATAGCAAAAGCTTTGCCTCAATCTTCCTTCACACTTATAGCCTTAGATAAAACAAGTATACAATAATCTTTCCCTAATAAGGAATATTTACTCTCTCCTATCTAAACCATTGTTTATCCATTTTCATCACCACTATCTTTACATAAGGAGAGGTCATTGAAAGGTTAGAACAAGAGGACTTGAAGCATGAAAGAATACTATACATAACCTTGACACTTAACTGATGCCAGAGGAATAGAGTATTAAGGGCATGGATTTATTAAAGAGATCTAAACTGAGGGCATACATGTTATAATGCAAATTTCACTGGTTATTAAGGGGGAACCAAGAGTTTAGGGAATTGAGCATACTCTGAAAAATGGGTTCATACTTATCAAAAGATACTTAACATAAGACTGGAACTCATAGACCCATATGGGATGACTCGGATCACAAAGTAAAGCTGTTTCTTCTTGTACTAGAAGCTGAGAAAGAACGTGAATATGCATGAAGTGTATAAGCATTGGTCACAGGCAGGGCTCTATCACACAAGACATAGATATGAGGTCATAATGACTAAAATCCAAGGAAGGAAATATGCTGGAATAAGAATAGATCACTATCTCATATCAACTCTTATTGACATGCATCAAAATCTAATTCTCAAAACTTGATTTGGTTCATCTCCCCCTTAGATTAAAGTCAACCTTCTAAGCTTCTTGATTTGTTCCATATCCTTAAGACTGAACCATAATTTCTTCATTCTAATGGTCTACACATAAAGTCTCAACTCATGCTAATAAACTATATTTTGAACATACTAACTTTATTTTGGGAAAATCCTTTCATACATGTCATCCTTAACTTTCTGTAGCTTCAATAATCATCGTCATAGACTTACACTCTCCGCCATAAACATACTTGCCTCACTAAACACATAATCTACCTCTTTTACCTCATAGCCTACTAGTATCACATTTCTAAACTTTTATTTTCTCCGTCGGTTATGAGAATCAAAATCATACCAAAAGACTCAACATTATTTATCCATAACTCTTTAACTTAGTTATTACAAACACCATATACTGTATAACTGCCCTACTTCTTGTTTAGAAACTCAAAGGTACTACTAACCACACATAACACTTAATAATCTTAGAAAATAATGCAACTCCATATCACCTTTGGTACACCTCTACATCATACCTATAACATCATACATAATTAAAAATAAATGAACTTAAACTCTTGCATACACTATTAAAGCCTACTACATCACTTCCATATAACTAGCATCACTATCCAAGCAATCATTATTTCCACCTTGATAATTATCCACTATTCAAACTTAGTGTCTAGTGCTTGACATGATTAACAACATAACCTCACATACTATTCTCGCTTGGAAGCTATAAAATACAACATAATGAAACACTAGTCCACTAGAACCTCATAATAACAACAATTGATCATAATCTTATGATCTATCTTGTTATAATCCATTAGCACATACTTCTTTTACACATTACTACTATTTACCCATCCATACACCTAAATTACATTTGTATCTCTAAAGGTTTCAACGGAACTCTTTTTTTTTCAACCACAAAGGAAGCCTAAATTAGCAATATTCAACCACAAAATACTTTCATCAATAACCTATACTTTTCTAACACAATGTAATACAATCAAGAACTCCTCTCCTACTTCAAGCATATTCTAAGTCACCTTCACAAATAACTTCTTCTCTACCTTCCACCATGAAATCTACACCACATTCACTACCCCTTTAGTTAACACCCAAAGATGCATCACCTCAATCCTTACTTAATAGCATACATAAATCCCTCACTATACTCTTAACCAGTCCATATCTCTAACTTTCTTGTCACTATACTTCTAAATCCATACTTACAACTCTAAGGATGTTGTACTACTTATGAATTATAACACACTAAGTTAAAATATCTCTTGATGAAAACTATATTCAATAATCTAGGTACATACCCTCTCCTCTCATAAACATTATTTGTAATGAAGGGATAAAGATAAATCTGATTGCATAGCATATTTTGTATTAACCGCATAACTCATATGGAAAAAGACATTAGATTTCAAATTAAAGGACTTTAAACACACTAGCGGGCTCCTCTCAAGCCCTTTGTGTGATTTCTAAAGTTACTAATAGTGAATCTAAGAGCATTATATTGGGAATATTTATAATTTACTACTCATGTTATCTCAAGAATAAGTCATTTATGGAGAATTATGGAGTAACACATGAATCAATGGAAGTTTCTGAGAGAACAACTTTACTGTATGATCTAGAGCATGAAGAAGGGAAATATTTCTTAAATTCCCAATGGCCTCTCAAAGAAAAGTACAGACGTCTCCGTACCATTTCATAAAACTCTACTAGACACAAGTTCATAGACACCCTAGGATACTTAACCTTTGTGATCGGATACTAAGTTTGTAACGCCCAGAGACTACTCTCTAGACGTCATATGATTCTAAGAACCACAAGTGATCATAATATAACCCATGATAATGGCATGATTCATGAGCAACTGATGTCAAAATCAATCAGCGGAAAAGATGTCATTAGCTGAACTTGTTTAATACAAAACTATTCAAAAACTTACTTACAACATTGGATATACAAAGGAAACTAAAACTAAATATATCATCTTTGACTGACTGTCTATGAAGCCTCTACTAATATTGACTATAGGATTTTGGGAAATAATCCCCAGCCATCCCTAATCAATACGACTGAATAAAAATATAATACTGGGACTGCAGTTGACTTAAGTCCTCGAATCTAGAGAACTCATCACCTGCTAGCTGAAGTTGTGTATTGTTTAATCATGGTGTTGTGGACTACAATTGGTACCTACATTGTGAAACAACGTAGTCACATAGACATATATATGGTTAGTACTTTTGGAATATACTGAATATGTAGGGTGAATGCAATAAGTAAAACTAAAATTAAACATACTTTCAAATCATGCATGCTAAGTGTAAAAGGACTCATCTTGGTCATGAATAAATTAAAAGCCAAAATATCATAAAACATGAATAATAAAGCATAATCTAATAAGCTTAGTGAGTCATTTAACTTAGTTTCTAAAATCTTTACTTTTATCTTCTTTGTGGGAGATTCTCATAATCGACATAAACCATGTGAGCTAACATGGATTCCAACGACTGACCCATCGAAGTAGAACTTAAACTAAAACTGAAGTGATCACTAAACTTAGCCCATATTGGGAAAGGGGGATTCTTTTATAGAGAGGCCCTTGAACCTATGGTGTCACATAGTTTCTAGTGAATAGTATGCTCTCTGAATCCACATTCTCTCTTCGTGTTAAATACTACTCCCAAATATATATATTATATGCTCATACTGATGAAATTCACCTTAAAATAAGTGTTGTGTTTATAAATATGAAAACCAATCATGATTCTATTAATAAATCATACTCATAAATATTTGTGTGAATTTCATATCATGTATGAGATCATAATATAAAAACTAAAATTGAATCATACTGTAGTAATCTGAAATAGTAAATCTGAACTTCTAGTAAACTGAGAAAGTCATGATAAATTCATATGCTCTTATTTGTAAACTAACTAAATCATACTGAAAATCAAGCATATTTATCAACTCATGGGAATTCATGTTAAAATTCATCTCATAAGAACAATCATGTAAGTAAAAACATGAGTAAAGGTAAGTTCTTGTGCTAACTGAACTTTAAATCCCTTGATAATGTCATAATCTCAAAAATAAGGAAATTGGATATGAACCCTACTTGACATCTCATAAATTTAATTAAAAAAAACAAAGCTTTTGGGCAAAAGAATTAAAGGTTATCCTTGTTCATACCCCACATACCTGATTACTTTTGATTTTTGAATTAAAGTTTTGGGATTTGGACTTGAAGATGGAAACCCCAAATTTGTTGCTTTGGAGAAGTGAAAATCGCATATTTATTTGGAGTAATTTGGTGTTGTGTTGAGAATGACGGGTTTGGAGTTGTTTTACCTTTTTATTCAGCCTTAAAATAGCTTAATTGACGTAGTTTTGGGGTTAAAAGAGTGGGAAATAACCTAAAAAAAACCTTAGAAATTGTCTGCAAGTTGCCTAGAAGCAGTACCAACGACTTAAGTATGAATTGTAGGGTCTGGCCATGAGTCATGACCTGAGTCATGGTTAGAAACACAATTTCAGCCTCTAAAGTGCAGATTACGACTCCATCCTAATGACCCTTAATGAGACATTACGAGTAATAGTCTGGGAATCTCTGATAGTGCTTCAGTATATTGGACATAACTTTTTACCCCAAAACTTTATTAAGGAGAAATTGGTATTGTTGGAAAGCTAATTTAATTATCTATCTGATGGTGGGTCTTGAGATAAAAAATTCTTAGTAACCTAATAGTTATGCTCATTTGAAAATGATTATAGTTATATTCTTCACAAGAATTTAATGTCTAAGGGATGTTTTGACTTATCTATAATCTAGGAGCTATTTGAGGTATTAATATATGTCTAAGTCACTTATACAAACTACCGAAACATGAGTATTGATGTTGTATTAACTTTAAGAATAATTCTAATATTGGCTTGGATTTTTGAGGTGTCATATATCTTGGGGCCTATCTTCAGCCTTTGTCCCTTTTTGTTCACTTTCCTTCCCTTCCAGCTTTGCCTTTGCTCTTTTTTCATTGGATTTCCATGGAAGATCACAAATATTGGAAATTAGTGCATTTTAAACAAAACTAGTCTCGTATATTCAATTAGCTCACCATATTATACAAGAAATGAGATATAAATGTGTGGAAAATTTTCCACTCATCAACACCCCCAACTTAAAGACTTTGATTGTCCTCAAGCAACACTAGCCACCATGATTTTGAACTTGATTAGCACTAATCATTAGTCAACAAGCATGAAAAGCTCTAACAATACAACTCCCCTTAAATTCAATCACCTTTTTCAAGAATAGAAAGAAACTTGAAGAATAATCAAGCAACAACAACCAATTCTCTAGAAATGACTCTCCATCAATAGTAAATCAAAAATGCTCCTTTGCCTTGCTTTCAGAAGATGTCAACTTTTCCATTCTATCTTATTCTACAAGCCTCCTCATGAAAGAAAGTCCCAAGACACCAAATTTTAACATGTAATAAGGGACGAATGTGCAAGCATTCACACTCACAAAGACTTCTAAATGCACACAAGTATCATACCATATGCTTGCCTTTATTTTTGATTGCTACAAACTCAAAAACATTTAGTTGGAGATCCCAAAGGACTTATTAAAGCTTATAATGTAGGCTCAAGAAAGGGTAGAATAAGTATTTGGGATAAAAATGATTACACCACACCCTCCTTGAACTCCACATAAAACTATATCAAACTTGGATCGTTGGCCACTCTATTCATTTCTAAATTACACTTGTGCCTACCTTTTTCACCTTATTTCACCCATCATTTGAAAGCATTCTCGTTTTACTTCTTCCCTTATTAGAATCACATATTTTTATCTTTCTTTTATTTCTTTATTTCTTATCATTGGTTTTCTTTAGGCACTCATTTAAAAGAACAAGGCCATGATCACCTCTTCCAAGTTCCACTACATCCCCAACTTTAGCTTTTATCCTCAAGTTGACAATTTCAAGTTCAAGGAGGTAAAGGTTCAAACGAGAGATAACTTTCAAATAATCTGAGGCTTGTGACATGGTTGCCAAAGAAATACTAATAGGCTCAAAATGAGTGACTAAGGATATCATTCAATCATAGGTAGGATTTTTAGGCTAAAGTGGCATTCAACAATCACAAAGACGACCTAAGATCATTTCTCCAACTATGCATAATCAAGATTAGCTTTGAAAGATCAACGGGGAAAGTTCTCTATGACATAAGTAAGAACAAGAATCATTCGATTATTGCTCACCAGACATGGAATGCAAACTTATTCTAAAGGATCAATTGCATTTCCTACTTAAGAAATAAATGAAAAATTTATCACATTACAACCAACTAAAGAATTTGGAGTCACAAAAATAGGCAAAGCATTGTTACAAAACCATTCAATTCCATGCCCTTGATGTTCTCACAAAAAAAAAATTCGACGAAGAGGGATGCTTATTTTATACTTTACCACGCAAGATTAACTATCAGTAGAGCCAAGTAAGACACCATTTCGAATTGGGCTCTAATTACGGCGATACTTATGACTACTCAAACTTTACCATAGTTGCGATATCAATCCCAATTTTTAATGTCATGGGTATTCAGACTTTCCCTGCATCTATAACACTAATACCTCAACATGATGGTTTTTTCTAAAAAATGTCGTCACTCAATATAATATAAGGAAAGGCTCGTCCAACATCAACAACAAAAGAAAAATAAAAATCTAGAAATGAAAAATGGCTAATCCATAAAATCACGACAAATATAGGTGCTAAGGGTACCCAAATGTCACGCCTCAAATCCCACTAAAGAGGACAGGCAACCGTAGCCGTAAAGGCCCGAGAGCACCAACTTATGACCCTGTACATCTCATGCATATAAATATGATAACCAAAATTTCTGCCAAATATGATACAATCCATCGATGAGAACAACCACGTGGGCAAGTATAAAATTATATCTAACAGACTTGGTCGTTGGGGACACAACATCTAAGAGGCAAGACATTACCATGCTTAATTTTACATTGGTCTACAAAGCCTCTAAAATATACATAGTCACTTAGTTAAGGTCGGGACAAACCCCTGCATTACCCTTAACTACTGTACAATACCAAAATATATAAAATAGACTCGTAAAGCCCTAAATCAACCTGGAGCTCACCAATAGTCAATGGATATCCTGTGGTCCTACTAGCAAGGTGTATTAGCTGAAGCAACTTAGCCTAAAGCATGAAATGCAGTCCCCCCGTGAGGGACGTCAGTATGAAATTATGTAGTGAATATGTAAGGTTGAAGGTAACTACACATGATATAAGAGCTCAATAAAAATCAGATACAAGTGTATAAATAGTGCTAGTAAACCACCTTTATATATATATTTGTGGGATCAGGTACATTATATTCTTTTCTTTATTTTACCCTTATTACTTCATAATCTTTGTAATCCATATAATGCAAATATCCAATTGATCAGTGGTAAACACACAAATTGGGATCGGCACATACTAGGCTTATGCCCCTGAGCTTCCACATATATATAAATAGATTAAGATTGGCCCATACTAGGGTTTTTCCTCTAAGCTACTACCCACATATAAAGGTATCAGGACTGGCCTATGCTAAGCTTATGCCCCTGAGTTGCCACCTATTCAATTTAGATTTACATTACATAGTTTATTTAGCCATTAAGATTGTTACTTTGGTGGTAATAACATTTTGGTACCTTTGAACATTAATCTATCAATAAGAGATATGTGAATAAACACTTAATTCCATGACAAAGAAATATGGAGCAGATTATATGCGAATGAAATATTTAGGAGCTGAAAATAACATATGGGTGTTATTTAACTTAAAGAAGAACTCTTGAGACTTGATAGTGAATGTAAAAATCTAGAATTGATTATAAGCATGTGGTGAATTATTTTAACACATTAGGGAGTGGGAGCAAGGTCGTTATCTAGATTGGGAGATCATGAGCTGCCACTAGGTATCATTTACTATGGGAAAGCTTTAGAAACTTACTTTGTACCACAAGTGTTGGATTTTATGCCAAAGAATAGACATAGAGTAGCCTTACATACCTGGTTGTATAACTCCAATGCCAACTCAATTAACTTCCTGCCTTTAGGATTATTTATCTATAATAAAGTATATGGTAAAACTAGTATTAGTTACTAGCCAACACAATAGGCTATTTAACTTTTCCAAAATAGTAGCTGGATAGTAAGCATTTAATTTATCAATCAAAGGTGTTATTTTAACCCCTTTTATCCTCCAATTACATCCATATACCATACAGATACTTTTAAGATCCCCCAAAACCACTTTGGCTTCATTACACCCTCCAAACAGTATACAAATAAAATTATCAACAATATATACAATTATTAGTTCGGTGGTGTAGCACTGCACCTTTCTTCTATTTTTCAATACAAACTAGTCACACCTTTCTCCAACATCAATTTGGTAGCCCCTAACACATACACATAAAACAGTCCACAAAATAGCCCCAAATTTCTTTTTATCATAGCAATCAAATATTAAACTCACCATCCCTTGATTTACTTAATAACAACAAATCCATAATTATTTAACCATACTCATACATAAGAAGGATAAAATGGAGCAGTCACCTTACCTCAATTTTCTGTAGCTTATCCTTTTAACTTTAACTCTTCAAGAACTTGAACTTTCCTTCACACATTAAACCAAAGAAACAAAGAGAAGTCTCTTAATAACAACGAAAAGTGAGCATGCATCTTGCTCTACATTCGGCCATGTATTTATAATTAAGAACTGACATCATGTTTTCCTAATCTTCCATGCAATAATTAAGCTAAACCTTAAGTGTTTTCACTTACCTTGGCTTACAAAGATGAGGGTTTCTTTAAGAACCCTAGAAGGGATTTTTAGGGTTGTGGTTCTTATCCTTGATAGAAAGGGGAGAAAGCTAGAATTAAAAGGGTGGATATTATGTTTAAAATAAGTAAAAAGACCAGCTATGTTGCTTTATATTCATCCCTCTAGAACCTCCCTTATTGACCCTATTTTTAGCCACAAATCAATCCAAGTAGGTGATGCACCTACTTAAGGGTTCAAGCTGATCAAAATTTCAAGGTAGGTGATACACCTACTTGCTAAATTCTTAGTTGGACTCAATTAAATTGGTCCTTGGCAGATTTAAGTAGTGGGTCTTTTCTCTATTTCCTTCCCGTTTTACTTAATTTGGGTCCAAATAAGTGTACTAATAAAGGCCCAAATCTGATCCATGGACTTGGTCCATTAACTTTGCTCATGTAACTCAAGTAGGTTACCCACCTCCTAGCTTAATTAAGTCAAGCAAGCACCTCAACAAATTACTCTATTTGTAATTTTTAATCCCTTCAATCTAACTTAAAACTCATATATACTTGGTCACTTTAAATTTTAAATTTAAATATTGGCTTACTAGTTCAAGTTAAATTATTGTATCAATGTTAACTTGGTTGCGTCGTACTAAAACGTACGGGCAGTATCTAGAACTCTATATACACCATCCATACCTACATAAAAAATCTTGTCCATTACCTATACCACAAATCTATACCAAGTTCCAATAAATAGAACAAGTACATACTAAATACGGGGTGTTACATCCTCCCCCCCCCCGGAGAACATTCGTCCTCAAATGTTGGTGCAACTGTCCAACCAAAACAAGTTCAAGCCTAAGTTTATTATTCTTGTTATCACATAGTACTTATATATTGTACTTACTTGTTATTTCTCCAATTCAGCATTTTGGAATTGCTCCTTGTATTCGAATAAATGGGGGTACTTGGATTTCATCACTTCTTCAGCTTCCCATGTGATCTTTTCTACTGGTTGGTTTCTCCAAAGTACTTTTACAGAAGCTATTTCTTTATTCCTTAATTTCTTAAGTTGTTGATCCAGAAAAGTAATAGGTATTTATTCATAGGTAAGATCTTTCGTAACTTGTACATCTTTAGTAGGAGTAATATGAGATGGATCTCCAACACACTTTTGAAGCATTGAGACATGAAATATTGGATGAACTGTTGAGAACTCTTGGGGTAGATCTAACTCATAAGCAACTTGGCCAAACCTCTGAATAATCTTATATGGGCCTATATAATATGGACATAGTTTCTCCTTTTTAACAAATCTCATTACCCCTTTCAATGGTGACACCTTTAAGAATACCCAATCACCTATAGCAAACTCTATCCCCCTTATTCTAATATCTGCATATGACTTGTGTCAACTTTGGGATATTTCTAGCCATTTTTGAATCACTTTAACCATTTCCATAGCCTGATGAATAAGATCTGGCCTGAACAAGGCAACTTCACCCACTTTAAACCATCCAATTGGTGATCTACACTTTCTTCCATACAAAGCTTTATACGATTCCATTTTGATGCTTGAATAAAAGCTATTATTGTAGGCAAACTCGATGAGAGGTAAATGATCATCCCAACTACCTTTAAAGTCCAATACACAAGCTTGTAGCATATCTTTAAGTGTTTGAATAGTACATTCTTCTTGTCCCTCTATTTCAGGGTGAAAGCTATACTTTAATGCACTTGTGTTCCCAAATTTCTCTTAAAAGACTTCCAAAAGTTTGCAGTAAATTGAGCTCCCCTTTCTGATATAATTGAGATTGGTACTCCGTGTAGCCGAACTATCTCTTTGATATACAATTTTTCATACTCTTCAACTGTGTAAGTGGTCCTAACTGGTAGGAAGTGTTCTGATTTGGTAAGTCTATCAAATATTACCCATATGGAATCAAATTTTTGAGATGTACAAGGAAAACCAGTGACAAAATCCATGTTGATCATTTCCCACTTCCAGATTGGATGATCTATACATTACATATAACCCCCATAATTTTGGTGCTCTACTTTAACTCTTAGACAATTTGGACATTGGGCTATAAATTTTTAAATGTTCTTCTTTATGTCACCCCACCAATACACTTCTTTCAAATCATGATACATTTTAGTTGACCCCATATGGATGGAATACCTTCAATGATGTGCCTCTATCATAATTCTCTTCTTAGCCTATCTACATTAGGCACGCACAATCTATTTTGGCACCAAAGTACTCCCTCTTGCATAAGCTCAAATGCCTTTGTTGTACCACATTGTACATTCTCCTTAAGTTGTAATAGAATAGGATTTGCATACTACTTCTCTTTCACTTTAGCTACTAATGAAAATTATGCATAATAAGCCCCTTATCTAGAGTTTCAAGAAGTCAAACCCTAAAGTTGCCTAGTTGGTATAGATCTTTATTCATCCCTTGTCTTTCCCTAACTGTCCATAAGTTCTCACCATATACATATGACGTAACGCATCAGCTACTACATTTGCTCTTTCGAATGATACAAGATATCAACGTCAAAGTCTTTTAATAGTTCAAGCCACCTTCGCTATCTCAAATTTAGGTCATTCTGATTAAAGATATATTTCAAACTCTTATGGTCAGTATATATGTCAACATGAATCCCATACAAGTAATGGTGCCATATCTTTAAAGCAAATATAACTGTTGCTAGCTCAAGATCATGTGTAGGATAATTTTTCTAATGTATCCACAATTGTCTTGAGGAATATGTTATTACTTTACCATGCTTCATAAACACACTGTCTAAGCAAAATCTTGAAGCATCACAATATACTGCATACCCTTCTATGCCTTCAAGAAATACCAATATAGGTGTAGAAGTTAACTTATTCTTCAGATCTTGGAAACTCCTTTCACATGCGTCATTCCATTGTAACGTGGATGCTTTTTGTGTTAGCTTTGTTAAAGGTGAAGAAATTGAAGAATAACCTTCAACAAACCTTCTATAAAAACCTGCTAACCTAAGGAAACTACGAATCTCCATAGGCGTTGTAGGTCTTGGCCAATTCTTCACAACTTCTATCTTTTGAGTATCAACCTTTTTTCCTTCATTAGATGCAATATGACCCAAGAATATCAAAAATTTGCATATAACTTATGATCATGAAGAATTTGTAACACCTGTCGTAAGTGACTATCATGGTCCTTCTTTGATCTCAAATAAACCAGAATATCATTTATAAAGACTATCATGAACACATATTAGTTAGCCCTAAGGAATAACTAGAAACTCATAATGACCATACCGTGTTTAAAAGTCATCTTGGTTATATCATTTTGTTTGACCCTCACTTGGTGATAACCCAACCTCAAATCAATCTTTGAGAAACACTTGGCACCTTGTAATTAATCAAATAAATCATCAATTCTTGGAAGGGGATATTTATTATTAATAGTCACCTCATTCAGTTGCCATTATTCAATACACATTCTCAATTAGCCATCTTTCATATGCATAAATAACACTAGTGCTTCCTAAGGGGACATACTAGGCCTTATGAATTCTTTCTCTAGAAAGTCTTTTAATTACTTTTTCAACTCTATAATTCTGTCGGGCCATTTTATACGGAGGAATTGAGATTGGATAAGTACCTGGAATCACATCAATACCAAACTCTACATATCATTCTGGAGGCAAGCCTAGAACATCTTGAGGAAATACATTGGGAAATTTATTTACCACTGGAATAGTTTGAAGAGTTGGTGGCTCTGCATCTGTATCCTTCACTCTAACTAGATGATATATGTAATCCTTGGAAATCATCCTTTTTGACTTAAAATAAGAAATAAATCTACCTCTTGGCAAACCAATATTACCCATCTATTCAAGGACTGCCTCTCTTGGAAAATGGAAATACACCATCTTAGTTCAGAATCTAATGTGGCATAACAAGAAGACAACCAGTCCATGCCCATTATAACATCAAAATCTTCCATTTCTAACTCAACAATATCAACCATTGTATCAAGACCACAAATAGTTATTACACATTTTTGATACACTCTCCTAGCTATAATAGATTTACCAATCAGTGTAGACACTTCAAATGGCTTAACTAGTCATTTCGGTGTTCTTTTGAAATTTCCACCAACTAATAAAGTGACATATGATAATGTAGAACCTAGATCAATTAATGCATATGCATTATGTGAAAAGATGGACAATGTACCTATAACCACATCTTGAGAAGCCTCTAAATTTAGTCGATCTACTAGAGCATATATATGAGTCTGAACTCTGCTAGAGCTAGCTTCTCTTGTAGTACCTCTACCATGACCTATAGACTGTACAGCCCGACCTAAAGAAGGCACCGATGATGATGATGCAATAGCTGATCCAAGAGGTCGTGCCATACCACCCATGCCCCTTTGTGAGCATTCTCTCATTATATACCCCAATGTACCACACCAAAAGCATGCATTTGTCCCAAATTGATATGTACCCAAATGAAGCTTTCTATATTATTTACATGGATGCTGAGGAGGTCTTAATTGGCTCATAATCCCTTGATCTTGATACCTCGTTGCTCGTGAACTCTAACTCTTACTTCTTTCCCTAAATTAATTGCCCTTAGACTCTTAAAACTGAGGTGGACCACTACCTGCCGAATAAGAAGATAATGGCAAAGGCGTTCTATTAGAAAACGAAGGCCTAAACTCTCCTTAGGATGCCATAAACTTCCCCTAGATCTATCCCTCTTAGAATACCATATTCCTAATTTTTCTATTCTTCTTCTTTGCCTCTGATCCTCTATTTTTTATGCAAGGGCTTGTATCCTTTCTATATCCATGACTTTGTTCAAGGCAGCAATATACAATCTATAACAAGATCTGGATCAAATCTATCCACATATCGAAGAACTCTATCATCCATAATAGCTACTATATTAGAAGCATACCAAGCCAAATAGTTAAATAGGAGGTTGTACTCTCTCACGCTCATATTACCTTCGCAAAGATTCAAGAACTGATCTGCACGGGCCTCTTAAATCTCAAATGGAATGTAATGGACAAAAAATGCCTTTTTGAATACTTTCCAACTAGCTGAAGGTGCATCGATACCCCTAGATCATTTCCAGTCTTCATACCAAAATATATCTTCCCCTTTGTATCTATATACTGCTAGCTCAACTATCTCTTTACCCGATACATGCATGACATCTAGAGCCCTTTGGATTTGATCAATAAATTTATGTGGGTCTTTATTAAGATTAGAATAGGTGAATGTGGGAGGATCCAACTTAAGAAAATCATGTATCTGTAGGCTAGCTTCCCTATCTACACTACTAGAACCTATAGTTGGAATAGCTTGCCCTTGAGCTTTTCCAGCAACTATACGAGCTAGAAATTGCACAGCATTCCTTAGATCTTTCTCAGTAGCATTAATATGTGGTTCTGTGGATGTTGTTTTTCCCATCCTTAGCTTTTCTGGAGATGGGGGAGTAGAAAAGGTTTGTGATATAAACTGAGTTGTGGCCTTATTTTGATTAGCTTGCCTAGGTGGGGACTTGCTGGTCCCTTCTCCTGCAGTTACATCTACTTGCTTACCTGTAATCTTACTCCTTCTTATAACTGGTATCTTTACTATAATGAGAAGAAAAAAATTCAATGGTTAAATATGACTTCACCTATGACTTGGGCTCTATTGCACTATCTAAGATGTGAAGAAAAAAAGACAACCGCTAAATGTCCCATAGCCTCTTGTTTAGAGATGTGGTGTACAACATACCCATAAGCAAGACTTTATGTAGACACATCTTTGTAGTCTCCCTCGGACGACCTGCTCTAAAACCACTTTTGTCACGCCTCAATCTTATTAGGGTAGACAGGCACTCATAGCCGTAAAGGCCCGAGAACACCAACCTATGACCCTGTACATCTCATGCATGCAAATATGATAACTAAAGGTTTTGCCAAATATGATACAATGCATCAATAAGAACAACCATGTGGGCAAGCACAAAATTATATATACCAGACTTGGTCGTTGGGGCCACAACATCTAAGAGGTTAGGCTGCTGCAGTTGCACCAAATTATGGTTCCAATAGGTTCAGCTATGCAAGATATGGAGAAAGAAATTCCCATACTTGATCTCACTACGGACTCCTAAAGGAAAAAGAAGAAAAAAGGGGAAAAGAAAGGGAAGAATAAGAGAGAAGAGTCAGACAGTGAGGAATAAAGAAAAGAAAAAAAAATGGCAAAGAAAAAGGTGGAAAAGGAAGATTTGAAAAGGGCGAGATTAAAGTCTCTGTCCGATATGGAGAAATGGGAAGCAACCATCAGAGCTAGGGCTGTAGGTTCTTCATCTAGCCAGGCTCCTGCCACCGCAAAGTCGGATGCTCCGAGGGGTATTTTCAAGATATTCACTTTTTATCATATGTGAAATTGAATAAGCTTTCCATCGATATAAAATTCGCCCAAATCCAACACCTGGGCGGAGAGTTAGAGACTTTTTAGTGAGACAGTGTATCACATGAGCAATCAACGCATCGCGGAGTAGGCCAAAATGGCTTTCATCAAAATCCAGTGGGCCTCCGCGATTATGGCACGGTGCGCCAAAGCTCAAATTCAGAATTTGTCCTTTTTCCAGTGTCTTTCCAGGATACAACCGCATCGCACCAAACTTCCAGGTTACAAACAAAGTGGCAACGCAATAAGCTTTGTGTTGCGCCATCATGCAATTTCCCAGTCGTCAAATTCCAGTGACACGATGTGATAGCGCCGCGTCACGCCATGGGTCTAAACCAAGAAATTTCTCAGAATTTAAAAACGTATCCAAGGGTTAAAAGGGTCAATTTTCCACCGCTATATATAACCAATAACACTTGATTCATTCATATTTCACCCAAAATATAGGGGTTCTCTCAAGTTTCTCTCAAGAACAAGATAGGATTTTCAATTGGGGATTCAAATCCAAGACCAAAATTCAAGAATCTCTCCATCAATCTTCGTAGAATCAAGAACTAAGGTATGCATAGTGTTCATTGATGAACTCCTTTCATCTATGAAGCCCAAGAATCCATTTTTCTAAATTCAAGTTTATGGATTTTATTATGAATTTCATTATTGGGTGGCTCTTGTTCATATGGATAATGAGAAATTGAATTCTACTCCATGTTGGGTGATAAATTCTATGTGGGTTAAATTATTATTGATGTAGATTCGTGCAAGCCTATGAATAAATCCTTGAATGATGAAATTATAATTGAACCATAATGTTTATGTATTGTACAATGATTTTTACATGTACTATCCCTACAATCTGTTTTATTAAATGCCTAAATAAAGGAAAAATGCCTAAATAGCATGATTCCATGAAATCCCCACGTATGTTCAAGTTTATGCCTATCACACATTTGATGAAATGCTTCTATAAATGTAGTATGGACTATGGTGTTAGTTATATGTTCAACTAAGTTATGCTTGGTCAGTTTCCTTCCATCGAGTCCTGGGGTTAATTGTATCCAAAACATTAGCTATGTACCTAGAGCCAATGTCATGTTTTAATGTTACTCTCAGTCAAGCTATGAATCCTTAGACTTCAGAAAGTCTTATGACTCAGGAAATCTCCATGATCTCATGAACTCAGTCAGTTGTCAGATATCGGTTGTATTCTATCAGTCGATAAAATTTAGTAATTTAACCCATGTTCAATTCAGTAAATCATGTTCACAGTCTATTCATATGGGAGTAGGAATTAGCATCGAGTGAACCCAAGGATGGGAACACACACTATCAAATGAGGGTGTGATTCTTAGAAGTCATCCTTGTATTCCAGAACTATATAGCCAGCATAAGTTGACACATCAACACTATTACATGAGGGTTGATGAGGTGCATAAACACTGTCAAATGAGGGTCCCACCATTCTCTTAGGGGATACTATCAGATGAGGGTCACCCACAGCTTGTCCTTACCAGTGGCGGGGTATTGACACCATTCCAATTGGGGTTACAGATTGGACCCCAACTCAGCCATAATGGCATACCAGGGGCATGTCGGTTAGATAACTACTTCCTACAGTTTTAGTTATAGAATCAAGGCTGTCAGATATAGTCATTCAGTTTCAGTAATAGAACTCAAATAGTTTTACAAAACTCAAGACTGTCTAATAAAGTCAACTAAGAATAGTACGGAACTCAACTAGTTCTATTAGAAACTAGATGGTGACATGCAGTCACTCATTATCAGTTATTTCAGTTATATAGTTATCAGTATCCCATGTTATTAGTATTTAATTTCAGGACTGTCAGGTATAGTCAATCAAACCAGTTCTTTATATCAGAACTGTCAGAAATAGTCTTTCCCTTTATTAATAATATAACATCAGTTCCTCAGTACTCTATAGATTCAATTATTACGTATCCCAGTATTAGCACTCAGATATCAGTAAATCTATGTTATCAGAATTCATGAGTCAGTGTTATGATGAATTCAGTTACAGTCTTTTATTCATACATATATTCTTACATTCATGTTATTCAATCAGTTAGTATTGTTCATGGATATGAATCATTGCATTCAACCTACCTCACTTGCATACCAGTACATTCAAAGTACTAACACATTTGCGCTATTGTATTTTATACCATAGGTTTAGAAGCACGAGCTCCCGAGCATCCTTAGTAGATCAGACGTTTAGCATCCAGACTAGTAGTGAGTTCTCATCATTCGAGGATAGCATGATTATTTTATTACCATATTATTTCAGTAGTTCAGAGTTAGATGGGGACATGTCCAATCAACTCCATAGTTTTAGACAACTTAGAGGCTTTCAGACTACAATATATTTTTAGATAGTTTATTTTAATTTTTGGATATTTTTATACCCCATTTCAGACATTGTTCTATATTCAATATTATTTTAGTTTTGAACCTTATAGACATACAGCTTATATTCCACATATTTACAGTATATTTTTCAGTTCTCAGTTATAGATATCAGTCATGGGTTAGCTTGTGGTCCTTTCGGATCATGAGCACCGTGTAATATTTTGAGTACGAGATTTGGGGCATTACAGTATCATGGAGCTGAAAAGTACTCCAAATTTCCCTACACTTATGGTATCTTCGGTTCGTGCGGCTACAGACATCAGGGACTATTTAGGGGGTTACATTGGACCTATTTAAGCTATGGGTGGTTCTAGGATGGTTAAGTTTCACATACCCAGTTTAATGGTTTTAAATACATGCTAAATCGGACACTCTTTCCCAGCAAAGTTGTAAGTATATATATAAGTATGGTTTTGTCCATATGGTTGTTACACTTGGTATTGCTAGATTGTATTATTTTATCCTTATCCTATGTTCATGCTAGCATTCACCCGCAAACCCTTCTTATGGCGGTTGTGTCCCCATATGATGCAGGAACCAGCTACTTTACTTGTCCTGCTTAGTGATTATAAGATCCCGCAAAATCCTCTCATAGTTCGAGACTTAGAGCATGTTCAGTAAAGTGTTAATCTAGAACTAAAAGGTTGAGAAGTGTCTTCCCAAGTGAGAATTATTTTTTCATGTAGAGCATCGAATAAACTTTCCGTCGATACAAAATTTGCCTAAATCCGACACTCAGGAAAAGAGTTATAGCTATTTTAGTGAGACAGTGTGCCACCTAGCATATTAGCATGTCACGGATCCAGCCAATACGACAATCGTCAAAATCCAGTGAGCCTCTGTGATTATGGCTCATGGCGCCAAGGCTTAATTTTAGAATGGTCAATTTCAAGTGCACCAACGTGATTCCACCATGTCACGATGCCTTTCCAATTCGTAATGAAGGTGGCAATGCGATTTCCACTGTGTCACGCCATCAAGAAGTTTCCCGATTTTTCAATTTCCAGTAAGCTGGCATAATTATGGCGCATCACGTCAGCATGTAAAAATTGGATTTTTCAGTTTAATTCCAAAGGAGAAAACAGTTATTTTACTACCCTTATCTATACTCCTTAACATGGTATTTGGCCTCATTTTAACCTAAAAATACTAGTTTTCTCTCAAAGTTGTTCAAGAACAAGAGCTCGGATTTCAACAAAATCAAAACCCTTCTTTCTTCTTCAAGAAAAATAAAAAAAAATCAAGAATATCGCCAAGAACCTTCAAGAAAGAGTTTCCTAAGGTATGCAGATGTTTATTCTTGGATCCCTTTCATTCAAGAAGATCAAGAACCTTTTTCTAAATTTCAAAGATCTTATGTTTATGAGTTTTCATGATTTTTGTGCATTAAAATTGGAGTTCATGCTATTATTGAGTTTTAATTCATGTTTTGTTGATGAGGTTTCAAGCTTTGACCCTAGTATGTGATATTCATGTGATGTTCATAAAAAACCCTCTTCAAGTTACTTGTTAAGTGATGTGTTCATGTCAATTAGGTGTACAAATTGTTGAATAAGCAAAGCATGTTCTCCATATGTTTGATAAAAGGCTTATGTGAAGGAATTAGAGTCATTCCAGCATGTTGACTAGAAATTACCAATTGTGTGCAAGACCATGCATACCAAGTGTTTGTTGAAAAGACTTAGTGAATGAATTATGACATTATAGCATGAAATTCTCCAATTATGTGCTCTTTGATACATGCTAAGACTTTAATACAAGCTAAGTGTTTGATGTAAAATCTTGTTGAATGGAGTATGAGCCAATAGAATGTCTTCCTGTACAATCACATATTTATGATTCCCAAATACTTGAAGAGATGCTGTAGTGATTGTGATGGTGAATGAATTTCCATGGTCTTGATAATTCAAAAATAGTTATGCTTTACTTTTAAGTTATCGAGTCCTGGGGTATTTACACCTGATAATTTAGCTGCAGTCTAGAGCCAGTGTAAGTTTTCTCATTAATCTCAGTCAATCCATGAGTCTCAGAACTCAGTGACTTATAGAACTCTGTACTCTCAGATAGATACAAAACTTAAGTAATCTCAGTATTCTTTATAGTTTTAGTATCACTAGTTATCTAGCCTCAGCTTGGATCTAGTAGTATTCAAGTGTTCAGTTTTGACCTCTGTAGTAACCGAGTAATCTATTCAAAGCTCAGTGTCATTCAATCAGATAACTAGACTTAGTAGTATTCCATCAGATAAGGAACCAAGTGTATTCAGCTTAATTCAGTCTGATCATTTGAGAAACATGATCAGTATTAGATTCAGCTTAGTTTATGTTCAGTTAAGAATAAGTTCAGAGTCTTTCTATTATCAGTAGGAACTAGCAATGAGTGAGGTAAGAGATAGCAGCTACCAGTCAGAGAGGCAGAGTCGTTAGGAGAAATCCCTAAACTCCAGAACTGTGTAGCTAGCGCAGGATGCAGGAGTCACCCGTCAGGAAAGGATGGTCACCCGTCAGATAGGCTTTATTATTATATTTCCTTAGACTTGACTTATTCTAAGGGTCACCCATTAGATAGGCTAGATAGGAGAGGTCTTTACTCATGGTATGGTATTGACACCCTTCCAGTTGGGATTACAGGTTGGACCTCACCAGTTGAGATTCGGGAGATATCGGTTATGTGACTACTTCCCACAGTTCCAGTTTCAGTATCAATCTTCAAAAATTAGGACTGTCAAATATAGTCATCTATCTAAATGAGTAAATTAGATTGTTTCTTTGATTCATGGACCACCCGTCAGATAGGATTAGTCCCATATAAAGTTATTCAATATTAGATCTGGAGATCACCCGTCAGATAGGCTTGATCTCAGTCTTAGATTAAGTTTAGTATTCTTATTATCAGTTCTAGAGATCACCCATCAGATTGGCTTGATCTCAGTCACAGATTTAGTTGAGTATTCTTATTATCAGATCTAGAGATCATTTGTCAGATAGACTTGATCTCAGTCTTAGATTCAGTTGACTATTCTTGTTGTCAGATTCGGCCATGATCATTTCTTATCATTGATAGTAGATTTCAAAATCATCCACTAGATAGGTTTGATCTCCAATGCTGTCAGTCGAGAGTGGCAAAGCTTAAAATTTAGTCAATGATGTGAGTATATTTAGTCAATCCGCTTCAGTATCCTCAGATTCTGACATCACTCGCTCGATAAGACTGATCTCAACTCCAATACTCAGTTATCAGTATCATATGATTCTGTTGTTCAGTATCTCAGGAATTAGTAGTAAGTTCAGATGACAGTAAATCAGTATCCGAGTTTCAGTATTTTGAGTCATGATGATTTTGGTTATGGTTTGTGCATTTATGAATGTGTCCACATTCAGTACTCTCATGATTATTCAGGTAAGTAATTGTTCATGCATAAGCCCTTGCATTTACCCTTACTTTATCTTCATACTCAGTACATTCCCTTACTGACGCATTTGTGCTATGGTTTTTTATTTGACATCATAGGTTCAAACGCACGAGATCTAGAGTATCCTTAGCCGCTCAGTCCCAGTCAGCAGCAGTAGACATAGTAGTGAGTCCTCTTCTGTCGAAAATGATCCTTATTTTTTTATTATCGCATCAGACTTAATTTATTTTCAGTAGACAGAGTTAGTTGGGTACATATCCCATCAACTCCACAACTCAAATAGTTTAGAGGCTATTTGAATTGATGTATCAGTCTTTAGTTTTCAAATTTGAGTATTTTTAGATATTTTAAACCTTATGGCTAGTTTCCGCATTTATTATCTATATGTTATGCAGTGTCTAGGTGCAGATATCAGTAGAGGGTTAGCTTGTGGTCCTTCGGGATCATGAGCATCGTGTAACGACTAGGAGGTAGTCTTGAGTCATTGCAGTGACAAATTTAAGATCATCTATGGGATTGAAGTGGTGAGCTTCCATATCTAGAAAGTCTCCATTTTATATCATAGATGTCTTTACATACTTTAGTCATTTTATGGATATTAGTTTTGGCTATGGTTAGGGGCATGTCCCAATCGGATATTATTTTTCTTTTGGTTAGAAACTTGATGTGACTACTAGAGGTTAGAATAGGCAGTTTCAGTAGTGGTGTCATCCTTAGTACTAGTATTGGTTTTAGGGCTGATGTCATTTGACTGAATTTATGATTTTTCCATCCTTTTATGTTATGTAATGAACACGAACTTGGTTTTTATATTGGTTTGGTTAGGGTTGATGGTTGGAATGGATGGTTAGAATTGACTGGGTTTGTCATGGTTATAGACCTATCCCAGAGTCTGGAATCATAATAAATGATGTCTTGATTATACGTTTAAAATTTATCTAACTCAAGGTATGCATATTTGGAGAGTAGGTTGGGTAACGAGGGTAGTCCTCGGTCCTGGATAAACTTGGGATGCCCATTACAACATGGCCCTAGTCCAGGTCGTGTCCAGTTGGTATCAAAGCTTTCGGTTCATGGCCAATTAGGATTCCACAAAGACATGTCAAGTAGATTCTCTTTTAAAGGTGTGAAGCATACCACACCCATAAGGGATACACTACAAGGCATTTAGGAATATCTCTCTTTCTATGTATTCTATTTTCATGCTCGGAGTCTAAGTCCTGTAATCTTCTCTAATCTTGGTTTGTTCGTTTTTTAAATCATGACTCGATGATCTGAGATGCAAGGTAACTTATCCATCCCAACTGGAGACAATGTTGAAGGGACACGTACTACTCAAGGGATGCATACTCGGTCTAGGGTTCCTGTTGCTGATTATTCTAGAGTTTCACTGATTGTTACTAGTCCTTCACCGGGTTAGGTGACAAATGTGGAATTTTGTCAATCGATTTATGTTATTGCTCAGTTGGTTGTTGCTCAGGATGAGTGGGGTGACTCTGGTGTTTCATCTACTGAGGCCACCAGGGTTAGCTAGTTTATGAATATGAATCCTCTTACTTTTACTAGTTTGAAGGTATAGGAGGATCCTTAAAGTTTCTTGGATAAGATAGAGAAATTTTTTAGGGTAATGCAGGTTACAAATATGGAAGGGGTGAATTTTTCTTCTTATAAACTTAAAGATATGTCATACCAATAGTACGAATAGTGGGATCTGGTGAGAGGTGACGTTGACGAGTCAACTTTATAGTAGACTTTCTCTAATGTTTTTCTATATTACTTATTTACTCATGATTTGAGGGGAAAAAAGGTAGAAGAATTTATTGATATAAGGCAAGGGAAAATGTCGGTCAAGGAAAATGCATTGAAATTTCATAAACTGTCTAGGTATGCTCCAAAATTAGTGTCTTACATTAGGGTCAGGATGAGAAAGTTCACTTTTAGGATATCTCAGGATTTGATTATTAAAAGCAAGAATTCATTACTGATCAAGGATATGGACATTTCTAGGTCGGTGGTTCATATGCAACAGTTGGAGAATAAAAAGAGGAATCAACCTGAGTTTGGCAAAATACAGGGTAAGAAATTTAGGCTATTCGAATAGGGTGGTGCTCCTCAGTAAGGTGGTTGAGATGGTGATACGTGGCCAATAAAGAAGTAGGGAGTTTTGGCTCCTTCTCTACAGCTAGTGCTCCTTACCCAAAATAATTGAGTTATAGGCGTCAGAAGGGTGGTAATAATTTATGGGCATAGGGAGCCCAGTCTAAGGAGAGTATGGCTCAATCATCCTTATTATTCTCTCCTTATAGGTTCTATGGTAGGGGAAGGTATTTCAAATATGGTCAGTTAGGCCATATGCTCAAAAACTATCCTATTGGTGAGGGTACTTTGAGGGTGATCAAGGCTCGGTAGCTTCATCTTCTGATCCCGCACCAAAGGGTGTGACCTTTACACGTATTTCTTTTTCGAGTATCGGCACAGATTGGAATAGGTTATATCCTTTTACTACTCTGTAGTAATTTGAGTAATTACCTAATATTGTTCTAGTATGTTACAACTTTTATCTCGTGACATGTATTGTTTGCTTGATTCGGGTCCACTTTCTCTTATGTCACCCCATTTGTAGTTGTGTATTTTGGTTTTGATCCTGAGATTATTTATGTTCTTTTTTGTATTTCTACTATGATAGATGCCTCTGTGACTGCTAAAAGGGTTTATAGGGGTGTATGGTATCTGTTGGTAGAAGGAAGACTTTAGTGGATTTACTTGAACTTGATATATTGGATTTTGATTTTATCCCAGGGATGTATTGGTTACACTCTTCTTATGCGTCCTTGGATTGTAAAACCCGTAAGGTTTCCTTTAAGTTCCCTAGTGAACCAGTTATTGAGTTTGATGGTGGTTCCCAAGCTCTTCAGCGGAGGTTTATTTCATATATTAAAGATTAGAGGTTAATCACTAAAGGGAGTCTCTATCATTTGGTCTAGGTTAAAGATTCCAACTAAAAAGGTCTTTCTTAACATTTGAATTCGGTGGTGAATGATTTTCCTGAGGTCTTTCCAGATGATCTTTCGGGAGTTCCTCTAGATAGGGAGATTGAGTATGGTACATACTTGGTTTTGAATACTTGTATAATATATTTTCCTTCTTATAGAATGGCTATGGCTGCGTAGAGGGAACTCAAGGAGTAACATATGGATCTTTTGGATAAGGATTTAATCCATCCTAGTGTATTTCAGTGGGGTGCATCAATGTTATTCGTGCAAAAAAAGGATGGTTCCCTTAGGATGTGCATTGACTAACAACAATTAAATAATTTAATGTTTAAGAACAAGTATCCTCTCCCAATGATAGAAGACATGTTTGATTAGTTGTAAAGTGCAAAATTATTTTATAAGATAGATCTTTGGTCTATGTATCATTATCTTTTTATTAGGGAGGTAGACATCCCTAAAATATCTTCTCATACTTGATATGGGAACTTTGAATTCTTGGTGATGTCATTTGGTTTGACTAATGCCCCAATAATATTTATTGATTTAATGAACATGGTTTTTACGTATTTTCTGAATCTTTTTGTTATTGTTTTCATTGATGACATCTTGGTGTATTCTAGGAGTGAGGTAGATTTTCCCAATCACCTCTGTGTGGTGTGGCAGACCTTAAAAGAGTAGCAGTTGTATGCTAAATTCTCCAAGTGTGAGTTTTGGTTGAATGCTGTAACTTTTCTTGGTCATATTATTTCTAGTGAGGGGATCATGGTGGATCGACAAAATCTAGCGGTGGCTAAAAAGTGGCCTAGACCTACTACTCTAATCCATATTCGGAGCTTCTTTGGTATTGTTGGGTACTATAGGTGGTTCATGGAAAGTTTCTGGATGATAGCCGCCCCATTGACTAAGTTAACTTAGAAAAAAGGTAAAGATTTTGTTGTCGGATACTTGTGAGGGGAGTTTCAAGAAGCTGAATGAAAAGCTAACTTCGACTCTTATTTTGAATTTGCCTTAAGGTAATGAGGGTTTTGATGTTTGTTATAATGCATCCTGAGTGTTACATGATTGTATTTTGATACAGCATGGTAAGATGATTTCCTATGCTTTTAGGCAGTTGAAGGTGCATGAGAGGAATTATCCTACTCATGATTAGGAAATTTTAGTGGTTCTTTTTGCTTAAAAAATCTAGCGGTATTATTTATATAGAGTGCACATGGACATCTTTTTTGTTCATAAGAGTCTATAGTATGTGATCACTTAGAAGGAGCTTAATCTCATCTAGAGAAGATGGTTGGACCTTTTTAGGGAATTTGATATGAGTCTTCACACCCACTAGGATAAAGCTAATATGGTTGTTGATGCTCTAGCGGGTTGTCCATGGGGAGTTTAGCTCATGTGAATTAGGAAAGATAGCAGCTTGTGAAGGATATTCACCGTTTGTCTAATCTTGTAGTTTGGTTTTTCGGTTTTGAGAATGGTGGTGTAATGGTAAAGGTAGTGGTGCAATCATCACTTGGTGCAGAGATCAAGGAGAAACAAATGCTAGATCCTATCTTGGTGAAAATTAAGGTGATGCAGGTAGGAAAAAGATAATGGTATTTTAGATTAGTGGTGATGGAACATTACAGTACCAAGGAATGTTATATGTTACTGACATTGATCTGTTGCGAGAAATGGTATTGGTTAAGGCGAATAAATCACGCTATGTTGTTCATCCTTATTTGATAAAAATGTATCGTGATCTCAAGGAGATGTTTTAGTGGAATGGTATGAAGAAGGATGTGGCAAAATTTTATAGCCAAGTGTTTGGTGTGTCGATAAGTGAAAGAATAGCATATAAAGCCTGGTGGTTTGTATGATGAAATATGTTTTCCAAAATAGAAATGGGAAGTGATCAATATGTATTTCATTACTGGTCTTCCTTGGTCTCGAAAGCAATTTGATTTAGTTTGGGTAATAGTGGATAGGATGAAAAAGTTCGTTCACTTATTACTAGTGAGGACTAAATTTTTGGTCAATGACTATGCGAGGTTATATTTTCCTGGTATTGTGAAGATACATGGGGTACCAATTTCAGTTATGTCTGATCATGGTACATAGTTTTTATCTCACTTCTAACAGTCTTTTTAGAAAGGGTTAGGGACAAAGGTTAGTCTGAGTACAACTTTTCATCCATAGATGGATAGGCAAGCAAATAGGACTGTTAGAGACATACTTCGTGCGTGTGATTGATTATGGTGGAAATTAGGTTGAGCATCTAGCTTCGGTAGAGTTTTTTTACAACAATAGTTATAATTCTAGAATTGGGATGACCCTTTATGAGGCATTGTATGGTAGGAGATGTAGAACTCCTACTGGATGGTTCGAGCTTGGTGTGGCAGATATGTTTGGCCCAGATTTGGTTTAATAGGCTATGGAGAAGGTAAAAGTTATTCGAGATAGTCTTAAGGCTGTCTAAAGTCACCAAAAGTCCTATGTAGATATAAGGTGTAGAGACTTGAAGTTTTAGGGTGGAGATAGGGTATTCCTAATGGTATCTCCTATGAAGGGAATGATGTGTTTTAGTACAAAAGAAAAGCTCAATCCTTGGTATATAGGTCCTTATGTGGTCTTGTATAGGGTTTGTAATGTGGCTTATGAATTGGAGTTGCCTTCTCGTTTGATCTTCATTCATTCGATATTTAATGTCTCTATGTTGAGAAAGTGTCTTGGTGATCCTTCATAGGTTGTTTCTCTGGAAGAATTAGATATCTGGAATACTCTATCGTATGAGGAAATCTAAGTTAAGATTTTGTATTGGAAGGTTTGCCATTTGTGGACAAAGAATTTGGTCTCAATTAAGGCTCTATGGCAGAACCACCCGGTGAAAGATGCTACATGGGAAGCGAAAATGGATATTAAGTCCAAATATAAGCATCTATTTTCAACTCCAGATATTTATGTTGAAGGTATGTATTCTTGACCACATCTTTGTTTTCTAACTTAGTTAAAGGTTCAATTATTGTTTGATAATAAAAATGACTCTTGCTTGCATTTTATATACCTTGTTCATCATTCGGGGAGGAATTATCTTAGTGGGGGAGACTTAAACACCCTGGGTTTGTCCCTTAGAAAATTATTTGGATTTTTGGATTTTGGACACTATCCAACTTGTGGTTATAAGTCGTATGATGGGGTATTATTGGTATGCTCTTGTCGTATGCTGACCAGTGTTTTTGGAAGGTTTGATTGGTTTCTAGAATGGGTAAGACGTGGTGGGTACGAGTCATATGGTTGGTGATGGGTTTTATGGTTTGGAATTTCCCTTCACTTAATCTAAGACATAGTAACTTAACTTGGATCTGAGTATGAGAGGCTCACCATGAGCAGTATGTTAGGGTACGAGTCATAGCATTGATACATATGGTAGACAGTGTTCAAACTTTCTTTGATTTTATACTGCTAGGGATACATTTTAGGGGTACTGATCATATGGTTTGGGTACGACTTGGTTTAGGTAAGTCATATGTTTGGCAATGTTGGGTCCAAGGGGGAAACATAAGGTATGAGTGTTGGGTACCACTCGTATTGAAGGGTACAATAGGCATAGAATAGTCTATCATTCTGTGGGACTTTTAAGTATTTTAAGTTGGGGGTAATATGGAAATTTCCCCTCTTAACCTCTAAAGGCCCCACGACTTATATCACGATTCAGACGTCATTTACCCTATTATTCTAATCATAAACACTTAGAAACATTCTCAAATTCTTTGTAAGGCTCTTGGGTAAAAGAAGGCTAGGGTTTTATCTAAAGGATCAATTTGAGGCTTGTACCAGTGATTTCTCTGCATCATCTTCGTAATCTTAGACATGTACTCCTCCCTGACTCTTAGTTCCAACTAATGGCATGTTTTATACAATGTTTTCTTGGCATAATTACAGTGTGGTTTGGGGGTTTTCAAATATATGTTGGGGATTTGGTAATAAATACATGGTTATGGTTTTAAATGTTCTAGTTATGCATTTATATGCTTTAATGGTGGTTTGGGAAATTGGTTGTGTGGGAATTGTTAATTTTTAATTGGAATTGGTTTTGGAAACACTATGCCCCCAACATGTTTGATAAAATGCCTATGAGAATTCTTTTGTTATATTATTAGACATTTAATTGAAATACCGCATTGTATGGTTTGGTAATAGAACCTTAAATTGTATAAATGGTCTAAATGGTTTGGCAGGGCTAAATGGTAAGGTTAGGTGGTCATGGGTATGGTTAATTAAACTGTCTTTTGGGGTACAAAATAATTCCCCAAGTAAACAAGTTAATGAACAACTTGTGGGGTACCTAGGATTCCCCCAAGCAAACTTAATAATGGAACACTTATGAGGTACACGAGATTCCCCCAAGTTAACTTGATAATGTAATCTATGGGTACATGGGAATCCCTTTACATAAAAAGGTTGGCTAAGGATATTGTTAGCAAGATATAGTTAGTATGACGATACCACTACTCATAGCCTTGGATGGTAATGGTCTTAATTGGGCAATAATGGTTGTGTGTGATAGTTATCCATGAAGGTGCGAGTCCAATAGACAGACAGTGGGAACTCATGTTTCTTTACATGAGGGTTGGTCATAGCGACCCTATATAATACTATGAGGTACATGTGAATCCTCTAAGTAAACTGTAAATATATATCATAGAGAGCGAAGGGTACTCGGGAATCTCCTACTCTTATGGTATCTCTGATTCATGTGGCTACACACACCAGATCCTGTTCACGGGGTTACACTGGACCCATATATCCCATGGGTGGTTCTAGGATGGTTAAGCTACACATATTTAGGTTAATGTTTCTAAGTATATGCTAAACCCGTCTCCCTTTCCCGGTATGCTTGAATATATATGTATGGTTTTGCTCATATGGTTGATTTACTTTGTTTTATTGGCTCACATTATTTTAATCTAATTTTGAGTTCATACTAGTGTTTATCCGCTAACCTATCTTCATGCAACTCTATCCTCATGTGATGCACGAAACGCCCGTTCTACTCCTCCTTCTTTGTAATTGAATTTGGGATCAACTATTGTATGGAAATGGTAATCTTCCATATTTCAGAAGGCTCCATTTCATATCATGGATGGATTTACATACTTTGTTCATTTTATGGATATTGGTTTTGGCTATGGTTGAGGGCATGTCCTAACAAAATATTGTTTTTCTTTTGCTTTGATGCTTTTTGTAACTACTATGAGTTTGAATGGGCGGTGTCGGTAGTGGTGTTGGGGCTGATACTGTTTGACTGAATTTATGATTATTCCATCCTTTTATGTTAGTTATGGACAGGAACTTGGTTTTTATATTGGTTTGGTCATGGTTGTTTGTTGGTAATGGGTTGGACTTCTTTGGGTTGGTCACTGTCATAGACCTATCCTAGAGTCTGGAATCATAATAAACTCTATCTTCATTATATGTTCAAAATTTATCCGACTCATAGTGTGCATATTTAGATGTTAGGTTGGGTAACAGGGGTGGTACCCGATCCTAGATTGACTTGGATGCCCATTATGACAAGGCCCTATTTTGGGTCTTGTCAAAAACATAATAGGAGTATTTATAGACACTAAAGAATTATGTCTTAAATAAAAAAAGATAGCAAGGTCGGCACGGACGTATTTTTCACTCTTTTCCCCTTGCTCACTTTTAAACCCTATTATCCTATAAAAGTAACAGAAGTACATCATATCTATGTAAAAAGGCCTTTGACATATCAGTTTTCCTTATTTTAAGTGTCAAATGTGTCATAAAACCAGAACATATCATTATGTAATTAGCCATTCATGTAAAGCATGCTATGGGTTGGGAAATTAGTCAAGGGAATTTTATCTTGAGACTATTATGATTTTCGTATAGCCTATTTGGGGGCTTATATGTGTATTATTGTTGACTTAAGAGAATATATTTATTGTGATGGCTGTATGAGTGCTTTATTTGATATTATAAGCCTTGTTTGTGCATTAATTATCATTCTTATCATTGTGACGCCCATGGAGGACCTAAATTTATACTATAGACCTTAATTAAGTATTATTATCCTATACCATTATATCCATGTCTGAGAAAGAGACTTAAAATATTATTAGTGATGTCATATATAACTATTTGTTATAGTGGCACCATTCAGTGCCTTATATGACGAATTATTGAAATATTACATAGATTTGGAGCTCATTTATACCTATATTGTGAGCATTACATTCTTATATCATCCAAACATATTCATGAGATTGACAATGAAACACTTTATAAAACCCATAATGGAGGGATATGTCGGTAGATTTATTGAGATATAAGATAAAGATTGTGCGAGTATATGGGTTTTGAACCCCTATGGGTCCTGTCCTAGGAGATTTAGCTTTAAAGGCATATATGAGAGTCATGAAACAGCTTATATCATTATTATTTCACCATTATTTGATTACATTTCATAATTTGCACTTTTATTTACGTGTTTGTTACTATGTATTTAGCTTTTCTTATTTATTTAAGTGTAGTTATTCTAATATAGATATTATAGTTGTAGAATTTTAAGGAGATATGATGTAAGCTATTATTTTTGAACTTTTCTGTATGCATGTGGAAGCATGCTTATTGTATTCTTTACTTGTTTTTTTTTCTACTTTACTTTTTTGGCCTTTGATTTCTTCTAAGAATAATGACCATACTCATTTCTACTTTTATTCCCTTTTGATGTAGATTCCAAGTATGAGTGAATCCGATGAAGGCTAATTTGCACTATGAGAGATTGATTTTGAGGTTTGGTGAGCTCTATTATTTGAGGGAGATTACAAACCTCATCCTATCTTATTTATCTTTGTTTGTTATCTGGGATAGATTAATGTATTTTAGATTTGAATGTTGTATTAAATTCTCGTATTACATATGACACCAAGTTTTGGGGATAGATTGTATATGTATTATGACCAAACTCTATATTAGAAGTTTCATATTGATTTCATATATTTCCTATTTTGATCCTCTATTTTATTATAATTTTTTGCTAGAGCAGCCTATACCAAGTTTCTCTATCTATAGGATAAGCTAGAGAAGCCTATATCAAGCTTTATTTATTATTATTAAAAGGGTTATTAGACAACAAATCTTGGACCAGCAAAGGACCCTCAGGGTTTTCTACTACCTTAATGTTGTAGGATTTGTTTATTAGTATTTTGGTCTGTTTAGATAGTATCCATTCGATAGGTATTTCACCAAGTGTACTAATGCAAGATTCTAGATCCGTTTCTAGTTATTTGTTCAATGTTTAGAAGTCCCAAAGTCATTTAATTCACACTAAGTACAAGTAACATGGCCATTTGAAGACCCCAAGATTTTGAACATTTTATTTTTGTCCTTCCAGAGTTTGAAACATTGAATTATTAGTTGAAATATATTTAGGGATGGTAAAAGGGTCATTTGGGAGAGTTTTGCAATTTTGAAAGGGGTTCGGGGAGTTTTTGGACCACGGAGGCAAGATGACTCAAAGATTTGGACGTCTAATGGAGACTGTCACTCCGCGATAAATGGCGTGTCATGGAGGTTAGTCTCTATGATACATGTCGTTTCATGAAGCCTAGTCTCCGCGATAACCTCCGTGCCATAGAGGCTGTGAAATCTTGAAACATCATTTAAAGGTTCAATGGGCATTTTGACCTTTTCTTCCTCACCCTAAACACCCAATTGATGTCTTAAAACCAAATAGGGACATTAATTGCCCCATTATCCGTCATTTAATGATACTCAAAATCATCCCATGCTTAAAAACATAAAAGTCATAGCTTTTCCCAAGAATTCACCATTCAAGGTCCCAACTCCGAGTTTTTGTCAAGTATTCAAGAAACTCGGTTATGTTGGATATTCATCAATGGGATTCCGTCCACCTATTGAGCCCTAAGAACCCTTCGTTTTACATGTATAAATCCTTTTCCCTATTTCTTAAAATTTCAATGTTAAGTATGAAATTATTCAAATTGTTCTTAATTGTTTTGAAAAAAAAACATGACTTTGTTTTACCCCATGTGGATTTTACTCTTACATGATTTATAATCTCTGACACCGATATCATGTTCAATTGATACAATGGTAGTTTCTCAAGTTATGAAATAAACATGTGATCATGTTTTTCTAATAAGTTTAACATATCCCTATACTCATAATCATGAATTTCATCAGTTTAGTAAAATATACTATGCTTTGAGGTTTATGAATCATGAATTCCCTTATAGGGTTTTAAATGTTGTTATTGTATTTAATGTATTATCCAGTGCTAGAGGGTTATGAACACCCGATCCCGGTACCTATATGTTTACACGTGTTTCATATTTTCAAGTTTCAAGTCAGTTAGATCATGATTTTATCATCATATTCAGATAATCATATTCATGTTGAGAAATTATAAGTTGTGAGTCCAGTTAACTTAAATCAGTGCAAGTGTCAATTCAATTGGGATTAAGATTCAACACCGACTGAACAAGGATGAAGGATCACCCACCAGTAGAGGACTGAGTCCTTTAGTATAAGTGCCTAAGCTCCATTACTATATAGCCAACGTAGGTTATGAGTTGTCACCCTATAGTAGAGGACATACACTCTCTTACACTTTGTTCAGATGGTGTTTTATCGTTGTTTCATAATGTATTGTACTGTATGGTATGGTATTGTACAATACAGTACAATATAATATTTGGATGGACTTTATCATTCATTTTTCTTTAATAACAATTTTACTTTTTGGTATTGTATCGTAACTGATAAATTTACTAAGATGCCCTTAATTATTATAAATTTTAAATTTATTAATAATTGTTAATAAAATAACTTTTTTCTACTAATTTGTCACATATTTCGTTATGTAAATATATTAAGTTATTAAATTCATATAAATTTTAACAAAAGTAATATAAAAGTAGATCAAAATAAATGTAATCGGATTCATTTTTTATAGAAAAAAAATTCATTTCCTTTTAGTGTTTTGAAATGTGATGATCAACGACAAGTACAAAGTTTGAATGGATTTTTTGTCTATCTATGGAAGTATTCAGTATGAAAAACAAAAAAAGAATGGATGAAAACAAATGGTTTATTACTTATTTTCTTGTGTTCATTATGCAAATAGAAAATTATTTTCTAAACCTATTTGTATATGTTTAAGACAAAACAATGAGAATGAATAGACTAAGGGGGTGGGGCAAGAAAAATTATGAACTTTATGTTCAAATGAATAATTGGGGTGCAGTAGTGGAGTGGGGGATCGAGGGTAGGGGTCAAGTTGGGGTAAGATATTTTTTTAAAATAAATTAAAAATATTTTTATATTTTATGGGTGGGTGTATTGGGAAGCGTGTGGCTAGTAGGAAGTGGTGATGGGGTAAATTTTTTTAAAACTTTTTAAAAAGTAAAAAAATTAATTCGGGAGAAGGGATAGTAAGTGGAAGGGTGAGGGGGGAGGGTGGGTGGGGTAAGAAATTTTTTTGAAATTTTCTTTAAAAGAATTTTTTTAAAAAAAAATTAGGGTGGGGATTCGGTAAGGGGTGGGGTCAGATCAGAGTAGGGGGTGTGATAAAAAAAAATTTAAAAATTTTAAAAAAGAAATTTAAATAATATTTTTTTTATGGGATAGGGTCGGGTTGGGTGGGAGGAATGGTGGTAGGGTAGAAGGTGGAGTTAAATAATATAAGGTAAAGGATGAAATATGATTATATAAGATTAAATAAGGGCTTAATTTAAGAAAATAAGCAAACCATAGGATACAACCAAATCAGTGTTTCAATAAAGTGTGGGTTTTCATGGTTATCAAACCATGAAATTAAACCATACCATGCAATACATTTTAAGAAATAATGAAAACAAAAATGGTTCCTATAGTAACCATACCATACCATACCATACCTTGAAAAACCACCATCCAAATAGTGTGTCAGGGGTCACCCATCAGTAGAGGACTGACACCTTAGTCCTTCTGGACATCATCCTTATGGATCCACTTCATCAGACATGTGTTAGTACCCGTTGCATGGTACTGATTCACTTTCAACAGGGGTTATAAGTTTGACCCCAATTAGCTCAGATTGGGTCATTTAGGTTAAATAATAGCTCCCACAGTCTCAGTTTAGTATTCAGAGTATGTCAACTCAGGTTTGCATGACCAGGTGTATAGATATCAGTTATTCAGTTTATCAGTTATTCAGCTATCAATTATTCATTTATTTATATTATTTCAATACATTTTTATTCTTGGTATTACATTCATTTTAAATGTCCATGCACTCATGCTTAGTACTTATATGTATTCCAATTATTCCCTATCACACATACCAATACATTCAAAGTACTGAACGTATACTTTCTTTTGTGCTATGTTGTCTTATAACATAGGTTTGGACACTCAGTTCTCTGATTGCCTTTAGTTAGCTCTGTACTACTAAGCAGCATTTGTGGTTAGTTCTTATCCATCGAGGACATGTATTTGCAGTTATTTTTAGTATTTTGTTTATTTCAGTCAGTCGGAGTTAGGTTGGGCACTGTCCCATCAACTCCTCATATCTTAAAGGCTTTCCGATATTCAAATATTCAGACAGTCAAACATGTTTTCAATTTTATTACCAGTTTCAGACACGTTAAGTATTATTTTAGTAGTATATCTTTATACTATTTGATCAATTTAACTACTGCATATGATGTTATATTATTATTTTATTTAGTTTTCATAGAAGGTACTAGATCATCGGTTAGCTTGGGGTAACTTATGACCTTAAGCACCATTTATATCTAAAGGGTAGTCTCAGCTCATGACAAAACTTTGTATTAGAGCCTGAAGTTTTAAAGTGTCCTAGGTGTATGAAAGCCAAATTGAGTAGAGTCTTTTGCATGGGTGTGAAGTTCTTCACACTAATGGCTGAGAGGATACGAGACGTTTTAGAAAAAATTCCCTTCTTTCAGTATTCAATTCGTGTGAAAGAGCATGATATCTATTGAATTCCCTATTCTAACTCGTCCTTTATCCGTTTATATAAAATACCGCCAATAAGAAATAAAAGAAGGAGGAACGGGGATCATCCCGCACTACCACTTACTCAGGAATACCCTCTGAAAGAACATATTTCCTATTCTAAATTAAAGACCACT
Organism: Capsicum pubescens; assembly: GCA_030864215.1. NCBI lineage: Eukaryota > Viridiplantae > Streptophyta > Magnoliopsida > Solanales > Solanaceae > Capsicum > Capsicum pubescens. Next base: position 143,957,466 of record CM061547.1, read on the forward strand.
TTTACTATTTTTGTGCACAATGTGTATGCTAAGAATAACTAGCAAGTTGTTTCCCCAGCCAATTCAGTAGTGAGTACTGTAGCATCTTTGATTCAAGACTCTACTAGAATAAATCCTCCATTATTTTCTGGATCCATATCTGAGGAGGATCAATAGGAGTTTTTGGATGGGGTGTTGAAAGTGACCGATATCATGGGTTTTATTCTAGTGAGGGTGTTGATTTGGCTGCTTACAAATTTCAAGGAGTAGATCATACTTGGTTCAATAAATGGAAGGAAGACAAAGAGGTTAGGCAGGGCCAATAGAGTGGGAGGAGTTTACTATGGTCTTCTTAGACAGGCTTACCCACTTGAGTTGAGAGAGGCCAAATGCTTGAGTTTATAAATTTGAAGCAGGGTAACATGTGTGTGAAGCAGTAGTTACTCAAGTTTACCTAGTTTACGAGGTATGCTCTGACTATGGTGGCTAATTCTAAGACCAGAATGAGTAAGTTAGTGTCTTGGGTTTCAAAGGATATGGTTAAGGAATTTATAACAACTATGTTGGTTAAGGAGATGTACTTTTAAAGATTCATGGTCTATGCTCGACAGATTGAGGAATATAATCTCAAAGAAAAGGAACGAAAGAATAAGAGGTCTAGAATAGGTAGCTTCAACTTCTCACAACAAAGGTCTGATGATGGGAATCATTCTCAATTCAGCAAAAATCTTTTATCTCTAGCCCCATCTTCAGCTAGTGGGCCAGTGCGTATATTCAAGCAGGACGATAAGGATAGAGTGTCAGGATCTAAGTCCTAGCATAGAATGAATGGTGGTCATACTAATTTTCTTTGCATGACATTTGTTAGAAACCATTAGGGAGAGTGTTCGGTAGGCAGGGAAGTATGTTATGGATGTGGCAAGCCAGGCCATGATATTAGGGATTGCCCAACAGTTGCCTAGAACAGAAAAGATTCTCGTTAGCATAGTCAGTCTAAATTTTCATCTGCTCTAGCAGGTCGCCTGACTCAACAAATTTATGCTCCCCAGACTTGACAAAATCAGGACAGTTCTCTTGATGTTATTACGGGTACATTACAAGTCTATCATCTTTATGTTTATGCATTGTTAGTCGCTGGATCTTTTCTTTCTTTTTTTAGTCCCTATATAGTAGTATACTTCATTGTCAGCCTCGAAAAACTAATAGAACCATTCTATGTGACTGCCTAGTGGGTAGTTCTATTACATCCAGATGTGTATGTAGATATTGCTCGATCATAGTCTGTCAAAAAGTCACTTCAGTTGATCCTGTGGAGTTAGAGATGACAAATTTTTATGTCATTCTCGGCATGGATTGGATCCACTCGTTTTATGCCTAAGTTGACTATAGAAACAGAATAGTCCAGTTCTAGTTTCCTAATGAGCCTGTTGTTGAATAAAGCAGTAGTAATGTAGTACTTATAAGTCGATTTGTCTCCTACCTTAAGGGAATAAATATGATTTCCAAGGTATGTATTTACCATCTCATTAGAGTCAAAAACCCAAATTCTAAAACTCTGAGTCTTGAGTCAGTTCCCATGGTGAATGAGTTTTCAGAAATATTCCTTGAAGATTATCTCAGAGTTTGTCATGAGAGGGAAATTAACCTTAGAATAGATCTCCTTCCAGGTACCCATCTTATCTCAATTTCACCTTATAGAATGGATTTATCTAAGATTAAGGAATTAAACGATTAGTTGAATGACCTCCGAGATAAGGGTTTCATCAGGCCTAGTGTTTCTCTATGGGGTGCTCTAGTTTTATTAGTGCGCAAGAAAGATGGCTCCCTCAGAATGTGCATTAACTGCCATCAGTTGAAAAAAGTCCCAATAAAGAATATGTATCCTCTCCCTAGGATTGATGACTTATTTTACCAACTTAAGAGTGCAAGCTATTTCTCTAATATAGACCTCAGATCGGAAATCATCAGCTTAGAGTAAGGGAATGTAATATCTCAAAGATAGCCTTCAGAACTCGGTATGTTCTCTTCAAATTTCTAGTTATGACTTTTTATAATGAATGCTAATGAAGCTTTTATGGACTTGATGGCATCCTCATCTATTCTTGTAGTGAAGTTGATAATATAGAACATTTGACAATAGAATTGAAAACACTTCAGGTTCACTAGTTATTTTCTAAGTTCAGCAAGTGTGAATTCTGGTTGAGATTAGTAGTTTTCCTTGGTCATATCATTTTCGGTGATGGCATTCGAGTTGACCCGTAAAATAATGATGAAGTAAGAAACTAGCCTTGACCTAGCTATCAGGAGTTTCATGGGTTTAGCTAGTTACTTCAGACGGGTTTCCGAAGAATTTTCATCTATTTCTTCTCCTTTGTTTTGACTGACTTAGTAGAAAGTCAAATTTCAGTCGTTAGATTCCTACGAGAAGAGATTTCAAGAGTTAAATACTCGACTCACTTCTTCTCTAGTATTGACTTTACCAAAAGGTTCAAATGGGTTTGCAGTCTTTGGTTATACTTTTTAAGTGGTTCATGGTTGTGTATTGATGCATCGAGGAAAGGTCATAGCATGTGCCTCTAGACAGCGTAAACCTTAGAAGAATAATTTTCCAACCCATGATCTTGAGTTGGAAACAATTGTGTTTTCCATAAAGATTTGGAGGCATTACCTTCACGGGGTTCATATTCATGTGTTCATGGATCATAAGAGTTTACTGTATATGTTCACTCAAAAGGATCTCAATCTTCATTAGAGAAGGTGGATTGAATTGCTGAAATATTATAATATGAGTTTGTTGTATCACCCAGGTAGGGATAATATAGTAGGCGATGATCTTGTTAGAACATTTATGGGAAGTGTTACACATGTCGAAGAGTATAAGAAAGAGTGAGTTCGTGAGGTTAATCAACTTGCAAGATTAGGTGTTCGGCTGGTTGATTTGGCCGTAGGTAATATATGGGTTCATAATGGCTCGGTATCTTAATTGGTGGCCGAAGTGAAAGAAATTCAAGACAAATCCTATTTTGGTCGGTTGAAGGAGACGTTTCTAGATCATAAGGTTAAGGTTTTCTCCCAAGGGAGATATGGTGTGCTTTATTGTCAGGGCAGGTTATGTGTTCCAAGTATGGTTGGTTTGGGATAGTGAATATTTGCAGAGGCACATGGTGCGCAATATTCTATTTACCCAGGAGCCCCTAAGATGTACCGTGATTTGTGGTAAATCTATTAATGAAATGGTATGAAGAAAGATATAGAAAAATTTGTGGATAAATGTTTGAATTGTCAGCAGAATAAGGTTGAACACCAAAGGCCTTGCGGTACACTATAGGAGTTCATCATACCCATAAGGAAGTGGGAAGTGGTGAACATGGATTTTGTGATAGGTTTTACCTCGTATGCGTCGTTAGCATGATTCAATTTGGGTCATTGTAGATAGAATGACCAAGTCAACCCTTTTCTTACCTGTTCATACTTTGTATTCAGCTGAGAATTATGCTAGAATCTATCTCAGGGAGTTGGTAAAGTTGCATGGGGTTCATTGACAATTATTTCAATTAGAGGTACTTAGTTTCCCTTTCATTTTTGAAGGCTTTTCACAAGTGTCTTGGTACCCATGTGTCACAACCCAAAAATGAGGGTCATGATGACACTTGTTGCGACGTACCTTGACAAGTAAGCCTATCACCTAAACTGATACAAAAAGAGGAAAAGGCAGAAATTTCCCAAGGTAAGGCTTCTAGAACAAAGCCGAACCGTAAAGTAATAATAACAATCCGGAAAAGGCTATCCAAAATACCGATCATGCCAAAAACCAGGCATCATTATTGTAAGAACTACTAATATAATTCAAGATTTAATACATTAGAAAAAATACCCACAGAGGAATAATATCTATATCCAAATAATAATAAAGACATAACTACTATAGAAAGATGAAGGTGAACTTCGGACGCATGAATGTCCAACTGCTACCTTAAAAGCTCCAACAATCACCCGAGTCAATCTAGTTGAGGCACACTCGATCTAGGACCTACACCGAAAATGTACACTAGGCATGATTATTGTCCACTTGTACTCAGTAGGTATCATCGGCCGACCAAGCAAAGTAGTAAGTAAATCATACTAATTATACACTAAGGGCACGTTACCTGTAATCAGAAAATATCCTATATCGGTAGCCCACACCGCTTACCCTAATAGTTTCAATATATCACATATAATGCAACATCACAACAAGATAGAACACAAGTATGTATTTTATCACATATAAGTACAACAACAGGGAACATGCATATACAAGATAATCACACACAAGTAAAGAAGAAAATACAATTACATAAATGGCAAGTTAAAATGCCAATACAACACAATATATATAAAATAAAGTACGTTCAATGTATATGATGATGATGATGATCATGATGCATGAGGTAGTTACGCAACCTTCGAGATCATCGAAAAATCCTCGTATAAACCTACAGAGGCAAGTCTCCAAACACAGGACCCATGAAGGGTTCGTCAATCCATATACAATCCATATATCTCTTTTTTGGAACATTCCTAGAAATTTTTTTATAAGGTATCACAATATTTCCTCCTTGGCACATCCCTCGAGGAGGATTTTAAAAAGATGTTGTCAGTGTTTGTCAGATGTTTCCAAAGTGGTACCAATGTATCCTGAATAAGTATTATATGAGGATGTAATGCTCACAACCAATCACAATGAGTATTTTCGCAACTAACCACAATGATATATTTCCACAACCATGTAAGACAATGTCCACTCATTATTTCAACTTCATCCATGAATTTCCACATGTCTCATATGCAAAATAATGTTTGAATATAATCACAATACACCAATGGTACCATATTAAGAATCTTAACAATACAATACAATTATTCACATGTATTCAAGGCTAGTAATATCACATAGGACCCCACACGGTCACACATATCACATAATAACTCAATTTTTTATAATTGCATCACATATAGGATCCCACACGGGCACAACAAATAAATAACAAATATTTCCTGGCTGGTTTCCACCCTTAAAATGCATTTTGTATCATCATTTACTACCAAGACCAGTATGAAAGAGTTTAGCCATAACCTACATCAAAAACCAAAATCGATTTGCTACACTTCAAACCCAAGACCTTACTTTTAAATAAAAATCTCGAACTCTACTAAGAACATCAAATATTTAATCTTCGCATCAAAACATAACCAACAACACCTATATTGACTACTTTTGGTTCGGGGTCAAAACAGACCCCCAGAACAGGTTTTCGAAAAAGAAGAGCAGAATTAGAACATTACTTCAAAAACATGTTCCCATAAATTTAGGAATCTACAACTGAAAACCCAAGTCGAATTGAGTCAAAATGAGGTTCAAATTGAAGAAAACCCATTTTTAAGCTTTACCGGGTAAAAATCGTTGAAATCCCTATTAAAATCAAGAATCAAAGTTGTTTTAAGGATTAAATTAATGAAAACCTAGTAATCATAAGGTAAAATTTTATTCATGTGAAAAGAAGTGAAATTGAGGTTTAAATTCAAGCCCTAAGATTTTTTGTTTTTTTAAAAAATTAATGAAGAAATTACAAAGAAAAGGGTGAATGTATACCTTAAATCTGTAATAAAATCAAGAAATGAGTGTTAATCTAGCTTTCCAAGGACTCTCAAACTTTAAATTTAAGCTCTCACACTATTTTAGGGTTCAACTCCCTTGAGGAAAGATGAAAATGAGCTAAATGCATCAAAAAGAGGTGAAAATATGCAATATATAACAGATTTTCTACAATAACAACTTTTTTGGTCGATCGAACTTCGATGCGGTGTCGGAGATTCGTTCGGAGTTTGATACATGAAAACGAATGATGCAAAAATACTAAATTTGATGTTCTGGATGCGATAGAGATATTATATTTTCAAAAAAAAAATCATTTTCACAAAGTTAACCCTTGAAATCCGAACTCATAATTTTTCAAACTGAGGGTCGAAATTAGATTTAAAAGCCATAAAATCATACCAAACATGATAAAACCCTACAATCAACATTTCATATCATATGGAGAAGTCATATTTTCTCTCTGATATTGTTTCTACCAAATATGGGTCCCACACCCATGTTTCTAATTTTTCAACTTTTCGATGAATTGGTCAAAATGAGATCGGGTGCAGCGGGATCCAAACCAAAGGTATACCTAGCCTAAAATCGATATTTTAGAGTTGTTGGCACTATCCATTTTTTCATCCGTCCCACGGATCAAAAGATATTCACAGAAATTGAAAATAAGTCTTTCGAAGCCATCAAAAACCACATTATTGAATAAATGATACAAAAATACATCAGAAATCCTATAAATCACTCCCATGCCCCAGATATACTATTATGAAACTATGGGGAGGGGTAAATTATTCAAATCATACAAAATAATTTTTTTTACATATTTCATCAAATTTTTAGGTCGTTACACCAAGTTTATCACAGTACGACATTTCATCCTCAGACAGATGGTCAGGAAGATTGGACCATTTAGACATTAGAAAATATGTTGAGGGCTTGTGTTATTGACTTCAAGGGTGTTTGGGATGACCACTTACCTTTGATTGAGTTTGCCTACATTAATAACTATATTTCTAGTATTCAGATGGCTTCATTTGAGGCTCACTATGAAAGGAGATATAGATCCCCTATTACTTGGTTTGAAGTAGGTAAGGATGATTTTATAGGGCCAAATTCAGTGCATGAGATGATTGATAAGGTTCAGTTGATTTGGGCAAGGTTCAAGAGATCCTAGAGCCAACAGAAATCTTATGTTTATTTAAAAAGAAGAGATCATGAGCTTGATGTTGTTGACTTGGTTTATTTGAAAAATTTTCCCATGAAAGGGGAAAAGAGGTTTGATAATAAAGGGAAACTCATTCCCCGCTATGTTGGCCCATATAGGATTTTGAGCCATTTTTGGAAGGTATCTTATGAGTTAGAGTTGCCTACAAATTTTGCATTAGTGCATCAAGTGTTTTGTGTTTCTTTACAAAAGAAATGCTTTGGTGACCCATCTTTTTATGTTCCTCTTGAGAGTGTCGGTGTGAAATATAGCCTTCCAATGAAGAAGTCACAGTTGAGATCCTTGATCGTCAGATTCGTAGGATATTAAATAAAGAAGTTTCCTTGGTTAAGGTTATATTTTGAAATCAGTCCGTTGAGGGAACTACTTGGGAAGAAAAAGAAGATCTGCAAACCAAGTATCCATATATTTTGTCGTTAAATTCAAATTTATCTTGAGGTAATGGTTTTCCCTAAATTTACTCTCTCATTTTCAATCTCAACTATCGAAACATCCTCATGTCTTAGCATGTATTCATGAATTCTGTTCAGCCTTTGCATCATATTTCACAATCAGTTTCTTAATCATGATTCTTCTCATAAGTATTCAATGCATGATCTTAGTCTTCTTAAACTCTTAGTTCAGACAATTTTTTTAAAACGTAAGGGTGTTTCACCACACTATGAGGGACAAGGTCCCTTAGAGTAAGACACAAGTAATATACCGTAAAGAACTGAGAAACTAAAACCTTATAGTAAAGTAAAGAACACAATTATTTAACATGGAAAACTCCTTGATCAAGGAAGAAAAAACACGACTTGCCCTCACAAGTAGTCAACAATCCACTATAATAAAACTCTTGATTACATACTCAATTGGAACCTAACTCTAGGCTCACCTAGTTTGTAACAACTCTATTACAAACTTACCTTGATAACTCTGCCAAGAACTCACCTTGATATTGATTAACTCTAACCAATATCAAATTCAGGTAACTCTATTTAAGCAATATCAAGAACACAAAGAAAGAATTACTCTTATAACATGAGTAATTCAATTACAGACAATGACTTGACTCAAGAACACTTATTCTTTCATTACATACATAATTTAAGAACTTGAGCAATGTTGCAAAGTTGAGTTTTTGCCTATTTCACTCTTGTATATTCTAATTTGCAAAAATTCACAAATTTAGAAGTATTATTTAATATTTATAGTGAAATAATGATTAGGGAAAAAATCTAATTGAGCTAGGTGTCCTGAATGGTACATATCTCACATGTGCAGTTTGTTATACTAGATGACAAAACCTTTCATATTTTCATTCAAAAAAGAAATAGTTGTGCATGCTATATGATAGTTGTATATTTCCATGAATACCTAAGTACCTGGTCTCTTGTTGTTAGCTGATAATCATCAAACAGGATATATAAATTTACCCCTTTTTTGATTATGACAAACCATAAAACTTTACCACAGAACTTGGAGAATCAAACTCAGTCACCTAACTCAGTCAGAGTGATTACCACTACTATTAGTGAATGTTCCCCCTATCCCTAGGCATATTGATTCCCCTTTTCAACATATAACGATGCATCATAGGGACCTGGTCCCGTGTTGCCAATTCAACCTATCACATACACCATCAACATTCAACATTTTCCCGTTGTCAATATTCCATCATACTTCACCAACAATTAATGCATATATATATGGTACCCTGTTCCCTACCACATGAATTTAGGATCCCCTTTTTGGCCCCATTGAAAAGTGATAATAGTAAGCCAAGAGAAAAATAAGCAAAAGTTTGTTAACTCATAGCCACTAGGCAACACTAACATGAATTTAAAATAAGAAAGAGACATATGAGACACAAATAAAGGATTGATTCATAAGATATAGGTTAAATTCCATTACATTGTACAAAGAACATAAAATATCTGACTTTATATAGCCATACAGGGAACAAGGATAGGAAACAGACACAAGGAAGACTAAAGAATAAGAGACACGAGTCTTAGGTATAAAGAGGTTTAAGGGATAAATTTTATAAAAGCATCTCTATTCTTGCACTTGTAGCATTATAAGAATCCAACAGCTATTTAGTTAGGTCCTTCACTTCACCATTCAGACACTTGACCTTATCATTAAGTGCTGAAATTTCTTTCTTCAAATCTAGATTTTCTGCATGGTGCTTCATTAGCTCCTGGTTTCTCTAACGATAGTAGTTTAACTTTCAATTTCAAAGTAAGGATTTTAGCATCCTTAGAAGCCATAAAAACTCTCATTTTCTCCAATTCTTTGCCCAACATCTATTGAACTTCCAACAATTTCGATACATGGGACATGGTCCTACTTTTTTCTTCTACACACTTATTTTCAACCAAGGTAGTTAGAGTAAACATTTGTTTTGTTTTTCCTGGATTCCGTTTGCACAGACTACCCTAAAGTAATCAAAAACCATATTCAAGAAGTATCCATAAGGCATACCATGCCTTTCATCCTTTTCATAAATACGTTTTATTTATATGCCAAATCATTAGGGCAGACAGATTTATCAACTTAAACTTGCTTAGGCAATCCATTATCTAAAAGTGTACACTAGAGGAAATTGTTCTTTTCTCATAACTTTGCAACATTACTTTGTTTACAAACTCAAACACTAATTGGAATTCTCCCTTGAGAAACTTATTCCTTACTCAAGAAATAGAAGTTCCTCCAACCTTTGAGGAAAATATCATAAATTTAGTTGAGGACTGTTGCATTGAAACAGTCCTCACACCCATAATGGGAATATACAAAATCTTCTCAAGAGTTTCTTCATCAAACTTAATTTTTATTCATTGTACGATTGAAGGCAGACTTTCTCCATCTTTTGAAAATTTGATAGTGTAGAAAAACTATCTTACTTTATCTTCATATGCTGAGTGAAATTTTCCCTCTACAATATATAAAAATAGTGTAGGAAAACTATCTTACTTCATCTTCATATACAGAGTGAACTTGTCCCCCTACAAGACGTAGCTACCCTTGATGTTGCACATATTCTACAAGCTCATCCATTCCATATTTTTCAAGAATCCTGGAATCAAATAATCTTCTAGTCAACACTTTTAGAAACTTCAACATTTTATTTATCTCTTTTCTAGATACAAACATTCCTTCCTCATAATTCTTTTTTATTTTAGAACCGTTTCTTGGTTTCTATTTTTTGTCTTTTCTCTTCTTGGGACCGGGTCCCTCAGAGACTTCTTTTTTTTAACTGCAATGTGTTTTTGTTTTAACCCAACAGAGATTTCAAACTTTAAAGCAGAGGACCTAGTCCTTTCTTCAACACAGACTTCTTTGCTTCTCTTTTAGTTGAAATAACAGGATCCACATCCTCACCCTCTCAAACAACCACAACTTCTACGTTTTCTTCCTCTGCAATACTAACTTTCTTAAGTCTCCTTCTTCTAGCAATAGAATATTTGTTAGACTTCATAGCATCCCTCATGAATTTCTTCTCAAAACTCCTAGTAGAGCAAGTTCTAATAACTTTAATACCAGATTCCATCACTTTCTCTTTTCCCTTACTTCCCTTCTACTTTTGAACTGACCACTTTAGAGGTAATTTCCTATCATCCTCTTTATCTTCCTTATTTAGAAGTTGCATGAACTCTCATTTTTGTGAACCATTATCCCATTTTTATGAACCAAAAATACCAATTACAAGTGGAAGTAAGTTTTCAGGTACCTAATTCACACTACTGAAAAGGTCAGATCTTTTTACAGATATTTCTTTATTTCACAGTTGAGCAATAATAGTGTTTGACTATTAGGGAGTAGGGGAACCAGGTACTTCAAGTGATTAAGAAATTTTTGGCAATTTTGGTTCATTTGAAGAATGATGAATTTTAGGTTGAGAGACTTCCTGCTTGATAGGTGAACCAAATCCCTGATTTAGATCCATCACTATGGAAGACGTAGTAGGGATTTCCATGGTATTTGGGGTTTCTTCTAAAATGGGTTCATTGGGGGTGTTGGGAATTTCATGGAAAGTCATGGTGGGTGAAACACTCACTAATTATTGAGAAATATTAGAAAAAGACTCCTCTACTAGTTTGGACAAAGAAAAATTAGTAGGTTCAATTTTGGGAGTTTCAGATGGTGAAGATTATGCTTGATGAATTTTGATTCTTCATTAGGGTTTGGAGGGATAAAAATTTTCACCATTTGAAATTTTTTTGTGAGAGAGTGAATGCGAGAGGATTGATTCTGGGACAATGAGTGAATTTAACAAGATGAACTAGTTTGAAAGAAAATAAATTAAGAGAGATTTAATTTGTAATTAAAGAAAGTGACTGATGTCACTTTAACGTCTTTTAATGAAATAACATATCTTGTGCTAATTGGTGAGACTTTTCATATCACTGGAGAATTGACAACTTTTACTTAGAGAATTCAAAACACCTGGCCTTTTATATAGAATTTTATGAATTTTCAAAGTACTTAGTTTTGGCACTAGCCTAAGAAATCTAACCATGTCCCCCTCTTTCTGTAGTGAATCCTCAAATATATGTTTGCTTCACTTTTCTCTTCCAAAGATATTCCCATGGATGTATGCCTGCAAAGGTATAGTACTGAGTTAGATAAATATGTACCTACTTTACCAAGGATACCTATCTCCTGCTCATAGATAATTTTATAGAGAGAACCAATTCATCTAGTAGGTCAGGTTAGTTGATCAACTCCAGCCTTAACTTTCTTGTTTCAGTACACCATTTCATTCCAAAAATTATTCTGTCAATTCATCTGGAGACTGAGTCCCATACTTAACTTCCTTCAAATTTCTAAATCTCCTCCTTTATTACTTAATCCACTTAGCCTTTTTCTGATTATTTTTTACATTAATGAGCTGAATTTGAGACAAGATGGTGGTGAATGTCATGAATTTTTGGTTTGAGCTCTTATTTGGAATCTAGTGTCCAGAGGTAAAGTTAGTTGTCTAGGGTTAAGAAGATTTGTGCCTCCAATTTGACCTTCTAAAATGACTTTCACTGGGACTCGGTCCTTAAAGATTTCCACTGGACTCTTCTTGGCGTTCATCAATTGTAGTTGGGTTCTGTGACTATGATATTGGATCACCATCACTTTCATTATTCTCAGCTGTATTATTTGGTCCTTTACCATTATCTTCAACAATATCATCCCTTCTTCAAATTCTGAACCTTCATTATCACCTGGATAGATCTGAAAATGCTGCATTACTCAACCCATGCAATGATTTAAACAAGAAAAAACGAATGGTGAAACTCAACTTACTAAAATTCTCAAACCTCGAATATAATTGTTGTTTTCCTTCCTCCAATAATTTAAAAAATTTAGTTGCATCTTTAGGTAATCCCTCGCTAACTCCTTCTCCATGCCTTAATTCAACATCAACATTTCTAAATGTATAGTGAAGTACTCCATCAATATTATCACGCATATTAGAACATTCATCATCATTGATTGGATGATGTGTCTTTCTCGAGGAAGCTCTTTCTCCATGGAAAGTCCTTTTGGTGTAATTAGCAAGAAACCCTATAGAAAGCAAATGATCATCCACCATATCTCTATAACACCAATATTGATTCTTGTAGTCTCTACTAGGACATAATATCTTATTTCCTTGAGAAGCTCGGTCAAATGCCTTTTAAGAAAATATTTCACTCCATGCTTGAACTCATCAAACCATATTAAACAATTCATCAAACTTTTATCTTCACTATACATTAAAATCCTACATAATAGAACAAAATCACCAAAATTATTATTCATACTAAGTTAAAATATGAACATTGTCAGCCACATGAAACAGGCAACCCAAGAAACTTGCACAAAAATTTTAACAAGTTTAACAAACATAAGAAATCAATACTAAGAACAATTCACTGAATTGAAGGGAAAATATATATAGAACATCACGACAATTAGAACATAGTCCTACTATATTTAAAGGGAAAATATTATTTTTCTCTTAAAAATAGATGCTTAATTGGTTAAATAAACATTATAATTATATAGAATTTACTATCAAAGGTATTGGATCACTAGAGAAACCAGGATGGTACCTACATATATCAATCTAGCAAAGCAGGAATTGGAGACATCATTAGAGACAAGGATGGAAAAATTATACAAGCATTCACTGTCACAATAAAATGTAGTAGCAATAATATGACTTAGACTATAGCTGGCAGTTGTGGAGTGAAATTGAGAAAAAAATTTGGCCTCATAAATATACAGCCTAATACCGAATTAATCATGCAGAAGGAGTTGAAGATTGCAGACCTATATCTTGTTGCAATAAAATCTACAAGGTCATTTGAAATTGTTATCCAATAAGCTAAGCTTCGTTCTACCTAAAATAATCTTAGGGAATCAAAGTGAATTTGTACGAGGAAGAAGTATTGCACAAAATGTCTTAATTTGGTAGGATTTAGTGAGATTGTAAAATTGGAAGTGGGCTTAGAAAAGTTTCTTAATTAAGGTGGATCTAAAGAAAGCATATGATATAGTTGAATAGAAACTTGTTAGAGAAATGTTATATGTTCTTAACTTCCCACCCCAATTCCTCAAGTGGATTATGGAGTCGTAAAAAATACCTAATTTACACTTGCATTAGATAGAGGACTATATGGAAATATTAAGGGGAAAAGAAGGATTAGAAAAGGAGATCCTATATCACCCCTTCTCTTTGTTATTTGTATGAAATATTTTACAAAGTCAATGTCTGTGGATACAATGATGGTGGGGTTTGAGTATCATCCATAATGTACAAGCCTGGAACTTACACACTTGTGTTTTGTAGATGTACAAGACCTAATCAAATAAGTTTATATCTGAGAGCAATTTATTCTACGTACACGTCAAACAGAATGATATATAAACACATATACTCAATCAAGAGTAACTGGCCTAGACGACATTGACAAATGAGTTTCTGTGATAAGTACAATGAGATACACCCTCTTGCAATAAATATGTCAAGAAAGACACTGTCCTTACTGGCTACCACTTGTACAATAAAAGAGAACTAACTAAATATTGGTACATAACAAAAAAATATTTGCTACTTCCCATGACATTGAGCATGTGAGAATTCAAGTCATTCACTTACTTCTCATCAGTTCCTCTTCTCATTTTTTCTCAAGAGTAGTTTTATTTTACAATTATCTTCTTCCTACTTTAACTACTAATTTGTAATTTTTGTTTACAGTATTACATTCTTAAATTTTAGATCAACTCTTATGGATGCATGCAGAAGGTGAAGCAACTGCTTAAAGAAATTAAAGGTACTTACTTTTCAATTAATATAAGTTATGCATACTAACAGTTACCACCTTCTTTCTCCAACATGCACACTAGGAGAAAAATATAAAAGGTGTGTAAAAATATTTCAAAACTCTTGATTTGGTAGATATTAAATTAGTCTTTTTCCTAAGGAGTGTATGCATCAAACATACATGCTTTCAGCAAAAGAACAGAGTAAGTTCATACTTTAAAAGTTACACACATTATGGACAAAAGTATTTGGTTTTAGGGGTTTATCTAGTGAAAATGGATATTGATGAATAAGTGGTCATAGTATCTAGGAATGTGGACTCCACAAGACTGATCAAGAAGCTAAACAAATGTTGGAAACATGCAATGCTTTTATCGAAAAACCCAATGAAAATCATGAAATAGAATTACTCTATAACTGGTTTAATGTGACTTCTACCAAACCATGGAGCTCTAAACTGATGTGATAATAAGAAGACTTAAAATACAAAACTCCTTAGCTAGATTAATAGTAATAAGCATCAAAACCAAATGCACAACACTTACAATTCTTTTGGAACCTCCAAGAGACAACCTATGTTTGCCCCTATTAGACGAGGCTTTGATAAGTGGGGAAACAAGTAGTTTCTTGACCAAAGTATCAGAATTGAATCTTCCATAGGTGAGTCATATCAAAACCTTTTCGTATCAGGAAACATGGATTATCCATATAATTATCAGGAAGAAAACTTCATTATTAATGCACCTTGCAGCACCAAAATAGGAGTTCATTTAGGTCAAGAAAGAAAAGGTGTTAAGGTGATGCATAGAGGAAATGAAGATTCTAGCTCTATCTAGCCTTGAACTACAACACCACACATATTTTCCTGATTATACTAAGGTGGCCTTTGTTTTTTAGAAGTAATAAATGATCCAAACGATATGCTGTTGGTATTATTAATGAAAGATCTAAAAGCATTATAACAAGTGGTGGATTACTGGATTGCCTATAGGTAGAGAAACATCAGACAACCTCCATCTTTACTAATGGTTTACTTAAAGGGACTGTGCACCAGAAGTGCACAGAATAATTGACAGGGTGAGAGACTAGGAGACACAACCTCATGTTTCGAAGGACTTCTTAGGCACTATGCATCTGTTAAGTTTTGATAGGACAAAGTACTTGAATACTTTGGCAAAGAATTATGTAATAATTGTTTCATGTTTTTTGATCCTAGAATTACATAATTCTTCCATAATACCATAATATTTCAATATTGAATTCCCAACTTGTAAGGAGGAGGTCACATAATAAACTCTAATAATCCACATAATAATTTCCATTTGGCCACAGAACAAAGAAACCACAATTACAAAAGAGTTCTTCTTTAGTTTTCATCCAACACTAAGCTCAGAAAACACCTCAAAGTAACTCAGCCACAAATCAACACAGTCAACAACATACAAGTACATCTACTGTAAACGCACTCACAACAAAGTATAACTTACAAATAAATAATTAGGTTAAAACACCAAAATAGAAACTCAAAATGTTAGTTTAAAATCATCGGTTAGAAGAATTAACTAACCATTAAATCACCAAATTAAAGAAGAAAACCCTAAATTTTCTAGAAAATTGAAATAGTTGTCAGAGCAGAAGTCGGAGCAGCTTCAAAAAATTATGCTCGACTTCTTAAAGTGTTCCAAGTTGGGAAAGGAATTAAGAAGATGGAGCAACTTATTTAGATATCAGATCAGTCGAAGCAGTGAGAAAAAAATGCAAAATAAACAACTTCTATTATCCTGTGAAGGTGTCAGAGTAGTGAGATGATGCTAGAGTTTAGAAAAAAATTAAACAAAAATAATCCATGAAAACCTTGGTACTTCCACATATACATATATAAATTCTCATCAATTCATAAAACATAAAACACATTTCTACAACTAAAATAACTAAAAATTACACAAATAGAATACGACAATGACAACAATACATAATAAATTGGTGCTGACGTGATTGAATTTACCATTTATGTTTCCGGATCAGAGCAGTCAGAGTAGCGAATAATTTTTGTCTTGGTGAATTTAGAAGAAAAAGGTTAGAAAGTTAAGAAAAGGTTTATTTTGAAGGACTTGGTAAAATTTTTGTGGTGATAATTAATAAGTAAATTGTTGTAATAACTTTATTTCACCAATAAAGCATTGCCATAGATGACTCTATGAAAACGCTTTAAGAAATCATTGAAATAAAACACCCTATTGCAACCGTTTTCAAACAACAACAATTGTTATAGTACCAAATAGTTTCTACTAGAATAATTTTTTTTGCAGAGCTTGAAACCGTTGCAATAGATCCTCTATAGTAACGATTTTGGAACCATTGCAAAAATGTCCATTGTAATAGGAGTAATTTCTAGTAGTTACACCGCTAAGAAATCTTTTATAGTGAAGATAATACAATGCATGTCACGAGTATTAATTTAACTCAATCATCATACTTTCCCTACTTCGTTAATCCGCTGGGATTTCCACCACCCTAGCTATGTGTTTTTAGCCACTCATGCTTGTGAAGAAATCAACAACATTCATGAATGAAAGTATAGATAAAATCACAATAATAATAAGAATAAAAACACACAACCCCAACTGAATTAATGAACCAAAGTCAATACAAGAGAATTCCAAGATCAAGATCGGATATCAAAATTAAAATATGTTTATGAGTATCAAAAGTTTGTTCCTTCTACTAAAACACATAATTGGTATTTATAGTACATGAGGAAAACCTAAGATCAAAGCCCAAACCAAATGAGAGAAAATAGGGTCGGTGGCCACTTACTCTCCGTACTTGCTCCCTGACCTTGGGAACAGGTAACACTTGTAGTCAATAGAGAGGGCGCAAGTAACGAAAGTAAGTACCAGAAGAAAAATTTCCTGCAAGTCAACTCTTGGGATTTTAGACTTCTTGCACTTGGTTTGACCATATGCGGTCCACAAGTGCTACTTGTTGTTTAAAATTTGACTTAGAGTGTCGGGAATCATCTTTTCAGCTCTTTTTCAATTCTCAAATATTCTTTGATCACGAGCAAGACAAAAAGTGTCCCAAATATCCATAATTACTCCAATAAGTAGCCAAAATCATCTTTTTTCTCTTTTTCACAAACTTAGCATTCAAAACATGATTTCCTGCAAAACATACCCAAAATGCATAATGTTTAACAAAACAACCACAGAAACTTGCATATTTTCCTTGTTTTAAGCATCTAAAGTGTTATATTTCTATAGAACATCACGTCCCTCGATATTGCATTATTTTATGAGTTAGGGTCCTAGGGTTCTTTTGTTACTCTTGTTCATTATTAGGTGGTGCAAATAGAGGTTGAGCTGCTATTAAGTGGTGATCCTCCATTATCTGAAAAGCATTATGATTTCATTAGATTTCTTTGAATATTGAGGAATTAAAGAGCTCAATTGTCATAGTCGGGGGTATATCTTAAAATAATCTATTATTCTAGTTTTAGATGCTTTGTGGACAAGTTCTGGGGTTGTTGGTCATTGTTTTTTTCTTATTCACTTTCTTGGTTTTATATATAAATTTTTATTTAGTTTTCTTTTGCTTTCACTTTGATCTTTATTATTCTTAGGTGTTTAGGCTAAGGGGATGGTCTTTGGCATATGGATACACGTCATTAATATTCCCTAGTTTGGGTCATAAAAAGCTTGATATCCAAGAAAATTTTATGGTCGTTGGGTGTCCACAAAGCCGTCTTAAGTAGAGTCCCTTTTGTGGGTGTATAGCTAGTCAAACTCATAAGGGGGAGGCTAGAAGGCGTTTAAGAATGTTTACATTTAATGTGTTTTATTTTGGGCTCTAGAGTTTAGTGTTAAGAAACGTCTCTAAAGTCCTAACTTTCTTGCAATTTCTGATCATTCCTCCCTAAAGATTTGATGTTCGTAGAAACTCTGCTGGGAACTCTGTTCCATCTGAGTAAAATGGTGTGTTGAATCTCCCTTCTTATATAGAGTGCAAACTTTATTTAGGGTCCCTACTCCTGATTATACCTCTCTATGTGGAGTTCCACCGATCCCTACTAGTCCTCGTTAAGCTTTTTAAGATGGCAATACTAATGCTTAGTCACCTCAGGAAGAGATATCTAATGTGGAGTTTTGTTAGCCAATTTATGTGCTTACTCAGCTGGTAGTATCGTAGTCTCACCAATCTGATCATGTTGGTTCTGTTACTCAATTAACTGAGGTTACTTAAGTTGGCATGTTTATGAAGTTTAATTCCCTAACCTTTAAAGGATCTAAGGTTAAGGAGGATTCTCAAGGGTTTGTATATAAGATAGAGATGATTTTTCAGGTGATGAATAGTACTAATTTTGAGGGAGTTGAGTTTGCTGCATATCAGTCAAATAATGTATCTTATTAGTGGTATGCAGAGTGAGAAGCTATAAGGGGTGATGACGCTGAGCAGGCAGTATAGGATGACTTTTAAGGTAGTTTTCATGATTACTTCTTTCCTCAAGAGTAGTGGGAAGTTAAGAAAGAAGATTTTTTGAAATTGAAGCAGCGAAAGATGAGTGTGAAGGAGTACGCTTTAAAATTTCAGCAACTGTCTAGTTATGCTCTAGATTTGGTGACTAAAATGAGATCCAATATGAGTAAGTTTTCTTCTAGGCTATCCGGTAACTTGGTATTAGAGTGTAAGGCTCCGATGTTTAATAATGATATGGACATCTCCAGGCTGATGGTTTATATGCATCAGGTAGAGAATGAGAAAAAAAGTAGATAGATATAGGAGAGAGGTAGAATAAGAAGTTTAGATATCCCGAGTAGGGTATAGGTCTGCAGAATAGTGGGAGAGATGGTAGGCAGTGGACTAAAAAGAAGAATTTAGGAAATTTGTATTCGTCTATAAGTGCTTTTTACCTAATCATTTAGGTGATCGTCATTTTAGGCTAGCAGATGTCCTAAGGCAAAGGGTGCCCAGTCTTAGGCTAGTGGATCTCAGTTAGCCCAACTTAACCTCCTTGTCATTTTTGTAGGCCTCTTTACCGTGGATATTTTGATAAAGGGAGAAATCAGTACTATAATTGTGGTCTGCTTGTTATATGAAACGAGATTGTCCTTTAACTAGGGTTGCCACTAGGCTTATTAGGTTTCATTTGCTACTTCTTCAGCTCCTACCCCTCCCCTAAGGGCACTATTTTTGGTACCAAAACTAGCTGGAATCATCTCAATGCACATGCTACTCATCATGAGTCTGAGGTATCTCTTGATGTTGTTACTAGTATATTACAACTCTTCTCTGATAATGTTTAATATTTGATTGATCCAAGTTCTACCCTATCCTATGTAATCCCTTATATATTTGTGCATTTTGGTTTTGGTCCTGAATGTATTTCCAATACCTTTTCTATCTTGACTCAAATGGGTTATTCTATAGTTTCTAGAAAAATCTATAGTTGTTGTGTGGTGTCAATCTTTATTAATAAGACATTGGTGAATTTTATAGAGATTCACATTGTGGATTTTGATGTAATATTAGTGATGGCTTGTCTCTATTCATGTTATGCTTCTCTTGATTGTGTGACCCAAAAGGTCAGATTCCCACTTCCTAATGAATCGACAATAGAATGGGAAGGGAGTTCCTTAGTACCCAAAGGGAGGTTTATTTCCTATCTTAGAGCCTCAAAGTTGATTTCCAAAGGGTGTTTGTAACATCTAGTTCAAGTTAAGGATTCTAACTCTAAAGGTCCCTTTTTGTAATTTGTCCCTGTGGTTAATGAATTTCCTGAAGTGTTTCTTAAAAATCTACTCTGGATTTCTCCTGATAGGGAGATAGATTTTGGGATTGATATTTTACTAGATACCCAAACTATTTTCATTACTCCATATATAATGGCTCCAACTGAGTTAAAGGAGCTAAAGAAGTAGTTAAAGGATCTCCTTAATAAGTGTTTCATTCATCCTAGTATTTCTTCGTGCGGTGCTTTTGTGCTTTTCGTGCATAAGAAAGATGGATCCCTTCAGATGTGTATAGATTATTTTCAACTTAATAAGGTTATAGTGAAGAACAAGTGCCCTCTTTCTAAGATTAATGATCTTTTTCACTAGCTTTAGGATGCTACACGCTTCTCTAAGATTGATCTCTATTTCATCTACCATCAATTGAAAATTAGGGAGGTTGATAGTCCTAAGACTGATTTCCGAACTCGATATGTCCATTATGAATTTTTTTTATGTTATTTGGGTCAACTAATGCTCCGGGTGATTTAATGGATCTTATGACTTGGTTCTCAGATAGTTCCTTAATTTATTTGTTATAGTCTTCATTAATTACATCTTGGTGTATTATAAGAGTAAGGAGGATCAAGTCAGTCACCTCCTAATATGCCTAATTTTCTAGGTGTGAATATTTGATGAGTGTTGTAACTTTTCTTGGGCATGTTTTTTCTACTAAAGGAATCAAGGCAGATCTACAGAAAGTTGAGGTAGTTAGGAAATTGCCTAGACCCATGACTCCAACCAAAGCTTCTTGGGATTAATTGGGTATTATAGGTGGTTTTTGGAGAGATTCTCTTCTATTATTGCTCCATTGACAAGTTTGACTCAAAAAAGGTTAGGTTCTTGTGGTCTTATGCTTGTGAGGGTAGTTTTGAGAAGCTGAAGGATAAATTGATTTTTGCGCTAGTTTTGACCCTGCCCGAGGGTACTGATGGTTTTGTTCTATTTTGTGATGCATCCTATGTGGGACTAGGTTGTATTTTGATGCATTGTGGTAAGGTCGTAGCGTATGCTTCCAGGAAACTTAAGGTTCATGAAAGGAATTATCCAACTCATGATTTAAAATTGGCGGTTGTGGTTTTCTCTATGAAAATATGGCGTCATTATCTGTATGGGGTGCATGCGGATATCTATTCAGACCATAAGAGTTTGCAGTATGTGTTCAGTCTGAAGAAATTCAATCTTAGGTAGAGTAGGTGGCTTGAATTGCTCAAGGATTATGATATGAGTTTGTACTACCAGCCAGGTAAAGCTAATGTTGTTAATTCTTATAACAGGTTGTCTATAGGGAGCCTATCTCATGTAGAGGAGGAGAAAAAAAGATTAGTGACCGATATTCACATGTTAGCAATATTGGGAGTTTGTATTTTGGACTCTGGGATGGGGAAGTAATTATGCAGGAAGGGGTTAAATCATCTCTTAGTGAGGAGGTGAAGGATAAGCATGCTTTAAATCACAAACTTATACAAATTAAGGACGATGCGGTCAGCAAAAGGTTATGACTTTTGAGATTAGGAGAGATGGTATCTTGGTATCTTAAGGTATGAAGGTCGATTGTGCGTTCTTGATGTTAATGGGTTGCGGGAAAGGATTTTGACTGGGGCTCATGAGTCTAGATATACAGTTCATCTGGGTTCAACTTAGATGTATCAAGACTTGAAGAAATCTACTGGTGGATCAATATAATGAGAAATATGGTTAATTTTGTTGCTAAGTTTATGGTTTGTCAGCAAGTTAAAGTAGAGCACTTGTGGCCCGGTGGCATGTCTAAGGAGATTCAATTGCCTATATGGAAGTGGGAGATCAATATGGATTTCATTACGGGTGTACTGTGGTCTCAGAACTAGTACAACTTGATTTGGGTTTTTATGGATAGGATAACTAAGTTTGCTGATCTTGGGTGTATTTATACCCCTAAGCACCATAACTTACGCATATTTTAGCTAAGTTTTGAGAACAAAGTGCCTAGTTTCTTATTTTTTTACTCTACTTTGATGTAATTGAGCTAACCTATGTGATTAACATGATTTCAGGTGTTAATGAGGTAGATAAAGACATAATGGAACTACAGATTGTGGATGACAAATAACATAAGAGAAAAGTAGCTTATTCGACCAAATGTGGCGCCTAGAAACTATGTCCAAGACTAATTTATCATTTATAATTAGTTCAGGGACTTAGAAGGGAATTATGAGAGAAAAGATTATTAAAAAGACTTGATGCTGAATTTTTATGAGGATTCGATATTCTGTATTATTTTTGAAAGGAGACTGGCGGCTTAGAGGAAAGAGAAATGTTTTTCTCTTGGTTCATTGTTTACACACCAAGAGCGTCTTCTAGTTTTTAGTATGATGAATATACTTATGGTGATTTTCTTTTTTTTCATGAGTAGCTAAGCTTATTAGTTAGGGTTATGGAAACCTTGTAGCATACTATCTATTTCTAAGGGTTTTGAATTCATTATGCATTGATTTCTTATATCATACTCTCTTCATTATGCTTGAATTCTCGTGGTTGCAAACATAGGGAATGTGCCATTTAAACATAACTTGTTCAATAGAAAGGTTAATGTTAGGAAAAATAGAGTATTGACAAAGAAATAGGGTTTGCAACCTCTATATCACACGTTAATGCCTTAACAGGATTAACAACTTGGAGGTTTCATATAATCGAGTAAACAATTTTGAGTCGAGAGGACTAAAGTGAATTAATCCTTGATGGTTGAGAAACGCTTGGATTGAGAAATTGAATACATTTCTCTATAAGTGCATGCATGTATGAATTCTTAACACCCATAGTTAGAAGATATTAAAAACTACAAGGTGGATATAACCCTAGCTTGTTATTCTCTGCATTCAAATATTAGTACACGTATTGCTTCACTATTACACCGAGACTATTACTTCATATTTAAATCAAACCCCCTTATTGCTTTACAGGAACAAATGTTTAAAAGTCAACTAATCATTAAACAACTTAATTAGCACCCTATTCCCTGCGGGATTCGATATATTTGACAACGACTGCTTACTCTTTCATAAGAAAGTTATAATTTGGGGGTATCAAATTTTGGCGCCGTTGCTGGGGAATACGGTTGTCAATTAAGTTTATGTGTGTTAATTGACTGTTAGTCAAGTTTCTTAATTTTACATTTATTTATTGTTTTTGTCCGTTACAGGTTCATTGTTGTTTATGCTATGAACTAGAAGTTCAGGAGAACCATTATTATCCTTCAATCCTGAACCTCATCTCATTGAAAGAATGGCTAACCAACAGGAATCTAAAAGATTAGCCACTTTTGCTAATGCTCAATAAAATCAACAGAATGCTGACAAACTGGCTCGGGTACCTAATACAGATGAATAGGACCTGGGAGATGATGATTTGTTAGGGCCAGTTAATCAAAGGCGTGCAGAGGATATAACTGCACCAGTGAACAAAAATGTAAACAAAAATCATCCTTTCAGAGCGAGACCTGATCGCCAAGCTGTACAATTTGATCTTAATGATGATGAGGATGGACTGGATGAAGTGGGTTCAACTGGAGTTATTATTCCCCCACCGTTGGCACCCGGAGATAAGTTCAATATTACAAGCAAAATGATTCAACTCCTCCACCTAAAGGGGCTGTTCGGTGGACTCCCGGGGGATGATCCCAATATGTATTTAGTGAAATTTATCACTATTGTCAAGTTCTTTGATAAACTAGAAGTGGAACAAAATTTCATCCGCCTATGTTTGTTTTCGGTGTCTCTGTCTGGGGAGGCAACCTTGTGGCTTAATAAGCTGACGCCCGATTCTATAACCAACTGGAGGCAGTTGAAAGAGGCTTTCCTAGAAAGGTTCTTTCCACCTTCCAGGAGGGTACAGTTGAGGGATGAGATCAGTAACTTCAAGCAGCTCCCAACTGAAGATCTTCACGAGACATAGAAGAGGTTCCAAAAGAAGGTGATGCAATGCCCAAGCCATAATATGATGGATATTCATCTAATGAAGACTCTTTATCGGAATTTGAACTCTATTAGAAAGCCAGTTGTTGATAATGTTGCAGGGGGATCATTAGTGGATCTCACTTTTAAAGAGGCTTCGGAAATACATGATCTAATGACCAAACAAAGTAGAGCTTGGCATACCAGGAATTCTGTGGTAGCAAGCCCTACTGTGTCTGTTGGCATAACTGTAGAACAACGAAAGAAAGATGAAAAACGTGAGCATGACATGCCAAACTTGAAGATGAAAATGGATTTATTGACCAAGCACCCATTATCTGAAAAGAATGAGAAAGTGAAAGCTATTGTATCCCAAGGTAAAGATGATTCTGATTCAGAAGAAGAGGATAAATAGTTGAATAACCAAGGGAGTTTCCGAGGCAATAGCCAAGTAAATCAAGGTCAGACTTATTATGAGAATGCTTGATATAAGGATAGGGATCAAGGAAACTAGAAGAGAAAGAATGATAGAAGTGGGCTATATGTACCTCCCAAAAGCAAAGATAATGCTACAAGTACCTATGCCAAGATGTCCATGGAGGACATAATGAAGAAATTGTTAAAAAGAGTTGAGGCTACCAACTCTGGGGTGAATACCATGAAGATCGATTTATCATCTATGAGTAAGTTGGTAAACTTGTACTCTACTTCGATCAATTAGTTGGAACAACAAATGAGACATCTCTGTAGTATTAAATCAGAAGAAGAGTGGAACACTGCCAAGTGATATAATTCAGAACCCTCAGGATAATGAATCGTTCATGGCTTTTATCACACGGAGTGGTAAGGTTTGATCAGGCCCTTCTTTGGGCAAAGCTGTGAATAAAGATGTTGATCTTGAAGAAGGTAATCCAGTGAAGATTGAAAAGCTAGATGGCATTGATATCCCTTCTAATCATCAGCAGGTTGATGAGTTGGAAAAAAGAAAAGAGAAGGAAAAGGAAGTAGTGGTAAAGAATTTACCAAAACCACCACCTCCCTTCCCTCAGAGATTGAAGAAAAAGGTTGATGACACGAAGTTTAGTAAATTTATGGAAATGTTGAAGTAGTTGATAGTAAATGTGCCTTTGGTAGAGGCACTTGAGAAAATTCCAGGATATTCTAAATTTATGAAAGATCTTATGATGAAGAAAAGAGCGGTGAGCTACAAACCGATGGATAATCTCCATCATTATAGTACCATTTTTACAAGGTCCTTGGTGCAGAAGAAAGAAGACCTAGGAGCATTCACTATTCCTTGTACGATTGGGTCTCCAGAATTTGCTAAGGCCTTATGTGATCTGGGAGCAACCATTAGTCTGATGCCACTAGCTGTTTATAAAAATTTGGGTTTGGAAGACCCTACACCTACCAACATGCGACTTATGATGGCGAATAGGTCAGTAAAATGACCTATTGGTATTTTGTATAATATGCTGGTGAAAGTGGCTAGCTTTATATTTCCTGCGGATTTCATAATTCAGGATTCGAGGTAGACTTTAAGGTGCCCATAATCTTGGGTCGACCTTTTCTCGCAACCGGAAGTGTGCTAATTAATTTGCAAGCTAATGATCTCTTATGTAGGATGAATAATGAAGTGGTGCACTTTGATGTGTGCTAATCAATGAAGCAACATAAAGAAATGAGTATTTTCTCAATTGCTGCTCTATATTGTGAGGATGAGCAGGAGGTGCCAATATAAAAGAAGTTTACTGTTGAGCCTTTAGTTGTAGCGCTTATGAATTTTGATTGTGAAGGCATTGAGGAGTATGAAGAGACAGTTTGTACTTTAACAGGAATAGGATTATAACAGGAATGGGATCATACTTTTATTCTCCTAAGAAGCTATATCTTGATCTTAAGAACCGACCAACACCACCGGCAAAGCCATCCATTGAAGAGCCACCAGTATTGGAATTAAAAGAGTTGTTAGGACATTTAAGGTACGTGTTGTTGGGCAATGGAAGCACGTTACCCATGATTTTTATAGCTGATTTGGGCGAGTAGAAGGTGGAAGAACTTATTTGGTGCTTCCAAGGTACAAAAGAGCAATAGCTTGGACGATTGCTTATATTATTGGCATTTCCCCTGGCATCTGCATCATAAGATACAACTTGAGAAAGACTGTACTCCAACCATCGAGTATCAACGCTGACTTAACTCACCTATGCAAGAGGTGGTTAAGAAGGAAATTATTAAGTGGCTGGACACAGGAGTGGTTTATCCTATTTTCGACAGTAAATAGGTAAGCCCAGTTTAATGTGTGCCCAAGAAAGGGGGCATGACTGTTGTTGCCAAAGAAAAGAATGAGTTGATTTCTCTCAGGCCTGTGACTGGGTAGAGGGTTTTCATGGACTATCGTAAACTAAACTCATGGACCTTAAAGGATCAGTTCCTAATGCCTTTCATAGATCAAATGCTTGATCAGTTGGCAGGAAAGGGGTGGTAATGCTTCTTGGATGGCTATTCTGGCTACAATCAAATCTATATTGCTCCTGAAGATTAGGAGAAAATAACATTTACATCCCCGTGTGGAACTCTTGCATTCAAGAGGATGCTGTTTGGGTTATGTAATGCACCTGCTACCTTCCAAAGGTGTATGATGTCTATTTTCTCAGAAATGGTCGAGGACACCTTGGAGGTGTTCATGGATGATTTTTATATTGTAGAAGATTTGTTTGAGCTGTGTTTAGAAAACCTGAGTAGGTCATTGCAACAATGTGTGGAATTTAATTTAGTGCTCAATTGGGAGAAATGCCACTTAATGGTAAAAGATGACATTGTTCTAGGGCACAAAATTTCAGCAAAAGGGATAGAGGTAGATCGAACCAAGGTGTAGGTTATTGAGAAGCTACCACCTCCTATTTCTTTGAAGGGAGTACGTAGTTTCCTTGGACATGCTAGCTTTTACAGGAGGTTTATAAGAGACTTCTCAAAGATTGCAAACCCACTTTGCAAACTTCTGGTGAAAGAAGCTAAGTTCTTCTTTGATGATGATTGCTTGAAGGCATTCAAATGTCTTAAAAAAAATTTGGTTGAAGTCCTATCATTATTGCACCAGATTGGTAGAAACCATTTGAGATCATGTGTGATACAAGTGATGTTGCCCTTGGAGGTGTTGACCTTGGAGCTGTATTAGGACAAAAGAAGTATCAATTATTTCATCTAATATATTATGCCAGCAAAGCATTGAACGGAGCTTAAAAGAACTATATCGTCACCGAACAGGATCTCCTTACTGTAGTCTATGCTTTTGAGAAATTTCGTACTTATCTGCTAGGAACCAAGGTGGTGGTACACACTGATCACGTATCCTTGAGATATTAGATGTCTAAGAAGGATGAAAAACTAAGGTTGATTAGATGGGTGTTGCTGCTCTAAGAATTTGACTTTGAAGTCAAAGATAGGAAGGGTTAACAAAACCAAGTTGCAGATCATCTGTCTAGGATGGAAGGTGAGAAAGAGGTTAGAGATAAAATGGAGATCAATATTGCATTTCTAGATGAAGAGATCTTTTCTGCTGTTATGGAGAAAATACCTTGGTATGCTGATTTTGAAAACTATGTGGTAAGCGAGTAGATTCCAAAAAATCTTACTTTTCATGAAAGAAAAAAATTCCTTCATGATGTGACACATTACTTTTGGGATGAGCCGTATCTGTTTCTGCGGTGTGCTGACAATATTATAAGGAGATGTGTACCAGAAGAGGATGTATTCAGTATATTGGAAGCATGTCATGCTTCCCCAGTTGGAGGTCACTATGTAAGTAATCAAACTGCTAGAAAGGTGTTGTAAAGTGGCTATTATTGGTCAAATTTATTCAAGGATTCTCATGAGTTCATGCTAAGTTGTGATCAATGTCAAAGGCAGGGGTCAATCTCCAAGCAACATTAGATGCCTTTGACGAAGGTGCTAGAAGTAGAATTGTTTGACGTATGGGGCATCAATTTCATGGGCCCTTTTGTAAGATCGTATGGGATAAAGTACATTCTAGTTGCTATTGATTATGTATCAAAATGGGTTGAAGAAATCACCTTGGCTGATAGTGAAGGAAAGAGAGTTATTGCGTTTCTAAAAAAACATCTTCTCTCGCTTTGGAGTACACATACTATTATAAGCGATGGAGGATCTTATTTTTGCAACAAAGTGTTTCGAGCTGCCTTGGCAAAATATAGGGTGAAACAACATAGAGTAGTAACTCTAAGTCACCCACAAACTAGTGGGAAAGTGGAGGTTTTGAATTGGGAGATTAAAGCCATCCTAGCCAAAATAGTAAACGCTAGTATGCAAGATTGGTCTCAAAATCTCGATGACCCCTTGTGGGCATATCAAACTTCTTTCAAGAAACCTATCGGTATGTCACCGTATCAGTTAGTCTATGGAAAAGCATGTCACTTATTGATAGAGATGGAGCACAAGGCTTTATGGGTACTCAAAAGGTTAAATATGAATTAGAAGAAGGCAGTGGAACTAAGACTGGCACAACTGAATGAGATAGATGAATTCTGTCTCGGGGCTTATAAAAGGTCAGACCTATTCAAGGAGAAGATGAAGAATTATCATGATTGTAGGATTGAAAAATGAGATTTCCAGAAAGGTGACTTGGTGCTTCTGTTCAACTCCAGACTCAAACTGTTCCAGGTAGACTTATGACCAAGTGGTCAGGCCCATTTAAAGTAAGTCAAGTCTACTCATCTGGAGTAGTCAAACTTGAAAATGAAGATGGAAGAGTCTTCTAAGTTAATGAGCAACGAGTCAAACTTTATATCGGTAAAAAAGAACCGATAAAAAGTATTCCTACTATCTATTTCAATGAAGTTTGAGTAATCACGATAACTGAGTCATGCCGCGACAATAAATTAGGTGTTACATGGGAGGCAACCCATGATTTTAATTTAATTTTTATATGTAAAACAAAAATACAAAAATATGAATCGAGCCACGACCGAAACTACATGCTTGGTGGGAGGCATCCTACCATTCTAATCATTTTTAATTAATTTTGAAGAAGTGTAGGTGTTCGAATCACTAAAGGGGTTATAGGTTCTAAAGTTGGTCTGAAAGTGAGTCATATTAAATTTGGTAAGTTTAGGAGTAATGGGAACATTGCAGGTAAGTTGGAGTTGTCAAAATGTAAGGCTCAATTCATAATTCGCGTGAGAGTTGTGACTCAAATTATGCCTGATATTGAGAATGGGGTGCATGATATCCAAGTTTAAATGTACTATAGGGTGTGTGACACCCAAGTTTACATAGTCCATGGTAAAGGCATCGCCTAATACTTAGACTAAGCCCACTGCCTCACATGGGCATTGCCTTGTACAATGCCTAATTTAACTTGAGCGGCAAGATATGTGTTGTACGCCTTTATTTCTGCAATTTCTTATGCGTCGCTTACCCAACCGCATACCCTCACTAGTTCAAGTTGGCTATTACTTATGCGGCGCCTAAGTTAATGTAAGTGATAGGTTATGAGACGCCTACTTAAACATGTGCGATAACACGTGCGACACCAACCATACTGCACATGCTCACTATTTGGGTTAGGCGATACAGTATGCGCTGCACACATATCCTTGTGAGATACCATGTGCACCGCACACCACTTAAATTTAAGCATAGTATCCAATTTTAACTTGGGTCAACCCGACCCGGATTTCATTCTTTAAATAGACTCCACACCCTAAATTCCCAAATTCATCCTTATTTTACCCCTAAACCATACAAGCTTTCTCTCTTACCATTCTCTTTGTCTTTCAAGATTACTCTTTGATTAGCAATCTCAAGAATTTTCCCCTTTTTTTTCAAGTCTTCCATCTTCAAAGGTGATATGGCTTCTAAAATAAGCACTGGAAAATACAAAGCATCCACATCTCAGAAGGGACAGAAATGAGCAAGAAAGAACAAACATACCTCATTCTCTCTTCTAGGGACTCGACAAACTTTTGGAATTAAATGGATCTTAGAGGATGGTTAGGAGTGGTACAAGGATAACAAAGTAACTAGATACATGCCACTAGATATTATTCAAAGGGAGAGTTTGGCGAGGCACTACCCTTGTATTTTAGCTAGGATCACAGAACTAAAACTTGACTTCATTTTCCAGCAATCTAGATTGGACTCGAGAGTTTTATGCAAATTGGTCCCCAAATACCAGTGGGAATAAAGTTAAGATTTAAGGGAAAATCCTATATCTGACGACTGAGTTTTTTAACTCTTTCTTGGGTACTCCGAATGTGGAGCATGCCAGGTTGAAGGAAGTATACAGCAGACCCTCCTATATAGCCATCAGGCATAGTTTGTGCGGTTCAAGTTCTATGTCTCGGTGGTTCCATCACAAGTACAAAGGCCACCACAACACCTTTTCATATTCTTTTATGAATAGAGAAGCTCGTATCTGGCTAAGGATAGTCAACACTAGCTTGATTCTAGGAAACCAATTCACCAAAGTCTCTCGCGATCGGGTATGTTTAGTATATGCTTTGATGACTGATGTTCTTAGAAATGTTGGTGCAGTTATACACACTTCTATGTGCAAGGCAAGGGTTCATAAAAGTACACCAGTCATCTTTGGAAGCTTGCTGACTACAATTTTAAAAAAGGAAAACATTGAAGCTGAGCCAGCGGATCACAAGTTACCTCAGAACCCAAAGAGAGTGGATGTCACAAAGGTGAAGGATCCAGATACTAACCAAGGAACAATTCTTAGCACTTCCGAATGTCACACACGATATGGGATTTTTTTCCGCTATCTTTATGGCATGACGAAGCTCATTATGATGAGTGGAGGTCGTATGCCTACTGCTGCAGAAAACCGTCAGCTGGATTATGACTATCCACATAATGAGCATGCTAGAGCAATTTGTTTGTAAATTTATTCGCATATTCCTAGTTGTAATTGATGCTAGAACTTGCCTAGTGTGTGTGCAAAATGAAATAGAGAATGTGAGTTTAGGAGATGATTTAGGCACTTCTTTGATAGCCATATTTTTTTTTCATACCCTCTTTTGAACAAGCTTTGTGCATAATCTTAGCTAGCCCCGTTGAGACTTTAGCTTGTTCTTTGGTAACATCATGTGTAGCCCAATCCTTCCTTGATTAACCTCAACTTAAAAAAATTCCTAATAGTTTTTGTAAATAGAAGGAGAAAAAGGTGAAAATGTAGCCCCAAAGTAATAGTTTTTGGCATCTGAATCTAATATGATTGGTTGGGAGTGAAATCTATCTTAAAAAAAAGAGAAATAGTAGCATTTTATGTTGTTCAAAATGATATGATGTAATCATGGAAAATACTCCCGCCATAAGTTATGTGAGTGAACTTTATGAAATAGGGCGAAAGAGAATGATGTGTGAAGTTTGTAGAGGTGAAAATTAGTTGTTAAAGATTGTTATTCATTGTCTAATGTAGTGTATTAAAGTGCTTACAGAATTTATTCACTATTACTGGCCTGAATAGTTTCTACCCATCCTTGGCCTAAATTACAACCCGTAAAGGCCTATATGATCCTAATCTTAACATTTTGATATTAGTGGAGCACTACACTAAGGTAAATCATATGTTCATCATTTGTAATTTGATAATTCTTTGTGAGAATGAGCGTAACTTAAGTCTTATACCCATTGTGCTAGAAATTGAATTTTGTGAGCGATTATGGGTAACTCTTTTGTTGTGAGGGCACATGTTTGATGAAAAGTTGGATGATTTATATGATTTCTTTCCTTAAACGGTATGCATGAATTTTCCAACTTGATGAGTCTATTCTTGAGGGTAGGTTGTTTTCAGTAATGGTTCATGAATCTACTTCTTGTTACATATTTATTGTGTAAGCCTATTTGAGCATCTTGTGTTTTCTTTGTGGATTTTAAATCTTGTGTATGCTTAAATGGATAAGTTGTTCGAGGAAGAACAAAGCTTTATATATGGGGTGGTGATCTTGGGTGTATTTATATTCCTAAGCACCATAACTTACCCATATTTTAGCTAAGTTTTGAGAACAAAGTCCCTAGTTTCTAATGTTTTTACTCTACTTTGATGTAATTTAGCTAACCTATGTGATTAGCATTATTTCAAGTGTTAATGAGGTATATAAAGACAAGATGGAACTATGAATTGTGGATGCTAAATCACACAAGAGAAAAGTAGCTTGTTGGACCAAATGTGGTGCCTAGAAACTATGTCCAAGACTAATTTCTCATTTATAATTAGTTCAGGGACTTAAAATGCAATTATAGGAGAAAATATTATTAAATAGACTTGATGCTGAATTTTTATGAGGATTCGATATTCTATATTATTTTTAAAAGGAGACTAGCGGCTGAGAGGAGAGAGAAAACATTTTTCTCTTGCTTCATTGTTTACACACCAAGATCGTCTTCTAGTTTTTGGTACAATGAATATACTTATGGTGATTTTAGTTTTGTCCATGAGTATCTAAGCTTATTAGTTAGGGCTATGGAAACATTGTAGCATACTATCTATTTCTATGGGTTTTGAATTCATTATGCATTGATTACTTATATCATACTCTCTTCGTTATGCTTGAATTCTCGTGGTTGCAAACATAGGGAATGTGCCATTGTAACATAACTTGTTTGAGAGAAAGGTTAATTTTTGGAAAAAAGAGTATTGGCAAGGAAATAGGGTTTCCAACCTGTATTTCACACGTTAATTCCTTAACAGGATTAACAACTTGGAGATTTCGTATAATCGAGTTAACACTTTTGAGTCAAGAGAACTAAAGTGAATTAATCCTTGATGGTTGAGAAACGCTTGGATTGAGAATTTGAAAATGTTTCTCTATAAGTGCATGCATGTGTGAATTCTTAACACCCATAGTTAAAAGATATTAAAAACTACAAGCTGGATATAACTCTAGCTAGTTATTCTCTGCATTCAAATATTAGTACACGTATTGCTTCACTATTACATCAAAACTATTACTTCATTTTTAAATCAAAAAACCCTATTGCTTTATAGGAACAAATGATTAAAAGTCAACTAATATGCATACAACTTAATAAGCACCCTATTCCCTGTGTGATTCGACCACAACCTAGTTGGATTATATATTTGACAATGACCGTTTACTCATTCGTAAGAAAGTTGTAATTTCGGCATATCATCTGCTCACTTCTTGCCTGTAAGGTCTAACTTCTTTATTAAGGATTTTGTTAAATTATTTATTCAGTAGATTGTCAAGTTGCATAGAGTGCCTGTATCAATCATTTGAAATTGAGGTACATAGTTGTCTTATCCTTTTTGGCATGCATTTTAAAAAGGTTTGGGTACTTAAGTGAACCTTAGAACCGCCTTCCATCCTTAAATGGATGGATAAGTGGAATAGACTATTTATACGTTGGATGATATGTTAAGTGCTTGTGTTATTAATTTTGGAGGTAGTTGGGTTGATAACTTACCTTTTATTGAGTTTGCGTACAATAATAGTTATCATTCGAGCATTTAGATTGCTCCTTTTGAGTCTTTATATGGTAGTAGGTGTTGGTCTCCTATTGGGAGGTTTAAGGCTGGTGAAACTAGATTGTTTGGTCCCAAATTGGTTCACCAAGCCATGGAGAAGGTGAAGGTGATTAGAGAAAGTCTTGAGACTGCCTAAATTCTCCAAAAGTCTTAAGCGGATATGAGGCGATGAGAGTTGGAGTTTGTGGTTTGTGATTGGGTTTTATTGAAAGTCTTTCCTATGAAAGAAGTCATGTGGTTTGGGAAGAAGGGGAGGCTCATTCCTCATTATGTTGGTCCATACTAGGTTTTGAAGAAGTTGGCAATGTTGCATATGAGTTAGATTTGCCTTCGAGCTTGGGCTCTATTCATCCTATTTTTCCATATGTCTATGCTGAAAAAAATTATGGGCGATCCTTTTTTGAATGTCCCTGTAGAGGATGTTGGTATTTTAGACTCCTTGTCCTATGAGGAAGTCCCAATTGAGATATTGGATAGGAAAGTTCATAGTTTGAGGACCAAGGATGTAGCTTTTGTAAAGGTTCTTTAGAGGAATCAAAAGGTGGAAGAAGCTACATGGGAAGCTGAAAATGGTGTGAATGTCAAGTATCCATTCTTGCTCCCAACTTTGGATACAAATGTTTGAGGTATGAGTTTCACTTCCCTGTTATTTTATTTTGAATTCTCCTTGGATTCTGGTTGAATTTTTTCTAGCATCGTGCTAAGAGTGCCCGTAACTTCTAACTTCTCATTTAGGGATGAATGATCCTAAAGGAAAGGATAATGTAATATCCCAGATTTTGGACTCTAAAATTTTTGGGTTTTTGCCAACACTGTCGTGACTACAACTCAGGTAACAAGTCATTTTTACTAGTCATAAGTCGTATGGTGAGACTCGTGGTCTCACCAGTGAGGTTGCCTAGACATATTGCCCTAACATTGAGTTGATTTCATGAGTCATGATGTAAAACAATGAATCGTGGTACGTGACTCATGGTAAAAACAATAAAGGATGGGAATTCCAATGTTTAAGTTATGAGTCTAAGAAACGACTCATGGTCAGACCTCACGAGTCATCACCTAACTCGTAACGACAGGCCTAATTTTTCCTATATTTTTTAATTAGGGGTTCCTTGGTATTTTTCCTACTTATACACTATTCCCCATGACTTAAAAATATCTAAAGGACACTTTTAACATCATTTATAAAAATCAAACACAACTCTCTCCTCTCTACCAAAGTCAAGAGAAAACTAAGGTTTGCAAAGAATTCAATCTCCAAGCTTCAAAATCTGAATTTCTTCTAAATTCTTGTGTGTTTCAGGCATGTCTCTCTTTCCTTGCTTGATTTTATGTAAATTCATATGTTTAATCATTGTTCATGTGAATTAAATTGTTGGATTTGAAATTTGGGATGAGGTCCTTTTTTTGCTTTCTATTGAAATTGTTTTTCCATGCTTCCAATATATTATTCCTATTTGATAAATGGTTTTTGGGATGGAATGGGTGCACTTTTATAGGAGTTTGTAATGGGGAACATGAGTTTCCTTAATTTGATGGATTTTGTCTTAATAATGGTTATGAACTTAACCTACCTTTCATTGCTTTGGTTTTTAATATGGAATATGCATAATTTAACTCAATTTTTGAAGTGGTTTCATTGTATTAATGAAAATGGATAAAAACAGATTTTAAAGGCCATGGTGGCCATAGTTTGGATTTAAAAATGGAACTTGAAAGTTAAATTAGTTACTTGGACTTGAATGACATAATTGGATTGGTATGATGATACCAAGTGGTAAATGATTTAAAAAATGACTCTTTGATTAATGGTTAAGATTATGTGAAAATGTTTTAATTTTGACTTAAATGGGGTTGTGTAGCCCGGTGTGATGTTGGAGGTACCGGGGGACCAATACTGGAAACCATGTTTGCCGGCGTGGGGGTATTTATGACCACATTCATAGTTCACACCTTATATATTTTTTTGATGGCTAGAGTATTGGTGACTTTGGCCCTCCTACGAATTTCCTCAGTTCGTGTGGCTAACACGCGGAGTCCCTTTCAACTGGGGGAGCTGAACACATATAGGTCGTGGGTGCCATTATAACAGATAGAACTACGCAGTCTAGGTTAATGATTTTAAACTCTCATATTCATGACTAGTAGGTTCCATCATGACCGATCAAATTGAATCCTGGAACGATCGCGATGAAGACAACCTGACCCGATCTTAAGGTTTTCTCTTTTCTGACGTGGTTGCACCATCTCGTTAGTTGGTGACACATGATTTTACCCTCCCGATATCCAACTCGGGCTTGTGTTTAAAAATTAACATCTTTTAGATACTTTTAAAATGTTAAATTCATTTACATAATTATTTATACATTTGAATAATTAGTCATACATTTTATTATTTCTAGACATGTCTTAATTTAAAATTTACAAGCGTATTATTTAATATCATTGTTTATTTCATACATAATTATTACATCTGTAACTTTACTTAAATAATGTCTCATTTCAAATTCAACTTTTCATAATTTTTGAACTTTATTTATGCGTAATTCCTAACATTTTATTTAATATTTATGGTATTATGTTTATTTTCACTATTATTTATTTGTTGAATATATTTATCGTATTATATTTATTAAATAGAAGCCCAATTCCACTCAATTTCTCCAATTTGTTTAATTCATAGCACAATTTTATCCAATTTAGTGTTAATTCTAGCCTAAATTTAGTCCAACTTTACACAATTTTAACTCCCATTTCAATTTCAATTAACTCAATTCACTTAACCAAATTTAAACCATTTGACCTAACCTATAATCTGACCCATTCTCATTTTAAATCAGATTTCGTCCATTATTTTGAACAACTACTCAAATTAAATCCCTGAATTACTTCCTTCCCCAAATCTAAGAACCTAATCACCCTATTATCTTCACCAGCTACCATTCCCATCATCTAGTCTCAATATCCTCTATAGGAGCTTCCACCACTGTTGCTCTAGATGACGTGCTCCAGCATCCCGCCATCCCTTTGTTCTTTTATTTATCTCCCATGCGGTAAACACCCATTCCATCCCCCCATCTTCACCAATCTTCTCCTCTTTCCCAGCATCTTTAATCACTCTTCTCCAATTTTATCGACTGTTTAACCACCACCATCTCTAGAAAAAATAATATTCACCACATACATCCACTGTTCTATAACACAACTCTGATGAACTCTCTATAGTTGCCGTCCATTCTCGCTCTTCTTCTCCCCTTCGATCTCCGTCTCTTCTCTACTTTCTAATTCTCTCTAGTTAATATCTAAAATCCCTAAATATCACTCTATTTTAAAAAAGTTCTACGATCGAGCTCAACCACTACATGCCCCCCGTATCCAGTACACACCAGTGTCACTCCCTCATTCCCTTCATTCTCTCTTTTTTGTTCTCTTTTATCTTTCTCGATCAAAACCTAAAACACAAATATTCCCTCTTATCTGATTAATTTAGAAAGCTCTGATGAAGAAAGAAATCCCATGAAATGACAATTATTTGTCATGGCTAATGTACCAAATGTCCAAGACCATCAGAATCCACCCAATTCCTTGGTCTTTATTGAGTTTTGAACTTTGATCTTCCATGGACTATTATGTGATTCGTCTCTTTAAATTGGTTTTTAGTTTTGATGGAAATTCGGCCGAGTATTACTTGTTGAGACATTTAATGGTGTGTCCATTTTAGATTTTGTTAAAATTAATATTTTGTTCTATAATCTTAATCATTAATTTTAAATTCAAATTGCATGGACGACAGACTATTGGTTAGTGTTCATTTTTTTAATAAGTTCAAATTATGTAATAACTTTACCTACCTTCTTTTCGTGTTGCTTAAATTCGATTTACAACATGCTAGTATGATTAATTATTGTAATTTGAGATTCTCGACTTATATAATATATATGACTTTGGTACTGATCAAATTTCAGTAAGTTTTTGTAGCTCTAAATAATTGTTTTCTTTCTATGGTGCAATTCGAAATGTGACAGCCTCCAAAACTATTATTTTGATTAAAATAAGCTTGATTTTTGTAGTTTGATTTGAAATGGGGTGACAACTTTATTGCTTGTATATTTTTGGTAAATTCCATAGTCTTATGACCTCCTTACTTATTTTCCTATCCTATTTTTTTCTGGACAAATTTTTACTTGCTTATTTATATTAAACCTGACAAGATATTCTCTCCTAATTTATTTGGCTAAGCTAATTAGGGAACTAGAATTTCC
Organism: Capsicum pubescens; assembly: GCA_030864215.1. Lineage (NCBI taxonomy): Eukaryota > Viridiplantae > Streptophyta > Magnoliopsida > Solanales > Solanaceae > Capsicum > Capsicum pubescens. The sequence continues at coordinate 143,995,069 of CM061547.1, forward strand.
TAATTGCATCTCTTCATGATTTTCTCTACTTTAATAAATGTTTCTTTTTCAACACATAAAGAATACCTTCTCTCACTATTGAAGGGACTTTAGATCCCTCTTTTACATATGTAATTAAAAGTCACTCTCTTCTAGTATTGCTCACTTCTTCTTATTGATGTTTCTTAATTGTGATGGGAAAGGCTGATTTTTAATTGCTTTCATTTCCTTTGCAATTTCCTGATTAGTGTTCCATCGAAGTAATTCCAATTCCTAATGTGTTTGATTGTTGGAGTTTTATTTTCTGCCATAGTTTTATGCATTGGATGACTCAGATGCCTTAAGCATTCTTATGGAAAGTAGATAGGAACGCTACCAGACTCATATGTATTTTTCATATTTTTTATTTTATAGAAATCCACTATTGTTAGAGTTGATGTGCTTCTTTGCTTAAATGTTAATGCCTATTTAAATATCTGAATTCTCTTTGCTTCAAAATTTTACTTCATGTTAATCTACCACTATAGTTTCTTACAAACTCATATTGTTAATCTTTTTATAAATTTTAGTTCTCATAACTAAACCACTGTCTATTGATTCTAACTATTTGAACTGGACAGTGATGTTCTTTTAAAATCACTAATAACATAAAAACTATCTTCTAATCTATCTTTAGAGGGAAAGTCAAAAGAATTATGAGGTCTAATTTCCATGTTTTAAACAAAGCCGTACATCCATGGGAACATCTTCTACCAAAGTTTTCATAAAAGTGATTATGTGTACTTATACGTTAGTATGTTTATGTTCCAAATTTCAAAAAATCTAAATTTTTTACTTGTTTTGAAAAAAAAAAAATATTAGTATTTTGCCTCAAGACCGACCTCCAGTCAAATTGTTGCTAAGGTCAAAGATCACAATTAATAATATCGTGGCATCGTCCCTATAAATAGCAACAAGCATTTGTTTTATCTTAAAAAAAGTTTTTTGTTCAATTCAAAATGTTTATTTCCTTAACGTAGTTTTGTTACTTTTTTTCTTTAATTTCTTTATTTATTTTTGGATAGTTTAGTTTAATTCAAGTTAATAATTAAACTATTTCCTTTAATTATTTGTCTCACTTATCTCTCCTTGCTTATCTAAATTATTATTTGTTGATTTACGTTTCTTTCTAAGATAAGCGATTTGTTGCTAAATCACTTTACTATATTAATTAAGTAAAAATTTGTTTTTTCGCCAAAATTATTTATTTTCTTATAAAATATTTGGGTTTATCACTTAATTATATGAATTGGTATTAATTAATATTCACGTTTAGTTTTCGCTTAGCTTTAATAATAACAATAATAATCAAATTTACAGTTTTAATCACTCTTATCACCAAGATTAATATTAATTAGTTAATAAACAAATTCATGTTTTCTTTATTTTATTTTTTTTCATGTTCAATCACCTAGTTAATATTAGTGAATAAAAATCAATAGATCATCTTCTTATCACATAACTTTCCCATGTAATATATGAATTCAACTGGGACCCATATTTGTGACCATAAAAAGTGTCTAACACTTTTCTTTTGAGGTAACTTGAACCCTTAAATTTCTGGTGATATAGACTAATAATAAAAATATAAGCATTTAGTTTTGAATGGTGCCCTAACGCACCTTAATTCATTAGGTGGCGACTCTTCTCTTTTAAATCATCCAAAAATGATTGTCACGTTGAATCACACATTTTACGAGAACAATGGGACATATCATTTACAAGGGACAATCTTTTCCTTCATTGCATTCATAACCAAGGGCCTGCATTTGCAACGAAGGAATTTGTTGTCACCAGATAGTAGAAAACTAGCACTTGTAAAAGGTTGAAATGTCTCTAAACGGACCCTCGATATTTATTTGGAATCCCATAAAAATAATCAAGTTATATGTTAATTTGATGTTTGGAACTCAATTTTACTATCAGATTTACAAAAAGAGATCATTTGCAAAGAATTACCCGTGGAATCTCTTTTAGTTTATTTTACTAGTTTTCGTTTAATATGTTAAAATGTGGTACAAAGGCTCATGGCTTGAACTAACTACGCTACTGATATAAAATTGAAATTTTGAATCAAAAGAAATTAACCATATAACCATTAGATGCTTGGATCATAAAATGTTGTAGAAAATCAAACTAACCATCTTTAAAGTCTCTAAGGACCTCAAACTTACTCAAACCACTCCCGAACACACTAGGGACCGTGCAAACCAATCCCACAACTAATAAATAGCATATAGAAACTATGAGAAAGTCAAAATAGTTAAAACACAACAAAAAATAAAAATCACAACTACGGTTATTACATTATACTTCCCTAAAATACAAATTTATTTTCAAACTAAAAAGCAAATAAAGTGCCTAAAGCGGTAAAAAAATTGGGGGTATCTAATCTCCGGAATAACCTCCTCAATCAGGTGATGTTTCCACTTGACATTCATTGAATCCATATGATTAGCCCACAACTACCTAATCTTGTTCAAGGATAGGAATAGTCTCCTCCTTGAAGGATAAATCATGGTGTAAAACAAAAGAATCCAACCATATGACATATGTATCATTGGGACAGTATCTCTTCAATATGAAAATATGAAATATCAGATGAACAACTTACATGTATAGAGAAAAATCTAGTCTATAAGCCACATCTCCATACTTCTCAAGGATCTCGAATAGGCCAATGAACCTTGGACTAAGATTCCCTTTCTTTTCAAACCTCATTACATCCTTCACGGGTGAATCCTTCAACAAGTACCACTCTCCAACCATGGATGCAATATCATAAAGTCTATTGTTGGCATAACTATTCTTCCAACTCTAGAAAAACACAAGTCTTAACTAAATTTTTCTCACTTAATACATTGAGTCTATCAACAAATATGTGCCCCAAACTCTCACCTCAAAATAATTAAACTATCCCACAGTGGACCTACACCTCCGCCCATGCAAAGACTTAATAAGTGTTATCTGAATGCTGGAATGGTAGCTATTTTTGTATGTGAACTCTGTCAGGGGCAATGGCAAGCTGGTTCTAATGATCTCCAAAATACATAAAACACACTTGAAACATACCCTCTAGCACCTAAATAGTCCTCTCTGACTAAACGTCAATCTGAGGATGAAAAGTTGTGCTCAAATCAATCTGAGTACCCAACTCACTCTATATATAACACTAAATATTTTAGGTAAACTAACTACCGCTATTAGAAATAATGGAGATAGGAACACCATGCAATGAAAAAGCCTCTCTAATATAGATCTTGGCCAAATTTTTCGCATTATAATTTACCCTTATTGTAATAAAATATACCAATTTTTTCAATCCATCAACAATAACCCATACAATCAAACTTTCCTAAAGTCAAGGGTAAGCCAACTACAAAATCCATAGTGATCCACTCTCACTTCCACTCAGAAATGTGCATTGTTTGTATTGTACCACCATGTCATTCATGTTCATAATTCATTTGGTAGCAATTCGAAACACTTTACTTTAAGTCATGATATATCTTAACCACTTCTAGATAAATAAAGTACCTTAAATAATGAGCCTCATCCAAGATCAACCTAATCCAACCACCAACTGTAGGCACATAAACGTGACTACTAATCCTCAAAACACCCACCTTAGACTCACTCCTTAAAACTTTACCATAAATTACCCTCCTCTCTCATTATCAAACTAGTGAGCCAAAAATATGCTCCATCAATGAATACCTAGACTCAACTAAGGCCAAAATATGCTCAGGTATCATAATATCAATCCTAACCAATTGGTTAGCTAAGGACTGAACCTCTAAGTCCAAAGGTCATTCCTGTGTCAAAAGGTGAGAAAACTCCCCATACTCGCTGCCTTTCAGCTCAAGGAATCCACTACCATATTTTACTTACTTGAATAATATAAAATAGTGAGATCATAACCCTTAAGAAATTCAAGACATCGATTATGTCTCATATTAAGTTATTGCTAGGCGAAGAGGTACTAAAGGCTTAGATGATCATAGAAAATATCTCAATGGATTCCATAAAAGTAGTGTTTCTATAACATCAACACAAACACAAGTATGGGAAACTCTAAATTACGGGTAAGATAATTTTTCTCATGAGGCTTCAACTATTGAGAAGAATAAGAAATTACCTTACCCTTCTATATTAGAACATTACCCATGCCAACTCTATAAGTATCACCAAACACGGTGAAACCCATTCCCTCCTTGGACAAGATCAAGATAGGAGCCGAAGTCAAAAACTCCTTAAGCTTTTGAGAATTTTCTTACAAGCATTCAACCACTAAAAGACATCTTCTTCTAATTTGACTTTTTCTAAAGAGCAAGAATAGAAGAGAAATCCTGTATAAGACATCAATAATATACTACTAATCCAACAAAGATCCAAATATCAATAGAAGAAGTAGATCTATCCCAATCACGAACTACATTATCCTGAATGGATCGATCATAATACCATCCTTGATCAATACCTGACCCAAGAAAAAAATAGTAATAACCAAAACTAATATTTGGAGAATCTGGAATATAACTTCTCAACCTATAATATTTGAAGAACAATTCCTAAATACCTCACACGGTTATCTTTATTATTTGAATAAAACATGATAGAATCGATTAATCCAATCATAAAAAATCAAGATAAGGCCAAAATTATTAGACCCTAAGATTTTAGTGATTTTATTTTTCTAGATCCTTCATATTTTAGTATGATTTCAGTGTTAAATTATGTCAAGGAATGATAATGGGACCACTAGGAAGTGTTTTGGAAATTTTTGTACGAGTTTAGGGTCATTTTGGAACCCTAAAATATTAAGGTTCTGTGTTTGGGGCATGCCATTGAGGTATGGCATGCTCTTATGTTGAAACTAGTGGTCTGGCTCAATAAATATATGCCATGCTTTCTGGATTAGTTTATTTTGTTCTCAAAGATATGTAGAAAGTTTAGTTGATACACAAAAGGTTGTAAACCACTCAAAGTCATTTGAAATTGTATGTAAATATGAGGAGGAAAGAACTATAGTTTGAGGTGGGAGATAAGGTATTTTTGTAGGTGTCACCCATGAATGGTCTGATAAGGTATAGAAGGAAGGTAAAGCTCATTCTATGGTATCTTGGTCCTTATGGAATTGTAAAATATATTGGAGATCTTGCTTATGAGTTAGACCTTCCATAAGAATTATTCGTTGTCTATCCAGCCTTTCATATGTTGATGTTGAATATGTGCATTAAATACACATATTTGGTGGTTCCCATACATAGTATTAGAGTGAAAAATAGTCTATCCTATGAGGAGATGCTAGTTGAAATCCTCGATCAAAAAGTTCTAAGGTTAAGGAATAAAAAGGTGGCTTCAGTGAATATTCAATGGAGGAATCCGTCAGTTAAGGGAACGATATACGAAGTCAAGGAAGTCATAATATGTCAATACCATTTTCTATTTACTTCAAGAATAAAGTTCATTTGAGGTAAAAAAATCACTTCTAATCTATTCTATTCACCAATATGGTTACTCTTACTCTATGAAGTTCATGCCCAATAAGTCATTCCAAATCTATGTTCATGTTTGAATAAATGATTTCAGCTTTAAGTAAGATAAGCTCTATATTTCAACCTAACAAACCCATGAGAAAGGTCCCATCTCAACCTTCAGTCGAGGACGAATGGACCCAATGGGGAGATAATGTTAGACCCCAAGATTTCAATGATTTTATTTTGGTAGCTCTTTTACATTTTATTGTGATTTTTTGAGTTAAATTATGATAAATATTGATAATTGGACCATAAGAAAGTGTTTTGAAATGTTTGAAATGCATTTTGGGATATTTTGAAACCCCAAAATAGTAAGTATCCATATTTAGGGAGTGCCACTGAGGTATGTCACACCCTTTAGTTAAAAATATTAGCGTGCTGCGATATGAGCATGCCATGCCACTAGAGTGGTGTGATAAGAGAGTGCCACATCCAAGGTCACAAAAATGCCATATTTTATTTTTTTTCTTGAAATCATAGAGAGTTTTTGGTATTTTTACCTCTTAATTATTTTCCCAACCATACTAAACCCTTTTCCCCACCATTACAAATTATTATTTACAATTAACATACTCCAAATGCTCTCAAGAAAATAAAAATAGGACTTATCCACAAAAAGTAAAGATTTTAAGTTCCAATTCGAGCTCATCTCAAGAAAATTCATCAAGTTCAGATATGTGGTATTTGAACAAGGATATTTTTTTGTTCTTTTGCCCAAAAATGTGATTTTTACATTGAATTTAAGAAATTGATAACTAGGATTCATACTCATTTATTATACTTTTGAAATTATGATGTTTCCACATGCTTTTAAGTTTATTTAGCATAAGAACTTATAATTACTTATGTTTTTACTCATGAAATTTGTCTTATGACTGATGTTTTAGTGTTTTGACTTGAAATTCCTATGAGTTGGTGAAAAATTACAAGTTGAGAATTATGTATTTAGTTTAAAACAAGATCATTTACTAGTTCAAGTTATAAATTATTATAGCATGACTGAAGTTTTAATTTAGATCTTATGAGCTGAGATAAGGCATGAAATTTAGAATTTTCTTTATGAGTATAATTTAAGCAAGAGAAGTTGGTTTTTAGTTTTATAATGTCATATGCTATTTTAAGGTGAACTTCATATGTATGAGCATAAGCGTATATAGTATTTAGCATTGAGAGTGGAGTGCGCATTTAGAGCATCTTATTTCCCAAAAACTATGTCATCGTAGGTTTAAGGGGCTTTACGAGAGAGTGTCTCCTTGCCCCAAGGGGATATGTTTAGTGATCTCATTAAGTTAAGTTTCTATACCAATGGCAAGGTTATAACTTTCCTCAATGTGGGTTAGATGTTGGTCTCAATACTAGGTCACATGGTTTATGTCAGTTATAAGAATCTACCACAAGAAAAGTAAAGAAGATTTTAGAAGCTAAATGTAATTACTCAGAAACCTCATTTATTTGTTTTGTTATGATTATACTCAATGAGATCTTATTTTTAAGTTTTATTCATGATCAAGGTGAGTCTATCTACACTTGCGTGTATGTTTTATGAGAATGTTAAGTTTTAATTTTACTTGTCTGCATTCACCTCCATATACTAAGTACACTCCACAAGTACAAACCACATATATGTCTGTGTGTCTACTTTGTTTCATAATGTATGTTCTGGTGTTCGTCCTTAGTAGTACGATTAGTCGCGATCACCATTTCCTACATCTTGTTAGTTAGTGAGTCCTCATGCTTCGATGACAAAGATTATTTTATATGTTCATTCAATAAGTTGAAGTTTAAATTTCCTGATTATCTTTTGGCTCTATTAAGTCCTGTCCCAGTGATTCTTTAGTTTAGTTTGAGGCCTGTCAAAACCTGTTAGTTTTAATTTATTTGGATATTTAGAATTTTCAAGGTATGGTTTATACTATTTTTTTGAGATTGATATTTCAATTACAATTCAGCTTATAAGTTAAGATTTTAGCTTATGTCCATATTAACTACTTCAATTCAGTGATAAGTGCGTACAATGTGTTAGCTTTGGGGCTACGTGTAGTCCAAAGCACTGTGTGATGTACAGGGGTAGTCTTGGGGCATTAAAAATTTGGTATCAAATCCTAAGGTTTAAGGATTCCTATAGATTCTGACAAGTCGCATTATGTAAAGTCTTTATCATGGGTGTGAAGCATGCCATTCTTATGAGCGGGGGCTACAAATGTAATAGAAACCATACCTTTTTTCCTGATCACTATCATGCTTTAAAGTTATTACTAACTACTCTAATTCATTCTTTCAAGTAATAGACAATGGCTCCTCACAGAGGTTACGCTCGCAGAAATGGGGATGAGTCATCCCCATCACCACCTACAGATACTTTGAACGAAAATGTTTCTCAGACTGAGTTCCATGTTACTTTCCATATGTTGGCTCAAGATTTGACTATAAATGCACAGAGTAATCAACCAGTAATAGTCTTAATTTAGTAAAATGGTAACTTACATGAAACTAGAGTTCAAGATTTCATGAGAATAAATCCACCCGAGTTCTTTGGGTCAGAGGTGAATGAGGATCCACAGTTTTTCATTGATGAATAGAAGAAAATTACTCAGATTATGCATGTTACAAAATAATAAAGTGTTTAATTGGTTTCTTATTAATTAAATATATTGCTTATAATTGGGTTACTATATGGAAGAACGGTAGAGGTAAGAATACAACTTCTATGAGTTGGGATATATTTTAGACAACTTTTCTTGATAGGTTATTACTTGGTAAGATGAGGGATGCTAAGGTAAAGGATTTCATAAACTTGAGGTAGGGCTCTATGTCGGTGAAGAAATATTTTTTCATGTTCAACTAGCTAGATAAGAATGACCTAGAGTTATTGTTGGATTCTGGAGCTCGTATAAGTAAGTTCGTCACTAGAGTGAAACATTTGGTAGTCAAAGAGTGTAGGACTTTCATATTGATTGGGGATATGGATATTTCTTGATGACTCATGTTTAGTAGATTCAGGATGCAGAATTTAAGAAAAGGGAAAGGGAAAACACGAGGGCTATGACCGAACAATTTGAGTTCAGTCAACAAAAGTCAAGAAGGGTAAATCATTCTTAGTTTTAGAGCCGTCTATCAATACTTATGCTGTCCTCAACCGTTGCCTCACTCCAAAAACTAAGTAGGAGAAGTGAGGTAGGGCACCAACTTCTATATCTCAGGGTAGCATTTTTGAGAGATGTATTTTTCCTACCTACGAGAAGTATGGTAGATGTTATTCGGGTGAATGAGTTTAGGTAGATATGATTATTATAGTTGTGTTATGAAAGGCCACAAATCAAGGAGTGCTCTTTTGGTAAGAAATAAATTAGAGATACTCACCCATAGGATCTATGTACCAACTTAGAAGCTCATTCAGGCTACTCAACTCTAGATCCCTAGATGTAGTCACGGGTATGCTTCATACTATTCACCTTGATATTTATGTGTTATTAGATCTAGGAGAAACCCTCTCTTTTGTTACCCCATTTATTGTGTTAACTTTGGTGTAAGTATCAAGAGTCATTCTGAACTATTCCTAATTTATAATTAAGTTGGTGAGTCAGTTATTGCTGGATCATTATACAAAAAGTTCCTGATTACAGTCCATCATAGGGTCACTTTAGCAAATTTAATAGAGCTAGAAATGATAGATTTTGATGTAATTCTTGGTATAGATTGGCTCTATTCATGCAATGCATCAGTTGATTATTGTACTCGAGTGGTGAAGTTTTTGTTCCCTAATGAGTCAGTACTCAAATAGGACGACACTTCGGTATTTCCTAAGGGTCAGTTCATCTTTTATCTCAAAGCTAGGAAGTTAATCTCAAAAGAAAGTATCCACCACTTTGTTTATGTTAAAGATACCGAGTCTAAAAATCCAACCATTCAGTCTCTTTGTGTAGTCAGTGAGTTGTCTAAAGTTTTCACAGAGGATCTACCCAAGGTACCTCCGAATAAAGATAAAAAGTTCAGGAATGGTCTTCTTCTAGATACCTAGCCCATATCTATTACTACTTACTAGGTGACCTCGATTAAGTTTAAGGAGTTGAAGGAACAACTCAATGACTTATTCGATACAGGGTTTATTCGACCTAGTATTTCTCTATGGGGTGCTCTAGTCTTATTCATGCACAAAAAAAATGATACACTTAGATGGTGTATAGATTACCAATAATTAAATAAGGTTACTATCAAGAGAAAGTACCATTTCTCTAAATTAATGACTTATTTTACCTGCTTCAGGGCTTCCATTGGTTTTCAAAGATTGACCTTAGGTCGAGATATCTTCAGTTAAAGGTCAAAGAATGTGACATTCTGAATACTTCTTTTAAATCACGATATGGTCACTTTGAGTTTGAGGTTTTGTTATTTGGACTAACAAATTCTCCTGCAGCCTTTATTATTTTATTGAATAGCGTCTTCAAGTAGTATTTTGACAAGTTTTTCATTGTCTTCATAAATGGCATAATTATATATTCTTAGAGTTAGGAAGAGAATTAAAACCATTTTAGAATAGTGTTGTAGACCCTCAGAGAACGCAATTTGTATTCCAAGTTTAGTAATTATGACTTTTGGTTTGAGTTGGTTAACTTTTTGGGGCATGTGATTTTGGGTACATGTATTCATGTAGATCCTTATAAAATAGATAAAGTGAAGCCCATTACTCCATCCTATATTTGGACCTTTTTGGGATTAGTCAATTACTATAGAAGATTTGTTGAGTTTTTTTCCTCAAGAGCTACACTATTGACCAAGTTGACACAAAAGAAAGTAAAGTTTATATGGTTAGATAAATGCAAGAAGAGCTTTTAAGAGTTGAAGGATAGATTGACTTCAACACTAGTGCTACTGTGTGGTGTACTGTGATTACTACTATGTTGGGTAAGGTTGTATGTTTATGCAAAAAAGAAAAGTAATAGCGTATGCCTCTAAACATCAAGAGGAATTATATAACTCATGATTTTGAGTTAGCAGTTGTTGCATTTGCTTTGAAAATTTTGAGATACTACTTATGTGGTGTACATGTAGACATTTTCACTGTATAAGAGCATCTGGTACATATTTATGCAAAAGGACTTAAACCGTTGTTAGATAATATAGTTGGAGTTTCTTAAATATTATGACATGAACTTGCTCTACCATATAGGTAAAAAGAATATAGTAGGTGATGCATTTAATAGGTTGTCTATGGGCAATTTTTCTTTTGTAGAAATGGAAAAGAAGGAAATGGCCAAGGATATACATAGATTAGACCGATTGGGAGTACATTTTCTTGACATGGATGATGGTGGTGTAGTAGTTTGGAATGGTTCAGAGTCATACTTAGTGGAAGAAGTGAAATAGAAATAACGTAATTATCTTGTACTTAGCCAATTAATAGATTCTGTTCATTAGTAAAAAGTTGAGGTCTTCTTCTAATGGGGAGATGGAGTCCTCAGCTATCAAGGTCGGTTATGCATTCCCAGTGTTGATGGGTTGAGAGAGATGATATTAGATGAAGCCTACAACTCTAAGTATTTAATTCACCCTGGTGCAACCAGGAAGTACCATGACCTATGGGAAGTTTATCGGTGGAGTGGTGTGAAGAGGGACTTTGCCTAGTTTATGTGTAAGTGTCCTAATTGTCAGGAAGTGAACATTAAGCATCAAAGGCCAAGAGGCATGCTTTAGGATATTGGCATCCCCACTTGGATGTGGGAGGTCATTAATATGGATTTCATTATGGGACTTCCTCACGCCAGATGTCAACATAATTTAGTTTGAGTTATTGTGGACCGAGTGACCAAGTTATCCTATTTCTGAGTGACCAAGTTATTTTATTTCTTACCAGTTAAGAACTCACATACAATAAAAGATTATTCTATGTTATATACTCATGATTTACAAAAACTTTATGGGATTCTCTTATCCTTCATTTTGTATTGAGGTACTTAATTCACTTCTTATTTTTGGAAATTGTTTTAGAAAAGCCTCGATACAAAGGTGAAGCTTAGCACTGCTTTTCACCCATAGAAAAATAAACTGTCCAAGCATACTATTTAAACTTTAGAAGACATATTAAGAGCATGCATGTTGACTTCAAAGGAAATTAGTTTGATCATCTACCCTTAATTGAGTTTGCCTATAACTAAAATTACCATCCTAGTATTCAGATGGCTCCATTCTAGGCTTTGTACTGGCGCAGGTGTAGATCACTTATAGATTGGTTTGAAGATTTTAAAGTGCATTTAGTTAGACCAAATTATATTCCCAAAGATATGGAGAAGGTTTAGTTGATTTGTAGGGGGTTGAAAATCGCTCAAAGTTGTCAGAAATTATATACAGATGTAAAAATGAGAGAACCAAAGTTTGATGGGTGATTATGTGTTTTTAAGGTATCACCCATGGAGGGGATGCTAATGTTTTGAAGGATGGGGTCCCTATATATTTGTCCTTATTAAATAGTAAAGTGTGTGGGAGATGTTTCCTATGAGTTATACCTTCCGTCAAAATTAGTCGTCAATACATATAGTCTTCAATGTGTTGATATTGAATAAGAGAATCTGATACCCATCTTTGGTGGTGATAATATAGAGTATTGGAGTGAAAGATAGTCTGACCTACGAACAGATGCTAGTTGAAATCCTTGATCGACAAGGTTGAAGGTTATGCAATAAAAAGTTTGCTTTTGTGAAAGTTTTATGGAGGAATTAGTCAGTTGATGGAGCGACATGGGAAGCAGAGGCATGCATGATTCTTGATACCCTCTTTTATTTACTTCTATCACTGATTTAGTTTGAGGTAAAAAATCTCTCGTAATCTATTCTATTCATCAATATCCTTACTCTTACCATATGATGTTTATGTCTAATGAGTCAATTATGATGTAAGTTCATGCTTGAATAAATGATTTCATTTTTTAGTATAATATGCTCTACATGTAAGCCTAAGAAACCAATGAAATAGGTATTTCCCCATCTCGACCTTCATTAGAAGATGAATGGTCCTAAGAGGGAGATAATGTTAGACCCTAATATTTTAATGATTTTATTTTGATAGCTTCTTTGCATTTTATTATTATTTCTGAGTTGATTAATGATAAGGAATGATAACAGTTCAATTAGGAGGCATTTCAGAAATTTTTGAATGCATTTTGGGATTTGTTAGAACCCTAAAATAGTAAGGATCCATGTTTAGGGAGTGCCACAGAGGTATGTGATAACGCTCAAACTACACCTCTCTTATGAGAATGTAGGCGATCGTTGTCAATAGATAACCCAACTAGGTTGGGGTTGAATTCCATAGGGAATATGCAGTGAGTTTGAGTTATCTGTAGGTTAATCAACTGATAGCTATCATTTCCCTGTGAATCGGGGTTTTTGGAACGGTAACAAACAATTACTTCTCAATTCAGTGTTTGAAATCAATATGATAAGGAAAACCAGGGCTATGTTCACTATGGGTGTTGGGATTTGACAGAAGCTAGTAATGATTCAAGATTCCTGTGGTAGGTAGGAACAATAGACTATCCTTGTCGAAGTTATGTCTTAATGTTTCTCAACCTATTTAGACATTTAACCACCTAATTCTCTCAAAATTAGGGAATTTATATTTCATAATAGGAGGTTATCTCAAGTTAATTAATCTTGTTACAACATTAATTTTTAAATGGAAGTTTGATGCTTCCATGTCCCTGTTGATAATTAACTTCTTACTAGGGTTGATTTCTTATCTCAAGAAAATCACCAGTAAGCACGGCCTATTGTTTGCAATCAATAGTCAGAGTATAAAATAATGGAATTAACAAGAAGTTTCTACCACTGTTAGAATCTTGAACACTTAGTTACGTTACAAACCAAAACCCATAGATCCCATAACTTGGGTTAAGGGAATTTAGCTACTCATAATAAAATAATCAAGATAACAAGTTGAATTCATAGTTTGATATATGAACTTACAACAAGATGAATAGCAAAAAGTGTTTCTCAGATTTGATTCATAGTAGAAAATCCCAAAGCAATTGTAATAATCTCTCCAAAAATAATTGTAAAGTTCAAGTCAGAAAAATAGAGAGAAGATATTCTCAAAACATCAGTCCCCCCCATCATTATGATTAGAAAACCCTAACATGTGCTTTAAATACTTCAGAGTAATTATGGAAACAAAATCATAGATCACAGTATTTTCTTGGACAGGCGACGACGTGTGTGACGGCTTATCAGGAGTCTGACGACTTATTAGGAATTTCGTTAGCTTCTCTTCACTTTTAACAATCTCTGCCTTAGGTTGACGATGAGACGTGATGGATTATCAGACATGTGATGAATTATCAGAATTGTCGTCGCTTTACACTTCAAATCCCATTCCCTTCTTGGGCCTAACGACGAGCCTAATGGCTTATCATACTTTTAACAGACTATCACAGATGTCGTCACGAATTCCAACTGAGGCTCATTCTCTGTCTATGCCTAAGGACGAGCCTGATGACTTATCACACTTCTGACGGCCTATCACAATGTCGTCATGAATTCCAGTTGAAGATCATTTTCTATCTAAGGCTGACAGAAACTCTGATAGCTTATCATAAGGATGACGACTTATCAGATAAGTCATCATCTATACTTCCCTCTCTACTTGCTCAAAATTTAACTCTTTTATTTTCATTATTTCTGGTTCTCTTGCATCTTGACTTTTACTGCAATATCAAATAGAAAACATTCAAAAATGACAAAAGTTCCTTAAGACTTTGTAATTATTCTTAGCTAAAAGCCTTAATGTGTTAGCATCTTCTCACACATCAACACCCTCAACTTAAAAAAATTTCTTGTCCTCAAGCAACTAAAACACAACCAAGAGGATACAAAGTATATTCAGCAGTCAACCATCCATATTATCTCTAAACATCTTCACCATCTCTAAAGTCAATTAAGTTAAAAACAACAACTGTGCATATTATTGAAGAACAAAAATGAGACACACAGGAATCAAGCTATGGCATCAATTCAACAACAACAATCATGCATGTACCAAGATTACACTATCCAAACAAGTTAGCAACTAGCAACTTAACCAGTGTTCCCTAACTACAAAAAAGTTCCTCTCCACTTATATCATACATCACATATGTAACCATGGGGATAGTAAAAAAACACTCACTCTCATAATGTAGTTCCAATCAATAAATGCCAAATACCATAGGCTTTCCCTTATTTTCATTACCAAGATTTTCAGACAGGTCAGCTAGGATCACTATAGGTATCCTTTTTGGCTTGTAATGTAGGCTAAAGGTTGGTATGATACTCGATGATATTTAAAGTGACTAAGCCTCCTTGACACTACACTAGCTTCTGGGGTCTCACTTATTAACATTTTTTTATTCTTCTCTTTCCTTGATCACACATATTCAGGATGGGTGCGGTCTTTTCTACAATCTCTTCTTTTTTTTCACCACTTTTCTTTTTCTGTTCTTTTCCACGACACCCAACTTTTTATTCTTTTATTTTATTATACCTTTCTTCATTCTCATTTTACATTATGCACCCCTATGATAGCCACCCTAAACTTAGGCCATTTGCCTAAGTCAAGGTGCACAGTGTCCAAGGAGGACCAGGGCCAAAATAGGTTCATTATGATATAAATGAGATGGTGATAGGTATCATAATAAAAAGAAATAGGCTATTCAGTCTCAAAATAGGGATCAAGGGATATTATGCATACAGGAAAGGTCATTTAGGCTAAAAGTGGCTCATATCAAAACGGCCTATGATCCTTTCCTAACCCCTATTCTTCAATCAAGGTAAGACTATCCGGGCAAGTTCTGGATGGAACATACAAAGGGAACTAAGTAAGATCTCACACGCACATGGAACACAAGTATATCATATATTACTACTTATCCCATTCATACAATTGTTTAGCAATGATTATCAAGTCACTAGAACTGATACCATAACAAGATGCACAATGGTCACAATTAGATGCAAATCACATAGTTAAACAATCAGACCATTTGAGAGATGTTCACAAAATAACAAAACAACGTTAACTTCCTTAGGTACTTGTATTTCTCCTAGTCAACTATAAAATATTACAACAACAACTCACCCTACACCCTCAACTTAAAATCAAAGTAAAACTGAACTAAGCTTTAGGGTATACCTGGAGTAGATCAAGAATGGGGATCATGGGTTACCTCCTATGTAGCGACTGATTTAACATCGTGACATGACTCAGGTATCTCGATTACTTAAGACTTCATTGAGATAGATAGTAGCAATACTTTTCATTGAGTCTTTTGGACCGATATAAAGATTGACTCATTTCCCATTAACTTTGAAGATGCTGATGTCTTCATTTTCGAGTTCTACTACTCTAGATTAGTAAACTTGACGAACTCTAAACGGGCCTAACCACTCGGATTTAAGCTTACCTGGGAACAGTTTGAGTCTGAAATTGAACAGAAGCACCAAGTCAGTTTTTTGGAAATCTCATATCTCGATCCTCCAATCATGAAACTTCTTCATATTTTCTTTGTATAGGTCTTCTCTTTCATATGCCCTAATATGGAATTCATCCCTCTCATTTAGTTGTCCCAGTCTTAGCTCTGCTGCCGCCTTCTAATTCAAATTTAACCTTTTGAGTTCCCATAAAGCCTTGTGTTCCAGCTCTATTGGTAAGTGGCATGCTTTTCCATAGACTAACTCAAATAATTATATGACAATAGGTGTCTTGAAAGCGGTATGATATGTCCACAAGGCATCATCGAGTTTTCGAGACCAGTCTTGCCGACTAGCATTCACCATTTTGACTAGGATGGCTTTAATCTCCCATTTTGAAAACTCTACTTGCCCACTAGTTTGTGGGTGATATGGAGTGGATACTCTATGCTGTTTCACCCCATATTTTCTAAGAAAGCTCGAAACACATTGTTACAAAAATGAGATCCTCCATCACTTATAATATACGTGGTACTCTAAAGAGAAAGAAGATGTTCTTCTTGAGAAAAGCATCAACCCTCTTTCCTTCATTATCAGACAAGACAATATCTTCAACCCATTTTGAGACATAGTTATCAACAACTAGAATATACTTCATCCCATACAAGCTTACAAAAGGACCTATGAAATTGATGCCCCAAACGTCAAACAATTCCACTTCAAGCATCTTAGTCAAATGCATCTCATGTATTTTGGAGATCGACCCCTTTCTCTAACATTGGTCACATTTTAGCACAAACTCGTGAGCATCCTTGAACAACGTTAGCCAATAGTAGCCACTCTGCAACACCTTCCTAGCCATTCGGTCACCTGCATGGTGACCTCCAACTGGGGAAGTATGAGATGCTTCCAATATACATAATACATCCACTTTTGACACACATTTCCTTATGATATTATCAGCATATCACCAAAGAAGATACGACTCATCCCAGGAGTAATGTGTCCATAATGAAGGAATTTCTTTCTTTGATGGAAAGAAAGGTTTTCTGGAATGACCTCACTCACAACATAAATTGAAAAATCAGTGTACCAAGGCATTTTCTCCATAAGAGCAGCCAAGATCTCCTTATCAGGAAATGCATCATTTATCTCCATTTAATCACTAGCTACCTTATCACCTTTCATTATAGACAGATGATCCGTAACTTGTTTTTTGAAACCATTCCTATCTTTGACTTCCAAGTCAAATTCTTATAGCAGCAACATCCATCTAATCAGTCTTGGTTTTGCATCCTTCTTAGCCATCAAATACTTTAAGGCTACATGGCCAATGTGGACCACCACCTTGGTCCCAAGCAGGTAAGCCATGAATTTCTCAAAAGCATACACTACAGCCAGGAGTTTCTATTCAGTGTAGGTGTAGTTCTTTTTTTCTCCATTCAGTGCTTTGCTGGCATAATATATTGGATAAAACAGTTTGTCCTTCTTTTGTCCCAATACAGGTCTAAGGGAAATACCACTTTCATCACACATGATCTCAAATGGTTTTGACCAATCCGATGAAACAATGATAGGGGCCTCAACCAGCTTCTTTTTAAGGCATTAAAATGCCTTCAAGCAATCATCATCGAAGGAGAACTTTACTTCTTTCTCCAAAAGTTTGCAAAGTGAATTTGAAACCTTCGAGAAGTCTCTTATAAACCTCTAGTAAAAACCAGCACGTCCTAGAAAACTACGCACTCCCTTCTCTAAAATAGGAGGTGGTAGTTTCTCGATAACTTAAACCTTGGCTCAATCAACCTCTATCCTTTTTGCAGAAATGTTATGCGTGAGAAAGATGCCCTCTTTTACCATAAAGTGTCATTTCTCCCAATTAAGCACCAAATTGAATTCAACATATCGTTGCAAGTCCATACTCAGGTTTTCCAAACACAACTCAAACTAATATCCCACCATAGAGAAATTATCCATGAACACCTCTAAGGTGTCATCGACCATATCTGAGAAAATAGACATCATGCACCGTTGAAAAGTAGTGGGTGCATTGCATAGAACAAATGGCATCCTCTTAAATGCAAAGGTGCCATATGTGTATGTTAATTTCTTCTTTTCCTAATCTTCAGGAGTAATACAGATCTGTTTATATCCAGAATAACCATCTAAGAGGCAATACCACCCCCTTCCGGCCAATCGATCAAGCATTTGGTCTATAAAGGGCATCCGGAAGTGGTCTTTCAAAGTCCATGAATTTCGTTTGCTGTAGTCCATGTAAATTCTCCACCCAGTCACAGGTTTGAGTGGAATCAAATTATTTCTTTCATTTGCAACAACAGTCATGCCCCCTTTTTTAGGCACATTTAACTGGGCTCACCCATTTACTGTCAGAAATAGGGTAAACCACTCCTGCATCAAACTACTTAATAATTTCCTTATTAACCACCTCTTGCATTAGTGGGTTAACATGGCGCTGGTGCTCAGTGGTTGGATTACAATCTTTCTCACGTTGTATTTTATGTGTGCAGATGCCAAGGAAATGCCAATAATATCTGCAATAGTCTATCCTATTGCTCTTTCGTACCTATGAAGTACTGAAATAAGTGCTTCTTCCTACTGCTTGCCCAAATTAGCTGCAATAATAACGAGTAGTGTGTTTCCATTGCCCAAAATCATATACCTTAAATTCCCTGGCAGTTCCTTCAATTCCAACACCGGTGGCTCTTCAATAGATGGCTTAGACTGTGGTGTTCGTCGATTAGCAAGATCAAGATCTAGCTTCTTAGGATCATAAGAGTATGGACCCATTCCTAACAAAGCACAAATAGTCTCTTTATACTCCTTAATACCTTCACGATCAAAATTTATCAGAACTGCAGCTAAAGGCTCGACAACAAGTTTCTCCTCTATTGACACCTCCTATTCATCCTCATAATATACATCAATAATTGAGAACACACTCATTTATTTATGATGCTTCATTGATTGGCACACATCAAATTTAACCACCTCATCATTCATCCTAAATAAGAGCTCATTAGCTCACAAATCAATCAACACACTTTTGGTTGTGAGGAAAGTTTGACCCAAGATTTTGGGCACCTGAAAGTCCACCTCTCAATCCAGAATGATGAAATCTGTATGAAATATGAATCTAGCTACCTTCACAAACATATTAGAC
The DNA here is from genome assembly GCA_030864215.1 of Capsicum pubescens. Classification (NCBI taxonomy): domain Eukaryota; kingdom Viridiplantae; phylum Streptophyta; class Magnoliopsida; order Solanales; family Solanaceae; genus Capsicum; species Capsicum pubescens. Next base: position 144,014,241 of record CM061547.1, read on the forward strand.
TAAATACCAATAGGTCATTTTACTGACCTATCTTCCATAATGAGTCGCATGTTGGTGGGTGTAGGATTTCCTAAATCTAACTTTTTATATACAACCAGCGACATCAGATTAATGCTCGCCCCAGATCAAATAGGGCCTTAGCGAAATTGAGAGACCCGATTGTACATGGAATATTGAATGCTCCAGGTTCGGCATTCTTATGCACTAAGGATCATGTAGAAATGGCATTAAAATAGTGGAGATTATCCTTCAGTTCATAGCTCACCACTCTTTTCTTTGTCACAAGGTCCTTCATGAATTTAGCATTCCCTGGCATTTTCTTGAGTGCCTCCACCAAAGGCATATTTATTGTTAACTACTTCAACATTGCCATGAATTTACTAAATTTCATGTTGTCAACCTTCATATTCAATATTTGAGAAAAGAAAAGTGGTATTCTTGGGAGAGTTTTCAACACTACCTTTTCCTTCTCTTTTTCTTGTTCTGGAGCATCATCAGAACCATCCAGCTTCCCAGACTCCACTGGACATTCTTCTTTGGGTTCAACATCTGCTTCAGTCATATTTTAAATAAAACTTTTTCCCATAGAAGGGTCAGGTAATATTTTACCACACCTAGTGGTAATTTCCATACATGAAACATCACTCCACATATTCTGAATTGTATCACATGGCAACATTATAATCTTTATCTGGTTCAGCACGGCAGAGAGTTGTCTCATTTGCTGTTCCAGCTGTTTGATCAAAGTGAAGTGCAAATTTACCAACTGACTCATAGTGGACAAATCGGTCTTCATGGTGGTCACCCCTGAGTTAGTAGCCTTTACTTACTTTAACAATTTAGTCATTATGTCCTCCAGGGACATCTTTTTAGAACTTGTTGTAGCAGCCTCACGATTTCTAGGAGGGACATATAACCCGCTCCTATCATTATTGCTCCTCAAATTACCTTGATCCTGGTTCTTTTATCAAGCCTTGTCATAATAAGGCCGACCTTGATTTCCTTGGCTATTTCCTCAGAAACCGCTTGATTATTTACCTAGTTTGCCTCTTTTTCTGAGTCAGAATCCACTTTGCTCTGCGATCCCACAACCTTTACTTTCTCAGTTTTACCTGATAGTAAATTCTTGGTTAGCAATTCCATCTGCATTTTTAGGTGAGCTATGTCTTGATCACGCTCCTAGTCATATATGCATTGTTCCGTAGTTATACCAATAGAAATAGTGGGGCTTGCTTCCACAGAGTCCCTGGTATGCCATGCCCAAATCTGTTTGGTCATTCTCTCAAGCATTTCTAAATCCTCTAGGAATGTAAGATCAACAAATGAACCACCAGAAGCATTATCTACAATCAATTTTGTCACAGAGTTAAGAGCCCTGTACAAAGTCTCCATCAAGTGTATGTCCGTCATGTTGTGGTTAGGACAATGCGTCAGCTTCTTTTTTAATCTCTCCCAGGTTTCATGCAAGCCTTCAGTTGGGAGATGTCTAAAGTAGCTGATCCCATCCCTCAAATGTACCCTCCTGGAAGGTGGAAAACACCTTTCTAGGAAAGCTCATTTCAACTGCCTCCAGTTGGTTATAGAATCAAGTGTCAGCTCATTAAGCCACAATGTTTCCTCCCCAGACAAAGACAACAAAAACAATCTCAAATAGATAGCATTTTGACCCACTCCTAGGATATCAAAATATTTATAAATGGTGACAAAGTTCACCAGATGCAAGCTTGGATCATCCCCAGGAAGGCCACCAAACAACCCCTTTAGATTAAGGAGTTGAATCATAGTACTCATAATGTTGAATTTCTCCCCAGGTGCTAATAGTGGAGGAATAATTGCACCCTTTGCACCTACTCCATCCATTCTATCATTATAATCATGGAGGTCATACTGGACCGACTGGTGATAATTCCTTCCTCAGAATAGACGATTCCTATTAGCATTACATTGTACTGGAGTAGCTATTTCTCTTTACGCCTTGGGTTACTAGGGTTTAGCAACTCCTCATCTTCCAAGTCATCAACCTTAGTATTTGGATGCCATACTTTTTGATCGTTATTCTGCATATTAACCTGAGCTCAAGCTAAGGCTGCTAACCTGTTAGCCTCCTGCTGGTCTGCCATTCTGCCGATTAGTTGCGGTTCCAGATTAAATAGTAATAATGGTTCTTCGGAACTTTTGGTTCTTGGCATGCACCACAAAAGTCCTACAGCTAACAAAAATAACAAATAAACATAAAACTAGGAAACTTGACTAACAGTCAATTAGCGCACACAACTTTAATTTACAATCGTATTCTCCGGCAACGATGCCATTTTTTATAATGCTCAAACTACACCTCTCTTATAAGAATTTAAGCGATCATTGTCAATATATTAACCAACTAGGTTGCAGTTGAATCCCACTGGGAAAAGGTATGAATTTGAGTTATCTGCAGGTTAATCAACTGACAGTTATCAGTTTCCTGTGAATGAGGGTTTTTGGAAAGGTAACAAATAATTACTTCTTAATTAAGTGTTTGAAATCAATATGATAAGGAAAACCACAGTTATGTTCACTATAGGTGTTCGAATTTGACATACGCTAGTAACGGTTCAAGATTCTTGTGGTAGGTAGGAACAATAGACTATCCTTGTTGAAGTTATGTCTAAATGTTTTTGAACCTATTTAGACATTTAACCACCTAATTCTCTCAAACTTAAGGAATTTATATTTCATAACAGGATGTTATCTCAAGTTAATTAATCTTGTTACAACATTAATTATTAAATGGAAGATTGATGCTTCCAAGTCCCTGTTGATAATTCACTTCTTACTAGGGTAGATTTCTTATCTCAAGAAAATCACCCATAAACAAGGCCTATTGTTTGCAACCAATAGTCAAAGTATAAAATAATGGAGTTAACTAGAAGTTTCTACCATCGTTAGAATCGTGTACACTTAGTTACGTTACAAACCAAGACCATAGATCCCACAACTCGGGTTAAGGGAATTTAGATACTCATAATAAAATAATCAAGACAGTAAGTTGAATTCATAGTTTGACTTATAGCAAGATGAATAGAAAAAAGTGTTTCTTAGATTTGATTCACAGTATATAATCCCAAAGCAATTGTAATAATCTCTCTAAAAATAATTGTAAAGTTCAAGTTAGAAAACTAGAGAAAAGATATTCTCAAAATGTTAATTCCGCCATCATTATGATTAGAAAACCCTAACATATTCTTTAAATACTTCAGCCTATTTATGGAAACAAAATCATAGATCACAGTATTTTCTCAGACAGGCGTCAACGTGTATGATGTCTTATCAGGAGTCTGACAACTTATCAGTAATGTCGTCAGATCCTCTTCACTTTTGACAATCTCTGCCTTAGGTTGATGATGAGACGTGATGTCTTATCAGATATTTGATGACTTATCCAAATTGTCGTCGATTCTTCACTTCAAATCCCATTCCCTTCCTAAGCCTAAAGATGAGCCTGATGACTTATCATACTTCTGACGGCCTATCACAGATGTCGTTATGAATTCTAGCTGAAGCTCATTCTCTGTCTAAGTCTAACGATGAGCCTGAAGGCTTATCACACTTCTGACGGACTATCACAAATATTGTCATTAATTCTAGCTGAAGCTTATTCTCTGTCAAAGCACGATGACAAATCTAATAGCTTATCACAAGGCTGACGACTTAGCGGATAAGTCATCAACTATACTTCCCTCTCTACTTTCTCAAAATTCAACTTTTTTACTTTCATTATTGCTGGTTCTCTTGCATCTTTACTTTTACTGCAACATCAAATTGAAAATAATCAAAAATGACAAAAGTTTCTTAAGACTTTGCAATTATTCTTAGTTAAAAGCCTCAAATATGTTAGCATCTGTTCACACATCAGTATGCCACACCCTTATACAAAAACCAGTGGATTGGCCCAATAAGGGTGTGCCATGCTTTGGTGTGGCCCAATAAGAGTGTGTGAAATAGAACAAACTTTGTCCCTTGTAAACTTCATTATTCATTAATATTCTATCCATCATACGACTCACACCATGACTCAAATAATATGGATACGGATATGGGACCCTAGTTGTATGTTAGTTAGCATGATGTTGGACAAGTTCTGTTCAAGGTATGAGAAGACTCCATACGAGTCATATGTTCAAGTGAATATAGTTAGGGTTAAAACCGTATGTTGTCCAATATCTAGCCTTTGATGTTCTGCCTAGGGTATGATAGGAATGGTACTAGTCATGTGGTGATGATGCAAGTTAGGCAAGGGAGTCGTATGTTTAATAGAATATGGTATCAAACTTTCTGATTTGCTGATGAGTTGAGGGTACCACTCATATGATATGGATACTAGTTAAGAATTCAAATTGTACCCACCAGCCTTACTTTTATAGCTTTTAAGTTGAGGGCATTTTTGGTATTTCCCACCCTAAGTCGTTAATACCCCAAATCTTATAACACTTATTTGGCCTTTATTCTACACTTTAAAAGATTAAAACTCTCTCTGAAGAATCTTTAAACAATCTTTCAAGAAGATTGGGCTAGGGTTTATTCAAGGTGGTCATCAAGAGGCTTATTTATCAAAATCTCTTCGTAAATCTTCATAACTCAGTCATGTACTCTTCCTTCATTGTTAATTCACAAAATCATGTGTTCTAATCATTGTTCATGATTCATTAATGGTGGTTTTAAAAGCCATGTTTGAAGGTTTAAATGCATAATTGTGGGTATTGTTCTCTTATGATTTGACTTGTGTTTATGCATGTTTTAATAATGGTTTTGGACATGTGGGTGCTTGGGAACTGTGATTTAAACTAAGGGGTCATGGTTAACCCTAATTTGGTGGTTTATTGCTTGAATAATGGTATAACCTCAACCTATTTGTGAAAATGTCAATGAGAAGAATTTGTCATATATAAATTGTGTTTTAAACTATGGAATTGGCCTATGAATGTTGATGATTGGTAAATGGTTTTATGAAGGTCTTGATGACCATAAATTGATTTTAATCATAACCTTGATGGTTTACTTGGCTAAATTGGTTCGAGTCCATAAATGTTGAATTGAATTAATGTCTTTTTTTAAACTATGGGTTCACATCACAAAGTTGAATTATAATGGTTAAGGCATGCTATACGCTTGTAAGTAGGGTTGGCATGATGATACCAATGGTATGCCTTTGGTAAGTAATTGGATTAATTATTTTTTATATGTGTAATGAATATTTACATTGGGTTTTAAAAGCGGGATGTGTAGATGGGCCGTGAAAATCATGTCCAAAGGACTAACACTAGAAAATGCACTAGCCGGTGTAAGTATCTATATGACCAGGAGGTTCAAGTCCCCTAAATAAACATATGAAAAGGATCTTAGAATACACCATATTGTATACCATGGTGCTTAAGTCACCTGGATTATGCCGGTAGGTTCAAGTCCCTCATAATGGCATATACGATTATAGATATTCTCTGGTTCATATAGTTACATTCACTGAGACCCTTTTAGCTATGAAAGAGATGGACCCATATAGCCTGTGGATGCCTTCTTATATAACAGTTATGCTACACAACCTAGGTTAAGGTTTTTAATGTTTATGATAAGCCTTGTTCCCTATTCCGATATAATATATATATGTATACATATGGTCTCTTATGATGATTTGACTTGGTTTTAAATGATGAAATTATTTAATTCCTATATCTATGAGTTAAATGATAGAGTTCCAACTACTAACTGTCTCCGAATATTGTATCCCTATGCGATGTAGGCACCAGGACTTCTACTTTTTTCCTGCGTAGTGATCAGGTGTTCGAGTTGGTTCGCGTGTTGAGATTGAAGTTGTGAGCTTCCATACATTAGAAGGATTCATTCATAGTCCTTATATTATACATTTCTAATTATTTTTATACTTTTTTTTTCAATTATCAGGGGCATAACCCGATATTATTTTGACTTCAATTTTTGTAGAGGCTTTGTTGGATTATTGTGGACTTGTTTTTTTTTCTTGGTGGATTGAATTAGATATTCCATGAGGTATAATTATTCTTATATTGCTCTATTTTGTTATATGTTTGGAATTAATCCGACACTTGAGGTTGTGAAACTAACTAGGTTAGGTAAAGGAGGTGATCTCCGATCCATGTGGGACTTGAGATACTCATCATGGCTAGACCCTAGTTCGGATTGTGACAAACTTTTTATCAGAGCCTAGGTTCATGGTCAATTTGGTTTCCATAAAGCCATGTCAAGTGGAGTCTCTTTTATGTGTGTGTAGCATGCCATACTTATAAGAGAGAAGCTATAAGACATTTAGGAATGTTTCCCTTTCTTGTTTTCTTAATTTTTAGCTATTGAGTCTTACATCTTGGTTTTTTCTAATTTTTTATTACTCATCTTTCAGATCATGCCTCTAAGAAGATCTGATATTCATGCAAACTCTTCTGTCCCATCTAGGGACAATGTGGATAGAGCTCGTCCAACTTTTATGGTCAGATCGGATCAAGGGTTGTTGTATCTAATTGTCCTCATAGGGTCCCACCTATCCCTATTAATCCTACTCCTGAGGGTGACACTCATACTCAATTTCCTTTTGGGGAAATTACTAATGCTGTGTTTCGTCGCTCCATTACCCTATTGACTTAGTTGGTGACATATCGGTCCCAACAGTCAAGTTTATTGTTGCTGTTTTGTGTTTTTTTGGGGCAACTAGAGTTGGCCAATTAATGAGGTTACATCTTCCAATGTTTACTGGTAAAAAGGTTGAGGAGGATCCTCAAAGCTTCATTGATAATATGGAGAAAATATTTTGGGTTATGCATGCATTAGAGGTTTAATATGTAGATTTTTCTAGCTATCAAATGAAAGATATGGTGTATCAATGGTAAGAAGAGTGGGAACAACCGAGAGGCAAGGATACAGGTTCTGCCTTATAGGATGATTTTTGTTGTGTGTTTCTAGATCATTTCTTTCTTCAGGAGTTGAGGGAGGCGAAAATGAAAGAATTAGTTAACTTGAAGTAGGGAAAGATGAAAATTAAGGAGTATGCTTTGAAATTCCACCAGTTGTCTTAGTACACTTGGGAATTTGTATCTAATATGAGGGCTCGGATGAGAAAGTTTGCTTTGGGATTGTCTCATCAGTTGATTCTTAAGAGTATTGTCTCATGAGTTGATTCTTGAGAGTAAGGCTGCCTTGTTTATCAAGGGTATGGATATCTCTAGATTAGTTGTGTATATGTAGCAGGTCGAACAGGAGAAAAAAGAAATAGGCTAACATTGGTGAGAGGCAGAGTAAGAAATTCCAGTATTCTGGGTAGAGTGAGAGCTAACAATAGAGTGGTAAGTGGTATGAGAAAAAGAGTTGGAGGATTCCTAACTTCTATTTGACACCTAGTTCTCCCTACCCAAAGACGTTAGGTGACCGACGCTTTTAGGGTGGTGATGCTTTTAGGGAATAGGGTGCCCAATCTCAGGACTATGGGTCCTAGTCAGCACCATCCTACCCTCTTTTTAGATTTTGTGGTTAGCATCATCGTGATCAGTGTCAAAGGGGGAGGAACCGATGTTTTATTTGTTGTCATATTGGGTAAATGTAGCGGGATTATGTCTATAGAGTTTCTTCTGGGGAAAATAAGGTTTCTGTTGCCTTTTTTTCATATCCTACACCAAAGGGTGCTACTTCTGGCTTCGGCACTGGTCAAAACCATCTTTATGCTCTCACTACTCTTTAGGAGTTCGAGGCATCTCCAGATGTTATTATTATTACAATGAAACTCTTTTCCCATGATATGTATTATTTACTTGATCTGGGGTCCACTCTCTTTTGTGTGACCCTATTTGTGCCTGTGCATTTTGATTTTGGTCCTGATTGTCTATTGGACCCTTTTGCGTTTCATTTTCAGGAGGAGACTCTGTGATTTTTAGAAGAGTCTATAGGGGATGTATGGTATTTATTGGTAATATAGAAACTCTAGTAGAATTGATAGAGTTATATATGGTTGATGTTTTATTAAAACACACACGTTAGTGTACGTGATGGTACAAGTAGTATAGTGACTTAGATAGTCAAATATTGTTCTCACGAGGACTAAGGAACTAGCAATTTAACCAACTTTAGTTCTTGAAAAGAAGGTATTAATTGTTGTAAAATATCAAGATGATTTTGAAATTGTGAACCAAAATGTAAATAAATAAGAAATATCAATTTGTGTCAATAGTAAAGCGAGCAATGGTTGTAAACAGTAATTATGAGTTCAAGGGTTGAGGCACATCTAACTTCCATATAATTCTCAATTTCTATCGCATTCTAGTTGGTTATCGGTTTATTGATTCTCAAGGTTTACGGTGCAATCTTGGTCTCTCGATCTCAAATATTCTATCTATTTGAATACTGTAACTACATCGACTAAAAGAGATGTAATTATTCATCTAGATACATGCAACTATCTTCTTGCTATTGAACCAAATAAGGTTCCTACGTATATCCCTATCCTAGATGCTAATTCAAATCACTTATTTTATAAAAGGGTAAAAACCTTTGTAACGCCCCGAGTCTATATTTCGGATGCTACACGGTGCTCATAATCCCGAAGGACCACAAGCTAACCTATGACTAGTACCTACTGTAATAACTGTGTAATAAATACTGTAATGATTATGGAAATAGGCAGAAGCATATGCCATAAGGTTAAAATCTGTAAATAAATCTGAATGCGGTATCAAAATACTAAAACTGAATATATAAATACTAAAAGAAAAAATGGACAATATTCTAAAAATACTCTAGTCTAAAAAGCCTCTAAACTGTCAGAACTGTGGAGTAAATGGGACAAATCTCCATATGACTCCGACTACTATAAATAATATTGAAATACTGAAAAAAACTATGTCCTCAAACTATAAGGACTCACCACTACGCTGACTGTTGAAAATCTAAGCTGCTAAGGGTGCTTTAAGCCCGTGCATCTGAACCTATGATATAAGACATCATAGCGCAAAAGAAAACCATACGTCAGTACTTTGAATGTACTGGTATGCTCAGTGAGGTAGGCTGAAATGCATGGGTTCATATGCATGAGCAATAACAACTGAATAACATGAGTATGACTGAATAAGAATACATACATGAAAACGTATACTGTAACTGAGATCGTGATAGTCCTGAGTACTGAATATGAATATTGACTTACTAATGTCTGAGTTTACTAATACTATATTTCTGATAATTGAATGAATGTATCTGACAGTCCTGATTTTGTGGAACTATACTAAGTTTTGTATTGAGGGAAGTGACTATACCTGATAGTCCTAAATTAATAGAACTGAACTGAGTTCTTTTCTGAGACTAATACTAAAACTAAGACTGTAAGAAGTATCATCTAACCGACATGTCCCTACTTTAACTGATTTGGGGTGCAACCTGTAACCCCAGTTGGAAGGTTGTCAATACCTTGCCATGGGTAAGGACAAGTGCTGAGTCACCCACATCTGGAAGGTACTCTAAACGATAATGGTGGTACCTTCAACTGGTAGGTAGATCACCTCATCAACCTTCAACTGGCAGGTTGATGTCTCAACCTATGCTAGCTATGTAGTTTTGGAATGCAAGGACTGCTTCTAAGAATTTCACTCTCTACTGGAAGGTTAGTCCCCATACTTGGGTTCACTTTGAGCTGAATCCTACTCCCAATTGAATAGACAATGGACTAAATTCTAAACTGTACTAGGCTAGACTGTTACTGATCGTACTATATAACTGAACAGAACTGATTTTACTGAACTGAACTGGACTGATTCTGAGTTCATTGAATTTTTCCTAAGTTCTGTACTAACTAAATTCTACTAATCGTGACATGACTTATTCTACTCTGTGACTGAGCATGGCTCTAGACAAGCAACTAAATTGCCGGGTATTAAATACCTCTAGTACTCGATAGCATAAACTTAAAAGACATGGTAACTAACTACTTAGTCATCATTCATTCATTTGGGCATTCAAGCAAACACTTGCATGACATGAATACTTGTATACATGCTAAACATGATATAATTTCACTAATCAACACACATGGACAATTCATCAAACACTTGTGGGCATAATATATACACACAATAGTAAAACAACATGTAGGCAATGTTATTCAATTCTAATTACATAATTCCAAGAGTTTCAACATGAATTCACATGATAGAGACACATATAAATTAACTCTACATGAATCTTGCAATAAATCATGAATACGCTTTAATTCAACTCATGGAAATCATGAAATTACTCTACATGAACTTTAAAAGAGTTTCTTGGACTCCAAGGGTGGAAGGAACCCTTGGATGAACACTTCACATACCTTAGTTGGTGAATTTTTAAAAGTTAATGGTGAGTTCTTAAGTTCTTGATTTGAAACTTGAGCACCTAGGGTTTTGTTCCTGAGAAAATTCGAGAATGAATGAGTATATTTTCTCTCCAAAGGGATTAATTTCATGTTTTGGGAGCTGAAGGATGTGGGAATAGGACCCCAAATACCCCTAAGGATGCAAACTTTTAATGACTGAAAAATTATGTTGCCGACGCACCTCGTTGTTAGCATCAACACGATAGCCAATGCACCACGTTGAGTCTACATAGGTTCACTAGAATTTGCACAGAAGATGGGAAAAACTATCTTATCAATGTGATGCTCTATGCGACGCATCGAGATTGTATCGACCCACTATTTTGGGCACTCAAACAAGATCTAAATGAGGTCCAAAAAATTTAAAACTTTTCCGAAAACACCTATTGACATTCCTAATCATGAATTAACTCAAATATCAACATTTAATGGACATAAAGGTCACAAAATAAGATTGCCAACTTTTGAAGGCTAAAATAACACTAAGTTTGAATACTTAGCTAAAATATTCTAAGTCTGGGACCCCTTGACAAGCCTAAAGGACTGATTTAAGCTAAGAACTTTATGGGGTCTTACATTATCTCCCCTTGGGGATATTCATCCTTGAATGAGATTATTGAAACTGAAAATCCAGAGAGACTGGACTTAGAAATTGGGCATGCGCACCTAAAGCATGGTTTCATGAATGAGATTAATGATACACTAAATTATCATACTGAGCATGCATGTATAATGCATGAGTACATAGATGAACATGATTCATGAACATATGACTGAACATGCAATGGTAACTAAAACCAAGTTTGAAACTAAAATTTAAACATGAAACTGAATAATCTTAAGAAAAACTATTACCTTGAGCTGAATATAAGTTTGTGGAGATGAGGTGAGGATACTTGATTTGCATATCTTCTTCTGCTTTCCAAGTATCTCCCTCAAAGGACAGGGACTTCTTTGTTAACTAAGGATTTCGACTGGAATCTCTTCATAAGAGAGGCTGTTTTGACCATCTATGCCCTTTATGGGGATTAGGGCTTATGGGTCACCTAGGCATTTATTTATCAAGGAGACATAAAACACTGGATGGACTGAATATAGATCTGAAGATAACTCAAGCTCATAAGATACCATTCCAAAATGACTGAGAATTTGGTAAGGACCGACATATCAGGGATTGAGTTTACCCCTCTTGTAAAACTGCTTCACTTCTTTCATAGGAGAGATTTTCAAGTATACATAGTCACCAATATCGAACTCGAGATCTTTTCTGCGTATATCTGCATACGATTTCTGTCGGCTCTAAGCTGTCTTAAATCTTTCCCTAATCAACTGCACTTTCTCTAAGGTATCAAATACCAAGTCAGACCCTACCACTATGGCCTCACCCTCTACAAACTAACCAATGAGAGATCTACACCTCCTCCCATAAATCATCTCAAACAAAGCCATTTGAATATTGGAGTGATAGTTGTTGTTATATACAAACTCAATCAAATGAAAGTGGTCATCCTAACTAACTTTAAAGTCTATCGCACATGTTTGAAGCATATCCTATAAAGTCTGAATGGTCCTTTCTTCTTGACCATCTGCCTGAGGATGAAAAGATATACTGAGGTGAACTCGGATTCCAAGACCCATTTTGGAATGCTTTCTAGAAATAAGAGGTGAACTCGGTAGCTCTATGTGAGATAATGGACAGTGGAACACCAAGAAATCTAATCAACTCCCTGATATAGAGTTTGGCATAATCCTCGGCTGAGTAAGAGGTATAGACTAGTAGGAAATGAGCTGATTTGGTCATCCTGTCTACAATAACCCAAACAGAATCATGGTGATTACGAGTACGAGGCAAACCCATCACAAAGTAAATGCTCACTTTTTCCCATTTCCAGGTGGGAATGCTGAACCCCTGCATGGACCCACTAGGCTTCGTATGTTTAATCATAACCTGCTGACATGTTGAGCACTTAGCCAGAAACTCTACTATATTTCTCTTTATCCCACTCCACCAATAGATCTATCATAAGTCACCGTACATCTTAGTGGCCATGGGATGAATAGAGTAACGTGCACCATGCGCTTCTACAAGAATTTGCTTCCTCAAGTAATCTATGCCTTGCCCACATAGTCAAACCTGACAATGCAAAACACCATCTCCCCCTAGTGAGAAAACCTCTACTTTCTGATCTTTGACCGATTCTTTCAACTGGACTAAACTGGGATCCCTATCCTTCTTTTACTTTACCTCGGAAACTAGGGATGATTCTGAACAATTCTGCACCCATACACTACCTTCTGCTGAATCGACTAGGCGGACACCTAGTCATCTAGCTGATGAATTTCCTGAGCTAACTTTTTCTTACTGTCCTTTACATGAGTAATACTACCCATAGACATTGTACTGAGAGTGTCGGCCACTACATCGGCCTTGCCTGGATTATATAGGACACTCATGTCTAGTCTTTCAACAACTCCAACCATTTTCTCTGATGGAGGTTTAAATCTTTCCAAGAGAACACATATGTAGGCTCTTATGATGAGTGAACACATCAACATGCACCCTATACAAATAGTGCCTCCAAATCTTTAAACAAAAAACTACTGCTGCTAACTCAACATCATGAGTAGGATAATTTTTCTCATGGGGTTTAAGATGCCTAGAGGCATAGGCTATGACCTTACCTTTCTACATTAGAACACACCCTATGCTAACTCTTGAGGCATCTAAATACATAACATATCCATCCGAACAATCTGGTAAGGTCAAAACTGGACCAGTAGTGAGTCATGTCTTTAAATCCTGAAAACTCTATTCAAAAGAATTTTCTTCTAAGTGAATCTGGACATAGGGGAAGTAATAGACGAAATCCCATTAATGAACCATCGGTAGTAGCTAGACGAACCCAAGAAACTCCTGATATCTAATAGAGAGATGGGCCTGGGCCAGATTCTCACTGCTTCAAACTTTTGGGGATCAACTCTAATTCCATCACAGGAAATTATATGGCAAAGGAAGGCTACTGAACTTAGCCAAAATTCGAACTTGCTGAATTTGGCGAATAGCTGATGGTTTCTGAGAGTCTGTAATACTATTCTAAGATGTTTTACATGATCATGTTCACTGCGGGAGTAGATGATAATGTCATCTATGAAGACTATGAAAAAAATGTCCAAGTACTGCTTGAACACACAGTTCATCAATTCCATGAAAGATGTTGGGGAATTGGTAAGACCAAAGGACATGACTAAGAATTTGAAGTGACCATAATGAGTTCTGAAAACTATTTTTGTAATGTCATTCTCCCTGACTCTGAGCTGATGATAACTTGATCTGAGGTCTATCTTGGAGAAATAACTGGCAACTTGAAGATGGTCAAATAAGTCATCGATTCTGGGAAGTGGATACTTGTTCTTGACCATGAATTTATTTAAATGACGATAGTCAATACACATTCTGAGAGAACCATCTTTATTATGCATGACTAAAATTGGTGCTCCCCACGGGGACACACTCGGTCAGATGAATCCCTTATCTAGGAGATCTTTTAACTGTTTCTTTAATTCTTTGAGTTATGATGGAGCCATTATGTATGGAGAGATAGATATGGGCAGAGTATTTGAGAGAAGATCGAGTCCAAAATAAATTTCTCTTTTTAGAGAAACTCCAGGAAGGTCTTCGGAAAACACATCTGGGAATTCACATGCAAGTGATACTAACTCAAGAGTAGGGGTTTCTAAACTAGAGTCCTGGACTCGAATGACATGGTAGACACATCCCTTAGCTATTATTTTTCTATCCCAAAGTAAGAAAAAAGTTGGACCATAAGTGTTGAAGTACGACCCCCCACTATAGGACGGGTTCATTTGGAAAATGTAATACCTCGTATATTTCCAAGCTACAAAATGAACAATTGTTCCTACATATGAAACCTCCTATCCTATGAATAATATTTTAGTACAAGACTTACAATGAGTATCCTAGTGATAAGAGAGCTTATGATGTGTTAAGTGTGTTCATAAGAGTCACTTAGAGTAAGGAAAACCAAGAGCTTTTGAATCCAACAAGCTTTAGTATTTGATTTTGCAAGAGTCATATTTGAAAGAGTATAACTTGATGTAAATGTTGTATTTTTTCAGATTTAGACCCACTAAATTGTATAGGATTGAATTAGCTTTCCAACGATACCAATTTTACCAAAATCTGACACCCGATCAAGAAGTTATGGCTTTCAAAGTGGAGTACGTCGCCTAACAAATTGTCTAAGTCTACTGGAATGGTTATTCCATAAGTTGTGTGACGCACAACCTAACTTATGCTATAAGTTGTGCAACGCACAACCTATCTTACACGATAAGTTGTGCGCCACATATCTTATGGCCCAATTTAAGTAAAAAACCCCATTTTTGAGTTATTTTAAGGGAAGAATGGGTATTTCCCACCCCTATATAATCCTATAACATGGTATTTAGCGCTAATTCAACAAAAATATAGTTACTTCTCTCAATATTCTCTTAAGAACAAGTTAGGGTTCTCAAATTCAAGAAAATTCCACTATAAATCTTTACAGAATCAAGAAGTAAGGTATGCACAGTGCTCATTCATGGATTCCTTTCATTCATGAAGCCGAAGAATCAACTTTTAAACTATGTATTATGATATTCATGCTATGGGTTGATTATGGTCATGTGGTTGTTGTGGTATGATTCCCAAGTTTGAATCTTCATGTGTTTTTATGAAAATATGTTAGCATGTGAGTTGAAAACCATGAATTTTTATTGGTTGTGATATGTTAATTTGATGATTATGCCATGCCTTAAGTCATGCAACCTAAGTGTTTGATAAAATACCTAAGAGACTGAAATTATGTAATATAGCTCAATTGTGATGTATGTGATAGATTCATATTTTACCCTTATGTTCAAATGACTCCCATGCTATTGATGTGCAATGTAGATATTTGTTGGAATGCTCGTGATATTATAATATGAAATTATGACATTGAGTATATGCATTCCTACCATGTACAAGATTATGATAACCATGTACTTCATGAAATCCCAAACTTATTGTATTATGGATTGTTGATATTGGTAATGTATTCAAGAATGTCATGCTTTGTCTGTTTTCTTCTATCGAATCCTGGGGGTACTTGTACCCGATAGTTTAGATGTGTTTCTAGAGCCAGTGTCATGTTTTCACGATATCCCCAATCAATCTATGTTCAGTAGAATTTAGATAGTCATGTGATTCAGGAAAACTCAGTACTCTGTAATCCCAGTAATCTTAGAAAACTCAGTAATTCAGTAATCTCAGTAGTATTCCATCAGTCAACGGAACTCAATGAATTCCGTCCAGTTCAGTTCAGTTAATCATGTTCAGTGTCTATTCAGATGGGAGTAGGATGTAGCACCGATTGAACCCAAGGATGAGGACAAACACTGACAGTTGAGGGTTTGATCCTTAGAAACAATCCTTACATTCCAGAACTATGTATCCAGCATAGGTTAAGATATCAAAAATAACAGATGAGGGTTGATGAGGTGGATAAACACTGTCAGATGAGGGTCCCACCATTCTCTTTTGGGGACACTGCCAGATGAGGGTCACCCACAACATATCTTTACAAATGGCGTGGTATTGACACCCTTCTAATTATGGTTACAGATTGGAGCCCAACTAAACTATAATGCATTATTTGGGGCATGTCGATTAGATGACTACTTCCCATAGTCTCAGTCTCAGTAAAAGAACTCAGATAGTCCTTTAGATTTTAGGACTATCAGATACAGTCAACTCAGCAAAGTACTAATCTCAGATAGTTCCATCATAACCTAGACTATCAGATATAGTCGCTCAATATTATTTATATTAGTTATTAGTAATCAGAATCATTAGTTAGTACCATCACGAATTCAATTACAGTCACTTATTCATGCATGTATTCTCACGTTCATGTTATACAATCAGTTAGCATTTTTCGTGCATTTAAACACTTTGCATTCAGCCTACCTCACATGCATACCGGTATATTCAATCATAATGATGCATTTGCACTGTGGTGTTTTATTCTATACTATAGGTTTAGAAAGATGATCTCCAGAACATGAGTAGGATTCCAGTTTCAGCAGTTAGAGTTAGCAGTGAGTCCTCATCCTTCGAGGACATGATTATTACTTTATTTTTTCATTACTTAGTAGTTTTCAATAGTTGGAGTTAGTTGGGACATATACCATTAACTCCTTATTCAGACAGTTAAGTTTTAGAGGTTTTTCAGACTACATTATGTTCATATAGTTTTTTTCAATTTGTTTTTGTATTGATATACAGTACTTTCAGATGTTATGTTATATCATTTTTGAACCTTATGGACTTTCAACCTTTATTCTGTATTTATAGAATATATTATGTAGTGTTCAGGTACAAATATCAGTCATGGGTTAGCTTGTGGTCCTTTGGGGTCATGAGCACCGTCTAGCTCTCCAGGTACCAGATTCGGGGTGTTACAAACTTGGTATCAAATCCTAAGGTTCAGTAGTGTCCTAGGAAGTCTTAAAAACCGCATCTAGCAGAGTCTTGTGCATGGGTGTGTTGTGCACCACACTTATGCACAAGAGGCTATGAGATATTTTAGGAACAATTTCCCTTCTTTCAGTATTCATGTCGTGCCAGTTAGCATGAGCTCAAATTTAACTCTCAGTCTAAACCGTTTCTCCCTTTCGTTACAGAACATGCCTCCAAAAAGTACTAACAAAAAGAGAACTAAGAATCAGTCAGCACCTCTGCCCGTTCAGGCAGATTCCCTTAATGAGCATGTCTTTCATGGTGAATTAAGAATCGAGTCCCTTACCTTATCTTACTGACTAGTAGCTCAGAGCATTCATTAGGATTTTTTCCCACCCAAGCATATGATTCATACCTATCATATTGAGGTGGGAAAGTATAGAAAGAGAGAAAATAAGATAGCAAGAACAAGTAATTTCAATTTTGCTTAACCTAAGTTAGGGGGTGGTAAACGTTATCAGTTTTGACCAAAGGCATCCATTCCAATTTCTTCCTCAGCCAGTGCTCTAGTTTCTAAATTCAGAGATAGGGCGCTACGTCCTAAACCTCAGGGTAGTAGTAGAAGTGCCCGGACCAATCCTCTTTGTCAGACTTGTGGAAAACATCACAAGGGTGTTTGCAGAGATGGCAGTAATGTTTGCTTCGGATGTGGAAAGTTAGTTCACAGAGTCTGATACTGTCCTAATCCTAGTCCACGAAGTCAGCATAATGGTCCTTCATCTCAGTCTGATCGCCCAAATCAACAGGGCGCCACATCCAGTGCCACCAATGGGCAATGCCCAAAAAAACTCTATACTCTTCAGTACCAAAAGGATCAGGAAAATTCTCCTGAGGTAGTCACTGGTAAATTATAGTTCTTTCACTTTTATGTTTACGTTTTCCAAGATCCAGGAGCTTCTTTGTCTTTTTTTACTCGTTATATAGAAGTTGATTTCTGAGTTAGTTTCTAAATTCTAGCAGAGCCCTTCTCAGTCTCTACCCTAGTGGGAAAAACCATTATTGCCCAGCGGGTATACATGAACTGCTCGATTATGGTATCTCAGAAAGTCACTTGAGAAGACTTAGTCGAATTAGAGATGACTGATTTTGACTATTATTCTCAGCATGGATTTGTCTTCATTCCTGCAATGACATAGTCGATTGTAGAAATAGAATTGTCCAGTTTCAGTTTCTGAATAAACCTGTCCTTGAGTGGAAGGGTAGTATTTTGGCATTCAGGGGTCAGTTTGTTTCCTACCTATAGGCTAGGAAAATGATATCTAAGGGATATGTCTATTATTTTTTTAAAGTTAAGGACTCTAGTTCTGAAACTCCCAGTCTTGAGTCGGTTCCACTAGTAAATGAATACGTAGATATTTTTCCCCAAGATCTTCCAGGAATTTCTCCCGAAAGGGAAATAGACTTCGACATTGATCTTCTTCCAGATACTCAACCCATATCTATCCTGCCATAGAGAATGGCACCAGTACAACTTAGGGAACTAAAAGAATAGTTGAAGGATCTCTCCTAGATTAGGGATTCATAATACCCAGTGTTTCCCCGTGTGGTGTACCAGTCTTATTCGTGCAAAAGAAATATGGTTCCCTCAAATTGTGCATAGATTACCGTCAGCCCAATAAAGTAACAGTCAAGAACAAGTATGCACTTCCTAGAATCAATGGCTTGTTCGACCAACTTTATAGTGTTAGTTAATTTCTCTAGGATAGATATCAGATCAGGCTATCATCAGCTCAGGGTCAGAGAAGGTGACATTCCAAAAATGTTTTTTTCAAGTCGGTATGGTCACTTCAAATTCTTAATCATGTAATTTAGTTTTAACAATGCCCCAACAACTTTCATATACTTGATGAACCGAGTGTTCATCCAGTACATAGATATATTCATCATAGTCTTCATAGATGACATCCTTGTCTATTTCCAAAATGAGCGTGATCCTGCAGACCATCACAGAATAGTATTACAGACCCTTAAAACCTATCAGTTATCATGATATCTATTCATTCCCATAAGTCAGCTATATGATCATCACTTATATTTGCGCACATTAGTGAAAATCAGGTACACTTACAGTTCCTATTATATGAAGTCCCGGTTCACTCAGTGTTACGAATCATGTTCCATGAGTATAGAAATTTCATACTCGGGTCATGCAACTCATGAATCATATACTCATGTCATGCTTTACATTATGCTTAGCTCATATCACTAATGCTCCACACCTAATGATCAGCCAAACTCAGACTATGTCGCGTATACCCTAAGTTTAGATTCGTTGGTGAATTCGTTGGGATGATGTTCTATCCCTTGAGTCTCAATTATGGAGTCAATTCAGTAATCAAGATTCAGTAAAGGACTTAGATAGTCCTACAAAAATAGGACTCTCAGCTATCAGTTACTTAACCATCAGAATTCAGTACTTCAATACTTGTATAAACCTTAGTTATTAGAAACTAGTATTCACTCCCAGCTACAGTCTTAGTTACAGTAACTATCTCAATTACAATCTTAGATACAATTTCAGTCCCAGTCCTAGCCCAGTAATTTGGTTGGTAACTCAATTCAGTTTCAGGTTTACTCGACCATAGTGTACAGTTATCAGTCACTCAGTTGTCAGCCTTCTAGTACCTCAGTTTACATGACTATCCCATAATCTTGTTGTACACCTAGTGTTACATTCCAAAATAATACAGTTACCCTCAATTCATGCTCAGTTATCTCATGTAACTCAGTTAGTTCATATCTCCTATGCATAATGCTCTGCAGTTGCAGTCCAGTTATTTAAGACTAAGTAAAGTTCCATCTTGCAGACCCAATATTCAACTATTAGTCATTCAGTTAATTAGATAAGTTAGTATGTTTAGGAATTCATGATCAACTCTCATGCAAATATTTTCAGTAGTCTCAGGTGAAGAAGAAATACTTCAGTTAAGTATAAGTTTTTAGTATGAATTATCTCGATTAACTTGTAATTTAGTTTAGCAATCTAGCAACAAGTTTGTATGGTGTGGTTTCCCATATTTCCACCTAGTCCTACTATCAGAAATCTCATGAATGTAACTATTTCAAGATAGAAAGATCCAGTAGTTATAAGATAAGATCAGTTCATGTATTATGTCTCAGTTTCAGATCCCAGATATTCAGTCACGATTCAGTTCATAGGTGTCCTGTGCATTCTCCTAGTTTTCCTTAGTATCTCAGTTAAGTCAGTATTCTTCAAAGGACATAATGTACCAAGAAGGAGATGCTCTATAACCCCCGAGCTATCATGCCCTAAATCATCCAACTTTCTCTTCGCATAACAAATCCAGTTTAGAGTTGTGGGTACCCATAGGTTGACCATCTAGCTCTAATATCAGTCGTAAGCCATGTACTCAATGGCTTAGTTCAGTTCACGATACCCAATTCACCTCACATGTTACAGACTCAGCCATGTTCTTATTTTTCTGTTCATGCGTGTTCAGAAAGGATCTCGAGATGAGGTTAGAAAATTTCATACGTTTGAAAATCTCTCTTATGAAGGGACTGAAGAGGTTCGTCAAGAAGGGAAAGCCTAGTCCCCGATATGTCGGTCCCTTCAAAATTCTTAGTTGCTTTGGAAAAGTAACTTATAATCTCGAGTAGCCTTCAGATCTAACTTCAGTGCATCCGGTCTTTCATGTCACCTTGCTTAAGAAATTCATAGGTGACCCAGTAGTCGTAGTCCTTGTTGAGGGTATAGAAATTTAGAACAAACTCTCTTTTGAAGAGATTCTAGATGAAATTTTTGACTACCAGATTCGTAGACTGAGGAACAAAGAGTCCCTCTAGTCAAAGTTCTTTGGTGGAATTAGTCCATTGATGGAGATACTTGAGAAGAAGAAGCATACATACGATCCAAGTAACCTCACCTCTTCTCCACTAATCCATACTCATCCCAAGATTATAGCTTTCCTTAAGCTTATTCAATTTCATGTTCAAATTTCAGTTACAAACAAGTTTCATGCTCAGATTCCCATCATAAACTTAGTTAAAATACCATTGCATACTCAATCACATGTTCATGCATCATATCAGTCATGTATTCATGGATCATATATGCATTTAACTTGTGAGAAACTTAGTTTATCCAAAATACCAGTCATGTATTCATGAATCAGTTTAGTCATGAAAACATGCATCAGATATGCATGCTCAGATAACACAATTAGCTTATTAGTCATGTAAGTCATATAATCATGTGTTAGTTTTTTATGTTTAGTGTGTACTTTAATTATGATTCCTCCCCTCTCAGTCAGTCCCATTCGAGGATGAATGTTCCCAAGGGGGAGATATTATAATACCCCGTATATTTCTAAGCTAGAAAATGAACCATTATTCCTACGTATGAAACCTCCTATCCCGTGATTCATATTTTATTACATGACATACAATGAGTATACTAGTGATAAGAGAGCTTATTATGTGTTAAGCGTGTTTATAAGAGTCACTTAGAGTAAGACAAACTAACTGCTGTTGAATCCATTAAGTTTTAGTATTTGATTTTGTAAAAGTCATCTTTTAATGAGAATAAATTGATGTGTATGTGGTATTTTGGCATATTTAGACCCACTAATATGTAGAGGATCGAATTAGCTTTGCAACGATAATAATTTTACCAAAATCTGACACCAGAGCAAGAAGTTATGGCTTTCAAAGTGGAGTACGTCACCTAACAGATCGCCTAAGGCTACTGGAATGGTTATGCCATAAGTTGTGCGATGCACAACCTAAATTATGCCATAAGTTGTGAGACGCAAAATCTAGCTTACCCGATAAGTTATGCGCCACATTTCTTATGGCCCAAGTGACGTAAAAACCCCATTTTTGAGTTATTTTAAGGGAAGAATGGGTGTTTCCCACCCCTATATAAGCCTATAACTTGAGATTTAGCCCTAATTGAACCAAAATATAGTCACTTCTCTCAATATTCTCTCAAGAACAAGTTAGGGTTCTCAATTGGGGATTCAAATTCAAGAAAATTCCACTATAAATCTTTGCAGAATCAAGAACTAAGGTATGCATAGTTTTTATTCATGGATTCCTTTCATCCATGAAGACCAAGAATCAAGTTTTAAACTATGAATTATGATATTCATGCTATGGGTTGATTATGTTCATGTGGTTGTTGTGGTAGGATTTCCAAGTTTGAATCTTCATGTGTTTTTATGAAAATATTTTACCATGTGAGTTGAAAACCATGAATTTTTGTTGGTTATGATATGTTAATTTGATGATTATGCCATGCCTTAAGTCATGTAACCTGAGTTTTTGATAAAATGCCTAAGAGACTAGAAATTATGTAATATAGCTCAATTGTGACGTATGTGATGGATTCATATTTTACCCTTATGTTCAAATGACTCCCATGCTATTGATGTGCATTGTAGATGTTTGTTGGAATGCTCGTGATGTTATAAAATGAAATTACGACATTGAGTATATGCATTCCTACCATGTACAAGATTATGATAACCATGTACTTTATGAAATCCCCAACTTATTGTATTATGGATTATTGATGTTGGTCATGTATTCATGATTATCATGCCTTGGCAGTTTCCTTTTTTCGAGTCCTGGGGGTACTTGTACCTAATAATTTAGATGTGTGTCTAGATAAAGTGTCATTTTTTCACGATATCCTTAGTTAAGATATGTTCAGAAGAATTCAGGCAGTCATGTGACTCAGGAAAACTCAGTAAAATCTGTAATCCCAGTAATCTTAGAATGCTTAGTAATTCAGTAATCTCAGCAGTATTGCGTCAGCCAACAGAACTCAATGAACTCTGTCTAGTTTAGTTCAGTTAATTATATTCAGTGTCTATTCAAATGGGATTAGGATTTATTACCGAGTGAATCAAAGGATGAGGACACACACTGACAGTTAAGGGTGTGATCCTTAGAAACAATCCTTGCATTCCAGAACTATGTAGCTAACATCGGTTGAGACATCATCACTGACAGATGAGGGTTGATGAGGATGATAAACATTGTCAGATTAGGGTCCTACAATTCTCTTTTAGAGACACTGCCATATGAGGGTCAGCTACAGCTTGTCTTAACCAGTGGCGCTATATTACCCCATACTTTTTCCAAGATAATTTCATCTCAAGAATGTCTAATATTAGCTTCTAAATTGAATGATGGTTATTCCATGAGGAATCTTCAAGATTTTCACTTTTTGTCATGTGGTAAATTAAATAAGCTTTCCATAGATATAAGATTCTCCCAAATCCGATAACCTTGTTAGAAGTTATGACTATTTTAAGTTCCCATCATATAATAATACCATATTAGTCAGTGGTGTGGCGCGCCAAAAGAGGAAATGATATTTAGAAAATTCCAGTATGGGTCCATGATTATGGTGCGTCCCGCCAGGGCCCAAATTCAGAATTGTCCTTTTCTAGTGTCTTAGTGGGATTTCCTCCGCATCGCATCAAAGTTCAAGGTCACAAAAGAAGGGGAAACACAATGGCTCTGCGTCATGCCATCCGTCAGTTTCCCAATTGTCAAATTCTAGTGACACGGTGCGATAGCGCCGGGTCGCGCCAGAGGCCAAGTTTGGGAAAATTTACTGAAATTAAATGATGCATCCATGGTTAAAAGGTCAACTTCCCAACCCTATTTAAGCCCTTTAACACGTGAGTCAGCCACTCTTCACCCAAAATACACTCTCTTCTCTCAAAAACCTCTCAAGAACAAGCTCGGGTTTTCATAGAAGATCCAATTCCAAGAAAATTTCTTCATCAATCTTCATGAAATCACGAACTAAGGTATGCGTAGTGCTAATTCATGGAATCCTTTCATCCATGAAGCTTAAGAATATCTTTTCTAAGTTTAAGTTTATGGATTTCTTTATGAATTTCATGTTGGGTTCGTTTTGTTTATGTTGAGAATGATCAATTGAATTAAAATCCATGTTGGGTGATCAATTTTATGTGGAATTGATTTGTATAGATGTATATTTATGAGAACCAATGAATAAACCCTAGGATGATAAAATTAGAGATGAATCATGATAATTAATTATTGTATAATGTTGTCTACATGTGCTATGCCTACCATGTGTTTGATAAAAGGCCTAGATGAAGGAATAATGCCCAACTAGTATGATATCATGAAATGCCCGTGTATGTACAAGTTATGCCTATCACATTTTTGATGGAATTCTTCTATAAATGTATTATGGATTATGATGTTAGTTATATGTTCAAATAAATTATGCTTGGTCAGTTTCCTTTCATCGAGTCCTGGGGGTACTTGTACCTAAAATATTAGTTGTGTGCTTAGAGATATGTCCTATTTTCATGATACTCTCAGTCAATCCATGATCCTTATACTTTAGACAGTCTTATGACTCATGAAATCTCTATGATCTCATGAACTCAGTCAGTTTCCAGATATCAGTAGTATTTCATCAGTCAACGGAAGTCAGTAACTCAGTCCATGTTCAGTTCAGTAAATTATGTTCAGTGTCTATTCAGTTGGGAGTATAAATTAACACTGAGCAAACCCAAGGGTGGGAACTCACCTATTATATGAGAGTGTGATTCTTAGAAGCAATCCTTGCGTTCTAGAACTATGTAGCCAGCATAGGTTGAGACAACATAGCCTGCTATTTGATGGTAGATGAGGTAGCTTAAGCTTCTATATGAGGGTTCTCACCATTCTCAGTAGAGTTACCTGTTATATAAGAGTCACTCACATGTTGTCCTTACTAGTGGTGCGGTATTGACACCCTTCTAATAAGGTCATAGATTGGACCCCAATTAAGCTATAATGCATCGTTTAGGGCATGTCGGTTAGATGACTATCTCCCACAGTCTCAGTATCAGTCTCAGTAAAAGAACTTAGATAGTTCTTCAGAATCCAAGACTGTCATATACAGTCAACTCAGATACAGAATGAAACTCAGATAGCTTCACTATATTTAGGACTATCAAATACAGTCACTCATGTTATTAGTTATTAGTATGTCATGTTATCAGTATTCAGAATTAGTACTCATGTTATCACTATTTTAGATATAGTTACTATGTATGCATGCATGTATTCTCACGTTCATATTAGTCAGTTAGCTAGTATTGTTCATGGATAGGAACCCCATGCATTCAGCCTACTCCAAATGCATACCACTACATTTAAAGTATTGACGCATTTGTGCTATGGTGTCTTATACCATAGGTTTAAGGACACAAGCTCCAGATCAGCAGTAGATTCCAATTTCAGCAGTCAGAGTTAGAAATGAGTCCTCATTATTTGAGGACATGATTATTTCTCTATTATATTATTAATTAGTTTATTAATTGGAGTTAGTTGAAGACATGTCCCATCAACTCCTTACTCAGATAGTTTAGTCAGTTTGAGGCTTTCTAGACTATCATGTTTTAGACTTTAGTATTTTCAGTTTTGTTTTGGGTATTTCATACCTCATTTAGATGTTATATTTTACTTTACTTATGTGAACCTTATGGACTTTCAGTTTATGTTTCTACACTATTCAGTATTTTATAAAGTATACATGTATAGATATCAATCATGAGTTATCTTGTGGTCCTTCGGGGTCATGAGCACCATGTAGCATTTCAGGTACCAGATTTGGGGAATTACAAATTGGTATCAAAGCCAGGTTCAGTTGAGTCCTAGGAAGTCTAAAATCCACATTTAGTAGAGTCTTGTACATGAGTGTGTTGGCTATAAGATGTTTTAAGAATAGTTTCCCCTCTTTTGATATTTATGTCATGCCAGTGAGCATAATATCAAGTCAATCTCTCAGTATAATCCATTTCTCCCTTTCATCTATAGAATATTCCTCCTAAAAGAAGAAATGGGAATCAGCCATCCCCTCAACCCGAAGAACCTTTGGGTGAACATGTTTCTCATGCAGAGTTCTGAGCTGCAATCACTACTCTTGCTAACTCAGTTATTGCTCAGAATGAACGACCAACTGTTTTTCTGGGAAACCCAGTGGAAAATTCAGCCGTATCTAGGATTTGAGACTTTACCCAAATGAATCTTCCATCCTTTCTCGGGTCTAAGACAGATGAGAACCCTCAGGAATTCCTAGATCAGGTGCTAAAGGTGATAGACATCATGGGAGTGACTACTGTTGAGAGTGCTGAGCTAGCTGCATATCAATTACAGGATGTTTCTCATACTTGGTTTAAGCACTAGAAGTTAGAGAGGGCAGATGATGCAAGGACAGTTAAGTGGGAGGAGTTTTCATCTGCTTTCCTCGATAGATTGTTTCCCCTAGAGCTTAGAGAAGATAAGGTGCTAGAATTCATCAACCTCAGGCAGGGAAATATGACAGTGAAACAGTATTCTCTTAAGTTTACTCAATTATCCATATATGCCCCTCATGTGGTTGCATATAGCAGGGTAAGGATAAGTAAGTTTGTTTCAGGGGTGAATGATAGTGTGGTTAATAAGTGCAGATCCGCTGTGCTAAATAGTGACATGACTTTAGCCAGGCTCATTACTCATTCTCATCAGATTGAGGTGCAAAATATTAAGATGAGGGAGAAGTAGAATAAGAGAGCGAAGACAGGTAGTTTCAACTTTGCTCAGCCTAAGTCAGAAGAAGGAAATTGTTCCCAGTTTTGTCCTAAGTCATCAGTTCTAGCTCCTTCTTCAGCCAGTACTCCAGTTCCTAAGTTCAAAGAGGGTAACAAAGATAGAGTGCCAGGATCTAAGTCCCAGGGCATTGTTAGCAGTGCTTGCTCCTATCCTATTTGCCAGACTTGTGGAAAGCACCATCAGGGTATTTACAGAGCTGGCAGTGGTATTTTTTTCGGATGTGGCAAGCTAGGCCACAGAGTCAGACACTATCCTCATCCAGGTTCTCAGTGTAAAAAGAATCACTCCTCAGCTCAGTCTGATCGCCTAATTTAGTAGGGTGCCACCGCCAGTGCAACTAGTTGGCAACACCCAAATCGTATTTATTCTCTTCAGTCCCGACAAGATCAGGAAAATTCCCTTGATGTAGTTAGTGGTACGTTACAGATCTTTCATGTGCATGTTTACGATTTGCTAGATACAAGAGCTTCTTTGTCTTTTGTTACTCCCTATATAGCAGGCGATTTCAGAATCAGTCCTAAAAGCCTAATCAAGCCCTTTTCAATCTCTACCCCAAACATCATAGACCGGCGGGTATACAGGAACTTCCCGATTATGATATTTTTAAAAGTCACTTTAGCAGACTTAGTTGAATTAGAGATAAATGATTTTGACATCATTCTCGGCATAGATTGGCTTTATTCCTGCTATGCCACAGTCGACTACAGAAATAGAATAGTCTTGTTTCAGTTCCCAAATGAACCCATCCTTTAGTGGAAGGGTAGTGTATCCTCTTTTAGGGGTCAGCTTATTTCCTACCTTCGAGCAAGGAAAATGATATCTAAAGGATGTGTCTATAATATTGTTCAAGTTAAGGACACTACTTCCAAAACTCCTAGCCTTGAATCAGTCCCAGTAGTGAATGATTATTCAGATGTCTTTCTCAAAAATCTTCCAGGAATTCCTCCCGAAAGGGAACTATACTTTGGCTTTGATCTTTTTCCAAATACTAAGCCTATCTCTATTCTGCCATACAGAATGGCACCAACAGAACTTAGAGTACTGAAAATTTTTTTGAAGAATCTCTTAGATAAGGGATTCATCAGGCCCAGCATTTCCCTATGTGGCGCTCCAGTATTATTGGTGTGTAAGAAAGACGGTTCTCTCAAAATATGTATAGACTACCGCCAACTCAATAAGGTCATGGTCAAGAACAAGTATCCTCTTCCCTGAATCGATGTCTTATTTGACCAACTTCAGGGTGCCAGTTATTTCTCTAAGATAGATCTTAGATCCGGCTATCATTAGTTCAGAGTTAGGGAACATGACATTCCGAAAATAGCTTTTCGTACTCGGTATTGTCACATTAAATTTCTAGTCATGTCATTTGGTCTTATCAATGCCCCAACCGCTTTCATAAACTTGATGAACCATGTGTTCAAGTAGTACTTGGACATATTCATCATAGTCTTCATAGATGATATTCTGGTCTATTCCCGCAGTGAGCGTGATCATGCAGACCATCTCAGGACAGTACTTCAGACTCTCAGAGATCATCAGTTATTCACCAAATTCAGTAAGTATGAATTTTGGCTAAGGTCAGTAGCATTCCTTGTTCATATCATTTACGGTGATGGCATTAGAGTTTATCCTCCAAAGACCGAAGTAGTAAGAAACTGGCCCAGACCTATCTCTCCATTAGATATTAGGAGTTTTTTGGGTTTGGCTAGCTATTACAGATAGTTTGTTGAGATATTTTGTTCTATTGCATCCCCTATGTCCAGATTGACTCAGAAGAAGGTTAATTTTTAGTGGTTAGATCCTTGCGAGAAGAGTTTTCAGGTGTTGAAGACTCGACTAACCTCAGCTCCAGTTTTATCTCTTCCAGATGGTCCAGATAGGTTCGTAGTGTATTATGATACATCTAGAGTAGGTTTGAGTTGTATCCTCCTGAAGCATGGTAAGGTAATATCCTACTCCTCCAGACATCTTAAGCCCCATGAGAAGAATTACCCTACTCATGATCTTAAGTTAGCATCCATAGTATTTCCCTTAAATATGTGGAGGCATTATCTATACGATGTTTATGTAGATGTGTTCACAGATCATAAGAGTCTTCAATATGTCTTTTCTCAGAAAGATCTGAATCTTCATCAGAGAAGATGGTTAGAGCTCTTGAAAGATTACGATATGAGTGTCATCTATCATTCGGGCAAGGCCAATGTAGTGGCCGATGCTCTCAGTAGACTATCCATGGGTATTTTTTTCTCATGTTGAGGAAAGTACGAAGAAGTTAGATCAGGAAGTCCATCAGCTTGCTAGACTAGGCGTTCGTTTAGTCGATATAGATGAGTGTGATATATGGGTTCAGAGTAGTTCATAATCGTCTCTAGTTTCTGAGGTGAAAGAAAAGCAAGATAGAGATCCCATCCTTGTCAAGTTGAAAGAGTTAGTTCAGGATGACAAACTAGAGGTTTTCTCCCAAAGGGGAGATGGTGTTTTGCATTGTTAGGGTCATCTCTATGTTCCAGGTGTAGACGACTTAAGGTAGCGAATTCTTGCGGAAGCACAAGGTGATCTCTACTCTATTCATCCAGGGTCCATAAAGATGTATTGCAACTTATGGGAAATCTATTATTGGAGTGGGATGAAGAGAGAAATTATAGAGTTTGTGGCTAAGGGCTCTATATGTCAACAAGTTAAGATAGAGCATCAAAAGCCTAGTGGGTCTATGCAAGATTTCAGTATTCCTACTTGGAAGTTGGAAGTTGTGAACATGGACTTCGTGATGGGTTTACCTCAAACTCGTCAGCAGCATGATTCATTCTGGGTCATTGTAGATAGAATAAACAAGTCATCTCATTTCCTTCCAGTTCATACCTCTTATTTAGCTGAGGATTACGCCAAACTATACATCAACGAGTTGGTCAGATTACACGGTGTTTTGCTATCTATTTTCTCAAACAGATGTACCTAGTTCACCTCTTATCTCTGGAAAGCGTTCCAAAAAGGTCTTGGTACCCAAGATCATCTTAGTGCATCCTTTCATCCTCAGACAGATGGTCAAGCAGAAAGGACCATTCAGAAGTTAGAAGATATGCTAAGGGCGTGTGCAATCAATTTCAAGGGATGTTTGGAATACCACTTACCTTTGAATGACTTTGCATACAAAAACAACTATCATTCTAGTATTCAAATGGATCCATTCGAAGCTCTCTATGGTAGGAGATGTAGATCTCTAATTGGTTGGTATGATGTTAGTGATTCCTCAGTCCTAGGGCCTGACTTAGTATTCAACTCCTTAGAAAAAGTCTAGTTGATTAGAGAAAGACTCCGGACTGCTCAAAGCCGACAGAAGTCTTATGCAGATATTCGTAGAAAAGATCTTGAGTTTGAGATTGGAGACTATGTCTTTCTAAATATATATCCCATAAAGGGAGTGAAGATATGCGGCAAGAAGGGAAAGATCAGTCCCCAATATGTTGGTCCCTTCAAGATTCACAGTCTCTTTGGCAAGTTAGCCTATGATCTTGAATTGCCTTCAGATCTAGCCTCAGTTCTTTAAGTCTTTTATGTCTCTTTGCTCAAAAAGTGCATAGGTGACCCATAAGTTGTAGTCCCTATCCAGAGCGTTGATGTTCAGAACACTCTCTCTTATGAAGAGATTCTAGTCGAAATCTTAGACTATCAGACTCGTAGATTATGGAGCAAAAAAATCCCTCTAGTTAATGTTCTTTAGTGAAATCAGTCCGTCAACGGAGCTACTTGGGAAGAAGAGGCAGACATGCATACCAAGTATCATCACATCTTCTTTGCCAACTCAGATCAAGCTAAAGGTAACAATTATCCTTAAGCTTACTCAGTTTCATGTTCAGTGTTCATCATAAACTTGGTATGCAGTTTCATGCTCATGTTCCCATTATAAACTTGGTATCAAGTACCATTGCATACTCAGTCATGCATTCATGAATCAGTTACATATGCATTAGATATGCATGTTCAGTAATATACGTTCAACTTGCCAGTCATGTCAATCATGAGATCATGTTCCAGTTATTCATGTTCAGTAAGTACATCCGTTGTCTTTTCTTCCCTCTCAGTCAATATCATTCGAGGACAAATATTCTCAAGGGGGAGATATTGTAATACCCCATACTTTTTCCTAGATAATTTTATCTCAAAAATGTCTAGTACTAGCTTCTAAATTGAATGATGGAATTTAGCAAATTCCAATATGGGTCCGCGATTAAGGCGCGTCGCGCCAGGGCCCAAATTCAGAATTGTCCTTTTCTAGTGTCTTAGAGCGAATTCCTCCACACCGTGCCAAAGTTCCCTGTCGCAAATGAAGGGGAAACGTGATGGCTCCGTATTGCGCCATCCCTCAGTTTCCCAATTGTCAAATTTTGGTGACACGACGTGATAGCGCCACGTCACGCTAGGGGCCCAGTTTGGAAAAATTTACTGAAATTAAATGACGTGGCCAGGGTTAAAAGGGTCAATTTTCCACTCCTATTTAATCCCTTTAACACGTGATTCAGCTACTCTTCACCTAAAATACACTCTCTTATCTTAAAAACCTCTCATGAACAAGCTAGGGTTTCCATAGAAGATCCAATTCCAAGAAAGTTTCTCCGTCAATCATCACGAAATCACGAACTAAGGTATGTGTAGTGTTCATTCATGGACTCCTTTCATCCATGAAGCCCAAGAATCTCTTTTCTAAGTTTACATTTATGGATTTATTTATGAATTTAATGTTGGATTCGTTTTGTTTATGTTGAGAATGATCAATTGAATTCAAATCAATGTTGGGTGATCAATTTTATGTGGAGTTGATTTGCATAGATGTATATTCATGTGAAACTATGAATAAACCCTAGGATGATGAAATTAGAGATGAATCATGATGATTAATTGTTGTATAATGTTGTTTACATGTGTTATGCCTACCATGTGTTTGATTAAATGCCTAGATGAATGAACAATGCTCAACTAGTATGATATCATGAAATCCCTATGTATGTACAAGTTATGCCTATCACATGTTTTGATGGAATGCTTCTATAAATGTATTATGGATTATGATGTTAGTTATATGTTCTAGCAAGTTATGCTTGGTCAATTTAATTCCATTGAGTCCCAGGGGTACTTGTACCTGCAACATTAGCTGTGTGCTTAGAGCCATGTCATGTTTTCATGATACTCTCAGTCAATCCATGATCCTTAGACTTCAGATAATCTTATGACTCAGGAAATCTCTACGATCTCATGAACTCAGTCACTTGTAAGATATCAGTAGTATTCTGTTAGTTAATGGAAGTTTGTAACTCAGTCCATGTTTAGTTCAGTAAATCATTTTTAGTTTCTATTTAGATAGGAGTAGAAATTAGCACCGAGCGAACCCAAGGGTGGGAACTCACCTGTTATATGAGGGTGTGATTCTTAGAAGCAATCATTGCATTCTAGAACTATGTAGCCAGCATAGGTTGAGACATCATAGCCTGCTATATGAGGGTAGATGAGGTAGCTTAACCTTCTATATGAGGGTTCCCACCGTTCTCATTAGAGTTACCTATTATATTAGGGTTTCTCACATATTGTTCTTACGATTGCCATAGTATTGACACCCTTTCAATCAGGGCATAGATTGGACCCTAATTCATCTATAATGCATCATTTGGGGCATGTCAGTTAGATAACTACCTCCCACAATCTCAGTATCAGTCTCAGTAAAAGAACACAAATAGTTTTTTAGAATCCACGACTGTCAGTTACAGTCAACTCAAATACAAAAAGAAACTCAGATAGTTCCACCAGATTTAGGACTGTCAGATACCCGCACTCATTGTACCAGTTATATCAGTTATCAGTATGTCATATTATAAGTATTCAGATTCAGTTTTCATGTTATCACTATTTCAGATTTAGTTACTACGTATGTATGTATGTATTCTCACATTCATATTAGTTAGTTAGCAAATATTGTTCATGCATATGAACCCCATGCATTCAGCCTACCCCACATGCATACCAATATATTTAAAGTATTGATGCATTTGTGCTATAGTGTCTTATACCATAGGTTTAGAGACACGAGCTCCAGATTAGCAGTAGATTCCAATTTTAGTAGTCAGAGTTAGAAGTGAGTCCTCATCATTTGAGGACATGATTATTTATCTATTATCTCATTAATTATTTTACTAGTTGGGGACAAGTCCCATCAACTCATTACTCAGACATTTCAGTAAGATAGAGGCTTTCTAGACTATCATGTTTCAGACTTCAGTATTTTTAATTTTGTTTTGGGTATTTCAGACCCCGTTTAGATGTTATATTTTACTTTAGTTATGTGAACCTTATGGACTTTTAGTTCATGTCTCCACTTTATTCAGTATTTTATGCACTATATAGGTAAAAATATCAGTCATGGGTTATCTTGTGGTCCTTCGAGGTCATGAGCATCGTGTAGCATTTCGGGTACCAGATTCGGGGTGTTACAGGAACTGTATTGACACCCTTCTAATTGGGATTACATATTGGACCCCAACTCAGCTATAATGCATTATTTGGGGCATATCGGTTAGATGACTTCTTCCCACAATTTCAATCTCAGTAAAAGAACTCAGATAGTTCTTCAGATTTTAGGACTGTCAATTACAGTCAACTTATCACAGTACTGAACTCAGCTAGTTTCATCGAAAGCTAGACTATCATATACAATCGCTCAGTATCACTTATATTAGTTATCAGTAACTCATGTTATCAGTAATCAGACTCAACAGTCAGTACCATCACGAATTCAGTTACAGTCACTTATTCATACATGTATTCTTAAGTTCATGTTATACATTCAGTTAGCATTATTCATACATTTGAGCCCTTTGTATTCATCCTACCTCGCAGGTATACTAGTATATTCAATCATACTGATGCATTTACGCTTTGGTATTTTATTCTATACCATAAGTTCAAAAGAACGAGCTCTAGAGCATCAATAGCATTCCAGTTTCAGCAGTCAGAGTTAGCACTGACTCCTCATCCTTTTAGGACATGATCATTACTTTATTTATTTACTACTTAGTAGTTTTCAGTTGTTGGAGTTAGTTGGGGACATGTCTCATCAACTCTTTACTAAGAAAGTTCAGTTTTAGAGGCTTTTCAGACCACAGTATTTTCAGACAGTTTTGTTTAAGTTTGTTTTGGTAGTGATATAAAAAACTTTTAGATGTTATGTTTTATCAGTTTTGAACCTTATGGCCTTTCAACCTTTATTTAAGCATTTATAAAATATGCTATGCAGTGTTCAGGTACAGATATTATTCATAGGTTAGCTTGTTATCCTTCGGGTTCATGAGCATCGTGTAGCTCTTCGGGTACCATATTTGAGGCGTTACAGAAATTAAAATTGAACAATTTTGTTTTTTCAGTCAACTGAGGCATAGAAGGAATGAAGTCAATCCACGCCGAGAATGACATCAAAATCAGTCATCTCTAATTTGACTAAGTCTGCTGAAGTGACTTTCTGAGATACCATAACTGGACAGTTCCTGTATACCTGTTGGGTTATGATAATTTACCCTATGGGGTAGATACTGAGAAAGTCTCTTCTAAGATTTTAGGACTAACTTCGAAGTCAACAACTATATAAGTAGTAACAAAGGATTAAGAGGATCCTAGATCTACAAAAGAGTAAACATACGAATAATAAACTTATAACATACCAGTGACCATATTAGGAGAACTCTCCTAATCCTGTTGGGACTGAAGAGCATAGAGTCTATTTGGGCGTAGCCCACTAGTGGTATTAGAAGTAGCACCCTGCTGATTCGGGCGACTAGACTGAGTTGGGGGATGATTATTCAAACCTTAAGAACATGACTGGGGAAAATCTCTGACTTTGTGTCCAGGCTAGCCACACCCAAAACATACATCACTGCCTGCTCTAATGATACCTTGTTGATTTCTGCTATATTTCTAACAAAGGGGATCAGTTTAGGCACTACTAACACTCACCTAGGGTTTAGGGCCTAGTGCCTTATACCTATTGCCATTCCTGAATTTCAGCACAGGAGCACTGGCTGAGGATGGAGCTAGAATTGAAGATTTTAGGAAAAACTGAGAATGATTCCCAGCCTCAAGTAATATTGAAAGTACCTATTTATTATCTCTTGTTCTCCCTCTCCTTCTCCCTATTCTTATCCTCCTCTATCTGCTGAGCATGGACCATGCGCCTAGATATGTCCATCTCCTTAATCAACATTGCGGTCCTACACTCCTTGACCATGCTTCTAGACACCCTTGACACAAACTTACTCATTCGAGGTCTGTTGTTTGCCACCACATGAGGAGCATATCTAGCTAATTGAGATAATTTAAGAGAATATTCTTTCTCTATCATATTGCCCTGCTTTAGATTGATAAATTCCAGAACTTTCACTTCCCTCAACTCCAGTGGAAAAAATCTATCCAGAAAAGAAATTGCAAACTTCTCCCACTCTATAGGCCCTGTAGATACGAACCTCTCTACATTCCACTATTTAAACCTTGAGTGAGGCAGATCTTGTAACTAATATGTAGCCAACCCAGCACTCTCAATAATAGTCACCCCCATAATATCAGTATCCTTTTGCACCTGATCAAGAAATTCCTGAGGGTCCTCATTTGACTTAGACCCGGTAAATAATGGAGGGTTCATTCGAGTGAAGTATCGAATCCTTACAGCAGCAGTATTATCCACTGGGTTGGCTAGAACGACAACTGGTATAGAATGAGCTAAGGTGGTGAAGGCTTCTCTGAAATCAGCGTGCGAGACATATTCATCCAGTGGATCTGGTTGGACGGGCTGGGGTTCTCTCTTATCTCCTGTTCCTCTTTTCTTAGTCCCATTTGGAGGCATATTTCTATAAATGAAAGATAAAGGATTATACTGAGAGTTTAACTGGAGATCATGATCACTCACACGATATGAATACTGAAAGAAGGGAAATGTTTCCTAAAATATCTCATATGTTCCTATCCATAAGTGTGGCACGCTACACATCCATGCACAAGACTCTACTAGATGCGGCTTTCAAACTTCCTAGGACTCTATTGAACCTTAGGCTCTGATACAAAATTTGTAATGCCTCGAGTTCGTACCCTAGATGCTACATAATGCCCATAATCTTAAAGGACCACAAGCAAACCCATGACTGGTACCTGCTGTAATAACTGTGTAATAAATACTATAATGATTATGTAAATAGGCGGAAACATATGCCATAAGGTTCAAATTTATAAATAAATATGAATGTGGTATCAATATATTGATTGTTGTATGCCTTTATATAAATTCAATGATTATACGTCTATCCCCATAGATGGTTTCTTGTAGTAGTATATAGAGTGCATCACTTTTGATATTGTCCTTGGGGGTTTACTATTTGGGTTTGAGTCCCATTACCATGGCATATTGGTCTTCTTATGGCCATATAGTGACACTTGTTGTTGATTTCATTTTTGGTACCACCTACTATTCATACTAGCATTTCTATTGCTATAGTTATTATTTTTATTATTTTATATTGATCAATCTCATCCTTTGTATATGTCTACATAAGGATTATTTAGTTAGAATTCTCTTCCTTGTAATTTTTATTTGTTGTCTTAGACGACAAGATTGGTTGGAGGATTTCTCTGATATAATAAGGTAAGGTTGGTTATTTTCCTCTTCTATTGGCGAGCATATATTAGTTGTTGAGTGGGATATCAAGGAGGTGATAAGTCAGCTCTCCTTTGTTTTGTTATGGATTTAGAGTTGGTGATTTGGTTATAAAGCTAACTTTTGAGGTTGATTAGTTTGGGACCCATTCTTTTGAATTAGTTAGTTCATCATGTTGTAGTGTTCTTGTTGTTGATGTTCAGAGGTCTTGGACTTACATTTTATGTTTCTTGGGTTCTTTTTCTAGTGATAGTTAATCTTGGTATTATTGTGGAGTTGGATACTTCATTCTTACTGTGATGTAGTTTTTGTTCTAGTATAGTTAGGAGAAGTGGAGATAGGTGATCTTTCTTGTAATCACATCTTTAGTTGGTATTTTAGGTATTCATTATTGATATGAAGTATTGGATTGACCAGTTTTTGGCTAAGGCTGGATTTCTTTGAGTTGCTAAAGTTTTTAGCTATTGCTAGCATTATTTTTAACCTTGTGAGTTTTTTGGTATGATTTGATAATTCAGGACTTCGAGTTGATATGAAGTTGATTACTGTGCTTCCAACCTATCATTCATCCTCTATTGATATTTTTTCTTCAACTATATTTTGACATCTACTCTAGCTTTATCCAGTAGGGATATGCCTAATCTAGGATAGTGAGAGTGAGTTAGGTGTTTGCCTTCAGTTTGGACATTCTTGCTTCCATTTGAATTTAGCACCTTCGAATGACAATTTGGGGTTTATGATAGATTTTGAGCATGAATACTTGCACATCTATAGGATTAGTTTTGATAGTTGGGATTGATTAGTCCATCTTCGATGCTAAAGTCATAATTTTGGATGAAGTAGTTTGGTTGCATCCACTATTTTCATATTTGTGTCAGCTGAGTAGTTGTTTATAGGGTAGCAAAGCCTTCTCCTTGTCTACCTATTTTGTCTTCTTAGTTTAAATTGTTTCTGTTAATTGATGTCCGAATGATAGCTCATTGGCACTTAAATATGTTTTTTCTCTCTTAAATTTGGTTTTTAGTTTTCATTATAATTTTGGATGATCTATTTAATGTGATTAGTATCATCGAGTTGGATTCAACATGGCTTTGTCCTCAGTTGATGGAATATCCTAAAGAGGATTCTAAAGTGAATGATTATGCTTAGGACTCTTGACTATCAGTTTCAAGGGTCATTTGGAGCAGTTGTAGTATTACAGTAGGCTTCAGACCTTGGTTATCTATATTTGTATGGATCAGTATCACCTAATGGGCTTATTCTCATGCTTGCCATTATTGATTTTTGGTCGATCTGATTTTTTTTTAGGATAGTGCGATGGAGTTGTACGGGTAAGACTTAAGTGACTTTCTTCTTGGTCTAGAGTAGATATCAGGTTTGGAAAGGAAAACTGAGGTTATATATATGTATTGTATTTGGTCGTATGATTCATGAATTGGATTTCATTTGTCTTGGATTAATCTTCACTTTTTTGTGCTAGTATATGGTGGACTTAATGTGTTATGGCTTAGCTTTATGTATGGCAGCCTTCCTTAGTACATGTGATGTCGGTTAGTTATGAAGGGTAAGTTTTTGCCATTTGAGAAGCGAAGAAAATAAGTTAGTGGAAAAAGATATACCTATAGAAAAATGGCTTGTAAGCATTGTTTCTTCTTTGAGGTTATCTGGTAATTTTTCTCGGAGTATGCGAGCCAAGTACTTCATCCCTTCCATCTTACATGCTCATCCGATCCATTCATTTTCAAAGATGAAAGTCCTTTTAATAGTGGATATTATAATTACCCTCTAGGTCATTTCTTTGATATAAGTGTATTTCTAGTATTTTGAGCCCTCCCACAATGACTTCATGTTATTTATTACTTGCCAAAACTGTTAATTCAGTTATGAAATAGTTTATTTGGGTTTTAGGCTTATTTTCTTATTTTGTAGCTTTTTTATTTAGGATTTTGTCTCGGACAAAAACCCTTAGTAGATTCCATTGAATAAGAATTACGATAGCATCATAGCTCCTGAACATTGATTTAGGCTAGGGGATTGTTGGTTCAGGTCTCGATGCTTTCAAACTTATATTGGGCTATTGGGCAGATTTTATGAAAAATAGAACTATAGGTACGGGCCCTATATTTATTCAAAATGATCTTGGATGAAATTTTTGATGGTTCAATTGTGTCTGGAACATCAAATTTTGCTTGGTAGCAGTTTTCATTTTCGTACATAGGATTTCGAATGAATTTCGAGAACCCGATCAGAGTCCATTTGGACTTAGAAAAATCTAGTGGTTGGCATCAACTGGTGTGATCACTCAATAGACACTTTGATCGCTTAAGTGATGATTTCTTAAGCGATTATTTGATCACTTAAGAGACAAGATTGGTCCTTCCCCCAGTCACATAAGTGAAAACGTTGTTGCTTAATTGAAGGTCACTTATGCGATACTAGGTTGCTTAAGCAAAGTTCACTTAAAAAATACTGGACCACTTAATTGAAGGGCTACCTTTCATTGTGGATTGATTAAGCGATCTTTGGTACCCTTAAGCAATCATTTAATCACTTAAGTAAATCCTGTTGGTGTTGTATCACCTTCTTCACTCAATTTTCCCCTCCCTTTCTCAGTCCATTCTTACAATTTTTGAGAGGTTTAGAAGAGGTAAAGTGGTTACAATAATCCATTGAGCTAAGTTAGTTAGTTCAACACTACTTTGTCATTTCCTATTACTTTTCCCTATTAAATTCCATCCTTTTCATGTAAATTCTTAGATTCAAGTCTTAAAATTACTAAACTTTACGGTTGATTTGAGACTGGACTTACACTTTGTTTGTTCTCAACTTTTGAGAACACATTCCTTGTCCTTAAAGGACATTATGACAGATTCAATTTTGAATTTTATTTGTAGGCCCTGAAGGACCTACAGGCCCTGCGAGCCTATTCTCAACCCAAATTTTGACACCATTTGTATTTTAATATGGGTATAATTTTAGTCCCTATGATGTGTTGATTACCATTTTAATAGCGTGGTGACATATCGAGATCATGGAGAAAAGAAGGTTAATTTGTAGAAAACTCAAGGACTTGTAGTTATGCATCGAGGTAGTCTTCTATTTACAATTATTCATGAGATAGTGTATTAGATGTGTTGTATGTTATATAGGGATTTTAGGATATGATTATGGGTAGACAACATAACTTAGCCTAATTTAGGAGTATCGATGAATAGAATTGAGAGTCGACCCTTAAGATGAAATACTTATTGTGCTTCTAGAATCCTATTATCCTAGGTTAATACCATCTTAGATATAGTTGAGGCTAATAACCCTTTAGTAAAAGGTTTATCACTTTCTAGTAGATTATGATGGTTTCCCAAATTATGATATGGTTATGATCATTATATATCATAAGGTCATAGGTCGTGCTTATGATATTAGTTTGATTTTGGGTGAGTTATTTATCCTTGAAAAGGACATGGTTTAATGTATTTACATTTAATTGCTTATAATGGTGTTGTATGGATACAGCTAATGATATTGCATGGATTTGGTACTTTCATGCTCACTGGTAAGATTCATACTAAAAACATTGTTAAACTACTGTGTTTCTAAAAAAAGGATTTATTACAACTTCTTACTTTTATAGTGGATTCTTTCATAACTAGAATCGTACCACCTTAATGGATGATGAGATTTTGGAACCAAAACTTATTTTTAGAAAAATGACCAAGATATATTCCAGCCCATGGTTTTATCAGTACTATTTACGTTGGTCGAGAATGATTTTGATCCTTTCTAGACTTTTATGATGATTTAGTCTCAGTGTTTATCCCGAGAAATGGATTCATAGACTTACACTCTTTTAGCCTCGGTTCAAGTTTATACATTTATTATATATACATTGCTTTAACACTAGATGGAGCAGAATGATGTTGATGATGATGGTTATTAGAAATCTTGTATCGGACTAGGTTGGTGTGTATGGGTATTCTTGAACCTCCTAGGTGCCCTTTCATATATAAGCCATCATACCGGAGAAGATAGGTCAGCATAGGTCCTTCTTTTTTGAGTTATCGAGATAGAGGTGTATATATTGGGTTACATTATGGCACTTGAATTGATTATGGTATTATCTCTTTACTTTCATTCATTCTTACATACACATTTCCTATCACCAATATGTTTATTGGTTCCTATATCTATCTGCTTTATGAGGGTTGCATAGGTGTTGATTATAAGTGTAGCTTGTAGTGTGCTGTTTGCTAATTGGAACTTCTAGTTTATGGTGCCCAGTTTAGGTATTATTTGTCTAGACTATCTAGTTAATGTATTATGGTTATTATGGATAGTTCATGGAAGGTTGATTATCGGGTTGGTCTAAGATATGAGGTGTGTTTCTCATTCCTTTCTCTTACAGTAATTTTATTATGGATAGATAACTCATATTTTGATGTTTGAATTAGGAAACCTATTTATTCGAACATCAATTCCCTATGATTAGAAAGCCTTAAGATACTAGTGTGATTGTCTTATGGTGTACCTTTGAGTTAGTTTTGTACACCTATATGTACATAAATATATATATAGTTATGGTTTTACGGTATATTTCTCTCCTTCTTTATTTATTCATGTTATATATCAATTCCTTGGCCTTGTATAATACTATATATCCTTCTTTTATCAATTATTTGTATTTTAATCAATGATATATGGTGCAGTGCTTAGTGCTTGAGTATGACTAGGATAAGATAGTTCATCCTTAGTGCCTCATTAGTTTTATTATGTTAGCTTCCTGGATATTTTGATGTAGTTTGCATTCTTTCTTGCATTTTATCTATATTTGCATTACCTTTGGAGCTCAGTTTGCAGTTGCCTACAAAGTACTATGTGTTTTTTTACTTATACTTAACTTCTGCAGCCCGCAAATCATACTTAGGGTTCTCATTGTTTCTCTGTGTATCGTGTGGAGCAGCAATGGATTGGGGAATTAGCGCGAGCTCCTGGCATTCAGAGTATTACTATTCTCTCTCTTATGGATTAGACTAATCTCTATGTTTTATTTAGTGATGGGTTGTACCTATATATTCATATGGTACTTCATTTTGTATTCTTATTATATTAGAAACTCTTGTACTGATTCCACCATGTTTTGGAATGGTCTTACATGTATTAGTCCTATATTATATTTATTTTTCATTATCCTTTTATTTCTCTTGGTAGTATATTATAAGCAGTACCACACTACGAGTTGGCTTACCTACAAGTGGGTTTTAGTAGGTTTCATCATGAACTGAGAAATTAGGTTGTGGCACTCCAGTTGTGAGGTATCAATAAAAAGACTTGAAATCCCCAATACTAAATCTTAAAGTGCTGAAGTGGTTGCAAACTCTATCAGAGCCTAGGTTGGCCTTAAAGCCTCCAGCTGACATGGAAGATCTTCTTTATTAATCTATTACTTCCTAGTCCAACGTTGTGCTAAAACTCTAGAAATTCATGTTGAAGTCCCATTTGTATCTATTAATAACCTCATATCATCAATTTGGAACGAAATAGAGTCAAAGAATGCACTTGAGGCTCTTAGAAATGCTGACACACAAAAAGAAGTCAAGAACACAATTTCCTAAAAATAACTCGTAGCCTCCCGAAGTTAGGAAAAGAATGTCTCCGGACCGATCCACAAGACCCTACTAGACACTTAGCTATTGTACAAACACACCAGTAAATCTGCCTCTTATACCAATTTTTAACGATCCAATTTCTTAGATTATGATGGAACCTATTATAACCCACCAATAGGTAAGTCAATATGTAGTCAAGAACTGTTGATAATGGACTACTAAAAGAAATGCATAAAGATAGTGGATTAATTTTGAAAAATGGACAAATATTATCAAGGCAGTCCCAAAAACTAGTGGAATCAGTACATGATCTTCTAAAATAATAAGAATACAAATGAAGCACTAAATGAGTATACATGTAATGTCTTTGAATACAACATAAAGATAGGTCTAATCCATAAGATAGAGAATAGTGATACATCAAATTCCAGGAGCTCACCCTATATCTCCAATCCAAAGCTACTCTGCACGATGCCAACCATAATGGTGAGAACCTGTACTACAATCTCCAGGTTGTACATGTGTGGTATGAGTAAAAACCATATGATACTCAGTAGGAAACTACCAACAGAGCTCCAAAGATGATGCAAATATAGATAACATGTAAGTAGAAATGTAACTAAAACCAAATGTCCAGGAAGCTAACATAATAAAACTAGGGAGGCAATAAGGATGAACTATTATATTCTAGCCATACTCAGGCAGTAAAGCACTATACCATCTATCACATGCCAATATAAAAAAAAGGATAAAAGAGGGATATATAGTAGTATACATAGACAAGGGATGAAGACACAATGTGAATAAATAAGAGCAAGAGAGGGATAAATGATAATACCATAGCTATGTGTGTATATATATACACACAATGCTAACTCAAATGTACAAGCTAAGGTATCCAACCTAACCCCTCGAGGGAATCCTAATAAAGTAGGAAATCTAGAACAAACATGATCTTGGCCTATATTAACAATGTCTAACCATTATATAATTATATGTAATATAATTATTGTAAATAAAAGAATCGGAATCATATCTCCAACCTCAGTATATATCCATAATCAACCTCACATGAACTATCCATAATAATAACAATACAATAATCGGCTTGTCCGGACAAATAATACATTAACCGGGCCATATAAATAGAAGGTTCAATCAGCACACAACACATAACAAGTAGCACTCATAACCTATACCTATGAAGCCCCCCCATAAGACTGATAGATATAGGAATCAAACAACATACTGGTTATAGGATATGTATATACATGAATGAATGCAAGTAAATGCATAATAACATAAATGATCCAAGTTCCATAATATACCCTATTGTATATACCTCCTCCAACTAAATTCCTCGCAAAGGTAGGACCTGTGACAGCCTCTCTTCTATAGCATAACAAATCATACATGAAGGGGACCCTTGGAGGTTTAGGAGTACTCGTATACACTGTCCTGGTCCAGATCCAGGTTTTTTGAACATCATCATCATCAAGCCACTCTGTCTATTACTAGAGCGATTCATATAAATTAAATGCATCGAATAAATCATGGATAAAAGAGTGTAAGTCATTAAATTAATTTCTTGTGATCAACTCCAAGACTAAATCATCATATAAGTGTATAAAGGGTCGTAATCTCTCTCGGTTGAAATAAATAGTAGTAGTAAAACCATGCATCGAAATCAATCTACGTTAAACCTTTAAAACGTTATTTTTAATTTCAAAAACTCATAAATCATCCATTAAGGTATTACAATTTCCATTATGAAAGAATTTTTTTTAATAATAAAAAGTGGGAATAAATTCTTTTTAATGGAAATGGTAGTAAAAGCATGATTTTAGTAGGAATCGTACAACTAAGTGAGCAAGAATATATCGAATCTATCCATGTTGTCACCAGTATCCAAACAATACGTTCATAGAAAATGATTACATCCTTTAAAAGGATAGATCACTCACCCACAGTAAAACTAATATCGATATTACGACCTCGGGCTTAATATCATAAGAATGTCATCACAGTAGTACAATAATCCGGGTAAGCATGATATTCCACCTAGTCAAGTAGTAAACTTTTACTGAAGGGTCCTATCGTCATCTATATATAATGTGTTAGCACTCTAGAGTATTAGGATCCTATAGGCATAACAAGGATATCAACTTAAGGATCAATCCACCCTTTTATCCCCAAACTCCTAAATTAGGCTAGGTCATGGTATTCTATCTATAATCATATCCTAACATTCTTACATACCATGAAATATATATAATACACTATATCATGAATAAAAGTAGACAGAGGCTTACCTCGATATTGAACTGCAAGTCCTTAAATTATCCACAAATCATCTATTTTTGCTCCATGATCCCTAAATGTGGTTGCACTATCATAACATTAATCTACACATCATTAGGTGCAATATGAGTCTCATATTGCTATATAAGTATCAATTTAGAATTTGAGTC
The DNA here is from genome assembly GCA_030864215.1 of Capsicum pubescens. Lineage (NCBI taxonomy): Eukaryota > Viridiplantae > Streptophyta > Magnoliopsida > Solanales > Solanaceae > Capsicum > Capsicum pubescens. The sequence continues at coordinate 144,058,546 of CM061547.1, forward strand.
ATGAATGGGACTTTGGGGTAAGAAAATGGCATCCAAAGTTAAATCTATCATAAGGTCCCTCGAAGGACAAGGAATATGTGCTCAAAAGTTGAGTACAATTAGGGCCCTAATTAGCCCTAGATATTTGAGGGTTAAAGAACTAATTTCTTAGAATTTACCATGATATAGGATGGAAATTGATGTGAAAATTAATGGAAAATAACCAAGGAGTGCTATCCTAACTTACCTTAGCTTCAATGGATGATTCCCCACTTATTCCCCTCTTCAAACACCCAAAAATAATGTAAGATGGTGAAGTAAATGAAGGATAATTGGGTTAAGAAAGGGATTTATCCATCCACAGGTATCTCTAAAGTGTCTAATTGTCAGCTTAATCAGCTACCAATTAAGGGATACAAATCTGCAAAAGCGGTCCTGCACTAGAATCGCGAGTACCACTAAAGCGATTTCCTGACCGATAAGGTGATGCCTACTTAAGCTGCTCCTTATGACTAAAATGGACTTTATCCAAATGCCCAAGGCTGATAAAATATCTATCACCACTAAAAAACCAAGGGTCATGATGGAACTTATTGGCAAGCCTTGACCAGTAAGCCTACCACACAAACTGTTATAAAAAGAGAAAGTAATACTAGAAACACAAGGCAAGGCTTCTAGAGTGAAGTTGAACCACACAAACATGATATTGGCCAAAGTACAATCAATATACCAACAAAATCCTAAAACCTGGTGCCACAGTTTAAGAACCATTGATAGAACTCAAAGTCAAAATATACATAGGATATCTAAAAGGGGACAAACTCTGTCTCTGAATACAATAAAACATAGTGTAGATAATAAAAGGTAGTGTCCAACTCCGACTTCATAGATCAGTTGCTACTTTGAATAGACTCAAAATGTCATTGGAATCAGCTATCTCTACGACTCACTCGTATTGGGATCTACACCAAAATGGAATAGTAGGGATGAGTATGATCTACTTGTACTTAGTAGATATCATAGGCTTACTAAGTAAAGTAGAATATAAGGCATATAAAAATAAACTATGGGCATGTCACCCGCAATCAGAAAATGTCCCAAATAATAGCTCACACTATCTCCACTAACAATTCTACTATATATACATATAACATATATAGGTAAGGGAAAGAAGAAAAAATATACACATGCACTAAACACAATTATAAGAAGATAGAAAAAATAGGCAGCTATTAAGTCAAGAACAAAAATACATTTACACAATAAGTATAATATATGTAATGCAATGAAGATGAGGATGAGATGCACGAGGTCATCGCACAATCTTTGTATACACCTACCAATCTATGCTCCCAAAGTAGGACCCATTGGGGTTTGTCAATCCATTTACAACAAATATCCAATACCAATACCAATATCCTTAACTCCTCTCTGGCACGTACATCAGTAAAGGGTTTTTAAACATGTCACATTTTCTGTCAAAAAACCAATATTTTCAATATTTACATGGTAGTACCAATGTTTCATTAATGAATATGATATGAGAATGTAATGATCACAACAAACAAAAGTGAGAATATCAAATATCCAAAAAATATAGCGACCATATGATCCAAAAATCTACTAAATTTAATCAACCTTCCATGATCAAATATTATCCAAAACCATCAAGTGAAATATGCAAAAAGATGCCATTGATACAATATAAATCCTACAATTTAGGCTTTTCCCACAAAAAATGAGTGAAATAAATCAAACAAATATAAATATCAGACCAACAACATCATACAAGACCTCACACATTCATACATATCAAAGAGTGTCATAAAACCACCAAATATTATCCACACGGGCACATAAATCTCCTAATCATATTTTCCATGATACAACCTGATCACGCTCATCTTACTTCGTGATTTATGGGCAAGGCGATCCTTGTCAAGTATAATAATCCAACTTGAGTTAGTGTCGAATCATCGAGGAGTGGAATTTGTATTAAAACCCTATGGGTTTTGAGTGCTACAAAAGGTATACTCGTAATAAAAATAAAATGACATACATAAATTAAAATAGGGGGTTTATGGTTTGGTAGATTGTTTAAACGAAACTACTTGAATTACCAAATTAGAGAAAAAATTGTAGATAAACTTTAAATAGGAAAAGATTCTTGGGATTATGTTTTCCTAGGGGAAAATAGTTCATGGGTTCATGATAATTAAATGCAAATTCTAGTTGATGGCTATATGGGTAGGCTAGGTTAGAAATTTTGATGCTAGTTTTTCAACCAAACAACAAAAATATCATTCATGGATCCTTTTGGATATGTCATGAGTGTGGAAAACAAATCCACCCTAAGCCTCATTTGGACAACCCTATTTCTAGGATAATGCCTAATACATAGCAAATTCATAATCCACCCTTTTTTCTAAGACAATGTAAAGTAATAAGCTAATATCTAATTAAGGTATCCAAATGCTACTTACCTACATCCCTCTTCCAAGGTTGATGTCCAAATTGGGGGAAATTAGGGCTTTCACCCACAAATCAAAACTTAGCAATCAAGTGCTTGTAAAACTCACCATTATCAACTAAGATTTTAAACTACCTATTAAAACCCATAAAGATTTTCACTATATTCAAACATAGTACCTAGTTTAATATTTAGCTACTTATGAAAATAGGAAAAATAGAATTACCCAAGTTGACATTCATTTCCTCAATTGAAAATAATGCAAGATTAGTCCCAAAATTCGAAGTTCCAATTACAGCATAAAATATCCTTTTTTGGAAGAGTTAATACAATTATTCTTATCACAGTAATTGGAATTTCTCTCTATGTTCTTCAAATTTAGTTGGGAGATGATCCAAAAATGAAAGGATTTTTCCCTTTGAAGGATTAGATTCAACTGTGTGTAATGACCAGTCTTCCCTTGGGAGAATCCCAATCTATTGCGATCTCCACTTATTGACTGTGATTGGGATGCCAACAATTATGTTGGACCTATTACGATCTCCGTGAGGTGAACTATCCTTGACAATTCATGATCGCAACCCTCAGATTGCGATCACACAAATTGAGGTTGATCCTAGCTCTTAGTTTTCTAGCTTTTTTGAACTACTTCTTACCTTCTTGATATCTTTTAAGCTCATTTTACTTCTTTTCTTTCCATTACCTATATACCATAATACATGGGAATTAGTGTATTCAAATGACCAATTCGTCTCATTAACACCTTTTAACCATAGTAGCATGCATAAATTTAGGCGTAAATGAGTGGTAAATTTACCACTCATCAACATCCTTAACTTAAACTTTTTCTTATCTCAAGCAACACTACTCAATGAGACGATACAAATTTAAGCCTATTTATACGACCAAATGATCACAATGAATTCGGACATGATTAACACCAACAAGTAGCTCTCAAGCATTGGCGAAACTTTTCTCACAACTCCCCTCACATGGAACACAATTTCAAGAACACAAAAGACTTTAGAACAATCAATGGAACAATCACCAACACCCTAGAAGTGACTCCCTATCAACAGTGACTCAATTATACTCCTTTTCCTTATTTTTTAAAGATGATAATTTCACCTGCCTTAATTAGTCTATATGTCCCTCGTGAAAAGGATATCCCACACAATAACTTATCTATTATGCAACAAGGTATTTTAGTGAAAAAGACTCACTCTCACAAAGTCTCGTAATTCTAACAAGTACCATACTATATGTTTGCCCTTATTTTAAATCTCCACTACTTTGAATACATTTGGTTGGAAATCTAGATGGGCTTTTTAAAGCTTATAATGTAGGTTCGGTAAAGGGTATGATATCATTTAGGAACAAAGTGACTAAACCCTCCTTGAACATCTACATCACACTATTTAACCCAACTTTTGAGCATGGATCACTTTATTTGTTTCCAAAATTCACACATGCCTACTTTTGCACATACCTATCTCTTTGCAATCACTCGCTTTTGGACTATCTTTTTGAAATCTATGCTATTACTTATTTTGATTATTCCTTTCTTTTTCACTTTATCACTTTCTTTATTTTCTTATGTTCTTAGGTATCCACTTACAATATCATGGAACAAAGTCACATATTCCAAGACTTACCACCCCCAACTTTGGCATTTGGCCTCAAGTTTTATTTTTTAAGTTCAAGAAGGGTCGGGTTATAAACTTTAAATGATTCAAGGCTTGTGATATGGTTGTTGAACAAAGCCTTGAAGGCTAAAAATGAGTAACTAAGGATACTATTTAATGTATGCGTAGGCTATATAGGCTAAAGTAGGTTCCTATGTTCCCTAAAAGGCCTAAGATCATTTCACCAACAAAGCATAATCACAATTAGCCTTGAGAGACTAACGGGTCAAGTTCTAGATGATACAAGTATGCATGAGAGTTAAACAACTACGCTCACCACACATGGAATGAAAACTTTTCAAGGAGGCTCAATTGCATTTTCTAATAAAGACAAAAAGAAGTTTTTACCATATAGTACAGACTAATGACTATGAAGTCACAAAAAAAGGTAAAGTATTGTTATAAAATTGTTCACGTCCATGCCCTTGGTTTTAAAATGGTTTAGGACGAAGGGGAGGTGTTGGCTTTGAATTTACACACGCAAAATTTGCTATTGATGGCACCAAACCAAGATGTCATCTAATATTTTGGCCAATGTGAGGGCAAACCATATGGCTATTCTGACTTCACAATAGGTATAAGGGGGATCCCAAAACTCTAATGTTGCAGGTTTCTTAGACTTCTCCAGCATATATGGCATAAACCCCAATCTTGATAATTTTCCCTAAAAAATGCCTTCACTCAATCAATCATTGGGAAAGGCTCATTTAAAACTAATTATAAGAAATATATCAATCTCTATGCTTGGGGAGGGACTTTTAAAAAATGATGCCTAAACACAAATGTATCCCACCCCTAACTTAAAGAGTTGAAGTTTCCTCACTTCAGTATATAAAAGAAGTAAAAGGGTGAGAAAAGGCTCCTTTCAGCGGCAACAAAAATATCTCTAGACATTCGTGGCCACAATAGGATGTACCATGATTGACAGACCGTGATCGCATCCCACGTACTGTGATTGTGATAACAGAGACGGATTTTCTCATGTTTTGCTCTATTTTTCTGCACAGCTACCAACTTTCTAACTCTATTTTGCCTCTGCTTTTTGGACTTCCACAATGCGTTAAGCACCTAAAAAACATCAAAAATACAATAAGTGTGTCAATGATGGGTTGCCTCCCAACAAGCGTCTAATTTAACTTTGCGGAACGACACTCCTTTATCAACATTGAGGATCTTTGAAACATTCCAACTCCACCTTGGCCGCCCCAGGGTCTCCCATATTGTAGTATTTAACCCTTTTACCATTTACTATAAACACTTTTCTCTCATGATCCTCTAATTCGATATCACCACTAGAGTAAACACTAGAAATCACAATGGGGCTCGGCCACTTAGAATGAAGTTTTCTCGTACAAAGCTTCAAATAAGAATATAAATAAGTACACTATCACCAACATGAAATTCCTGCCTTAGAATCTTTGTATCATATGATTTCTTTATTTTTTCCTTATACAAAGCAGAACTTTCATAGGCATTGAGTCAGAAATCCTCCAAATCATGAATTTTAGTGACTCTCAACTTAGAAGCTTCATCCTAATTCATATTTAACTTCTTTAATGCCCACAAGGTTTTATGCTCAAGCTCGATGGGCAAGTGGAATGCTTTTTAGAACATAATTTGGTAAGAGGACATACCAATTAGGGTTTTGTAGGTCGTTCTATCGCCTAAAGTGCCTCATCAAGATTTCTTGCCCAATTAGTTCATCCCATATTTATGGCATTTTCAAGTATAGCTTGGAATTTTTAATTGGAAACTTTGATTGGGCCACTTGTTTTGGTATAATATAGGGTAGAAATCTTGTGCTTCACCCCATATTTGTATAGAACGTACCTAAACACTCGGTTTCAAAGGTTAGCCTCTGTCACAAATGATGTCACATGGCTTCCCGAATTTTGTAAAAATGTAACACCCCATAAATTTTTTCATACACTTATCGCGATTATATGGAGTCCTAAAGGCTTGCGTATGGGTTAAATTAAGTTTATGGTGTTCGGAAGTATCCCGTCAATAGTTGTATGTGTAGGTATTGGAATAAGATTTCCAACGATATAAAGTTTTCCCAAAATAGAGGAGTATTTCATATAAGCGAGAACTTTCGAAATTTCAAAACGGTGGCCGGGAAGCCTGTGAACAGTAAATCTGCAGGAAAATTACTGCAGCTAGGCAATTCTTTTTTGGATCAACTTTAGACGATCATAACTCCTTGTACAAAAATAACTGTGTGAGATTCTATATATATACGAAAATCTCCGAGAGTATTCTTTCCGATGAAATTGGTTTCATCCAAATCCAATGTCTGAGTAAGGAGCTATACCCGTTTTACTACAGCCTATCAAAAAAAAAACAGAATTTTGGGACAGATTTTTTGGTCAACTTTAAACGACCATAACTCCTTGTACAGGAAGAACTGGGTGGTATACTTTATATAAAAATGAAATCCCTTTGAATTATATTTCCAATTAAATTGGTTTCACCCAAATTCGATACCGGATCAAAGAGTTATGATCGATTTACTTCAGCCTGTCAAAACTGTCCACTGGGGACAGATTCGGATTTATTTAAATTTTTAGGGCAAAATGGTCACTTTCTATTACCTCTTGGACGAAAATTGGTCTTTATAAACATACACTTAGCCTCATATATATCATATATCATCCAATTATTAAGAGAAGGTGAGACCCTAGCCTAATTTCAACTTCAAATATTTTGTGATTCAACCGTAGAAAATTCGAATTAGTTCCGTAGTTGTGTTCACCATATCGAAAGCTTCGAGAAGCACCCCATGGTTATGTAAGGAGGATTCTAAATACAAGAGTTCATTGTTAAGGTATGAATATTATTTATTCTTGATTCTTATCCATGAATAAGTATTGATAAAGGATTATGAGTATTGTCTTGATGTTGGAAGATAACTAGAAACATAGTTATGAATTGTTTTGTATAAATTGTTAGTAGTAAATTATGGAAGTTGTTGTATTGGATTATGGAGGATTAATTGTGGTGATATATCATTATATTAGTGGTTATGTATGCCTAGTGATCATGTTGGTATTGGATGGTGATTAAGAGGGGAAATAAAGGCTAAGAGTGATGTTGAGGGATATTGCATGAAAATGCATGATATGTGAATGTAATAAGAGTATAAGAGGATGTATGTAGCACTCTTATTGATGAGTTAAACGATTACTTCCTAGACATTATTTGGTGAAGTTAATACCTAAATGGTAAGGTTTGGTTGCTAATACTAGTTTGCCACAAATGACTTATTGTAGATAAGTGTTCGAAGAGTACGGGAAGTCAAGTTGGACTTGTATTGAAGTGGTTATATCAAGGTATGTAAGACATACTCTATCTAATATTTGGCATGAATAATGACCCATGGCACTCTCAAGTAAGCTCCCAACATTGTCCTATGACACATGACACATAATAACACCATATGATCTTCGACACTACCAATTGAACTTGTTTTCACTTTTAAGATGTACGGCTAGTCAAAAAAAATGTCCATATACTATTGTTGACTCCGAAATGGTTTAATGAGGTATCCAAGATTCTCTACTTCATTTTCATGATATTGATTACCTATTTACATGTTTTTCCTATTGAGGTATCATGGTTTCAAGTTCCATAAGGTGTGACCACAAAGTAACCAATCTCAAAGATTAATTGAAGTAAGAAATGGAATGTCTTTATTTTAAATTGTTGATATGATGTATTGTATTAGTACCACTAATCAGTTGGCCATTGTATTATAAAGATTATGTATATATTCTATTCCAGGGGTGGTCCCTGATGTATTGTATTAGTACCACTGATCAGTTGGCCATTGTATGACATATGTTATGTATTGATAAGGAATACAGGAAGTAATGATTTGAAAGTAATGTGTAGGTATCCCATCAGCTCTTTTAAGTGTGGTCTACTCATACTGTTTATTCACTGGTATATGGGTTCTGTTGATCTTTTGTACCTTATCTTGATACTCAGTACATATTTTTGTACTGACATCCCTCACGGGGGACCTGTATTCATGCCTACAGGAACAGGTACTTCAGGTCGTACACCTCCGCAGTAAGAGCCAGGACATTCTGTTGATAGTGGTGATCTCCAGTTGTTTCGGGGCATCCCAAGTCGTTTCTATATGTATTTTTGGTATTTGTATAAAAGTCTTTTGTGGGCGGGAGTTTGTCCCGACCCTAACTCAGTTGTGTATCTATGTAGAGGCTTTTGTAGACATATTGTACAGCCATAGGAGTGTTTGGTTGATAGACGTAATGGCTCCGACGGCCAATTACTGTTTATATATATATATATATGCATGTCTGCTGGGCTGATACAGGTACTGTTTTCTTCTATTTACAACGAAGTGCTGCCCAAATTTCTAATTTTCATAAGTAATGTAAATGTGAAAGTATAGGTTATGAACGGGTTCTCCCGGGCCTCCTCGGCTACGGGTTCCAGTCCGCTCCAATGGGATTTGGGGCGTGAAAAAAAATATGTTTCTTCAAGAAGAAGTGACGCTTTTTCTCTAATTGTTAGCAAGTGCTACAACCTCTACCCATTTGGAAATATAATCAACCACCACATATATATATATTTGTTACTAGAGGATCACGTAAGGGCCCATATAATCTATTCCCCACATATTAAAAATCTTAACTTCAAGATTCAGTTTAAGGGTATTTCATGTATTCTCGAGATTCCACCTTGCATTTGACATTAACAATATGCTTTTACCCACTTAATGGCATCCCTATATGTTACGACCCAAGGTTACCCCCTAGCCGCGACCATGGTGCTTATGGTTATAAGTGACCACAAGTTAACCCATGAGTTGGTACATATTTTTAGTATTGAATAAAATTGCACTAATAAACATATGCAAAATATAAGCTGATAAATAAATGAAAATTGACATACTTAAATATGAAATACTGTCGTGTCTAGGAAAACTTATAAAAATTGAAAGTAACTAACTGACTATCTAACTGTTTATCTGAAAAACCTCTAACTGACTAAGGAGACGATGGGACAAGCCCTCTACTAACTCCGTCTGACTGAATATAAAGAACTACTTAAATAAATGGAATAAGCAATCACATCCTAGATAGATGAGGACTCACCACTACTGCTTCTAAGTAACACTGGTTGTCTAACTGTGATTGAGAAACTGAGCCTCCAAACCTATGATATAAGGTATCATAGCATAAAGAAGAGTATGCAGTCAGTAATTTTAATATACTGGTGTATGAGATGTGGTCTGGTTAAAATGCATGGAGTACTGTTCATATGAGACAAGGACTAACTAAACAACATGAAATAACTAATCATGAATACATAAAAGCTATAACATTTGAGATTGCAAGACCAAGCATATACATATTTTTTAAATAATCTGTAAACTAAACGACTGAAATCTGTATAACTGAATAACTGTGAGTCTGTATACTTTGGTCAATCAAACCTAAACTGAATATATATATATATACAAAATATTGTACAGAGACTGTGGGAGGTATCATCTAACCGACATGCCCTAATCTAAGATAATTTAGGTACCCCAGTTGGAAGGGTGTGAATACTATGCCACGGGTACTAACACTAGTTGTGTGGATCCTCTAAGCGGGTGTCCCAAAGGACTAATGAGTCACCCTAAAATGGCCTATGCCCGAATGATATATGTGTCACCCTCAACTCGCATGTAAAAACTTTTTAACCCTCAACTTAAAGGTAGACATCTCTAACCTATACTGGCTACATTGTTCTATGACTCGGGGATTGCTACTAAGGGTCACACCATTTACTATCAGGTAAGCCCCCATCCCTACGTTAGCTCAGTGCTAAATCCTTCTCCCTACTAAACTTACATTGGAACTAAAACTAGACTGAGTTTAACTGAACATATTTCATTACTGATAGTGCTCATTATGAACATAATAACTAAATAGATAGGAATAATCATGGTTTAACTGAATCATACTTGAAAATATGAAAGTCTTATAAAAGTCATAGGTATCAGGTATTCAAAACCCACCAGCACTGAATGATCATTGAATGTAATAACAAGCTTTAAAACAATAGTAAAGGATCATGGTTCAAAACCCATAAACATAGACATTCCATCAAACATATTAGGATCATGAATTTGAACATGGGAATGCTTTCAATCGGGGAAAACAAAATGATTACATGACTGAAATCATCAATTTGAAGAGTTAACGTGGAATTCACTTGAATAAAGAATGGGAAACTGAAATTCATAGCATGAGGAATTCAAAATCTTTCATGGAATGAATTGAATTAAAATCACCATGAAATTATTAATTAAACCCATCTTAAGCAATATAAAATACCATAACAATAGAAAAAATTCATTCTTTATTTAAAAATATGGGTTTTAGGCTCCATGGGTGAAGAAATCCATGAATGAACACACCACATACCTTAAGCTTCTAACTTGAAAGAGAAACACCAGTATTGATGCTTTCTTGAAGGTACTTAAACTTGGGGAACTTGAATTCTTTTTTTTTATGGATGAAGGAATTGAATTTGTGTTCTCGGGGAAAGAGAATGGCTTTCTTGGGAGGAAAATTGGAGAAATAGGGCAAAAGTATGCCCCAATTGATATCCAAGTCGTGATATGAAGGGTTAGGTTTAGGGTGGAAAGACAGAATTTTCTCTCAACCAGTTAAATCAAAAACTGGAAGAGACAGGCTTACCGTGATACGTTCCTATCGCAGACATTCATTTCCCTCACCGTGACATGGTCTACATCATAGTGGGAGTAGAGCCATGATGCGTACTTATCACAATGACCCTGTGTTTTTTTGATCCAAACATAACCCAAACTTTGTTTGAAAAATCCAAAACTTCTCTGCGACATGCTCCTTACACCCCTAAATATGAATTAACTTAAAAACCAATATCTCATGGACGGGAAGACCAAGTTAAAATCCTACAAGTTTAGAATCCTTAAAATATGACTAAGTACCTAAAACTTTGTGAAATTTTTAGGCCTTAATCACCCTATGCATGCAACTAAGAGATGAATCAAACTAAGATTAGTACAGGTAATACACTATCTCCCCCTTGGGAACATTTGTCTTAGAATGAGACTAGTTAGACTGAGAGCACTGTACTAAGGAAACTGAGATCACATACTGAACATGCATGTCTAGGAACATGATTACATAACTGATTCAGAAACATGATACATGAACTGAACTAATTTTGTCAATGCATGCAATGACATGAGGATGATTATATAGCTGGAACTTAGAATGGGAAAGAGTCAATCTAGGAAAAATTGTTAACTCAAGTTGAGTCTGAGTTTGTGGTGAAAATATAAGGGTACTTGGTATGCATATCTATTTTTGCTTCCCAAGTAGTTCCCACAACAGACTGATTTCGCCATATAACTTTAATCAAGGAAACTTTTTTGTTCCTTAGTCTATGAATTGACGATCTAGGATCTTAAATGTGACTTCTCCGAAAGAAAAGCTATCCTTAACAACTGGACTTTCTAAAGGAGTAACAATGTTTGGATTTGCAATACACTTCTTTAAAAAATAAACATGAAATACCATATGCACATATGCCAAATCTTCAGGCAACTCTAGCTCATACGCTACCTTCCAAAAATGGTTCAAGATTCAATAAGGACCAATAGTTTGGGGACTGAGCTTCCCCTTCTCGCCAAATCTCTTCACTCCATTCATAAGTGAGATTTTCAAATATACTAAGTCACTAGCATCAAACTCAAGGTCTCCCCTCCTCATATATTCATAAGATTTTTGATGGCTATGTGCAATCTTCAGCCTCTACCTAATCAACAAAAATTTCTCCATCGCATTGAATACTGTATTTGGCCCTATTAAAGTAGCCTCACCTACCTTTAACCAAAAATAGTAGATCTACACCTCCTCCCATAGAGAGCCTTGAATAGAGCCATTTGTATATTGGAGTGATAGCTATTATTATAAGCAAACTCAGTCAAAGGTAATGGTTATCCAAACTACCTTTAAAGTCAATAACATATTCTCACAATATGTCCTCTAAGGTTTTAATGGTCTTTTCGTATAAATTAAAATACTATTAACTGGGTTTGTGATAGAATGATTATAGAGTCTGAATACTGATAACATGAGTGACTATATCGGATAGTCCTAATATTGATAAAATTAGCTGAGTTTCATACTGAGCTTTGCGATTATAACTGACAGTCCTGAAATCTATAGAACTAAACTGAGTTCTATTACTGAGACTGGATCTTAAATTAAGACTGTGGGAGGTAGATATCTAACCCATATTCCCCTAATATGCCATTATGGCTGAGTTGGGGTCCAATCTGTAACCCCAATTAGAAGGGTGTCAATATTGCGCCACTGGTAAGGACAAGCTGTGAGTGACCTTCATCTGACAGTTTCCCCAAAAAAATGGTGGGGCTCTCATCTAACAGTGCTTATCTACCTCATCAACCCTCACCAGACAGTTTTGATGTCCCAACCTATGTTGGCTACAATGTTCTAGAATTCAAGGATGTCTTCTAAGAATCACACCCTCATCTGACAGTATGTGTTCCAATCTTTTGTTTCACTCGTTGCTAATTCCTACTCCCAACTGAATAGACACTAAACTAATTAACTGAACTAAACTGATACTAATGGTATTGTTTAGTGGATTAAAATTGAGTTCACTGAGTTCTGGTGACTGGCGGAATGCTTTTGAGATCTGAGGACTGACTGAGAGTACTGAAGTTACTCATATTTCTAGGAATAATGATGTTACCGAGATTATTGAGTACTGAGATAAGTGAAATCACTGGACTATTGAAATTATTAGAATTTCTAGGATTTTTGGACTGATACCGACTTTACTGAGTTTGCCTGAGTCACATGACTAGCTGAATTTACTGAACATGGCTTGACTGAGAATATATTGAAAACATGACACTGAATCTAGGCACACAGCTAAATTGTCGGGTATTAAATACTCCCAGGACTCGATATAGTAAAAGTAATTCATGGCATAAATTCTAAAGCACAACAATGAGTACATATATATCCATAATCCATTGACTAAGACGTTGCATTAAACACTTGACATGCATGAACTTGTATATGAATGGGCATTTCATATTATCATACTAGTATGGAACTTTTCCTTCCCATAGGCATTTAATCAAACACATAGTGAACATAGTAAATGTAGACTACATTGCACAACAAGTAAACATCATGATTAAATTCTAGTTTCACAATTCAATGGTTTAAAACATGGGTTCTCATGAATCTACACATATAAAAACTATTTCCACATAAAATTTATCACCAAACATAGATTAGAATTCAATTGGTCATTATCAACTTGAACAAAAACAAACCCAACATGGAAATCATACAAAATCTATATACTTGAACTTTGAAAAGATACTTTTGAGCTTAATGGATGAAAAGAGTCCATGAATGAACACTACGCATACCTTAGTTCTTGATTATATGAATATTAATGGAGAGATTCTTGAATTTGAATCCCTAATTTAAAACCCTAGCTTGTTCTTGAGAGAAACTTACAAGAAAATATATATTTTGGGTGAAATATGGATGAATCACGTGTTATTGTGTTTATATAGGGTTGATAAGTTGACCCTTTTAACCCTTGGATACATATTTTATTTTTGAGAAAATTTCTCGATTTGGCAGGTTGGCGCGATGCGGCGTTATCGCGTCGTGTCATTATAAATTGCAAACTGGGAACTGGGATGATGGCGTGACGCGGTGAAATCGCGTTGCAATACTGGATGGGACCTGGAAGTTTACCACGATGCAGTGGTATCACTCTGAGACACTGGAAAAAAGACGATTCTAAATTTGAGACCTGGCGCAATATGCTATAATCGCGGGGGCTCACTGGATTTTGACGATTGCCATTTTTCCCTACTCCGTGATGCACTGATGGCTCAGGTGGGACACTGTCTTACTAAAATGGCTCTAACTCTTCACCCGGGTGTCAGATTTGGGAAAATTTGATATTGACGAAAAGCTTATTGAATTTCCCACATGAAAAAAGTAAAAATCTTGAAAATACTACATGTATAAAAGTGGATTCATCTTTGAAACAGGTCTTTGATATTGTTAGGACCAATTTAAGATAGGTAGAAGTATGAGTTATTACAATATCTCCCCCTTGGGAACATTCATCCTTGAATGAGACTGACTGAGATGGGAGAAATGATAAGCTAAAGTATATTCTGAACATGAACAACTTAAACATGACTATATGACTGACATTACTGAGATTCATACTGAGAATGCATATCTGATGCATGATTTTAAGACTGAGATGATGCATGACTGCATGAATGAGAGTACTAATAAGCTGATCACGCATATCTAATGCATGAATACATGACTGAACCGACTCATGAACATGAAACTGAATATGTAAGGGTAAAGATACGAGGTTTGAAATAAAAACTGAGCATGGAACCGAATCCCACATTTGTAACTAAAATTTGAACATGTAACTGGATAAGCTTAAGAAAAGTTGTTACCTTGGGCTAAGCTTGAGCTTAATTACTAAATATGCATGAGCGGAAACATGAGAATGTAACTAGGTCTGGAATGTGATACATGAGCTGAATATCGTGATCTAAACTGAGTACCTTGAATACATGGCATTCGATCGAGATTTGAGCTAGAGGTTCAACCTATGGGTACCCACTACTCCAAACTGCATTAGTTACGTAAAGAAAGAATGGGGTGTTTTTGTCTTGAAAGTTTGGGGGTTCATAGTGTATCTCCGTCTTGGGAAACTATGTCCCTAGAAGATGACTTGACTGCGGTACTGAGGAAAACTAGGATGATGCACAGGGCACCTACGAACTTAATCATGACTGAATATATAGGATTTAAAACTAAGGCATAATACATGAACTGAGTTGATCTCGTAACTACTGGGACTTTCTATCTTGGAATAGTTATATTCCTTAGATTTATGATAGTACGACTATGTGGAAAGATGGGAAACTACACTATACGAACTTGATGCCTGATTTCTAAACTGGATTACTGGTTGATCGATTTAACTCGTACTAAAATCTTATACTTAACTGAAGCACCTCTTTTTTACCTAAGACTACTGAAAATATTCGCATGAGTGCTGATCACGAATACCTAAACATACTAAATTATCTGATTAACTGAATGACTGATAGCTGAATACTGGGTCTGCAAGACAAAACTATACTTAGTCTTGAATAATTGGACTACAACTGTAGAGTATTATGAATAGGATATAAGGACTGGCTAAGTGACATGAGGTGACTGGGCATAGATTTATAAAAACTGTGTTACTTGAAATTGTGAGACCAAACATATGACATGATTCAAAAACATTATGTAACTAGGTACTGAAATACTAATGATTGAGTTACGAATAGCTATATGCTATGGTCGGGTAATCCTAAAAGTGAACTGAGTTATCGACCTGATTACTGAACTAGGACTGAGACTGAGATTATAGATAAGATGATAATTGAGAGTGTAAATGTAACTAAGACTATAGCTGGGAATGAATACTGATTTTTGATAACTAAGGTTTATACTGGTACTGAAGTACTAAATTCTGAGAATGAACACTGATTACAAAGTACTAAACACTAAAACTATAACTGATATAGAAACTGAATTCTGATAGTTACCCGATGGGGGCTGACATAAGTCTGGGATCCGTAAGCACACTCACAATCTATACTTTCCCAACTTTTAAATAAAACCTCTTGCTAGCCATTTACTTGCACACTAACATGACATACAAGCGTATCTTTACCACTACACCCTCATATAGAATAAACATACAATAATTTTGTCTTAATATGAAATATCCACTCTCTTCCTTCTAAGCAGCGGCTCTCTAATACACTGTTTTCACAAAGAGAGCTCACTAAACGGTTAAATCAGGAGGACATAAAGCATGAATGAACATTAACAAAACTTGACACATGACTGATACTTCAGTAATAGAATATCAACAACATAGATTTACCAAAAAGGTTTAAACTGAGAATATATATAGCATAGTCTGAGCTTGTCCAATCACTAGGAGAGGAACATAAGTCATGTGGGATGAACATATGGTAAAACAAGGCATGAGTACATGAGTCGTGAGCTGCATGACCTAAATTTGGGAGTTCTCTGCATTCGTGGGACATGACTTTTATTACTGAGGAGAATAGAACTGAACTTCTTATGATGGGAACTGGAATTGAACATTATTCTTTGGAAAACTTATTAATAGAAGTTACATTCATGGAACTGAGATGTGAAGCATGCGTAGGAATCATGCTGACTGAAGTACCAAACTTTACACTGGGCTAAGGATGAGGCAGGGAATCAACTTGCTTTTACTACTTTTCTATACGTACTGGCTCTACTACCAGGATGTGAGAGCCTACTCGGTCACTTGATCGATCATCTCCACCTTAGCTTTAAGCCATCATTATAAGTCTGTGAGCACTTTATCATCGTCACCTACTAATACTCTGTTCGACACATGCTTACCTTACTAAACACATTATCTGCTTTTGTTTCTTCATAGACTACTAATACCACATCACTTTATTCACATCCACACCTTCACACTTAGTATAAAATTAATAACTTAAGTTCTAGCTTGCACTGTTAAAGACTAATGATTTACTCTAGTATATCTATCCCCATGAATACATAATTTGTTCAACCTGGATAATATTATCCCAACTCTACTACTGTTAAACTCCTGAGTTCATGGTTCTAACTCTAGGTCATATGCTATCATAGGATTCTAAGAAGGGATCTGATGACATATCTAATTTTGGGTTTGCGAATGAGTTCTCATTATCATGAATGAGATCTGTACAACTCTGGAATATAACTAAACTAATGGGATACTTTTTGAGCCTGTGGCCAATCCCATACTAACTGTCTGTGGGGACTGTCTGAGAAAGCCCTATCTCTAGGACTTTAAGTTTCACCATTTTTGTTACCTTGAAAGTAAGGTGAAGTTGACATAAGTGAAGCATGAGGATAATCTACATGAGTTTCTTAAAGAACCTTTCTATAGCATGATCTGAGACATGAAAGAAGGGAAATTATTCCTAAAACATCTCATAGCCTCTTGTCCATAAGTGTGGTGCACAACACACCCATGCACAAGACTCTACTAGATGCCACTTTTCAGACTTCCTAGGACACTGTTGAACCTTAGGATCTGATACCAAGTTTGTAACGTCCCAAATACGGTACCCGAAATACTACACGGTGCTCATAAATCCAAAGGACCACAAGCTAACCCATGACTGATATCTGTAACTGAGCACTGAATAATGTACTGTAAAGATGCGGAATATAAGCTGTAAGGACATAAGGTTCAAAATTAAACTAATACTGAATATAGAATAGTGTTTGAAATAGGGTATAAAAATACCCAAAAAACTGAAATAAACTATCTGAAAACATGTTGTAGTCTGAAAATACTGTAGTCTGAAAACACTGAAGTTTGAAAACCTCTAAACTATCTAAAGACTGTGAAGTTTATAGGACATGTCCCTAACTAACTCTAGACTACTGAAATAGTAAAGTAATAAAATAATCATACAATCCTCCAATGATGATGACTCACTGCTAGTCTGGATACTAAACGTCTGATCTACTAAGGATGCTCGGGCGCTTGTGATTCTAAGCCTATGGTATAAATCACCATAGTGCAAATGCGTTAGTACTTTGAATGTAATAGTATGCATGTGAGGTAGGATAAATGTAAGGAACCATATTCATGAACACTAATAATTGACTGTATAACATGAACGTGATATACATACCTGGATACGTAACTGTAATAGAGATCGTCATAACACTTACTCATGAATTCTGATAATATAGATTTGCTGATATCTGGGTACTAATACTGGGATACTAAGTAACTGAGTCTATAGAGTACTGAGGAACTGATGTCGTATTAATGATAAAGGAATGACTATTCCTGATAGTTCTGATTATGAAAAACTAGTTTGATTGACTATATATGATAGTTCTGAAATTGAATATTGATCATATAAGTTTCTTATAAATTAATATACTATTAACTTGGTTCGTGGTAACATGATTACTGAGTCTGAATACTGATAACTTAAGTGACTTTATCTGACAGTCCTGATACTGATGGAACTAGCTGAGTTTTGTACTGAGCTGAGCGACTGTAATTGACAATCCTGAAATCCGTAGAACTGAACTGAGTTCTATTACTGAGACTGGATCTTAAACCGAGACTGTGGGAGGTAGTTATCTAACCGACATGCACCTAATACGCCATTATGGCTGAGTTAGGGTCCAATCTGTAACCCCAATTAGAAGGATGTCAATACCACGACACTAGTAAGGACAAACTGTCAGTGGCCCTCATCTGACTGTGGCCCCAAAAGAGAACAGTGGGGCCCTCATATGACAGTGCTTATCCACCTTATCAACCCTTACCTGACAGTGTTGATGTCTCAACCTATACTGGCTACATTTTTCTGGAATGTAAGGATGACTTCTAAGAATCATACCCTCATCTGACAGAATGTGTTCCAATCCTTAGGTTCACTCGTTGCTAATTCCTACTCCCAACTGAATAGACACTGAACTGCACTGATACTAATGGTATTGTTTAGTGGAGCTAAAATGAGTTCACTGAGTTTCGTTGACTGACGGAATGCTACTGAGATATGAGGACTGACGGAGAGTACTGAAGTTACTAAGATTTTTAGGAATACTGAGGTTACCGAGATTATTGAGTACTGAGATCACTGAAATTACTGGACTACTAAGATTTACTGAAATTTCTGAGATTTCTGGATTGATACTGATTTCAGTGAGTTTTCCTGAGTTACACGACAAGCTGAATTCTACTGAACATGGCTTGACTAAGAATATTGTGAAAACATGGCATTGGCTCTAGGTACACAAATAAATTTTCGGGTATTAAATACCCCCAGGTCTCGATATCATAAAAGTAATTTATGGTATAAATTCTAAAGCACCATAATGGCTACACACATATCCATAATCCATTCACTAAGATATTTCATCTAACACTTAAAATGCATGAACTTGTATATGAATGGGGATTTCATACTATCATACTAATATGTCACTTTTCCTTCCCATAGGCATTTAATCAAACACATAGTGAACATAGTTTATGTAGACTACATTGCACAACAAGTAAACATCATGATTAAATTCTAGTTTCACAATTCAAGGGTTTATAACATGGGTTCACATGAATCTACACATATAATAACTAATTCCACAAAAAAATTATCACCAAACATAGATTAGAATTCAATTGGTCATTATCAACATGAAAAAAAACAAACCCAACATGGAAATCATACAAAATCTATATACTTGAACTTTCAAAAGATATTCTTGAGCTTCATGGACGAAAGGAGTCCATGAATGAACACTATGCATACCTTAAAGGTTCATAATTCTACGAAGATTGATGGAGAGATTCTTGAATTCAAGTCTTAAATTTGAATCCCCAAATGAAAACTCTAGCTTGTTCTTGAGAGAAAATAGAGAGAAACTATATATTTTGGGTGAAATATGGCTGAATCACGTGTTATTGAGTTTATATATGGTTGAGAAATTGACCCTTTTAACCCTTGGACGTGTATTTTATTTCAGAGAAAATTTCCCAATTTGGTAGGCTGGCACGGCGCAGCGCTATCATGTCATGTCTTTGGAAATTGCCAACTGGGAACTGGCTGATGGCGCGATGCGGTGAAATTTCATTGCAATACTTGATGGGACTTGGAAGTTCACCGCGATGCTGTGGTATCACGCTGAGACACTGGAAAAAGGAAGATTCTGAATTTGAGCCCTAGCTCGATGCACCATAATCGCGGAGGCTCACTGGATTTTGATTAATTCCATTTTGACCTGCTCCTCGATGCGCTGATGGCTCAGGCGGGACACTATCTTAGTAAAATGGCTCTAACTCTTCACCCGGGTGTTAGATTTGGGCAAATTTGGTATCGATGGAAATCTTATTATATTTACCACATGAAAAAAATATGAAAATCTTAAAAATAACACATGTATAAAAGTGGATTTATCTTTGAAAAAAGTCTTTGATATTTTTGGGACAAATTTAAGCTAGGTAGAAGTACGGGGTATTACAGTGTGCCCCATACTCTACAACAGTCATGGGGACTTACTTCAAGCATTCAAACTTGTCTCTTATCTGATCCCTGAAACTGAAAGGACAATCTTATATAGAAAGGCCCTAGTAAAATTAATGCTAAGTCGTCTTTAGTGAACCAATAGGTTGACAACCAATAAATGACCTCCACCAATCTCTGAATGTATCTCACAAATGATAAGTAGTATATGCAACAACATGCGACCCGAGTGAATAAAGTTTGTTCAACTTCTCATTGCAATACATAAAGAACTCATAGACATTCTCACATAGAACACAACTGAATCTAGGAGGACCTAAATGATTGAATCTCTCAAAGCTTGTCTGATCCTTAGAAGACATAATTGTACTCAAAATAATAGGAGGTGTAGTAAATCTAGTTGACTAAGAACCCACCTACCATACTCAAACACAGGCACTAAAGGAGAAATAGTACTCGGAGTCTGTGGAGTACCATAAGTAGTATCGGTATAATAAGAGGATCCACAGTCGGCATCAGAGGAACACCATAAGAAGTGTCTACCATAGATATAGGTACCATACTCGGATCTATAAAAACAACGAGTGCACTCACAGGAGCACCCTCAAAATGTGTCAACAACAAAATCAAAAACCCTTCTAAGACAGAGGTAGAAAAACTTTGTAGGACCAGAGTAGGCCCCATAACTCTGACATACTAAACCTGAGGTCCAAGGGTGAGTCCCCTAGTGCTATCTTTGGACCAAGAAGATACTCGTGCCTATTCTCTACCTTGAGCCTGACCATGAATCGCTACTTTCCCTTTAGATTAGGCTTTTTTCTTAGATAATAGATCAATATCTCTAGTATCACTAGATCTAGTCCTCACTATCGGTATAGAAAAAAGTTAAAATAATTTACAACACAAGGTATGAAAGATCCACACAATATAGAATGAATAAGGAAAGTTTCCTAAAGATATCTTATAGCTTCTCAAAGATAGATACTGATATCTACATATCCATCTGTAAGACTATACTAAACACCCAATTCTTACTATGATAAGGCAAATAAAAGACTGTCTTTGACAATAATTTGTCATGACCCAAAAACCAAGGTTCATGATGGCGCTTGTTGCGACAAGCCTTAATAAGTAAGCCTACTACCTAAACTGATATTAAAAGAGAACACAATACTAGAAACCCAAGGCTAGGGTTCTAGAGCAAATATAAACCACACAAACATTATTTTAGTAGAAATACAATTAAGATACTAAACCAAATCCAAAAACCTAGTGTCATAGTTAAAGAACCACTAATACAACTCGTAGTCAAAATATACTTAGGATATTGTAAAGTGAACAAACTCTGTCTATAAATACAATAAGCACAGACTAGATAAGAAAAGGTAGAGGAAGACTCTAGCTACATAGATCAACCGCCTCCTCGAATAGACTCTAAATACCACATGAATGAACTATTCATGCGGTGCACTCATACTTAGATATACACCAAAAAGGCATAGTAGGGATGAGTATTGTCCACTTATGATCAATAAGTATCATAGGCCGACTGAGTAAATTAGAAAATAAAGCATGTAAAAAAAACTATGGGCACGTCACCTACAATTAGAAAATTTCACAAATAGTAGTCCATTCCATCTCAACAAATAGTTATACTATGTACACATATAACACGAACAGGTAAAGGAAATAAGAACAAATGTAAACTTACACCAAATACAAGTATAAGAAGACAGAATCAATGGACCAAGATCAAGTCAAAAATAGAAATACAATCATAGGAAAAGAACAATATTTAGAATGCATTAAATATGATGATTTTATGCACGAGGTCATTGCACAACCTCCGTATACACCTACCGAGATTTTCTCCTAAGGTAGGACCCATGGAGGTTTCGTCAACCTATATACTATGAATATCTATTACCAATATCTATAACTGCTCTTCGGTACATACATCGTTAGATAGTTTTAAAGATGTCACATTTTCTACCAAAAAAACCTTGTATTTCCAATATTTTTGTTCTGGTACCAATGTTTTATGAATGAATATGATATGAGTATGAAATGCTCAAAACCAACCAAAATGAGAATATCCATTATTCAAAAAATATACCAACAACATGAGCCAAAAATCCAGAAAAATCAACCAACCATCCATGATCCAATATTTTCCATACACCATCAAGTGAAACATGCATGAAAATGTCATTGATACCACATAAATCCTACAATCTTAGATTTTACCATTAAAAAGAGTGCAATAAATCATACATATAGCAATACTAGACCAACAACATCATAGAAGACTCCTCATGGTCACTCATAGCAAATAATATCTTAAAACTACTAAATATTATCCATATAGTCCCCTATACTAGCACATAAATTACCTAAAAATATTTTCCATGATACTACCCTATATTCATTCCATGCTTCTACATAATTATTAACTATCCAACTCAGTCTGAAGAAAGATAAGCAATAACCTACCTAAAATTCCAAAATTAGAACAAATAAGAACTTATCACTATTCTTTAACCTCATGCACAGACCCAAAATCATCTAAAAAAATAATATAGAATCTATGCTTCCAAAGAAAGCCAATGACACCCATATTGCCCACTACTGAATCAAGGTAAAAAAAACTCAAAAATAAGGTTTCAAAAAAGAAGGGTAACATTAAAATATTTATCCAAAAATACATTACCCATGGTTCAAGAAACTTATAGGATAATAGTTAAGAAAAAATGAGTTGAAATTAGGGTTTTAATAGAAGAAATGCTATTTTGGGCCTTCCAAACCAAATTACCCAAATTCTGCCTTTAAACCCGAGTTTAAAAATGATTTAAATGATATAATTAAAGAAAAGTAGTTAAAATAGAAGTTTGGAGCTTACCTCGTCATGGAAATGAGGAGGTTACCTAAAAACCATAAAACTCAAATCTCCAAGTCTTAAAAATGATGAATAAAATGAGATAAGAAATTATATAGCCAGATTTCAGGTGTAGCTAAAGCGGTCAAGTGGCCGCTTTAGTGGTCATCCCAAAAGCGGTCAAGAACCACTTTAGTAGTATTTTCCAATGCATGCCATTCCACTAAAGCGGATAAGGGATGCTTTAACACCCTCTTCTAAACTGGACAAGGGCTACTAAATGCCTTTGCCCAGTGGGTAATCAACTACTAAAGCTGCAAAAGTAGGGCTTTAGAAACTGCAATAGTTGAGTGATGCACCACCTATGGAGACTTGGAAAATTCCAAGCCTCCAAAGACCCATGGGATTCATTCAAAATCCATAGAACGTAAACAAACATTTCTACCCTTTTAAATTTGATGCTCTAGACTTAATGGCAATATTAGTTTTTTGAAAAAAATATTATTTTCACAGAATTATACCTCAAGACATATATTTATAACTTTTCATATCGATGAACGAAATGAGATATAGATTCTAAAAACCCACACCAACCATGATACCAACCTAAAATCAGTGTTCCATATCTACTATCATGGTCCATTTTGCGATCCTATGCACAAATCGAATGAGGTTTACTGAAGTCAACTAGTAAGACCACCAAAAATCATAATCCTGCATAAATCAAACAAAAATATATTGGGAATCATGCCGAACAACACGACACTCCAGAAATACCATGTTGAAACTACTTAGAGGGGTAAAATGGTCAAATCACACATAAATAAATATTTCACAAAATCACCAAAAATCAAGACATTATAGTGGCTCATGGTTGTTAAAGTTCCTATCACTAATACGGATCCATCACTGCTAAAGCGATCATACACAGGCACCATAATTTACCAAGTCAAACAATAAACTTTGATCAAGTATTCAAGATTCATTTGGAACCCCGTAATTGGAAAATAAGTATGCTACCATACAAAATTTGACATTCTAGACTCAATGGAACCATAGTAAGCTTTCATCCAAGATTTTTGACCAATGTGGGCCCATCATATAGTTTTATTTTTCATATAATCCACCTAATAGCCCAAAATGAGTACGGAATTTCCATGAGCTAAACCAAGAGCCCTCTATACTATAATTAATGTTTCATAGCTGATGGAGCTATAAAAATTCTCATTTGTTGTCATCTACTAGGATTTTTGGTCTAATAATAATTCCTTAAAAAAAAGCTCCAAAATTGGAAAATAAACCTAAAACCCAAACAAACTGTCTGATAACTACAATGATAATTTTGGTAGGATCTAAATGACCTATAGTAATTTCAGGAAAGATTAAAATATCAGAAATGCATATGAATTAAGAAAATGACCTAGAGGGTCTTTGCAAATCCCTCCCTCGAGATATGTCCACTATACTTACCCTATTAGTGTATCTTATTAGCACTACCATATTGAGTACCTTAACAAATCAACTTAATAAGAATAACATGCTCAATGATACTATACAAAGAACCACCCTTAACTATAATCTAAGTTAATTCCAACTGATAATAACTTACCAAACCATTAACAAACTTCTTGATCCACTTAGGCTTGGTTGATACACAGGTTGTGGAATATTAGGATAGTATATTAAAATGATCCTCATACTTTATATTGGTCATGGATTACTTCTCCAAATGATATAACTTATCTCTTATCTAATCTCTTGAACTGTAGGGCATGAACATCTCTAGAAAAGCCTCAGAATATTAAATCTATTTAATAGCAGGAGAACCCAATAATCTACAACTTGAAATACATATTTCCTAGCCATATCAACTAATAGGTAGACAGTGTAGGCAATACCATGGGACTCAAAGGACTTGAGATTATGTGAGACTACAGATGGTTATTTGATTTGGATTTGAATTATGGCATTATTTTATTTTTATCCCTGAGCTATATGCTATTATTCACTCTGCTAACCATCTTTGAGCTTTGTATCACCACACTATGTAGGAACCGATCATTATACCATTTCTTCTGCTTAGTAATTTAGATTCAGGGATAACTTTGAGTAAGATTGAGGTAATAATCTTCCATATCTCAACTGGATATTCTTTGATTCTAGTTAAAGGCTTTGTCGGACTATTATGGGCATAAGTGGTGGTGTTATTAATGTTAGCATTGGTATTGGTATTGACATTGTGATTAGTATTGGTTTGACACTTGGTCATGATTATTTTGTTATGGTTATAGGCTTTATCTAGTGTCTTTAAGTTATTATTATTTTATCTTACTATATTTTTGAAATTCATCTGACATGGGATGTAAGGTGGTCAACGGTAGGGTAGTAGGGATGGTGTCCAGTCCTGGTTAGGCTTCAGATACCCAACACGACTAGTCCCTAGTTTTGGTCATGTCAGATTAGTATCATAGCTCTAACTTCATGGTCAATTGGGTATCCATAAATTCGTATTGAGTAGAGTTATTTTTAAGGGTGTGTACGATGCCACACTCATAAGGTCAAGGCTATGAGGCATTTAGGAATGTTTCTCTCTCTTGTGTTCTATTTTTGGGCAGTAGAGCCTCCTGAAATCTTCTCTAATTCCCTCTTGTTTGCTTTTCAGATCATGTCTACTAGATGATCTTAATCTCACAAAAACTCCTTTGTCCCACCCGAGAACAATATTGATGGGACACGTCCTACTTTTGGGGTCCAGACTTATTTATGGGTCTAGTTCTTGATTGTCTTACTAGAGTTCCACTGGTACCCTCCAGTCCTTCTCAAGCACCTTAGGCAGAAGTGATGAATGCCGAGTTTCATTAGTCCATCCATATATTGGCTTAATTTTTGTATCTTCTCAGTCTAAGGTGGTACTTTTATTACTCTATCTTTTGATGCCACACGGGTTGGCCAATTTATAAGGTTGAACCCTCTTATGTTAACTGGTGTTAAGGTTGAGAATTATCCCAAGGTTTTTTTGATGAGATAGGGAAAATTTTCCGTGTTATGCATGCTCTGCGCATGGAGGTTGTGGAATTTATTGCCTACCAACTGAAAGATGTAGCATACAAATATATGAGGAATAACAATAGTATAGGGGCAACACTACTAAGTTAGCCATGAAGGATGATTTCTCTAGTTCTTTTCTGGGTTGTTTATTTACCTTGGGAGTTGAGAGAGGAAAAAAAGAAAGGGAATGTTATTATGAAGTAAGGCAATATGTTAGTCAAGTAGTATGCCTTGAAGTTTCACATGTTATCTCGGTATGCTATGAAGTTGGATTTTAGCATGAGGACTAGAATAAGGAATCTTGCTTTCAGGTTGTCCCGAGACTTAATTTTAGAGAGTAAGGTTACCTTCTTGAACAAGTTCATGGACATCTCGAAGTTGGTTATGTACATGCAGTAGGTTGAGAAAGAGTATAAAAAGCTAGCGGAGATAGGGGAAAGGTAGATCAAGAAGTTTAAATTTTTAGTGCAAGGTGGTGTTTAGCATCAGAGTGTCAGGGATGGTAAAAAGTTGTCAAAAAAAAGTAGGGCAATTTGGGGTCTCACTCGAGGGATAGTACTCCCTACCTAAAGTCGTTGGGTGACTAGCATTTTCATGTTGGCGATAATTATAGGGTACAAGGTTCCCAATCTCAGGCTAGTAGAGACCAAATGACTCCATCCCATACACCCTACAAATTTTATGGTCGATTGCATTAGGGCTACTATGATGAAGGAACAAACAAGTGATTCAACTTCGGTCAACTAGGATATATGATTAGAAACTTTCCTACTGGTAGGGCTATTTCTGGGGAAAATAAGGTTCATGTTGCCTCTTCTTCAACTCTGGCTCCAAAGGGTACACCATCTGGCTTCGGTGCAGGTCTAAACCGACTCTATTCTCTCACTACTTTTTCAGAGTTTGAGGCATCAACTAATGTCATTTCTGGTATATTAAGTCTTTTTTTCCTTGATGAGAACTATTTACTTCATCCGTGGTCCACTCTATCTTATGTGACATTATTTCTGGTTGTGTATTTTGGTTTTGGTCTTGAGTATATTTCAGACCCTTTTTTATTTCTACCTTAGTGAGTAACTTTGTGGTGGCTAGAAGGGTCTAAGAGGTTGTGTGGTATGTATGGGTCCTCGGGAGACCTTAGTAAATCTATTTATATTAGACATGGTGGATTTTAATGTTATATTATGGATGGATTGGTTGCACTCGTGCTACACATCTTTAGATTATCAGACCCATAAAGTCCTCTTTAAAATCCATAATGAGATAGTTAATAAATGGGAGGGTAGTTCCCTATCTAATAAGTGAAGGTTAATATCATATCTGAGAGATCGGAGATAAATATCCAAGGGGTGTCTCTATCATTTGGTCCAGGTTAAAGATTCTAACTTTGAGGGTCCTTCTTTACATTTTTTCCAGGTGGTGCATGGATTTCCTGATGTCTTCCTTGATGTCCTTCCTTGTCCTTCTCCCGATATAGAGATTGACTTTGTGATATATTTTGTTCCAAACACTCGTCCTATTTCTATTCCCCATTATAAAATGGCTCCAGTTGAGTTAAAATTGCTTAAGGAGCAACTAAAGGATCTTTTAAACAAGGGTTTCATCTGTTCTAGTATGTCACTATGGGGTGCACCAGTGTTATTCATGTGTAGGAAGGATGGTTCCCTTCGAATGTGTATTTGTTATCGACAATTGAATAAGTTAACAGTAAAGAATAAATACCCTTTTCCAAGGATAAATGATTTGTTTGATCAGCTTTAGGGTGCTAAGTTTTTCTACAAAATTGATCGTCAGTCGGGGTATCATTAGTTAAAGACTAGGAAAGTGGATATCCCTAAAACTACCTTCCGTACCAGATATGGGTTGTTTGAGTTCTTAACCAAGCCCTTTAGGCTGACTAATTCCCTGACAACCTTCATGTACTTTATTAAAAAAGTCTTCTATCAATTTTTGGATTTGTTTGTCATTTTATTCATAGAAGGTATTCTTTTATACTCTAAGAGTGTGGTGGATCATGTTGATCACCTTCGAATTTTGTTGTAGACCTTGAAGGAGCATCAATTATATGCCAAATTTTTTAAATTTGAATTCTGGTTGACCATTGTCGCTTTTCTGGGCCATGTTATTTCTAATGAAGAGATCATGGTGGATCCAGTGAATGTTTTTGTGGTTAACAAATTGCCTAGACTCACGACTCCAATAGATATTCAGAGCTTTTTGTGTTAAGGTGGTTATTATAGAAGGTTTGTGGAAAGTTTCTCTTCTACAGCTTCCCCATTGACTAAATTGACTCAGAAAAAGGTGAAGTTCTTATGGTTTGATGCTTGTGAGGGTACTTTTGAGAAGATAAAGGATAAGATAACTTCGGCTTCAGTCTTGACTTTACCTGAAGGCACTGATGGATTTGTGGTATATTGTGATGTGTCCTGTGTGGGGCTTGGTTCCATTTTGATGTAGCATGGCAAGGTAATAGCCTATGCCTCTATATAGTTAAAGTTTCATTAGAAGAACTCTCTGACTCATGACATTGATATGTTGGTTGGGGTATTTGTGTTGAAAATCTAGCATCAACATTTGTATGAAGTGCATATGGATATCTTTTCCCATCATAAGAGCCTGCACTATGTATTTACTATAAAAGATTTATACCTTAGGTAAAAGAGATGGCTTGATCAGCTCAAGGATTATGACATGAGTCTTCATTACCATCCAGGTAAAGCTAACATGGTTGGTGATGCTCTTAGCTGGATATCCATAGAGAGTCAACTCATGTGGATGAAGAAAAGCGAGAGTTGGTGAAAGATATTAACTGTTTGGCTTAACTTAGAGTTTGTATATTATATTCAGATGATAGTGATGTATTTGTGCATAAGGTGGCACAGTCATCACTTGCAGCGGAATTAAAGGAGAAATAAGTGTTGGATTCTATCTTGATAAGGATCAAGGGTGACGTAGGTGGGCAGAATATGATGGACTTTGAGATTAGTAGTGATAGTACCTTGCGGTACCAAGGGAGGTTATATGTTCCCAACATAGATGGATTGTGAGAAAGGATCTTGTTTGAGGTGCATGAGTCACGTTATTCTATTAATCCTAGTTGGAAAAAAATATATCATGACCTTAATGAGATGTATTTGTAGAATACAACAAAGCGGGATATGGCTAGTTTTGTTGCAAAGTGTATGGTGTGTCTGTGAGTGAAAGTTAAGCATTTGAGGCCTAGAGGATTATATAAAGAAATTGAATTGCCTATGTTGATGTGGGAGGTGATCAATATGGATTTCATTATCAGTTTTTCATGGTCTCAGAATTAGTATGATTTGATTTGGGTCATCTTGAAAGGATGGCTAAGTTTGCTCACTTTTTGCCAGTGAAGACTAGTTTTTTGGCAGAGGATTAAGCAAGTTTGTACCTCCAAGAGATTGTGAAGTTTCATGGGATGCTTATTTCTATCATCTCGTACTGTGGTGCATAGTTTTCATCATACCTTTGACATTTATTTCAGAAAGGTTTGGGGACCAAGGTGAGTCTTAGTACGACTTTTTACCCACAGCCGAATGGGAAAGCGGAAAGAATTATTCATACATTGGAAGATATGCTTTAAGATTACGTGATTGATTATGATTGTAGTTGGGTTGAGCATTTATCTCTTTTAGAGATTGTGTAAAATAACAATTACCACTCTAGCATTGGGATGGCTCTATTTGAGTCCTTATATAGTAGGAGGTGTAGGTATCTTATTAGGTGGTTCGAGGATGGTGAGCCAGATATGTTTGGTCTTTATTTGGTTCACGAAACTATAGAGAGGGTGAAGGTGATTTGGGATAGGCTTAAAGCTGCCCAAAGTTCCCAAAAGTCTGATGCAAATGTGAGGCGTAAGAAGTTAGAATTTGAGGTTTGGGATAGGGTGATCTTCAAGGTGTATCCCAAGAAGAGGGTGATGCAAGTTGGTAAGAAGGGGATCCTCATTCCCCGGTATATTGGTCCGTACTTGATTTTGATAGGGGTTGGCAATGTTGCTTTTGAATTTGAGTTGCCTACAAGTATGATCTATATTCTCCCGGTGTTCCATGTCTTGATGTTGACGAAGTGTGTGGATGATTTATCGTAAATTGTTCCTATCAAGGATATTAGTATTTTGGATTTGCTGTCATATGAAGAGGTCCCTATTGAAGTCTTGGATCAAAAAGTTCATTAGGTACGGACGAAGGATGTGGCTTTTGTAAAGGTTCTATGGAGGAACCTCAGGATTGAAGAGGCTACTTGGGAAGCTATAGAGGACATAAAGTGCAAGTATCCATTCTTATTTTCTGCTCCAGAAGATCATGTGGTAGATTAGTGTTATTCTTAACATCTTTGTTCTCTAACTTAGTTAAAGGTCAGTGCAAAGGTGTTTGGGGTTTGATCATACTAGTATATGTCTTGCACCATCATTCGGGGATGAATTATCCAAGTTGGGAGAATTGAAACACCCTAGTTTTCGGACCTTAAAAGTTGCCTGAGCTTTTTTCTCACTATCCTATTGATGACTTAACCATACGAGTTGTATGGTTTGGGTACGGGTCAGGTGACCCTAAATAATGAGGTGTCTAGTAGATGGTGGTTGGGGTTCTTTCATGGTAATGACTTAGTGGTACGAGTCATTATAGGTGGTGATGAGTCATTAGGATGATCCTTATTAAAATAAAAAACTTAGTGACTTGACTTGGCTCTGAGTACGAGTGGCTCACTATGAGTCATTTGGATAGGTTATGAATGGTAGAGATGAGTCGTATGATGTCTAGTGTCCAATCCCTTGGTTTCTATCATAGATACTACTAGATCATATGTGTACTATGGTTTGGTAACGAGGGGTATCATGGGGTCATATAGTGGACAGTGTATGGGTGTCCAAGTCACTCTTTTGGTGACAACTCAATGGTACGATTGTATGTTGTAGTCATGAGTCACAGGGTCAACTCATCACCAACTGTGGTCTTTTTACAGTTTAAGTTGGGGGCAATCCAAATATTTACCTTTTTAACTCCTTTTTCTTCCACGACTTAAAACACCTTTTAGGACTTCATTAACACATTATTCCCAATCAAACACTCTTTAAATCTCCCTCAAAATATATGTTCAATCAAAGGCTAGGGTTTCATCAAGTTAATCAATTAGGGGCTTTCAAGAGTGATTCTCTCCATACTTCTAGGTATCTAAAGAATGTTACCCTTCCCTCATTGTTAGTTTACTAAAATCATATGTTTTAAGCATTATTCATGGGTCATTAATGTGGTTTTAAGAAAAAGGTTGAGGGATTTGAATGGATATCATTAAATATAATTTTCTATGGTTTAAATTGTGATTATTCATGTTTTTAATTATTATTTTTCACATGTGGGTTCATGGGAATGATGATTTAATTGAGGGGTCATGGTTGAACCCCAAATTTTATGATTTTTGTTTTAATAATGGCATGCCCTCAATCTATTTGTGAAATTGTCTATGAATATGATTTTGTCACATACTATGACTATTCTTGGAATCCTTGCATTGAATAAATAGTAATGGAACTTGAATTGGTTTTGTTTGATTTTAAATGGTTTTGATAAGGCCTTTGTGGTCTTGGTTTTTGTTAAATCGGAAATGGTGGAGTCAAATATTTATGTAATGGTTCTATATAGCATAAGGGAATAAACTTGTAAACTTGAATTTCTTATGACGATACCAACGGTTAATTCCTAATAAAAAAACTCCTTGTTTAATATTTGGGAATGTGTAATTGGTTTTAATATGGGCTAAAAGGGGGTTGTGTAGCAAAGCCGTAGAAGGTGGGGGTCTCGAAAGGGGGTCAATACTGGAATCTCCTGTTTACCGATGTGAGGTTTGGTTTTAATGACCTATGTGCATGATTCACACTATTTATATATATTTGTATCTTGATTAACGTGGGGTCGAGGCATTCCCTAGTCTTTCTTGATACCTCCGATTTATGCAGTTAACATACGTCGAGGTCCTTTGAGCTGGCGAAGTTGAACCATATAGCCCGTGGGTGGACGTTTAGGATAGCAGAGTTACATAGTCCAGGTTAAAGTTTAAAATTAAATCCTAAACCTTGTTCTTTATCTAAACATGATAAATATGTATAAATATGACTGTGTATTGTTATTTGATTTGGTTTGGAATTATGACAATATTTTACCTTTATCCCTCAATTACATTCTAGCATTTACTATGGTAACTGTCTTCAGGCGATGTCTCTCCATACGATGTAGGAATCGGCCATACTACAAATTCTTCTTATTCAGTGACTTGGATTCGAGGACAGCTTTGAGTCATATTGAAGTGGTGAGCCTACATACTCTGGAAAACTCAATTTCTTTCTATGGACCTCTTTTCATTATTGTTACATACTTTGTTTCAGTTTTGGCTATAGTCAGGGGCATGTTCCAATAGGATATTTTTTTATACTGGTTAGAGGATTTTTTGGACTACTATGGGTAGAGGTTGTGTCGGTATTAGTGTTAGAATTGGTATTTATATTGGCATTGGGATTGGTATTGGTTTGACACTTGGTCGTCACAGTTTAGTTATAGTTATATACTTCATCTATTTCCTTAAATTATTATTATTTTATCATGTTATATGTTCAGAATTCATCCGACATTGGATGTAGGGCGGTCAACGATGAGGTATTTGGGTGATCTCCAGTTTGAAATTCATGCGACATGGGATGTAGGGCGGTCAACGGTGAGGTATTTGGGTGATCTCCAATCCTGGTTGGACTTGAGATACCCGAGACTACTAGGACCTGGTTTGGTTCATGTCATGGCAATACCCATGGAGTCAGAAAAGTACTATTTGGATCCATCCTTGATGGCTCTATAACTCCTACAGTTTTTGAATCACACATATTTCACGACCCGAGACTACCCCTAGTCGTAACATAATTTTTTTTTCCATAAGTGACCCCAACTAACCCATGATCTGGTACCTGATGTGAGCACTGAATAAAATAATACTAGAACATTAGATGTGGAAGTTAAACTGATTAAATATTTTTAAGATGCACTACTGAAACAATACTTAACAGGTCTGAAAGTGTTTGTAAACATAAAATGAGTCTGACAGATTGAATATATAAAAACCTCAAAGATATAAGTAGCTAATGGGACAAGCCCCCAACTAACTTCGACTGACTGAAATGAAGGAAATACTAAAATAACTGTAAATAATTGTCCTCGATGGATGAGGACTGACCACAACTACTGTTGAGTGGTATAGAGATGACTAAACACTATAAGTGAACTGAGCATCTGAACCTATGATATAAGACAACATAGAACAGAAGAGATTATGAGGTTAGTACTTTGAATGTACTGCTATGTGAGATAGGGACTAATTGGAATACATATAAGTATTGAGCATGAGTTCTTGAAAATATAAAATAAATGCAACACCAAGCATAAATATGTACAAAAATGATCTAAATAACTGATATTTGAATAGCTGAATAACTAATAAACTGAATAACGTCTATCAATACACTTGGTTATTCAAACCTATGATTATATACTATGAGTACTCAACTAAGACTGTAGGAGCTATCATGTAAACAACATGTCCAAATCTGAGCTAATCAGGGTCCTTATAGCCCATTTAGAAGAGTGTCAGTACCTTTCCACGAGTACTAACATGTGTCTAGCAATTTGTATCCATAAGGCTGACGTCCTAAAGGAATAGGGTATCAGTCTTATACTAGTGGGTGACCCCTAAGAGCGTTTTAGTCGTCTACTACCGGTGACCCCTAAGAGAGTATCAGTCCTCTACTGGTGGCTGATGTCTCATAACCTACGTTGGATACGTATTTTTAGAACATAGGGACTACTACTAAAGGTCTCAATCTTTTACTACCGGGTGAGCATTCATACCTAACTTCGCTCAGTACTAAATCCTATTCCTAACTGAACTGACACCGGTACTGGTTAAAGTTAACTAGACCAACACTTGATTTCTAAATAGGATGATAAATCATGATCTAACTTACTTAAAACTTGAAAATCGAAAACATGTGTGAACATATAGGTATCGGGTGTTCATAACCCTCCAGCACTGGATAATACTTTAAATAAAATAATAATATTTAAAATATTGAAAGGGGATTTATGATTCGTCAACCTAAAATATAGTATATTTCACTAAACTGATGAAATTCATGATTATGAATATGGGAACATGTTAAACTTTTGAAAACAATGTGATCATATGGTTTATTTCATAAATTGAGATATTGACATAGTATCAACTAAAGATTATTTGGGTGACTAAGATTATAAAGCTTGTAAGAGTAAAATTCACACGGGGAAACATAAAGTTATGGTTTTTATTCAAAACTATTAAGAATATTTTAAATAATTTCATACTTAACATTAAAATTTCATAAAATAGGTAAAATAATTTATACTTGAAAACAAAGGGTTCTTGGGACTCAATGGGTGGAAGGAATCCAATTGATGAATATCCCACATACCTGAGTTGCTTGAATTCTTGAAGAAAACTTGGAGTTAGGACCTTGAATGGTGAATTCTTGGGAAAGCTTTGACTTTGGTGTTTTTTAGGGTGGGATGATTTTGACTATTGTTAACTGGTGGAGAATGGGGAATATAATACCCCTCTTGGGTTTTAAGACGTCAATTAGGTGTTTAGGATATGGGGAAAAGACCAAAATGCCCCTTGTACCTTTAATTGATGTTGCAGAATTTCACAGCCTCCATAGCATGGGGGTTTTCGTGGAGACTAGCCTCTGTGTGATGGCATGTATCATAGAGACTAACCATTGTGAAACACCATGTATCACGGAGATCCAGTCTCCATAACACATCCAAACCGTGGAGGCATTCTTCCTCTATGATACAAAAACACCCCTAACCCCTTCTAAAATATTCAAAACTCTCTCAGATGGCCCTTTTAATATCCCTAAACATATTTCAAATCATAAACAATGTTTCAAACTCGGTAAGTCCAAAACTAAAATATTTGAAATCTTGAGGTCTTAAAATGTCCATGTCAGTTGTACTTAGTATGAATTGAATGGCTTTGGGATTTCAAAACATTGGACGAATAGCTGGAAACTAATGTAGAATCTTGCATGGTATTACAATATCTCCTCCTTAGGATTATTCATCCTCGAATAAAACTTATGTACCAGTCAGGACATCTGGACCAATTAGATTTCTAGCCTAATCATTATTATACTATAAATAGATTTGAATAATTCTCAATCAGTGAGTTTTTGTAAATGAGAATATAGAAGAGGAAAATAGGAGAAAACTCAACTTTGCAACATTGATCAGGCTCTTAATTTTTGTATGTACTGAAAGAGTGAGTGTTCTTGAGTCAAGTCATGGTCTATAATTGAATTACACGTGTTATAAGAGTAACGCTTTCTTTGTCTTCTTGAGAGTGCTTTGGTAGAGTTATCTAATATTTATATTGGTTAGAGTTAATCAATATCAAGGTGAGTTCTTGGCAGAGTTGTAAAGGTAGGTTTATAATAGAGTTATTAGAAACTAATTGAGCCTAGAGTTAGATTCAAATCGAGTCTGTAATCAAGACTTTGATTATAGTGAATTGTTGAACACTTGTGAGGGCAAGTCATGGTTTTTCCTTCCTTAAGAAAGGAGGTTTCCACGTTAAATCATTATGTTATTTACTTTCTTGTAGGGTATTAGTTTCTTCATGCTTTACTATTTTATTGCTTGTGTCTGACTCTAATGGACTTGGTCCCTTAAAGTGTGGTTCAACCCCCTTATGTTTCAATATCGAAGCCATAACACTCTAAAAGGGTCACACCTAGAGTGATTTGGTTATTTTGGATAAACCGCCTAATCTTAAAGAAGGGAAATCGACCATTAAACCGCCCTACTTTAATAGAAAGTTTTAGGGGTGTTGGAAAACAAGGATGTATGACTTCATTATGGCTAAGGTGAGTGAGCTAATGGATGTAATACTTGATGGTCCTTATGTGACAATTAGAGAGGTCAAAGAAAGAGACATAACTATAATGGTTCATAAAAGTAGGATAGGACCTGAAGGATGATGGATAATGAAGATAGAAAGAAAATTGAGAAGAATTACCAGGCCAAGGAACTGTTGGTTTGGGGCATAGGACCTGATTAATACAACAAGATTTCTTCTTATGAAAATGATAAGAAAATCAGGAATAGCTTAAAAACTGTTGATGAAGTAACCATATATGTAAAGGATTCAAAAGTTTATAAGCTGACTACTCAGTATGAAACCTTCACCCTGAAAGAAGGAAAAAATATCCAAGAGATGCATACCAGATTCACTTCAAGCGCTAATTAGTTGTATTGTTTAGGATAAGTAACTCCCTTGTACAAACAAGTGAGGAAAATTCTGGGGGTTCTACCAAAATCTAGGGAAAGCAAAATTGATCCTATTACTGAGGCAAGGAACATGAAAACTCTCACTATGGATGAACTTATTGGTAATCGGAAGACATATGAACTCAAGAAGCAACAAGGGCAAGAGGAGAAGGAAGTTAAAAGGGAAACAACTCTAGAATTAAAGGCTTCAAAGTCGGATTCAAGTAAAGAAGACACTAATTTTTCCTTTTTAACAAAAAAAATTGTTAGAAAAATGAAAAAAAGTGGTCAGTTTCAAAAAAGAGGAAGCAACAGCAAGAACGAAGGCACAGTTAAAGGTTGTCACAAATGTTGAAGTCCTGAGCATTTCATTAAGGACTGTATAATGCATAAAATGTATTACCAATAATATCTCAAGAATGGGCATGTCAATGAAAAAATAGGGATCATTTCCCTATAAAATTAATAAGAAAGGTTGCAACTGATTATGCAATGAAGCAGGAACTATTAGTGTGGAGAGATTCGTCCAGTGAATTTGATAAAGCTAAAAAGGCTGAAGTTGTCTCCATTCTAGCTATGGAGGAGTGTGAAGTTACCTATGATTCCTTTTTTTCCCTTATATCAACCACTGAAAATGAAGAAGAATATGAGGTAACTCTCTCTGACATTAAGGAAAATTTAGATAACTACTCTACTAAAAATATAAAGAAGCTAGCAAATGTGTTGATTGATTCTGTGTGTGAACTTACCACTATGAAAAATTCTCTAGAAGATAAAGTAGAGAATTAGGAGATTGAATTAATTACTTTAAATTTCCATATATCTGAAACCGAGGAACAAGTTACTAAGTTAAAATCTGGAAAATTGAGTTTAGTAAGTCAGTTGGAGAAAGTAAATTATAATGATGATAAAGGGAAGAAAGAATCTTCAAGGCTTCAAATTAATATTTAACAAAAATTGAGGGATTCTCAAAAGCACCGTATGATTTCCCTCTATAAGAATGAAGAATTAGAAAGGGACATGGTACAAATGAGAGAAGAACTTAACAAATCACTAATGTTGACCACATCGTCTCAAATCCTTTCTAATTTAACTAGTCAAGGTGTCAATAATGGTAAAGGACTTTGACATCAGTATAAAACTCAAACACTTGGGTCTTAAGGGAAAGTTGTTCATGATTATATAAAATATGTCCAAAAACTCCTATGTACTCCTTGTAGAAGAGATAAAAACTTGAAGAAAAACTGTCAATGTTGGTATAGAGCTAAAAAGAGTTGTGGTAGATATATTAAGGAGGAGAATTATTATCCTAAGGTATTCAACCCCTTAATAAAATTTATAAATAACTCTCTACATAGATGGGACAAGAAATATTTGATCATATCCTGTCTTTCTTATAGGAACTCAAACTTAAGTGGGTTTCAAAATCTAGAAAATGACTATGGTTATAGGTGGGACGAGGAGAATACAGTAAGAACTAGTTCATGGATAGTGAATGTTCAAAGTA
Organism: Capsicum pubescens; assembly: GCA_030864215.1. Classification (NCBI taxonomy): domain Eukaryota; kingdom Viridiplantae; phylum Streptophyta; class Magnoliopsida; order Solanales; family Solanaceae; genus Capsicum; species Capsicum pubescens. The sequence goes on from CM061547.1 coordinate 144,096,684, forward strand.
TATGATAGGGAGGACTGACTTTTTTTTCTCTCAAGACACTTTGAGGTGGAGGTGTCTTTTTTAGAAATTGTAAAAAGGGGTATATTAGTGGTGTGGGTAGGATTGGAAAATCTCTAGATCAAGTAATAAAAAATGTGTATTACTTGAATGGTCTCAAGTACATTCTTCTAAGTGTGTCTCAAATTTGTGACAATGGTAATAAATTAAAATTCTTATATGATGGTGAAGTGACATTATTATCTTCTAAAAGTGAAGAATGCAAATTTACGACATAGAGGGTTGGGTCATGTATGTTCCACTTTGCTAATCAAGTTAATTTTAAAGGACCTGGTCTATGGAACACCAAAGAATAAATTTCCTCACAATAAGATTTACAATACCTGTGTTAAGGGAAAACAAACCAGGTCTTCCTTTAAGTTTAAGAAGAAGGTGAGTATCTCTAGACCCCTTGATATGATGCATATGGATCTATTAAATTCCAAAGTAGAGGAGGAAAGAAGTATGCATTTGTTATTGTGGATGACTAATCCTGCCTCACCTAGACAATATATTTTGGGAAACAAGGTTGAAGCCAATCAGGTTGTGGTTATTTTTTCTAATCATGTCAAAATGAAGATAAATTGTAAGATTGATGAATTCAAATTTGATAATGGAACTGAATATAAGAAATCTCAAGTTGAAAGATTTTGCGCTTAAAATAGAATAAGTCATAACTTCTCTACCCCAAGGAATCCTCACCAAAACGGAGTTGATAAAAGAAAGAATAAGGAACCTCTTAGAGACTATCGGGACTATGCTAATTGATAGTGGGCTACTCATCAACAAGTAAAGAATATAGACTTTTTAATAAAAAGGATCTTTGTGTGTTGAAGAGAATGTGCTTGTGGTACTTAATGAATCAGGAAAATTAGTATTGATAAAAGAGGACTTTCCCTTTGCTCAGATACCAAAGTCTTCCAATAAGGCCAGAAAAGTGATAAGATATTTGGGCTTTCATTATGAAAAAATACATGCATGCCCTAATGATTGCATGTTATTTTGGAAGGACAATGAGAAAGCTAAGATTTGCTCTATATGTGGAACTTCTAGATGGAAGAGTGTTGATGGTGCCTCAACCAATGCAAGCTCTAAAATTCCTACAAAGATTTTAAGATACATTCCCTTAAAGACTAGGCTTCAAAGGGTGTTCATGTGTCCTGAAATAGTTGTTGCAATGAAATAGCATGCTAATGAATTACCGAACTAAGAAAATATAAGGTATCCCGCTAATGGCCAAGAATGGAAGGATTTTGATCATTTATTTACAAATTCTCTAGAGATCCATGTTAGATTAAGTATCTCAAGTGATGGTTTCAATACATTTAGAACCATGAGTACTTCTTATAGTACGTGGCCTATTATGCTGATGAACTATAATTCATCACCATGGATTTGCATGAAGCCGGAGTATCTTATGTTGTCAATGATCATTCCAGGCCCATCTTTTCCTAGAAATAATATAGTTGTGTATTTTCAACCACTACTTTATGAATTAAACGAACTATGGGAATTTGGAATAGATACATATGATGCAGAAACCAAATAAACATCCAAAATACGTGCAACCTTAATATGGACAGTTACTGATTTTCTAGCATAAGCAATGCTTTCAGGATAGAGCACTAAGGGAAAATTGGCATTCCCTACTTGTAATCATAACACGTGCTCTCATTATCTCAAACTTAGTTGAAAGATGTGTTATTTAGGTCATTGGATATTTTTGTGTTTTGATCATACACTGCGATAAGATAGAAAGTCATTTGATGGTAAGGAGGAACATAGAGACTCACCCATTTATTTGTCGGTTATAGAAGTACTAGATGATCAAATTCAACAATCTGTTTGTAAAGGGAAAAAAAAGGTATTGAGATAATAAGGGTCCTTGGAAGTAAAAATCTATTTTTTTGAGTTTCATATTGGCCAAATAACAAATTGAGGCTCAATCTTTATCCAATGCACATAGAAAAGAATATATGTGATAGTTTTCATGAGAATTTATTGGAGATATAAGGAAAGTCAATGTATCATGTAAATTCTCAATATGACTTACAAGAAATAGGAATATGGAACGTGCTAAAATTAGTAGAAAATAGTAATAGAAATGTAAGTTTGGCTCAATCTTCATTCTCTGTGGAACTGGAATAGAAAAAATTGTTTTTCAACATCTTTAAAAATGGCAAATTATCTAAAGGGTGTTCTTCAAATATATCAGACTGCGTCCATATAAAGGAGATGAAGATATCAGGGTACAATAGTCATGATGCTCATTTTATAATGCATCACTTGCTACAGGTTGCTGTTAGAAAAGTGCTACCTAAGAATGTTGTGTTGACATTGATTAGGTTGTCCAACTTTTTAGATCCATATGTAGTAAGGTAATTAGGTCGAGAAATCTTGAAAAATTGGAGTCTAAAATTTGTGAAATTACATCAAACCTTGAAATGATTTTTCATAAAACATTTTTTGATATAATGCTATATTTGCATGTTCATTTAGTAAATAAAATTAAGCTTGGGCATCCTATTCATCTTCATTGGATGTATTCCATTGAGAGGTCCCTATGTAACCTTAAGGGGCTCGTTCGTAATCGATCATGTTCAGAAGCATCAACAACAGAAGGTTATTTGGTTGAAGAGTGATTGAATTTTTATTCAACATACCTACATGATGGTGTGAAGATGGAATTTAGTAGTTCCCAAACTGAAGATGAAGAATCCATTCTGAATTTATCCCCTATATTCCCTAAAGATGGTCATCCAATTGGAAGTGAGAAGAAAATAAATTGCATTTTTTTATGGATGTAAAGTTATGTTATGAAGCACATCAATAATGAAAATAATAATTTGGAGGTTCACTGTTGATCCACGCTACTAGGTATTATCTACGCAAAATGGTTCAATTTTATCTAATAACTAGAGACTCAAAAGGTTATAGTTTACTGGGATCAATATAAGGGTTAGTAATGCGACATCATGAGACTTAAAAGGTAAAGGTAAAATCTATCTCTCTCATCCGAAAGACTGTAGATGGGTTATAACTTATCAATTTTGCATGTAAGGTATATGGTTGGTTTAACATAGCACAATAAGCCTATGAAGTTGAGAATCCAAGGGGAACACAATCCTAGTGTTCACCAATACCGATTACAATCGAATTGGATATTTACTCCTTGTTCGATATTGCCATTCAAATCCTCCTATTTACTTTCCCAGTTTGTGCCCATTGAATAAAATATCTGAAATCAACAAGTCCATGTATTCCCTTCGGATTTTACCCTAATAATTGTTAGGTTACTATATTTGGCAGTGACTATATCATCTTCTAAGAGGAGGTGTAGCTTGGACGTTACCAAATTATTTCACCGTTGTTGGGGAATATGGTGTTGAGTTTTGATTTAAAGTTGTTGCAGTTTTTGGGTCTTTTTATGTTCTTAGTTAGGTATACGCAGGTGTATTCCTATCACACAAAGTGGAGGCAATCTCTTACTTTGACCAAATCTGATCCAGAGAGGATCTTACAAACACCTAGTAGGATGACAAAACCGAAGAGAGACAATCTTCCTGAAGGAGTTTGTGATGATGTGTCTCCTCCTCCTCCTGAAGGAGTTTAGGCTATTATTGACCAGTAGATAGAGGTGATTTTGGATCAGGATAAAAATGAGATAAGGGTAGCATAAGATGCTCATCGGATAGCTTGGGAGGCAGAGTTAGCTGTACAGATATAGGAAGCAGGCCACCAAGCAACAATCCATGGAAATTAGAATATAGTTTAAGGTGGCCGAGCCCATGTGATCCCAACATACCAGTTTTTGCAACCATATGAGGATGATGAAAAGGATCTTGGGTATGTTGAGCACACAAAGACTAGAGCCATTATTCCTCCTACTTTACCCCTAGGCATTAAGTTTAATATGTTGAGTGCTATAATCCAACTCTTATATATAAAGGGAGTGTTTGCAGGGTTCTTTACAAATGACGAAAACATGAATCTACCTAATTTTACTGGAATTTGCATTTTATATACATATCTAGGAGTGAATCGGGAGATGCTTAGATTGAGGTTGTTCCCTTTCTCATTTACAGAAGAAACATATTTATGGTTTATGGAATTTTCAATAAGATCTATCACTAAATAGAATTAGTTTCGTAGATAATTTTTGAATCATTTCTTTCCTTCATCCAGGATGTTGTAAGTCAAGGATGAGATATATAATTTTAGGAAGTTGCAGTCTGAGTCCATGTATAACACTTGGTTTAGGTACAAGAAAAATCTTAGTATAGTGCCCAACCATTAGATTTTAGGGATGAACTTATTTGAGTATTCTATAAATCCCTAACCATCAATTCTAGATCCATGCTAGACACTATCTCTGGAGGAGCTCTTATGAGATTACGCTGGGAGGTATCTTATAATATTCTAGACCAGATCACTCTCACTAACCAAGGGTGGCGAACTCAGGAGGCAGAGAGAGGTTCTAGCACTTATGATATTGGTGCCTCTTGAGACCACAATGTAGCTGATAATTCAGTAGCGTAAGAAGATACACTATTGAGGAATGATATTAGGTTTTTAGAAAAGCATTTTGCGATCGTGAATTCTGAGAAAGTTCATACAGTAGCAAAAAGGGGTACAACTTCCAGAGCTTATGAGTCTGTATTAGAAGAGGAGGTTTTATATTCAGATTATAAGTTGGAGGGATTTCAAGCCCAAGGGAAAGGAAACCAAGGTTGGAACTACTATGATGATAGATATATAGACTGCAGTAGGGATAGAGAAAGTGACTGGAGACAGAGATATTATTACAAGGAGAAAGAAAACATGTGAATTTCTCCTGGAAGACAAGATATGGAATCAAGAATGGAAGAAATGCTAACCAAATTGGTGAAGGTTCAAGAAAATTAGATAACATCATCAAGAAGGTTAAGGCTAACATTTCATATTTGACCCAGAAGGTGGAGTCTCATTCCCTTGCTATCAAGTAGTTGGAGCACCAAGCCGAACAAATGTCTGCTATGACCAAACAAAAATAGCCTGTTAATCTTTCGAGTGAAAATGTTCAGAGTCCAGATGCTATAAGTCAATGTCTAGCTATCGCCACTAATTATGGCACCACTACTGATGAGGCAGTATTAGAGAAATTGACATGGGGCGATAAGGATTTTGAGTATGATAGTGGTGAGAATTGGGTCATCGAGCCCAATGATCATGTGCACCCTAATAGTCTGCCCCCTTCATTACCATTAGTTGAAAAGAATGAGGATCCAGGAGAAGTTACAATTCTATGTTCTATTAGGCCTTTCAATGTCAAGAAGTTTTTTTGTGACTTTAGATAAAGAGTAAATATGATGCCACTGGTTGTGTACAAGTTGTTTCATATGGAGGAACTCAAACCTAAATACATAAAGCTACCGATGGCTAACTCATCTATGAAAAAACCAGTGGGTTTCTGGTGTGACATAAAATTAAGGGTGGCATCCTTTATGTTCCTCGTTGATTTCGTGGTTCTTGATTTTGAGGTAAATTCTCAAGCCCCCATTATATTTGGTAGACCCTTTTTATCCACTGGAAGAGTATTGATTAATATGGACTTGGGGAGATTATCTTCAAATTAAATGATGAGCAAGTAGTGGTTGATGTGTGTATGATAGAGCAGTAGCCAGACGATATGCAGATGGTGTCTATAATAGAAACTTTGATGAGGATGTTGCTGCAGAGGCCAGTGTACAAAATGCCACAGGTGTTTATAAGAGAAGTATGGCAAACTAGTTTGTAAAAATTTAGATTCCAGATCTAGGACATATGAGGGAGGAGGTGGATATCTAGCGAGCAGAGGTGTGTTCACTTACTGAGAGACACATATTAGCCATCCCTCCAATTGTATCACTAATTATTAATCTATCACCTTTGCGTAGTCCCAAATATTTTGATTTATTTGTTTAGGATGATGTAATTTATTTGTGAAGAATGATGTGGCGGTCCTTATAAGTTGGACAAATAGAGCCTAGTGGGGAAATTATAGAATCCAGACCGGCCACATGAGCAAGCCCTAAAAAAGGCCACCCATGATTTGATGCATACTGTATTTCTTAATAGGTAGAGGCATGTTGAGCTAGATGCGGGTGTATCTTCTCATAGTACACCACCACCAACAGTGGCCTACGCTAGTGGATATACCCCCATCTAAGGAAGATCATGACATGAACGCTTAGTGTGTCCCATGTATGTTGTAACTTCCCTTTATTTTACTTTATTTTAGCGCATTGAGTACAATACACATTTTTTAGTTGGGGTTGGGATGTACCATAGCTGTTGCGGGTTTTTATCTTTTCCTATTAGCCAAATTTGTAGAACCGTCATAGCTAGGAAAATTTGTGTCGTATTGTGTTTTGTTTTGTATGGTGATATATTTTATGTAATTAGGAGTTTTTAAAGTATTTAGGGCAGTTGTCATATTTTTATTGATTTTTGAGAAAAATTATATCCCTCATAAATTTTGTATTTTAAAATAGTGTAAATATATATATGTGTGAACATTTTGGATCTTGTTATGGCATTAGAATTAGGGACAAGATAATCATAGCTAACTTATGCATTAACCGGATAGGTAGTAGCTTCTGACATTACTCTATGCCAATGTGTGTGTGAAATACTACTTAGTTCCCTTTGTATGTTAAATCCAGAACTTGCCTAGTTAGTCTTGCCTAAGTTGTAGGATATTTGGTTAGGAAAGGATCATAGGTCATTTTTTATTTGAGTCCACTTTTAGCCTAAATGATCTTCCATATGTATATTGTATCCCTTGATCCTTATTTTGAGCCTTATAGCCTATATTTCTTATTTTCCTATTCACCTTTACATTTGTGTTATAATAAAATTCCTAAGTTAGGACATTGTGTACACTACCTTGGTCCTCCTTGGACATTGTGTACCTCAACTTAGGCAAAATACCTAAGTTGATAGTGGCTATCATATGGGTGCGTAGTGTAAAATGGGTGTGAAGAATGGTTAAATAAGAGAAAAAATTAGTAGGGATGGGGGTGGTAGAAAAAGGAAAGAAAAAAAGAAAAAATAAAAAGGAATGAAAAATTATGAAATAGAGAAAAAGAAAGAATAAAAGACCGCACCCAACCTAAATATACAATAAAGAATAAAATGGAAGAAATAAGGATAGAATAAAAAGAAATTGGTTAATAAGTGAAACCCCAAAGTTAGTGTAGTGCCAAATAGGCTTAGTCTCTTGATATGTCCATATGTACTATACCAGTCCCTAAACCTACATTACAAGCCGAGAAAAGCCCTATAGTGATCCTATATTGACTGTCTGAATACTAAGGTAAAGATAATAAGGGCAAGCCTATGGTATTTGATGCACATTGACTAGAACTTCCCTTCTGAGTGTGAGTGTCTCTTGACTGTTCCTTTATTGACTTGTATTATTTCATATGAGTAAGTTTGGACTTCTTTATTGTTAGGTCACTTGAGTCATATTGCTAGCTATTTGCTTGTTTTGGGTAGTGTAACTTGTATATACGAGTGGTTGTCTATTACTAATATAATGACATACCTTGATCCCATTGTGTTACATTGTTGTGCTTCATATTCATACACAGTTAGTTTTGAAAAGTGAGATTGGAGGGACTGTTGTGTTCTGAGCTTAAAGTGTTGGTTGACTGCCTTGAATAACTTAGATTCTCCTAGTTAAGCGTCATATTTTTTGTGTTTTGTTGCCGGAGTTCATGAAAATGTTCTAAGTTGAGGGTGTTGATGTTCTATAGAAATATAGTACTTTTAATGCTTAAAATGAGGAAAATATGCAAGTTTTTGAGGTTGTTTGGTTAGATATGCTGTATTTTGGTTATGATTTGCAGGAAATCATGTTTAGGATGCTAAGTTCATGAAAAAGGGGAAAAAAGGTTTTTTTTGGCTACTTATTAGAGAAATTATGGATGTTTGGGACACTTTCCAACTTGTTCGTGATCAAAGCATGTTAAGGAATTGAAGAAGAGCTGAAAAATCACTCCCGACACATACTAAGTCAACATATGGACAACAAGTAGCACTTGTGGACCGCATGTGGGAAAAACAAGTGCTAGATGTCCAAAATACCGAGAGCTGATTTGCAAGAAATTTTTGTTCTAGCACTTACTTCCGCTACTTGCGCCCTCCCTGCTGACCACAAGTACTACCAGGGTCAAGGAGCGAGTAGAAAGAGTAACAAGCCAACGATCCTGTTTTCTACTATTTTATTTGGCCTATGATTTTAGGGTTTCCTCATGTACTATAAATACCCTTTATGTGTTCTTTAGTAGAAGGAGCACACTTTTGATATTCATAAACATATTTTGATTTAGAGAGCCTCTTGTATTGACTTTGGTTCATTAATTCAGTTACGGTTGTGGGTTTTTCTTCATATTATTATTGTGATTTAATCTATGCTTTCAATCATGAATGTTGTTGATTACTTCACAAGCATAAGTGGCTAAAAATCCATAGCTAGGGTAACCTTGGTGGATTGACAAAGTCTGGGAAGTGCGATTGTTGAATTAAACTGATATACATGGCATGCATTGCCTTATTTTCACTATAATAGATTTCTTAGCGGTGGCCAACGTTAAGATCCTAACTAGATTATGGCTACTTACTCTAAAAGAGGTTTGGTGACTAGGAAAAGATAATGAAAATAGTAATTTGGAGTTTAACTGTCAATCCACGCTACTCGGTATTATCTATGTAAGATGGTTCCCAAAAGTTAATAGTTAACTATGATCAAGATAAGGTTTAGTAATGTGATATCTTGAGACTCAAAAGGTAAAGGGGTAAATCTATATACTCATCCAATAGATTGTACATGGTACATAACTTATTGATTTTGCATGCAAGGTATCTGGTTAGTTCAACACAACAACATAAGCCTATGGAGTAGAGAAGACAGGGGGAATATAATCCTAGTGTTCGTCAATACTGATTACGATCGAAGTTGATATTTGATTCTTGTTCAATATTGCAATTCCAATCCCCCCCATATACTTTTCCTATTTTTCCCGGTACTTGCAGAAACTGAGAACCACAAGTCCACGTATTCCCTTGGGATTCGACCCCAACCTTTGTTGGGTTAATATATTTTTACATCGGTCGTATCATCTTCTAAGAGGAGGTATAGCTTGGACATTACCAGTATTTTCAGTGGGATAAGAACTAGTATGTAACTTAGGAAAAGTGATGAAATAATGTCATATCCAAAACCAGCCAAACCTCATGCATATATTCATACATACATATATATAGGATGTCGAGATAGGGTGAAGGGTCAAGAATATGAGTGTTTAAAATTATTAACGTGGAATGTGTTACTCTATCCGTCCTAAGGATACCCAGGGACTATATGGGTTCAGCTTCCCCTACTGAAAGGGCCCCAAAGCATGTTAGACACACGAACCAAGGAAATCCATAAGAAGGCCAGAGGCACCAAGGCTCTAGACAGCCAAAAAATATATAATGTATGAACTATGCACACAGACATAAAGACTCCCCCTGCCAGTAAACGTGGTTTCCAGTATTGGTTCCCTCCTAGACCTCCACTTTCATGATGATATACACAACCCTCCTTTAATATAAAATTAAAACATTTTAACATAATCCCAATAGTTATACAATGAGCCATTAATTAAGGAATTTACCACTTCGTATTATCATACCAATTATGCTTGCAAGCTAATCCAATTATGCTATTCCAATCTAATTAACAAATTTGACTCCCAAGTTCAATTATTAAATCCAAATCATGGCCAGCAAGAACATTCAAATATATTTTTATCCTTTTGTCCATTAGTACACTGCAACCATTTTAAAAGTGAGTTAAATTATGCAAATACCATATTTAAAACCAAAGTCATGAAAGATGGGTTGAGGTCATTACCATTATTAAGCCAATATCCAACAAATTTAGGAACACCATGTTCCTTATTCAAAATTCCCATAAAAGTGCACCCATTCCATCCTAAAAACTATTTATCAAACATGAAAGATATAATAAAAGCATGGGAAAATAATTCCAATAGTAAATATTCAAAAGCCCTCAACCCAATAATTTACTTGACATGGACAGTGATTAAAATATGCTTTTACATAAAATCAAGTTAGGGATGAGAGATATTCCTTAAATACACAATAATTTAGAAGAAATCCGAAGTTTGAAGCTTCAAGATTAAACTCCTTATAAACCCTAGTTTTCTCTTGACTTGGGATTTAGAGATGTGCGGGTAGTGTTTGATTTTCATAACCAATGTTATAAGGGTCCTATAGATATTTTTGTGTCATGGGAGTACTGTATAGGTAGTAAAAGACCAAAGAACCTCCAATTAAAACATGCATGAAAAATTAGACCTAGTCATCATGAGTCAGGTGATGACTCATGATTTGTAACCACGAGTCGTTACCTGGACTTGTAACCTTAACATCAAAATTCCCCTTCACTATTAGGAGCAAGAGTCACTTACCATGACTAATTGTCTAATACCATGACTCCTGAAATAGACTCATGGTCAGGGAAGTACGTCTGGGAAACCTTATTGGTTAGACCACAAGTCTCACGGTAATGCCCCGAATCTGATACTCGAAATGCTACACGGTGCTAGCAATCCCAAAGGACCACAATCTAACGCATGACTGATACCTGTAACTGAGAACTGCATAATATACTGAATAAATGTGGAATAAAAGGATTGAAAGGCCTTAAGATTCAAATATTTGATAAAATATAACATCTAGAAATATGGTATATCAATACCGAAATTGAGATAAACTGTCTGAACATGCAAGTCTGAAAGCCTGGAAACTGTCTGAAAACTGTGGAGTTGATGGGACATGTCCCCAACTAACTCTGTCTACTAAAATGGAAATAATAAAGTTATGAAATAATCTTGTTGTCCTCAAATGATGAGGACTAAATGCAAATCTATTATTGCTGGCATAATCTGAAGCTAAGTGCTATCGGGAACTTGAGCGTCCGAACCTATAGTATAAAACACCATAGCGCAAAACAAAAGTATGCTCAGTAAGTCTGAATGTACTGGTATGCAAAGTGAGGTAGGATGAATGCATGGGGTTCATATGCATAGACAATACTAACTGGATGAATAACATGAATGTGAGAATACATGCATGAATACATAACTGTAAAGGAGATCGTGATAATACTGACTACTAAGTCTGAATACTGATAACATGAGTTTCGTATAACAGATATACTGTTAACTGAGTGACTCTATCTGAAAGTCCTGATTCTGATGGACTAGCTGAGTTATGTACTGAACTAAGTAACTATATCTGACAGTCCTAAATCAGAAGAACTATTAGGGTTCTTTTTCTGAGACTAAGACTGAGACTTTGGAAAGTAATCATCTAACCGACATGCCCCAAATCTGAACTAGTGGGGGTCCAACCTGTAACCCCAGCTGGAAGGGTATAAGTACCGTGCAACGGGTAAAGACAAGTTGTGAGTTAACCCTCTTTGATAGGGAGCTCTTTCGTCAACCCCTCTTAGTAGGAAAACTCAAATGAGATATATAATCCCTAGACTCGTAGGGCTACATCTCAACCTACGTTGGATAAATAGTTCCTGAATGCAAGGATTGCTTCTTAGGATCACACCTCTACTGGATGACAAGTGAGCCCTCATCCCTGGGTTTACTCGGTGCTGAATCCTACTCCCAACTGAATAAACACTAAACTAATTTCCTAGTTCATATTAGGCTTGACTGAGCTGTCACTGATCGTGTTACTGAATGAACTGGACTGATTTCACTAAGTTCCATTGACTGACGAAATACTACTGAGATCTGATAACTAACTGAGATTACTGAGTACTGTCAAGAACTAGACTGATACTAAATTTACTAAGTTTTCCTGAGTTATATGACTGACTGAATTCTAAGGATCATGGCTTGACTGAGAGTCAATTGAAAACTGACGGTGGCTCTAGGCACACAGCAAAATTATCGGGTACAAGTACCCCCAGGACTCGATATCATGATACTGACAAGACATGAAACTTCTTGAACACAAGACCATAGTCAACAATTCATAGTACAAACGTTGGGGATTTTCATGAAGTATTTGTATGTCCTAAGCTTACACATGAATAGGAATATATATAAACATGTCATATTCGTAAGTCTAATCTCATGAGCATTCCATCAAACCATTAAAATGCATAACAATAACATGGAGGTCATTGTGAACATAAGGGTAAATCATGGATTCATCAATTTGGTCGCAATTGAGTCATAAAGCATAATTCCTATTCTTTTAGGCATTTTAGCAAACACTTTGCATGCATAACTTGAGGCTTAGGCATGAAAATTAAAATAATGCATCATGGAAATATTTTTCACTTCAAATACAAGAATTCCAACCACATGCTAACATAATTTCATTAAATGTATTAAAGATTTCAACTTGGTAGTCATACAACAACATAAGCATGGATATGATTCAATTCATAACATGGAATTCAAAATTTATATTTTTTAAAGGGTTTCTTGAGCTTCATGGGTGAAAGAAACCCATGAATCAACAATTTACATACCTTAGATGGAAGATTCTTGAAAATTAACGGTGGAATTTCCTGGATTAGAACCTTTAATTGAAAACCCTAGACTTGTTCATGAGGGAATTTGAGATAAACAACTATATTTTGATGAAAACCTATCTGAATCTCGTGTTATAGGCTTATATAGAGGTGGGAAATTGACCCTTTCTCCCTTAAAGATGTGGACATTTAATGACTGAAAACTAGGCATTGACGCGATTGGCTCCGACGCGATACTCGACACGTCGCACCCTGATCGTACCAAGCCTTAGTACTTTTGGCTCTGTCAACCTGCAACAATGTTAACCAACACGATAGGCAATGCGGCGCACAACATCCCGTTGGTCCCCAATTTTGGGACACCAAACGAGGTCCAAAAAATTCAAAACTTGTTCGGAAACACCTATTGACCTCCCTGATCGTTAATTAGGAAGAATACCGACCACTAAAGGACATTAAGGTCGCGAAATGAGATTGCCAACTTTTAAAGGCCAAAAATAAACTAAGTCTGGAAACTTAGCTTCAATTTTCTAAGACTGGGACCCCCTTGACAAGCTTAAAGGACTGAATTAAGCTTAGGAATTTTGCGGGGTTTTACACTCACCCTACGACTCGCGATGTGTGATTATGACTCATCACCGGTTAGGTATTGTTTGTTCAGAATAGTCGGTTAATTTATTATTGTTATTATGGTTAGTTCATGGCAGGCTAACTATGGACTAGTACTAAGGTTGGAGGTACTATTCTATCCCTATTATTTTTATGGTAAATTACATAGCAGGTAAAGATAATGGTAGTCATAAGCATGTACCATTATCTTTACCTGGTATGTAATCTATACTATACATTATCTTATTCGAAAAAAAGTAGACTGAAGCCTACCTCGAGGCAGAAACTGCAAGTCTTTAAAGATCAATAAAGCATTTGCCTTTGCTCCATGATCACGAAATTCTACGACACTATCAATATAAAAACCTACACGTCAAAAGGATAAAAAAAAGACATATATTGCTAAATAAGAGGTCGGGTTGGAATGGGTCAAGAATGAGCCTATAGGACTCACAAACTGAATTCAAAATTGAATTCGTCATGAGGTCCATCGAAGGACAAGGAATGTATACTAAAAAGTTGAGAACACATGGAGCATAAATTGGGTACCAAATCATCCATTATATTCTAGGGATTTTAAGACCGAATTTATAAGAATTTACAATGAAACAAGACGGAATTTGATGGGGAAAGTAATGGGAAATGACCTAGAATTGTTAGGTTAACTTACCTTGACATCAATGGATGATTCCCCAAAATTTCTCACTTTAAGCTCTAAAAATGGTAGAAAAAGGTTGAGAAAATGATGGGAGAATTGGTAAAGGGGAGATTTAAAACCCTTTGTGCCACTAAAGCGGTCACTTGATCGCTTAAGTGGCCACTTGTCAGCTTAAGAGGCTTCCACGTAAGCAGCACAAGCTTGCTAAAGAAGTTGGGCACAAGGATGTAGGCATCTCTAAGTAGCACCTAGGCCGCTAAAGCAATGTTCGCTAAAGCAGAAAATGATCGCTTAAGAAGTTTTTGGCCAAATAGTCAAGGCCACAAAAATGACACAATGTCGCTAAAACGACTACCGCTTAAGCAACCAAAGGCTTGTATAAGAGGTTACACCATATGGTGCAGGAAGCAGATTAATTTAATTCCAAATAAACACCAATCGGATTCTAGAGATTCGTTTGGAACCCTATGCACACAAACAAACTATGCTATCATACCAAATTTGACATTGTAAACTCAATAAAACATTCAAAACTTTATTTCTAGATCATTTCAACTAAATATAGGCCTTACACCTATCGATCTATTTTAATAGAATCCATCCAATAGCGTAAAATTATCCTAAAGACTTAGGACATAAACCAATGGTCCCCTATCCTAAATCAATATTTTAAAGAGGATGGAGCAATCAAAATTCTCATCCAAGGTTGTTTATTAGGAGTTTTGATCCAATACCAATTCCTTAACAGTGAAAGCTCCAAAATAGGAAAATAAGCCTAAAACTAAAAGGAACTACCCGATATCCACATGAATAGTTTCGACAAGTCATAAATGACTTATAACATTTGTGGAAAGGCTCTAAATGTCGAAAATGCATTGGATGAAGGAAATGACCTAGAGGATTATTACAACATCCACTACTAAAAGGACTTTAATGCACAAAAGTTAAAAGATTAAAAGAGGATAAAAGTTTGAAGCAATAAGCTATTGTGCCTGCACACCGCCATTACGACTCCCCATAGAACCTCTAAGAAGAATGCATCTAAGGGATTTTTATATAGGTAACCCTTTTTCAACAAACCTTCTTACTTCACTTTCCAAATAGCTAAAACTCAATCTAAATAACCACCTGACCTTCAATTGAATCAAGATTGGCTAATGCACATAAATCCAAACTACAACACACTAATACCCTACTGATACTATCATAACCAAGTGAAAACACATCCAAGTCAAAGGCAATCAAACATATAGATCATGCAACCAACTCCATTATCCAAATATTGCCTTCTTTAGACCTTCTAAACCTACCACATCTACTGATCCACCTAAATTCCATCCTAGTCCTAGTCGTACAACTTCATCACACTCACCTCGAAGAACTGAAGTTGATCAGCTGATCATCTATAATGGAATGATAAGAATAAGTTGATAAGGCGTAACCTGGACTCATAAACGGACATGGTCAAATATTGTGATCTCCATCCAAGTCTATAACTAATTCGGATGTCCCTCAAAAAATATATCTAGGATTCCAATGCAACAACACATAAAACTGAAAGATCCGCTCCAGAACGTCTCAGCAAATAAGGATTAACTTAAGTACACTTCTTCAATCAAGAAGACAATCCAAATTCCAATGAAAACTAAGAATCAAGGTCAAAAGTGGTTATGTCACGATCCAATTTCATGATTCATGATGGCACCTACTTTATCCCACCCGTAGGTAAGCTAAACCATAGCTCAAAATGAGAAGTAATTGTTAGATGGTGGAAAATAGCATAAAATGCAGGAATTACATAGGTAATGGATTATAAGTCATAAAGAATAAGATTAGATAACATAACCAAAGAGAAATATATAAAGGAGTAACAATATCCAATGACCTAGTAAGGTCAGTACAAGAGTCTCTAGCAAAAGAATAAGAGTACTACCAATGCCAAATATACAATAGAATTGAAGAAGAAATACAATCCAAAATAGAAGAAGGATAGAAAGTCAACTATGGAACAAAGAGCAAACTCTATCTCTGAACTCTAACCCAAACTAATACCACAACAACGGCGGCAGCTAGTGCTCAGATCTACACCAGAAAAAGGCACAGAAGTAAAGTATGATTATAAAAGGAATTGGTACTTAATTGGAACCATCGACCAACTAAGCTAAATAATAACATATATATAAAAAATACGAGATAATTAGATAAGTCAGGGTAAAAGGGAAAATCTAGAATAATACTCCAAATATTGAAGGTAACTAACCAAATAATTAACATTAAGAGGGCATAATTAAAAATAGCATAACTGCACCCCCATAAGACCAGGAGACGCAAATGAAAGTAAAGAATCCAATGTGAGCCCCCATAAGCCTGGTGGATTCAATCAATAATAAGTGATAACAGTAAATATTTTAACTATTTAAATCTCAAAATAATAATCGTGGAACATCTCTCACCATCTTACCATACACACCAGACTCGAACCAGTTCCATAACCATCATAAATAATCTCTCAAACCAAAAATAGTATATCATATGCTGGACTTAAATCGAGAATAATATCGTGAATATTAGACTTGAATCAGAAGTAATATGATCGTAAATTTCGAGCTTAAACCAATCTTGGTATCATAAATTATCGAACTTGAACAAGTCTTAACCTCTACCAAGTACATGTCTAGAATAAGTCATCATTAACAACAACAATAAACCCAGTATATTCCCATATAGTGGGGTCTAGGAAGGGTATAATATACGCACTCTATACCACTACCCCGTAGAAGTATAGAGGTTATTTTTGATAGACCCCAGACTCAGGATAAAATAAAAGTAATCAAAGTCATTATAAATCATGAAACAAGGAGAAATAACAGTAATACAACACTCACAAAGCAATACTATTCACTACTAAACCAAAGGAAAACCTCCCCCAACCCTCCTTACTAGAAGCTCCAACCTATGCACAAGGCCCTAAGACTACTAGCCAAGCTAAATGAAAGCACTCCTAACTACTGCGTAAGACTCATTCACATGTACTAGCCCTTTATCCTAATATGCGTCCTTCAAACCTTCCTATCTAGGGTTATTTCCTCAGTAAGATGTAAATACTTTATGTCATGTCTAATCACTTCTCTTCAATATTTCTTTGGCCTCCCCTACCCTGCTTGAAACCCTCCAAGGCCAACTTCTCACACCTACGAACTGGGGCATCTATGTCCCTCCTTATCACATGTCAAAACCATCTCACCTAACTTCCCGCATCTTGTTCTCCACCTACACCACTCACACCTACTCCATAATAGTCTTATTCCTTATAGTTTACTAACCGGATAGATAATCTATATTCACTAAATATACCACCTACTCATAATCCCCAACCCAAACGTAACATAATATTGTACCGATACTATAATTAATCTCAATTTAAGTAAACAGTAAATCAGGCCTACCTTGACGGTTATGAAAGACCAATGAAGTCAGCTAAACTGGAGATTTCACCTTTCAAGAATCCTCCACAAAATGCCATGCTATAAAAACAGTGATCTACCCATTAACATAAGAATAATTATACCCACGTTGAATTTTTATACTTCGGGTCTAAAATCAAGTCAAATTATCATATAGGGCACGCTTGCTGAATCACACTTTCGAAATCATCAACACGACCCTCTATGCCCAAGGATTGTTTACCCTTAAGAATGAGTAAATTCCAAGCTCAAACAATATCAAGATCAACCCATCAAGGAACTAGGAATTTATGACTAAATTGGTGAATTAACTAAAGAATTAGATGGTAACTTACAAGGTATATAAAGAAGAAATGATTATTTCAAGATCATAAGAACCGCATGATCACCCAAATATCACTCTCCCAACATTCCACACTCTCTAGGGTTTTTTACCTCTTGAGAATAGTGAGAAATAGGAGAAAATTTGGTAAGGGCTAAAATAACTGCCCTCTAAGATGCCACTTAAGCAATCACTAGATTGTTTAAGTAGTAACTTGGCCACTTAAGTGGTCATAGCTAAAGTTGAATAGTACTGCTACAGCGTTCCCTAGTCATGTGTCGCCTCTCTGCTAAAGAAGACAAGGCATCGTTTAAGCATCGTCCATTTTAGCGACAGGCTTTTGCTAAAGTGGCAGCCTTGGCTACTAAAGTGGCCTCCACTAATGTGACCAAAGGTCCACTAAAGTTATCAAAGGTCCGATTTAGTGGATGCACTAGCTGAGTCGATGCACCAGCTAAACTTGGATTTTGCAAAGTTCTCATCAGCTCCTCGAAATTTTTTAAGAATCCCATGAATGCAAATAAACTATGCTACCCTATGAAATTCGACATTCTTGACTTAATAAGGTCATCAAAATGTTAATCTAGAGCTATATCGATGAAATGTAAGTCCTACACTAAAGGGCCATTTTTACCAAATTTCACTTAATAGCCTGAGGTGAGTTTTGAAGCCTCCCCTTAGTCTAAAATCATTGTTTCGGAGCTGATGGAAATGTCTTAATTGGCATACAAGGTCATTAACCTGAAGTTTACACCTAACAACCAATCCTTACCAGCAAAGACTTTAAAATATGAAATTAGTTATAAAAACTAAATGAACTGACCGGTAACTCAATGGTGAGCTTTAGCAAGTCATTAATGTCTTAGGGAGGTTATAAGTAAGCTCAAAATAGAGGAAAAGTGTGGTAGGAAAAAATGACCTGCAGAGTCATTATAAAAGAAAACCAACATTGTGTGTCAATGGATTATCATCCAAACATCTACAAATAACAATCCATCTGAACTAAAGAAGACTAAATAGGTAGCTAAGGAGTAGTCTTAGCTATCCTATAAATGAATGCCTAAGTAACATAAACCTGGAAATGGAGGTTGCACCCAAGAACTACAAATCACGAATGAAATCTCAATAGCAAGGCTGAACCGCTCAATCTCAACTATCTAAACCAATCATGTGTATGGGTAAGCTTCCATACACCAAATCAATCATAACCTTCAAGCCATCATTCCAAACCATCAAAATCCAAAGCTTGAGCCAACGACTCTTAATTAAGTCTAAATATCCAAATTTAACTAACTATCATCAATCAACCATATCTCCCAATAATAGCTGCAAGAACTAAAATTGAAATATTTTCAAGAAACAAAACCACAATTACTAAACACTGTCGGCTGAAGAACAAGTAGTCAACTCCAAATTTGATAAAGGTATAAAGTATCAAAGCATAACCAAGAACTCACCAAGGCAACAAATAATACTAATAAAAGCCCAAACTTGTATAGTTCTAAGGAATATAATATTAGCCTAAAATTGGTCAATCCAATACTTCATCAACAACAATGAATACCCAGGATCATATCATAAGGGACAATCACTCTATAAAGTCTTATTAAGCTGAGCAAATGCAGAAATGAGGATTTTCTGAATCCACCCATGCAAAACAACCTTAACCTAATGAAACCATGAATTACCTCATAGAAGAAAAGAACACACTCTACACATCAATTCCAAGGTCAAGACCACTATTGAAAACTAAACCAAGCAAATCAAGATAGCCAATTCCCAACTGGTCAACATAAGAAGCAGTCAGAGGAAAGGGTCACCCATATCCACTACCCGCAACTCTATTGGACCAGGAACTACATCATAGATAGAACGAAATATCCAACTCTATACCAATACTAAGATCAAAGATATCACCAGGATATAAACCTAATAAACTTTATTGCAAACCTATGACCTTTTAGAATCAACATCAATAACACTATCTTGAACTATCAAAATACAAATAAAATATACCAAATTGGTCAATGTCAGAAACAAGATTATAGGAAAGGATAGCCAACGCTAAAATCTTAGAAAACCAGAAGCCATGTCCAAGATTTTCAACATAAACATTAACAATACAACCAAAATGCCAACTTTAGAACTATAATATAGCCACGAAGGATAAACTACCATCCCTTTCATAGTCTACTCAAAAATCAATCTAACATTACCAACAGAAGAGGAAAACGGCTAACCTCACTATGCTAAAATAAAGGAAATCATCAAATTGAGCTAGCCTCCTAGGACAATGAACAAGAATCGTATGAACGGGAATTCTAACTAAATAATTCTAATGTATTCATCTATCAAGTAAGAATCAATCCATGTCAAATAAATGATACTAATAACAACAATAATAGAAAAACTTGTATAAGGTGTAGGTTGTAAAGAATAAAAACTAAAGACATGTACCACTAAAAGGCCATAAAAAGGCTAATATGCTAAGGTAAATAGGACTCGAACCTAAATTATACCCCATCGGTAAATATCAACATTAATACACTCTACCCACTACTAAAGAAATTGTCTACGGGGGTAGGCATATAATCATAAACTCTACACCAACGCACACAACAACAATATAAAAATACCAAGGCATACAATCATTGATGGGTATGAAAACCACAATTTAACTAAAGGAGAAACTAAAAGGTAGAAAATCAAAGGGGTACCTATCATGGTAGAAATCAAAAGTAATATACTTGATGGGTCTTTTGGGGTATGAATCCAAATGGGTCCAAACTTGGATTGGACATCAGAATTGCCAACTAAGGAACTAAGTGTACTTCCTCTAACTAAAGATGACACAACATCATGAAACTAATCTATATGATCTTAATGATTAATAATCTTACACTGTGTACACCTTTTGGACCAATAATACGATCTCTCAATAGTCATAAAAAAAACCCCTAAAGCTTAAACCTAGCAAGAAACAGGGGATTCCCTAATCATAACATATTTCAAGAGCTCTAAGCTGGCAAGGAACATATGGTAACCCTATTTGAAAAACTGACCCACATCTGAGGCACTCTCTAAACCAATAGCAATTTTTTTCACAATCAAAGTAAGCTCCTAGAACTTTGAGGTACTACACCATTAATCCAAAATGGTTACCATGGACTAAAGATCAATACCGAAGATTAAGCAAGGTATGGAGAAAACTCTACCCATTCTAACCACCAAAATTCAATAAAGATCCACGTATAGGTTGAGATGCCACCTATGTGGGATCGATAGTCTGCGAATGAAGTTGATCCCTATCTAAAGGATCGCTATTCCAGGAAAGAATACCAATAGCATTGTACTAATGACATTTCCTCTTACCGTTACCTTTATATGTCCCAATATATTCTCCAATTATGTCCCTTGCATGATCAAAAACCTGAGGGAAGAAAAACTCAGCTACTATCAAGTATTTTGATGCAAAATAGAGTGGCAAAACTAATCCTCTATTAAATCCATGCACCAACTCATGCTCTAAATAATAAAACATAAGAGTGTGTCTGGACCACTCAAGAAACCCAATTTCATACTCTGTAACCAAAGGAACCCTACTAAACACCAATAAACCAAAATCAAGTTTAAGAACTGCTCAATAACTAGATATCATCTCTAGATGCGAGGTTTCCATAAAAAAGTATCAGAATCCCAAATGATAAATATTGAATAGCTAAAGTATTCACAAACCCAACTAGGGCCTGGGCTAGCCCCAAACCCTAGGGCTGACACTGAAGATCCTCAATATTAATCTTTAACTCCCTCACCTGAACTGAGCTAAAGCTTTAAAACATAGGCAAAAGTTTCATCTGCATCTATCGATAACCTCATATCATCTATTTGGAATAGAATAAAGTCAAAGAATGTACTAAAGATTCATCGAAATATGGACACATAACAAAGACACAAGAATAGAATTTTCTAAGAATACTGTGTAGCCTCTCGAAGATAGGATACGATGTGTTCGCATCGATCTACAAGACTATACTAGATACTTAGCTCTTGTACCAACACATCGGTAAACTTAGGCTCAAAGACCCATTTATCATGACCTAATTTCTCAGGGCATGATGACACATATTATAACACACTAGTGGGTAAGCCAACCCATATTCTGAAATGGTTAGTAACTAATTATCAAAAAATAAAACAAAATAGCAGCAAAATGTTATAATAATACATATATGTAAAGCTGCCCCAAAACCTGGTGAAATTAGTACAAAAACATTTAATATAATAAGAGTACAGAGTAAAATAATAAATAACTACACATGTACAACCCATCTATAAATAAATTATGGAGATCAATCTAATAAATAAGAGGGAGAGTAGTAATGATCTAAATGTCAGGAGATCATCCCAAATCTTTGATCCATAATTACTTTGCACTATGCACACAACAACGATGAGAACTCGTATTATGATTTACAGGCTGCAGAATTATAGTATGAGTACCCAACATGGGGTACTCAGTAGGCAATTGTCGACTGGGCTTCAAAGATAATGCAAGCATAAATAACATGTAAAAAAGGAATATAATTACAAAAAACTACCCAGGGAGCTAACACAGTGAAACTAGTGAGGCAATAAAGATAAACTATATTATTATAACAATAATCAAGGTCTAAAGGGCAATACCATATATCACAATCCAATAAACTAATGAAAAATGAAAGAATGAATTATTTATTAATATACAAGGTCAAGGAATGCATAAACAATATGCATAAATAAGGAAAGAGAGGTATATATGGTAATGCCATGTATAAATATGTGTGTGTATATATATATATATGACTAACTCAAAGGTAACAACCTAAGGCAGTCAATCTAACTCCAGGGGATCCAATCAAAGTGGTAAAACTAGTGCACCACTATTAGTGTCCTTAATTATATTGTCTTCCATGAAATGACTACCCGTAATGTAATTTACTATAAAAAAGGGATCAGAATCATACCTCCGACCACAATATTAGTACGAATAAGCCTCCTACGAACTAACTATAATAACAATAATAAAGTAAACATCCAGTCTAGAAAAAAATCCCTACTCATGTCTTCAAAAACCTAAAATGTTCAATCAATACTCAAAAAACATCAATCATTGTTTTTACCTATGCAACCTTCTATAAGACTAATAGATTTAAGAACCAATACATACTAGTGATAGGAAATTCATATGAATGAATGAATGTAAAATAAATCTATAGTACCATAATGGATCTAATTACCATAACATACCAAGTGTATACACCTCCTCCAGCTTAACAACTTTCAAATACAGGACCAATGATGACCTCTCTTCTTCGGTATGATGGCTCACATATGAAAGGGCCTCTAGAGGATTTAAAAATATTCGTATTCACTTACCTAGTCCCAATCCAGGATTTCCAGTAATCATCATTATCAATCTACTCCATCTTGTACCAGGGAAATGTATAAATTTAATAAGTGCATGGATTCAAATTGTTAGTAAAAGAGCATAAGTCTATAAATCCACTCCTCGAGATCAACTTCTTGACTAAAATAGCATAAAATTTTTTAAACGGTCAACTTCTGGACTAAAATAGCATAAAAGTGTTGAAAGGGTCATATTCTCTAAACCAACTATTGTAAATAGTAGTGGAAAAATAGTAGGTAAATCATGGATAAAAATTTATCTCGATCAAATTTATAAAACATTAATTTTAGTTCTAAAGGCTCATAAATTATCAAGTAAGGTAGAACTATTCTCGTTATAAAATAATCTGCTTTAAAAGATAAGAGCGGGGATAAATTTATTTTTAGAAAATAGTAGTAAAATTATTGTCGGGTTGGAATTTGGGGGACTCACAAACTGAATCTAAAATTGAATTTGTCATGAGGTCCCTCGAAAGATAAGAAGTGTATACTCAAAAGTTGAGAACACATGGAGCATAAATTGGGACCCAAATCATCCTTTATATTCTAGGGATTTTAAGAGTGAATTTATAAGAATTTACAATGACACAAGATGGAATTTGATGGGGAAAGTAATGGGAAATCACCTAGAATTGTTAGGTTAACTTACCTTGACTTCAATGGATGATTGCTAAAAATTTCTCACTTCAAGCTCTAAAAATGGTAGAAAAAGGTTGAGAAAATGATGGGAGAATTGGTAAAGGGGAGATTCAAAACACTTTATGCCGCTAAAGCGGTCATTTGTTTGCATAAGTGGCCACTTGTGAGCTTAAGAGGCTTCCACTTAAGCAACACAATCCTGCTATAGCATTTGGGTACAAGGATGTGGGCATCGCTAAGTAGCACCTTGGCCGCTAAAGCAATGTTCATTAAAGCAGAAAATGATTGCTTAAGAAGTTTTTGGCCAAATATCCAAGGCCGCAAAAATGACCCAATATCGCTAAAGCAACTACCACTTAAGCAACCAAAGGTTTGTATAAGAGGCTACACTATATGGTGCAGGAAACAGATTAATTTAATTCCAAATAAACTCCAATCGGATGCTAAAGATTCATTTGGAACCATATGCACACAAACAAACTATGCTATCATACAAATTTGACATTGCAAACTCAATGAAACATTCAAAACCTTATTTCTAGATCATTTCAACTAAATATAGGCCTTACACCTATAGATCTATTTTAATAGAATCCATCCAATAGCGCCAAATAATCCTAAAGACTTGGGACATGAACCAATGGTCCCCTAGCCTAAAATTAATATTTTAAAGCTAATGAAGCAATCAAAATTCTCATTGGAGGTTGTTTATTATGAGTTTTTGTCCAATACCAATTCTTTAACAGCGAAAGCTCCAAAATAGAAAAATAAGTCTAAAACTCAAAGGAACTGCCCGATATCCAAATCAATAGTTTTGACAAGTCATAAATGACTTATAATAGTTGTGGAAAGGCTCAAAATGTCGAAAATGCATTGGATCAAGGAAATGACCTAGAGGATTATTACAACATCCACTACTAAAAGGACATTCATCCACAAACATTAAAAGATTAAAAGAGACTAAAAGCTTGAAGCAATGAGGTATTATGCCTGCACGCCCCCATCATGACTCCCTATAAAACCTCTAAGAAGAATAATGCATCCAAGGGATTTTTATATAGGTATCCCTTTTTCAACAATCCTTCTCACTTCACTTCACTAATAGCTAAAACTTAACCTAACTAACCAACTGACCTTCAACTGAATCAAGATTGGCTGATGCATATAAATCCAAACTACAGCACACTAATACCCCACCGATACTATCATAACCAACTGAAAACTCATCCAAGTCAAAGGCAATCAAACGTATGGATCATACAACCAACTCCATTATCTAAATATCGCCTTCTTAAGACCTTTCAAACCTACCACATCTAGTGATCCACCTAAAATTCCATCCTAGTCCTAGTCGCACAACCCCATCACACTCACCTCGAAGAACTGAAGTTGATCAGCTGATCATCCATAATGAAAGTATAAGAATAAATTGATAAAGTGCTACCTGGACTCACAAATAGACATGGTTAAAGATTGTGATCTCCATTCAAGGCTATAACTAGTTCATATGACCCTTAAAAGATATATCTAGGAGTCCAATGCAAGAACACTTAAAATTGAAAGATCCGCTCCAAAATGTCTCACCAAATAAGGATCGACTGAAGCACACTTCTTCAATCAAGAAGACAATCCAAATTCCAATGAAAACTAAGAATCAAGGTCAAGAGTGGATATGTCATGACCCAATTCCATGATTCATGATGGCACCTACTTTATCCCACCAATAGGTAAGAAAAACCGTAGCTCAAAATTATAAGTAATGTACTAGATTGTGAAAAATAGCATAAAATGTAGGAATTACATAGGTAATTGGATTATAAGTCATAAAGCATAAGAATAGATAACATAACCAAAGGGAAATATAGGAAGGAGTAACAATATCCAATGACTTAGTAAGGTCAGTACAAGAGTCTCTAGCAAAAGAATAAAAGTATTATCAATGCCAAATATACAATAGTATTAAAGAAGAAATACAATCCAAAATAGAAGAAGGATAGAAAGTCAACTATGGATCTAAGAGCTAACTCTATCTCTGAACTCTGACCCAAACAAATACCATATCAACGGCGGCAACTAGTAATCAGATCTACACGAGAAAAGGGAACTGAAGTAAAGTATTATTATCAAAGCAATTGGTACTTAGTTGGAACCATCAACAAACAAAGCTAATAATAACATATATATAAGAAAATATGAGATAATTAGAGAAGTCAGGGAAAAAGTGAAAATCTAGAATAATACTCCAATATTGAAGGTAACTAACCAAATAAATAACATTAAGAGGGAATAATTAAAAATAGCATAACTGTGCCCCATAAGCCTAAGAGATGCAAAGAAAAGTAAAGAATCCAATGCGAGCCCCCATAAGCCTGGTGGATTCAATCAAGAATAAGTGATAATAGTAAATATTTTGACTATTTAAATGTCAAAATAATAATCATGGATCCTCTCTCACCATCTTTCCATAAAAACCAGACTCAAACCAGTTCCATAACCATCATAAATAACCTCTTAAACCAAAAATAGTGTATCATATGCTGGACTTGAACCAAGAATAATATCGTGAAACTAAACTTGTATCAAAAGTAATATGATTGTAGTTTTGAGTTTGAACCAACCTTGGTATCATAAATTATCGAACTTGAACCGGTCTTAACCTATACCAAGTAAATGTCTAGAATAAGTCATCATCAACATCTACAGAAAAACCAGTATATTCCCATATAGTGGTGTCTAGGAAGGGTAAAATATACGCAGTCCATACCACTACCCAATAGAAGTAGAGAGGTTATTTTTGATAGACCCCTGACTCAGGATAAAATAAAAGTAATCAAAGTCATCATAAATCATGAAATAAGTAGAAATAACAATAATACAAATCTCATAAAGCAATATTATTTACTACCAAACCAAAAGCAAACATCCCCCAACCCTCCTTACTAGAAACACCAACCTATGCACAAGGCCTTAAGACTACTAGCCAATCTAAATTAAAGCACTCCTAACTACTACCTAGGTCTCATCCACATGTACTAGCCATCTATCCTAATATGAATCCTTCAAACCTTCCTATCTAGGGTTATGTCCTCATTAAGCTGTAACTACTCTATGTTATGTCTAATTACCTCTCTTCAATATTTCTTTGGCCTCCCCTACCCTGCTTGAAACTCTCCAAGGCCAACTTCTCACACCTACGAACTGAGGCATCTGTGTCCCTCCTTATCACATTCAAAACCATCTCACCTTACTTCCCATATCTTGTCCTCAACCTACGCCACTCCCACCTACTCTATAATAGTCTTGTTCCTTACTCTGTCACTCCTAGTAAGTCTGCACATCCCAATAGAATAAGTCATAATATGTTTATATCCTCCTCTACCTCAAGAATGTAAATTCAATGACCTATAACGATATATCAAGACTAGAAAGAGCTAGTTATCATATTGACCTAAAATGGGCCGGAGAGGGCCATCTCTAACCCTGAAAGTACATTCTAAGGAAATTATTACCGCAAATAAAGTTAAGGTTCCAAAACCCCAGTACAAGGTGCAAAATAAGCCTCATAGAGTCCAACGATAGAAATTTAACCTAAAGAATAGGTAATTAAGCCAAATGCGCCTATTTACAGTTTACTAACCCGATAGATAATCTATATTCACTAAATATGCCACCTAGTCATAATACCCAACCCAAAACTAACATAATATTGTACCGATACTATAATTAATCTCATTTTTAGTTAACAGTAAGTCAGGCCTACCTTGACAGTTAAGAAAGACCGATGAAGTCTGGTAAACTGGAGATTTCCCCTTTCGAGAATCCTCCAGAAAATTCCATGCTATAAAAATAGTGATTTACTCATTAATATAAGAATAACTATACCCACGATGAATTTTTATTCTTGGGGTCCAAAATCAAGTCAAATTATTATACAGGGAATGCTTGCTGAATAACACTTTTGAAACCGTTAACACGACCCTCTATGCCTAGGGATTTTTTACCCTCAAGAATGAGTAAATTCCAAGAACAAACAATATTAAGATCAACCCATCAAGGAACTAGGAATTTAAGACTAAATTGGAGAATTAACTAAAGAATTAGATTGTAACTTACAAGGTGTATAAAGAAGAAATGATTATTTCAAGATCATAAGCACCGCACGATCACCCAAAGATCACTCTCCCACATTCCACACTCTCTAGGGATTTTTACCTCTTGAGAATAGAGAGAAATAGGAGAAAATCTAGTAAGGGCTAAAATAATTGCCCTCTAAGATACCACTTAAGCAATCACTAGATTGCTTAAGTAGTCACCCGATAAACTATAAAATTGGTGGTTTTGAGATTTACTATCTAATTTCAGCTCATTTTTAGTTAGGTTTTTAGATTTAGACTTCTCTTTATATGGGGAGCATGATTCTTAAATAAAATTCTAGATTATCCCACTTTGATTTTGAGCTATTTTTAGACCTAGAATAAAGTTATCCTATATGGATATAGTTTGACTCTTTTTGACATATAGATTATGATTTTGATAGATATAGTCTATTTCAAGTCTGTTCATGAATGAAAGGCTCCACACTGAAGGGTCTAAGCTTGGATTTCTGCTTTTCGAGGTAAGTTATGACTTTTCTTCAGACTAGATCATGTAAAGCATGCTATGGATTAGGAAATTAGTCATTGGAATTGTATCTTGACTCTATTATTATTATTATCTTTTTGCTCGTACAGAGGATTATATGCATATTATTGTTACTTAAGAGAATATATTTATTGTGATGCCTATGTGGAGGATTTATTTGATGTTATAGGTGTTATTTGTGTATTAATTATTATTATTATTGTTTGTGATGCTCATCTGCAGACTTGAATAGGTATTCTGTACCTTAATTGAGCATTATTGTCCTCCATCGTTACAGTGATGTCTAAGAGAGGGACCTAAAATTATATTAGTAATATCTTATATGATTATTTATTCCAGTGGTGCCATGTGATGGCTTATGTTATGAATTATTGACATATTTAGTTGATTTGAAGCTCTGTTATACCTGTATTATGATTATTAATCCTTATTTCATTCATACATATTCATGAGATTGGTACTACTGAGAAACACTTATTTTGAAAGAAAATAAAACACTTAAAAAACCATTGATCGAGGAATATGCCAAAAAGATGATTGAGATTGTGAAAGTATGTGTTGTGAACCCCTTGCCCTTCCCTCCACCCTCATAGGTCCTGTCCTAGGTGATTTAGCTCAAAAGGTGTATAAGAGATCCATATTATGGCTTAGATAATCATATTCCATACTTATATTCCACCATAATTCTTTTACATTGCATTATTTGTACTTTCATTTACGTGTTTGTTACTGTGTATTTAGCTTTTCTTATATATTTGTGTGTAGTTATTTGATATAGATATAATAGTTATAGAATTGTTAGGAGATATGGTGTAAGCTATCATTTGGAAACTTTTCGGTATAAAGAGTGGAAGCGTGGTCATAGTATTATTTATTTATTTAGTTTTCTACTTTACTCAGTTAGCCTATGCTGCCTACTGAGTACAAGTGGGCTTCACTCCTGCTTTTGTTCCATTTTGGTGTAGACCTCAAAACTAGTGCAACCCATGGTGGCTGATTTGTGTTGTGAGGGACTGATTTTGTGATACTGCGAGCTCAAAAATTTGGGACAGATTCTAGACTTCATCCTATTTTATTGTGTCTTTGTTTGTTATCGGAGACAGATACATTTATTTTTGGTTCAGTATTTTATGAGATAATCTTTATATTAATGACACTGTGTTGTGGGGACCGGTTATATTTCAATCGAATATTCTAGTTTTATGATTATTATGACCTGAATTTGTTCTAGAAGTTTTGTATATATTTCATCTCTTTCCTATTTCAATTTTCTATTCTATTGTGAATTTTTTGCTTACATACCAAGGTTGGGTCGGGGTAGGTTTCATCATGACCTAAACCTTTGTGTCATGATAGATGACATAGATGAGCCAAATGTATAATTAATGACATAAATAAGCCATTTTTAATAGTTCGATGATAAATTTAAGCATTTTCCCTAGTTAAAGTCAGATCTAAGACATACCATATATCACAACCTTTCTTAATTGGGGTAGCTGTTGATCAAGTGATGTGCATATGCAGCCCAGTTAAACAAATTGAAGTAAAAAAATGTTATGTTAATTGCTTTATGTTGTGTAGTGTCAGCTAAGGCTTTAGTATTGCAATGGACTAAAATAAAGTGCAAAACAATTAGCTAAATTACGGGAAAAATCCACTAATGAATATGACATATTTCTTAATAATGATCATTACCTCTGAAATCTTATTAGAAAATAGTCCAATTATAATCTCCTCAAGCAGAGGGGTATTATCAATGAAAATGGATTTTGTTGTTCTGATAAATTCAATGAATTTGACATCACGGACTCAATAGTGAAGTTAGGGTGGTTGGGTTAAGGAAATGGGCAGCAACAGGTCGGGTTGTATTATTTTTAATAGGTTAGATTTTACGGGGTCCAATTTGGTGATATGTATCTCTAATAAGATGCCACATGGCAAAAATGATTTTGCAAAACCAACAATAAAAATAATGACATAAATGAGTCAATTTTTGTAACGACGATGATATAAATAAGTCAAACTAATAACGTATAGCATAGTTGATCTATTTTGAGTAGTTTGATGTCATATGAGCCTTTTCCCTTAGATAATAGATTATGACAATGTAATTACATGATTGGACCAAATGCTAGAATATTGGGAGCGAATGACTTGTTTAAATTTATTTTGTAAAACTAAAGATACTATTTTATGATAATATTTGTGATAAAATGTATTGATATTTCTTAATATAAATCTTCTTTTAATTGATTATGATGTACATGTTAATTAGTAAATAACATTCAAAATTAAATATTTCCCATAAAAATATCATAAGAATAATTATATTTTCACCAAATTTTGGGAGTTTCGACTTTGGATATATTTTATGTAAAATTATATCTCAGATGTTGTCACTTTCAGAATATAAATTGAAGTTGTTTAATTAATATCAAGTTGCAGGGTCAAATCACCAATAATCAACCCCCGCCAATTGATAACAATTGTTGTTAAGAAAACCCAAGAACGTAATTGAGGTACACTTTGTTACGAGAGTTTTTGAAACCACTGTGATGATAAATTGTGAGTGTTTCTAACAGCCACAATATGTTAAAATACTTTAGGCTTTTTTTGAATGTTATGCTCATTGTTGTTGTGAATTCCTGATTATAATTATATTAGTAGCTGTGTGAGAGATAATGTTAATTTTTTAAAACAAATATAAATCTCATTAAATCAATATAAATAGGAGTAATGGGTGTTTGAAACTATCACGATCCAAGACTCAGATCTAAACGTAACAGGCATCTGGAACCAATCAAGTCCTGAGATAATCTCCAACCATTCATTATGAGCATTCTATTAATGTTTGTAGAAGAAAATGCTGATATGAAAACTTATATCAAGCTGTCTGAAAATAATTAAAACATTTTTATAAATCTCCAAACAATAAGGAAATATGAAACTCCTATCCAACATTAACATTAGTCTACAAAGCCTCTAAATAATAGAGAAATTGTTTAAGTTGGGAGAAGGCCCCAACAATACTATAAACTAAAATACTAGGAAGTCTGAATAAAGTATGCTTTCCAATTAATGGAGGGATCACTAAAGCTAAAGTTCTCCCGAAAGATCCTAATGCTGCACAGAATCATGAAAATGTATATTCAAACCTATATCATGAAATGATGTAGCATCCAGGAAATAGTCAATGTGTGGAATGTATTGGTGTCCAGAACAAGTAAAGTGATAAAATATGCTTCGTGTAAAAATTACCATGAATGTAAAACTGAAACATGAAAAGGAAAATATATATAGTAACTCCAAAGTTGAAACATAGACCTTCTGTTCCTTCGTTCTAAACTAGATGGTATTACAATCTTTTGTTTAAACATCACGGGCTGTAGGTCCCTAAACAACGTTCGACAGCTAAGCCTCAATCCACATTTTTCACATGAATACTGTCACGATCCGAATCAGGGCATGGCCATGACGGGTATCTCAAGTCCTTCAGGGACCGGAGATCACCCCCTTGCACCAAACAAACCAACACTACATTCCCAATATCGGATTAATTCTGAACATATAACAAGATAACATAAGGATAACATTAAGGATATTTAAATCATGTCTATAGTTCGTTAATTGGAAACTGGTCAAATAAACTACCAACAACAGCCAAGCCCACATAAATCCAACAAAGCCTTCTAAACAAAGGACTGAAACTGAATACCAATAAAGTGTCGTGACATGTCCCCGACTATAACAAAAACAAGTCTGAAGAATCTAAGATATAAGAAACTAAAACATGAAATATAGAATTTCGGTGTATGAAAAATCACCACTTCAATGTCAACTCACGAACTAACCCCAAATCTGAATCACTGTGCAGGAGAAGTAGAAGTATGGGCAATTCCTGCATCGCTTAGGGATAAAACATCCGAAGACGGTTAGCGGGGATGAACGCTAGCATGTAACTCAGGGATAAGGATAAAATAATGCCATGTTCAACAATTTCAAACTCATTCAGAATCCAATGAGCATAATCATAAGCATATATATATATATATCACACGTCGCGGTAGGGAATAAGGCTAAATGTGCACATTAAAAACTCTAGCCTTAATTGTGTAGATCAACCATCATATAATAGTACCCACGGGCTAGATGGGCCTCAGCTCTTACCTACTATTCAGGCCTCAATATGTGTAGCCACACGAACCAGAGAAAGATCATATATATATGAACGGGTGACTCAAACCCTCCAATTATATAGTAAGGTGGCTAAAGCACTCGATCACGAAATGTTATATGGGGGAGTCGAACCCTCCGATCATAATAATAACAATAAATTTAACTCAAACCACCTAGTCACAAGCAATGAGACTAACATGACCTTACCTGGGGCCTTGTCATAGTGGGAGTCCCAAGTCTGACCAGGACCAGAGACCACTTCCGTTACCCAATCGAACCTCCAGTTGCCTATCCTGAGTTGGCTGAATTTTAAGCATATGACAAGATTGTGTAACAGCTCACTTGAAGATTCTAGGATAGGATCACAACCGTGACCGATCTAAATAAGTCCAACAATCCCATAACAACCGTCCAACCGTACCAAACCAAACTAATACCAAAATAAGGGTCATAAATCATGCCACAACCAAATAAGTTCCAAAATATAATATGATTAATTCCAAAATAAAATATGATGAAACTGTGATAAATTATGTCCAATGATGTCAGCTCTAATTCTAATGCAAATATTAAGGTCGACACCTATACTGATCCCGCCTATTCCAACCTATAGCAGTACTAAAAAGCCTCTACCAAAAGAGTAAGAATATCTAATTACGACATGCCCTAAACCATATCTAAAACCATTATCCAAAAATAAATCAAAATGTCTAAAATATCCATAACATGAAATGGAGCCTTCCAAAAAGATGAAAGCTTACCACTTCAATCATATAATTGTCTCCAAGTCAATCACTAAGTAGGAAGAGTTGAACATCCGATTCCTCTATAGCATGGGTATAGAGGTTAGCAAGTGATCACTAGCATGAACTCGGGATAAGGAGAAAATAATGTCATTTATAACCACGTAAAAACTATCCATATGCACACAACCATATATATATAATAATGTCGGGAAAGGGAATCGGGTTTAGTATGCTATTAAAACCATTTCCTGGGTTATGTAGCTTTGCCGTCCTAAACCACCCATGGTCTATATGGGTTCATCTTCCCCTACTGAAAAGGCCTCAATGCATGAAGTGGCATAACCAGGGTAGAAAACCTGGGATGACTAGTGCATCCCCCAAAATTTAGTGTGACATCATGCACACGGTCACTTAGACCAAACCTCACATTGACAAATATGAGTTTTTAGTTTAGTTTCCCCAGAACCACCACCTTCCACGACTTTGATACACCTCCCTCCTTAAGCCCAAGTAAAATAATTTTCCATTCAAATCATTATTCCATTATTATTAATAGAGGCTATTAGTAGTAGTGTCATCATACCAATAGTAACTTGTCAGTATTATCCTTGGCCAATCCTTTAGGGATTCCATGCACCCCACATAATTTTCAGTTAACCAAAACCATCACCACCAAGGCTTTTCCAATCTATTTAAAACCATTTAAACCATTCACATCATTTAGGGTTCCATTACCAAGTTTAAACCATGCATAAGTTCCATTGAAAAACTAATATTATAATGTAAACATTGTTAAAGGCATTTGGTCAAATACATTGGGGGCATAATATTTCCAAAAACAAAGTCCATTACCAAATAACCATTCCCATGCAACCAATTATCCAAAACCACCATTAATGCATATAAAAGCATAACTAAAACATGGGAAAACCATAACCAAACATTTATAACCAAAACCTCCAAAACATATTAGAAAATCAAAAATCATACAACATTCAAGTCATAAAAATATTTTATAAAATCATGCCTTTAGTTGGAACTAACAATAAGGGAGAGAACGTGCCTTAATTGACAAAGTAGACAGAGAGAAACCACCAACAAGATCCCCAAATTAGTCCTCTAGTTGAAACCTTAGATTTGTTGCCCAAAAGCTCTTGAGAGAACTATAGAGTGTTTAGGAAGAGTTTCTAAGTGTTAATAAATAGAATAATAGGGTAAATAACCTCCTAATAAGAACATAAGTCGTGGGACTTTATTAGAATAAGTGGGAAAATATTCAGATTGCCCTACTTAAGTTGCACAAAAATCCCGTCATAGGGATACGACTGACCCTTATGAGTCGTAACCCCCTTGTATGAGTGGTGTCCACTACTCGTACCCTTGGACTCCCCCTTGAACCCAATATTATCCAAGGTACGACTCATCCAACTCAAGTTGTATACAAATATACGATCCGTAACATTCACTTATATCCTAGTACAGTCGAATCCTAAGTGGATTGAACATTGTTGTCATAAATCGAGGCTACCCCCTAGTCGTGACAATGGTGCTTATGGTCACAAGTGACTACAAGCTAACCCATGAGATGGTACCTACTGTGAGCACTGAATATAACAATACTGATATGATGTATGCAGAAGATAAACTGATAAAATACTCTAAAACTAGATACTAAAATATGAATTAAAATATTTCTGAAATATCTTATAACAATTGATAATACTAAAATGACTGACTGACTGTCTAAATAATTGTCTGAAAGCCACTAAATTGAATGAAGAGTTGATAGGACAAACCCTCAACTAACTCCAACTAACTAATCAATGAAAATACTAAAATAACTTAAATAAATAAACATCAACTCGATGGACGAGGACTCACTACTACTGCTGCTTAATATACTGAGTTGTCTAGGAGCAATCGGGAAACTGAGCGTCCAAACCTATGTTATAAGACAGCATAGCAGAAAAAATAGTATGCAATCAGTACTTTGAATATAATGGTATATGAGATAAGGACTGGATGTTATATATAAAGTAATTGAGGATAAATGCATGAGCATGTAATATCTGAGAATGCAAGACCAAACATGAACATATTTCTAAAATAATCTATAAATTGAAAGACTGAATCAGTATTATGGAGTATCTATAAGTCTTATTTGTACACTTGGTCAAGAAAACTTGGACTAAGATAAACTGAAATACTGACTGTAACTATGAGAGGTATCATCTAATCGATATGCCCCAATCTGAGCTAATCGGGGTCTAACTTGTAACCCCAGTTAGAAGGGTGTTAGTACCATGCCACAATTACTAATACTAGTTTTGGGGATCCACTAAACTGATGTCCTGAAGGACTAAAAAGTCACTCTCTACTAGCAGGTTCTCTCATGAGATATTTGTCAACCCTCAATTGGCAGGTAGACATCTTAAACCTATACTAGCTTCATAGTTCTATAACTCAGGGATTACTACTATGGGTCACACCCTCTACTGGTGGTGAGACCCCATACGTGGGTTCGCTCGGTGCTAAATCCTACTCCCAACTGAACTGACACTGGTACTGAACTAAACTAAGGTTTACTTAACATTATTTCTTATGGTGCTTATCATGATCATGAAAGTGTAACTATACTGATAAAATTCATGGATTAACTATTTGAGAACTTGAATAGATGAAATCATGTCAAACACATAGGTGTCGGGTGTTTATAACCCGCCAACACTGAATAATCAGAAATTAAGATAACAAAGCTCAAACACTATAGTTTGGGATCATGGTTCCAACCCAACAACATAGACATTTCATCAAACATGTGAAAATTATAAACATTAACACGGGAATGTCTTAAACATAAGAAAAACAATATGACACATGGCTAATTCATAAATTAGGGGTTTAACACAAAATTCACTTGAACATGACATGGAAATTGCAACACTCAAAGCATGATATGAATCATTCCAATTGGAAATATTTAAAAACATTTCTTGTAATTTAATTAACAAGAGATTCATGGGTTTACTTCATCTTGAACATGTATAAACTCATTAATTTAACAAAAAGAGGGTTTTTTAAAGGGACCCATGCATGAACATCCCACATACCTTAACTACTTAATTGTTGATGATTTCTTTGATTGGAAGCTTGAACCCCTTGATTTCCTGAGAGTGAAGCTTGTATGGCTCTTAGGTAAGAAAGAGGGTTTCTTTATAGAAATTTGGGTAAAAGAGTTAAATAATACCCTTTTGGAACTCCCAATTCATGTTATGAAAGAAATAGGGCGAGAAAAATGACTCACATGCCCTTTGGGCACTTTATCAAAAGCAATGTGTGGGATAGAACCGCACACCGCAGAGCTTACTCTACTATAGAGAGAAAAACTCCATGGAGCATACTCCCTAGGAGAGAGCAACATGTCACAAAGATCCTCACTCTGGGAGAGAGAAATGCGTTGCTGTCCAAATGCATTGTTGCACTATTTTGGCCATCCAAACATGCCCAAAATAACATCTGAAAATCCCAAAACTCACACGTGATATACTTTTAACCTCTCTAACCATGAATTAACTTAAAAACCAATATTTTGGGGTTGGGATGACCAAAATAAAAATCATCAGAGTTTTAGGGTCTTGAAAATGACTAAGTCCTCAACACTAAGTGAAATTTTCAAGCCTTGGACCCCTTAAGCATGTAACTAAGAGTTGAATCGAATTTAGAATCCAATGGGGTATTACAATATCTCCCCCTTGGGAACATTCATCCTCGAATGAGGCTAGTTTAGCTGAGAATACTAAGGAAACTGAGATCATATACTGAACATGCATGATTTGAAACATGATTACATAACTGAGTCTAAAATATGATACATGAACTAAACTAATTTTGTGAATGTATGCAATGTTATGAGATTGGTTACCGAGATAAAACTTGGAATGGAAAATACACAATCTAAATGAAATCATACCTCAAGCTGAATCTGAGTTTGCAGAGAAAAAATGAGGGTATATGGTTTGCATATATGCTTCAGCTTCCCAAGTAACTTCCTTAATAGATTTGTTCTGCCAAAGGACCTTAACCAAGGGAAATTCTTTATCCCTTAGACTATGAATCTAATGATCAAGGATCTCAACAAGGACTTCTTCATAGGAAAGGCTATCCTTAATAGCCATATCTTCTAAAGAAAAAACTATAGCTGAATAACCAATACACTTCTTTAACAAAGAAACATAAAATATTGAATGTAATGATGCCAAATCTGTAGGCAACTCTAGCTCAAAAGCTACCTTCCTAAAATAACACAAGATCCTATACGAGCCAATGTAGTGGGGACTGAGTTTCCCCTTCTTGCCAAATCTCTTCACTCCTTTCATAGGCAATATTTTCAAATAGACCAAATCACCATCCTCAAACTCAAGATCCATTTTCCTCACGTCTGTAAAATATTTATGATGGCTTTGGGTTATCCTCAGCCTTTCCCGTATCAATTAAACATTTTCCATCACATCAAACACTGCATCTGGCTCTATCAAAGTAGCTTTACCTACCTCAAACTACCCAATAAGTGATCTATATCTCCTCTCATATAAAGCCTCAACCGAAGCCATTTGAATACTGGAGTAATACTGTCGTAAGAAAACTTAATCAAAGGTAAGTGTTCATCCAAACTACCTTTCAAGTCAATAACACATGCCCTCAGCATGTCCTTTAATGTTTGAATGGTCCTCTCTACCTAACCATCTATCTGAGGATGGAAAGTTGTACTGAGATGGACCTAGGTAACAAGACCCTTTAGAAAAGACTTCCAAAAGTGTAAGGTAAATTGAGTACCTCTATCTGAAATAATAGACAACAGAACCCAATGCAATTTAACAAACTCCCTAATATCAGGCCTGGCATAATCCTCATATAAGTACGACGTATGAACTAGCAAGAAATAAGATGATTTTTCTATTCTATCTACAATGATCCATATCGAATTATGTTGACAACGTGTACGAGGCAACCCTATCACAAAATTCATGTTCACTACTTCTTACTTCCCAGTAGGAATGCTGAAATCCTGCAATATACCACTAGATCTTTGGTGCTCAACCTTGACCTGCTGAAAATTTTGGCACTTAGCCATAAACTCTACAATATCCTTCGTCATACCACTCCACCAATTGATTTCCCATAAATCACAGTATATCTTAGTGGCTCCTGGATGGATAGAGTATCACGTACTATGTGTTTCTGCAAGTATTCATTTTCTTAAATCATCAAGATATAGAACACATAACCTACCCTGACAATAAAGCATACCATCTCCCCTTTGAGATAAAACCTCTACCTTTTAATCTCTAATTACCTCCTTTAACTCAACAAAACTAGGATCCCTATCTTGGTTTTCTTTCACTTTAGCATCCAAGGAAGATTCTGGACTATTCTGAACCCATACACTACCTTTAGCTAAATTAACCAAATGAACACCTAATTTAGTAAGCTGATGAACCTCACTGAATGATAACTTCTTCTTATCCTCCATAACATAAGCAACACTGCCCATAGACAACCTGCTAAGGCTAACTACCACTACATTAACCTTTCTCGGATGATATAACATACTCATATCATAATCCTTTAACAACTCAAGCCACATTTTCTGATGAAGATTCAAATGTTTCTGTATGAACACGTACTGCAAACTCTTATGATCTGTGAACACATCCACATAAATCCCATAAAGATAATGTATCTAAATTTTCAATACAAAAACAACAACTGCCAACTCAAGATCATGTGTAGGATAATTCTTTTCATAGGTTTTAAACTTCTAGAGGCATAGGCAATGACCGTACCTCTCTACGTCAATAAAAAACCAAGAACAACTTTGGAAGCATCACAATAAACCACAAATCCATCTGAACCATCTGGCAAGGTCAATATTCAAGAAAAAGTGAGCAAAGTCTTTAACTCCTGAAAACTCTTCTCACAAGATTCTAAGCACTAAAAATTGACTTTATTTTGATTCAATAGAGACATGGAGGATGCAATAGAAGAAAAACCTTTAACAAATCATCTGTAATAGACAGTAGAACCCAAGAAACACTGAATATCTAATGAAGAGATAGGTTTACGCTAGTTTCTTACTACTTTACTCTTTTGAGGGTCAACTCTAATGACATCGATGAAAATAATATGGCCAAGTAAATCTACTTACCTTAGCCAAAATTTTCACTTACTAAACTTGGAGAACAACTGATGAGCTCTAATGGTCTGCAACACAATTCTCAGATGGTCCACATGATCATTTTCATAGGGGAATAGACAAGGATATCATCAATGAAGACTAGAAAAAATATGTTCGAGTACTGTTTGAACTCCCTGTACATTAAGTTCATGAAAGATGCACGGGCATTCGTTAGTCCAAAAGACATAACATAGAATTCGAAGTGACCATATCGAGTTCTGAAAGTTGTCTTTGAAATGTCATATTCTCTGACTCTAAGATGATGATACCCAGATCTGAGGTCTATCTTAGAGAAATAACTGGCACCCTAAAGTTGGTCAAACAAGTCATTAATTCTGGAGAGTGAATACTTATTCTTTATTGTGACTTTGTTCAACTGATGGTAATGATGCACATTCTGAGAGAACCATCTTTTTGCGTGAACAAGATTGGAGATCTTTATGGAGAAACACGGGGCCTGATGAAACCCTTATCTGAGATATCTTTTAACTATTCTTTCAAATTATTAAGCTTAGTTTGAGCCATTCGGTAATGTGGAATAGAGATAGTATGAGTATCGGTAGGAGATCTTTTCCCAAGTCAATTTCCCTTTTAGGAGAAACTTCAGGAAGATCTTCAAGGACTACATCTGGAAATTCCCTTACTACTGAAACTAACTCGAGACTTGGAATCATAAAACTAGAGTCTTTGACTCGAACAAGATGGTACATGAACCCCTTAGATATCATCCTTCTATCCTTAAGATAAGAAACAATATGACCCCAAAGCACTGTAGTACTACCACTATATTCAATAACTGGTTCATTAGGAAACTAAAACTGAGCAACTCTATTACTCCAATCAACTGAAGCATAATATGAGTGGAGCCAATCAATGCCAAGAATGGCATCGAAATCTATCATTTCTAACTCATCTTTGTCTTTACTCTATATCATCATGCTTACCTGTAAGATCACAAACACCAGAAATTAATACATTTAAATGAAAAATAATCCTCATGTACTCAATTAATTCATCGTAGTGTGCAAGAATTTGAATATAAATGAGTGGCAAAATTGCTCAGCACTCCCAACTTAAAACTTTGCTTATCCTCAAGAAATACTATTCCAGACTAAATGAGACTACTCAACATATAAGACCACTCTTAACCAAATGATCACTATGATTTAAACTTGATTAGCACCAACAATTAGTAAACAAACATGGAAAGAACTATTCATGCAACTCCCCTCAAAATCAATCAAGTTTTCAAGAATGGAAAAGATTTACAAAAAATCAACAAATAATACTAACTCTCAAGAGGTGACTCTTTATCAATAGTGACTTAAATACACTCTCTTACC
Source organism: Capsicum pubescens (assembly GCA_030864215.1). NCBI lineage: Eukaryota > Viridiplantae > Streptophyta > Magnoliopsida > Solanales > Solanaceae > Capsicum > Capsicum pubescens. The sequence goes on from CM061547.1 coordinate 144,137,590, forward strand.
TTAATTTTAGAATATGACAACTGCACCAACATCTATTAGTTTACATGCCTCCTAACAAAGAGAAGTCCCAACATACCAAATTTTCATTCATGCAACAAGGGACAATTGAGCAAGCACTCAATCTTTCAAAGAATTTCTAAATGCAAAAAAGTATCATGCCATATGCTTGCCCTTATTTTTAATTGCTACTAACTTAAATACACTTTGTTGAAGATCTCGAAGGACTTTTTCTAGATTGTAATGTAGGCTCGGGGGAAGGTAGGATAAACATTTGGGATAAAAGTGACTATACCCTCCATGAAGTTCCACATAATGTACTACTAGATTAAACTTTGGGTCATGGGCCACTACATTTTTTTGTACTTCACGCATGTATACTTTTACTACAATGGTTCACCATCTTTTGAAAGAATTTTATTTTCAATTCATTTGTGGGTGAAATATCATGCTTTTATTTTTTTGTTGACTCTTTTCTTTTTTTTCTCGTTCATTCATCCTCATCGTGTAGATTTTAGGCTCTCATTTACAATATTGTGGCTCAAAATCACCTCTTCTATGATCCACCACCCCAACTTAGGCTTTTAGCCTCAAGTTGCACTTTTAACTTCATGGAGGGTATGGTTTAAAAGAGGAATAAATTTCAAAAGGTTGAAGGCTTGTAATTTGGTTTCCAAAGAAAGACTCAAAGGCTTGAAAGGGGTGACTAGGGATACCATTTGTGCACGGGTAGGCTTTTTAAGCTAAAATGGTTTTCCATGATCACAAAGAAGGACTAAGATCATTTCTACAATCAGGCATAATTATGATTAGCTATAAAAGATAAATGGGGAAAGTTTTAGATGACACAAGTAAACATGAGAACCAATCAACTAAGCTCTCCACACATGGCATGCAAATATTTCTATGAGGATCAATTACGTTTTCTATTAGAGAGGAAAAGGAGATATTCATCACACACTACCAACTAAAGCATTTGGTGTTCAAAAAGAGGTAACACATTATTAAAAAATCATTCACAAGCATGCTCTTGACTTTCACAAAAAATTTTGGATGCAGGGGGATGTTTGCTTCGCATTTTTTCACAAAAAATTAGCTATTGTTAGCACCTAATGAAACTGTCATCTCATATTTTGGATCTTACATGGTCAAACTATATGGATACTCAGACTTTACTAAAGGAATAATGGCAATACAAATCTGTAATGTTATAGGTACTCAAACTTCCCTTATATTTACTAATCTGAACCCCTACACATGACGATTTTCACATAAGATTTTCATCACTCAATCTATCATAGGGAAATACTCATCCAATATTATTATGAAAATAAAAATAAAAATTTAAAAGATTAAAACAAAAGCAATTAATCCATAAAACATAGGCACCGTTAGGGTACCCAATATTAAAATATAAATCCAATTATCCAAAACAACTAGAAATCAAATCATCCAAATGAAATATAAAACATCCAAATAGGAATCCAAGTAATACAGACCCAACATCAAATATGAGATAAATATGAAGACAGGCACCCCTAACTAATGATGTTGCAGTTTCCTCATTACATATCATTAAAGCATAAAAAAAGTTTAAGGGGCTCCCTGAAACAGCATCAAGTGTTATCATCGCTATCTGTCTCCTCATCGGTGTTATTGGAATCTGGATCCTCGTTATCAGACCACTTTGCTAAAATATCATAATCCATATTTGCTCTGGGAGAGGGAAGCCTATCTTGGGGCTTCAAGACCATCCGCAAGCCCTTCACCTCTTTCCATATATAGGTGAAAAATTTATCACCATTTTTATCCCTTCTCCTTATTTTATTATGAGAATATCATAGTTCCCAATGTGACCATGCCAAGGAAGAGTAGGCCCGCTCAAGCCTATATATGGTGGTTCTCTGTGCCTTTTGATCCTTAAGGAACCTCTCATAATTACTCTGGGAAATGTAGGAGTGATAACTAGTAGATTAATGACCCGGGCCTTGAGGTAATTTGGACACCAACTCTTTACTACTCGCATCTGACTCGAGAGGTCTTGAAATAGCCCTTCTAAGGATACATTGTAGGCATTAAGATCATCATCCACTTATTTAATAGACTCAATATTTCTTTTTTTCTATTTAAAGCTACGCCCTTACCATGAATCTTCAGTTTGTAAATAGGTTTCTTTATGGATATCTATTTATCCCTTAGATATTCCGTAACCCCAGCTCTTTTACATATCCCTGTGATCAAGGATGGAAGCATGAGCATAGGGACATATTTGTTCTTGAAATTTCTAATCTGTAAAAGCACAAAGCGACTAATATTCAAAGTAATATTGTCTATGAGGCAAGATACCATCATGGCTCGCATAACAGGGACATGTATTATGTTGGTGGTTGGAGAAACACAACAATAGATGATGGTAAAAAAAATTTAAGCCTCAGTCGTAAAGTCATTTAATATTATCCTTATTTTAGTAGCGGCCTATGAGACTTCCCTTCTTGGCATAGTTGTGCAGCCAACTAACTTTCTAAGGCACAATTTATTTCCTTATATTCTATTATATCGGGATCCAGCAACTCATACACTTTGTTTATTCGTTCGGATCCAAAATAAACTTCCTTGCTCTAAATCTTCATAACTAGTTGGAGATTTTAACTATGCTAAGATTTGCATAAAATTTCTAACTGATTGCTCATTGGCTCGGAATGGATGCAGTTCAAAACATCTCCAATCTATTGCCTCCAATATCCCATAGAAGGTCAGGAGTTTTTTGGACACTTGTTCTAGAGATATGCCCCGCTCAGGTGAAATTTTTTCCTAGCGAGGTCCTTATAGTAGAGTATTTGGAACTCGGCAAAGAGGAATTATATTTGATTGTATTCTTCCATCTTTCAGCCTTAAAAAACTAAAACACAAAACACATAAAGCACTAATCGTCAAGATCATTTTATGAAAATAACATATTATGGATCAGTTAAGCTAAAGAAATGGTACCTTGGTCAAATTTGGGCTTAAAATAAGAACTAAATATTTTTGGAAAGTCTGTCAGATAGGACTCAAATGTCGTGATCAATCTTTACTGAGTCGCAACTGCTATACTTGAGAGTCTTGTTAGTCAGGCCTCATTTCTTGTAATTATGAGTACGACATGACGATCGCACTTTGGAAATCGTGGTTGCGGTACCTAAGGCTGCAGTCTTAGGCTTGATCAAGACAAAAATGGCCAATTTCTCTAACGAATTATGTTTATAACAATTAAATAACACTAATAGCATGAATCATGATTCCTAAACACTCAATCATGTCCTTTAGTTCATCGAAAACTGCTAAGAAGTTCATTTGGAATTTCGAAAAACACTTTGTGTGCACATATATTTCATACTAATTTTGAATAATTTTTGGTACTCAGGATTTCCCCAAGAATGCACACACCAATAAAAAAAACCATCACACCAAACAATGTTAATTTAGGCACTAATTATGAATAAAAATAAAAAATTTATGCCATGGCCCCAAACATGCTTCTATGACCCATATTTATGCATAAAATAGGAAATTAAAATGACATACCAGATGCTTGGATGTGAATAGGGATGATATACACTCTAACACCAATCACAGTGATTAAAAATTAAAGATTTTTTGGTATTTGAAGATAGTTGAGTGTAGGAACCATTTTGGAGATAGTTTCTATTTATAACTACCATATTCGTAATCGCGATTCAGAATTCACGATTGCAATAATGTGGGGACTGCGATCATGGTACCTGAGACATGGTTAGGAAATCCTAATCTTATGGATTACAATTATGTTTTGAGTGGCACAATCATGACAACTGAAACCAGGTTCAATTTACCTATTCTTTAATTATTTCACCTACAACCCAATTCAACATCATCTATTAGATTTACCATGATCAAATGTGCCATTAAAGTGCCAAGTTTGCATGGATCAATCAAACACAAACACAAAAATGATTCTAGCAATTAAAATTAAAAGGAGATGAGTCAAATTTATGGCAATGATGGGTTGTCTCCCATCCAGCACCTAATTGAACATCACGACACGATGTTTATCTATCATCAAGTTGGATTCTTAATTTGAAGTGTTCCAAGATCTATTCCTTCATTCACAAAGTCAATCACGGACACCATTTGTAATTATACCAGTTGCTTTTTAATTTTGCACACACGAAAAGAGATATTATCATTATACACCCAAAACTTTATCTCTCTATACTTTATATATACTATAGCTCTTTTAGTTTCTAAGAATGGTCTCTTGAGTATGATTGGTATCTCATGGTTTATTTCACAATAGAGGATTAAAAAATTCATCAAAAGGGTAAATCATTCAACCCTAACCAACAGATCATACAACACGCCCACCGATTTCTTAATTGAATGGTCAACCATTAAAAATATCATGGTAGTGGCGTGGCAGTACCTAATACTATCTTTCGATACATGATATATTACATCAATTAGATACTAGCTCTAAGATCATACAATTCCTTTTCAAATTTGAGCATCCTGATGGTGCAATGGATGGTGACTGCACTCAGATCTTTTCTTTCTCTATCACTTTGTTTTCGATGATTACACTAAAACTATGAGTCATCCCAATGGTCTCATAATATACAAGATGCTTCATTTTCATTAAGTTCTTCATGGACTTATCATACCCTGGGATCTCTTGGAGGGCTTTTAATAATGGAATACTAATTGAAAGGTTGCTAAGTTTTGAAAGAAACTTTTTGAACTTGGAATTAACATCTTTCTTTTTAAAACATTATGGAAAGGGTGAAGGAATTTTCATTGGGGGCAATGGAACACTTTGAGGTTCATTCACCTTTTTTTCATCACCATCAATCATTTTAGAACAGCCCCTATTATCATCCTTTTCTTTAATGATCATTGGGACCTCATTAGTTGTTTCCATACATTTTGATGCATTAATACGTTTCTATTCTAGCCTCTTTCATCAAGCAATTTCTTGTACATCATGTGATTTATCAATTTGTTTTTCGTCAACCTAAACCATACTTTCGCCAAGATTTCTACAACTTCTAGTAACTATGGCCATAACATGGGCATCATTCTTGGGATTAACCACAATGTCACTAGGTAGGCTACCTTTTGGCCTAACATTGGGTTGGGGTAAAATTTGGCCTACTTGTATTTCCAATTGCTTAATTGAGTATGAGTATGATATGACTATTTCATTAAGTTTAGAGAATTCCCCTTTTAATTATTGAACCATCTTGTTGGTACCTTCCACACGCATCTAAATCTGGTCAAGGACATCCATAGTTTTAATATTTTTGAGTCCACAATGATTGATTCATTGTCCTTAACACGATCATGAGGAGGTACATTTCTATCATATCCTCTATTCTTATCCCTCTAATATGGATCTCTATCCCTCTCTTGGGGAGCTTCAATCTTGTTTATACATATGAAAGATAGCTCTCTAAAAATATGCATTGATTATCGTTAGTTGACAAACTCACAATCATAAATAAGTATCCATTCCCCAGAATTGATGACTTGTTCAACCAACTTTAGGGTGTCAGTTATTTCTCTAAGATAGACCTCAGATCCATCTATCATCATCTTAGATTCATAGAATGTGACATTTCAAAGACAACCTTCAATACATGGTATGGTCATTTCGAATTCTTAGTTATTTCCTTTGGACTAACGAATGCCCCTGCAACTTTCATGGACTTGATGAATAGAGTGTTCAAGAAGTTATTGGACATATTCATTATTGTCTTCATTGATGATATTATTGTCTATTCCTATAGTGAAAATAATCATGCAGATTATCTCAGAATTGTAATGCAAACTCTTAGGGCCTATCAGTTGTTCGCCAAATTCAGTAAGTGCAAGTTTTGGTTAAGATCAGTAGTTTCCTTAGCCATATTATTTCTAGTGATGGAATTTTAGTCGACCCTCAAAAGATCTATGTAGTGAGAAACTGGCCCAAACCCATCACTCCATAAGAATCAAGAGTTTCTTGGGCTTGGCAGGCTATTACAGACAGTTTGTTAAAGGGTTTTCTTCTATTGCATTCTCCTTATCTTGATTGAATCATAAGAAGGTCAAGTTTCAGTGGTCATATTCTTAAGAGAAGAGTTTCCAGGAGTTTAAGACTCGACTCACTTGTGCTCTAGTATTGACCTTGCTAGATGGTTCAGATAGGTTTGTAGTTTACTGTGATACTTCTACGATTGGTCTTTGTTATGTATTGATGCAGAGATTCATAACCTATTCCTCTAGGTAGCTTAAACCCCATGAAAATAATTATCCTACCATGATATTAAGTTGGTAGCTATTGTTTTTACCTTGAAAAATTACAGGCATTATCTGTATAGGGTTCATGTTGATGTGTTCACAAATCATAAATGTTTGTAGTACGTGTTCTTGTAGAAAGATATAAATTTTTAACAAATAAGTTGGCTAGAGTTGTTAAAATATTATGATATTAGTGTTTTGTATCATCCGGGCAATGCCCATATAGTGGTAGATACCCTTAGCAGGTTGTCTATGGGTAGTGTTGCTCATATTGAAGAGGGTAAGAAGAAGTTAGTCAGTGAGGTTCATCAGCTTGCTATATTCGGCGCCTAGTTGGTTGACTCAGTTGAAGGCAGTGTATGGGTTCAGAATGATTCTGAATCTTCTTTGATTGCCAAAGTGAAAGGAAAGCAAGATAGGGATCCTAGTTTGGTTAGATTGAAGGAGTCAGTCAGAGAGCAGAAGGTAGAGGTTTTCTCCCAAGGGGGAGATGGTGTGCTTTATTATTAGGGTATATTATATATTACATATGTTGGTGACTTGAGATAGCGAATCCTTGTAAAAGCGCATGGTGTGTGATACTATATCCTTCTAGGAGCTACTAAGATGTACCATGACTTGACATATATCTATTAATGGAATGGTATGACGAGGGATATTATAGAGTGGGTGGCTAAGTGTTTGAATTATTAGCAGGTTAAGGTTGAATACCAAAGGCCTAGTGTCTCATTGTAGGAGTTCAGTACCCTGACTTGGTAATGGGAAGTAGTGAACATGGATTTTTTGATAGGGTTACCTCATACGTGTCATCAACATGATTCGATATGGGTCATTGTAGCTAGAATGACCAAATCAACTTATTTCTTGCCAGGTCATACTTCTTACTCAACTGAGGATTATACTAGACTCCATCTTATGGAGTTAGTTAGGTTGCATGGGAGTTCATTGGTACCCAAGTTCATCTCAACAGAGCTTTTCATACTCAGATAGATGGCTAGGAAAAGAAGAAAATTCAGACCCTAGAGGACATGTTAAGAGAATATATTATTGATTTTAGAGGTAGTTAGGATGATCAATTACCTTTGTTTGATTTTGCCTATAACAATAGTTATCACTCCAGTATTCAGATGGCTCTATTTAAATCTCTTTATAGGAGGAGATATAGATGTCATATTGGTTGGTCTATTACAGGTAAAGCTGCTTTGATAGGGCCAGATACAGTGTTTAATATGATGGAGAAAGTTTAGTTGATTAGGGAGAGGCCGAGAAAAGCCAAAAGCCGTAAGAAATACTATGTAGATATGAAGAGAAGAGATCTTGAGTTTGAGGTTGGTGATTTAGATTATCTGAAAATCTCACCCATGAAGGGAGTGAAGAGATTTAGCAAGAAGGATAAGCTCAGTCCACTTTATATTGCCCCATGTAATATCTTTAGTCATTTTGGGAAGGTATCTTATAAGCTTGATTTGACTGCAGACTTAGCATCAGTGCATCAAGTGTTCTATGTTTCCCTATTGAATAAGTTTATTGGTGATTTAGCTGTTGTTTGCCCATTAGAAATTATGGATGTTCAGTATAGCCTTTGCTACAAAGAAATTCCAGTTGAGATCCTTGATCGTCAGATTCATAGACTAAGGAACCAAAAAGTTCCCTTGGTCAAATTTCTTTGGAAAAATCAGTCTATTAAGAGAGATACTTGGGAAGAAGAAGCATACATGAGCACCAAGTACCCTCATCATTTCTCTACGAACTCAGATTCATCTTTAGGTAATGAGAAACCTCAGCTTGACACATTTAAGTTCTCATTTCTATCTATGTAATACCTTAAATGTCATAGTATACATTCAGTTCATGTATCATGTTTCAAACACAATTATGCAATCATGTTTTAAGTCATGCATGTTCATTTTATGATCTCAGTCTCCTCAGTTTTCTCAGCTAACTAACCTCATTCGAGGAAGAATGTTTGCAACGGGGAGATATTGTAATACCCCATAAGATCCTAGCTTATTTCTTCTCACAGTTTTATGTTAATTGGGAGGGGGTCCAAGACTTAAAAATTTAACCAAGTGTTGGGACTTAGTCATTTTAAAGTCACCTAAACTTCAATGATTTTATATTTTTCCTTTCCGACTTTGGAATGTTAATTTTTAAGTTGATTAATGATCGAGGTAGTTAAAAGTACGTCTCGGGTGAGTTTCAGAATTTTTGGATGAGCGTAAGGGCATGTTTGGAGAATGAAAACAATAAAATCACTGGGATATGCCCATGATTCTCCCTCTATTGCATCACATTGGAACCCACAACGCCCCCTTCATTGTACCACACTGAGCCCGTGGTGCCTCCTCTATTGTAACATACTAGAGACTGTGGTGTACCCTCCCTAAACTGTCCAACTTTTGTTCTTTGTTAATTAAGAAAATTTGGGTTATTTCCCCTCACCTAATCAATCCATAACATAAAATTTAGCTTCCCAAAGTGCATTATTTACTCTTTCAGTCAGCAATTCTGTCAAAAAAAGCCTCCCTTTCCTCAATAACAAATCCTTACTCATTCTCAAGCAATCAAGGAATTCAAGCTTCAAACCTCAAGAAATTCCCAATAATCTTCATGAAATCATCTAGTGAGGTATGTGTGATGTTCTTCCTAGGGTTCATTTAACCAATGGAGTTCAAGAATCCCTTTTTGGTTTCAAATTATGAGTATTCATGTTTAACTTGAAATATCCCCATTGATTTCTTGTTCGTTCAATTAAAAGTAATGATTTTAATTACTTTTAAGTGGAAAGAGTCATATGATGTTTTGAATGTTTCAATTCCCATGTCATGTTTAGTTGATACAAGATGAATCCCCAAATTATGAATTTAGCCATAAAATTCTATTATTTCCTAATATTTAAGATATTCTCATGTATAAGTTTATGATTTGCACATGTTTGATAAATTCCCATGTTTAGGTCTTTGAACCATAATCATTCCATACAGTATTTCAAGCATGATATAGTATATACTCATTCAGTGCTGGTGGGTTATGATCACCCGATACCAATTTGTTTTACATAAACTCTGCTTTTCAAGCACCTAGATAGTTAATCCATGACTCTTATCAGTATACTTACATGTTTATGATCATGATAAGCACTATCAGTTATGTAGTAATGTTTAGTCTAGTTTAGTCTATTCCAATGTCTGTGCTAGTTCAGTTGGGAGTAGGATTTAGCAAAGAGAGAACAAAGGGACGACACCTGACAGTAGAGGGTGTAACCCTTAGTAGCAATGTGTAACCCTTAGTAACAATCCCTTAGTTATAGAACTACGTATCCAGTGTAGGTTAGAGATGTCTACATACCAATTGAGGGTTGACTAAGTGTCTATCTTCCAGTTGACGGTGACATATATCTCATTTGAGCACCTGCCAGTTGAGGGTGACACTTTAGTCCTTCAGGAAACTAGTTTAGTGGTTTTACACAGCCAGTGTTAGTATCCATGGAATGGTACTAACACCTTTCCAACTGGGGTTACAGGTTGGACCTCGATTAGCTTAGATGGGACATGTAATTTAGATGATACCTCTCACAGTCTCAGTACAGTATTCAGTGTAGTTCAGTTCAGGTTTGCTTGAGAAAGTGTACAGACTTTTAGTTTTTCAGTTATACAGTTTACAATGTTTCATATTTCACACTTATTTCAGATTATAGATTTATGCTCGGTATTCCATTCTCAGATATCACAGGTTTAATGCCTTCATATTTAGTTATCTCATGATATTCAATTAGTCCTTATTAAATATGCACAATACCCCATGTATATCAGACTAACCTTATCTCATAAACTAGTATATTTAAAGGACTAATCGCATATTCTTCTTTGCACAATGATGTCTTTTATCATAGGTTTGGATACACAGTTTCCTGACCATATTTAGAAAACTCAGTATAATCTATCAGCCGTAGTGGTGAGTCCTTGTTCATCGAGGAAATATCATGTTTTATTCAGTTATATAAGTATTTCACTTTATTTAGTCTGTCCGAATTAGTTGGGGGTCTATCCCATAACTCCTCAGGCAGTTTAGTGGCTTTAATATGTTTGGACAAGACATTTCGATAGGCAGTTAGTTACTCTAAGTTTCTATTAGATATTCAGATATTCAGTATTTTGTATTTTAGTATTCAAATTTGTATTTACCTTCTCAGTTTATCTTCCGCACATATGCTATGTTAATATTTCATTCAGTGCTCACAACAAGTACTAGTTCATGGGTTAGCCAGTGGTCACTTATGATCGTAAGTACCATTGTCTTGACTAGGGGTAGCCTTGGGTTGTGACACTTAGCTTCATCCTCATCATAACTTTTGACACCTTAACAGGAAACTATATTGACCGATTTTAAAGATGCTCCCATGATTTTTTTAGTGAGGAGATCTAGTTAGGTCATCACCTTGGTTATATTTTCATCCCTTTCTTCATTTTTGTTTGTTGTTTGTTGCTATAAGATGCAGCAGGAGACCCTTTGTCTACTTTAGAGTCTCGATTGTGCCACCCTTTATTTTGTTTTGTAATATGGTTGAGAAAAGTCAAAGCAACCCCATAGGATAACTTGACAAGATAACCTATGTATACATTATCAACAATAGTTTTATTCAATTGGTCTAATGCTTGATAAAATATTCGAAGAAGAATCTTCTTTGACCTTTCATGTTTGGGTATTGAATGATTTTGTCATTGAACCTTTTCCATACTTCATATATCGGCTAACTACTAAGTTGATAAAAAAATAAGATTTCCACACTAATGTGAGATTGAACATTTGATAAATAAATCATGTTGATAGGAACCTTAGGGTTATGTTCTCCTAGGTAAAATTTAAGCATGGGTAATCAGAAGTTAAGCCATGTTTTTAGCTAAGGGTTTTGGGTAGGCTAGATTTAGGGTCTTAGTGTTAACCTTTTGTTAAACACTAAATTTCACTCATGGATTCTTTTGAAAACATCATGAGCGTGACAAGTTTACCAATCAATTACCTCAAAGTAGCATCCTTGTTTCTAAGATGATGCTTTCAAAAATAGCTACTTCAAATTACACTCTTAGTTCTAAGATAATGTTTGAAAGAAGCTAATTCAAGTTGTTGTTCACAATTACTATTCATCCACATCCCTCTTTCAAGGATGATAGAGAATCTAAGACAATTGGGATTTTCACCCATAATTCTAAATTCAAACATAGAGTAAGAGAAAAACCCAACATCATTAACTAATTATTTACAATAACAATTATCACCAACAAAATATTAATCACCTAATCAAACACAACCCCAAGACATTAATTTAGCTTCTCCTGAAACTAAAGATAAGAAATACACCCAAATTGGAAAGCAATTCATTTATCATAAGCCAAATAAGTGTAAACCCAAACTTTAATTTCAATTTACAAACAAATTTCTCTTGGAATAAAATTAGCAATTGTTATCTCACTTAAAAGTAATATGTTTTTTCTTTTAAAACTAAAATTTGATGATGAACATGTTGATGGTATTCATATTTGTGTAATTCCACTTTTCCCCTAAAATTTGCCCTACCTATCGCGCCTGCACACCCTTAGCTATGGTCGAAATTCCATGATTGCATGGCATCTTAGTGTGATCACCACATTTTAAATTTTTGACTAATTGTGATCGTGAACCTCAGGTTGTGATCGTAGCAGCTGAGGTCACTTCAGGAGTTTATCCTTATCCTTTGTCAATATTTTGACCATTTCCAACCCTTTCTAGCTTTGTATTAACTCTTTTTCATCATGCTTACCTGTAGGATCACAAACACTGGAAATAAATGCATTTAAATGAAGATAGCCTCATGTATACAATTAATTCATTATAGTGTCAAAGAATTTGGATATAAATAAGTGGTGAAATTTCCACTCATCAAGGGTACAAAAAATCAAGTGGCCGACCACTTATCATGAATTGAAGAAGAGGCTATATTGAAATTAATATATGAACTTTATATTGACGATACTTTTCCAAACATATAAGTATTGGCTTCATTGCAAGACATGATCCCATGGCTTGTAGATTTCACCAATTATTTTATTAGTGATGTGGTACTTGAGGAGCTATCGTTTTACCATGGAAAGAAGTTTGTGCATGATGTAAAAAAATATTTAATAGATTAGCCATACATGTTCCACATTTTTGCAAATGGCCTAATTCATAGATGTTTCTTATATATTAAGATGATAAGTAATCTAAAGGCATGTCGTTCATCATCATTCGAGGGTCATCATTGTGGTGTGCAAACTACTCATAGGATTTTACAATGTGGGTACTATTGTCCCAAAATTAATAATGATGCACGTGATTATGAAATATATTGTGACCAATGCCATGGACAAGGATGCACATGATTATGCAGGATCTTATGACCAATGCCAAAGACAAGAGAACCTTTAATTAAGATAAGATCTACCATTGACTCTGATACATGAGATTAGCTATTTAACTTGTTTGTTATTTATTTTGTAGGTCTATTCATGAGCTCATATGGAATGAATTACATCTTGGTTAATTTTGATTATGTTTTAAAGTGGGTGGAGAAAGTTTCATTTCCAAATAATTAAGGGAAAAGTATGACAGATTTTCTAAGGAAGAACATATTTTCTAGATTTGGTATGATAAGAGCCATCACCAGTGATAGTGGTTCTCACTTTATCTATCTTATGTTGAGGGAATTTCTTAAAAATATTATGTAAAACATAGGTGTAATACACTAAAGTTTCCTAACTAAATTTTTTGTCCCCAAGAATGTCAAGTGTCAGCTTATGAATTGAGTGATGTTTATTCCATGAGGAATTTTTTGCCATGTGAGAAATTCAATAATCTTTCCATCGATAAAATTTTTGCCTAAATCTGATAACTGGGTAAAAAGTTATGACTATTTCAAGTTTCCATCGTAAAACAGTGCCTTATTAGTCAGTGGTACACCATGCCATAGAAGAAAATGGCAATTGTTAAATTCCAGTAAGGGTCTGCGATAGTGGCATATTTTTCCAAACTTCCAGGTCACAAATGAAGTGGCAACGAGATAGCTCCGCATCGCGCCATCCCTCAATTTCCCAGTTGTCAAATTCCAGTGACACAGTGTGATAGAACTGCGTAGCACCAGTGGTCCAATTTGGGACAATTTCACTGAAATTAAAAGACGCATCCAGGGTTAAAGGAGTCAATTTCCCACCCCTATTTAAGACCTTTAACATGAGATTCAGCTATTTGGAACCCAAAATATACTAGTTTATCTCAATTTTCTCTTAAGAACAAGCTAGGGTTTCAATTGGGGATTCAATTTCAAGAAAGTCTCTCTATCAATCTTCGCTAAATCAAGAACTAAGGTATGTCATGTGTTGATTCATGGGTCTCTATCACCCATGAAGCTTAAGAATCTTTTTTAAAAATCCAAGATTTGGGTATTTGTGAATGTTCATGATTCAAATTGAATTAAGATTCATGTTCATGATGTTGTGTGGTTTTGATTCATGTTTTAAATTACATATTCCAATGATTGACCCTAGTATGTGATGATTTACATAATAATCATGATAAAACCCCTTCAATTTAAAAGTTGATTGATGTATCCTTAATTATTACAAGTGTTGATTATTGTATAACCAAAGCATGCTCCCCACATATTTGATTAAATGCCTATGTGAAGGGAAAATTCCATACTTGTATGATATTATGAAATCCCCCTATATGTACAATTTTATGCATGTCGCATGTTTGATGAAATGCCTAAATAATTGAATTATGAATTATGATGTGGGTCATGTATTCAAGAAAGTCATGCTTTGTTAGTTTCTTTCTATCGAGTCCTGGGGGTACTTGTACCCGACAATTTAGCGGTGTGCCTAGATACAGTGTTATGTTTTCACGATATCCTTAGTCAAGCCATGATCCATAGAACTCACTCAGTTATGTGACTTAGAAAAGCTCAATAATATAGTAATCTCAGTACTATTCTGTCAGTCAACGAAACTCAGTTAATTTAGTACAGTTCAGTTCAGTAATCCATGGTTAGTGTCTATTCAGATGGGAGTAGGAATTAGCACCGAGTGAACCCAAGGATGGGAACACACACTATCAGATAAGGGTTTGATTATTAGAAGTCATCCCTCCATTCTATAACTATGTAGCCAGCATAGATTGAGACATCAACACTGTCAGATGAGTGTTGATGAGGTGGATAACCACTATCAGATAAGGGCCCCACCCTTCTCTTTTGGGGACACTGTCAGATGAGGGTCACTCACAGCTAATCCTTACTAGTGGCGTGGTATTGACACCCTTCCAATTAGGCTTATATGTTGGACCATAACTCAGCCATAATGGCGTATCAGGGGCATGTCGATTAGATAACAACTTCCCACAGTTTCAGTTATAGAATTAGGACTGTCAAATACAATCATTCAGTCTCAGTAATAGAACTCAGGTAGTTCTACAGAATTCAGAACTAGCAAATACAGTCAACACTGATATAGTACGAAACTCAGCTAGTTCCATTAGATTTAGGACTGTCAGATACAGTCACTCATGGCATCAGTTATATCAGTCATCAGAATTCAGTTATCAATCAAGTTAGTTATCTGTAAACTCATGTTATCACGATGTTAGATATAGTTACTAAATATTCATATATGTATTCTCACATTCATATTAGTCAGTTAGCCAGTATTGTTCATGCATATGAACCCCATGTATTCAGCCTACCTTCTATGCATAACAGTATATTCAAAGTACTGACGCATTTATGGTATAGTGTCTTATACCATAGGTTTAGAAGCATGAGCTCCAGGGCATCAGTAGCATTCCAGTCTCAGCAGTCACAGTTAGCAGTGAGTCCTCATCTCTAGAGGACATGATCAATTATTTATTATCTCATTAAGGAATTTCTTAGTTGGAGTTAGTTGGGGACATGTCCCATCAACTCCTCATTCAGATAGTTTAGTCAGTTAGAGGCTTTCTAGACTATCATTTTCAGAATATCATGTTATTTCAGTTTTGTTTTGGGTATTCCATACCCCATTCAGATGTTATATCTTTATCAATTATGTTACGGTCTTAAACCTTATGGCTTTTCAGTTCATGTTTCTGCAATCATACAGTATATTATGTAGTATATAGCTATAGTTATCAGTCATGGGTTAGCTTGTGGTCCTTCAAAGTCATGAGCACTGTGTAGCATTCCAAGTACTAGATCCGGGGCATTAAAAACTTAGTATCAGAGCCTAAGGTTCAATAGAGTCCTAGGAAGTCTAAAATCCGCATCTTGTAAAGTCTTGTGTATGGATGTGTTGTGCACCACATTTATGTGCAAGAGGCTATAAGATGTTTTAGGAATATTTTCCCTTATTTCAGTATTCATATCATGTCAGTGAGCATAATATCAATTCAATCTCTCAGTCTAATCCATTTCTCCCTTTTTTCTACAGAACATGCCTCCTAAAAGAAAAAATGTGAATCAGTCATCCCCTCAGCCTGAAGAACCTTTCGGCAAACATATTTCTCATGCAGAGTTTAGAGCTACATTCACTACTTTTGCTTTGTCAGTTGCTGCTCAAAATGAATGACCATCCTTCGTTCTAGTCAACCCAGTGGCTAATTCAGCTGCAGCCAAGATTCAAGACTTCACCCGAATGAATCCTCCATCCTTTCTTGAGTATAAGTCAGATGAGGACCCTCAGGAATTCATGGATCAAGTTCTGAAGGTTACAAACATTATGGGGGAGTGAGCTATTGAAAGTGCAGAGCTAGCTACATATCAGTTGCAGGATGTTGCTCACACTTGATACAAATAGTGGATGTCAGAAAGGTCAGTTGATGCAGGGCCTATAAAGTGGAAGGAGTTTGTCACCATATTCTTAGAGAGGCTCTTTGCCCTAGAGATGAGAGAAGCCAAGGTGTTAGAATTTATCAACCTCAGGCAGGGCAACATGATGGTGAAAGAGTATTATATTAAGTTTACTCAATTGGCCAGATAAGCCCCTCATGTGGTTGCAGACAGCAGGGCCAAGATGAGTAAGTTTGTTTCTGGGGTGAATAATAGCGTGGTTAATGAGTGTAGGTCTATGATATTGAATAGTGACCTGACTTTAGCCAGGCTTATGAATCATGCTCAACAGATAAAAGATCAAAAAATTAAGATAAGGAAAAAGCAGAATAAGAGAGCAAAGAAAGATAGTTTCAACTTTGCTCAGTCTAAATCAGAAGGAGGAAATCGATCTTAGTTTTGTCCTAAGCCGTCAGTTTTAGCTCCTTCATCAGCTAGTGCTCTAGCTGCTAAGTTCATGGATGGTAATAAAGATAGGGTGCTAGGCTCTAAGTATCAGGAGAGTGTCAGCAATGCCCGAACTAATCCCCTTTGTTTGACTTATGGTAAGAACCTCAAGGGTGCTTACAGAGCTGGTAGCAATGTCTGTCTTGGATGTGGCATACTAGGGCACATAGTCAGATATTTTCCCAGTCAGGTTATCAGGTTTAGAAGAACTGTTTCTCAGCTCAGTCCAGTCACCCAACTCAGCAGGGTGCCACATGCAGTGCTACTAGTGGGTAATGACTAAATATACTCTATGCTCTCCAGTCCCGGCAAGATCAAGAAAATTCTCCTGATATGGTTACTGGTATGTTACAGATCTTTTATGTGCATCTTTATGCTTTGATATATCTAGGAGATTCTTTGTCTTTTATTACTCCTTACATAGAAGTTTTTTTTGAAGTCAGTCCAGAAATTCCAGCAGAGCCCTTCTCAGTCTCTACCTCAGTGGGTAAAACCATCATAGCCCGATGGGTATACAGGAACTTCCCGATTATGATATTTCAGAAAGTCACTTCAGTAGACTTAGTCAAATTAGAGATGACTGATTTTGATGTTATTCTCTATATGGATTGGCTTCATTCCTGCTCTACCACAGTCGACTGCAGAAACTAAAGAAACAAAATTGTCCAATTTTAGTTTCTGAAAGAACCCGTCCTAGAGTGGAAGGGTAGTGTATCCGCTTTTAGAGGTTAGCTTGTTTCCTACCTTCGAGCATGGAAAATGTTATTTAAAGGAAGTTTCTATCATCTTGTTCGAGTTAAAGACACTAGTTTTGAATCTCCCAGTCTTTATTCAGTCCCAGTCATGAATGAATATTCAGATGTCTTTCCCGAAGATCTTCTAGGAATTTCTCCCCAAAGGTAAATAGACTTTGACATTGATCTTCTTCCAGATACTCAACTTATATCTATTCTACCATACAAAATGGCACTAACAGAACTCAGAAAACTAAAAGAACAGTTGAAGAATCTCTTAAATAAGGGATTCATTAGACCTAGTGTGTCCCCGTGGGTGCATTAGTCTTATTCGTGCAAAAGAAATACGGTTCTCTCATAATATGTATAGATTACCGTTAACTCAATAAAGTCACGGTTAAGAACAAGTATCCACTTCCCAGAATCAATGACTTGTTTGACCGACTTCAGGGTGCAATTTATTTTTCTAAGATGTACCTCATATCTGGCTATCATCATCTCAGAGTCAGAGAATGTGATATTCCAAAAACAACCTTCCATACTCAATATGGTCACTTCAAATTCCTAGTCGTGTCCTTTGGTCTTACCAATGCCCCAACAACTTTCATGAACTTGATGAACCGAATGATCAAGCAGAACTTGGACATGTTCATCATAGTCTTTATAGATAATATTCTAGTATATTCCCACAATGAACGTGATCATGCAGACCATCTTAGAATCGTACTTCAGACTCTCAGAGATCATCATCTATTCGCCAAATTCAGCAAGTGTGAATTTTGGCTAAGGTCGGTAGCATTCCATGGCCATATCGTTTCAGGTGATGGCATTAGAGTAGATCCCCAAAAGACCAAAGTAGTAAGAAACTTGCCCAGACCTGTCTCTCCATCAGATATCAGAAGTTTCTTGGGTTTGGATGGCTATTACGGGCGGTTTGTTGAGGGATTTTATTTTATTGCATCCCCTATATCCAGATTGACATAGAAAAAAGTCAAGTTTCATTGGTCAGATCATTGCGATAAGAGTTTTCAGGAGTTGAAGACTCGACTCACTTCAGCTTCAGTCCTAGTTCTTCTTGATGGTTCAGATGGTTTCGTAGTGTATTCTGATGCATCCAGAGTAGGTTTAGGTTGTGTGCTCATGTAGCATGGTAAGGTCATAGCCTACACTTCCAGAAGCTTAAACCCCATAAGAAGAATTATCCTAATCATGATCTTGATTTAGCAGCTGTAGTATTTACCTCAAAAATTTGGAAGTATTATCTATACGGAGTTTATGTAGATGTGTTCACAGATCATAAGATCCTTCAATATGTATTTTCTCAAAAAGATCTCAATCTTCATCAGAGAAGGTGGTTAAAGCTCTTGAAAGATTATGACATGAGTGTCCTTTATCATTCAGGCAAGGCCAATGTAGTGGACAATGCTCTTAGTAGACTATCTAAGGGTAGTGTTGATCATGTTGAGGATGGTAAAAATAAGTTAGCTCAGGAAGTCCATCAGCTTACCAGACTTGGCGTTCACTTAGTCGAGACAGAGGAGGGTGATATATGGGTTCAGAGTAGTTCAAAATCATCTCTAGTTTCTGAGGTGAAAGAAAACCAAGATAAAGATCTCAGTTTAGTCAATTTGAAAAAGTCAGTTAAAGATCAGAAAGTGGAGGTTTTCTCCCAAGGGGGAAATGGTGTTCTGCATTGTCAGGGTCATCTGTGTGTTCCAGCTGTAGATGAATTAAGGAAACGAATTCTTGTAGAAGCACATGGTGTGCACTACTCTATTCATCCAGGGGCTGCAAAGATGTACTGCGACTTGCGGGAGATCTATTGGTGGAGTGGGAAGAAGAGGGATTTCGCAGAGTTTGTGGCTAAGTGCTCTACATATTAGCGGGTTAAGATAGAGCATCAAAAGCCTAGTGGACCTATGCAGGAGTTCATTATTTCTACTTAGAAGTGGGAAGAAGTGAACATGGACTTCGTGATGGGTTTGCCTTGAATTCGTTGTCAGCATCATTCAGTCTGGGTCATTGTAGAAAGGATGACTAAGTCATCTCATTTCCTCCCAGTTCATACCTTTTATTTAGCTGAGGATTACACCAAACTCTACATCAGAGATTTGGTCAGATTGCATGGTATTCCGTTATCTATTATATCAGACAGAGGTACCCAGTTCACCTTTCATTTATTAAAAGCGTTCCAAAGGGGTCTTGGTACCAAAATTATTCTCAGTACATCCTTTCATCCACATATAGATGGTCATGTAGAAAAGACTATTCACACCCTAGAAAATATGCTAAGGGCATTTCCAATTGATTTCAAGGGTAGTTGGGATGACCACTTGTCTTTGATTGAGTTTGCATACAACAATAGCTATCATTCAAGTATTCGTATGGATCCATTCGAAGCTCTATATGGTAGGAGGTGAAGATCTCCAATATTTTGGTTCGAATTTAGTGAGGCATCAGTTGTAGGGCCTGACTTAGTATTCGATGCCTTAGAGAAAGTCTAGTTGATCAGAGAAAGACTCCAAGCTGCTCAGAGCCAATAAAAGTCTTATGCAGATATGAGTAGAAAGGATCTTGAGTTTGAGATTGGTGATTATATCTATCTAAACATCTCTCCCATGAAGGGAGTTAAAAGGTTCGGCAAGAAGGGAAATATAAGTCCTCGATATGTCGGTCCCTTTAAAATTCTCATTCTCTTCAGCAAGGTAGATTATGAGCTCGAATTGCCTTTAGATCTAGCCTCAGTTCATCCAGTCTTCCATATCTCTTTGTTCAAGAAGTGCATAGGTGACCTAGAGGTTGTAGTTCCTATTCAAAGCATAGATATTCAGAACAACCTCTCTTATGAAGAGATTTCAGTAAAAATTCTAGACTATCAGACTCGTAGATTGAGGAACAAAGAAGTCCCTCTAGTCAAAGTTCTTTGGCAGAATCAGTCTATTGAGGGATCTACTTGGGAGGCAAAAGTAGACATGCGTACCAAGTATCCTTACCTCTTCTCCGCTAACTCAGATCTAGATCAAGTTAACAGTTCTCCTTAAGATTTTCAGTTTTTATGTCCAGATTTCAGTTACAACTTGATATTAGCCTTATGCTCAGGATTCCATTTTAAAACTGGGTACTAAGTGCCATTTCATATTCAATTATATGTTCATGCATCAGATTAGTCATGTATTCACGTATCAGACATGCATTCTCTTTGTGAGAAGACTCAGTTATTAAAAATCTCAAACATGTAATTAGTTTTGTCATGTATTCACACATTATATATGTGTGATCATATTATTAGTAATCTTAGTCATGCATTCATGTATCAGCTCAGTCATGAAATCATGCATCAGATATGCATGCTTAGTATGAATCTCTAAAATGTCAGTTATGTCAATCATGTTTCATTATTCATGTTCAGTGTGTACTTCGGCTTATCATTTCTCCTCTCTCAATCAGTCTCATTCGAGGACGAATGTTCCCAAGGGGGAGATATTGTAATACCCCAAAGTTTTCTAACTAATTTTTTTGTCCCCATGAATGCTTAGTGTTTGCTTCTAAATTGAATAATGTTTATTCCATTAGGAATTTTCAAGATTTTTACTTTTTTTTTTCATGTGGGAAATTTAATAATCTTTCCATCGATATAAAACTCGCCTAAATCTAATAAACGGGTAAGCATTTATGACTATTTCAAGTTCCCATCATAAAACAACGCCATATTAGTAAGTGGCGCACTGCGCCACAGGAGAAAATGGCAATTTTTCAATTCTAGTAGGGGTCCGTGATAGTGGCGCATTCCGCCCAACTTACAGCTCGTAAATGAAATGGCAACGCGATGTCTCTACATCGAGCTATTCCTCAATTTCCCAGTTGTCAAATTCCAGTGACACAGCACTATAGCTACGCATCGCGCCAGGGGTTCAATTCGGAAAAATGTCACTGAAATTAAAAGATGCTTCCAGGGTTAAAAGGGTCAATTTCCCACCCCTAGTTAATCCCTTTAAATGAGATTCAGATATTTGGAAGCTAAAATATACTAGTTTGTCTAATTTTTTCTCAAGAACAAGCTAGGGTTTCAATTGGGGATTCAGTTTCTAGAAAGTCTGTCCATCAATCTTTGCTAACTCAAGAACTAAGGTATGTCACGTGTTAATTCATGGTTCTCTCTCACCCATAAAGCTCAAGAATCTCTTTTCAAAATCCAAGATTTGGGTATTTGTGAATGTTTATCATTCAAATTGAATTGAAATTCATGTTCAAGATGTTGTATTGTTTTAATTCATGTTTTAATTACATATTCCAGTGATTGACCCTAGTATGTGATGATTTGCATAATAATCATGATAAACCCCCATCAATTTACAAGTTTATTGATGTATCCTTAATTATTACATCTGTTGATGATTGTATAACCAAAGCATGCTCCCCACATGTTTGATTAAATGCCTATGTGAAGGAAAAATACCATACTAGTATGATATTATGAAATCCCCCTTTATGTACAAGTTTATTCATGTCACATGTTTGATGAAATGCCTCAATAATTGAATTATGAATTGTGATGTGGGCTATGTATTCAAGAAAGTCATGCTTTATCAATTTTTTTCCATCGAGTCCTGGGGGTACTTGTACCTGACAATTTAGTTGTGTGCCTAGAGCCAGTGTTATGTTTTCAATATATCCTTAGTCAAGCCATGATCCATAGAACTCAGTCTGTCATGTGACTCAAGAAAGCTCAGTAATACAGTAATCTTAGTACTATTCCATTAGTCAATGAAACTCATTTAATTCAGTCCAGTTCAGTTCAGTAATCCATAATCAGTGTCTATTCAGATAAGAGTAGGAATTAGCACCGAGTAATCCCAAGGATGGGAACACACACTTTTAGATGAGGGTGTGATTCTTAGAAGTCATCGTTTCATTCCAGAACTATGTAGCCAGCATAGGTTGAGACATTAACACTGTCAGATGAAGGTTGATGAGGTGGATAAGCACTATAAGATAAGGGCCCCACCGTTCTCTTTTAGGAACACTGTCCGATGACGGTCACTAACAGCTTGTTCTTACCAGTGGTGCGATATTGACACCCTTCAAATTAATATTACAAATTTGACCCCAACTCAACCATAATGGAATATTAGGGGCATGTCAGTTAGATAACCACTTCCCACAGTTTTAGTTACAGAATCAGGAATGTCAGATACAGTTATTCAGTCTCAGTAATAGAACTCAGATAGTCCTACAGAATTCAGGACTTCCAAATACAGTCAACTCAGATACAGTACGGAACTTAGCTAGTTCTATCAGATTCAGGACTGTCAGATACATTCACTCATGTCATCAGTTTTATCAGTCATCAAAATTCAATTATCACTCATATTAGTTATCAGTAAACTCATGTTATCACGATCTTAGATGTAGTTACTACGTATTCATGCATGTATTCTCACATTCATATTAGTCAGTTACCCAGTATTGTTCATATATATGAACCCTATGCATTCTGCCTACCTTCCATGCATACCAGTATATTTAAAGTACTGACACATTTGCGCTATGGTGTCTTATACCATAGGTTCAGAAGCATGAGCTCCATAGCATTAATAGTATTCCAGTCTTAGCAGTCAGAGCTAGCAGTGAGTCCTCATCTCTTAAGGACATAATCATTTATTTATCATCTCATTAAGTAATTTATTAGTTGGATTTATTTTTGGACATGTCCCATCAACTCCTCATTCAGACAGTTCAGTTAGTTAGAGGCTTTTCAGACTATCATGTTATTTCAGTTTTGTTTTGGGTATTTCATACCCCATTCAGATCTTATATATTTATCAGTTAAGTTATAGTCTTGAACCTTATGACCTTTCAGTTTATATTTCCGCAATTATACAATATATTATGCAGTATACAGGTACAAATATCAGTCATGGGTTTGCCTATGGTCCTTCGGGGTCATGAGTACCATGTAGCATTCCAGGTATTATATCCAGGGTGTTACGAACTTGTGGTAACACCTTACCATCCACAATCAAGTGGGCAAGTTAAAGTCTCTAATACGGAGATCAAGTTTATTCCAACAAAGACTGTAAATGGCAATATGATTGACTAGACTTAAGAGTTAGATGATCCATTATATTCCTACTGTATAACATTTTATGGTATTTTTGTTTCTCTATATCATCTTGTATTTAGCAAATCATCCCATTTTTCTATTGAACTTGAGTATAAGGCTTTATAGGAATTATAGAGTTTAAATCGGGGATTGAGCGATGAAACAAAGTTGAGACTCGAGTAGTTGGATAAGCTAGATGAATTCCATCTTACAAAATATGAAAGTTCATTTTTGTACGAAGACAATAAGAAGGCGTACCATGCCTGGATGATAGAGTTGAGAAATTTCAATTATTGGTGTTATTGTTCTATTGTTCGACTCTAAGATTTACTTGTTTCTTAGAAAGTTTAGGTAACAATAGTATGGACCATAACTAGAAGTAACAATGTTTTTTTATGGTGCAATTGATCTTGAAAACAAAAAGGGCTTGAAGTGTAAAGTGAATGGGTAAGGGTGAAACATTGCCTTAGTGATGTTGAAGAGGTCAACCTGAAATGTGATATGGTTCTTGATGATGTATAAGTAATAAATAACCCCCAACTCATGCTAAGACATTAAATTTGGCATGATCCGAGAGGCAATCCATGAGTAAATTTAGTGAACACTGAGTATCCAAATTAAACACGCCATACTATATTTTTAATTCAAATGCTGCTTAGGAGGAAACTTAAATATTTCTTTGGTTTTACCTTTACTTTTAGTATGTGATTTAAGGTAATGTTTGTTAAATTGCGTAGGTAATTATGGACTCAAAAGGAAACTAGAAAATTTCTATTTCTTAGTCCCAATCCATCCCAGCAACTCGTATGGTGAGATCATAAGTTGTACGATGAGCTATAGCCACAGGAAAGGAGAAATCCAAATAATGATTTGAGCGATATACCCCCATGTGACTCTAAAATTTAGTTGTAGTGACCCATTAGGTATTATGATTACTCATCACCTTACGTCTTATGGACTGAAGAGGATAACCTATGCAAGTTGTTTAACTTGTGCACTACAAATAGAGGATACGACCCATAGCTAGTGGTAATGAGTTGTAGGTTTGGGTGTTACCACTGTGTCAAAAATCATTCCTTACTTTAAATGGTTGATGAGTCTACAATTTGTGACTCATTTGGCCTAAAAATTATAAGAAATCAAGTCCTCAATTCCAATTTGAGTTAGTCTTAAAGGAAATTGACCATATGAGTGGAGGGACAAAATAAAAAATATATGTAGTGTCGATCATGTCTTCAATCATTAGATACTAATTGTTAAAGGAAGATTGATGGTTAGGAATGATATATACCGAAACACACAACTTGGTTAACGAAATGGGAAGATATCTTAATGCATACGAATAAACAACTCACATCCCCGCTCAACTATTTGGTTGTGAGTTTAATTTAAATAGATGACCTAGAGGGTGACTATCCCCGGGTAATAATATCGACATTATAAATAAATAATCACAAAAAATACCAACACCAGCTAGAAATCATAGTTATGGATTTATGTGAAATAAATCCTTCAACATTGGAACTCTCAAATATTGTTTACAATTCAAACTTCATATCCTTGATATAATTTTTGCTACTGACTTATAATTACAAAGCTTATACTCTTGTTACAAAATTGCACTTATTGATCACCAAATCATTGTAGGTTCGATATTGAGCTCGTAGGAGTCACTTTACTACTTGGTTGAGCATCTACACTTGCATGTGATCATTGGACCAACATAGAGATAGAACTACTTTGATGGATAACTTAAAAAAGAAGATCACTTGGGGGATGTTGGAAGGGAAAATGCATTTTACATGCCAACTTTGAAGGGTAATAGAGTATCCCACCTCATAAGTATTATGCTCACTTACTCCAAATGAAGGGACTATTAGGAGGTCAAAATCATAAATATGCAAACATCCACTTGAAAATATTTATAGATATCTACAACCCATTCAATATTGCTCAAATCTCACAACAGTCTATCTGATTGAGGTTATTCCTATTCTAATTAATGGCTGATATGGTGTTATAGGTACTAGAATTACTCAATGGCTCTATAATATTATCGGTTGAATTAATGAAAACCTTTCTAGATTGGTTTTTTCTTCCATCTCGTACACTTCAATTGAGGGATTAGAATCACAAACTTTTGCAAAGTGAGTGGTGACCCTTTGCATGAAGCATGGCTACAGTTCAAGAAGTAGTTTTTATAATATATAAACCATAAAGTGGTAGATTAAATTCTTTTATAAGTCTTGGATAAGTTTAACAAGACTATGGTAGATAAAGTAGATGGAGGGTCATTGATCAATCAAACTTTTGGAGATACCTCAGGGTTATTAGAAAGTGACAAATCAAATTGGAGCATGGCACATATGAGAAATTGAAGTGGATGTGCGGGGTCCCTTCATGTCTTTTTGGATCCAAGAATAAAGGAAGAAGGATAAGGATAATGGTGAAAACATGGAAAATAATGATACAAATGGATCCCCTCACAAAAGATGTCATGGTTTAACTTTAAAAGTTGTTAAGGCCATAGATTTAAAGGGAACTAAAACATATGATGATGACGATGCAAGCCACTCGATGAAGAAATTTTTTTCTTTTCAAATTAAACGTGAGGTTCTCGACCTACCTACCAAAGAAAAGGTTAGAATCAAGGTTGGAAGGAAAGGACATGATTAGAAAGACCATAATTAGAGGACCATGATTGTGATAGAGATTGGAGAGAGAAGGAAATAGATATGGATCTCTATGTGAGAGATAAAAAATTCTACCATAATATATATATCCCTCCTTACAGCAAGAAAAAAAGGTAAGGAGACTACCACCATGGACCCAAAAAGTTATTAGAAAGAAGATGCGATTGCTTTTATTTGTATAGGTGTCAAAGAGAGTGACAAGATATTAAGAAAGATAAAGAGTGACTTTTTGAAAATAATCAAGTAGCCTCCTTGCATTCGATCTTTTTTAAGAAACATGAAGCATAATTTGTCCAAATCTCAACTCTTCTAAACACAAGTCAAAGGGTGGTTTACCTAGTGACATTGTGGAAAACCAAAAAATGATTCCCATATAATGGAAATTATTACTAGGAAAGGTAGGACTCTTGATAATGATGTTATGAGTCTTAAATAAATCATCAATGAGAGAGGGGTGAGGAGAAATCAAGTGCAAAATGAAAAAGGTTTGATAAGTTGAATGATGAAGTTCCTATTCTAAATGAGCCAAATGTTGAGAACCCCAAAGAAGTAGAAAAGAGCGTTGGATGTGAAGAGAGACCACAAGTGGTTGATCATTATGTCTCAAAACAAGATAAAAACTTTGTTATCCAAGAGCTACAAATCATGATACCTCCACCATTCCTACAAAGTCTAAAAAAAAGTAGAAGAATATAAAGGTTATGAAGTTCCTCTATAAATTTAGCAACTTATCAATAAATATTTCTATTGTTGAAGCTTTACTTAAAATGGTTGGATATGCTATGTTCACGAAAGCCTTGGTGACAAAGATAAAAACATGGACTTTTGAGATGCTGGAGATCTCACATATTTGTAGTGCTATTATGTCGAGGAATATGGTTGTCAAGAAAAAAGATCCCTGTGCATTCAATATGCCTTGCACCATTAGGGTGTATTAATTTGGCAAAGTGTTGTAAGACTTTGGGGCCAAGTATAAAATTGATGCCTCTAGATATATTCAAGAAGTTGGTATTAGGTTCTCCAAAGTCCACAACTATGAGAATCTTAATATTAGATTGGTCTATTAAGCGATCGATGGAAATTCTTTATGATGATCCTGTTTTGATCAACAAATTTATATTTCTCAATGACTTTTTGATCCGAGATGTTGAGATGAATATGAAGTTATAATCATTCATGGTAGGACTTTTTTTGATATTGAAAGGGCACTAGTTTATATGGAATATGAAAAATAATATTTTGGATGAATAATGAAGAGGTGTCATTTTATATTCCTAAGTCTATGAAGAAATGAAAGGACTTGCAAGTGAATGATTGATGATGAGTAGATGATGCTATGAAGTAGATTTCATTAGTAAGCCTCTAGCAGGAGTGTTGTGGAATTATATAAGTGGATATATTGAAGAATATGATGAGGTTGTGGCTTCTCTGATGCGTCTTGGTTCCTACACTAAGAATCTATGGAAATTAGATCTTGATTTAAAAATTGAGAGAGTCCTCTTGCTAAGACTTTAATTTAGAACCCACCATAACTTGAGCTTAATCCATTACCCCTTCATTATTCCTTTTTAGTGGAAGTCAACACCTTACCCATTATTATTGTGGGAGAATTATTGCCATGTCAAGTAGAAGCATTGATGTTGGTTGTGAGAAAATATATTCAGGCCATTAGGTGGACTATTGAAGATATCATTGGGATTGCTCTTGATATTTATAATTCAAAATTAAGTTGGGGATTTATTATGTACTGTGTGTTGAACATCAATGGAGCTTAAATTCTCCATTACAAGAAAATATTAAAAAAGAGATAATTATATGGTTAGGTATGGGGACATTATCCATTCCATCATATATGACATATATATGAGACTGGTTTAATATGTCCCAAAGAAAGGATGAATCATATTCCTAATCAATATAAGGAGCTTATTCCTATGAGATTGATGATGTAGTGGAGAGAGTGTACTGATTATTTGAAATTGAACTTTAAAGAGAAAAGACCACTTCCCCATGTCATTCATGGATCAGATGCTTGATCATTTAGTGGGAAGGTTTGGAATTGTTTCTTAGATGAGTACTCCAATTATAACCAAAATTTCATCCCACGTGAGGACCAAGAGAATACTACCTTCACATGTCTATATTGTACTTTCGCCTTCAAAGGTATGCCCTTTGGGTTATGTAATGCACCCGCCACTTTTCAAAGGTGCATGTTATTAATCTTTTCAGATATACCAGAGGATATTGTAGTGGTTTTCATGGATGGGTTTTCCATTGTGGCTGAAACTTTTGAACCACATCTTGAACAATTTGGCAAGGGACTTGAAATATATGATGAAACTAATCCTGTATTAAATTGGGTGAAGTGACAATTTATGAAAAAGAAGGGTATTTTATTTTGGAATAAGATTTTGTGTTAAGGTATTAAAGTTAACCAAGAAAAAGTTGATGTTATTGAAAATTTACCCCCTCAATCTTTGTGAAAGGTGTTCTAAGCTTTCTTATGCACAACAGTGTATATATGTGTTTCAATAAAGAATTCTCTAAGATCACTCATCCTATGTGTAAGCTTCTTTAAAAGAAAGAAAAATTTATGTTTGATGTTGAATGTGGGAGAGAATTTAATTGCCTTACAGAAAAACTTATGTCAGCTCCTATCATTGTGGCCCATGTTATCCACTACCTTTTAGATTGATGTGTAATGCAAGTGGCTTGGCGTTGGGTGTGGTATTAGGAAAAGGATAGGAAAAGATTTTTTATCCTGTATATTCTTCTTGAAAGCCCTTGCATGATGCATAATGAAATTATATAATTGTAGAGCAAGAGTTGATTTCCGAAGTGTATGCATTTGAGAATTTTCTTGTATATTTGTTGATCACAAAATTCATTATGCACAACAACAATGAAACCATTAGGTATTTAATGACTAAAACGTAAGACAAGCCTCGGTAGATTTGATAAATGTTTCTACATCAAGAGTTTGATTTTAAAGTGAAGGACAGAAAAGGGTATGAATACTAAGTGGCACATCATTTAACCCACCTTGAGTATAACAAAGAAGAGCGGGGTGAGTTTGATATTGATGAAATATTTCATGATAAACTTGTAATTCACTCTAAAATATCATTGAAATGTAGTATGAGGACTATGAAGTTTATGTGGTATGTGGTTTGCTTCTGGATGATTTTAACTATTATCAAAGAAGAAGATTTCTCCAAATGAAAAGGTACTAGTGGTATGAAACCTATCTCTTTACGGAGTGTGTGAATACAATGTAATGTAGGAAGAAATAAGGCCTATTATTGAGGTGTGTCATTCATCACAGATTATTGGTCATCATGGTGGTGTACATATAATTGCAAAAGTCCTCCAAAGCAGATTTTGTTGGTCAACTTTATATCATGATGTGCATAAGTTAGTGCAAGTCTGTGAGAAATGTCAAAGTAAAGGAGAGATATCAAGAAGACACAAAGTTCTTTACAACAATGTGTAGATATTGAGTTGCTAGGTGCATGGGGGTTGGACTTCATAGGACCTTTCGTGAGCTTGTATCGGAACCAATATAGCTTGGTAGCAGTTGATTATGTTTCTAAATGGGTCAAGCAAATTACATTGAAAAATAATGAAACTAAGATTATTACCTAGTTCATGAAGAAGTACATTTTCACTATATTTGGGATACCCCATGCTATCATAAGTGACGGGGGTTCTCTTTTTTATAAACAACCATTTGGCTTGTTGCTTATAATATATTGAGTAAAGAATAAGGTGGATTCACCATACCATCCTCATGCCAATGGGTATGCAGAAGTGTCCAAATGAGAGATAAAATAAACTTATCAAAAACAATAAATATGATTACAATGAATTATACTCAAAAAACATGATGATTCTTTATGGGCCTATAGGATTTTTTTCATGACTCAAGACTACCCTCTAGTTGTAACACAGTGCTTAGAACAACAAGTGATTCCAAATTAACCCATGTTATTGGCATAATGCATGACCAACTAATTAAAGCATGTATAAGATTTAAATTGATTGAGCGAAGCATAATCACGAGATAAGTTATTTCAATACGTTACTGTTAAAAGTTTACAACATTGTAATCTAAAAGAAAAGGGAACTGAAACTATAAGAAATTAATTTGACTGACTATCTATTAAGACTCTACTTAAAATAATTATTGGTAGACGATACATGACCCCCAACTATCCTAAATCAATACATATTAATAAAAACATAAAATATTGGAATTGCAAACTGATTTGAGTCCCTAAATTAAGAGAACTCAATACCTACTGGTTGGAAGCTGTGATATGCTTGACTAAGATCCGAATCTTAAGCACATGAAAAATATTGGTAAAATAATTATGCAATCAGTACTTTTGAATGTACTAAGTATGTGAGATATGCATTAGTCATGAAAAATACAAAATCATGCTTTAAAACTAAGGACATAAGCAATTTCTTGAATTATGCATTTGATTCTTGTCTATAAAACAATATTGAATTTAAAAATCCAAATTTGCCTACAATTATTCATTATGAAATAATAAAATACACATGTACTAAAATGCAATGATAATCAGGAAAATTATAGTTTAAAAGAAAGTAAAACTAAAATGAGGGTCATGAATGAGTACTGAGCTTGAAACAGTGGGAGATACTATTAACCGACATATAACCATATGAGCTAAAAAAGAAGTTTGATGTATAATTCTCATAAAAAAATGGCCCAATGTAGCTTTCTAGGGTATAAAGGTTTATTTGGCATAGTACCAATACTGAAAGAACATGGACCTATGGTGGACATAGTTTTGGTACTTAGGTATGCTGAACACTTTGTAAAGATCCTCCATGTCATTTTCTTGATTTCAAATAATTTACAATATTTTGAGCCTTGCCAAGTGGCTACATGTCATTTATAACTTACTTGAACTGCTAGTTAAATTATCGAACTATTCTTTTGGATTTTAGGCTTAATTCCCAATTTTGGAGCTTTCCTTATTAAGGTATTGGTCTCGAACCAAAAATCCATGTAAATGTCCTTATAGAGAAATTTCAACAACATCATCATCTTAAAAATATTTATTTTAGGTTTGGGGACCCTTGGTTCATGTCTCGAGGCATTTCGATTCATTTTGTGCTATTGTGTAGAATTTAGTTAAAATCAAACTAGATGTGGGACCCATTTTGATTGAAAAGATCTTTGATGAAATTTTTGATGGTCTTGTTGAGTCTTGAATGTTGAATTTTGTATGCTATCATAGTTTATTTGTGCATACGAGGTTCTAAATAATTCCCGAGCACCTGGTCGAAGTCCATTTGGTCTTAGCAAAAATTTGGTGTCCTGATTTCTCCCTCATTTCTTTGGGGTGTTTCCTCCATTTTTGAGATCCTGTAACATTGGAAGGTTTGGGAATTCATCCTTTGAAGCTAAGGTAAACTAGTTTAAAACTCCTTGGTCATTTTTCATTATTTTTCCTTCAAATTCTATCTTTTTTCATTGTAAATTCCCAGAATTTGTCTTGAATTTCTCAAATTTAAGAATTTATTTGGACGCTGATTTGTACTCTATTTGTGCTCATGTTTTGGCACATATTCCTTGTTTTCCTAGTGACATCGTGAATTAATCATTTTTTGGAATTTTATTTCAGGACCCACGAGCCCATTTTAACTCGATATTGGACCTGGAGTATAGTATTGCAATATGACTTTTGTTTTTATCATTTTGAAGTGTAAATTATAACTTTTATAGCATGATGAATTTTCAAGATTGCAAAGCAAAGACAGGCGATTTGTGGATGAGTCAAGAATTACAGTTTAACATCAATGTTGGCTTCAGTCTTCTTTTCTCTATGAGATCTTATATAGTATAGATTTCATGATAGGTGGGGATTATAGGATGGGTTGCTGACTAGTATACCATAACTTAGACTATTTAAGAAATTTGGGATAGAATGATGACCCAAACCTTAACATAGGATATTTTTTATGACCAAAGAATCCTACTATCCTTGATTACAAGCTTATGAATCATGTTTTGATGTTAAGGATCCCTTTGGTTTAATATTTCCCATTAGATTTAGTGAATCTAAAAATATTTCCTCAATTAGATCCTTTAGTGACTTTACGCCCTCATTTATCGTAGTTTTGGAGTTATGAGACTTTTTTATGTTAATTATATTCTGTTTGGCTGAGGTCGTGGTTACATTACCAGTTGGACTCCAAGTTAGTATTATATCCTTATAAAGGACATGATTCTAGTTTATAGATGTTTAGTCGCTTATGATTGTATTGTTTGGATATTGGATGACATGCATACTTTTAGGCCCATTTACGCTCACTTAGTGGTATGATTCCAATCAAAATCTTGATTTTATTATTGTTTTCTAGAAAGGGCCACTGTTGATTTTAAAATAGTTTTCTTCTATAACGGGAGTCATACCTGTTTATTTAAATGAATTATGATCATTTAGAACTAAATATATTATTTTGAAACTTATTTTGAGATTGTTTAGTTTATTTTTAATCAACTCTCATACAAATACTATTTACTTCAACTTAGAGAGATTTCATCCCTTTCTATACAATTATGCAAATTCAGTCTCGAGATTGATCTCGAACAATGAGTTTACAGATTTAGACTTTTTAGTCATGGTTTATGTTTGTACACTATATACGCATATATATATACATACATACATACATGTAATATATATATATTGATTATGATAAAAATTGAAAGTCCTGCTTCACGATTCGGCCATGTATAGGGATATTCTGAGACCCCTATGGGCCTCTTTGATAAATCTTCTAATTGATGAATTGCTAGAACCTTTTAATCTTAAATTATCATGTTTTTTCATTGATTTGGTGTTAATATCATGTACAATGCTCATTTGAGCATGTAAAGATTCCAAATGAAGATGAGAAAGCCATTCAAGTCAATGGGAGGTAAAATATAGAATAAAAAGATTCATAATGTTCATATGGACAAGTTGAGAGACCACAGGCACTAAAGAGTGGACAAAATGTCAAAAAACAATGTCATCTGTACCCATGGTGCGCCCCATCTATGCCTAGGGTGTGCCCTACATTCTGTCTATCTGTTATGGATCTGCTCTCCATTTGCTTAGCATGTGTTCAAGCAGATCACGAGTGTGATTACATTATTGTAATATTTGGAAATCATGAATTTGGTGCTAAATTAGGGGTTTTCAGTTGGTTTCCAAATTATTGAAAATTATTGTACTACTCTTGAGTTAAGAAAACATTAAAGTGACTCTCAAGTGAAGAATTAAGGCTTTCTGTTGATGATTTATATAAATTAAAGCTTGGATTTATCATTTTCTTTATTGTTTATGGATTAATTTGATGGAAATTTTGGTATATCTCTACTTTCTCTCTCTATGAGTAACTAATTCATCTTCTTGGGTTTAGGCTTGAATAGATTCTGATTAGTGCACGATTTTTGTTTATTTGTCCTCCTAATTAGCTATTTTATATGCATTTTGCATTCATTTGATGTTTTAACTAATAATTGGGGGTTGCAAACCCCTATTACCTTAGAACCATATCATCCTGGATAAAGAGTATATGGGAGAGGAATGAGTGTGAACAATAACTTGAATTAGTTAATTTAATAGCATCTCTTAGACATAAGTACATTAATTGAGTCCATAGGTGGTAAAATTGTTACATTTATGAGGTGTTCTAAAGAACCCAGTTGTTATATTTGGTGTTTTATTGAAAATTTACATGAATACCTCTAGATCTAGCCTATCCATGTCTTCTAGCAATATTTGGAAAAATAATAAAATACCTATGCATAAACCTACACCTTGGAAGGCAAAACCCCAAGTTCCATCAACAATTGATTATCTCTAATTATTTCTAACTTCAAAGTTGTAGTTTTAAAACAACAAAATTGTTAAATCCAAAAACATTCCAATAACCTCCTAGTTGACTTCTAAAACTCTTGAGTATTGACATCCATGTCTTCACTCCATGTGGATTCGACCGCAACCTTTGTTGAATTACTATACTGAACTTCAAGAGTGTAGTTTGAGCGTCATCAAATTTTGGAACTGTTTCTCCAAAATGAAAAATAGTTTTCATTCTTGTAGTATTTTTAGTCATTTTGTGTTACTGTAGTGTTTTATTTTACATTGTTAGTTGTTTCTGTTCTTTGTTTGGTGAGGATAACAATATACACACTACTATAAGCCAACACGATAGTAATACCTAACTTTTGATGGGAATCTCAAGGAAGAGGATAACCTCAGAGATCTGGGTCGAGCTAGTACAATTCATTTCCACCAGTTAAAAAAAATGGAGTGTTTCTTGTTACTAGCATGATGCGTTATTTACTTCAAATGAAAGGGTTGTTTTGAGGTCAATCACATTAGGACACCAATCTACACATGAAAAATTACGTTGATATACATTCTCCATTGACATAGCACACATATCTTAAGAATAAATCCATTTATATATTGACCCATTCTCACTGATAGGAGAAACAGTCTTATGGTCCCGATCTTTGCCCACGGGATCTATTACTTCATGGGTTGATCTCATGGAAGCATTACATGATAGGTACTTTCCTCCTTCTCAAATAATAAAACTAAGAGATAAAATCATTAATTTTCTCCAACTTAATGGTGAACAATTATATAAGGCTTGGAAGTGATTCAACAATAAGATAATGCAATGACCAAATCATGAGGTCCTGGAAAAAATGCATCTTCAAATCTTCTATAGGTCATTGGATTAGTTGTACAAGATGCTAGACGACAATGCAACTGAAAGATCTATTATGAAATAATATTATGGTGTTGCAGCTGCTTTAGTTGATCATATGACCAAGCTAATTAAAAGTTGGTGCTCAAGAGATAATAAGTGGATATGGGGGATCCCTCCACATCTTTTTTAAGTCAAGAACAAAGGAAAAAAGAAGAGGAATGATATCAGAACATGGCTAAAGTAGTGACACAACTTGATCTTTTTAAATGTGCAATGGGAGATACTCCAAAGATAATTAACACGGTTGCTTCTAAGAGTTCTATAGCTTATGATGATGAGGAAGCAGAGTATCTTAAAGAGGAAATTTGGTTCTTATCAAACCAAATAGGGGGTTCTCACCTGACCTATCAAAGGCAAGGTGGGAATCATGGTTAGAAGGAATGGGATCATGATAGAAATTGGCGTAACAGAGATTGGGATTAGAGAGATAATTATAGGGATTATAACTGGTACTTACCTCCACATTTAAGAGGAAATTTGATTCTTGGCGAACCAAATAGAGTGTTCCTGCCTAACCTATCAAAGGGAAGGTAGGAATTAAGGTAGGAAGGAAAGAGATCATGATAGAGATTTCTGTAATAGAGATAGAGATTAGAGAGATAAGGATAGGTATTATGATTGGTATTTAAGTCCACATGATAGGGACAAGGGTCAAAAGTCAAGCTTTATTGACCCCAAAAAGTTCAAAAATAAAGATGCCCTTGCTTATATCTTGATATATGTTGAGGAAATCTATAAGATATTGAGAAATTTAAAAGTGATTTCTCATGACTAAATCAAATGATGATATTTCATTCGTACTCTGTCAATCAAATTAAAACTCAAGGGGTTCAAATAACGGCTTATCTCAATACAAGGACAAAGGGTGGATTGCCTAGTGACATGATTACTAATCAGAATATTTCTCACATCATGGCCATTATCAATAGGAGTGGTTGGACTATTGGTAAAGATGTTATTGATTTTGCTAAATACGCCAATGAAAAGGGAAGTGATGAACAATTAATGAAAATAAAAAGAGTCTAAAGAAGAATAATGATGCGATTTCAAAGACCAATGAGTCTATTGCTGAAAAGACAAATATAGTTGAAGAAAAGGGTAAAAATGAGGAAGCTCTGAAAGATGTTGAGGGTAATGCTCCAAAATTAGAGAAAACAACAATTTTCCCTTTGTCTCAAATAAAACTTCTTCCCTTTTTCCTATAATGGCTCAAAAAAAGTAAGTTGATAACAAGTTCAAGAAATTTCATAAAATTTAGCTACCTTTCAGTGAATATTTCATTGTTAGAAGCTTTACAAGAGATGTCTAGGTATGATAAATTCATGAAGGACACTGTTGCAAAGAAATGAGTCATTAATATTGAAACTATAGACGTAACCCATAATTTTAGTTCCATAATGTATATCATAATGTTGGAGAATAAGGAAGACCAGGGTGCACTAAATATCCCTCTCACTATTGGGATGCATATATTTAGAAAAACATTATGCGATCTTAGGTAAAGCATTAATTTGATGTCATTCTATGTGTTTCAAAGGTTAGGTTGGGTGTTTCCACACTATCCCTAATGAGGCTTTTAATGATTGATTGTTCTACCAAGAATCCCAGGGGAGTGATATGTGATGTTTTTGGGAAAGTTGACCAATTCATCTTTCCAACCGACTATGTTATTCTTGATTGTGAGATTGATCCTGAGGTCCCCATAATTTTAGGTAGGGCATTATTGGGTATCAAAAGATCCTTAATGGATATTGAATATGTTGAAATAATGTTCCAAATGAATAATGAAGAGGTCTCTTTCAAAGTGTGTAAGTCTATAAGACAACCTAAAGATTTACAAGTTGTTTTGGTGATTCATATGGTTGTTGATGAGATTACTAGCATCATAAATGAAAGTATTGTATGTAACCCCTTAGTAGGTAAATTATGAAATTTGTAGAGTAAGGAGTTTGTAGAGAATGAAAAGGGTCTTAAGTTGATGATGAGTCATGGATTTTAAAATAGAAACCCTTGCGAGAACAACACTTTGCTAACTATTGATATGGATGATCTATCTTCTCGACAAATGGAAGCCTTAAAGTCTATCGTGAAAACTTTATTCATACCATTGGGCATCCCATAGTTTAAATAAGAGGCATTTTTCCCTAAAGTTGTTCAAATCAAGCCAAAAAAAGGTGTCATAATGTCAAGAAACTGAATCGAGAAATTTGTAGTGGTGATTATGTTCTCCTCTTAAACTATGGGTTGAAATGTTTTGGGAGAAATCTTAAAACAAAGTGTTTGGGGACATTCATTGTCTCGAATATGTATTAGAATTAAAAAAATAAATTAGAATACCATAACAAAAAGAAGTTTGTATTGAATGGAAAAGAATCGAGGCATTACCTTGTAGGTAGCGACTACGGTTGTGTTGTTTCAATTGAAGGATCCAAATTAATTATCAATTAATTTTTTTCCACAACAATAAATAAAACGCTTCTTGAGAGGCAACACAAGTTTTATTCTTGTTGCTTCATAGTGTGTTGGATTCTAATTTTAACTTTTTTTGGTGTTTGCAAATGATAATATAAGTTGGAATGGGTGAAGGAGGGTTAGGAATCTCAAATTTTAAAAATTTCTCCAAATTTTGTTATTCCAGCCTTGACCTACATTGGATATGCTTGAGCAGTCCAAACACAGGTTTGGAGAAGCTTGAACATAGTTCGCTATGCTTGAGTGACTGGACATGCTGGAACAATCCGACTGTAGACCTGGTGCATATGGAACGAAGATTGTAGTAGAAACACTGCCTGGACCTACACTGGATATGCTTGAGTAGGCCTACGTTAGTCCAGGCATATCTTGAATACATCTCTAGGAAAATCTTTTTTGACTTGTGTTGGACATACTTGAGCAGTCTAGACGTATGTCCAACACATCTTGCGTGCTACTGGGCTATTTTTGAGAAAAATTATTGAAGCATTTCAGAAACATTCAAACTCATTTAAAATATCTCAATTTCTTATCTCAAGAATGTAACACCAGCTTATTACATTGGGCCTTTACTTCATCTTTTTCCTTTCTTAAGTAAGCTTACATGATATGTTCTTTCATAATATTATCGTTGAATTCCCTCTAGATTGAAAATGGTGCTTTATATCCCATGGTACTTTTGGTTTGAATTTGATTCAATTGAGCTTATATTGGTAAATTATGATTGTTGGGTTTAATGGTTTTAAATGTGTGCCTTGTTTTACATGCTAAACTGAAAAAAATATTGCTTCTATAAGCTAATGTACCATGTGTATGATGAAATACCCACTTGAAGTTTGGTTGCTAAATTAAGAAGTTGATGATCTAATGTAATACCCTAGGTCTTGGACTCTAAAAATTTTTTAGTGTTGACAAAACTTCTAAGTCTATGAGTCAGGTAACAAGTCATTATCACTTGTCATGAGTTGTTGGGTGAGACTCGTAATCTCAATAGTGAAGTATGCTCAGGTTACTGTCTGGATCATGACTTATACCATATGAACCATTAGGTAAGGTCACGAGTCGTGGTGATGGACTCTTGACCAATATAGTGAGATGGCCCAAAGTTTTTACCCCAGCCACGAGTCCAGGAAACTACTCATAAATAGTCACCACGAGTCGTTACCTAACCCGTAATGACTAGGAACAATATTCCTACATGTTTTCCTTAAGGGTATTTTTTCTTTTCTTTGTTTTACACTTTACCCATGACCTTAAAATGTCTAAGGGTTCCTTGTAACATCAATTATCAAATCTAAAACATCATTTACTCCTCTCAAACATCCAAGAAAGAAAAAATAGTGTTTAAAAGGGATTAATCATCCAAACTCCTAATTCTTTTTCAAAAATTTTTGATATTTAAGTTTATCTCTCTTCACTAATTTGATTTTAATATAAGGCCATATATTTAACCATTATTCATATGAATATGATGGTGGGTTTGTAATAGGGTTGATTATTTTAGATTATTCACTATTGTAATTACTTTCCATATGTTTTAGATATGATATTAAAGCTTTAGATTTTTATTTTTAAATTTAATGGTTGCATGGTTATGGGAACTTTAAATAAGGAACATTGGTTTCCCCAACTTGTTGGTTTTTTTCTTGATAATGGTAATATCCTCAACCCTCATTCATGAACTTTGGTTTTAAATGTGAAATTTGAATGATTTAACTCTCTTTTAGAACTAGTGCATTATATTAATGGAAAATATATTAAAATTGATTTGAAAGGCCTTGGTGGCCATGCTTAGGTTGTAAAACAGAACATGGGAATCAGTTGGGTTAATTGGATTGGAATGACATAATTGGATTTAGCTTGCAAGCATAACTTGTATGACGATACCAACGGTAAATGCCTTAATAAATGACTTCTAGGTTAATGGATGGGATTATGTGTAAAAAATTTAATTTGGGCTTAAAAGAGGTTGTGTAGCTCGCCGTGAAAGTAGAGGACTCAGGGGGAACAAATACTTGAAACCATATTTTCTAGCCTTAGGGTCTTTATAAACGTGTGCATAGTTCACACATTATCTATTATCGAGATGGTTGGAGCCTTGGTGTCTATGTCCCTCGCTCAGATTTCCTTAGTTTGTGTGTCCAACACGCATTGGGGCCCTTTCAGCAGTGGGAGCTTAACCCATTTAACCTGGGGTACACTTAGGATAGCTAAATCTACACATTCTAGGTTAATCATTTTGCACTCTCATGCTCATGGCCCTTTTAACCTACCCCAATATCCTATATATAATTATATAAAAATGTGTTCATGTGGTTTGATTGATTTTGGACATGGCATTATTTTATCTCTTTTACTGAGTTACATACTGTTGCTTATCTATTTGTTCATCCCTGGACGCTACATCCTTACATGCTGTAGGGTCCTAGGGTTTTTTGCTTACTCGTGTGCAATCTTAGGTGGAGAAAATATTGGTCGAGTTATTGTGATGTGGTTAGCCTCCATCATTTGGAAAGCTTTACCATTACTTTAGGTTTCTTTCTAAATTTTTGGAATTAAGGAGTTCTATTTTCACGGCTGAGGGCATGTCGCGACCTAATTAATGTTCTGGTTTTTAGAGGCTCTTATGGTTAATGTGTGGGTTGGTTATTTGGTTTAGATTCATAGAACTTTCCTATTGGTTTATATATCATTCTTATATTTTAGGTTTGCTTTCACTATTATTTTATCGTTCTCAGGGGGTTATGCTAGGGGATGTTCTCCGGCCCACGATAGGCTTGAGATAGCCATCACATCTTGGCCCTAGTTTTATTCATGAAAATCTTTATATTTAAACACGGTTTAGGGTCTTTGGGTGTCCACAAAGTCGTGTTGAGTAGAGTACTTTTTATAGATGTGTAGTGCACTACACTTATATGAGGAAGACTAGAAGACATTTAATAATGTTTTCCTTTCTTATGTTCTAGTTTTTATTATAGAGTCTAGTGTCTTAAAAATACTCTAACTCCCTATTTACTCATATTTTAGATCATGCCTTTCTGATGATCTAATATTCAGTGAAACTCTATTTGACTTTTTATCCTACCTGAGGGCAATATGGAGGGAACTCGTCCTACTTATGGAGTGTAGACCCGATCTAGTATCCCTTCTCCGGATTGTACTAACCTACGTGGAGTTCCACTTGTCCTCACTATTCCTCCTCAGATTTCTCAGGGAGGTGATTATTATGGTCAGCCACCTTAGGGTACATCTCTAATCTAAAGTTCTTTCAATTTATTAGTCTTCTTACTCAGTTGGTGATATCACAGTCTTATTAGTCGGATTATATATGTTTTATTTATCTTTCATTTGAGGTCACTCGGGTTGGCCAGTTCATGAGGTTAAATCCACCAACCTTTACAAGCTGTAAGATTGAGTAGGACCCTCAACGGTTTGTATATAAGATGGAGATGATTTTTAGAGTGATGGATGCTACTGATTTTGAAGGTGTAGAGTTTGTTTCATATCACCTGAAAGATGTAACATATAAGTTATATGAGGAGTGAGAGCAGATGAGAGGTGATGATGTGGAGCTTGCATTATGGGATGAGTTTTGAAGTTCCAAGCTAGATCAGTTCTTTCCGTAGGAGATGAGGGGGGATAAGACTAAGGAGTTCATGAATATGAAGTAGGTGGAAGATGAAAAGAATTGGTAGGAAAATATGGGAGAGAGGCAGGATTAAATTTTTAGACATTTAAATCACAGTGCAAATCAGCATAATAGTAGAAGGGATAGCAGGAACTTGACAAAGAAGAACACTTGGGGAAACTATAATTCATAGCTCTTTATCCTAAGTCATCTTGTGATCATCATTTCTAGGCTAGCAGTAGTCCTAAGGCATAAGGTTCCGAATCACGAGCTTAGTGGAGCCTAGTTAGCCCGACCTTATCCTCCATATAGATTTTTCGATCAACTTCACCATGGATACTGTCATGAGGTAAGGAAATTATTTTTCAATTACGATCACCCTGGGAACATGCAGAGGAACTATCCTACATCTAAGGTATCCACTTGGATCAATAAGGTTCCACTTGCTACTTCTTCGGCTCCTTCACCAAAGAGTGCCACTTCAAGTACTGGAACTAAAAAGAATTATCTCTATACTCTTACCACTCGCAAGGAATCTAAGGCATCCCCTGATGTTATCATTTGTATGCTATAGTTCTTCTCTACTGATGTGTATTGTTTGCTTGATCTGGGTTCTACCCTATCCTATATAACCCCTTATGTGACTGTTCATTTTGATTTTGGTCTTAAAAATAATTTTGACACCTTCTCTACGTCTATTCTAGTAGGTGATTCTACAATTGCTAGAAAATTGATAGGGGTTGTTTGGTATCCATCTTTCATAGAGAGACATTGGTGGATTGGATTGAGTTGAATATGGTGGATTTTGATGTAATCTTAGGGATGGATTATCTTCATTTTTCTATGCATTTGTAGATTGCATGACCTAAAAGGTGAGATTCCAATTTCCTAATGAATTGGTAATTGAAGGGAGGGAAGTTCCCTATTGCCTAAAGGGAGATTTATTTCCCATCTTTAAGCTCATAAATTGATTGCAAAAGGTGTCTATATCACCTAATTCAAGTTAAGGATTTTAATTGTGAGGTCCCTCTTTACAATCGATCCACGTGGTTAGTGAGTTTCCTAAAGTGTTTACTGATGATCTACCCGGAATTCCTCCCTAAAAGGAAATAGATTTTGGGATTGATTTTCTACTAGATACCCATCCTATTTCTATTCTTCCTTATAAAATGACTCCGGCAGAAATATAGGGCTAAAAGAGTAGTTAAAGGATCTTTCTTATAAGGGTTTCATTTGTCTTAGTGTTTCTCCATGGGGTACTCATGTGCTATTTGTTCATAATAAAGATAGGTCCCTTTAGATGTGTATAGACTATCAACAGCTGAATAAAGTCATAGCAAAGAATTAGTACCCACTTTCTAGGATTAATGGTCTTTTTACCTACTTTAGGGTGATAGATTCTTCTCTAAGATTAATCTTTATTTGGGGTATCATTAGTTAAAATTTAGGGAGTTTGATATTCCCAAGACTACTTTTCATACTCAGTATGGTAATTATGAGTTCATAGTTATTTAATTTGGATTGACTAATGCTCCGACTACTTTTATGGATCTTATGAACTAGGTTTTTAGGATGTTGGTGTATTCTAAGAGTGAGGTGGATCATTCCAATCCCCTTCGAATTATGTTGTAGACTCTTAAGGATCAAAGGTTTTATGCTAAATTTTCTAAATGTGAGTTTTGGCTTAATGTTATGACTTTTCTTAGGCATGTGGTATCTAGTAAGGGGATTAAGGTGGATCCACAGAATGTTGAGGTGATTAAGAAGTGGCCAAGACCTACGACTCCAACTAATATTAGGATCTTCTTCATCTTGGCTAGGTACTATAGGAGGTTTGTGGAGAGTTTCTCACATATTATTACTCTGTTGACAAAGTTGACTCAGATGAAGGTCAAGTTCTTGTGGTCCGCTGCTTATGAAGGTCATTTTGAGAAGTTGAAGTATAAGTGGATTTTTGTGCAAGTATTGAACCTGCCGAACCAAACTAATGGTTTTGTTTTATTTTGTGATGTATCCTATGTGGGATTGGTGCATGTTTTGATGAAGCATGTTAAGGTTGTAGCCTATTCTTCAAGGCAACTTAAGGTTTATAAGAAGAATTATCCCACTCAAGATCTAGAGTTGGCGGTTGTGGTCTTTGGTTTGATGATCTGGCGCCATTATCTATATGGGGTGCACGTAGATATCCATTCATGCCATAAGATTTTGAAGTATGTATTCACTCATAAGGAGGTTAATCTCAGGCAAAAGCGATGACTTAAATTGCTTAAGGGTTACTATATGAGCCTTTACTACC
Organism: Capsicum pubescens; assembly: GCA_030864215.1. NCBI lineage: Eukaryota > Viridiplantae > Streptophyta > Magnoliopsida > Solanales > Solanaceae > Capsicum > Capsicum pubescens. The sequence continues at coordinate 144,180,939 of CM061547.1, forward strand.
ATCCAAGTAAAGTTAACACTATCGTTGATGCCCTTAGTAGGATATCTATGGAGATATTATCCCATGTTGATGAGGAGAAGAGAGGGTTGGTGAAGGATATTCATAGGTTAGCTAACTTGGGAGTTTTCTTTTGGACTCAAAGAATAGGGGAGCCATTGTTCGAGAAATGGTTAAATCATCTTTTGATGTTGAGGTGCAGGAAAAGTAGGGATTGGATCCCATAATCATGCAGAATAAGAAATATGTGGGTCGATAGAAGATTTTGGCTTTTGAGATTGGGGAAGATGGTACTCTGATGTATTAAGGCAGATTGTGTCTTACCAATATTGATGGGTTGCCTTTTGTAGATAACCCTTTTAGAAGATCTCAGTCTGATGAGGCTCCTACTGAGATTGTACGAACACATACTAACATAGACCAAAGCACCTAACGTACCATAAGTAGTCTTTACCTTTCTCTACTCTCATTTTATTCTTGCATTGGGAATAATCCAATGATTTTAAGTAAGGGGTGGGGTATTCTTTTTATTTATTTGATGGTCTGTACCTATTATTTCTTTTGATGGAATTAATTTGATTGATATTATAGGTATACACACAATCTATTTTTACAATTTGCCGTTGTGTTATTTCTTCACTTTATCCTTCGTTGGGCTTTCACTTTTATGCTAATTTATTTTATCCCTCGTGGGATTTGATCCTCATTATTAAGATGGATTTAGAATGTATCTTATTGGGTATATTGATGATAATATCGAAAGGCTCCCTTTTAAGGCTTGTGTTATGCACTTAATATTACTGTAATACCAAATTTGTGTACATTTCTCTTGTTGCATTTTGTATATACGTGTCCAATAAACTCTAAGTGTTTTCTTTGAAACTTGGTTCTTTCCTAAGGGGAAAAATTTCATTTTCTCTTTCTTTTGATCTTTTGTTTTTATTTTAGTTTTGTTTTTTTGTTGAATCAAGTGATAGTTCACCCATGATGGATGATAAGGTGAAAACCTTAGGTGAAGTATCTAGTCTTTTGAGCTGAATCAGAATAGGTAAAAATTAAAAAATTCTTTCAAAATTTCATCGGCAAAGAATGAAAAGATATATAAAAACATAGGTTGTATGTATTGTTCATTTGATAACATTGGCTTGATTGATTGTATATACATACTTATTAAGTCCTTAGTTTTGATGATTGACAAATTCATAGGTTTGGACCTTTTTCCTAAAGCCCTTGTTGTGATGACAAAGTCCCTCTACGTATTAGGGAGTAGGTTAGGCTCACCGATCGCTGACACAGTCTAAAGTCCAGCTGACACATGGTTCAACAGTTGGTAAAAAGTTGTTGCTACCTTTTTTCCTCAACCAATAAGGTTTCTTTTAGGTTTTCTTTTATCACAACATATAATGCTCATTTTCCTCAATAAGAAAAATGACACTTCCATCTTTCTACGTTCTCTTATCATTGTAATAGGTCTTGTGGTGTGACGTCTCTTTGTAAATCATCTAGAGTTTGGTGATTGTCCAAGCTAAAGATAGATTCAGGAGTCCAGTTAGAGTTAGCTTGAGGTGGAAGCAGTAGATTTACTGCTTGGTTTCCTTGTAATAGAGTTATTGCAAGGAAACAAAGTATTAAGAGGTTAATCCTTGGAGTCTGTACTTAAGAGGTTTCTTGAATATACTGGAGCTTGAAATCCTGGAGGCAGGTCATAGTTGTATTTCCCTTGAGCAAGGAGTTTTCATGTAAAAATCTTGTGTCTTTATTTTTCTGTACTCCTGCACTTCTTTCTTTAGTTATCTCTTAGTTCTTGTTGCCTATGTGATTCTGGTGATACTTACCTGAGTAGAGGAGCTACCCACCCTAACCCTTCATTTGGTATCAGAGCAGGTCTTCCATAATAAGGCTAACACCTTGGAAGGATCTTGAGAAATGGAGGCTACACTAGATACTTACACCTTAGAAGTAAGTGAAACATCTTGGATTACAAAAAACGATTCTCATAGCCTTGGAAAAGTCTAAAGCTTTGACAAAAAGGGGAAGCAGAGGGTCACTATGAAATATAACTGGAGATCTAAGGCAGACAAGATTTCTCATCAGGTGCATGTAGATTGTTGGAATGATCCATTGAGTGACTCAAATGAGTCTGAGCAAAAGAAAAACATTCCCGTCATAGCAATAGAATAAAAGGTAGAGGTCTCTAATGCACTCCTTTCTTTGATGACAGACATAGATGAAAATAAAATTAGACCTATGACTCTCCTAGATGTCAAAGAGAATCTGACTTGCATCTACACTAATTGAATCCTTAAATGAGATAGATGAAGACTAGGAGAATCTAAAGAAAACTCTTGAAAAATGTGAAGAGAAGTCATTGAGTTGAGTATCCAAGTCAAGGATGATATGAGCATGTATAAATAAGAATTGGTTGAAGTAAGTGTGTAGGTAGTTGAGCTTCAAGCAACTTGCAAGAATGTCTCATGTGAAAATAATCTATTGAGTAAACAATTAAGTGATCTGACCAAGTCAACATCCAAAGAAAAGGTAGAGAGAAGTAACATACAATTTTAGTTGGAAGAAGAGTTAGCTGAAACTCAAGTTAATATTGCTGCCTCTATCGAGAGATATTCTATTCTTGAAAAGGAACATGCTAGAGTAAAAATTAATCTTGCAAAAGCACACACATGGACTTAATTACTTCATGGACTTGAAATAATAAAGAGTCAAGATCAAACCAACTGGAGTGGTTTAGAGCCTCAATGTCATCGTGAAGGTTCTATCTATGCTATCAGGCACACAATTGGCAAGGATGATCACTTAAGGAATTGTATGAAAAGGATGGGCACTTGAGAAAATTATATCCTTACAAAGAAACAAATTAGAGAGATATGGTAAAACTCATCACTCCAAAAAAGGGGAAAAAAATACTACCCAGCTGGATCAAGAAGAAGATGATGAATCTTCTATACTCCTAATGTCAACTCAGACTGAAATGGGTTCCAAAGACTAATGACTGATTTGTGATGCGGGGCAATGCAAACGGGAGAGGCTAATGCAAGAGTAATTAAAGATGGCTGCCTAGAATATTTAACTAAAATATTGAAAGAATACCTCTTCTATCCGTCCCTAGAAGGAAGGAAAGTATCTTCAGTAGACACATGTGTTCCTCAAGAATGTTTATGGGGATCTAGTTGAGAAAGTACTGAAGAGACAACTCTTAGGTGATTCAAATAAATGGTGGCCACTTTCAAAGACTCTCCATAGTAACCATGAAATGGTAAGTAGGTATCCTAGATGGACATTGGCATACATATCTAATTCAGCTTCATATTTTTCACAAATATACACCCAAAGAAAGAAGAAGAAGAGTAAAAAGAGGAGAAGGTGATATAGCACAGAACAGTATTTTCAAAAATAGATTAGGGACCATGTCCCCAATCAGGTCAACATCACTTACTATTCCTATATAGTGACTGTTTAACACAAATGGTGTGTTCCACATCACTCTCGATCCCTTTTATAAAAAGTTAACATGTTCATTAAATCCAAGAGATACACCCATCGAGCCAGACATGTCTCTTCAGACACATCCCCTTACAAAATCTAAACCATTCCTTTTATCCTATTTAAAGTCATTAGTCAGAATCTCTCTCCAACATTAAGTTATACACTCCTTGTCTTTTTCACACACTTTATTAGTTCTCTATAATCATAAATCTCATATCATCTAGTGAACCCATTCCCTTAAAAATGTTAAAAACCTCTTCACCTTAAAAACCTCTCGATCTCTCCCATGTTAAACACCTCTTCACCTTAAGAAATAAGTGAACCCATTCCATTAAAAAGGATTCACACTCCTACCATTTCTTCTGGGTTAGAGTAAGGTTTTTCTATTACTAGATTTTCTCCTTTGTCTTTTAGCAAACATACTACGCATTTCAATTCCAAGAAAAATGAAATGGCCGATGCTTCTCTGTAAAAAGGAAAAAATGTTGTGGACAATCTTATAAAATCTAAAATAAAGTCCTCTGAAAATACTGGCCTGAGTGAGGAAGAATCCAAGGTTTAACTTCTCAAGGGTATCTTTTTTACACTCTTCCCACTAGATAGTAAGGAAGAGGAATGAATTTTTGATCAACTAGTTCCTTCTAGTTGGGATTTTGATTTCTCCTCAAAAACCCAAACCCTCTCATCAGACAATTCCATTTCTTTAGGTAAATTTCATAGTGCCTCATTTGAAGAAACCCTATTTTAAGATCTACCAACTTCCAAGGAGGTTACCTCTAACATTCAAGCTATGAGATAAAAAATTAGAGTACAAGGTCTCACACCCTAAGTGCAGAACCAACCAGATGAGAAACTCCTCTATCAACTCTCCTTAAAAACATACCAAATATTTCAAACCTCTTATGGTGATGATATTTTGTAAGTCATCCTAATGATGATGATAGCATGTTTAAAAATGAATCTATTTACTAAGATATAGAGAAAAGTATGGAAGCCTCAAGAACTAAATTTAAAAGAAAGAAAGTCTTGTCTTTAAAAAGGGGAAAAAGGTAGCATCTCCTGGAAAAATGAAGGAAATTATTTCTCCAAGAAAAGGGAAGAAAGTAGAATTAAAATAATTATTTTCTAAGTTGACTATGAAAAGAAAAAGAGAACAATCTGTAGACAACAAAAAATAAAATAGTAGTTCAAAAGTTACACAAACCACTGGAGGTTCTAGACCATCTTCTAACGGGATGAGTTTCTTTGAGAAGGTCTACTCTTACTCTTCTGTTGGGAAGGGAAAAGGTCTGTTAAAAGAAGTAGTCAAGAAATTCTATGGATTTAGAAAGTGTTATGAGGAAGAGTTTTTGACCCTGCTATTGCTGAGTTTCCAAGAATGAGAGAGCTACTTGAATAGGTTGGATTTAAAAGATGGGATAATTTATTTGAGGTACTTTTTCCTACTCTTTATGATTAAAAGTTAAATAAGTTTTATCACTATTTGACTTTCTCAAAAAAAATTATACCTGATATCTTAAGTAAAATGAATGAATATTACACTTGATGAAGAAGTACTATTTAAAATATTGGGAGTCACTACTACAGGGATAACTCAGTTAGAAAGAAAGAGGGAGCCACCAAGTTCTTAACACTTTGCATTGATCTGGATGACATGAATATAAAGAATGTAACAAAAAAGGCATTGAAGGGTTAATATCTACCCCTTTTTGAGTTAGTGAATAATTGTCTTCTACCCCGATCAGAGAATAGAATCACTGTAATAGGCCCAAACTTGTATCTCATTGAAAATTTCAAGTTTAAAACAATTTATATTCCTGCACTTATCATTGTGGACATGCATAAAATGATGACTGCAAAGGATTGGATACATGGGCAGGCTTACGGGTTCTAGCTCAAAAGAATCTTTGATCACTTTAATGTGGTGTGTGGGAAAAAAAGGTCATATATGTCAAGTAGGTGTTTAACTTATCCATATTGAAGGATAATGAGTATGTCCTCAGGAATGGTGGTGTCAAGTCTAAGTCTTTTATATATAAACTGGTGGAAACACAGAACATGTTGAAGTATGAACTAGAGTCAATCATTCCCCGGATTTCCCTAATGGATACTGAAGTTGTTGCCTTTATGGAACATATGCATAAAGAGGAGAATTAACCACAGATTCACAAGAATATTTGCATTCTAAAAATGCTGCTCTGTAGGAAATGGTAAAAAACATGTGGACAAGGTTGAGTCTTTAATTGTCAAAAATAAGGATTTAACTCAACTGAACCTTAAAAGCACATACATAATCAAGTGAAAGGATGACAATGCTTCTTAGGAAATGGTCAAAAGATTCTTCTTAGAACCTTCTTTCTTTGTTCCTCACTCCTACTCTCTCAACTCCTATTTTTATTTCTCCTATGTTTACTTTGGAACATGTGTAAGTTTTTTTACCACCACTATCTTTGAATGGTATTTGTACTGATATAATTTTACATTAAAAGTTTATTTTATGCTATCACTTCTCCTACTTTTATTTTTTGTCTCTTACATCTATCAGTATTGCTTCCATGGCCTTGAATTAACATGTATGACTTATCTATGCTTGGTTTACAGTTTAACCTTTTTAATGATGTTAAATAAGGGAAAACATGATATGCAATCTATGTATGTAGGTTGTGTTGATAAATATAGAGGTTCTATTATTCAAGGGGAACTTAAATTCTCATTAGTAGGGGCAATAAAGTGGAGGATTCTTGCATTATTATAGGCATCACTAATAGGGGGAATTGGTTGGGCAAACTGGTCTAGCATGTGGTCTCATTGTTTATGTTGTGTTGTTGAGGTATAGGATGTGTTGTTTTAAAATTTATTGAAGATAATGAGTATTTTGATCTGATTGTATGGGTTTGTCATCATCAAAAGGGGGAAAATATTAAATCCTTAGTTTTGATGATTGACAAATTCATAGTTTGGTTTCTATTCCCTAGAGCCCTTGTTATGATGACAAAGTCTCTCTATGTACTAGGGAACAAGTTGGGCTCACCTATAACTGTCATACTAAATGGTCTAACTGACACATGGTACAAAAGTTGGTGAAATATTGTTGCCTCCTTTTTGCCTCAATCAATGAGATTGCTTCTAGGTTTTCATTTTTCATAATATATAATGTTCATCTTCCTCAAAAAGAAAACCAATACTTTCATATACTTATAATTAAAAGTCTTTCTGAATTGGTGTAATGCTGCAATCAAAGGCTAGAAATATAATAGGGAACTTGTTGTTCATCGATTTATATCTTTATTTCCCTGGTATTGTTGAGTCTTTGTACTTTGTTATTAAAAGTCTGCCTATGTTCTCTTATAGTTGTAGTAGGTGTTATTGTATGACGTTTCTTTGTAAATCATTTAGAGTTAGGTGATTGTCCAAGCTAAAGTTAGCTTGAGGAGTCTAGTTAGAGTTAGCTAGAGGTGGAAACAGTAGAGTAATTGCTTGGTTTTCTTGTAAAAGAGTTATTTATAGGATTCAAAGGTTTAGGAGGTTAATCCATGGAGTCTATATTTAAGAGGTTGCCTGAATATAGTGGAGCTTGAAATCATGGAGGCAGGTCATGGTTTTTTTCCCTTGAGCAAAGAGTTTCCACATACAAATCCTATGTCTTAACTTTTCTATACTACTGTACTTCTCACTTTATTTATCTCCTAGTTCTTGTTACGTGCGTGATTCTGGTAACAATTCCCTCAGTCGAGGTAAAACCCACCCTAACCCTTCAATACTCATACTCAATTTGTACATTTTACATTTGTATTATTTATATACTTTATCCCTCGTGGGTCTTTCACTTTGATGCTTATTTACTTTTTCCCTCGTGGGGTTTGTTTCTAATTATCGACATGGAATTGGCTTGTCCCTTATTGGGTATATTAATTATAAGGTCGAATGTTTCCCTTTTTCATACTTGTGTCATGCACTTAATATTAATGTGATACCAATTTGTGTGCATTGTTCTTGCCGCCTTTTGTGTATACATGTCTAATAAACTTTAAGGGTTTTTTTCAAAACTCAGTTCATTCCTAAGGAGAAATTTTTTTTTTCTCTTTCTTTTGATCTTTTGTTTTTATTTTATTTTAGTTTCTTTATCAAACTGAATGATAGTTCACCCATGATGGACGATAAAGTGATATCCTTAGGTGAAGTATCTAGTCTTTTAAGTTGATTTGGAATAGACAAAAGTTTGAAAAGTATTTCAAAAAGTTATTGGCAAAGAATGAAATAATGTTGAAAGACATAATTTTTTTTGAGAAAAAAAAGCATTTTTATGAGTGTTCTCTTGATCGAGAACACTAAATTGATTTTCTGGCTCTCTCTTTATAAGTATGAGTCTTTGACTAAAGGTCAATTACTAAGAACAAATTTCTCAATTCGATTGGGAGACTATCTTTTTACTCAATGAGTACAATGCCTTCTGTGGTGAGATTGATAAATTATTCTTGTACATATATGTAGCCTAGAACTTTCCCTAAGTGTGTCCAAAGTGAGATCCTAGGCAAGCTTGGTTGGGAGGATGGCCCGAGACCACTGTTGACCCACCACATAACCAAATTCTCACATTAACATTGTTCCCTAGTTACTACATTAAGGATTTTGCCCATTTTTATTTGTTCTTCTAATTATAACCTTGCTAAAATACCTAAACCCTTTTGAAAGTCTTCCTTGTGGCACTTAACCTCATTTGATGCATCGCATGATTCTAAACAATGAAATATAGGAGAAAGACTAAATTTGGAGGGGATGTGTATTTGGAAGAATAATGTAAGGATGGTTCAAACTCAAAGTTTGGGGGAAGAATGCGATATGCTAATACGAGCCAAGAAAGGTGTATGTAAGTTTGTCCAATCATGTGCTTAAGAGACAAGCGTATGCTTGATGATAAAGTTGAATAGCCTGGCCCATAGAACTTTAAGAATAATTAGACAAATGAGGGGATAACAAAGGCTTAAAGTTAGAAAATCTCTTAAAAAATCAAAGAGCTGAAGAAAGAAAATAGTGATTTAGATTTGTTTGGTAAATACTAAGCTAAGATTTAAAGAAAGCAAACAAATTTATTTGAAGGTGAATAAGGTGGATAACTTGAAAATTTTTTGGTAGAAGAGGATGAGAGATTGCATTAAAGTTCTTTTAGTTAGTTGATGCATATATTCCTTCCTGCTCCTTAAACCTTTATCTGGACCGGCATGACCTTGGTTATTCCAAGCTAAGTAAGTCTACATTGGTGATGAAAAATGTAAAGGGAAGCCCATGGTTCTACTCATTGTACTTGAATTTCATTATGAGAGTGAGTGTGGATTCTTTCATTGTCTGAGATATTTATGAATCTTAATATCTTGTTAGTGTAGAGATAAATCTTACATGTCAGGGGCATCATACATTAGGGTAGAGGTTGATGTTTTACTTCCGATTTGGGTAACTAGGTGAGGTAAGTTGCATTGTGAAGATTAACACAATCTTTGAAAATTTTTTGTCACCTCTTGAGATGCTTTTTTGGTTTGAAAGGTTCATTTGATACAAAATTGTATCCTTCCATCATAGATATGTGGTTATTGGAAATTTTTATTTTACTTATTGCCATGACATGTTTGAGAAGTCTGTGTAGAGCTTCGTTAGCCTACATCTTTAGTATAGCTTTCTTTTGAATGGATTAATTCGTAAATACCATATCTCATTGGATTATTCTAGGTTGCTTGAGGAAAAGAAATATTTTATGTTTGATGGGTTGATAAGTCGTTAATTTGACAACTTGTTAGCACCCTTTAAGCTTAAATTATCATGCGTTTCCACTGATTTGGTATTAATCTCATGTATAGTTCTCATTTGGGTAGGTGAAAGATTAAAATGAATATGGGACATCCATTCAAGTAAATTAAAAATGAATATGGGACATCCATTCAAGTAAATGGGAGGTCAAACAACAAATAAATAGAGCCTAAAGTTTTTATGGACATTTTGGAAGACTACCCGTACAAGTGGATGGCCAAAATGGCAAAAATAATATCATCTAAGCCAATGGTGTGCGCCATCTATGCCCAGGGTTTTTCCCACCAACTCTCCATCGGCTCTCAAACTGCTCTCCATATGCTTTGTATCTACTCAAGATGATCAATAGTGCGGTGGTATTTTTATAATATTTGGCAAACATGAATTTGGGGCTAAATCAGGGGTTTTTGGCTTATTTCTAGATTATTGAATATTATTATACTACTCCTGAGGTAAGAACACATTAGACTAACTCTCAATTGAAGAATTAAGGATTTATATTAAAGATTTATTGAAATTAAAGCTTTTATTTAACATTCTCTTTATTTTCTATGGATCAATTTGATGGAAATTTTGGTATATCTCTACTTTCTCTCTTTATGAGTAGCTAATTCTTCTTCTTGGGGTTATGATTGAATAGGTTGTATTAGTGCATGGGTTTTGTTTATTTTTCTTCCTAATTAGCTCTTTGATATGGGTTTTGCATTCATTCCATGCTTTAACTAAGAATTAGGGGGCTGTAAACCCTAATTACCTTAGAACCTATATAATCCTTGATGGAGGGGATATGAGTGAGGAATAGGTGTGAATAATAACTTGTATTAGTTCATTTAACAATATCTCTTAGACATAAGAATGTCAATTGGTTCCATAGATTGAATAAATCTTTACACTTATGAGGTGTTTGAAAGAATCCATTTATGATATTTGGTGTTTTTTTGAAAAATTGACACTAATACCTCTAAATATAGCCTACCCATTATCTCTAGATAAATCTAAAAAACAAATATCTATGCATAAACCTATACCTAGGAAGGCATAACCACAAGTCCCATCAACACTTGATTATCTCTAATTGTTTCTAGCTTCGAAATAGTAGTCTTAAAAAAACAAATAGTTAAATTCGAAATTATTCAAACAAACACCTCATTTTTTATTTTCATGTTTGTTTACCACATATTATGGGTCAACTCCTAATTGACTTATATCACTATCGAGTATTAAAATCCTTGTCTTCACTCCTTGAGGATTTGACTCTAACCTTAGGTGGGTTATTATAAGGATGACCATAGGTCATACTTCAAGGGTGTAGTTTGAGCATCATCACCATTCATTCGTGTCCCACAGTGTCAGCAAAGAATGGTCACAATAGGTCCTCCCTTTGTAATCTACTAAGCTGGAGGAGGTGTATATACTTGGTGCATTATGGAACTTAGATTTGACATGGTATTACTTATTTATTATGCATTTATTCATTAAAATACATCTCCCATTACCAGTATAATCGTTTAGTGCACATATCTATTGGCCTTATAGGGTTTTTGATGTGTAAGCTTTGATTGTTATTTACTGAGTGCTTGCTTTCACCTTTTGGGTTATGGGGGGAGGGTAGTTAGGTTTTTATTTATCCAAATTACGTAGTTACTTATTATGGTTAGTTTGTGGTAGACTGGTACCAAATATTGTTTGTACATTTTTTATTCCATTTCTTTCTTATAGTTAGATATGTTATTGATAGATAATCCCATGTTTAGTCATTCTTTGTTTAGAGAGTTTGATAATGATAGTATCATTTTCCTTCCATTCATATGATCATTGAGATGTTAGGTTATCTCCCATGGATTATTCTATGAATATATATATATATATATGTATATGTCATTACCGTATATCCCTCTCTTTCCTGTTCTATTCATATTATATATACATACTCTGGGCTGGTACTACTACTATATATCCTTCTTTCACTCTTGATTTGTATACTGGCTAGTGATAAACTGGATCACACTTAAGTCCCTGAACACTATTAGAATGGGCTAGTTTATCCTTTTTGTCCCATTAGCATTATTATGTCTATTTCCTTAGATAGATGCCTGTAGTTTATGTTATGACTTTACAATTTATTTTTGGCTAAATTTATTTGTATCTTAGTTGGTTGATGCCTACTGAGTACCATATGTTTGATACTCATTCTACACTTTTACAAATTATAGTTCAAAGTATAAGTTCTCTTCGTTGATGTGTACATCATGAGGAGAAACTACAGATCAGAGATTTAGGGTGAGCTCCTTGTGTTTAGAGTAGTCTGTGCTCTCCCTCATATTTATTAGACTTATCTTTTTTTGTATTTTGGAGATAGTTTGTACATGTATATTCATTCTATATTTTTCGCTCTACCTAGTTATACTAGAAATTCTTGTACTGACTTCACTAGGTTTTAGGAATATATTTAGATTTTAGGAATATATTTACTTTTATCTTGCTCTCTTTCTCCTTATTATTTTATTTTTCTCCTTCATTTCTTATTAGTCCCTTACTAGCTAATTTGGACTCTAGGTTATCTTACCTAATAGTGGGTTATAGTAGGTATCATTATGACCCGAGAAAAAGGATCGTATAAAATTAGTATTAGGTCTAGGTTTGTTATTACGCTGGTATAGGAGCTATGTATCAAGTAGAGTTGTGAGGATCAATACAGAGATTTGTTTATCCTATATTTAGGAGGCTACAAGAAATTCTTTAGTAATCCTATTCTTGACTCCCTTTTGTGTGTTTGTATTTCTATGAACCTCTAGCACTTTTCTTAACTCCATTCGTTCCCAGAAGGATAGAAAGAGGTCATCCATAGTTGTAGATGAATTTTTCTTATGTTTTGAGAGTTTTAGCATAGAATTGAGCTAGGAATTAGAGACTAAAGTTGAAGATCTTCAACATTATGAAGTGAATTTTTTTCCAGACCAAGCTGATATTGACTTTTAGACCATCTTAGTTCTTTACGATTCTATTTTAGGGATCTCAAGTCTTTTCGTGAGAACTTCACAGCCAGAGATAATGTCTGGTACATCGAGTGGTTCTCAATCCAAAGTTGGGTTTATTGCTATTTAGTAGGGTTCTCTATCAATTTTGGAGTAGGAGATTGGTTTTCTCTAGTGGGTAAGACATACTCTTGAACTATATCCTTCAGAGAATATGTTGTTGTGTTTATTTATCAAGGGGTTATATGTGCCACTCCTCTTTGTGTTTGAGCATTTGTTAGAGCTCAATCTTCTATTTTTGTTGTTGATCTTGCGAGGATCATTAAGAAAACATATATTGATACATATGTAGGTGGTAGGAAGAGGCCATGTTATCATCAAAATGTTATTGCTATTTCATCTAAGAGTAGGGTTCCTTTTAGTAGAGGTGAGCATCACTTGAACCCTGCTAATTCCATACAGGTAGCAACTTAGGTTATAAGTGTCTCTCAAATTAGTCGTCGTGGTCACAAAGGGTAAAGTTCTCATCATACATTATGGAGTATTTGGTATAGAACATCAGGACGTGGCAGCCATTCTTGCTTAGCAGGTATCGTACATCAAAGAGTCTAAGGAGCATGTTTTGATTATGAAGAGGTTACTTATTTTTCTAAGGAGTTCTCTAAGCGTGATTAGGTTTATTAAACAGGGTCATCGCATGTTCCTTACTAACCTTAAGCCCCTATTGTATATTATGATTGTGGGGAGGATGATCAATTTAGTAGAGAGTGTCCCAAGGGCCAATTAGTCCATAAGTTGGGAACACCTTGTGTTTCTTGCTAAGTTTGAGCTTTAGTGGTTTGTTATGACTGTAGAGAGACTGGTCACTAGTCTATAGAATATCCCTATTGTGAGATTATTAGTCATTCTATTCATCTAGATCAGTCTCATAGAGTTATGGCACCTTCAGTTAGAGGTAATGTACTTAATGCCTCTGTTGGTGATTAAAATGCTCATATTCATACTTCTTCGGGCACATAAAGACTATGAATTTGGACTATACTGCTATAGGTGTGATTTGACTTTCTATTAAAATTTGTGTTGGGTTTGTCTTACCCACTATTAGTTATATGCTTTTATATCACTTTACTAATTGTTGCATGCCTTTGTTTGGAGTTATACATATATAAATACCCTCTTAGATGAGTTGTTCTAGTAGTGGATTGAGTGGATCAATGTGATATTTATCGTAGGATGTAGTAATAGGATTAAAATCTTTTTTCATTGGCATTATGGTCTTATTATGACCCTAGAGTAGTATTGGTTATGTTTTTCATTTTTGGTGCCTTCTGCATCATATGTTTTTGTTTCTATTGTTATTAGTTTAGGTGATATAGATATTCACATGATATATAGATAAAATAGTATTATCTAGTTAGTGTTCCATTTCTTGTGATTCTTTCTCATTGGCTTAGATGACTATATTGGTTTTCTGGTTTCCGTTATCCATTTAAGAGCGGTTTATTAAATAGAAGGCAATTTTTTCCTTTCATGGTTTCATGGTTATTGTAGCAATTGTGGTTCTTTTCTATAGTCGTTCTTATGATTTATAGGACTGAGTGTTGACATTCTGATTGGTTAGGTTTGTTTCTTGGTGATAGTCCTGATCTTGGTGTTGGTGTGAGTTAAGTATTTTTTCTATCCAATGATGCGTTCATGGATTAGTCGAGTCGAGATTGGTTTTCATGGGGAATTCAAGAATTTCTCATCTTTAGTATTTATTCAGCCAAGTATGACTTTATCGGATGTTTCTTATTGATGGTATGTGCATATGTATCACTATAGGTAATCGAAGTATATATCTTTAGAATTTAATGTTCATCATGGATTGAGTATTGGTTGACAATGTTCAAGCTAATATTATATTTTCCTGGGTTGCTTTTACATGGTTTTACACAGCATGCTTTTACATTATTATTAACCTCCTAACCTAGTCTAAAGAAGGTTAAGACATAATCTATCTCAAAAGCCAAAGCTGGAACAAATAGCCATCAATTATGAGATTTTACCTCATGTATTAACCAGGTATCAGCTTAAATAAATAAGTATAAAATGTATGAATCAAAAAAAGCCAATGATACCCATAGTGTCCATTTTCAAATCAAGGTCAAAGCGGACTCCCGAAATTGGTTTTTGAAAATAAAGGTAAAACTATCATTTTTGTCAAAAAATATATTTTCCATGATTAAAGGAAACCATAGGAGAAAACCCAAGTAAAAATGGGTTGAAATTGGGGTTTGAGTAAAATAAATTGTTAATTTGGACCTTTCAAGCCAAAATCTCCAAATTTCACCTTTAAATATGAGTTTAAATAAGATTTAAATAATTAAAATCAAAGGAAAATAAATGAAATAGGGATTTGGAACTTACCTAAGCTTAAAAATGGAAGGAAATGCCCAAAAACTTGAACCCCAAGCTCTATGTCTCAAAAATATTGAATGGATCTTGAAAAGGGGTTAAATTAACTTAGGCATCACCTAAGCGACTATCAGGCCGATTAAGAAACCATCATTTAAGTTATCATGCATCATTTAAGAAAGGATATCCTTGTCCTATAAGATATTAAGTTGTCTCTTAGGCAACAGGCATCTGGCATGCCAATGTCGCTAAAGTGACCAGGACACCACTTAAGCAGCTATCACTTAAGCGTAGGCAACATTTTGTCTATCAGGCCAAATTGTTTAATAGACCAAAGCATCACTTAAGAGAGTGCACCAATTGTAGACTTGGATAATTCCAAGTCTTCGTGGACACCTTGGGATTTGTCCAAAATATAAAGTACGCAAATGAACTATGCTACCCCACTAAATTTGATGCTCCAGACTCTATAGAGATGTCAGATTTTTGAAAAAATATCATTTTCACAAAATTGACACTCAAGATCCAATTTCACATCTTTTCGAATTGAGGATTGAAATGAGATATAAAATCCATAAAACTACACCGACTATGTCACCAATATAAAATAAACATTATGAATCTACTATCGCAGTCCATTTATCCATCTTTTGCACAAATCAAAAGATGTTTACTGAAGCCAACCAATAAGCCTTTAAGACCAACAAAAACCACAACTCACACAAATCACATAGAAATGGATTAGGAACAGTGAAAATCATCGTCACACCGCAAAAATAACACAAATTAAGCATGGGGAGAGGTAAAATAGTCAAATCATATAAAAATAAATATTTTACATAAATCACCAAAAATTAAATTATTACAGCCTTGTACAACTACTTTATCTTCTTATTTCACTCTTTAGTTGTATATTGGCTAGTGATATAAGGTATTGCACTTTAGTCCCTGAACACTATTAGAATAATCTATTTTAGCTTTACTATCCCATTAAAATTATTATATCCAGTACCTTGGATAACTGCCTTTAGTTTATGTTCCTTCTTTACATGTTATTTATGCTAACATTAATTTTGGACCTCAGTTTACCAATACCTATTGAGTACGACATGTTTGTTACTCATACTATACTTCTACAACCTATAAATCATAGTATGAGTTCTCATCTTTGATGTGTGCATCATGTAGAGAAGATATGGATCAAAGATTTGGGGTGCGCTCCTGACGTTTAGAGTATCCCCACTCTTCCTCATATTTATTAGACTTATCAGTTTTTGTACTTCAGAGATGGTTTGTATATGTATATTCATTTTTTTATTTCCATTTCTACCCTGTTGTACTAGAGGCTCTTTTACTGACTTCTCTAGGTTTTAGGAATATATTTACTTTCTTATTGCTTTCTTTCTCCTTATTATTTAGTTTTTCTTCCTCCTTTCTTATTAGTACTTACTACCTATTCCAAACTATGGGTTGGCATACCTACTGGTGGGTTATAGTAGGTGCCATCATAACTTGAGAAATTGGGTCATGACAAACTCGGTGCTACTAGTGAACCTCTCCATAATCATGGATGTCAACCTATCCATAATCATGGATGGCATACTACTAGTGAACTTTTATTCATAAGAAATTAGTTCACGACTATTGATGGCATTTCAAATACCATACTAATCGGGAAGCTTACTTTCGAAAAAAAGTGTTCAAGAGAACTAATGGAATATCTGGATGTCATGCATGTCATGTATCTAATTTTTATGAGTCGAAGATACTGATCATTATATGAGAATGCATATATAGATATCCTCATAGTTATAGTAAAAATTTATTAAAATGCATAAAGTTGTTCACTTTGCTATATTTGAGCATGGATGAAATCATGAAACTCGTTATATGAATTTACTATCAAGATTGAAATTATATGCAAATCATGATAAGCATAGTATACAAGTATCTTAACTATACTAAATCTATTAAATTGAAAGTTATGAGCTTTATCAAAAAGTATCTAAATCATGAAAACTGAAGTACTAGGAGTTTGACTAACAATGCATGATATCCTATGTCATGGGGTATTCATAACTCGCTATCTTTTAAGAATGCAACTAAAAATGAAAATTTAATACTCAGAAGGGAAATGGGAAATTTCATATGACAGGTCAAAAATACTGAATATCAATCAACTGAAGAAATCCAATGTTAAGCATAATTCATTATGAAAGAGGTTGAATTCTATAAAACATGCATAATTTTTCACGTATTAAAATAATTGTAACAAAATCATAGATATCATGCATAATAATTTTGATTGGGAACTATAATAATAAAATCACATAATAGAATCAAACTTTCCAGAATTTTTAATAATTAGGTGGTAACCCTAGATCATGAGTTCTTAGAAATCATAACTGAAATTCATATTTTAAAACTAGGTTTTGGGAATAAGGGTGAACATAATCCATTATTGAATACACGCATACCTGAATTGATGGACTTGGATTGACTCCATGGGAATCTGGCTTTGAGAAAAACCGTAGGCTTAGGCTTTTTTGAGAGTTGAATAACTTGATTTTCTGAATTATAATGAGTTTGGGGAAAATAATTAAGGATTTAGAGTGATTAAATAGACTTATTCCTCTTGTAATAGATGAAACAACATAGTTTTAGGGTTAAAAGAGTGAAAAAATATCAAACAATCCTTTTAAAATTATCTGAAAAGTTTGTGGTACCAATCCCGTTGACTCTGGTGATGATTTGTAGGGTCTAGGGATAAGTAATGACCTATGTCATCATTTTTCACTTCCCCATGCAATAACTATAAGACAACCTATGACTCATAGTTTCTCCCAACATCTTGTCGTGTCTGAGTGATTGTCACTGACAGGTTTTACAACGTTTTAGTATATTGGCCATAACTTTTACTCTGATATTTGATGTAAAATCTGATGAGATAAATGGTTATTTAAATACATTTAGTTTAGTGGAACTTGAATCTCGAAAACCCTGATTATATAGGAGATATGCTCGTTTTAAGTTGATTATATAAAGATAATACATAAGAAAGCAATGGCTAATTAAGGTTTCAAGTTGGCTATGTGCTAGAAGTATAAGGTCACCATGACCTACCCTCATGTCGGCAAACGTGAGTTTCTAGTGTCCATCCATCAGACTCACACCTTCACGGTAAGCTATAACAACATGCCATTATTGCCCAATTAAACCTTTAGCACTTAAACAAACCACCATTTACAAGAGTTGATTACCAAAGAATTATGAAGTGGTATCGTAATACTAATTACAGCTTGCAAGCAATGTCATTAGCCAAGACTTAGAGGATTCACATGTACCCTATAGACTGCATTATAAAATCACTTGGGGGATTCCCATGTACCCCACAAGGTTGTCAAAAAAAAATCCATGTCCACCAAGGCCTTTCCAATCCATTTAAAACCATTTCAACAAATTTGGGTTCCATTACCATATTATGCAATGCAAGGTTTTCAATTAAAGTCAAACTATGTGACAAAACAATTCTCATAGTCATTTTAACAAACTTGTTGAGAGCATATAGTTTCCAAAACCAAAACCAAGCATTTTGGGGAATCCAAAGTACCCCTAAACCTGTTTACCATTACCATGTATTCCACAATGTTCAAACCCACATTATAACATGAAAACTATAAGAAAAATAGGGAAAACATTATAGAACCAAGAACAACCAAAAAACCCCAACAAATATTTCAAAACCCACAATAATATCACAATTATGCCATGAAAACCATTAGGTAAAACATGGTTTTAGTTTGAACTAACAATGAGAGAGGATTAACACGCCTTACATACCTAAGAAGACAGAGAGGTTTACTCTTGAAATCCCCTAATTAAATCATCTTGAGAAAACTCTAGCCCTTTCTTAAACCAAAGGCTTAAGAGAGATTTACGAGTGTTTAAAGTTTTTTTGATTGAGAATAATAAGGTAAATAAACTCTTAATATTGTTTTAAGTCGTGGGGTCAAAGTAAGTTATGTAGGAAAATATCCAGAATGCCTCCATCTAAAACTATAAAAATTACCGTAGGATGTTATGATTTGGACCCCTCACTCTTACCCACAT
Organism: Capsicum pubescens; assembly: GCA_030864215.1. NCBI lineage: Eukaryota > Viridiplantae > Streptophyta > Magnoliopsida > Solanales > Solanaceae > Capsicum > Capsicum pubescens. Next base: position 144,199,718 of record CM061547.1, read on the forward strand.
CATACGAGTGGTACTCTCTACTTATATCTTGATCAGAAGGTTTGAAAAAACACATTGTCCACCATATGACTCCCCTTGCCCAAATCGTATTCATACCATATGAATAGTACCCTCAAACCATATCCTAGACAAAATCAAAAGGGGTTGGACACTAGGTAACATACAACTTCACTATACCACTCGTACCCTAGAGATATGACTCATCCCCACCAACCCGTACCCACAATAGAAACTCACCCACCACATACTGGAAAACATACGAGATGGGTCACCTGACTCGTACCCTCAATATACGACAAGTATGGTGAGTTGTATGATGATCAGAATCTCAAAACTCTGGAATTTCGAATGACCAAACCCAGGGTATTTTAATTTTCCCCCACTTGGATCATTTGTCCTCAAATGATGGAATAAGGAAGTACAAGCACGATTTACACCCAACATCTCGACTGTGAACTTTAACTAAGTTAGAAAACAAAGATGAAAGGAAATGAATCTTTCAATTAACTAAGATAGAAAACAAAAGTATGATGAAGAACACATACCTTTCATACGAATTTTTGAATCAAAAAGTAAGAATGGGTACTTGGACTTTATGTCCTCCTCTACTTGCCAAGTACCTACTTGAACCTTGTGGTTCCTCCAAAGAACCTTAACCTAACCTACATCCTTGGTCATCAACCAACAAACTTGTCAATCCAAGATCTAAACTGGGACCTCCTCATAAGACAAAGAATTAGAAATACCAATATCCTTGATAGGAACGATTTGAGATAGATCACCCATACACTTTCTAAACATAGAAACCTGGATCATCGGGTGAATGGAGGTTAAGCTAGAAGGCAACTCAAACTCATAAGCAATATTGACAACCCCTCTCATAACCAAGTATAGACAAATATACCAGGGACTGAGCTTCCCTTTTTCCCAAACTGCATCATTCCCTTCGTGGGAGACACCTTCAAGAACACCTAATCCCCAACCTCAAACTCTAACTCTCTTCGCCTTACATCTGCATAGGAAATTTGGTGATTTTGGGTAGCCTTAATTCTATCCTGAATCACCTTCACCTTCTTCAGGGATTGGTGAATAAAATTCGGGCCAAACATCTCTACCTCACCTACCTTGAACCACCTAATAAGAGATCTACACCTCCTACCATACAAGGCCTAAAACGGAGCCATCCCAATACTAGAGTGGTAGCTATTATTATAGGCAAACTCCACATGAGGTAAATTCTCAGCCCAACTACCACCATAATCAATCATGCAAGAATGAAACATATCATCCAAAGTTTGAATAGTCCTTTCTGCTTGGCCATCCAACTGCGGGTCAAAAGCAGTACTAAGATTCACCTTGGTCCCCAAAAATTTTTTAAACGACTCCCAAAAGTGAGATGTAAACTGCATACCATGATCAGAGATGATATAAATTAGCACTCCGTGCAACTTCACAATCTCATAGAGATACATCCTCGTATAATCCTCAACCAAAAAATTAGTCCTCACTAGTAAAAAGTGAGCTGACTTTGTCAACCTATCCATTATAACCCAAACTGAATTAAATAGATTTTGAGATCTAGGATGACAGGTAATGAAATCCATGTTGATCACTTCCTACATCCACTCTGGCAACTTGATTACTTGATAAAAACCTCTGAGCCTCTAATAATGCTCACATATACTATATAAAGTGGTATAGGATGGTCCTTGTCAATATCTCAACTTTTGTTGAGGTCGAATACTCAAGGAGTGAAAATTAGGATTCTAGTCTTATAGGTCTTAACACTTGCTAAGAAAACACCTAAATTGCAAATAAAGTAAAAAGTAGGATTTAAAATAAGGGGTTTTAGTTGTGGGAAAGTGTGTGTCAATAGTAACTCAGCTACCCAAACTACACAACAATGGTAATTTAACCTTTATATAGAGAGAATCTTGGGATTATGTCTACATAAGGACAAATTAGGTATGGGTATGTGTAGATTTGGTGTACATTCTAGTTGTAGACAATATGGTAGGCTAGGTCTAGGATCCTTGAGGCTAGTTTGTCAACAAAACCTCAAAAATTTCACGGTTTTAACCTTCCGGATACCTAACAAGTATGTTAATTACATCCACCTATTACCTCAATTGGGTAGCCCTATTTCTACGAAAATACCCAAGTTATAGTTAATTTCATAATCACTCTTATGTCTAAGATAGTAAGATTAGCAAACCAAACCCATTAATTATCTACTAATGCCTTGGTTCCCACATCCCCATTTCAAAGATAATATGGGTTCTAAATGTTCGCCCAAACCCCTTTCACAAGGATGGTTTGAGCTTTCAAGAGTTTGGAGATTTCACCTACAAACCCATTTTGAGTAATTGGGGATTTTACCCACAAATCCCATCTAATTCAATTAAACAATAGTAGAACCTATCATCAACCAAATAGCATATACATATATACATCACAACCCACAACTAATTTAACCTTAGTTCTAATCCCAAGATAATGAAATTTAGATACTCATGATGAAAGGAGAGAAAAATATACCATAAGGGTTATGCAAAGCATCTATTCTTCAAGAAATTACTAAATTCAAAGTCTCCAAATAAAATTACAATTCTTGCCCAATTTAGGGCCCCAACTTCAAATGCAAAATGTTGCTAGTATCTAGAATGCCCAAAATAGGAAAGGGTATTAGGCTTTTAAGGGATTTGGGGACAGCTGCTGAAAAATACAAAACTGCCTTTGGGACTAATTTCGCATTGCCTTGATCGCACTAGATTTGTTGTGATTGCAACTACCGTGACCATTGGTAGATCCACAAAATCGTGGTTGCTGACCTTCTTGATAGGCCACGATCACGGCCTTCAGATTCTGATCGCGGTAACTGAGCCTCATTTTTGTACATGGTCCATCAACTGTGTACTTTTCTTCTCCATTTTCTTTCTTTTTGGTCAATTCCACATCTTTCTATCTCATCACCTGTATGCCTGTAAAATATGGAAATTAATCCATTTAATCACAATGTTTTCTTATTTATGTCTTCAAATAATCGTAGTGTGCATGAATTATAAGTGCAAATAAGCGGTAAATTCACCACTCATCAACCTCACGTGCTCAACTTTCAATTGTTGACATACCATGCATTTATTATTTCACCAATACATCTCTTTGAGGTTATGATACATTTTTGTCGAACCAGGATGAACAACATAGCATGACTCATGTACCTCAACCAAGGTCCTCTCTTGTAAACCATCGATGCCAGGAATACATAGTCTCCCTTGATATCACAAAGTACCATTATTGCTAATCTCGAAGGCCATTACCTTCTGCCCACTAACATCATATTTGATCCTCATCAATACTGCATCTAACACTTGCTTCTCATCTAAGAGATAATTGCGACACTTTCTGAAGAAAAACACCACCATATTTGGAGTCCAAGAGGTGAACTCAAAGGTTATCCAAATGGGAAATGTCCTTCATGAACTTCCGCTTCTCTTTATACATATGAGCTAGAATCCCAATGGACAACCTGCTAAAAAAATCAACAACTACATTAGCTTTACCTTGATGGAAGTGAAGACATATTTCATAATCCTTGAGAAGCTCAATCCATCTTCATTGCCTGAGATTAAGCTATTTATAATTAAATAAATATTGCAGGCTCTTTTGATCAGAATAGAAATCCACATGCACTCCATACAAATAGTGATGCCATATTTCAAAGGCAAACACCACACCTAATAATTCAAAATAATGAGTCGAATAGTTCCTCTAAAGCACCTTAAACTGTATGTAAGCATAAGCTATAACCTTTCCATGCTGCATTAGAATACAACGAAGTACCTTATGGGCCACATCACAAAAGACCACAAACCCATTAGTGCCTTTAGGAAAACTCAAAATTAGAGCCAAAGTTAGCTTATGCTTCAGCTTTTAAAAACTACCCTCACAAGCATCATACCAAAGGTACTTTACCTTCTTATGAGTCAATTTAGTCAATGGGGAAACTATACAGGAAAACTCTCCATAAACCCCATGTAGTATCCATCTAAACCCAAGAAACTCCAAATGTTGGTTAGAGTCGTGGGTCTAGGGAACTTGTTAACCACTGCAACCTTTTGCAGATCTACAATAATACCTTCACTAGAAATGATATGACCCAAAAAATTGATAGCGTTCAACCAAAACTCATTTTTAAAAACTTGGCATACAATGGTTGCTCTTTCAAGGTCTGCAACACAACACAGAAGTGATCTTCATGATCTACCTTTCTCATAGAGTCCACAAGAATATTGTCTATAAATATAATGATAAAAAATCTAGAAATTAATGGAAGACCCTATTCATCAAATCATGAATGTCATTAGGGAATTGGTCAACCCAAAAGGCATAATAAGAAACTCGAAGTGCCCATACCAGGTATGAAAAGAAGTCTTAGGGATATCCTCCTCCCTAATCTTTAACTGATGATAACAGGATTGAAGATCAACTTTGGAGAAAAACTTAGCGCCCTATAACTGATCCAACAAATCATCTATCCTTGGAATGAAATACTTATTATTTACTGTCACCTTATTTAATTATCGGTAATCAATACACATCCGAAGGGAACCATATTTCCTACACACAAACAACATCAATGCACCCCATGGGGACCTCTAGGATGGAAGAAATCATTATCTAAAAGATCTTTTCATTTTTTCTTAAGCTTCATCAACTCAATTGGAGCTATTCTAAATGGGGTAATACAAATTAGATGAGTGTCTAGAACAAGATCAATGCCAAACTCAATCTTTCTATCAGGAGGAACAACAAAAAGGTCATCAAGGAAAACCTCAGGAAATTCATTTACCACCAGGATAGAATGAGAATAAGGACCTTCTGAGTTAGAATCTTTAACCAGACTAGATAATAGAGACATCCCTGGGAGATTAATCTCCAAACTCTAAGATATGATATGAAATTCCCCTTAGGAGTTAGGGAACCACCCTCCCACTCAATAACTATCTCATTAGGGAATTTAAAGACAACCTTATGGGTCCGACAGTCTAGAGAATTATAACATAAATACTACTAATCCATCCTCAATATTACATCAAAATACACCATATCTAATTTAAATAGATCCCTCACAGTTATTTTAGTACCAACAAATATCACACACCCCCATAGATTCTTCTAACAATTACAATGTCACCTACCGGGGTAGAAATTGAAAACAATCCGAAACACACTCAGGAATAAAATCAAAATACACATCCACAAATAGGGTAACATAAGAGAGTGTAGACCTCAGATTAACTAGACAATATTGATCTTGAGAAAAGAGTTTAAACATACCAGTCACGACATAAGGCAATGACTTGGACTCCTGGCAAGTAGTGGGAGCATAAAGATAGTTTTGACCAGTATCAGAGCTAGATGGTGCACCCTTTTGCACTAAACTAAAGAAGAGGAAATTGGAAGCTTTTTTTCCCAAAGGAATCCTTACCAACTGGATAGTATATAAGCATATAACCTAGATTAACATAGTTAAAGAACTTTTCCCTTCCCTCATCACCAAAACCCTGATGTAAATGACCACAAAATCTTTATGGGGGATATGATGAAGCTGACTGAGCCCCACTATCCAAATATTAGTCACCTTGTGACCTAAAATTATCTCCATTATAGAAAAACCTATCACCTGATGGTTTTGGGTAGTGAGCACTAGCTGTTGAGTAAGACCCAGAATTGCCCCATTTTTTTAGGTCCACTTACCCCCATCCCTGCCTGAAACACCCAACAATGTGGCATTGTAAAAATTTTGGGTGATTGGTAATGATCATGATGTGTATTATGATGTGTCCTTGTGGTGTGCATATTTTTAACTTGTGTAAGGGTTGGTTGATGTATGTTGGTGTGTTAACTTGTGTTTATGATTGCCTTACCCCTCATTTAAAAATGCATGGTGTAAGGGGGATAATCAAAGCACCTAGACTTGAACCCTTGATAGAACAACAACTTTTGATATCACTGTAGTGGGTACAGTTGGGTGCATTGATTCGTACCTTAGGTCATGAATTATACACCTCTCTCTATAACCTTTCGTTCACTAAATAGAATGTTAGGGTATTATACTACCTTATGTATGAAAATACCATCCCTTGGTTGTAACCAATGCATACGAGTATTATACTACTCAAATGTATATAGTAAAGTCTCAAAGCATGTGAACTGTTTTGGCCACAAGTAGAGCTCACGATTAGGGCATAATTTGTACCCTTGGTTATGATCCAAGGTTGACCTTTCGTACCCAAAATAGTGTGGTTGAGATAGGAGAATACTAGGGTATGATTTAGGGTACCACTCGTACCCTTGGTCATGAATGATCAAGAAACCGTAAAGGGGAGTTGTAGTTCTGCACGGGTGGGCTTTTCATCTTTTAGAAAAGGACGTTTTGATCATTTACTATGCCTAAAACCCTAAACCCTCTCACTATATGAGGCATTGTATCTCCTAAGTCTTCATTTTAAAATACTTTAACACTCTTAAACACACTAAAGGATCTTGACGCAAGATTGGAGGCTAGGGTTTCAAGGTGTTCATCTTGTGGAAATAAGAAAGGGTCAAGATTGTTGGTGTGTCATATTGTTTAAGTCATGTATCTCCTGATATTTCTAGATAACTCTAAACCTATGTATTTCTCACTTGAATTAGTAAGTGTAAATGGTTGTTTTTAATCAAATGAAAAGGATTTTGTTACCTAACAATGAATAATGATGATTGATGCTTATACTTGTATTGATTCATGTATTTGATGGTAGATTATATAGTTGGGTTCTTGTTGTATATTTTTTAAGAAGAAGGTATTTAGTAACCCTTGTATTAATGATTTCTATCATATAAATGATCTTTTCAAAGGCATGAACACAAGGTGTATATGAAATATTTAAGTGAATTTACTAGTTGTGTGATTGTCAATGTGTTGAGCTAGGGCAATGGCCTAAATAAGTATGAATGATTTTTGAATGATATGGTTAAAGTATTATGAGTCATGTATTGAGAAATCCATAACCTTTTTGGTTGTTTTATAATAAGAGGTCAAAGCCCTAGACATAAAAATAAACTTAAATTGGGTATGGAACAAAGTGTGGTGAAAATGTGATAGAATGTTATTAATGGCATGTGAATGGCTTGTATGGGTCTTTAGGACCACAAATTAAATTGTATGGTAATTTTAATGAAGGAATTGGCCTATTGAGATGGTTGAGAAATAAAGGCTCCCATAGGACCCATTTGGTCATGTATAATTTTAAATTGGCTAAGTGAGCCAAAGCCCTAAATATTATATAAATCATATGAAAATAAGTGCATGAACCAATGGGAAAAAATTTTAAATGTTGAATAATAAGCGTGAGTAATTCGAGTTCCTTGTATAATGAAATAACTAGTGATTCGAGTTCCTAGACTAGTGATATGGCTAGTAATTCGAGTTCCTAGTCCGAAGAAATCTCTTGTGGTTAGAATACCTCACCAAATAATACAGCTAGTGATCAAGTTCCTAGACCAACAATAAGAATAGAGATTAGAGTTCCTAATTCAATGAAATAAGACAGATAGTGATTCAAGTTCCTAGACCGGTGAAACAACTAGCGATTCGAGTTCCTAGTTTAATGAAATGGTAATGAGAGTGACCTAATGCACTAACTCAATTGGAAGTTCTTCACTCCATGTCTTATGAATGAATTATTTGATAATGCATAATAAATCTTATAACCATTATGGTCTAATATGAAGATGTTTTGTATATCCATGGGTATGATTAAGAATGTTGATAAACCTTGAACTCTTATATAGCATGAGAAGTGCCTATGTGTAAGGATAAGTATATGAATATGAATGATGATATATATATATATTGTCTTGTTGTCAAATAATGATGTTATTTTATCCTTACAATTGATTTATATGTTAGTGTTCCAACCGCTAACCATCTCCAGACACTACATCCCCCTACGACATAGGGGCTGAAGAATCTTTTTTTTTTACCTGCGCAGTGATTAGATGATCGTGCAATTTGTTCATCGACTTAAAGGGGTAAGCTTCATTACATCCAAAAGACATTCTCCTCATAGTCCTTATCTTTAGACTTAGTCTTTTTAAGACTTTGTTTGGCTATAGGCGGGGGCTTGTCCTGACATGTATACTTATTGACTTCGGTTTTGTATAGAGGTATTGCGAACTTAGGCATAGTTATTGTAATGTATAGTTATTATTCATAGGAGTTCCTTCGACTCCCATGACATGATGAGGTGTTTAGGTTGGGTTACGCGGCGACCTCCAGTACATGTGTGCTTGAGGTTCCTATACGACATTGCCCGAAGTTCATGGCATGTCACTTCCACTCTGCTGATGGCCACCACCCTAGTCAGAGAACCTAAATTTCTTTCTTTTCCTCTCCTCTATCTCATCCTACTTTTTATTTTCTTCCTCTACCTATTGCATGTACACTACCAACCTGGATATATCCATGTGCTTGATCAAACAAGGCTGCTTTAATTTCAAAAATCAGCTCACTAGACAACCTGAAAGAGAACTTTCTCATCAACTCCAGAGCATACCACGATAACTGGTAAAACATCAAGGAATACTCCTTGACTGATATCTTACCCTGCTTTAGATTAAAAATCTCTTCTGCTTTCGCCTCCCTCAACTCCTGAGGAAAGAAGCTCTCTAGAGAAGCATTAGAAAAATCCTCCTAAAGAGATGACTCAACATTATCACCTCTTGCCTAATTTAAGTCCTCGTACCATTGGTACACTATATCTTTAAGCTAGTAGGCAGCAAACTCAACGCCCTCTACGTTTGTGGCATGAATAACTCAGAAAATCTTTCCTATCTCATCGAGAAAACCATAAGGTTCCTCCCCAACCTTAACACCCGTAAAGGTCATAGGTTTCAACCTCATGAAGTGTCCATCCTTTGTGGCCTCATAATATGGAGTAAAAAGAATACCAAGCTGAGACTGAGTAGCTACCAACTGTGCAAATATGTGAATGGACTGACAAAACTCAGCGTTCATCACATCAACACGAAGATCTTGAGATAGACTAGAGGAAACTTATGGAACTCTAGGAGAAAAATTAGGAATTAGACCCCTAGACCGTGTATGGATCCCATGAGTAGTGTCTTCCATCAACATTATCCCCTGTTGGAATAGAGGAGATTCCATTAGCTTCAGATCATCGAAGCATAATCTGAAAAGCAAACAAACGAGAATTAGAGAAGAATTAAGGACCTAGACTCTACATGTTGAAATAGATCAAAAGAAATATAAATATTTCTAAATACCTAATAGCTTCACCCTTATGAGTGTGGCATGCTACACCCTTTTAAAAGAGACTCTACTCGACATGGCTTGGTGGACTCCTAATTTACCATGAACCTAGTGCTATGATAAAAATTTGACATAACCCAAACCAGGGCCTAGTTGTGTTGGGTGCCTCAAGTCCAACCGAGATTGGATACCACCCCCAATACCAAACCATAACCGTCATGTACCCTATGTCGAAAGAATTTCAAAAATATAACAAGATAGAGAAATTAATACTCAAAGACAATAATAGAATCCATAACTACAACCAACCAATAATCCAATAAAGTATCCTATCGGTGTTGGCTACAATAATAATACCAATGCCAAGGATGAAATTAATATCGGCACCGCTCATGCCCAAAGTAGTCACAAAATGAGAATAAACAAAAATAAAGAACATTCGGTCGAGACATACCCTAGACCATATCCAAAACCCAAGTCCAAGAAATAAACAAAAGTATGAATGATATCCATAGCATGAAATAGAGTCTTCCAGAGTATGGAATCTCACCACTTCAGTCTGGCACAAATGTTGTCCCTAAATCCAAGTCACTAGACAAGAGGAATATTATGACCTATTCTTGCATCGCCTGGGGATACATAGCCCAAAAATGGGTTAGCGAGTGAACGATAGCATGTACTTACGAATGAAAGGATGAACTAATGACACTATGTAAAATTAAGTAAATAACCAAGTCAAATCACATTCATACATATATATCTATATAGATATTCTATGCCGAGAAAGGGAATTGGTTTTGCATGTATTTAAAATATTAACCTGGGTTTGTGTAGATTTATCGTCATAATCCACCTATAAGCTTTATGTTTCCAGTTTTACCTCTTCTACGAGCCTTAGTTTGTGTAGCCATACAAACTAGAGATATCATAGGGGCTAGCAATTCCCATGTACCTTTTACCCTCCATGATACATATGAACAAGTATAAACATAGGGGATTCTCATGTACCCCACAAGTATCAGGTCACCATGACCAACCCTCATGTTGGCAAACATGAGTTTCCAGTGTCCGTCCATCGAATTCATACCGTCATAGTAAGATGTCACAACACACCATTATTGCCCAATTTAATCCTTTAGAACATAACTAAATTACCATTTCAAAGAGTTATTTACCTAGGCATTATGAAGTGGTATCGTCATACCAACTATAGCTTGGAAGAAATGTCATTAGCGAACACTTAAGGGATTTCTATGTACCCCATAGACTCCATTATAAAAATTACTTGAGGGATTCCCGTATACCCCACAAGGTTTTCAAAACCAAATCCATGGGCACCAAGGCATTTCCAATCAATTTTAAACTATTTAAACCAAATTGGGTTCCATTAAAATATTATGCAATGTAAGGTTTTCAATACAAGTCAAACTATGTTACAAAACCGTTCTCATAGGCATTTTAACAAACATGTTAAGGGCATATAGTTTACAAAACCAAAAGCAAGAAATTTGGGGAATCCGAAGTACCCCTAAACCCATTTTCCATTACCATGTAATCCACATTGTTCAAATCCATATTACAACATGAAAACCATAAGAAAAATATAGGAAAACATTATCCAACCAAGAACAACAAAAAAAAACCAACACATATTTTAAAACCCAAAACAATATAAAAATTATACCTTCAAAACCATTAGGTAAAACATGTTTTTATCTTGAACTAAAAATGAGGAAGGAGTAACATGCCTTAGATACAAAATAATATGGAGAGGTTTACTCTTGAAAGCCCCTAATTGAATCACCTTAGGAAAACCCTAGCCCTTTCTTGAACCAAAAGCTTGAGAGAAATCTGAGAATGTTTAATGTGTTTTTTTTAGAATTATAGGGTAAATTAAGTCCCAACAATGTTTTAATTCATAAGATCAAAATAAGTGAAGAGGGGAAATATCCAGAATTCCCCCTAAAGTAAAACTGTAAAAATCACCGCATGAGGGTATGGTTTGGATCCCTTACACGTACCCACATCAAATGAGTGGTACCCTCCACTTGTACCTTGATAAAAAAGTTAGACGTCACACACTGTCCATGATACAATACCCTTGCCCAAATCGTATCCATATTATATGCCTAGCACCCTCAAATCGTATCCAAGACAAAATCAAAGGGGGTTGGACATTGGGTAACATATGACTTCAGTATACCACTCGTACCCTTAACATATGACTCATCCCCACAAATCCATACCCACACCAGAAACTCACCCACCACATATTGGACAACATATGAGATGGGTCACCTGACCCGTACCTTTAGCATACGACTAGTATGGTGAGTCATATGATGATCAGAAGCTCAAAACTATAGAAATTTCCAAGGACTAAAACACGGGGTATTTCACTTTGACTAAATCCATGACCTCTTCAATAAATCCAAACTGAATTAAAGTCACTTTACTCTAGCAGTTTGGGTATAAATATACTCATAAATGCTCAACTCCCCCTCATATCCTATGTCTGAAAGAATAAACCCAATATTCATCTTTCTTCTATGATAACACTTATATTTCTCTAGCCTCTGTAATTATTATGCTATAACTTAAATAATTACTAACTTAGAATCTTTTGAAGTATCAGAATACCTTGGGCACACCTCCCTATCTAAAATTTAAAATTCTCCCTCTTTATTAACTTGATCATCCATACGTCACACTTAAGATCTAACACTTAACAAGGTATATCTACACAATTTCTCATACACTATGCCAACATACAGCGGCATAGAAATCCTGGATTACTAATTCAGTCAAGAACTTTATGAAATAGTCAATCCTAACTACCCTTTCTATGTAACTTTATTTTACTAGCATAATATTTTTCTCATGACCTCACTGTTTTTCCTTTCTATCCCACTATACACATCTTAAATCACTATAACTCTGAGGCAAGTACTATCCAATAATTTGATCCAAATACTCACTTCTTCCTTCTTAAAGGTAATCTACTATAAGGTCCTGATAAGGGATTTAAGAGCACATATAACTTTTTCTTGATGCACGATTTGCATGAAAAAGACTAAATTCTTTTGAATTGCTAAACTTAAAAATGACTAATAGGCTCCTCTCAAGATATTGTATAGTCTCATTAGTGTTTGTAAAGAGTGTTTGATAATTTTTTCCAACAGAAAATAAAGATAAAATAGGGAAATTCTAATAACAATATGAATTTATTAATGAACATCTTTATTGCCTGATATAAGATATGAAAAAAAGGAAATTGTAATGACCCTCTAGGCCATTCCTTTGATTTCCATGCTTTTCTGGCATTTTCAGCCTTTCTATAGTGTCTATATGTCATCATGACTTGCTAAAACTGTCAGTTAAGTTATCGTATAGTCTTTTTAAATATTTGTCCCATTTCCCTATTTTGGACCCTTTACTGTTTGAAATTTGGTCTTAGGAAAAACACTCCTAATAGACGACCTTAGATGAGAATTTTGATAGAGCCATCAGCTTTTGAATGTTAATTTTAGGCTAGGGGACCATTGGTTCAGGTCCCAAGGCTTCTGGACTTATTTTTGTCTATTTGATGAAATATGTAAAAAAATAGAACTACAGGTGTCAACTTCACACTTAGTCAAAATGATCTCGGATGAATATTTTAATGATTTGATTTAGTTTGGAATGTCTAAGTTGGTATGGTAGGATATTTCATTCGTGTGCATGGGGTTCCGAACGAATCTCTAACACCCAATCAATGTCCATTTGTACTTGGTAAAATATTTTGCTTGGCACCTGAAAGGACCGCTTAAGTGCCTATTGGGTTGCTTTAGCACTCAGCGCCTTAGTTCTCTTGGGATGCTTTAGCAGCCCTAGCCTTTGTTTGTGGTTCACTTTAGTGTCTAATCTTTGTTGAAGCGGTTCCCTCTTTAGTTCCATTGGGGCTACTTTATCAGCACCCACTGTTGTCGTATAATCGCTATAGTTGTTGTGTTTCCACTTTAGCAGTAGGCGTTTTAGCTTCCTAGTGTCCATTTTAGCAGTAGGCATTTTAGCTCCCTAGAGTCCACTTTAGCAGCACCTGTAGATTTTAATTATATCTTCCCACCTAATTTTCTATCATTTATTCCACTATTTTTACACGAAATATAGAGCTCAAAGAGAGAAAAAAGTGGGAAATCATCCGCATAGGTTAAGGTAATCTAACCTATCTTATCTTGATCATTTCCTAAAAGTTTTTCCTTCAATTTCCATCCTATTTCTTGGTGAATTCTTAGAAATTAGCACTTGAATTCCTAAACTTTGAAAGTTGATTTCAGAGCTGAATTATGCTCCATTTGAGCACAACTTTCTTGTCCTTCTAGTGACCTCGTGATGAGTTCAATTTTGGATTCCATTTGCGGGCCTCATGGTTATTCTTGGTCGTATTTCAATCTGATCCTTAATATAGAAATATGGGTCTCATTTTACTCCTAACTATGTAAATTACTATTCTAATAGTGTTACGACATTTTAGGATCATGAAGCAAAGATGGATGATTCATGGATGATATAAAGGTTGGGATTCAACATCGAGGTAGGATACTATCTACTCTTCTTCTTCTGATAGTTTCCATATATGTGTTTCATGTTAGGGGTATTAGGATATGATTATAGGAGAACATCGTGAGTTGGCCTAAATTTGGAGTTTTGGGCTAGAAGGGTATTATATCCTTATGCTGAAATGCTTATTATACTTCTATAATCATATTAAATTCTTTATAAATAGAGCTAATTTGTAGTATAATTATGATATTATTCTAGTTATGGAATGAAATTTAGGTTTGGAAGCATGATTAGCCTTATTTGGACTATTTAGTCTATCTTAGAACGGTATTTAGGTGGAATTGACTTAGTTGATCTTGTTCAAGGTTGAATTTCTATATTAGGGATAATTATGGATTATTTAACATCTAAAAGTGAATTTTTATACCTTAGCCTATCCCGAGGTAAAAGCTTACCTAGAATGGATTTCGGGGATTAAAAGTGGACTCATCCAACCTACCTTAAGCCAAGACTTGTGTTCGGTTTTGTATACTTATTTATGCTTGTTATCATGATTAGACTTCGTTAAGGTTAATGAACCCTTAGTATGACGTTTAATATGTTACTTGGCGGATTGTAAAGATTTTTTGTCGAATTAAGATTTTATCATTATTCCAAATATATATTTGGCCCAAGGCCGTGATTATGATATTGGTTGGGTTTCGAGAAGTATTCTATTATTTTAAAGAAAGTGGTCATAGTTGATAGACATATTGATGATTATAATCATATTTTTGGAATACTGGTGGTGGAATGCATAAATTCGATACAATTATGATAACTTAGACGATAAGTGGTATGATTCTAACTAAAATATGATTTTATTACTTATTAGCTAAAAAGAGTTTATTCTTACTTTTTACTTTTATAATTGGATTTCTCTATAATAGGAATCGTACCATCTTAATAAATAACTTATAATCCATTAAGCCTAAAATCAATATTTAGAGATTTGACCAAGATAGATACTATCCTCAAGTTTGCTACTACTATTTACCCCAACTGAGAGAGATTTCGAACCTTTCAGCACATTTATGGTGATTTAGTCCTAGAGTTACCTTGGGAAATATATTTATGTATTTATACAATGATTTACTTTAGGGCATTCAGATTGGTTATGGTACTGTGGATTATATCTTGGCATTCATTCTTGCATGCACATTGCCTGTCACCAGTATGCCCTATAGCCATTAGCCTTATGGGGATGCATATGTATAGGTATGAGTGTTGCTTGCAGTATATTATGTGGAGCTTATGTCTATCATCCTTATGGTTGGTTTTATAAGTATAGGATCAGACTATTATTTGTTGAGTGCTGATTGGACCTTTTAAGCCTATGACGGTGGTGGTTTATAAAAGGCCCGATTAGGTACTATTTGTTTAGACTAGCTGATTACCTTGTATTATTATTGTTATTATGGTTAGTTATGATAGGTTGATATTTGGACTGGTATTGAGATTCCAGGTATGACTTTGATTCTTTTATCTTATGGTTATATAATTATGCATGATCATCCTATGGGTAGGCATTGAAGCTACAAAGTCTAATATTCTAATTTCTTTCTTCTTAGTTAGTTTATTATGATAATTATGTTTTGTTTAGACACATGGATTAGAGACTATAACGACCCGATTTTTCTGGAACCAAAATGTCACATAGTGCTCATGATCCCGAAGGACCACAAGCTAACCCTCTACTAATATCTATACCCAGACACTGCAAAATATAGTTAATAAATATGAAAACTGGCCATACGGTTCAAAACATCTAAAAATACTCAAAATTTAAAACTAAATACTGATATATCTATCCAAAAAACCTCTAAACTGTCTGAACTATGGAGTTGATGGGATATGTCCCCAGCTAACTCCGTCTATTGAAAATAAATAAAATCTGATACAATAATGATAAAATGATCATCCTCGAATGAAGAGAACGCACTGCTACGTCTACTGATGCTGATTGGGACTAAAATGCTAAGGGTACTCTGGATCTCGTGCCTCTAAAGCTATGGTGTCAAATAAAACACCATAGCGTAAATGTATCAATATGAGAATGTATGGAGTATGCAGATGAGGTAAGGCTAAATGCAAGGGCTCATGCATGAACAATTACTAAATTGAATAATCATGAGAGTACTGAATGAGAACACATACATGAATGCACAAACCATAATCGCAATCATCATGACTCTGAATACTGAAACTCAGGTACTGTATTACTGACATCTGAACTCACTACTAATACTGATATACTGAATAACTGAATCATCTACTACTGATAACTAGTACTGAGGTGTGATCAGTCTTATCTAGCGAGTGATCTCAGAATCTGAGGATACTGAAGATGATTAGCTAAATATACTCACATTAGTGATTGAATTCAGAGCTTTCTACTCTCGACTGGAAATATCAGAGATCAAACCTCTCTAACGGATGATTCGTGAATCTACTTTCAATGATAAGAAAAGATCATGTTCAAATCTTACAACAAGAATTCTCAACTGAATTTGAGACTGAGACCAAGCCTATCTGATAGGTGATCTCTAGATCTGATAACAAGAATACTCAACTGAATCTGAACTGAGATTAAGCCTATTTGACGGGTGAACTCTAGATCTGATAACAAGAATACTCAACTGAATCTGAGACTGAGTTCAAGCCTATCTGACAGGTGAACTCTAGATCTGATAATAAGATTACTATACTGAATATGAGACCGAGATCAAGCCTATCTGACCGGTGATCTCTAGATCTGATAACAAGAATACTCAATTGAATCTGAGACTGAGATCAAGCCTATCTGACTGGTGATCTCTAGATCTGATAATGAGTTTACTTAACTGAATATGAGACTGAGATCAAGCCTATCTAACGGGTGATTTCTAGATCTGATAACAAGAATACTCAACTAAATCTGAGACTAATATCAAGCCTATCTGACGAGTGATCTCTAGATCTGATAACAAGAATACTCAACTGAATCTGAGACTGAGATCTAGCCTATCTGATGGGTGATCTCTAGATCTGATACTGAATAACATTATATGGGACCAAGCCTATCTGACGGGTGGTCTATGAATCAATGGAACTATCTGAGCTCCTTACTAAGATAGATAACTGTATTTGATAGTCCTAATTTCTGAAGATTGATACTCATACTATAACTGTGGGAAGTAGTCACTTAATTGACATGACCCAAATCTCAACAGGTGGGGTCTAACCTATAACTCCAGCTAGAAGGGTGTCAATATCGTTCCATGGGTAAAGACCTCTCTGTTCAACCCTATCTAATGGATGACCCTCGCAGGAAGTTAAGCCTAAGGCATATAATAGTCAAGCCTATCTGATGGATGACCAACCTTTCCTGATGGGTGACTCCTATATCCTGTGTTGGTTACAGAGTTCTGGAGTTTAGGGATTTCTCTTAAAGACTCTGCCTCTCTGATGGGGAGCCGCCAACCCTTCCCTCGCTCGGTGATAGATCCTACTCCCAATTGAAAGACTTTGAACTTATTGTTAATTGAACACAAACTAAGCTGAATCTGATACTGATCATATTTCTTGAATGGTCTGACTGAGTTAAGCTAAATTCACTTGGTTTTGTATCTGGCGGAATACTACTGAATCTCGTTATCTGACTGAATGACACTGAGCTTTAAATAGAGTACTCAATTACTATAGAGGTCAGAACTGAACACTTGAATACTACTAGATCTGAGATGGGTACAGAAATGAGGCTAGATTACTAGTGATACTGAGATTACGTCGATTACAGAGATTACTAAGATTTTTTAAGTTTCGTCTCTATCTGAGAATACAGAGTTATATAACTTACTGAGTTCTGAGAATCATGACTCAATTGGAATTATCGTGAAAACTGACATGAGCTCTAGACAGTAGCTAAATTGTCGGGTATAAATACCCTAAGGACTCGATAACATAAAAGTAAAGCATAACCATTCTTGAATTATCAAGACCATGGACATTCGTTCACCATCACAATCACTACAGCGTCTCTTCAAGCATTTAGGAATCATAAACATGTGATAGTATAGGGAGACATGCTATTGACTCATACTCCATTCAACAAGATCATGCATCAAACACGTAGAATGTATTACAGTCTTAGCATGCATCAAAGAGCACATAATTGGGGAATTTCATGCTATCATTTCATAATTGATTCACTAAGTCTTTTCAACAAACACTTGGTATGCATGGGCTTGCACACAATTGGGGATTCCTAATCAACATGCTAGAATGACTCTAATTCCTTCACGTAAGCATTTTATCAAACATATTGGGAGCATGCTTTGATTATTCAACAATTTCTACACCTAATTGACATTGACACATCACATAACAAATAACTTGAATAGGTTTTATCATGAACATCTCATGAATTTCACATACTAGGGTCAAAGCTTGAAAACCTTGAAAACAAACATGAATCAAAACTAAATAATAGTATGAACATCAATGTCAACACACATGAATCATGAAAACCCATAAACATAAGATCTTTGAATTTTATAAAAGGGTTCTTAAGCTTCTTGGATGAAAGGGACCGAACAATAAACATATACATACCTTGGGGAAACTTCTTCCTTGAAGGATCTTGGAGAGATTCTTGATTTCTCTTGATCCCTCTTGATTTTTCTTGAAGAAGAAAGAAGGGTTTTGATTTGATAGAAACCCTAGTTTTTGATGTTGAAGATGAGAAATAAAGTTGTGAGCCTTGATTGAAAATAAATAGGGGCTGAAAAGAGTGGGAAAAAGACCAAAAAGCTCTTTAAAAACTGAGTTAAAATTAACCGATCAGGGACTGCGACACTCGAAGTGGCAGTCCGTCGCTCAGTCTGACGGTCCATCAGATTTTCCATCACACATTGGCCCAAAAAAGAATACACTACCTCGGGGTGATGGTCTAAGTGACGGTCCGACACAAACCCAACGGTTCGTCGGACCGTCCATCGCACGTAATGGTCTCAGCAATGGTCCGTCGTAGCCTTGATCGTCCGTCATCATGGCCTTCATACTTGGGCATCACTTCCTTGGTTGCGATGGTCTGGTCAACGGTCCTTTTCAATCTTGATGGTTCGTCAACCCAACCGTCGCACCTGGCGGTTCTGACTACTTTCAGTAAAACGACCATAACTTTCTCGTCCGATGCTGGATTTTGAACGAAATTGGTATCGATGGAAATATTATTCAAGGATCTACATGAAATAAAGTCTATATTAGGGAAATTATACATGGTTCAAAATATTTCTCACTTGGGAAGACACTTCTCAACCTTATTAAACTAGATTTACGCTTCACTTGACATGCTCTAAGGCTCAGACTATGAGAGAAATTTGCAGGGTCTTACAGAGACCCTGATTATATTATCACTAGTTTCTACTATGAATATGAGACTTGGAGAAGCTATTGTGATTACTTAGATTGTACAGTTAAGTTAACCTTATATATGTATCTACCTTTATTAGTTATGGTATTATTGTATATCCTTCCCTTCCTTGATTTACTCATTTTGTATAGCTATTTCTTGTCTTTGTATACTACTATAAATATCTTTTTTCCACTCTTTGTTCTTATATTGTCCTGTGATATACAGTATAGTGTTAGAGTTTTGAAGTATGGTTGGAATAGGGTAACTCAAACTTACTATTTTATTAGCTTATTATGTTAGTTTCTTGGATGTGAATAGAATAGTTATCCTTATGGTCTCCTTATCTTTATTAAGTAGTTTTTTGGATATTTGGATGTATTTTACATTCCTACTTGAGTGCTATTTATATTTGTATTATCTTTGGAGCTCAGCCGGTAGTTCCCTACTGAGTACCATCTATTCATAATCATACTACACTTTTGTAGCATATAGATCATAATGTGGGTTCTTATTATTGTTGTGTGTGTCATGCAAAGAAGATATGGTTCACATACATAGGGTGAGCTCTTGGCATTTGGAGTATTGTTATATTCTCTCTTATGTACAAGACTAGTCTCTATCTTATATTTAGAGGCGGGGTACAACAGTATATTTATTTTTGTACTTCATTTTTTAAGTCTTATTACATTAGAAGATCTTGTATTGATTCCACTAGGTTATGGTACAATCTTATATAATTCAGTATTTTACCATATTGATGTCACATACTCCCTAATTTACTCCTGGTAGTCCGTTACAAGTTGTTCCAAACTATGGGGTTTGCTTACCTACAGGTGGTTCATAGTGGGTGCCATCATTACCTTAGAAATCAGGTCGTGAAAAATTGGTATTAGAGCCTAGGTTTAGCTATATCTTTGTATAAGAGCTAAGTGATTAGTAGAGTCCTGCAAATCGGTGTGGAGACGTCCATAACCTATCTTGGGAAGGCTACGTGGCATTCTTAGGAAAGTCCATTATTGATTCCTTGTCATGTGTCTGTATTTCTATAAACCTCAAGAATCTTCCTGGACTCTATTATGTCCTAGATGGGCGATGCAAGATTTTCGATAGATACAGATAGGACTTCACCATACTTTTCCAAAGATTCAGTGCAATATCGGACTAGGGAGTTATGGATGAATTTCAAAGATCTTCAGTGTTAGTTAGAGGATTTGCGGCCAACCTAGGCTTTAATATATTTTATAATCACTTCAACCTTTCAAGATTCAACATTGAGGATCCTAAGTCCTTTTATAGATATCTCATGCTTGACCTCTTGATTGGACTCTAATTCCAAATCTGAAGGAAAGTTTTCAAGGGAGTGAGAAGATCTATGCTTCCAATTTTGACATTCTAAGTTGAGTTTTACTAGTACCGGGTCCCTGGAGATTTTGACTAGACCCTTTTTGTAGTGTTTCTCCTAAAATTGGGATTTGCAACTGACATCTTGAGTCACTATCACCTTCAACCTTCTCAATTGTATAACTTTTCTTAGACCATCATCTTCAACATTTTCAAAAGAGACACCTCTAACATGAAGTGTCTTGAGAGAGAGTAAATAGCCAGTCCTTCCAGTCCTATGATTTGAACATCTACTATCCATAAACTAGTTCTGACTGCAATCCCTTTCTTTCATTGCAAATAAAGTCATTTGTTTGATTTGAGAACCTATTTCAGTTTGAGTTCCCAAAACAAAAATAAAGTTATGATCAAGTCTTTCTTGGCTCAGCTAGGTAGTGAGTTCTTCTGCATATTTTTTGAAGGTTTGGAACCCATAAGATAGGAATTCTCTGGCTGGATACATCTATTACTGTTCATTCTAGCTCTAACCTAACTTTGGCAATTCTCTTTTATTTTCCCAACCCTTCCACAATGTTTACATAGAAGTAAGTGGACCTTGCTTTTGGCACCATGAACTTCCTTCCTTGGATATTCAAGTGAGCGGGTTCTATAATAATATCCAATTCCTTTACTATTATTGACACCTTGATGAGTTAACTTAGAAAGGATTTGGGAGGATATGGTCCATTTTCGTTATTTATTAAGCTCTTCTCTTATACTGACCAGGTCCCTTTCTAATTCTTCATTTTTATGGAGTGCAGTCATGAGGTGTTGTTTATAATCCCTCAGGTTTTCTTCAAGCTCAACTTGAAGCCTTAAGTCTTTTTCCTTCCCTTTACCATCAAAATCATTTACTTTCTCCAGTTGACTATTTAAACTAAGATTTTTAGATTTCAATTTGTGAACTATTCTTTTTTTTATATCTGGAGATTTAAGGAAATCAATTCAACCTCTTCATTTTCTACTTTCTCTTCTAGCACATTCTTCTCAATGGTCAGTTCACACGTAGAATCAATCAGCACATTTGCAAGTTTTTTCATCATTCTAGCTGAGTAGTTATCTAAATTTTCTTTAATGTCAGAAATAGTTACCTTATATTCTTCCTCATCTTTATATTTTTCCATAAGAGAAAACAAGGAGTCGAAGGTTACTTCACTATCCTCCATATCCACCATAGACACATATTAAGGCTTTTCATCCTTCTCAGATTCACTGGAGGAATCTCCTCAGACAGCTAAAGCCTGTTTCACTGCATAATCAGGTGCAGTCTTTCTTATTGATTTTTGAGGGACCAGGTCATTGTTCTTTTCTTTGTTAGCTATAGACTTTAGATATTCCAGATATTCTATTTTGTGCATTGGACAATCTTAGATGAAATGTTCTGTACATTCATATTTGTGACAAACTTCAGTAATAACTCCCTTTTTGTTGTAGCTTTCTTTTCTTTGAAACTAGCAACTTTTCTTTATTACTCTGACAATCCTTTTGTCAAAATAGGCAACATCAGTGTCTTTCTCACTTGAATCAGACTTGGAATCCTTCAATGCTAGAGAATTTCATTTTAACTTCCTTCTTCACATGTCGTTAGTGCTTCTTGAACTCATATGTCTTTAGATTACCAATAATTTCTTCCATAATGAGATTTTTCAAGTTTCTTTCCTTAGTAAAAGAATTCACTTTTCTTTTCCAGGACTTAGAAAGTACATCTAGATTTTTTCTCACTTTCTTATACAAAGGAATCACTTCTCCTAAGTACTGTAACTTATTTTAGATAGAAGTGAATCTTGTATTCATCTATTGAATTGTCTCTCCTTTCTTCATAAAAAAAGTTTCATATGAGTACTCAGCATGTCAACATTTTAATCCTTAACATCAATTGTTCCTACATGAGTTTTCTTCAAAAAGTCCTAGATTTTATTAGCATTTTCACAGGAAGAAATCTTGTTATACTCATCTGGTCCTATACCACACCTAAAAATTTATTAGCCTTGTAATTCTTTTAAACTTCCTTGCCATCTTCATCTTTAAATTCTATCCTAGTTTTGACAACCATTCTCGTTATGTCTCCTTTCAATTCTCTATCAGACATATAAGGACCAATAAGGATTACATCCATCAACTCACTGCCTCAGCCATAATAAAGTCATTAATCCTGGTTTTGCACCACCCATAGTATTGCCCATTAATGTGGGGTGGTCTAGTGGTAGATTACCCTTCTTCCAGATTAGGTTGAGCAACCATGATCAATAACTGACTCAAGGTGTTTACAATTTAGAGTTTCCTTGCTCTGATATCAATTTATTAAACATGGGCGTGCACCACCTTACAAGGGACCTGGTCCCTTATAGTCAGATACATTAAATAAAGTAATAAACTTGTAGGGAAATAAAACTTTTGTAGGAATGTAAAGAATAGAATGGTTTAACGTGGAAACATCCTTGATTAAGGAAGGAAAAACCACGGATTTCCCTTACAATCACTCAACAATCCACTATAATCAAACTCATGATTACAAACTCCATTGGATATTAGATCTAAGCTCCACTAATTGGTAATAACTCTATACAAACTTTCCTTGACAACTCTTCCAAGATTTTCTCTCAATATTAATTAACTCTAACCAATATCAACTCAGGTAACTCTACCTTAGCACCCTACAGACATAAGAAAATCATTATTCTTATAAGATAAGTAATTCAATTACAGACAAAGACTTGACTTAGTAACAACAAAACTTAAGCACACACAGAGAGAGAGAGATTTAGGACTTAAGCAATATGATTTTTCATCGTTTCTTTATTCAGTCTATTTTTTGAATTCTATTGAATTGAGAAGCATTCTTTTCTATTTATTGTAGGATAACAATTAGGGTACAATTTCAATTGGGACAGGTATCCTGATTGATACACAGCTCAACTACATAGTTTGTTACACTAACAGACAAAACTGTGCAGACATGTGATAGTTGTACTAACTCATGAAGACCCAGGGACCTAGTCCCTTGTTGTTAGCTGGTCATCATCAAAACAGTACATAGAAATTTTCACCCTTTTTGAGGATGACAAACCACAGAACTTGGAGAATTAAAATTCATTCACCTCATACAATATTCCCCCTATAACTATGTAATATACTCCACATTGTCAATATACCAAGATGCTGAACATGGAGCATAAAAATTCATTCACCTCATTTAATATTCCCCCTATCAATATACCAACATGCTCACCATGCTTCCCCCTGTCAATATACCTAGACTTAAGCATATCATTCACCACGTATGTCATAACTAGTACATAGTCCCTACCACATGAATTCAATATTGAAAAGTGTTAACAGTAAACCAAGAGTAAAATAAGCATAAATTGGTTAACTCATGGCCACTTGGGCAACACTAACATGAATGTAAATCTTAAGTAAAGAAGAAAGATGATAAACATAAGAAAGGAATTCATTCATATTAAATAGGATTAGTACCATTATAGCATACCAAAAAAACATCAAACATCTATCTTCAAAAAGCTATACCAAAATCAAGAATAGAAAACTGACACATGGAAGGATTAAAAGTAGGAAAGATGGGACTCAGGCGGATAGAGGTTTAGGGGACAGGATCTTAAGAAGCATATCCATTCTAGAACTTCCAGAAGAATGAAAATCCAATAGGTGATTTGGTAGGTCCTTTACTTCTGCATTAAAATTCTGGACCTCATTAGTGAGTGTGTAGACTTTCTTCTTCATATCTACATTCTCCGTACCAAGTTCTTCACTGGCACCTGGTTCCTCGGATAACAACTACTGAAGTTTTAATTTTTGTGTAAGGTTTTTTGAATACTTAGAAGCCATAGAAACTCTCATCTCCTCCAATTCCATACTCAACTTCTGTTAAACTGCCAACAATTTTGATACCTAGGACATGGTCCCAGTTTTCTCTTCAACTCACTCATTTTCTATTAAAGTAGTTAAGCTGGACATTTTATTTGTTGCACAAGGAGTCCCTTTTCACAGACTTCTCCAAAATGATCAAACACCCTATTCAAAAATCATCCATAAGGCATACCATTCCCACCATCTTTCTTATGGATTACTTTGAATATATTTTAGATCATCAATGCAGGCAGACTAATCAACTCAAATTTACTTAGGCACTCCATCGTATATAGATCTACACCCGAAGCAATGGTTCTTTTCTCGGATCTAGGAAGCACTACTTTGTTGACAAACACAAACACCAATTGAAGATCACCCTTAAGAAACGTCTTACTTACACCATCCACATAAGTTCATTTTTCTTTGGAAGCATCAACTATAAACTTAGTTAAGGGTTGTTATTTTGAAACAGTCCTCACACCTACAATGGGAACTTCCAGAATCTTCCTATGAGTATTTTCATCCAACCTAATTTTCTTTCCTTGCAACATTGCAGTCAAGCTCTCCCCATCTTCAAAAAATTTGACAGAGTACAAAAACTATTTTACTTCATCTTCATAGACAAAGGGAATTGGTCCCACTACAAGATACAACCATTCTTGATGTTGCACATACTCTACAAGCTAAACCATTCTAGGTTTTTCAAGAATCCTGCAGTCAAATACTCATCCATTTAATACTATTTGAGACTTCAGTATTTAATTTCTTTCTTTTTTGGACATAAACTTTTCTTTTTCATCTTTCTTTCTTCTTTTAAAACCACTATTTTGTTCCTTTTCTCTAGATTTCCTTTTTTGGGAATAGGTCCCTCAGAGACTTTCTTTTACCTTTAATGTGTTTCTATTTTATACCAGCAGGTCTTCTAAACCTAGAAGTGAAGGACATAGTCCTTATTTCAACATGGACTTCTTTTCTTTACTTTTTTATTACAACAACAACTTTAGGATCAACATCCTCACCCTATCCAACATCTACAACTCCCATATTTTTATCCTCTACTGCAACAACTTTCTTTAGTCTTTTTCTCTTAGTAGTAGATGACTTGATAGCCTTCATAACATCCTTTAAAATATTTTTCTCAAAACCCCTAGTTGTTTATGTTCTACTAATCTTTACAACAATTTCTATCACTTTTTCTTTGCCTTTACTACCTATATGCTTTTGAATTGACCACTTTAGAGGTAATTTCTCACCATCTACTTTATTTTCCTCATTTAGAGGTTGCACAAATGACACAATTATAGAAATATCTTCCCTAAAGAATGGATTACTTACCTTCTCACCAGCTCCTAGCTCTTCTCTGCTAAAGGATATTACTCTTGGATCATTAGCAAGCAGGATTAAATTGTCAGCCGCCCAATCCACACTATTAGAAATATCAGATATTTTAATATGAATTTCTTTATCGCATAGTTGAGAAAAAATAGGATTTGACTCTAGGGAGTAGGGGAACCAAGTATGTCAAGTGTTTTAGAAGCTTCAGGTATTTTTGGTTCTTTCGAGGAAAACAGAACTTGAGGTTGAGAAACTTCATGTTTAATTAGTGAATTGAAGCCCTGATTTAGGTCCAACACTATGGTAGACTCAATAGGGTTTCCATGGTATTTGGTGTTTCTTGTAATTAGGGTTCATTTGGAGGGTTGGGAATTTCAAGGAAAGTTGTAGTGGGTGAACACTTTCTTATTCTTAAGGAAGATTAGATGAAAAATCTTCCACTATTTTAGACAAAGAAGGATCAAGAAGTATAATTTAGGGATTTTCATATAGAGGTGATGAGGTTTGAAGAATTTTTTATTTTTTAGTGAAGCTTGAGAGAGTAGAACCTTTTACCATTTGGAAGCTTTTATAAGAGAGTTAATGAGAATGGCTTATTGTTTAGAGGATGAGTTTTGGGGAGTATTATTTGATAGTTATTTGTAAAGGAATTGGAAGACAAATGATTTGATTTTATATTTAAGGTAAGTGACCGTTGTTATTGATGGACCTTTTGAAACAAATAATTTGTAAGGTCCTAATAAGTGTGACCCTTCACCTTTCTAGGGATTTTTCAGTTTTCACCCAGAGATGGAAGGACACACAACTTCTTAGATAGATTTTATGAAGTTTTACCATACATAGTTTTGGTACTGACCTTAGAGAGGGGACCAGGTCCCTCTCTTTCTTGAGTGAATCCTCAACTTTGTATCTATCTCCTCAGTTTTCCCACAAAGATATTCCCATGCACGTATACCTGGAAGTGTATGTTACTGAGTTAGACCAATGAGTACATACTCTCCAAAGGAAATTTGCCTCCTGATCATAGCTAATTTATGAAGTAAAATAGATCCATCAGGTAGGTTAGGTTATTTTGATCAGCCCTGATCTCATCCTGTCCTTCACAAAATTGTCCTTTTGTAGAGCCTTTGTAAAGATGTCAGATCAACATGCTTTGTCTTCTTATGATGCATGATGATAGGCGTATTTACACGCCTAAAGCACCTTAATTTACCTATATTTTAGATAAGTTTTGAGAACAAAATATATAATTCATGCACTTTTAGTCCTTTTTCCTATAAGTGAGCTAACAAATAAGATTATCAAGTTTTCAGGTATAAACGATGAAGATTCCAGCACTTTATGGATAACTTGACGCCCAAGGAAGCTTCACGAAAGAATGAAAGCAGCATGTGGACGCCTATGGACTAAAAGTGATGCATGGATAACTTGTCCCGGGCAAAAACAGCATTTCTAAAGACTTTGGGGATCAGCAGTAACTTAGTAGGATTAGGATAAGGATGCAGTAACCTAGTAGAATTAGGATAAGTACGCAGTAGCCTAGTAGGAATAGGATATGGGTGTTATAAATACCCTATGTTGCTGAAGTTTTTATTATGATCTCTCTCCATTCATACAATTCATTCAACTCACTCATTCTCTTTCAATTAATTCTTCTTCCCTTCTCTTCATCTATTCGACTTTTTAATTTTCATTACAAGAGAAACGCTATTTGCAAGGAATTCACGCCACAAGTACTACCAAAGTATACTTCACATTAGACTCTTATTTTGGTATAATGATAATGTCTATTGTGATTTCCGTTGCACTCATGAATAGCTAAACTTCTCTGTTAGGGTTATAGAAGCCTTATGAGATATTATCTATTGCTATGAGTTTGTGAATTCTTGACACGTATGCTTCTTATATCATTACTCTCTTCATCTTAATTTAAATTCTTGTGGTTGCAAACATATAGAATACGCCAGTATAGCATTAACTTGTTCGAAAGAAAAGTTACATGTCTGGAAAAGAGAGAATGTCAAGGAAATAGGTCTACTAAACCCTGTTTAAAAGTTAGTGTCGTAACTGGATTAACCTCTTGGAGAATTCGTACCATTAGATACGCTTTAAGCTCGAAAGAGTTAAAGTGAAATAATCCTTGATGGTCGAAAGACGCCTGGATTTACCATAGAATACGAATCTCTATAAGCACATGCATGTCTGAATTCCGCATAACTCATAGCCAATAGATACGTAGAACTCATAAGGTGGACATAACCCTAACTCTCAATTCTCATTGATTAAAACCTACCAAGTATTCCATTTTTACTCTACTATTTTGTTTACATTATTTGCACGCACAAAATCCCCCCTTTATTCGAAGAACTTTCATCAAAAGTCTAATAATCGTCGCTTACTTAGTGACCAAGTATTCCCTGTGGGATTCGACACCCAACCCAATTGGGTTCTATATTTGACAACGACCGCTTACACTCTTACGAGAGCTGTAGTTTGAGCGTTATCAAATTTTGGCGCCGTTGCCGGGGAATACAGTTGTCAACTAAGTTTGTGATAGTTACTAGACCCTTTGGTCAAAGATTCTCAGATTTTACTTCTAGTTGTTGTTTTTGTTTTATTCAGGTTTGTTTGAGTGCATGCCAAACACTCGAAGTTTAGGTCAACCGTTATTACCCATAAATCCTGAACCACAACTTATTGGCAGAATGGATGCACAACATGACATTGAAAGAAGGGTTGCTCAACAGGAGCAGGCTAGATTAGCTGCACTGGCAGCTGCTCAAGTGCATCAACAGAATATTGATAACCCAGTTCGGGCAATAAATCCTGATGATGAGGACCTGGGTGATGAGGTGTTACTTAATCCACGGCGTGCAGATGAATTGGCAGCACCTATGCACAGGAGAGATCGTCAAGCTAGAATAAGACCTGACCGCCAAGCTATGCAGGCTCCTTTTGATGATGATGATGATGATCTGGATGGAGCTGGTGCCACAGGGGCTATTATTCCTCCGCCCTTGGCACCCGGAGCCAAGTTCAATATCACTAGCACCATGATTCAGCTATTGCAGCTCAAAGGTTTATTTGGTGGACTTGCAGGCGATGATCCGAATATGCATCTGATCAACTTTATTTCAACATGCAAGTCGTTTGACAATCCAGGAGTTGGGCAGAATATAATTCGGCTGCGCTTATTTCCATTGTCTCTGTCTGGGGAGGAAACTCTATGGTTGAATGGGCTAACTCCTGATTCTATTACTAATTGGAGGCAACTAACAGATGCTTTCCTAGAAAGATTTTTTCCGCCATCCAAGAGAGCACAATTGAGAGATGAGATCAGCAATTTTCGATAGCTTCCAACTGAAGCTCTCCACGAAACATGGGAGAGGTTCAAGAAGAAGCTTATGAGGTGCCCAAACCATCATATGACCAATGTCCACTTGATGGAGATATTATACAGATCTTTGAATTCAGTGACTAAGCCAGTGGATGATAATGCTGCAGGAGGGTTATTCATGGACCTTACTTTTGTTCAGGCAAGTGATATGTTAGATCGTATGACAAAGCAAAGTAGAGCTTGGCATACAAGGGATTCATAGGTAGCAAGCTCTACCATATCTATTGGCATGACTGCAGAACAAAGGTGAAGAGAAGAGGAACGTGATCAAGATATGGCGCACATAAAAACACAGATGGATCTTCTTACCAAGCATTTATTATCAGGGAAGACCAAAAAAGTAAAAGCGGTTGCGTCAAAAGGAAGAGACGAATCCGATTCTGAGGAAGAAGCTAACTACTTGAATAATCAGGGGTGTTTTCTAGGCAATGACCAAGGAAACCAAGGTCGGAACTATTATGATAAATCTAGAAACAAGGACCGTGATCAAGGTAGTTGGAAGAATAAGACTGACAGGAGTGGTTTGTATATTCCTCCTGGAAATCGTAAGGCCGTGACATCTGGTTTGGGGAGGATGTCTATGGAAGATATGATGGCAAAGCTGCTGAAAGGAGTGGAGGCAAATAATACAGGAGTGAATGAGGTGAAGAACAATTTGTCTTCAATAAATCAATTGGTTAACTCACATTCCACTTCAATAAAACAGCTGGAGCAGCAATTGAGTCAACTTTCAGCGGCATTCAATCAAAGAAAAGCTGGAACACTACCTAGCGACATAGTGCAAAATCCGAGGAATGATGGATCGTGTATGGCTATTACTACCCAAAGTGGTAAAGTGTTGGAAAATCAATCTAAAGGCAAGCAGGTAGATGATGATATAACGGATAATGTTATTGATGCAGAATGTGAAGAGGCCGAAGAAGCTGAAGAGTGTGTTCATGACATCACCTCTAGACGTCTGCAGCCTGAAAAGATTGATAGTTGGAAGCAAGGTAAAAAGAAAGTTGTGGAGAAAACTATTCCCCTTCCACCACCACTTTTTCCTCAGAGACTGAAGAAGAAGGCTGACGACACTCCTAAAAAGGTTGATAATCGGAAGCAAGATATAGAGGAAGTGGTGGAGAAAATGATTCCCCTTCCACCACCACCTTTTCCGCAGAGACTGAAGAAGAAAGCTGATGACACCAGGTTCAGTAAATTCATGACCATGTTGAAGCAGCTGACTATAAATGTTCTATTGGTGGAGGCGCTGGAACAGATTCCTGGGTATGCTAAATTCATGAAGGACCTTTTGACAAAGAAGCGGGCAGTAAGCTATGAGCTAGCAGATAATGTTCATCATTGCAGTGCAATTGCCACGAGGTCTTTAGTACAGAAGAAGGCAGATCCTGGTTCTTTCACTATTCCTTGCATGATTGGATCATTGGATTTTGCTAAGGCGTTGTGCGATCTGGGGGTTAGCATCAATTTGATGCCGTTATCCATTTACAGAATGTTGGGGTTAGGCGATCCTACTCCAACCAATATGCGGCTCGTGATAGCAGATAGGTCGGTAAAACGACTTGTGGGTATCTTGAATGATGTGTTGGTGAAGGTATCTACCTTCATTTTTCCTGCAGAATTTGTGATTTTGGAATGCGAGGTGGATTCTGAAGTTCCCATAATCTTGGGACGTCCTTTCCTTGCAACAGGAAATGTGCTCATTGACATGAGAGCTAATGAGCTTTTATTTTGGTTGAATGACGAAGTGGTCCGCTTTGATATATGCAAAGCAATAAAGCAGCCCAACGATATGAATGTGTTCTCCGTAGCTGATGTTCATTATGAGGATAAGAAAGCATTATCTGTAGAGAAACAACTTACTGTTGAGCCATTGTCTGCTGCGCAGCTAAATGTTGAGCATGAGGACGATGAAGATTATAAAGAAACTATGTGTTCTCTAACAGAAATAGTATCCTATTCTCATACTCCTAAGCAGCCAGACCTTGATCTTAAGAATCAACCGTCACCAACAGCGAAGACTTCCATTGAAGAGCCACCAGTGCCAGAATCGAAAGAGCTCCCCAGGTATGCGTTCTTGGGAAGTGAAAATACACTTCCGGTGAGTGTTGCAGATGATCTAAGTGAACAACACGTAGAGGCTCTCATCTCTGCTCTGAAGAGACACAAGAGAGCTATGGGTTGGTCTATTGATGATATAATTGGTATCTCTCTTGGGATATGTACACACAAGATTTATCTCGAAGGAGATTGCATGCTTACAAGTAAGCATCAGCGTCGTCTGAATCCATTCAAAAAACGATGCCCCATCTATCTCGATGAAGTCTAAGTAATCGAGATAGCTATGTCGTGCCGCGACAATAAATCAAGCGCTTGGTGGGAGGCAACCCATCATTTTTAATTGTTTTGTTTTCTTAAGATTTTGTCGAGCCACGACCAAAACTAAGGCGCTTGATGGGAGGCAACCCATCGTTCTAATCGTTTTTGTTGTTTTTGAGTAAATGTAGGTGCAAGAGGTGTAAAGGAGAAGATTGGTTTCAAATTTTGATTTGGAAGTATTGCATGTTGAAGGTGGTAAGTTAGGAATGAAGAAGCAAAATTCTATGGGCTAGGCATTTCCTATGAAAATATAGACAATGAACAAGGCAAGGCCTATGTAAATCTAGGCCACGAACAAGGCATGGCCTATGCTATGGCCTAAGATCTCGGATTCTAGAGTGCCATAGCATAGGCGCCGCCTATGCTCAACAATGCTATAGCATAGGCGTCGCCTATGCTTCAAAAGCATTTTGTCTCTGAATCTAGTATGCCATAGCATAGGCGCCGCCTATGCTTAACAATGCCATAGCATAGGCGCCACCTATGCCAAGCATAGGCAAAGCATTAGGCACCGCCTATGGTCACTTTTGGTCTCCAAATCCGATTCCAAATGGTTCAAAACCCGACCCAAGCTTGTCCTATAAATAGAACCTTAGTCTTAGAACAAAAATGCATTGCAACTTCAACCTAGGCGCCGCCTACCTCTCCAAAATCTCTCAAAAAATTTTCTTATGCTCTTTTACTTTGCAAGAACATCTTCCGAGGCCATCAACCAAGTAAGTACTTCTTGGTTCTTCTTTTATATTCCATAAGTACTACACTACTACGCCTATAATAAATTGTTAAATCTTGAAGTAGTATTGGTGATTTGAATATGGTTGATTTGTTGTGATACAACTAAGTGAGTGAAAGAATACGTAATGATGCTCTTGATTTGGTTCCGACTTATATTTGATTGTTATACACTGTCATACTTTTGCGGAGTCGACATGGTGAAGTTAAGTGCATAATCTTCAAAATTGAATGCTTGAATGTTTGAATGACTCGTTCATCGAGATAAAGATCATGATTGAATACAATCATGAGATGTTGTGATTATTTCTATGCCATAACTTGATACGATCTCTATGCAGTAGTCTTGTTCAAAAAAGTGCATTAATCTAAGCATGAGAGTATGATCAAGATTACATGAAATAGAGTTGGAAAGGATAGTTAAGACGACATGAAAGTATGACTGTGCTGAACATATTGTTGGAATATATCGCCCAAATGTATGATGATGAAGTCTGAGTAGTCGACATCACTCACTTAATTCGTCTTTGCCAACAACTTAAGTGTGGGGTGGTGCCATTACTGTTTGTTTATCAATTGAATCTTCTGAGATGAATCTAACATGACTCTATTAGGATCTTAGGTAGAATGGCCTCAAAAGGACGACAAGAAAAACAAAAAAGTATCCACCTCACAGAAAGGTTAGGAAAGCGGAAGAAAAGAGCAAGCTGAATCCTCCTGGCTACAAATACCTCAACGCACTTTTGGATCAAGTGGGGTACAATTTAAGGAAGCTCTGAGGATGACGACTCTGATGATGATTCCGACGCAGGGGGTATGACCCCAGACATAGAAGAGGAGTCCGACTCATCAGGTTCTTCTTATTTATTTTCCACTGAGGGCAGTGTGTCCCGTCTAAGTGTGGGGTGCTGGTATTTGCATGCTATACTTCTTTATCTGCATTTGCATTTATTTATGTTTGGTTGTTTGATTTAGTTACTAGTCGTAGATTTTTTTTTTAGATTTTGATGCATGAAATTATTCTGATAGGCGGCATGGTGTTATGACAAGAGTTTGTGCTAGAATCATTACTATTGAGACATTTAGGCTCTAAGTGTGACTCACTGTGTGATAATTGTGAGGTTTAATTCATTCATCTGTTAGGGTCAATAGTCTATAATACTCCAAATAAAGTTGACCATGTGCCTTGTGTGTGTGAGATGATAGTATATTCTGGGTTTGTGACCGATGCTAGAACTTGCCTGGTGTGTGTGTAAAGCGAAATAAAGAGTGCAAGTTTAGGAGATAATTTAGGCATTTCTTTGGCAACCTGTGATTGTTTACCTTCGTTTTACTTACCCGTGGACATTATCCTAGTTAACCCCCTTTGAGCCTTTAGCCTATTTTCTTTGACAGCCTTATATATAAGCCGAATCCATTTTTTTTCAAGACCATAATTTGATCCAAATTCCTAAGTGCTTTAAGTTGTGAATTCATGTGACAAAATAAGAGGAAATTGGGTGAGAGTGATGCCTTAAAGTGAATTGGTACTTGAATTTGTTATGAAAAAAAAAAGTGGCTATCATAGAGGTGTGTTATAAAAAAAAAAAAGAAATAAAAAAACAAAAAGATAAATTGTGTTTATGATTAAATAAAAAGATAGTTATGCTTGAATGGCAAAATAGGTGAAAAGGGGTGATAGATGAAAGAAAGGTAGAAAGGTTGTTTGAAAGAAAGTGTAAATGGAATAATGTGATGTATTAAAGCGCTTAGGGAACTTAGTCACTATTTCTGGCCAAAATAGTCCTACCCGTCCCTTAGCCTACATTACAACCTGTAAAGACCTATTTGATCCTAAGCTTAGCATTCTGATATTAGTAGAGCATTACACTAAGGGCAAGCCTATGGTCATCAGTTGCAACATATGAATTCTTTGTGAGAGTGAGAGCAAGGATAATCTTATACCCATGTTCTGAAAAATGCAATATTTGAGAGTGTTTATGGGTAATATCTTATGTGAGACACACATGGTTGATGAGTTTTGGGTAGTCTTGTATGATTCTTTGTGGCTTAACTTGTGGATACGAATTAACCATCATCACGAGTCTATATTAGAGGTTGAATTGTTTCTAGAAGTGATTAGAAAACTACTCTTTGTTAATAATTGTTGTGCCTGTCTTGATGAATATTTTGTGCTGTTACTGTGAAACCCTAAGTAGATGTTTATATGGACATGATATATTGTTCGAGGACGAACAAAGCTTTAAGTGTGGGGTGTTGATGATAGGCGTATTTACACGCCTAAAGCACCTTAATTTACCCATATTTTAGATAAGTTTTGAGAACAAAATATATAATTCATGCACTTTTAGTCCTTTTTCCTGTAAGTGAGCTAACAAACGTGATTAGCAAGTTTTCAGGTATAAACGATGAAGATTCCAGCACTTTATGGATAACTTGACGCCCAAGGAAGCTTCACGAAAGAAGGAAAGCAGCGTGTGGACGCCTATGGACTGAAAGTGATGCATGGATAACTTGTCCCGGGCAAAAACAGCATTTCTAAAGACTTTGGGGATCAACAGTAACTTAGTAGGATTAGGATAAGGATGCAGTAACCTAGTAGGATTAGGATAAGTACCCAGTAGCCTAGTAGGAATAGGATATGGGTGTTATAAATACCCTATGTTGCTGAAGTTTTTATTATGATCTCTCTACATTCATACAATTCATTCAACTCACTCATTCTCTTTCAATTAATTCTTCTTCCCTTCTCTTCATCTATTCGACTTTTTAATTTTCATTACAAGAGAAACGCTATTTGCAAGGAATTCACGCCACAAGTACTACCAAAGCATACTTCACATTAGACTCTTATTTTGGTATAATGATAATGTCTATTGTGATTTCCATTGCACTCATGAATAGCTAAACTTCTCTGTTAGGGTTATGGAAGCCTTATGAGATATTATCTATTGCTATGAGTTTGTGAATTCTTGACACTTATGCTGCTTATATCATTACTCTCTTCATCTTAATTTAAATTCTTGTGGTTGCAAACATATAGAATACGCCAGTATAGCATTAACTTGTTCGAAAGAAAAGTTACATGTCTGGAAAAGAGAGAATGTCAAGGAAATAGGTCTACTAAACCCTGTTTAAAAGTTAGTGCCGTAACTGGATTAACCTCTTGGAGAATTCGTACCATTAGATACGCTTTAAGCTCGAAAGAGTTAAAGTGAAATAATCCTTGATGGTCGAAAGACGCCTGGATTTACCATAGAATACGAATCTCTATAAGCACATGCATGTCTGAATTCCGCATAACTCATAGCCAATAGATACGTAGAACTCATAAGGTGGACATAACCCTAACTCTCAATTCTCATTGATTAAAACCTACCAAGTATTCCATTTTTACTCTACTATTTTGTTTACACTATTTGCACGCACAAAATCCCCCCTTTATTCGCAGAACTTTCATCAAAAGTCTAATAATTGTCGCTTACTTAGTGACCAAGTATTCCCTGTGGGATTCGACACCCAACCTAGTTGGGTTCTATATTTGACAATGACCGATTACACTCTTACGAGAGATGTAGCTTGAGCGTTATCAATGCACTAGATTCTAAGACATGTTAAGAACACTTGGATTGTCACATATTAGAGGGATTGTGTCAGATATAATTCCCAAAAAAATTCCTTTAGTTGTTATTTAACCTACAAAAATGAGCATCGTAAGAAGCTCTAGATACATACTCTGCTTCATCACTAGATAAATAAATTTAATTTTCCTTCTTAGAACCCAAAGAAATTAAGAAAGAACTAACAAAATGAGCCATTCCTTGGTTACTTTTCTTTCCACCAAGTATCGAGCATAATCAGTATCAACATACCATATTTGATCAAAATTATCTCAAGATGGATAGTACAAGATTAGGTCCCATATCCCTTTCAAATACCTAAGAATTCTTTTTACATCTTTTATATGAGACTCCTTTAGGCAAGCCTGAACACTAGCACAATTCCCATACTGAACACAATATTGGGCCTGCTTGCAATGAGAGATCCTACAATCCCTCGATACATGGTTTCATTAACTGAAGGACCAGGTTAATCATTATCCATCTTTGAACTAGTTACTATTAGAGTTTTAATTGGCTTGGAATTTTCCAAATTGTATTTCTTAAGTAGGTCTTTCAATATACATCTCTTGACAAATCATTGTCCTTTAAGAAGTTTGTTTGATCTGCAGGCCTAGGAAGATCCTCAATTCACCAATCATGCTCATTCCAAATTCACTCTAAATTAGCTTTTCAAACTCTTCACATAGTGATTCAAAAGTAACTCCAAAAATTATGTCATCAACATATATCTAAATAATTAGTAATTTTCTACTTCTGGACAAGCCCTTGGTGCTTGCTTTAATCCATAGAGAGCTTTGTCTAATATAAGCATATAATGAGGAAAATCGGCATCTTCAAAGCCTGAAGGTTTCTTAAGATAGACTTGATTTTTCAAGTTGATGAAGCTACTTCTACATTGCATTGATCCAGTCATCATCTTTTAGATCTTCTTTCACATTTTTAGGATCGAATTATGATAGAAATGTTGTGAGTGCCATGAAATTTCAGGCTTAAGATCTGATAATGCTCAACTTACACGTCAATTTAAGTGCAAGGCAGTCGTTGTCAATATAATAACCCAACTTTGAGTTGGGATCAAATCTACGAGGAACAATATGAGTGGCGATTAAACAAGTTTGAAATTAAAGTTACTTGTTAATTTCAAACCTAAGATACAAACATTTATAACTTGGAGGTGGGTTCGAGTAAGTATAAAAACTAATGTTTATTTTTGGGCTTCTAAATGACTAATTCAAGAGTAAGAATAATTAGAGTATAAACCATTAGGCATGGATCTTGGGATTAATCTTTCCTAGGGGCATGTTACGCATGGGAACATGATAATATTGTGCAAATTCTAATTGTTAATAATGTGGTAGACTAGGTTGAAAGTCCTTGAGGTTAGTTTGTCAATAAATTCTCAAAGATGTCACTCATTTATCCTTTCGAGTACCTAATGAGTGTGTCAATTAAAGCCACCCAACACCTCTATTAGGCATCCCTATTTCTATGAAGATGCCCAAAATATAGCCTACTCTCTATTCACCCTTATTTCTAAGATAGCAAAAAGATAGTAATCTACATCCATTATTGTCCACTATTGATTTGTCCTACATAGCCCTCTTTCAAGGATGTCTTGGGTTCCAAATGTTCACCTAGACCCATCTTTGAAGAATGGTTTAAGCTTTCAAGAGTTTGGGGTTTTCACCCACAAACCTATTTTGGATATTTGTGGATTTCACCCACAAAACCCAACTAATTTAACCAAGTAATAGTAGAACACATCATCACCAAACTAGAATCTACACAAATACATCACAACCCATACAAAATTACACACTATTCTAACATAATCCCATGAGGAAGAACTAGAAACTCATAAATATATTAAAAAAAAATATACCAAAACCTCCATCAATTTGATTCATGAAAAATAAAGAGAATGCAAACCACACTTTAAATTCCAATGAGTCCTCAATAGGATTTTCCAATTCTTCACTTTACGATTAAATATTGGATGAAAAATGATCTAAAAACCCCTATTGATGCCCCAATTCTACATTTGCCAATTATTAAAAAAATGTACTTTAAACTTTTCTGTGTTGCCGCGACCTCCATCCCTTGACTGCGATCGCTGTAGTCATATCATGATAGCCCTGTGGTTGACGTGTTGATTGACTATGATCGCGACCCTCAGTCCGCGATCGCGGTAACTAACAGTCGACTGCTAGGCCTGCAATTTCATCGTTTATTCTTTTTGCTCATATTTCTTCTCTTTCACCTTCTCCTTAGCTCATTTTTATCAAGTTTCCTTGCTCATCCTCTCATTGTAATTTTTACCTACACAAATGAGCATTACGTAAGAAAGTAACAACAAATCAATGAAAAAACAAGATAAATTAGGTTTAAAAAATGCTACTGAGTTGTCAAATTGACAACTTATAAACACCCCCAAACTTAAACTATTGCATGTCCTCAAGAAACCAAGAACAATTCAACAAGATATGGTATTTAACTTAAATCCACCCAAAAGAAAACTATATGAGAGAAATAAGCTAACAAAGCTCTTCTAAGACTTTTCAAACATGTCATGGAAACAAGTAAACCAAAATTTTGTAATAAGCACATATTATGAAGAAAGGATGCAAGTTTGTATCAAATGAATCTTCCAAATCAACAAATTACTATAAGAGGAAACACAAAATCTTCAAAAACATTCTAAATATTCATAATGCAACTTACTTAAACTATTTACCCAAACCGAGAGTAAGACTTCACCCTCTACCCCCAAGTTTCGATGCTGCTCACAAGTAAAAGTTAGCTCCACACACACAAAAGACATTGAAATTTCTAAAGAATCTCAACTAATGAAAGAATTCACACTCACTCTTGCAAAGAAATTCCAGTACAATGAGTTGAACCGTAGGCTTGACCTTTGTGTTTTTCACCTCTAATGTAGACGTACCTAGTTTAGAATCACCAAGGTCTTGTGGTACAAGAAGAAGGTTTGAGGTCCGGGAAGGAATATATATGGATAAATTAACTAAAAGATCTCCTTCAATGCTATAACTCAATCTTTTCTACCCCAAAAATTTTCAAACGCTCTACTTTATTATCCTTCATATCATTTCCCATATTTCCTCACCTACCCTCTTTTTCAGCATTTACCAAACAATTCAATCCCACCATTTTCTTTCTTCGTATATTTGTCTTTTTAAAGAGACTTTCTAACTTTAGGCTCTTCTTAGCCCTTCATTCTTCCAATTTCTCATCAAGTTCTATGAGCTAGGCTATTCAACTATATTATTAAGGATATATCTTGTCTTTTAAGCACATGAGTAGACAACCTTACATTCACCTTTCTTGGCTCATCTTATCAATCACATTTATCCCCCCTAAACTTGGCGTTTGAACTACCCTCACATTTATTCGCCTATATATCATTTCTTAGAATCATGCAATGAATCAAAGAAGGTTAAGTTCCAAAAGAAAGATTTTAAAAATAGCTTAAGTGTTTTAGAAAAGGTATCATTAGACAAAGAAACAAAAATAGGTAAAAAGTCTCAAAAGGGTTAACTAGGGAAAAATGTTAAGGAGAGAATTTGTCTATGTGATGGGTCAAAAATGACCTTGGGTTATTCTCCAAACCAAGCTTGTCCAGTATTTGGATTTGAACACACTCGGGTCAAGTTCTATACTACACATATGTACAAAAATTATACAAAAATCTCACCACACATGGCATCATACTCATAGATAAAAAAGTTAATCTCCCAACCAATTTCAGTAATTTGAGCTTAATAAGTTACTCCGAGTCATGACTCATCCTTGTAACAAGAGAGAAAAAATTGAATTTAACGGTCTCACTCAAAAGGAAGCTCAAAAACATCCTTGATCTCTCTTTTTTTTTCAAAAAGAAAACTATCATTTCATTTCTTGCCAATGACATTTTGAAAGAATTTTTGTGCTTTTTCCTCTTTCTAAAACATTAAATAAAAACTTGGGTGAATGGAAGGCAACATTATCATTACACTTCATGGGATTCTTTCCTTAAAACTTCACATATCATCCATTTATCTCATAAAACAATCATGGCACCAATGGAAACACAAACGACCTTTTACCCTTAAGAATGGTGTCACGCATTATATCATAGGTCGAGGTAAGGAGTCATGTCCTTTGGGTTACTTAGGCT
Organism: Capsicum pubescens; assembly: GCA_030864215.1. NCBI lineage: Eukaryota > Viridiplantae > Streptophyta > Magnoliopsida > Solanales > Solanaceae > Capsicum > Capsicum pubescens. The sequence goes on from CM061547.1 coordinate 144,239,903, forward strand.
TCACTCAGAGATTTTATGATAAGCACAATACTTGATCACACCATGGAGACAACATTCATCCCCAATTTCAACAAAAAACAACTGGTTATACCACATTTAAGACCAATTGGATTGAAAGAAATACTCCAAAAATAATAACACAATGCCCCAAGAAAGTTTACATTAACCTTTACTAGCATATAAGACATTTCTCTCTTATTAACAGTTTAACAAACATATCGTGTTCATGTAAAGTAACAGCTTGAATAGGTAAAATAACAACACATGTGAACAAGACCAATGCACTAATTCATCATCAAACATAACACTTGTAAGCATAATAACCCAATTAAATCACCCACTACTCAATTAAGAAAACAAACCTCAAGTTGGTGTTTCATCAAAAACATGGTGTGCACTAGTGTATAAAAGCAAGAATTTTGAAATTTATCAGTTGATACAAGGCACACATTCAAAAATCTTTATCCCAACAACTACCTTCTACCAAATTAAGCTCAAATGAATTAAATTCAAACCAAAAGAAACCATGAAATGTGATCATCATTTGTATTTTAAAGATCATACCTTGTAAGCTTACTAAAGAGAGAAAAGTGATGAAAAGAAAGTCCAATATACTTATCTGGGGTTTCATTCATGAGTTACCCATTCCAACTTTTGCTATCACCTACAAACACCAACAAATAAGCTAAAAAGTAAATTAAGAATATCAGAAAACATCAAGAAAAATTCCTTGGGTTTCTTCCCAAGAAACGCCTTAGATAAAGTCGCGGCATGACATTTTTTTCTTATCAAATTTAGGTCTCCATTTGGAAGACTTGAAATGTTGAACCAACTCTAGATCAATACATCTTTGAGGCATTTTGGGCAAAGGTGAAGACATAATGAAATATTTTCTATCTCCCCACTTTGAAGATTTAAACCTTTTACCCAACTTCACATCAAACTTTCTAATAGGCTCGTTGGGTATTGGTGAGAGCATAAAAATTCACTTGTTACACACAAAATTTTGCATTTATTAGCCTTTAAGTGAGGGGCTTCATTTTTCCCTTTTGGAATGAAAAACTCCAAAATGTAGGGATTTTCCTCATCTCTAAAATTCATCATTTTCTTGGATGGTTCGACTTTAATCACATCCACCAAGCATAATGTTGAAAAATGGTTCCAGTGAGGTTTTCTCCTTAATTTTGGAGTTGCATCAATTTTGACATTCTCATTTGGAAATGGACTAGAGCCTTCACAAAGTATTTGCTTGGCTTTTTATTTTGACTCTAGTACCATATCCTAAATAATGGCATCATCTCTCATGTTTGGTTTGGTTGGTTAGGAAATCAGAAAGGATTCATCAATATTTAGATCATTTGGAAGAGTGTGCATACCCATGGTATTTAAAAAATTAGCCTACGTACCCACTTCTTCTATCCTTTTGATCTCCTATCTACATGCCCACATGTCTTGATGCATGAGTTGTATGTTATCCCCCATTGTTTCTACCCGATCCAAGATAAGTTGAACCATTGTGTTAATTCCATTGTCTTTGGCATAATTTTCTTCCTTTTTCTCATCATAAGACCTATCAAAATAATAAGAAGAACTAGAAATTGGGTTATTATAATGGGGGAAGGGGCATTTGGACAATGGCTCCAATGTCCATCTTAATCACCACATAAAGAACAATCGTACTCTTAATAGGATTGAGATGGTGCACATATCTCTTTCTGGGTATCATATCTACAATCTTTCCAAAAGAGGGGTCCACCATAATATGGCCATAGATCATCAAGATAAGATCTCCAACTACCAAACTCATATTAATTGCAAAATGCTATAGTTACAAATAATCAAAAATAAATATATATCTAACACAATAAACAAAAGAAAATCATAAACAAATATTTATAAGTTTGAATCAAAGAAAGTACACTAAAATTTCAAACTAACTCAATATGTCTAATTGTTCCCTGGAAACGGCGCCATTTTGTATAATGCTCAACTTACATGTCAATTTAAGTGCAAGATTGTTTTGTCAATATAATGACCTAACATTTAGTTGGGGTCAAATCCACGAGGAACAATGTGAGTGGTGATTAAACAAGTTCTAAATTAAAGTTACTTGTTAAGTTCAAACCTAAGATACAAGTATTTATAACTTGGATGGGGGTTTGAGTAAGTATCAAAACTAATGTTTATTTATGGGCTTCTAAACAACTAATTCAAGACTAAGAATAATTAGAGTATAATCAATTAGTTACAGATATCGGGATTATCGTTTCCTAGGTGCAAGTAATTTATGAAAACATGATTATTTTGTGCGAATTCTAGCTGTTAATGATATGGTAGGCTAAGTTAAAAGATCCTGAGGCTAGTTTGTCAGCAAAGTCTCAAAGATGTCGCTCATTGACCCTTTTGAGTACCTAACAAGTTTGTCAATTAAAGCCACCAACACCTCAATTAGATATCCCTATTTCAAGGAAGATGCCCAAAATATAGCCTACTCTCTATTCACCCTTATTTCTAAGATAGCAAGAAGATAGTAATGTACATCCATTATTGTACAATATTGCTTTGTTCCCATATCACTCTTTCAAGGATGTCTTGGGTTCCAAAAGTTCATCCAAACCCCTCTATGAAGTATAGTTTGAGCTTTCAAGAGTTTGGGGTTTTCACCTACAAACCTATTTTGGGTAATTGGGGATTTTACCCACAAAATCCAACTCATTTAACCAATCAATAGTAGAACCCGTCATCACCAAACTAGAATCTACACAAATATGTAACAATCCACACATAATTTTACCCTATTCTAACATAATACCAAGAGGAATAACTAGAAACTCATAAAGATAATAAACAAAAATATACCAAAATCTCCATCAATTTGAATCATGAAAAATAAAAAGAATGAAAATCACACTTTAAATTCCAATGTATCCCCAATGGGATTTTGCAATTCTTCACTTTGGAGTTTCTCTAATTATTTCTTCCCTCAAATTAGTATAAATTTAAGGTCCAAGCTCCAAGTGATAAACCCTAACCTAAGAGAGTGATAATATGTAAGATAAAAGATAGGATGACAAATGAGATAAAAAAAAACCCAATTTAAGCCCTAATTCCACATTTGCCTAATATTATAAAACCTTTCAAACTTTTCTTCTCTACCGCGATCTCCATGCCTCGACTGCGATCGCAGTATTCATACCGTGATCGCCCTTTGGTTAACTTATTGACTGACCGTGATCGCAACCCTTAGTCCACAATTGCGGTAACTGAGGGTCGATACTTGGGCCTGTGATTTTAGATTCTCTTATTTTATCTCGTATTACTCTTTCACCTTCTCCTTAGCTCATTTTTATAAAGTTTCTTTGCTCATCTACTCACTGGAATTTTTACCTACACAAAAGAGCATTAAGTAAAAACAAATCAATGAAAAATCAAGATAATTTTTGCTTAAAAAAGGCTAGTGAGTTGTCAAATTGACGGCATATCAAGATCTTATTATGACTCCATATTCAAAAGGTGAAGTCAAGTTTCTCATGGGAGTGAGAAGATCTATGCTTCCAATTTTGACATTTTGAGTTGAGATTTACTAGGACCGAGTCCCTGGAGATTTTGACTAGTCCCTTTTTCTAGTGTTTCTCTAAAATTTAGGGCATGCAACTAAGATCTTGATTCACCATAACCTTCTACCTTCTCAACTTTATCACTTTTTTTTTACATCATTTTCAATATTTTTAAATGAGACACCTCTAACTTGAAGTGTCTTGAGAGAGGGAAAATATTCAGTCCTTCCAGTCATATACTTTGAACATCTACTATCCATAATCTAGTTCTAAATATAATCCGTTTCTTCCACTGAAAACAAAGTTATTTGTTAGATTTGGAAAACCATTTGATTTTGAGTTCCCAAAAGAAAGATAAAGTTCTGATCAAGTCTTTCTTAGTACAACTAGGTAGGTAGTTCTTCTTCATATTCTTCAAAGATTTATAACCCTTAACATAGGAATTCTCCTACCGTATGTATCTAGTATTGATCATTATAGCTTTAACCCAACCTGGATAATTCTCCTTCAAGTGACCAACCCTTCCACAATATGTACATAGAGGTATTTGGACCTTGCTTTTGGCACCATGAATTGCCTTCCCTGGAGATTCAATTGAGCGGGTTCCATACTGATATCCAAGGTATTTACCATTGTTGACACCCTAATCAGTTAACTTAGAAATGATTTGAGAGGATGTGGTGCATTTAGGTGACTTATTAAGTTCTTCTCTTATACGAACCAGGTCCCTTTCAAATTCTTCATTCTTATAGAGTGCAATCATGCGGTGATTTTGAGAATCCTTTAGTTCTTCTTCAAGATAAACTTAAATCCTTGAGTCTTCTTTCTTGACTTTACCATCCGAATCATTTACTTTCTCCAATTGACTATTTAAACTCAAATCTTTAGATTTTAATTTTATGAACTGTTCTTCTATTTCAGATATCTACAGATTTATGGCAATAAATTCAAGCTCTTGATTTTATACTTTCTCTTCTAGAACATTTTTCTCAACAGTTAGTTTATACACATAATCAATTAGCATATTTGAAAGCTTCTTTATCTTTCTAGCTGAGTAGTTCTCTAAATTTTATTTAATGTTTGAATTAGTTACCTCATTTTATTTTTCATCTTAATTATTTTCCATAAGATAAAACAAGTATATAAAGGTGACTTCACTATCCTCCATAGCCAGTATAGGCATATCTTTAAGATTTTCATCTTTCTTAGATTCACTGGACGAATCTCCCCAGACATCTAAAGCCAATTTCACTACATAATCACCTGCAGACTTTCTTCTTGATTTTTCAGGGACCAGGTCCCTCTTATTTTTTCCATTTTGTACATTGTAAAATCCTTGATTAAATGCTTAGGACTTCCTCATTTGTGACAAACTTAAGCAGTACCTCTCTTTTTGTCCGTTCTTCCTTTTCTTTTAAACTGGCCACTTTTCTTCATTGCTCTAACAAACCTTTTGTCTATATAGGAAACATCAATGTATTCCTCACTTTAATAAGACAATGAATCCTTTAATGCCAGATACTTTTCCTTTTTACTTCCTTCTTTGCTTGTCGATGTTGCTTCTAGAGCTCATGAGTCTTTAGATTACTAATAAGTTCATCCATAGTGAGAGTTTTTAGGTTTATTTCCTTAGTAATAACATCCACTTTGCTTTACCAAGACTTAGGAAGTACATCTAGATTTTTTCTAACTTGCTTTTACAAAGGAATCACTTTTATTAAGTAGTGTATCTCATTTGAGATAAAAGTGAATCTTGTATGTATCTCTTGAATTGTTTGTCCTTTCTTCATAGAAAAAGTTTCATACTAAGTAGTAAACATGTAAAATTTTGAATCCTTCATATCATTTTTTCCTTCATGATCTATCTTCAAGCACTTTTAGATTTCCTTATCATTTTCACAAGCAGAATCCTGTTATACTCATCTAGTCCTATAAATTCATTTCAACCTTCTTGCGATATTCACGTAAAATTTGATCCTAGTTTTGACAACCATTCATGTTATGTCTCCTTCTCTGACATCTCTAATAGTCACATGAGTATCATAGAGTTTTACATTCATCAACTCACTGTCTTAAATAATAATAAAGTCATAGATTCGAGTTTTCCCCACCCAATGTACTACCTATTAAAGAAGGGTGGTCTAATGGTAGATTTCCCTTCATCCAGATTCGATGGAGCAACCATGATCAATAACTCACTCTAGGTGTGAATCTTTATAGTGTACTTGCTCTTATACCAATTGATGAAACATAGGGGTGCACCGCCTTATTAGGGACCAGGTCCCTTAGAGTCAAACACAGGCAATAAAGAAGTAAAGTAGTATGGAAATAATATTTTGCAGGAATGTAATGAACACAATGATTTAACATGGAAACTTCCTTGACAAAGGTAGGAAGAACCACTGCTTTCCCTCACAAGCACTCAACAATCTACTATAGTAAAACTCTTGATTACAGAATCAATTGTATCTTAGCTCTAATCTCCACTAATTTGTAATAATTCTATACAAACTTTCCTTGACGACTCTACCAAGATATCCTGTCAATATTGATTAACTCTAAAATTTATCAACTCAGGTAACTCTACTTATGAACCTTACAGACACAAAAAAAGTATTACTCTTATAAGATGAATTATTGAATTATAGACCAAGACTTGACTCAAGAACAACAAAACTTAAGTACACACATAGATTTTGAACTTGAGAAATGTGAGTTTTCGTCGTTTCTTGATTCACTCTTTTTTTTGAAAACTATTGAATTGGGAAGCATTCTTTTGTACTTATAGTAAGATAATAATTGGGTAAAATTTTGATTGGCCCAGGTGTCCTGAATAGTCTACAGCTCACCTCTGCAGTTTATTATACTAATAGACAAAATTATGCAGACATATGATAGCTGTACTGAACTCTTGAAGACCGAGGGACCTGGTCCCTTGTTATTAGTTTATAATTATCAAAACAAAATATAGAAATTTTCCCATATTTTGATAATGACAAACCACATAATTTGGAGCATCAAAATTCATTGAACTTATTCAATGTTCCCCCTATCATTATGTACTATGCTTCCCCCTATCAATATACAAACATGCTAAACTTTGAACATCAAAATTCATTTACCTCATTTAACATTCCACCTATCACTATGCACCATGCTTCCCCTTGTCAATATACCAACATGCTCACCATGTTTTCCCCTGCCAATATACCTATACTTTAACATATCATTCACCATGTATGTCATACCGTGCACTTGGTCCCTACCATATGAATTTAGTATTCCTACTTTTGGCATCATTGAAAAGTGATAACAATAAACCAAGAGTAAAATAAGCATAAATTGGTTAACTCATGGATAGTGGGAAAACACTAACATGAATGTATATATTAAAGAAAGAAGATAGATGATAACACAAGAAAGGAATTCATTCATATTAAATAGGATTAGTACCATTACAACAAACCAAAAAAAACATAAAACACCTATCTTCAAAAAGCCACACCAAAATCAAGAATAGAAAACTGACATAGGTAAGGATTAAAAGTAGGAATGATGGGGCTTAGGTGGATGGAAGTTTAGGGGACAGGGTCTTAAGAATCATCTCCATTCTAGAAATTACAACAGCATGAGAATCCAATAGTTGGTTTGTTAGGTCTCTTACTTTTGCACTCAAATTCTAGACCTCATTAGTGAGTGCCAAGACTTTCTTCTTCAGATATAAATTCCTTCCAATAAGATCTTCACTAGCCTCTGGCCCCTCAGATGACTGCTGCTAATTTTTTTATTTTAGTGTAAAGTTTTCTTTATCCTTAGCAGCCTTAGAAACTCTCATCTCCTCCTATTCCCTACTCAACTTCTTTTGAACTGTCGATAATTTAGTTACTTGGGACATGGTTCCAATTTTTCCTTCAACACATTCATTTTCAACTAAATTAGTTAAGATGAACATTTGCATTATTGTACCATAAGTTCCCTTATCACAGACTCTTCCAAAATGACCAAACACCCTATACAAAAAGGATCCAAAAGGTATACCATCCCTTACATTTTTCTCATGTATTACTTTGAATATATGTTCGATCAATAATGTAAGTAGACTAATCAACTAAAATTTCCTTAGTCACTCCATCACTTATAGATCTTCAACTGAAGCAATGGTTTTTTCTTGAATCTTGGCAGCAGTACTTTGTTGACAAACTCAAACACCAATTTAAACTCATCCTTGAGAAACTTCTTCATTAAATCAGCCACAAAAGTTCCTCCAACTTTGGAAGCATCAAAGAAATTCTCTGTTAAGGGATGTTATTTTAAAACAATCCTCACACCCATAATGGGAACATCTAGAATCCTCCCAATAGTTTCTTCATCCAACTTAATTTTATTTCCTTACATCATTGCAGTTAAGGTCTCTTTATTTTCAGAAAATTTGACAGTGTAGAAAAACTGTGTTACTTCATTTTCATAGACTGAGGGAACTGGTCCCTCAAAAATATTTCTTTTGGTATTTTCACAAGCATAAATTTCTTTATACTCATCTGGTCCTATACCATACAAGAGCAATTTCTTAGCCTGGTAATTCTTTTCAACTTTTTTGTGATCTTGATCATTAAATTCTCTACTGGTTTTGACAATAATTCTTGTTATGTATCATTCTTTGATATCTCTAAAAGGCACATCAGGACCATCAAGTATTACATCCATTATTTCATTGTTATTTACCATAATAAAGTTATCGATACTGGTTTTCCACCACCCATAGTACTTCCCATTAAAGTGGGGTTGTCTAGTGATAAATTGCCCTTCTTCTGGATTAGCTGGATCAACCGTAATAAATAAATCACTATAGGTGTGAACCTTTTACAGTGTCCTTTCTATGATACCAATTAATGAAATATGGTGGTGCACCATCTTACAAGAGGTTATGTCCTTTTTAGTCAGACACATGCAATAAAGCAGTAAAGCAGTAAGGAGATAAAACATTTGTAGAAATGTAAAGAACACCATGGTTTAACATTAATACCTCTTTGATCAGGGTAGGGAAACCACAGCTTGACCTCACAAGAACTTAACAATCTAGTATAATCAAACTCATGATTACAGACTTCATTGAAGCTTGATCTAAGCTCTACTAATTTGTAATAACTCTGTATAAACTTTCCTTGACAACTTTTCCATGATCTTCTCTCATTATTAATTAACTCTAACTAATATCTACTCAGGTAACTCTACCTAAGCACCATACATACATAAGAAAATCTTTAATCTTATAAGATGAGTAATTCAATTACAGACCAAGACTTGACTCAAGAATAACAAAACTTAAGCACACACATAGAGAGATTTGGAACTTGAGTAATATGAGTTTTCATTATTTCTTGATTCACTCTCTTTTTTGAAAACTATTAAATTGAGAAATATTTATTTTTATTTATAGTAGGATAATAATTAAGGTAGAATTTTAATTGGGCCAGGTGTCCTGATTGGTACACAACTCACATGCAGTATTTGTTACACTAACAGACAAAACTCTGCATACATGTGAAAGTTGTACTGAATTCATAAAAACCCAAGGGCCTAGACCTTTGTTTTTATCTAATCATCATTAAAACAAGGCATAAATATCCTTCTTATGGCCTTATTGGTACTTGTTGTTGTTTTTATTTTGGCACTGCCTATTCCTATGTGTTGATTATTATATTATTGTTGTTAATAGTATTATTGTTTGATACTGATCAATCCTCACTTGGTAAAAGGTTAGACTATTAATATCTAGTTAGAATTTTCTTCCTCATAAATTTTATTTGGTGGTTTGGGCAGCTAGCTTGGTTAGATTATTTCACTATCGTAGAAAGGTGAGGTTGTTCGATTTCCTCCTTTATTGGTTTTACTAGATTGGTAGTAGAGTGTATTATGGTAGTGAAGGTAAGTTAAGGTAAGATGACCTTCCATGGTTTTTTCATGGTCCTAGAGATGACAATTGGCTATGCTATCCATTTTTGGGTTTGAGAGATTTGGACTTGCCTTCTGGTTTGCTGAGATTTTAGCTTTTCGATCCCTCTCTATATAAACCATTTCTGAGGTTGATCAATTTGGGGTCTGTTCTTTCGATTTGGCTAGTTCATTACTTGATAATGATTTTAATGTTGATGTCTGGAGGTTTTGGATTCATATTTTAGGCTTATTGGGTTCATCTACTGATAATGGTTTACTCTTGGTACTGGTGCAGAGTTAGTGGTCTATGTCTTTAGATGGTTATTTGTCCTTCTTTATGATTGTGTTTTACAGTTATGTTTCATGCCTTTTAGTGGATATAGAGTTGGTTGCTTGTCTGTTCAGTAGGTGATTTATCCTCAGTTATGATTTTATCCTTTATCTATGTTGTGATTTTGGATCAACATGATTTAGTGAGGATATGTCTAATTTTAATAGTAAGGTCAATTTGAGTATTTTTCCTTTGCTCAGGTTTGTTGACTCAATTTCAGATTTGACACCTTGGAATGGTGATTTGGAGGTTACAGCAGCTTTGAAGTTTGAATGCTTACCCATCTTTGAATTTGGTTTGGGTAGTTGAGATTTAGTATTTTAGCCTTGGTATTGAGATTTCAATTTGGAGTTGTAAAGCTTGGGTTCAACATTAATTTCAAGATTTACCTTAGTTAGGATTTCATCTATAGGATAATGCTTACCTTAGCTGGGATTTCATCTATAGGATGATTGATCCTACTTTGTGATTACTTGTTTAGTCTTCTTCAATTATGATGGACGGTTGTTGACAGGTTCTCAAATGGATTTTCGTTAGCACAGTATTTGTTCCTTTGACTTTGACCTCGGGTATCAAATTTTCATTGGGATTTTTTGATGATTTACTCAACAAGAGAAGTACACTTGAGTTGGATTCAACATGACTTAATCCTCAATTTATGGAGCATCCTGGAGCGGATCGTTCAATGATGAATAGTTGTACTTCAGAACCCTAGCTTCCTATTTTAATGGTCATCCAGACTAGTTGTGGCATTGGCATAGGTTTTAGACCTTGGTTATCTCCATCTATGTGCCCAAGTAGTTCCTTATGGGCATACTATCATACTTTCATTAAGGATTTTTAGTGGATCAACTTCAGTTCATAAAGGTTAGTATGATGGTGTTGAACGGTCAAGACTCAGGAGAATTCCTACTTAGTTTTGAGTGGATAGTAGCTTTTGAAAGGAAAAAGTAAGTTATATTTGAATATGGGGTAGGGTGCATGGTTCATGCATTGGTTTGCCTTCGGCTGGAGTGGTTCTGAGACTCAATGTCATGGTGAAGGTTCTATCTACGCTATAAGGCACACAATTGGAAAGGATGATCGCTCAAGATCATAGTGTGAAAATAATGGGCACTTGAGAAAAATATGTCCTTACAAAGAAACAAATTAGTGAGAGATGGTAAAACTCATCACTCTAAAAAGAGGGAAAAGAAGACTACCCAGCTGGACCAAGAAGAAGATGATCAATTCTCTATACTTCTATTGGCAACTCAGACTAAAATGGGTTCCAAGGACTAATGACTAGTTTGTGATGCAGGGAAAGGCAAGGGGGAGAAGCCAATGCAGGAGTAATTAAAGATGGTTGCCCGAAACATTTAACTGAAATATTGAAAGAATGCCGCATCCATCGATCCCTAGAAGGAAGAAAAGTCTCTTCAGTATACACATGTGTTCCTAAATAATGTTTGTAGGGAACTAGTTGAGAAAGTACTGAGGAGATAGAGCCTAGCTAATTCAAACAAATGGTAGCCACTTTCAAAGACTCTCCTTGGTAACCATGAAATGGTAAGTAGGTATCCTGGCTGTACATTGGCATACATATCTAATTCAGCTTCATATATTTTACAAATATACACCCAAATCAAGGTGAAGAAGAGTAAAAAGAGGAGAAGGTGAGATAGCACAGAACAATATTTTCAAAAATAGATTAGGGACCATGTCCCCAATTAGGTCAATATCACTTACTATTCTTATATAGTGATTGTTTAACATAAAAGGTGTGTTCCACATCACTCTCCCTCCTTTTTACAAAAAAGTTATCATGTTCATTAAATCTAAGAGATGCGCTTATCGAGCCAGACACATCTCTTCAGACACATCCCCTTACAAAATTTGAACCATTCTTCTATTCCATTTACAGTCATTAGTCAGAATATCTTTCCTATATTATATAAGACATTTTTTTTCTTTCTCAGAAACTTCATTTGTTCTCTATAATCTTAAATCTCATATCATCTAGTCCTATACAAGACCTCTCGATCACTCCCGCATCAAATTTCTCTTCACCTTAAGAAATAAGTGAACCCATTCCCATGAAAATAATTCACATTCCCACTATTCCTTCTGGGTTAGAGTAAGGGTGTTCTATTACTATATTCTCTTCTTTTTCTCAATGCAAAATTACTAGGGATTTCATTTCCAAGAAAGATGAAATGTCCGATGCTTCTCTGCAAAAAGGAAAAAATGTTGTAGACAACCTTATAAAATCAAAAATAGAGTCCTTTGAAAATATTGTCCTAAGTGAGGTAGAATCCAAGGATTAAATTCTCAAAGGTCTCTTTTTTCCACTCTTCCCACCATATAATAAGTATGAGGAATCAATCTTCGATTATCTAGTTCCTTCTAGTTGGGATTTGGATTTTTCCTCAAAAACCCAAACCCTCTTATCAGACAAGTCCATTTCTTTAAGTAAATTTGATAGTGCCTCCTTTGACGAAACCCTATTTGAAGATCTGCCAACTTCCAGGGAGGCTCCCTCTAACATTCAAGCTATGAGAGAAGAAATTAAAGTAAAAGGTCTCAGAACCTGAATGAAAAACCAACCATATGGGAAAATCCTCATGAAACTCTCCTTACAAACATACCAAATATCTCAAAACTCTTATGGTGATGATCTTTTTCCAAGTCATCCTGTTAATAAAGATATCATCTTCAACACTGACACTATTAACTAAGATATAGAGAGAAGTATGGAAGCCTCAAAAACTAAATTAAAATGAAAGAAAGTCTTGTCTTCCAAAAAGGGGAAGAAGGTAGTATCTCCTAGGAAAGGGAAGGAAATTATTTCTCCAAGAAAAGGGAAGAAAGTAGAATTAAAATAGTTTGTGTCTAAGTTGACTATGAAAAGAAAAAGAGAACAATTTGTAGACAACAAAAAATAAAATAGTAGTCTGAAAGTTACAAGAACCATATGAGTTCCTTTGAGAAGGTCTACTCTTCTTTAGGGAAGGGATAAGGTCTATCTAAAAAAGCAAGTCAATAAAATCTATGGACTCAGGAAGTGTTATGAGGCAGAGTGTTTGATCCTGTTGTTGCTGAGTTTCCAGGAATGAGAGAGCTACTTGAATGGGTTAGATTTCAAGGATGGTAGCATTTATTTGAGTTATTGTTTCCTCCTCTTTATGATTAAAAATTACATCAGTTTCATCACTATTTGACTGTCTCAAAAAAAAATTGTACCTGACATCTTAAGTAAATTGAATGAATATTACACTTGGTGAAGAAGTAATGTCTAAAATATTGGGAGAACCTACTGAGGGGATAAGTCAATTAGAAAGGAAGATAGAGAAACCAAGTTCTTAATATTTTGCATTGATCTGGATGACATAAATATAAAAAATGCAACAAAAAAGTCATTGAAGGGTTAATATCTTCTCCGTTTTGAGTTGGTGAATAAGTGTCTTCTACCCCGATCAGAGAAAAGAACCACTATAATAGTACCAAACATATATCTTATGGAAAATTTCAAGTTCAAAACAATCTATCTTCTTGCACTTATCATTCTGCACATGCATACAATGATGGCTGCAAAGAATGAGAAACATGGACTGGCTTATGGGTTCTGTCTTAAAAGGATCTTTGATCACTTTAATGTGATGTGTGGGAAAATAAAGGTCGTATATGTGAAGTAGGTGTTTAACTTATCCATATTGGTGGATAATGAGTGTGTCCCCAGGAAATGTGGTGTCAATTGAAAGTCTCTTATATATGAACTGGTGGAAATACAGAAGAGGTTGAAGGATGAACTAGAGTCAATAACTCCCCTAATTTCCCTAAAGGATGTTTAAGTTGTTACCCTTAAGGCATCATCTGCAAAAAAAAAAAGGAACCATGGATTTACAAGAATATTTGCATTCGAAAAATGTTGCTTTATAGGAAAGGGTAAAAAGCATAAAGACAAGGTTGAGGTTTAACTGTCATAAATGAGGATCTAACTTAACTAAACCTTAAAAGGACAAGCAAAATCAAGTGAAAGATTGTCAATGCTTCTTAGGAAATGGTCAAAAGTTTCTTCCTAGAACCTTTTCTCTTTGATCCTAACTCCTCCTTCCTCAACTCCTATTTTTGCTGCTCCTATGATGAGTTTGGCACATTTGTAAGATGTTTTACTATTATTATCTTTGAATGGTATTTGTACATATCTAATTTGACATTAAAACTTTATTTTTTTCTATCATTTCTCCTACTTTTATTTGTTAACTCTTACATCTATCAGTATTGCCTCCATGGCCTTAAATTAACATGTATGACTTATCAATGCTTGGTTTATAGTTTAACCTTTTCAATGATGTTAAATTAGGGAAAATGTGATATGCAATCTGTGGTTGTAGGTTGTGTTGATAAATATATGGGTTCTATCATTCAAGAGGAACATAAATGCTTATTGATAGGGGGATTAAAGTGAAGGATACTTGCATTATTATAGGTATCACTGATAAGAGGAATTGGTTGGGAAAACTGGTATAGTGTATGGTCTCGTTGCTTATGTTGTGTTGCTGAGGTATAGTCTATGTTATTTTAAAATTGATTAAAGATAATGAGTATTCTGATCTGATTATATGGGTTTGTCATCATCAAAAATAGGAAAATATTAAGTACTTAGTTTTGATGATTGACAAATTCATAGTTTGGTACTTATTCCCTGGAGCATTTGTTATGATGAAAAAGTCTCTCTATGTATTAGGGAACAAGTTGGGCTCACCTATAACTGTCACACTCAATGGTCCAACTGACACATGGCACAAAAGTTGGTGAAAAGTTGTTGCAACATTTTTCCTCAATCAATGAGATTGCTTCTAGGTTTTCTTTGTTATAATATATAAAGCTCATCTTCCTAAAAAATAAAGCCTATGCTTTCATATACTCACAGTTAAAGATCTTTCTAAAGTAGTGCAATGCTACAATCAAAGGCTTGAACTGTAACATGGAACTTGTTGTTAATCGAGTTATATCTTTATTTCCCTGGTATAGTTGAGTCTTTGTACTTTGTTATTAAAATTCAGCCTATGTTCTCTTCTGATTGTAGTAGGTGTTGTTATGTGACGTCTCCTTGTAAATCATCTAGAGTTAGGTTTTTTCTCCAATCTAAAGTTAGCTTGAGAAGTCTAGTTAGAGTTAGCTGGAGGTTGAAGCAGTATAGTTACTGCTTGGTTTCCTAGTTATAGAGTAATTTCTAGGAAACAAAGGATTAGGAGGTTAATCCTTAGAGTCTATATTCAAGAGGTTGCCTGAATATAGTGGAGCTTGAAATCATGGAGGCAGGTCATGGTTTTTCTCCCTTGAGCAAGGAGTTTCCTCATAAAAATCCTATGTCTTAACTTTTTAATACTATTGTACTTCTTACTTTATTTATCTCTTAGTTGTTTTTTGTGCATAATTCTGGGAACAATTCCCTCAGTCGAGGTGAAACCCACCCTAACCCTTCAATACTCATACTCAATTTTTACCTTTTACATTTTTATTGTTTATATACTTTATCCCTTGTAGGTCTTTTTCTTTGATGCTTATTTACTTTTTCCCTCATGGGGCTTGTTCCTCATTATCGACATGGAATTGGCTTGTCCCTTATTGGGTATATCGATTATAATGTCGAATGTTTCCCTTTTCAGGATTGTGTCATGCACTTAATATTAATTTAATACCAATTTGTGTGCATTGTTCTTGACGCCTTTTGTATATACATGTCTAATAAACTTCAAGGGTTTTCTTTGAAACACAGTTATTTCATAAGGAGAAAATTTTTGTTTTCTCTTTCTTTTGATCTTTTGTTTTTATTTTAGTTTAGTTTCTTTGTCAAACTGAATGATAGTTCACCCATGATGGACGATAAGGTGATATCCTTAGGTGAAGTATCTAATCTTTTAAGCTGATTTGGCATAGGGGAAAGTTTTTAAAGTCTTTCAAAAAGTTATTGACAAAGAATAAAATTATGTTAAAAGACATAATTTTTTTTGAAAAAAGCAAGTATTTTTATGAACTTTCTCTTGATCGAGAACAGTAAATTCAATTTCTAGATCTCTCTTTATATGGATAAGTCTTTGACTCAGGTTAAATTACTAAGCTCGAATTTCTCAAATCGATTAGGAGACTATACTTTTACTTAATGAGTACAATGCCTTGTGTGGTGAGATTGATAAATTATTCTTGTACATACATGTAGACTATATCTTGCCCTAAGTGTGTCCAAAGAGAAATCCTAGGCAAGCTTAGTTTGGAGGATGACCCGAGACCACTGTTGACCAACCACATAGCCAAATTCCCACCTTAACATTATTCCCTAGTTACTACATTAAGGCTTTTGCCCATTTTTATTTGTTCTTGTAATGACAACCTTGATAAAACACCTAAACCCTTTTGAAAATTTTCCTTGTGGAACTTAACCTCATTTGATGCATCGCATGATTCTAAATAATGAAATATAGGAGAAAGACTAAATTTGGAGGGATTGCGTATTTGGAAGAATAATATAATGATGGTTCAAACTCCAAGTTTAGGGGAAGAATGTGATATGCTAATATGATCCAATAAAGGTATATGTAAGGTTGTCCAATCATGTACTTAAGAGACAAGCACATGCTTGATGATAAAGTTGAATAGCCTAGCCCAGAGAACTTGAAGAATAATTAGACAAATGAGGGGATAACAAAATCTTAAAGTTAGCAAATATCTTGAAAAAATTAAAGAATTAAAGGAAGAAAATGATGGGTTAGATTTGTTTGGTAAATGCTAATCTAAAAGTTAAAGAAATTAAATGAATTTATTTGAAGGTGAATAAGGTGGATAACATGAAAAAATTTTGGTAGAAGGGGATGAGAGATTGCATTTAAGTTCTTTTAGTTAGTTGATCCATACGTTCCTTACTGCACCTTAAACCTTTTTCTGGACCCGCATGACCTTGGTGATTCCAAGGTAGGTAAGTCTACATTGGTGACAAAAAATGTAAAAGGAATCCTATGGTTCTACTCATTGTACTTGAATTTCATTATGAAAGTGAGTGTGAACTCTTTCATTTTTTGAGATATTTATGAATCGTAATATTTTGTGAGTATGAAGCTAACTCTTACATGTGAGGGGCATCATACTCTTGGGTAAAGGTTAAAGTTTGACTCCCTATTTGGCTAACTAGTTGAGGCAAGTTGCATTATGAAGATTGAGATGATCTTTGAAAATTTTGTGTCACCTCTTGAGATCCTTTTTGGGTTTGAAAGGTTCATTTGATATAAACTTGAATCCTTCCATCATAGATATGTGCTTATTGGAAAAAGAATTTTGTTTTCTTGTTCCAATAACATGTTTGAGAAGTCTGTGTAGAGCTTTGTTAGCCTAGATCTTTTGTATAGATTTATTTTGAATGGATTTAAGTCGTAAATTCCCTATCTATTTGGATTATTCTAGGTTGCTTGAGGACAAGCAATATTTTATGTTTGAGGGGTTGATAAGTTGTTAATTTGACGACTTGTTAGCACCTTTTAAGCTTAAATTATCATTCTTTTCCACTTATTTGGTATTAATCTCATGCATAGTTCTCATTTGGGTAGGTGAAAGTTAAAAATGAAGATGGGAAATCCATTCAAGTAAATGAGAGGTCAAACATTAAATAAAAATATCTCAAAGTTTACATGGACATTTTGGGAGACCACCTACACAAGTGGGTGGCCAAAATGGCCAAAATAATGCCATTTAATCCCATGGTGAGCGCCATCTAAGACTATGGTTTGCCCCACCAAATCTCTATCGGTTCTGGATCTGCTCTCCATATGCTTTGCATCTGCTCCAGTGGATGAATAGTGCGGTGGTATTTTTGTATTATTTGGCAAACTTTAATTTGGGGCTAAATGGGGGTTTTCATCTCATTTCCAGATTATTGAATATTATTGTACTACTCCTGATCTAACAACAAATTAGACTGACACTCAAGTGAAGAATTAAGGATTTCTATTAAAGATTTATTTAAATTAAAGCTTTGATTTAACATTCTCTTTAATTTCTATCGATAAATTTGATGAAAATTTTTGTATATCTTTACTTTCTCTCTTTATGAGTAGTTAATTCTTGTTCTTGGTGTTATGCTTGAATAAGTTGTGATTAGAGCATGGATTTTGTTTATTTGTCTTCCAAATTATCTCTTTGATATGGGTTTTGCATTCATTACATTCTTTAACTAAGAATCAGGGGGTTATAAACACTAATTACCTTAGAACCTATATATTCCTTGACAAAGGGGATATGAGTGAGGAATGGGTGTGAATAATAGCTTAAATTAGTTCATTTAACAATATCTCTTAGACATAAGAATGTCAATTGCTGCCATAGATTGGAAGAATCTTTACACTTATGAGGTGTTTAAAAGAATTCATTTGTCCTATTAATTGTTTTATTCAAAAATTGACACTAATATCTCTAAATGTAGCCTACCCCATATTTCTTGATAAATATAAAAAACAAATACCAATGCATGAACCCACACCTAGGAAGGCATAACCTCAAGTCCTATTAATACTTGATTTTCTCTAATCATTTCTAGCTTTGAAATAGTAGTCTTAAAAAACAAATAGTAGTCTTGCATAATCAATCAAGTATTCATGTATTAGATAAGCATGTTCAGTAGAAAATCTCAGCTTATCAGTGTATTCAGTCACGCATTCATGAGGATAACTCAGTCACAAATTCATGCATCAGATATGCATGTCCATTATGAGAATTCAACTTATGAGTAGCGCCAGTCGTGCATTTCATGCATCAGATATGCATGTTCAGCATGAAATCTCTGAATAACAGTAGTTCCAGTTGTATAGTCATGTTCCAGATATTCTTGTCCAAGAAGTAAGTTCAGCCTGCTAGTATTCTTAGCATAATCAATCTCATTCGAGGATGAATGTTCCCAAGGGGGAGATATTGTAAGACCCCGCAAACTTCTTTTGTAGTCTGATCTTTGGAGCATGTCAAGTGGAGTGTAAATTTGGCCTTAAAAGATTTTGAAGTGACATTCCAATTGAGAAATATTTTGAAACATGTAGCATTTCCCTAATATCAACTTTTTGTTATGAATAGAATTGAATAAGCTTTCCATCGATACCAAATTCGTCCAAATCCGACACTCGAGCAAAGAGAGACCCATTTTAGTGAGACAGTGTGCTAACTGGCACTTTAGCGCATCACGGAGTCAGCCAAAATGGCAATTGTTAAATTCCAGTGAGCCTTCATGATGCCACCGTATCACGGTCTCTTTCCAGTTTGAAACAAAGATGGCAATGTGAGTTCCTCCACATCGCTCCATTAAGCATTTTTTTAACCTCTCTGAGGTTCGGTTACCACCCAGTTCGTAGATGCCCTATGCATCGCCTCAGTTTTCTCAAGCATGTCGGTGAATTGAGTGTTCTTATAGGGATATAGTGTCCCAAGGAAGAGATACCCTATAACTCGCCGTTGTTTCCTATTTCTTAAACTCATTTAGTTTCATGCTCAGATGCTCATTATAAGCTTTGATTCAAATATCATTGCATAATCAGTCAAGTATTCATGCATTAGATATGCATGTTCAGTAGAAAAGCTAAGTTTATCAATGTATTTAGTCATGCATTCATGAGGATAAATCAATCACGAATTCATGCATCAGATATGCATGTCCATTATGAGAATTCAGCTTATTAGTAGCTTCAGTCGTGCATTTCATGTTTCAGATATGCATGTTCAGCATAAAATATCTGAATAATAGTAGTTCCAGTTGTATAGTCATGTTTCAGATATTCTTTTCCAGTAAGTAAGTTCAGCTTGCTAGTATTCTTAGCTTAATAAGTCTCATTCGAGGATGAATGTTCCCAATGGTGATATATTGTAAGACCCCGCAAACTCCTCTTGTAGTCTGAGCTTTGGAGCATGTCAAGTGGAGTGTAAATTTGTCCCTAAAAGATTTTGAAGTGACTTACGAAGTGAGAAATATTTTGTAACATGTAGAATTTCCCAAATATCAACTTTTTGTTATAAATAGAATTGAATAAGCTTTTCGTCGATACCAAATTCATCCAAATCCGACACTCGAGAAAAGAGAGACCCATTTTGGTGAGATAGTATGCCAACTGGCACTTTAGCGCATCATGGAGTCAGCCAAAATGGCAATTGTTAAATTCCAGTGAGCCTTCGCGATGCCACCGTATCGCGGTCTCTTTCCAGTTCACAACCAAGATGGCAATGCGAATTCCTCCGCATCGCTCCATTAAGCATTAGTTTCACCTCATTGAGGTTTGGTTATGACCCAGTTCGTAGATGCCCTGTTCATCACCTCAGTTTTCTCAGGCATGTCGGTGAAGTTAGTGTTCTTAGAGGGATATAGTGTCCCAAAGAGGAGATACCCTATAACTCTGCATTGTTTCCCATTCCTAAAACTCATTCAGTTTCATGCTCATATGCTCATTATAAACTTTGCATCAGATATCATTGCATAATCAGTGAAGTATTCATGCATTAGATATACATGTTCAATAGAAAAGCTCAGATTATCAGTGTATTCAGTCATGCATTCATGAGGATAACTCAGTCACAAATTTATGCATCAGATATGTATGTCCATTATGAGAATTCAGCTTATGAGTAGCTTCAGTCATGCATTTCATGTTTCAGATATGCATGTTCAGCGTGAAATCTCTGAATAACAGTAGTTCCAGTTGTATAGTCATGTTTCAGATATTCTTGTCCAGTAAGTATGTTTAGCCTGATAGTATTCTTAGCTTAATTAGTGTCATTTGAGGATGAATGTTCTCAAGGGGGAGATATTATAAGACCCCATAAACTTCTCTTGTAGTCTGAGCTTTGAAGCGTGTTAAGTGGAGTGTAAATTTGGCCCTAAAAGATTTGGAAGGGACTTCCCAAGTGAGAAATTTTTGAAACATGTGGAATTTCCCTAATATCAACTTTTTGTTATGAATAGAATTGAATAAGCTTTCCATCGATACAAAATTTGTCCAAATCCAACACTTGAGCAAAGAGTTAGAGCCATTTTAGTGATATAGTGTGCAAACTGGCACTTTAGCGCATCGCGGAGTCAGC
Source organism: Capsicum pubescens (assembly GCA_030864215.1). Classification (NCBI taxonomy): domain Eukaryota; kingdom Viridiplantae; phylum Streptophyta; class Magnoliopsida; order Solanales; family Solanaceae; genus Capsicum; species Capsicum pubescens. The sequence continues at coordinate 144,260,810 of CM061547.1, forward strand.
CAAAATGGTAATTGTTAAATTCCAGTGAGCCTTCGCGATGCCACCGTATCGCGTTCTCTTTCCAGTTCGCAATTAAGATGGCAGCGCTAGTTCCTCTGCGTCGCTCCATTAAGCATTAGTTTCACCTTTCTGAGGTTTGGTTACGACCTAGTTTGTAGATGCCTTGTGCATCGCCTCAGTTTTATCAAGCATATCGGTGATGTGAGTGTTCTTAGAGCGATATAGTGTCCCAAGGAGTAGATACCCTATAACACCCCGTTGTTTCCCATTCCTTAACTCATTCAGTTTCATGCTCAGATGCTCATTATAATCTTTGCATCAGATATCATTGCATAATAATTCAAGTATTCATGCATTAGATATGCATGATCAGTAGAAAAGCTCAGCTTATTAGAGTATTCAGTCATGCATTCATGAGGATAACTCAATCACAAATTCATGCATCAGATATGCATGTCTATTATGAGAATTCAGCTCATGAGTAGCTTCAGTCATGCATTTCATGCTTCAGATATGCATGTTCAGCATGAAATCTCTGAATAATAGTAGTTCCAATTGTATAGTCATGTTTCAGATATTCTTGTCCAGTAAGTAAGTTTATCCTGCTAGTATTCTTAGCTTAATAAGTCTTATTAGAGGATGAATGTTCCCAAGGGGGAGATATTGTAAGACCCCGAAAACTCTTCTTATAGTCTGAGCTTTGGAGAGTGTCAAGTGGGGTGTAAATTTGGCCCTAAAATATTTTGAAGTGATTTCCCAAGTGAGAAATATTTTAAAACTTGTAGAATTTCCCTAATATCAACTTATTGATATTAATAGAATTGAATAAGTTTTTTGTTGATAAAAAATTTATCCAAATCCGACACTCGAGCAAAGAGTTAGAGCCATTTTAGTGATATAGTGTGCCAACTTGCACTTTAGCGCATCGTGGAGTCAGCCAAAATGGCAATTGTTAAATTCCAGTGAGCCTTCGCGATGCCACCATATCACGATCTCTTTTTAGTTCGCAATCAAGATGGCAACGCCAGTTCCTCCGCGTCACTCCATTAAGCATTAGTGTCACCTCCTTGAGGTTCGGTTACGACCCAGTTCGTAGATGCCCTATGCATCGCCTCCGTTTTCTCAAGCATGTCGGTGAAGTGAGTGTTCTTAGAGGGATATAGTATCCCAAGGAGGAGATACCCTATAACTCCCCATTGTTTCCCATTCCTTAAACTTATTCAATTTTATACTCAGATGCTCATTATAAGCCTTACATCAGATATCATTGCATAATTAGTCAAGTATTCATGCATTAGATATGCATGTTCAGTAGAAAAGCTAAGTTTATCAGTGTATTCAGTCATGCATTCATGAGGATAACTCAGTCACAAATTCATGCATCAGATATGCTTGTCTATTATGAGAATACAACTTATGAGAAGCTTCAGTCGTGCATTTCATGCTTCAGATATGCATGTTGAGCATGAAATCTCTGAATAATAGTAGTTCCAGTTGTATAGTCATATTTCAGATATTCTTGTCCAGTAAGTAAGTTCAGCCTACTAGTATTCTTAGTTTAATAAGTCTCATTCGAGGATGAATGTTCCCAAGGGAAAGATATTGTAAGACCCCGCAAACTCCTCTTGCAGTCTGAGCTTTGGAGCGTGTCAAGTAGAGTGTACATTTGGCCCTAAAATATTTTAAAGTGATTTCCGAAGTGAGAAATATTTTGTAACATGTAGAATTTCCCTAATATAAACATTTTGTAATGAATAGAATTGAATAAGTTTTCCGCCGATACAAAATTAATCCAAATCCGACACTAGATCAAAGAGTTAGATCCATTTTAGTTAGACAGTCTGCCAACTCTCACTTTAGCGCATCGCGGAGTCAGCCAAAATGGCAATTGTTAAAATCCAGTAAGCCTTCGCGATGCCACCATATCGCGGTCACTTTTCAGTTCGCAATTAAGATGCCAAAACCAGTTCCTTCGCGTCACTCCATTAAGCATTAGTTTCACCTCTCCGAGGTTCGGTTACGACACAGTTCGTAGATGCCCTATCCATCATCTCAGTTTTCTCAAGCATGTTGGTGAAGTGACTGTTCTTAGAGGGATATAGTGACCCAAAGAGGAGATACCCTATAACTCCCCATTGTTTTCCATTCCTTAAACTCATTCAGTTTTATGCTCAGATGCTTATTTTAATCTTTGCATCAGACATCATTGTATAATCAGTCAAGTATTCATGCATTAGATATGCATGTTCAGTAGAAAAACTCAGCTTATCAGTGTATTCAGTCATGCATTCATGAGGATAACTCAGTCACGAATTCATGCATCAGATATGCATATTCATTATGAGAATTCAGCTTATGAGTAGCTTCAGTCGTGTATTTCATACATCAGATATGCATGTTCAGCATGAAATCTCTGAATAACAGTAGTTCCAGTTGTATAATCATGTTTCAGATATTCTTGTCAAGTAAGTAAGTTTAGCCGGCTAGTATTGTTATCTTAATTAGTCTAATTTAAGGATGAATGTTCCTAAGGGGGAGATATTGTAAGACCCCGCAAACTCCTCTTGTAGTCTGAGCTTTGGATCTTGTCAAGTGGAATGTAAATTTGGCCCTAAAAGATTTTGAAGTGACTTTCCAAGTGATAAATGTTTTGAATCACGTAGAATTTCCCTAATATCAACTTTTTGTTTTGAATAGAATTGAATAAGCTTTCCGTTGATACCAAATTCGTCAAAATCTGACACTCGAGCAAGGAGTTATAGACATTTTAGAGAGACACTGTGCCAACTGGCACTTTAGCGAATCGCGGAGTGAGCCAAAATGGAAATTATTAAATTTCAATGAACCTTCACGATGAAACCGTATTGCGGTCTCTTTCCAGTTTACAACTAAGATGGAAATGCCAGTTCCTCCGCGTCTCTCCATTATGCTTTAGTTTCACCTGTCCGAGGTTCGGTGAAGACCCAGTTCGTAGATGCCCTATGCATCGCCTTAATTTTCTTAAGCATGTCGGTGAAGTGAGTGTTCTTAGAGAGATATAGTGTCCCAAGGAGGAGATACCCTATAACTCCCCATTGTTCCCCATTCCTTTAACTCATTCAATTTTATGCACAAATTCTCATTATAAGCTTTGCATCAGATATCATTGCATAATCAGTCAAGTGTTCATGCATTAGATATGCATGTTCAGTAGAAAAACTCAGCTTATCAGTGTATTCAATCATGCATTCATGAGGATAACTCAGTCACGAATTCATGCATCAGATATGCTTGTTCATTATGAGAATTCAGCTTATGAGTAGCTTCAGTTGTGCATTTCATGCTACAGATATGCATGTCAGCATGAAATCTCTGAATATCAATAGTTCAAGTTGTATAGTCATGTTTCAGATATTCTTATCTAGTAAGTAAGTTCATCCTGCTAGTATTCTTAGCTTAGTAAGTCTCATTCGAGGATGAATGTTCCCAAGGGGGAGATATTGTAAGACCCCACAAACTCCTCTTGTAGTCTGAGCTTCGTAGCGTGTCAAATGGAGTGTAAATTTGGCCCTAAAATATTTTAAAGTGATTTCCGAAGTGAGAAATATTTTGTAACATGTAGAATTTCCCTAATATAAACTTTTTGTTATGAATAGAATTGAATAAGCTTTCCGTCGATACCAAATTCTTTAAAATCCGACACTCGAGCAAGGAGTTACAGCCATTTTAGAGAGACAGTGTGCCAACTGGCACTTTAGCGCATCACAGAGTCAGCCAAAATGGAAATTATTAAGTTTCAATGAATATGCCACCGCATCGCGGTCTCTTTCCAGTTCGCAACTAAGATGGAAATGCCAGTTCCTCCGCGTCGCTCCATTAAGCATTAGTTTCACCTCTTTGAGGTTCGGTTAAGACCCAGTTCGTAGATGCCCTGTGCATCGCCTCAGTTTTCTTAAGCATGTCGGTGAAATGAGTATTCTTAGAGGGATATAGTGTCCCAAGAAGGAGATACCCTATAACTCCCCATTGTTCCCCATTCCTTTAACTCATTCAGTTTCATGCACAGATTCTCATTATAAGCTTTGCATCAGATATCATTGCATAATCAGTCAAGTGTTCATGAATTAGATATGCATGTTTAGTAGAAAAACACAGCTTATCAGTGTATTCAGTCATGCATTCATGAGGATAACTCAGTCACGAATTCATGCATCAGATATACTTGTCAATTATGAGAATTCAGCTTGTGAGTAGCTTCAGTCGTGCATTTCATGCTTCAGCATGAAATCTCTGAATAACAATAGTTCCAGTTGTACAGTCATGTTTCAGATATTTTTGTCTAGTAAGTAAGTTCATCCTGCTAGTATTCTTATCTTAGTAAGTCTTATTCGAGGATGAATGTTCCCAAAGGGGAGATATTGTAAGACCCCGCAAACCCCTCTTGTAGTCTGAGTTTCATAGCATGTCAAATGGAGTGTAAATTTGGCCCTAAAATATTTTAAAGTGACTTCCGAAGTGAGAAATATTTTGTATCATGTAGAATTTCCCTAATATCAACTTTTTGTTATGAATAGAATTAAATAAGTTTTCCTTCAATATATAATTCATCAAAATCCGACACTCAATAAAAGAGTTAGAGCCATTTTAGTTAGACTATGTGCCAACTCTCACTTTAGTGCATCGCGGAGTCAGCCAAAATGGTAATTGTTAAATTCCAGTGACCCTTCGTGACGCCACCGTATTGCGATTTCTTTCCAGTTCTGAACCAAGATGGCAACGCCAGTTTCTCCGCATCACAATATTAAGCATTAGTTTCACCTCCCTGATGTTCGGTTATGACCCAGTTCGTAGATTCCCTATGCATCGCCTCAGTTTTCTCAAGCATGTCGGTGAAATGAGTGTTCTTAGAGGGATATAGTGTCCCAAAGAGGAGATACCCTATAACTCCCCATTTTTTTCCATTCCTTAAACACATTAAGTTTCATGCTCAGATGCTCATTATAAGCTTTGCATCAGATATCATTCCACAATCAGTCAAGTATACATACATTAGATATGCATGTTTAGTAGAAAACCTCAGCTTATCAGTGTATTCAGTCATGCATTCATGAGGATAAATTGGTCACGAATTCATACATCAGATATGCATGTCCATTATGAGAATTCAGCTTATGAGTAGCTTCAGTCGTGCATTTCATGCTTCAGATATGCATGTTCAGCATGAAATCTCTGAATAACAGTAGTTCTAGTTGTATAGTCATGTTTCAGATATTCTTGTCCAGTAAGTAAGTTGAGCCTGCTAGTATTCTTAGCTTAATAAGTTTCATTCGAGGATGAATGTTCCCAAGAGGGAGATATTGTAAGACCCCACAAACTCCTATTGTAGTCTGAGCTTTGGAGTGTGTCAAGTGGAGTGTAAATATTGCCCTAAAATATTTTGAAGCGACTTTTGAAGTGAGAAATATTTTGAAACAGGTAGAATAACCCTGATATCAACTTTTTATTATGAATAGAATTGAATAAGCTTTTCGTCGATACCTAATTCATCCAAATCCAACACTCGAGCAAAGAGTTAGAGCCATTTTGGAGAGACAGTGCGCCAACTGGCACTTTAGCGCATCGCGGAGTCAGCCAAAATGGCAATTGTTAAATTCCAGTAAGCCTTTCTGATGCCACCATATCGCGGTCTATTTCAAGTTCAGAAGCAGGATGGCAACGCCAATTCTTCTGCGTCGCTCCATTAAGCATTAGTTTCACCTCTTCGAGGTTCGATTGCGACTTAGTTTGTAGATGCACTGTTTATCGCCTCAGTTTTATCTTGCATTTTGGTGAAGTGACTGTTCTTAGAGGGATATAGTGTCCCAAACAGGACAAGCCGTATAATTCCCCGTTGTTTCCCATTCCTTAAACTAATTCAGTTTCATGCTCAAATGCTCATTATTAGCTTTGCATTAGATATCATTGCATAATGAGTCAAGTATTCATGCATTAGATATGCATGTTCAGTAGAAAAGCTCTGCTTATCAGTGTATTCAGTCATGCATTCAAAAGGATGACTCAGTCACGAATTCATGCATCAGATATGCATGTTCATTATGACAATTCAGCTTATGAGTAGCTTCAGTCATGCATTTCATGCTTCAGATATGCATGTTCAGCATGAAATCTCTGAATAACAGTAGTTCCAGCTGTATAGTCATGTTTCACATATTCTTGTCCAGTAAGTAAGTTTAGCCTTCAAGTATTCTTAGCTTAATAAGTCTCATTCGAGGATGAATATTCCCAAGGGGGAGATATTGTAAGACCCTGCAAATTCCTCTTGTAGTCTGAGCTTTGGAGCGTGTCAAGTGGAGTGTAAATTTGGCCCAAAAATATTTTGAAGTGACTTTCCAAGTGAGAAATATTTTGTAACATGTAGAATTTCCATAATATCAACTTTTTGTTAAGAATAGAATTGAATAAGCTTTCCGTCGATACAATATTCATCCAAATCTGACACTCAAGCAAAGAGTTAGAGCCATTTTAGTGAGACAGTTTACCAACTGGCACTTTAGCGCATCGCGGAGTCAGCCAAAATGGTAATTGTTAAATTCCAGTGAGCCTTTTCGATGCCACTGTATCGCGGTCTATTTTAAGTTCAGAACTAGGATGGCAACGCCAATTCTTCCGCATTTCTCCATTAATCATTAGTTTAACCTCTCCGAGGTTTGGTTACGACCCAGTTCGTAGATGCCCAGTTTATCGCCTCAGTTTTCTCTAGCATTTAGGTGAAGTGAATGTTCTTAAAGGGATATAGTGTCCCAAGGAGAACATACCCTATAATTCCCCGTTGTTTCCCATTCCTTAAACAAATTCAGTTTCATGCTCAAATGCTCATTATAATCTTTGCATTAGATATCATTGCATAATGAGTAAAGTATTCATGCATTAGATATACATGTTCAGTAGAAAAGCTCCGCTTATCAGTGTATTCAGTCATGCATTCAAAAGGATGACTCAGTCACGAATACATGCATCAAATATACATGTTCATTATGACAATTCAGCTTATGAGTAGCTTCAGTCGTGCATTTCATGCTTCAGATATGCATGTTCAGCATGAAATCTCTGAATAACAGTAGTTCCAGTTATATAGTCATGTTTCAGATATTCTTATCCAGTAAGTAAGTTCAGCCTTCAAGTATTCTTAGCTGAATAAGTCTAATTCGAGGATGAATGTTCCCAAGGGGGAGATATTGTAAGACCCCGCAAACTCCTCTTGTAGTCTGAGCTATGGAGCGTGTCAAGCGGAGAGTAAATTTGTCCCAAAAATATTTTGAAGTGACTTTCCAAGTGAGAAATATTTTGTAACATGTAGAACTTCCATAATATTAACTTTTTGTTATGAATAGAATTGAATAAGCTTTCGGTCGATACAATATTCATCCAAATCTGACACTCGAGCAAAGAGTTAGAGCCATTTTAGTGAGACAGTGTGCCAACTGGCACTTTAGCTCTTTGCGGAGTCAGCCAAAATGGCAATTGTTAAATTTCAGTTAGCCTTTGTGATGCCACTGTATCACGGCCTCTTTCCAGTTCCCAATCAAGATGGCAAGGCCAGTTCCTCCGCGTCGCTCCATTAGGCATTATTTTCACCTCTCCGAGGTTCGGTTACGACCCAGTTCGTAGATGCCCTGTGCATCGCCTCATATTTCTCAAGATATCAGTGAAGTGAGTGTTCTTAGAGGGATATAGTGTCCCAAAGAGGAGATACCCAATAACTCCCCATTATTTCCCATTCTTTAAACTCATTCAGTTTCATGCTCAGATGCTCATTATAAACTTTGCATCAGATATCATTGCATAATCAGTCAAGTATTCATGCATTAGATATACATGTCCATTAAGATAATTCAGCTTATGAGTAGCTTCAGTCGTGCATTTCATGCTTCAGATATGCATGTTCAGCATGAAATCTCTGAATAATAGTAGTTCCAGTTGTATAGTCATGTTTTAGATATTCTTGTCCAGTAAGTAAGTTCAGCCTGCTAGTATTCTTAGCTTAATAAGTCTCATTAGAGAATGAATTTTCCCAAGGGGGGAGATATTGTAGACCCCGCAAACTCCTCTTGTAGTCTGAGCTTTGGAGTGTGTCAAGTGAAGTGTAAATTTATTCCTAAAATATTTTGAAGTGACTTCCGAAGTGACAATTATTTTTAAACATGTAGAATTTACCTAATATCAACCTTTGTTATGAATAGAGTTGAATAAGCTTTCCGTCGATACAAAATTCATCAAAATCCGACACCCGAGCAAAGAGTTAGAGCCATTTTAGTGAGACAGTGTCCCAACTGTAACTTTAGCGCATCACGGAGTCAGCCAAAATAGCAATTGTTTAATTTCAGCAAGCCTTCACGATGACACCGTATCGCGGTCTCCTTCCATTTCGCAACCAATATGGAAACACCAGTTCCTCCGCGTCGCTCCATTAAGCATTAGTTTCACCTCTCCGAGGTTCGGTTACGACCCAGTTCGTAGATGCCCTATGCATCGCCTCAATTTTCTCAAGCATGTCGGTGAATTGAGTGTTCTTAAAGGGACATAGTGTCCCAAGGGGGATATACCCTATAACTCCCCGTTGTTTATCATTCCTTAAACTCATTCAGTTTAATGCTTAGATTCTCATTATAAGCTTTGCATAAGAAATCATCGCATAATCAATCAAATATTCATGTATTAGATATGCATGTTCAGTAGAAAAACTCAAATTATTAGTTTATTCAGTCATGCATTCATGAGGATAACTCAGTCATGGATTGATGCATCAGTTATGCATGTTCATTATGAGAATTTATCTTATGAGTAGCTTCAGTCGTGCATTTCATGCATCAGATATATCCAGTTTTATAGTGTTGTTTCAGATATTCTTGTCCAGTAAGTAAATTCAGCCTACTAGTATTCGTATCTTAATCAGTCTCATTCGAGGAGGAATGTTGCCAAGGGGGAGCTATTGTAAGACCCCGCAAACTCCTCTTGTAGTCTGAGCTTTGTAGCGTGTCAAGTGGAGGGTAAATTTGGCCCTAAAAGATTGTCAAGTGACTTTCCAAGTTAGAAATATTTTGAAACATGTAGAATTTCCCTAAAACAACTTTTGATTATGAATAGATTTGAATAAGATTTCCATCGATACCAAATTCGTCAAAATCCGACACTCGAGCAAAGAGTTTGAGCCATTTTAGAGAAACAGTGTGCCAACTGGCACTTTATCTCATCGAGAAGTCATCTTAAATGGGAATTTTTAAATTCCAGTGAGCTTTCGTGATGCACCTATATCGCGGTTTCTTTCAAGTTAGCAACCAAGATGGCAACGCCAGTTCCTCCGCGTCGCTTCATTAAGCATTATTTTACCTCTCCGAGGTTCGGTTAAGGTCCAGTTCGTAGATGCCCTGCGCATCACCTCAGTTTTCTCAAGCATGTCGGTGAAGTGAGTGTTCTTAGAGGGATATAGTGTCCCAAGGGGGAGATACACTATAACTCCCCGTTGTTTCCCATTCCTTAAACTCATTCAGTTTCATGCTCAGATGCTCACTATAAGATTTGCATCAGATATCATTGCATAATCAGTCAAGTATTCATGCATTAGATATACATGTCCATTAAGATAATTCAGCTTATGAGTAGCTTCAGTCGTGCATTTCATGCTTCAGATATGCATGTTCAGCATGAAATCTCTGAATAATTGTAGTTCCTGTTGTATAGTAATGTTTTAAATATTCTTGTCCAGTAAGTAAGTTCAACCTGCTAGTATTCTTAGCTTAATAAGTCTCATTAGAGAATGAATTTTCCCAAGGGGGAGATATTGCAGACCCCGCAAACTCCTCTTGTAGTCTGAGCTTTGGAGCGTGTCAAGTGGAGTGTAAATTTATTCCTAAAATATTTTGAAGTGACTTCTGAAGTGACAATTATTTTTAAACATGTAGAATTTACCTAATATCAACCTTTTGTTATGAATAGAATTGAATAAGCTTTCCGTCGATACAAAATTCATCAAAATCCGACACCCGAGCAAAGAGTTAGAGCCATTTTAGTGAGACAGTGTGCCAAATGTCACTTTAGCGCATCACGGAGTCAGCCAAAATAGCAATTGTTAAATTTCAGTAAGCTTTCATGATGACACCATATCGCGGTCTCTTTCCATTTCGCAACCAAGATGGCAACACCAGTTCCTCCACGTCGCTCCATTATGCATTAGTTTCACCTCTCCGAGGTTCGGTTACGACCCAGTTCGTAGATGCCCTATGCATCGCCTCAATTTTCTCAAGCATGTCGTTGAATTGAGTGTTCTTAAAGGGACATAGTGTCCAAAGGGGGATATACCCTATAACTCGCCGTTGTTTCTCATTCCTTAAACTCATTCAGTTTCATGCTTAGATTCTCATTATAAGCTTTGCACAAGATATCATAGCATAATCAATCAAATATTCATGTATTAGATATGCATGTTCAGTAGAAAAACTCAAATTATTAGTTTATTCAGTCATGCATTCATGAGGATAACTCAGTGATGAATTGATGCATCAGATATGCATGTTCATTATGAGAATTCATCTTATGAGTAGCTTCAGTCGCGCATTTCATGCATCAGATATATCCAGTTGTATAGTCTTGTTTCAGATATTCTTTTCCAGTAAGTAAGTTCAGCCTACTAGTATTCGTATCTTAATCAGTCTCATTCGAGGAGGAATGTTGCCAAGGGGGAGCTATTGTAAGACCCCGCAAACTCCTCTTGTAGTCTGAGCTTTGTAGCGTGTCAAGTGGAGGGTAAATTTAGCCAAAAAAGATTTTCAAGTGACTTTCCAAGTGAGAAATATTTTGAAACATGTAGAATTTCCCTAAATCTCAGCTTATCAGTGTATTCAGTCATGCATTCATTAAGATAACTCATCCTAGATTTCATGCATCAGATATGTATGTCCATTATGAGAATTCATCTTATGAGTAGCTTCAGTCTTGTATCTAATGCATCAGATATGCATGTTCAGTATGAAATCTTTGAATAGCAGTTGTTCCAGTTGTATAATCATGTTTGAGATATTCTTGTCCAGTAAGTAAGTTCAAGCTGCTAGTATTCTTAGCTTAATCAGTCTAATTCGAGGATGAATGTTCTCAAGGAGGAGATATTGTAAGACCCCACAAACACTTCTTGTAGTCTGAGCTTTGGAGCGTGTCAAGTCGAATGTAAATTTGGCCCTAAAAGCTTTTGAAGTGACTTTGCAAGTGAGAAATATTTTGAAACATATAGATTTTCCCTAATATCAACTTTTTATTATGAATAGATTTGAATAAGCTTTCCATCGATACAAAATTCGTCCAAATCCAACAGTCGAGCAAAAAGTTAGAGCCATTTTAGTGAGACAGTGTGCCAACTGGCACTTTTGCGCATCACGGAGTAAGCCAAAATGGCTATTATTAAATTCCAGTGAGCCTTCGAGATGCCACTGTATCGCAGTCTCTTTCCAGTTCGCAACCAAGATGGCAATGCTAGTTCCTCCGTATCACTTCATTAAGCATTAGTTTTACATCTCCGAGGTTTGATTACGACCCAGTTCATAGATGCCTGTGCATCTCCCCAGTTTTCTCAAGCATGTCGGTGAAGTCAGTGTGCTTAGAGGGACATAGTGTCCCCAGGAGAATATACCGAATAACTCCCTGTTATTTCCCATTCCTTAAACACATTCAACTTTCATGATCAGATAATCATTATAAGATTTGCATCCAATATCATTGCATAATCAGTCAAGTATTCATGTATTAGATATGCATGTTTAGTAGAAAAGCTCATCTTATCAGTGTGTTCACTCATGCATTCATGAGGATAACTCATCCACGAATTCATGCATCAGATATGCATGTCCATTATCAGAATTCAGCTTATTAGTAGCTTCAGTCGTGCAGTTAATGCATCAGATATGCATGTTCAGCATGAAATCTCTGAATAACAGTAGTTCCAGTTGTATAATCATGTTTCATATATTCTGGTACAGTAAGTAAGTTCAACTTGCTAGTATTCTTAGCTTAATCAGTCTCATTCGAGGATGAATGTTCCCAAGGAGGAGATATTGTAAGACCCCACAAACACTTCTTGTAGTCTTAGCTTTGGAGCGTGTCAAGTCGAGTGTAAATATGGCCCTAAAAGATTTTGAAGTGACTTTCCAAGTGAGAAATATTTTGAAACATGTAGATTTTCCCTATTATCAACTTTTTGTTATGAATAGAATTGAATAAGCTTTCCGTCGATACAAAATTCGTCCAAATCTGACAGTCGAGCAATAAGTTAGAGCCATTTTTCTGAGATAGTGTGCCAAATGGCACTTTAGCGCATCACGGAGTCAGCCAAAATGGCAATTGTTAAATTATAGTGAGCCTTCAACATTCAACCGTATCGCGGTCTCTTTCCAGTTCGCAACCAAGATGGCAATGCCAGTTCCTCCGTATTGCTCCATTAAGCATTAGTTTCACCTCTCCGAGGTTCGGTTACGACCCAGTTCATAGATTCCCTGTGTATCGCTTCAGTTTTCTCAAGCATGTCGATAAAGTAAGTGTTCTTAGAGGGACATAGAGTCCCAAGGAGAATATACCCTATAACTTCCTGTTGTTTCCCATTCCTTAAACTCATTCGGTTTTATTCTCAGATGATCCTTATAAGTTTTGAATCAGATATCATTGCATAATCAGTCAAGTATTCATGCATTAGATATGCATGTTCAGTAAAAAAACTTAGCTTATCAGTGTATTCAGTCATGCATTCATGAGGATAACTCAGTCACGAATTCATGCATCAGATATACATGTCCATTAAGATAATTTAGCTTACGAGTAGCTTCAGTCGTGCATTTCATGATTCAGATATGCATGTTCAGCATGAAATCTCTGAATAACAGTAGTTCCAATTTTATAGTCATGTTTTAGATATTCTTGTCCAGTAAGTAAGTTCAACCTGCTAGTATTCTTAGCTTAATAAGTCTCATTCGAGAATGAATGTTCCTAAGTGGTAGATATTGTATGACCCCGCAAACCCCTCTTGTAGTCTGAGCTTTGGAGCGTGTCAAGTGGAGTGTAAATTTATTCCTAAAATATTTTGAAGTGACTTCCGAAGTGACAAATTTTTTTAAACATGTAGAATTTACCTAATATCAACCTTTTGTTATGAATAGAATTGAATAAGCTTTCCGTCGATACAAAATTCGTCAAAATCCGACACTCGAGCAAAGAGTTAGAGCCATTTTTATGAGACAGTGAGCCAAGTGGCACTTTAGCGCATTACGAAGTCAGCAAAAATGGCAATTGTTAAATTTCAGTAAGCCTTCGCGATGACACTGTATCGCGATCTCTTTCCAGTTCGCAACCAAGATGGCAACGCCAGTTCCTCCGCGTCGCTCTATTAAGCATTAGTTTCACCTCTCCGAGGTTCGTTTACGACTCAATTCGTAGACGCCCTATGCATCGCCTCAATTTCTCAAGCATATCGGTGAATTGAGTGTTCTTAGAGAGACATAGTGTCCCAAGGGGGATATACCCTATAACACCACGTTGTTCCTCCCTCCTTAAACTCATTCAGTTTCATACTTAGATTCACATTATAAGCTTTGCACAAGATATCATAGAAAATCAGTCAAATATTCATGCATTAGATATGCATGTTCAGTAGAAAAGCTCAAATTATCAGTTTATTCAGTCATGCATTCATGAAGATAACTCAGTCATGAATTCATTCATCAAATATGTATGTCCATTATGAGAATTCATCTTATGAGTAGCTTCAGTCATGCATTTCATGTACCAGATATATCTAGTTGTATAGTCTTATTTCATATATTCTTGTCCAGTAAGTAAGTTCAGCCTGCTAGTATTCTTATCTTAATCAGTCTAATTCGAAGATGAATATTGCCAAGGGGGATCTATTGTAAGACCCCACAAACTCCTCTTGTAGTCTGAGCTATGGAGCGTATCAAGTAGAGTGTAAATTTGGCCCTAAAAGATTTTGAAGTGACTTTCCAAGTGACAAATATGTTGAAACATGTAGAATTTCCAAAAACAACTTTTGATTATGAATAGATTTGAATAAGCTTTCCGTCGATACCAAATTCATCAAAATCCGACACTCGAGCAAAGAGTTTGACCTATTTTAGAGAAACAGTGTGCAAACTGGCACTTTATCGCATCGCGGAGTCAGCCAAAATGGGAATTGTTAAATTCCAGTAAGCCTTCGTGATGAACCTGCATCGTGGTCTCTTTCTAGTTCGCAACCAAGATGGCAATGCCATTCCTCCGCGTCGCTTCCTTAAGCATTAGTTTCACCTCTTCGAGGTTCGGTTACGATGTAGTTCGTAGATACCCTGTGCATCACCTCAGTTTTCTCAAGCATGTCGGTGAAGTGAGTGTTCTTGGAGGGATATAGTATCCCAAGGGGGAGATACCCTATAACTCCCCGTTGTTTCCCATTCCTTAAACTAATTCATTTTTATGCTCAGATGCTCATTATAAGATTTGCATCAGATATCATTGTATAATCAGTCAAGTATTTATGTATTAGATATGCATGTTTAGTCGAAAAACTTATCTTATCAATGTATTCAAACATGCATTCATGAGGATAACTCATCCGAGAATTCATGCATCAGATATGCATGTCCATTATGAGAATTTAGCTTATGAATAGCTTCAGTCGTGCATTTAATGCGTCAGATATGCATGTTCAGCATGAAATCTATGAATAACAGTAGTTCCAGTTGTATAATCATGTTTCAGATATTCTTGTCCAGTAAGTAAGTTCAAGCTGCTAGTATTCTTAGCTTAATCAGTCTCATTCGATGATGAATTTTCCCAAGGAAGAGATATTGTAAGACCCCACAAACACTTCTTGTAGTCTGAGCTTTGAAGCGTGTCAAGTGGAGTGTAAATATGGCCCTAAAAGACTTTGAAGTGACTTTCCAAGTGAGAAATATTTTGAAACATGTAGAATTTCCCTAATATCAAATTTTTTTTATAAATAGAATTGAATAAGCTTTCCGTCGATACAAAATTCATCCAAATCCAACAGTCGAGCAAAGAGTTAGAGCCATTTTTGTGAGACAGTGTGCCAACTGGCACTTTAGCGCATCACGGAGTCAGCCAAAATGGCAATTGTTAAATTCCAGTGAGCCTTCGAGATGCCACCGTATCGCGGTCTCTTTCCATTTCGCAACCAAGATGGCAACGCCAGTCCTCCGTATCGCTCCTTTAAGCATTAGTTGTACCTCTCCGAGGTTCGGTTATACCCAGTTCATAGATGCCCTGTGCATCGCCCCAGTTTTCTCAAGCATGTCGGTGAAGTCAGTGTTCTTAGAGGGACATAGTGTCACAAGGATAATATACCAAATAACTCCCCGTTGTTTCCCATTACATAAATTCATTCAGTTTCATGCTCAGATAATTATTATATGATTTGCATCAGATATCATTGCATAATCAGTCAAGTATTAATGTATTAGATATGCATATTTATTAGAAAAACTCATCTTATCAATGTATTCAAACATGCATTCATGACGATAACTCATCCACGAATTCATGCATCAGATATGCATGTCCATTATGAGAATTTAGCTTATGAATAGCTTCAGTCGTGCATTTAATGCGTCAGATATGCATGTTCAGCATGAAATCTATGAATAACAGTAGTTCCAGTTGTGTAATCATGTTTCAGATATTCTTGTCCAGTAAGTAAGTTCAAGCTGCTAGTATTCTTAGCTTAATCAGTCTCATTCGATGATGAATTTTCCCAAGGAAGAGATATTGTAAGACCCCACAAACACTTCTTGTAGTCTGAGCTTTGAAGCGTGTCAAGTGGAGTGTAAATATGGCCCAAAAAGACTTTGAAGTGACTTTCCAAGTGAGAAATATTTTGAAACATGTATAATTTCCCTAATATCAAATTTTTGTTATAAATAGAATTGAATAAGATTTCCGTTGATACAAAATTCATCCAAATCCAACAGTCGAGCAAAGAGTTAGAGCCATTTTTGTGAGACAGTGTGCCAACTGGCACTTTAGCGCATCATGGAGTTAGCCAAAATGGCAATTGTTAAATTCCAGTGAGCCTTCGAGATGCCACCGTATCGCGGTCTCTTTCCAGTTCGCAACCAAGATGGCAACGCCAGTCCTCCGTATCGCTCCTTTAAGCATTAGTTGTACCTCTCCGAGGTTCGGTTATACCCAGTTCATAGATGCCATGTGCATCGCCCCAGTTTTCTCAAGCATGTCGGTGAAGTCAGTGTTCTTAGAGGGACATAGTGTCACAAGGATAATATACCAAATAACTACCCGTTGTTTCCCATTACATAAACTCATTCAGTTTCATGCTCAGATAATCATTATATGATTTGCATCAGATATCATTGCATAATCAGTCAAGTATTAATGTATTAGATATGCATATTTATTAGAAAAACTCATCTTATCAATGTATTCAAACATGCATTCATGAGGATAACTCATCCACGAATTCATGCATCAGATATGCATGTCCATTATGAGAATTTAGCTTATGAATAGCTTCAGTCGTGCATTTAATGCGTCAGATATGCATGTTCAGCATGAAATCTATGAATAACAGTAGTTCCAGTTGTATAATCATGTTTCAGATATTCTTGTCCAGTAAGTAAGTTCAAGCTACTAGTATTCTTAGCTTAATCAGTCTCATTCGATGATGAATTTTCCCAAGGAAGAGATATTGTAAGACCCCACAAACACTTCTTGTAGTCAGATCTTTGAAGTGTGTCAAGTGGAGTGTAAATATGGCCCTAAAAGACTTTGAAGTGACTTTCCAAGTGAGAAATATTTTGAAACATATAAAATTTCCCTAATATCAAATTTTTGTTATAAATAGAATTGAATAATCTTTCCGTCGATACAAAATTCATCCAAATCCAACAGTCGAGCAAAGAGTTAGAGCCATTTTTGTGAGACAGTGTGCCAACTGGCACTTTAGCGCATCACGGAGTTAGCCAAAATGGCAATTGTTAAATTCCAGTGAGCCTTCGAGATGCCACCGTATCGCGGTCTCTTTCCAGTTCGCAACCAAGATGGCAACGCCAGTCCTCCGTATCGCTCCTTTAAGCATTAGTTGTACCTCTCCGAGGTTCTGTTATACCCAGTTCATAGATGCCCTGTGCATCGCCCCAGTTTTCTCAAGCATGTCGGTGAAGTCAGTGATCTTAGAGGGACATAGTGTCACAAGGATAATATACCAAATAACTACCCGTTGTTTCCCATTACATAAACTCATTCAGTTTCATGCTCAGATAATCATTATATGATTTGCATCAGATATCATTGCATAATCAGTCAAGTATTAATGTATTAGATATGCATATTTAGTAGAAAAACTCATCTTATGAATGTATTCAAACATGCATTCATGAGGATAGCTCATCCACGAATTCATGCATCAGATATGCATGTCCATTATGTGAATTTAGCTTATGAATAGCTTCAATCGTGCATTTAATGCGTCAGATATGCATGTTCAGCATGAAATCTATGATTAACAGTAGTTCCAGTTGTATAATCATGTTTCAGATATTCTTGTCCAGTAAGTAAGTTCAAGCTGCTAGTATTCTTAGCTTAATCAGTCTCATTCGATGATGAATTTTCCCAAGAAAGAGATATTGTAAGACCCCACAAACACTTCTTGTAGTCTGAGCTTTGAAACGTGTCAAGTGGAATGTAAATATGGCCCTAAAAGACTTTGAAGTGACTTTCCAAGTGAGAAATATTTTGAAACATATAGAATTTCCCTAATATCAAATTTTTGTTATAAATAGAATTGAATAAGCTTTCCGTCGATACAAAATTCATCCAAATCCAACAGTCGAGCAAAGAGTTAGAGCCATTTTTGTGAGACAGTGTGCCAACTGGCACTTTAGCGCATCACGGAGTCAGCCAAAATGGCAATTGTTAAATTCCAGTGTGCCTTCGAGATGCCACCGTATCGCGGTCTCTTTCCAGTTCGCAACCAAGATGGCAACGCCAGTCCTACGTATCACTCCTTTAAGCATTAGTTGTACCTCTCCGAGGTTCGGTTATACCCAGTTCATAGATGCCCTGTACATCGCCCCAGTTTTCTCAAGCATGTCGGTGAAGTCAGTGTTCTTAGAGGGACATAGTGTCACAAGGATAATATACCAAATAACTACCCGTTGTTTCCCATTACATAAACTCATTCAGTTTCATGCTCAGATAATCATTATATGATTTGCATCAGATATCATTGCATAATCAGTCAAGTATTAATGTATTAGATATGCATATTTAGTAGAAAAACTCATCTTATCAATGTATTCAAACATGCATTCTTGAGGATAACTCATCCACGAATTCATGCATCACATATGCATGTCCATTATGAGAATTTAGCTTATGAATAGCTTCAGTCGTGCATTGAATGCGTCAGATATGCATGTTCAGCATGAAATCTATGAATAACAGTAGTTCCAGTTGTATAATCATGTTTCAGATATTCTTGTCCAGTAAGTAAGTTCAAGCTGCTAGTATTCTTAGCTTAATCAGTCTCATTCGATGATGAATTTTCCCATGGAATAGATATTGTAAGACCCCACAAACACTTCTTGTAGTCAGAGCTTTGAAGCGTGTCAAGTGGAGTGTAAATATGGCCCTAAAAGACTTTGAAGTGACTTTCCAAGTGAGAAATATTTTGAAACATATAGAATTTCCCTAATATCAAATTTTTGTTATAAATAGAATTGAATAAGCTTTCCGTCGATACAAAATTCATCCAAATCCAACAGTCAAGCAAAGAGTTAGAGCCATTTTTGTGAGACAGTGTGCCAACTGGCACTTTAGCGCATCACGGAGTTAGCCAAAATGGTAATTGTTAAATTCCAGTGAGCCTTCGAGATGCCACCGTATCGCGTTCTCTTTCCAGTTCGCAACCAAGATGGCAACGCCAGTCCTCCGTATCGCACCTTTAAGCATTAGTTGTACCTCTCCGAGGTTCGGTTATACCCAGTTCATAGATGCCCTGTGCATCGCCCCAGTTTTCTTAAGCATGTCGGTGAAGTCAGTGTTCTTAGAGGGACATAGTGTCACAAGGATAATATACCAAATAACTCCCCGTTGTTTCCCATTACATAAATTCATTCAGTTTCATGCTCAGATAATCATTATATGATTTGCATCAGATATCATTGCATAATCAGTCAAGTATTAATGTTTTAGATATGCATATTATTAGAAAAACTCATCTTATCAATGTATTCAAACATGCATTCATGAGGATAACTCATCCACGAATTCATGCATCAGATATGCATGTCCATTATGTGAATTTAGCTTATGAATAGCTTCAATCGTGCATTTAATGCGTCAGATATGCATGTTCAGCATGAAATCTATGAATAACAGTAGTTCCAGTTGTATAATCATGTTTCAGATATTCTTGTCCAGTAAGTAAGTTCAAGCTGCTAGTATTCTTAGCTTAATCAGTCTTATTCGATGATGAATTTTCCCAAGGAATAGATATTGTAAGACCCCACAAACACTTCTTGTAGTCTGAGCTTTGAAGCGTGTCAAGTGGAATGTAAATATGGCCCTAAAAGACTTTGAAGTGACTTTCCAAGTGAGAAATATTTTGAAACATATAGAATTTCCCTAATATCAAATTTTTGTTATAAATAGAATTGAATAAGCTTTCCGTCGATACAAAATTCATCCAAATCCAACAGTCGAGCAAAGAGTTAGAGCCATTTTTGTGAGACAGTGTGCCAACTGGCACTTTAGCGCATCACGGAGTCAGCCAAAATGGCAATTGTTAAATTCCAGTGAGCCTTCAAGATGCCACCGTATCGCGGTCTCTTTCCAGTTCGCAACCAAGATGGCAACGCCAGTCCTCCGTATCGGTCCTTTAAGCATTAGTTGTACCTCTCCGAGGTTCGGTTATACCCAGTTCGTAGATGCCCTGTGCATCGCCCCAGTTTTCTCAAGCATGTCGGTGAAGTCAGTGTTCTTAGAGGGACATAGTGTCACAAGGATAATATACCAAATAACTCCCCGTTGTTTCCCATTACATAAACTCATTCAGTTTCATGCTCAGATAATCAATATATGATTTGCATCAGATATCATTGCATAATCATTCAAGTATTAATGTATTAGATATGCATATTTAGTAGAAAAACTCATCTTATAAATGTATTCAAACATGCATTCATGAGGATAACTCATCCACGAATTCATGCATCAGATATGCATGTCCATTATGAGAATTTAGCTTATGAATAGCTTCAGTCGTGCATTTAATGCGTCAGATATGCATGTTCAGCATGAAATCTATGAATAACAGTAGTTCCAGTTGCATAATCATGTTTCAGATATTCTTGTCCAGTAAGTAAGTTGAAGCTGCTAGTATTCTTAGCTTAATCATTCTCATTCGATGATGAATTTTCCCAAGGAAGAGATATTGTAAGACCCCACAAACACTTCTTGTAGTCTGAGCTTTGAAGCGTGTCAAGTGGAGTGTAAATATGGCCCTAAAAGACTTTAAAGTGACTTTCCAAGTGAGAAATATTTTGAAACATGTAGAATTTCCCTAATATCAAATATTTGTTATAAATAGAATTGAATAAGCTTTCCGTTGATACAAAATTCATCCAAATCCAACAGTCGAGCAAAGAGTTAGAGCCATTTTTGTGAGACAGTGTGCCAACTGGCACTTTAGCGCATCACGGAGTCAGCCAAAATGGCAATTATTAAATACCACTTAGCCTTCGAGATGCCACCGTATCGCGGTCTCTTTCCAGTTCGCAACCAAGATGGCAACGCCAGTCCTCCGTATCGCTCCTTTAAGCATTAGTTGTACCTCTCCGAGGTTCGGTTATACCCAGTTCATAGATGCCCTGTGCATCGCCCCAGTTTTCTCAAGCATGTCGGTGAAGTCAGTGTTCTTAGAGGGACATAGTGTCACAAGGATAATATACCAAATAACTCCCCGTTGTTTCCCATTACATAAATTCATTCAGTTTCATGCTCAGATAATCATTATATGATTTGCATCAGATATCATTGCATAATCAGTCAAGTATTAATGTTTTAGATATGCATATTTATTAGAAAAACTCATCTTATCAATGTATTCAAACATGCATTCATGAGGATAACTCATCCACGAATTCATGCATCAGATATGCATGTCCATTATGAGAATTTAGCTTATGAATAGCTTCAGTCGTGCATTTAATGCGTCAGATATGCATGTTCAGCATGAAATCTATGAATAACAGTAGTTCCAGTTGTATAATCATGTTTCAGATATTCTTGTCCAGTAAGTAAGTTCAAGCTACTAGTATTCTTAGCTTAATCAGTCTCATTCGATGATGAATTTTCCCAAGGAAGAGATATTGTAAGACCCCACAAACACTTCTTGTAGTCTGAGCTTTGAAGCGTGTCAAGTGGAGTGTAAATATGGCCCAAAAAGACTTTGAAGTGACTTTCCAAGTGAGAAATATTTTGAAACATGTAGAATTTCCCTAATATCAAATTTTTGTTATAAATAGAATTAAATAAGCTTTCCGTCGATACAAAATTCATCCAAATCCAACAGTCGAGCAAAGAGTTAGAGCCATTTTTGTGAGACAGTGTGCCAACTGGCACTTTAGCGCATCACGGAGTCAGCCAAAATGGCAATTGTTAAATTCCAGTGAGCCTTCGAGATGCCACCGTATCGCGGTCTCTTTCCAGTTCGCAACCAAGATGGCAACGCCAGTCCTCCGTATCGCACCTTTAAGCATTAGTTGTACCTCTCCGAGGTTCGGTTATACCCAGTTCATAGATGCCCTGTGCATCGCCCCAGTTTTCTTAAGCATGTCGGTGAAGTCAGTGTTCTTTGAGGGACATAGTGTCACAAGGATAATATACCAAATAACTACCCGTTGTTTCCCATTACATAAACTCATTCAGTTTCATGCTCAGATAATCATTATATGATTTGCATCAGATATCATTGCATAATCAGTCAAGTATTAATGTATTAGATATGCATATTTATTAGAAAAACTCATCTTATAAATGTATTCAAACATGCATTCATGAGGATAACTCATCCACGAATTCATGCATCAGATATGCATGTCCATTATGTGAATTTAGCTTATGAATAGCTTCAGTCGTGCATTTAATGCGTCAGATATGCATGTTCAGCATGAAATCTATGAATAACAGTAGTTCCAGTTGTATAATCATGTTTCAGATATTCTTGTCCAGTAAGTAAGTTCAAGCTGCTAGTATTCTTAGCTTAATCAGTCTCATTCGATGATGAATTTTTTCAAGGAAGAGATATTGTAAGACCCCACAAACACTTCTTGTAGTCTAAGCTTTGAAGCGTGTCAAGTGGAGTGTAAATATGTCCCTAAAAGACTTTGAAGTGACTTTCCAAGTGAGAAATATTTTGAAACATATAGAATTTCCCTAATATCAAATTTTTGTTATAAATAGAATTGAATAAGATTTCCATCGATACAAAATTCATCCAAATCCAACAGTCGAGCAAAGAGTTAGAGCCATTTTTGTGAGACAGTGTGCCAACTGGCACTTTAGCGCATCACGGAGTCAGCCAAAATGGCAATTGTTAAATTCCAGTGAGCCTTCGAGATGCCACCGTATCGCGGTCTCTTTCCAGTTCGCAACCAACATGGCAACGCCAGTCCTCCGTATCACTACTTTAAGCATTAGTTGTACCTCTCCGAGGTTCGGTTATACCCAGTTCATAGATGCCCTGTGCATCGCCCCTATTTTCTCAAGCATGTCGGTGAAGTCAGTGTTCTTAGAGGGACATAGTGTCACAAGGATAATATACCAAATAACTCCCCGTTGTTTCCCATTACATAAACTTATTCAGTTTCATGCTCAGATAATCATTATATGATTTGCATCAGATATCATTGCATAATCAGTCAAGTATTAATGTATTAGATATGCATATTTAGTAGAAAAACTCATCTTATCAATGTATTCAAACATGCATTCATGAGGATAACTCATCCACGAATTCATGCATCAGATATGCAAGTCCATTATGAGAATTTAGCTTATGAATAGCTTCAGTCGTGCATTAAATGCGTCAGATATGCATGTTCAGCATGAAATCTATGAATAACAGTAGTTCCAGTTGTATAATCATGTTTCAGATATTCTTGTCCAGTAAGTAAGTTCAAGCTGCTAGTATTCTTAGCTTAATCAGTCTCATTCGATGATGAATTTTCCCAAGGAAGAGATATTGTAAGACCCCACAAACACTTCTTGTAGTCTGAGCTTTGAAGCGTGTCAAGTGGAGTGTAAATATGGCCCTAAAAGACTTTGAAGTGACTTTCCAAGTGAGAAATATTTTGAAACATGTAGAATTTCCCTAATATCAAATTTTTTTTATAAATAGAATTGAATAAGCTTTCCGCCGAAACAAAATTCATCCAAATCCAACAGTCGAGCAAAGAGTTAGAGCCATTTTTGTGAGACAGTATGCCAACTGGCACTTTAGCGCATCACGGAGTCAGCCAAAATGGCAATTGTTAAATTCCAGTGAGCCTTCGAGATGCCACCGTATCACGGTCACTTTCCAGTTCGCAACCAAGATGGCAACGCCAGTCCTCCGTATCTCTCCTTTAAGCATTAGTTGTACCTCTCCGAGGTTCGGTTATACCCAGTTCATAGATGCCCTGTGCATCGTCCCAGTTTTCTCAAGTATGTCGGTGAAGTCAGTGTTCTTAGAGGGACATAGTGTCACAAGGATAATATACCAAATAACTCCCTGTTGTTTCCCATTACATAAACTCATTCAGTTTCATGCTCAGATAATCATTATATGATTTGCATCAGATATCATTGCATAATCAGTCAAGTATTAATGTATTAGATATGCATATTTAGTAGAAAAACTCATCTTATCAAAGTATTCAAACATGCATTCATGAGGATAACTCATCCACGAATTCATGCATCAGATATGCATGTCCATTATGAGAATTTAGCTTATGAATAGCTTCAGTCGTGCATTTAATGCGTCAGATATGCATGTTCACATGAAATCTATGAATAACAAAAGTTCCAGTTGTATAATCATGTTTCAGATATTCTTGTCCAGTAAGTAAGTTCAAGCTGCTAGTATTCTTAGCTTAATCAGTCTCATTCGATGATGAATTTTCCCAAGGAAGAGATATTGTAAGACCCCACAAACATTTCTTGCAGTCTGAGCTTTGAAGCGTGTCAAGTGGAGTGTAAATATGGCCCTAAAAGACTTTGAAGTGACCTTCCAAGTGAGAAATATTTTGAAACATGTAGAATTTCCCTAATATCAAATTTTTGTTATAAATAGAATTGAATAAGCTTTCCGTCGATACAAAATTCATCCAAATCCAACAGTCGAGCAAAGAGTTAGAGGATTTTTGTGTGAGACAGTGTGCCAACTGGCACTTTAGCGCATCACGGAGTCAGCCAAAATGGCAATTGTTAAATTCTAGTGACCCTTCGAGATGCCACCTTATCGCGGTCTCTTTCCAGTTCGCAACCAAGATGGCAACGCCAGTCCTCCGTATCGCTCCTTTAAGCATTAGTTTTACCTCTCCGAGGTTCAGTTATGACCCAGTTCATAGATGCCCTGTGCATCGCCCCAGTTTTCTCAAGTATGTCGGTGAAGTCAGTGTTCTTAGAGGGACATAGTGTCACAAGGATAATATACCAAATAACTCCCCGTTGTTTCCCATTACATAAACTCATTTAGTTTCATGCTCAGATAATCATTATATGATTTGCATCAGATATCATTGCATAATCAGTCAAGTATTCATGTATTAGATATGCATGTTTAGTAGAAAAGCTCAGCTTATCAGTGTATTCACTCAAGCATTCATGAGGATAACTCATCCACGAATTCATGCATCAGATATGCATGTCCATTATGAGAATTCAGCTTATGAGAAGCTTCAGTCAAGCATTTAATGCATCAGATATGTATGTTCAGCATGAAATCTCGGAATAATAGTAGTTTCAGTCGTATAATTATGTTTCAGATATTCTTGTCCAGTAAGTAAGTTCAAGATGATAGTATTCTTAGCTTAATCAGTCTCATACGGGGATGAATGTTCCCAAGGAGGAGATATTGTAAGACCCCACAAACACTTCTTGTAGTCTGAGCTTTGGAGCGTGTCAAGTCGAATGTAAATTTGACCCTAAAAGATTTTTAAGTGACTTTCCATGTGAGAAATATTTTCAAACATATAGATTTTCCCTAATATCAACTTTTTGTTATGAATAGAATGGAATAAGCTTTTCATCGATACAAAATTCGTCCAAATCTGACAGTCGAGCAATAAGTTAGAGCCATTTTAGTGTGACAGTGTGCCAACTGGCACTTTAGCGCATCACGGAATCAGCCAAAATAGCAATTGTTAAATTCTAATGAGCCTTCGTGATCCCACCGTATCGAGGTCTCTTTCCAGTTTGCAACCAAGATGGCAATGCTAGTTCCTCTGCGTTGCTCCATTACGTATTAGTTTTACCTCTCTGAGGTTTGGTTACGACCCAGTTCGTAGATGCCCTGTGCATCGCCTCAATTTTCTCAAGCATGTCGGTGAATTGAGTGTTCTTTGAGGGACATAGTTTCCCAAGGGGGATATACCCTATAACTCCCCGTTGTTTCTCATTCCTTAAACTCATTCAGTTTCATGCATAGAATCTCATTATAAGCTTTGCACAAGATATCATAGCATAATCAGTCAAGTATTCATATATTAGATATGCATGTTCAGTAGAAAAGATCAACTTATCAGTGTATTCAGTCATGCATTCATGAGGATAACTCATTCACATATTCATGCATCAGATAAGCATGTCCATTATGAGAATTCAGCTTATGAGTAGCTTCAGTCGTGCATTTAATGCATCAGATATACATGTTCAGCATGAAATCTCTGAATAATAGTAGTTCCGATTGTATAATCATGTTTCAGATATTCTTGTCCAATATGTAAGTTCAAGCTGATAGAATTCTTAGCTTAATCAGTCTCATTCGAGGATGAATGTTCCCAAGGAGGAGATATTGTAAGACCCCACAAATACTTCTTGTAGTCTGAGCTTTAGAGCTTGTCAAGTCGAGTGTAAATTTGGCCCTATAAGATTTTGAAGTGAATTTCCAAGTGAGAAATATTTTGAAACATGTAGATTTTCACTAATATCAACTTTTTTTTATGAATAGAATTGAAAAAGCTTTTCATCGATACAAAATTCGTCCAAATCTGACAGTCGAGCAATAATTTAGAGCCATTTTAGTAAGACAGTGTGCCAACTGGCACTTTAGCGCATCACGGAGTCAGCAAAAATAGCAATTGTTAAATTCCATTGAGCC
Source organism: Capsicum pubescens (assembly GCA_030864215.1). Classification (NCBI taxonomy): domain Eukaryota; kingdom Viridiplantae; phylum Streptophyta; class Magnoliopsida; order Solanales; family Solanaceae; genus Capsicum; species Capsicum pubescens. Next base: position 144,287,217 of record CM061547.1, read on the forward strand.
TTCGTGATGCCACCGTATCGCGGTATCTTTCCAGTTCGCAACGAAGATGGCAATGCCAGTTCCTCTGCGTTGCTCCATTAAGCATTAGTTTTACCTCTTTGAGGTTCGATTACGATCCAGTTGGTAGATTCCCTGTGCATCGCCTCATTTTTCTCAAGCATGTCAGTGAACTGTGTGTTCTTAGAGGGATATATTGTCCCAAGGGGGAGATAACCTATAACTCCTCGGTGTTTCCCATTCCTTAAACTCATTCAGTTTCTTCCTCAGATGCTCATTATTAGATTTTCATCAGATATCATTGCATAATCAGTCAAGTATTAATATATTTGGTATGCATGTTCAGTAGAAAAGCTCAGCTTATCAGTGTATTCTGTCATGCATTCATGATGATAACTCAGTCATGAATTCATGCATCAAATACGCATATCCATTATATGAATTCATCTTATGAGTAGCTTCAGTCGTGCATTTCATGCATCAGATATACATGTTCAGCATAAAATCTCTGAATAACAGTAGTTTGAGTTGTATAATCATGTTTCAGATATTCTTTTCCAGTAAGTTCAAGATGCTAGTATTCTTAGCTTAATCAGTCTCATTCGAGGATGAATGTTCCCAAGGGGGAGATATTGTAAGACCCCCCAAACTCTTCTTGTAGTCTGAGCTTTGGAGCGTGTCAAGTCAAGTGTAAATTTGGCCCTAAAAGATTTTGAAGTGACTTTCCAAGTGAGAAATATTTTGAAACATGTAGATTTTCCCTAATATCAACTTTTTGTTATGAATAGAATTGAAAAAGCTTTTCGTCGATACAAAATTCGTCAAAATATGACAGTCGAGCAATAAGTTACAGCCATTTTGGTGAGACAGTGTGCGAACTGGCACTTTAGCACATCACGGAGTCAGCAAAAATAGCAATTGATAAATTCCAATGAGCCTTCGTGATGCCACCGTGTCGCAGTCTCTTTTCAGTTCGCAACCAAGATGGCAATGCCAGTTCCTCTGCGTTGCTCCATTAAGCATTAGTTTTACCTCTTTGAGGTTCGGTTACAATCCAGTTCATAGATGCCCTATGCATCACCTCATTTTTCTCAAGCATGTCGGTGAACTGAGTGTTCTTAGAGGGATATATTATCCCAAGGGGGAGATAACCTATAACTCCTCAGTGTTTCCCATTCGTTAAACTCATTCAGTTTCTTCCTCAGATGCTCATTATTAGATTTGCATCAGATATCATTGCATAATCTGTGAAGTATTAATATATTAGGTATGCATGTTCAGTAGAAAAGCTCAGCTTATCAGTGTATTCTGTCATGCATTCATGATGATAACTCAGTCATGAATTCATGCATCAAATACGCATATCCATTATATGAATTCATCTTATGAGTAGCTTCAGTCGTGCATTTCATGCATCAGATATACATGTTCAGCATGAAATCTCTGAATAATATTAGTTCCAGTTGTATAATCATGTTTCAGATATTCTTTTCCAGCAAGTTCAAGATGCTAGAATTCTTAGCTTAATCAGTCTCATTCGAGGATGAATGTTCCCAAGGGGGAGATATTATAAGACCCCACAAACTCCTCTTGTAGTTTGAGCTTTGGAGCGTGTCAAGTGGAGTGTAAATATGGCCCTAAAAGATTTTGAAGTGACTTTCCAACTTTTTGTTATGAATAGAATTAAATAAGCTTTCCATCTATACAAAATTCAAACAAATCTGACACTCGAGCAAAGAGTTAGAGCCATTTTAGTGAGACAGTGTGCCAACTGGCACTTTAGCGCATCACGGAGTCCGCCAAAATGGCAATTGTTAAATTTCAGTAAGCCTTCGCAATGGCACCGTATCGCGGTCTCTTTCAATTTTGCAGCCAAGATGGCAAAGCCAGTTCCACCGCATTGCTCCATTTAGCATTAGTTTCACCTCTCCGAGGTTCGGTTATGACCCAGTTCATAGATGATCGCCTCAATTATATCAAGCACATCAGTGAATTGAGTGTTCTTAGAGGGACATAGTGTCCCAAGGGGGATATACCCTATAACTCCCCGTTGTTTCTCATTTCTTAAACTCATTCAGTTTCATGCTTAGATTCTCCTTATAAGCTTTGCACAAGATATCATAGCATAATCAGTCAAGTATTCATGTATTAGATATGCATGTTCAATAGAAATGATCAGCTTATGAGTGTATTCAGTCATGCATTCATGAGAATAACTCATTCACGTATTCATGCATCAAATATGCAAGTCCATTATTGAATTCATCTTATGAGTAGCTTCGGTCGTGTATTTCACGCATCAGATATGTCCAATTGTATAGTCTTGTTTTTGATATTCTTAACTAGTAAGTAAGTTTAGCATGCTAATATTCTTAGGTTAATTAGTCTCATTCGAAAATGAATCTTGCCAAGGTGGAGCTATTGTACGACTCCGCAAACTCCTCTTGTAGTCTGAGCTTTGGAGCGTGTCAAGTGGAGTGTAAATTTTTCCCTAAAAGATTTTGAAGTGACTTTCCAAGTGAGAAATATTTTGAAACATGTAGAATTTCCCTAATATCAACTTTTGATTATGAATATATTTGAATAAACTTTCCGTCGATACCAAATTCATCAAAATCCGACACTCGAGAAAACAGTTTGAGCCATTTTAGAGAGACAGTGTGCCAACTGTCACTTTATCACATCGTGGAGTCACCCAAAATGGCAATTGTTAAATTCCAGTGAGCCTTCGTGATGCAACTGCATCGCGGTCTCTTTCAAGTTCGGCACCAAGATGGCAACGCCAATTCCTCCGCGTCGCTTCATTAAGCATTAGTTTCACCTCTGCAAGGTTTGGTTATGATCCAGTTTGTAGATGCCCTGTGCATCCCCTCAGTTTTCTCAGGAATGTCGGTGAAGTGAGTGTTCTTAGAGGGATATAGTTTCCCAAGAGGGAGATACCCTATAACTCCCCGTTGTTTCCCATTCCTTAAACTCATTCAATTTCTTGCTCAGATGCTCATAATATGATTTGTATCAGATATCATTGAATAATCAGTCAAGTATTCATGTATTAGATATGCATGTTCAGTAGAAAAGCTCAGCTTATCAGTGTATTCAGTCATGCATTCATGAGAATAACTAATCCACGAATTCATGCATCAGATATGCATGTCTATTATGAGAATTCAGCTTATGAGTAGCTTCAGTCATGCATTTCATGCATCAGATATACATGTTCTGCATGAAATCTCTGAATAACAGTAGTTCCAGTTGTATAATCATGTTACAGATATTCTTTTCCAGTAAGTTCAAGCTGCTAGTAGTCTTAGCTTAATCAGTCTCATTCGAGGATGAATATTCTCAAGTGGGAGATATTGTAAGACCCGACAAACTCTTCTTGTAGTCTGAGCTTTAGAGCGTGTCAAGTGGAGCGTCAATATGGCCCTAAAAGATTTTGAAGTGACTTTCGAAGTGAGAAATATTTTGAAACATATAGAATTTCCCTAATATCAAATTTTTGTTATCAACAGAATTGAATAAGCTTTCCATCGATACAAAATAAGTCCAAATCCAACAGTCGATCAAAGAGTTAAAGCCATTTTAGTGAGACAGTGTGCCAACTGACACTTTAGCACATCACAAAGTCAGCTAAAATGGCAATTGTTAAATTCCAGCGAGCCTTCGCGATGCCACCGTATCGCGGTCTGTTTCCAGTTCGCAACAAAGATGGCAACACTAGTTCCTCTTCGTTGCTCTATTAAGCATTAGTTTCACCTCTATGAGGTTCGGTTACGATCCAGTTCGTAGATGCCCTGTGCATCGCCTTAGTTTTCTCAAAAATGTCGGTGAAGTGAGTGTTCTTAGAGGGATATATTGTCCCAAGGGGGAGATACCCTATAACTCCCCATTGTCTCCCATTCCTTAAACTCATTCAGTTTCTTTCTCAGTTGCTCATTATTAGATTTGCATCAGATATCATTGCATAATCAGTCAAGTATTCATGTATTAGATATGCATGTTCAGTTGAAAAGATCATGTATCAATGTATTCAGTCATGCATTTATGATGATAACTTAGTCACAAATTCATGAATTAGATACGCATGTCCATTATGAGATTCAGCTTATGAGTAGCTTCAGTCATGCATTTCATGCATCAAATATACATGTTCAGTATGAAATCTCTGAATAACAGCAGTTCAAGTTGTATAGTCATGTTTCAGATATTCTTGTCCAGTAAGTAAGTTCTGCCTGCTAGTATTCTTAGCTTAATCACTCTCATTCGAGGATGAATGTTCCAAAGGGTGAAATATTGTAAGACCCCACAAACTCTTCTTGTAGTCTGAGCTTTGGAGCGTGTCAAGTGGAGTGTAAATATGGCCCTAAAAGATTTTGAGGTGACTTTCCAAGTGAGAAATATTTTGAAACATATAGATTTCCCTAATATCATCTTTTTGTTATGAATAGAATTGTATTAGCTTTCCGTCGATACAAAATTCATCCAAATCCGACAGTCGAGCAAAGAGTTAGAGCCATTTTAGTGAGACAGTGTGCCAACTAGCACTTTAGCGCATCACGAAGTCTGCCAAAATGGGAATTGTTAAATTCCAGTGAGCCTTCGCGATGCCACCGTATTGCGGTCTCTTTCCAGTTCGCAACTAAGATGAGTTTGCCAGTTCCTCCGTATGGCTCCATTAAGCATTAGTTTCACCTCTCCGAGGTTTGGTTACGACCCAGTTCGTATATTCCCTGTGCATCGCCTCAGTTTTCTTAAGCATATTAGTGAATTGAGTGTTCTTAGAGGGACATAGTTTCCCAAAGGGTATATACACTATAACTCTTCATTGTTTCTTATTCCTTAAACTCATTCAGTTTCATGCTCAGATTCTCATTATAAGCTTTACATCAGATATCATCACATAATCAGTCAAGTATTCATGTATTAGATATGCATGTTCAGTAGAAAATCTTAGCTTATCAGTGTATTCAGTCAAAGCATTCATGAGGATAACTCAGTCATGAATTCATGCATCAGATATGTATGTCCATTATGAGAATTCAGCTTATGACTTGCTTCAGTCATGCATTTCATGCATCAGATATGCATGTTCAACATGAAATCTCCGAATAACAGTAGTTCCTGTTGTATAATCATGTTTCAGATATTCTTGTCCAGTAAGTAAGTTCAGCCTGCTAGTATTCGAGGATGAATGTTCCCAAGGGAGAGCTATTGTAAGACCCCGCAAACTCCTCTTGTATTCTGAGCTTTGGAGCGTGTCAAGTGGAGTGTAAATTTGGCCCTAAAAGATTTTGAAGTGACTTTGCAAGTGAGAAATTTTTTGAAACATGTATAAATTCACTAATATCAACTTTTTGTTATGAATAGAATTGAATAAGCTTTCCGTCGATACCAAGTTCGTCCAAATCCAACACAAGAGCAAAGAGTTAGAGCCATTTTAGAGAAACAGTGTGCCAACTGGCAATTTAACGCATCGTGGAATCAGCCAAAATGGGATTTGTTAAATTCCAGTGAGCCTTCACGATTCCACCGCATAGCGGTCTCTTTCCAGTTGGAAACTAAGATGGCAACGCGAGTTACTCCGCATCGCTCCATTAAGCATTACTATCACCTCTCCGAGTTTCGGTTACGATCCAGTTCGTAGATGTCCTGTGCATTGCCTCAGTTTTCTCAAGTATGTCGGTGAAGTGTGTGTTCCTAGAGGGATATAGTGTCCCAAGGAGGAGATACCCTATAACTCCTTATTGTTTCCAATTCCTTAAACTCATTCAGTTTCATGCTAAGATGCTTATTATAAGCTTTACATCAGATATTATTGCATAATCAGTCAAGTATTCATGTATTAGATATGCGTGTTCAGTAGAAAAGCTCAGCTTATCAGTGTATTCCGTCATCCATTCATGAGTTTAACTCAGTCATGAATTCATGCATCAGATATGCATTTTCACTATGAGAATTCATCTTATGAGTAGCTTCAGTCGTGCATTTCATGCATCAGATATGCATGTTATCATGAAATCTCTGAATAACAGTAGTTCCAGCTGTATAGTCATATTTCAGATATTCTTGTTCGGTAAGTAAATTCAGCTATCTAGTATTGTTAGCTTAATCAGTCTTATTCTAGGATGAATGTTCCCAAGGGGGAGATATTGTAAGACCCTGCAAACTCCTCTTATAGTGTAAGCTTTGGAGCGTCTCAAGTGGAGTGTAAATTTGGCCCTAAAAGATTTTGAAGTGACTTTCCAAGTGAGAAATATTTTAAAACATGTATAATTTCCCTAATATTAACTTTTTATTATGAATAGAATTGAATAAGCTTTCCGTCGATACCAAATTCGTCCAAATCTGACATTCGAGCAAAGAGTTAGAGCCATTTTAGAGAAACAGTGTGCCAATTGGCAATTCAACGCATCGTGGAATCAACCAAAATGGGATTTGTTAAATTCCAGTGAGCCTTCACGATTCCACCGCATCGCGGTCTCTTTCCAGTTGGCAACTAAGATGGCAACGCGAGTTACTCCGCATCGCTCCATTAAGCATTACTATCACCTCTCCGAGTTTCGGTTACGATCCAGTTCGTAGATGTCCTGTGCATTGCCTCAGTTTTCTCAAGTATGTCGGTGAAGTGTGTGTTCCTAGAGGGATATAGTGTCCCAAGGAGGAGATACCCTATAACTCCTTGTTGTTTACTATTCCTTAAACACATTACGTTTCATTCTCAGATGCTCATTATAAGCTTTGCTTCAGATATCATTGCATAATCAGTCAAGTATTCAAGTATTAGATATCCATATTCAGTAGTAAAGCTCAGCTTATCAGTGTATTCAGTCATCCATTCATGAGGATAACTCAGTCACGAATTCATGCATCAGATATGCATGTCCATTATGAGAATTCAGCTTATGAGTAGCTTCAGTCGTGCATTTGTTGCATTAGATAAGCATGTTTAGCATGAAATCTCTGAATTACAGTAGTTCCAGTTGTATAGTCATGTTTCAGATATTCTTGTCCAGTAAGTAAGTTCACCCTGCTAGTATTCTTGCTTAATAAGTCTCATTCGAGGATGAATGTTCTAAAGGGGGAGATATTGTAAGACCTCGCAAACTCCTCTTTTAGTCTGAGCGTTGGAGTGTGTCAAGTTGAGTGTAAATTTGTCCCTAAAAGATTTTGAAGTGAATTTTCAAGTGAGAAATATTTTGAAACATGTAGAATTTCCCTAATATTAAATTTTGTTTTGAAGAGAATTGAATAAGCTTTCCTTCGATACCAAATTAGTCCAAATCCCAACCTCGAGCAAAGATTTTGAGCCATTTTAGTGAGACAGTGAGCCAACTGGCACTTTAGCGCATCACGGAGTATGCCAAAATGGCAAATCTTAAATTCCAGTGAACCTTCGCAATGCCACCGTATCGTGGTCTCTTACCAGTTCACAACCAAGATGGCAACGCCAGTTTCTCCGCGTGACTCCATTAAGCATTAGTTTCACCTCTCCGAGGTTTGATTATGACCCAGTTCGTAAATGCCCTTTGCATCGCCTCAGTTTTCTAAAGCATATCGGTGAAGTTAGTGTTCTTAGAGGGATATCGTGTCCCAAGGATTTGATACCCTAAAACTCCCTGTTGTTTCCCATTCCATAAACTCATTCAGTTTCATGCTCAGATGCTCATTATAAGCTTTGCATAAGATATCATTGCATAATCAGTTAAGTATTCATGCATTAGATTTGCATTTTCAGTAGAAAAGCTCAGCTTATTAGTGTATTCAGTCATGCATTCATGAGAATAACTGAATCACGAATTCATGCATCAGATATGCATGTCCATTATGAGAATTCAGCTTATGAGTATCTTCAGTCGTGCATATCATGCTTAGGATATGCTTGTTCAGCATGAAATCTCTAAATAATAGTAGTTCCAGTTGTATAGTCATGTTTCAGATATTCTTGTCTAGTAAGTAAGTTCAGCCTACAAGTATTCTTAGCTTAATCAGTCTCATTCGAGGATGAATGTTCCCAGGGGAGAGATATTGTAAGACCCCGCAAACTCCTCTTGTAGTCTGAGCTTTGGAGCATGTCAAGTGGAGTGTAAATTTGTCCCTAAAAGATTTTGAAGTGACTTTCCAACTGAGAAATATTTTGAAACATGTAGAATTTCCCTAATATCAACTTTTGGTTATGAATAGAATTGAATAAGCTTTCCGTCGATACCAAACTTGTCCAAATCCGACACTCAAGCAAATAGTTAGAGCCATTTTAGAGAGACAGTGTGTCAACTGGCACTTTAGCGCATCACGTAGTCAGCCAAAATGGCAATTGTTAAATCCCAGTAAGCCTTCGTGATACCACTGCATCGCGGTCACTTTCCAGTTGGCAACCAAGATGTCAACGCGAGTTCCTCTACATCGCTATATTAAGCATTAGTATCATCTCTCCGAGGTTCGGTTACGACCGAGTTCATAGATGCCCTGTGTATCTCCTCAGTTTTCTCAAGAATATCGGAGAAGTGATTTTTCTTAGAGGGATATAGTGACCCAAGGTGGAGATACCCTATAACTTCCCGTTGTTTCCCATTCCTTAAACATATTCAGTTTCATGCTCAGATGCTCATTATAAGCTTTGCATAAGATATCATTGCATAATCAGTCAAGTATTCATGTATTAGATATGCATGTTCTGTAGAAAATCTCAGCTTATTAGTGTATCCAGTCGTGCATTCATGAGGATAACTCAGTCACAAATTCATGCATCAGCTATGCATGTCAATTATGAGAATTCAGCTTATGAGTAGCTTCAGTCGTGCATTTCATTCATTAGATATGCATGTTCAACATTAAATCTCTGAATAACAGTGGTTCCAGTTGTATAGTCATGTTTCTGATATTCTTATCCAGAAAGTAAGTTCAGCCTGCTAATATTCTTTGCTTAATAAGTCTCATTCGAGGATGAATATTCCCAAGGGGGAGATATTGTAAGACCCCGCAAACTCTTCTTGTAGTCTGAGCTTTGGAGCGTGTCAAGTTGAGTATAAATTTGGCCCTAAAAGATTTTGAAGTGACTTTCCAAGTGAGAAATATTTTGTAACATGTAGAATTTCCCTAAAATAACTTTTGATTATGAATAGATTTGAATAAGCTTTCCGTTGATACCAAATTCGTCAAAATTCGACTCTCGAGCAAAGAGTTTGAGCCATTTTAGAGAAACAGTGTGCCAACTGGCACTTTATTACATCGCGGAGTTAGCCAACATGGGAATTTTTAAATTCCAGTGAGCCTTCGTGATGCACCTGCATCGCGGTCTCTTTCCAGTTCGCAACCAAGATGGCAACGCCAGTTCCTCCGCATCGCTTCATTAAGCATTAGTTTCACCTCTCCGAGGTTCGGTTACGATCCAGTTCGTAGAAGCCCTGTGCATCGCCTCAGTTTTCTCAAGCATGTCAGTGAATTAAGTGTTCTTAGAGGGATATAGTGTCCCAAGGGGGAGATACCCTATAACTCCCCGTTGTTTCCCATTACTTAAACTCATTTAGTTTCATTCTCAGATGCTCATTTTAAGATTTGCATCAGATATCATTGCATAATCAGTCAAGTATTCATGTATTAGATATGCATGTTTAGTAGAAAAGCTCAGCTTATCAGTGTATTCAGTCATGCATTCATGAGGATAACTTATCCATGAATTCATGCATAAGATATGTATGTCCATTATGAGAATTCAGCTTATGAGTAGCTTCAGTCGTGCATTTAATGCATTAGATATGCATGTTCAGCATGAAATCTTTGAATAACAGTAGTTCCAGTTGTATAATCATGTTTCTGATATTCTTGTCCAGTAAGTAAGTTTAAGCTGCCAGTATTCTTAGCTTAATCAATCTCATTTGAGGATGAATGTTCCAAAGGAGGATATATTGTAAGACCCTACAAACACTTCTTGTAGTCTGAGCTTTGAAGCGTGTCAAGTGGATTGTAAATATGGCCCTAAAAGACTTTGAAGTGACTTTCCAAGTGAGAAATATTTTGAAATATATAGAATTTCCCTAATATCAACTTATTGTTATGAATTGAATTGAATAAGCTTTCCATCGATACAAAATTAGTCCAAATCCGACAGTCGAGCAAAGAGTTAGAGCCATTTTAGTGAGACAGTGTACCAACTGGCACTTTAGCGCATCACGGAGTCAGCCAAAATGGCAATTGTTAAATTCCAGTGAGCCTTCGAGATGCCACCGTATCACGGTCTCTTTCCAGTTCGCAACCAAGATGGCAAAGCCAGTTCCTCCGTAACACATCATTAAGCATTAGTTTTAGCTCTTCGAGGTTTGATTACGACCCAGTTCATAGATGCCCTGTGCATCGCCCCGGTTTTCTCAAGCATGTCGGTGCAGTCAATGTTGTTAAAGGGACATAGTGTCCCAAGGAGAATATACCAAATAACTCCCCGTTGTTTCCATTCCTTAAACTCATTCAACTTTCATGATCAGATAATCGTCATAAGATTTGCATCATATATCATTGCATAATCAGTCAAGTATTCATGTATTAGATATGCATGTTTAGTAGAAAGGCTCAGCTTATCAGTGTGTTCACTCATGAAATCATGAGGATAACTCATCCACGAATTCATGCATCAGATATGCATGTCCATTATGAGAATTCTGCTTATGAGTAGCTTCAGTTGTGCAGTTAATGCATCAGATATGCATGTTCAGCATGAAATCTCTGAATACCTGTAGTTCCAGTTGTATAATCATGTTTCAGATATTCTTGTCCAGTAAGTAAGTTCAAGCTGCTAGTATTCGTAGATTAATCAGTTTCAATCGAGGATGAATGTTCCCAAGGAGGAGATATTGTAAGACCCCACAAACACTTCTTATGGTCTGAGCTTTGGAGCGTGTCTAGTCGAGTGTAAATATGGCCCTAAAAGATTTTAAAGTGACTTTCCAAGTGAGAAATATTTTGAAACATGTAGATTTTCCCTAAAATCAACTTTTTGTTATGAATAGAATTGAATAAGCTTTCCGTCGATACAAAATTTGTCTAAATCTGATAGTCGAGCAATAAGTTAGAGCTATTTTAGTGAGACAGTGTGACAACTAGCACTTTAGCGTATCTCGTAGTCAGCCAAAATGGAAATTGTTAAATTCGAGTGAGCCGTAAAGATGCCACCGTATCGCAGTCTCTTTCTAGTTCGTAACCAAGATGGCAATGCCAGTTCCTCCGTATCGCTCCATTAAGCATTAGTTTCACCTCTCCGAGGTTCGATTACGACCCAGTTCATAGATGCCCTGTGCATCGCCTCAGTTTTCTCAAGCATGTCGATGAAGTCAGTGTTCTTAGAGGGACATAGAGTCCCAAGGAGAATATACCCTATAACTTCCCGTTGCTTCCCATTACTTAAACTCATTCGGTTTTATTCTCAGATGCTCATTATAAGCTTTGCATCAGATATCATTGCATAATCAGTCAGGTATTCATGCATTAGATATGAATGTTTAGTAGAAAAGCTCAGCATATCAGTGTATTAAGTCATGCATTCATGAGGATGACTCAGTCACGAATTCATGCATCAAATATGCATGTCCATTATGAGAATTCATCTTATGAGTAGATTCAGTCGTGCATTTCATGCATCAGATATATACAGTTGTATAGTCTTATTTCAGATATTCTTGTCCAGTAAGTAAGTTCAGCGTGCTAGTATTCTTATCTTAATCAGACTCATTCGAGGATGAATGTTGCCAAGGGGGATCTATTGTAAGACCCCGCAAACTCCTCTAGTAGTCTGAGCTTTGTAGCGTATCAAGTGGAGTGTAAATTTGGCCCTAAAAGATTTTGAAGTGACTTTCCAAGTGAGAAATATTTTGAAACATGTGGAATTTCCCTAAAATAACTTTTGATGATGAATAGATTTGAATAAGCTTTCCGTCGATACCAAATTCGTCAAAATCCGACACTCGAGCAAAGAGTTTTACCTATTTTGGAGAAACAGTGTGCCAACTGGCACTTTATCGCATCACAGAGTCAGCCAAAATGGGAATTGTTAAATTCCAGTGAGCCTTCGTGATACACCTGCATCGTGGTCTCTTTCCAGTTCGCAACCAAGATGGCGACGCCAGTTCCTCCGCGTCGCTTCATTAAGCATTAGTTTCACCTCTCTGAGGTACGGTTACGATCCAGTTCGTAGATGCCCTGTGAATCACCTCTGTTTTCTCAAGCATGTCGGTGAAGTGAGTTTTCTTAGAAGGATATAGTGTCCCAAGGGGGAGATACCCTATAACTCCCCATTGTTTCCCATTCCTTAAACTCATTCAGTTTTATGCTCAGATGCTGATTATAAGATTTGCATCAGATATCATTGCATAATATGTCAAGTATTCATGTATTAGATATGCATGTTTAGAAGAAAAGCTCAGCTTATCAGTGTATTCAGTTATGCTTTCATAAGGATTACTCATCCATGAATTCATGCATCAGATATGCATGTCCATTATGAGAATTCAGCTTATGAGTAGCTTCAGTCGTGCATTTAAAGTATCAGATATTCTTGTTCTTCATGAAATCTTTGAATAACAGTAGTTCTAGCTGTATAATCATGTTTCAGATATTCTTTTCCAGTAAGTATGTTCAAGATGCTAGTATTCTTAGCTTAATCAGTCCCATTCGAGGATGAATTTTCCCAAGGAGGAGATATTGTAAGACCCCACAAGCACTTCTTGTAGTCTGAGCTTTGAAGCGTGTTAAGTGGAGTATAAATATGGCCCTAAAAGACTTTGAAGTGACTTTCCAAGTGAGAAATATTTTGAAACATGTAGAATTTCCCTAATATCAACTTTTTGTTCTGAATAGAATTGAATAAGCTTTCTGTAGATACAAAATTCATCCAAATCCGACAGTCGTGCAAAAAGTTAGAGCCATTTTAGTGAGACAGTGTGCCAACTGGCACTTTAGCGCATCACGAAGTCAGCCAAAATGGCAATTGTTAAATTCTAGTGACCCTTCGAGATGCCACCGTATCGCGGTCTCTTTCCAGTTCGCAACCAAGATGGCAACGACAGTACTCCGCATCGCTCCATTATGCATTAGTTTTACCTCTCCGAGGTTCGGTTACGACCTAGTTCATAGATGCCCTGTGCATTACCCCAGTTTTCTCAAGCATGTCAGTGAAGTCAGTGTTCTTAGAGGGACATAGTGTCCCAAGGAGAATATACCGAATAACTCCCCGTTGTTTCCCATTCCTTAAAATCAATCAATTTCATGCTTAGATAATCATTATATGATTTGCATCAGATATCATTGCATAATCAGTCAAGTATTCATGTATTAGATATGCATGTTAATAGAAAAGCTCAGCTTATCAGTGTATTCACTCATGCATTCATAAGGATAACTCATCCACGAATTGATGCATCAGATATGCATGTCCATTATGAGAATTTAGCTTATAAGTAGCTTATTCTTGTCCAGTAAGTAAGTTCAAGCTGATAGTAAGACCCCACAAACACTTTTTGTAGTCTGAGCTTTGGAGTGTGTCAAGTCGAGTGTAAATATGGCCCTAAAAGATTTTGAAGTGACTTTCCAAGTGAGAAATATTTTGAAACATGTAGAATTTCCCTAATATCAACTTTTTGTTATGAATAGAATTGAATAAGCTTTCCGTCAATACAAAATTTGTCCAAATCCGACACTCGAGCAAAGAGTTACAGCCATTTTAGTGAGACAGTGTGCCAACTGTCACTTAAGCGCATCACGGAGTCAGCCAAAATGGCAATTGATAAATTCCAGTAAGCCTTCGTGATGCCACCACATCGTGGTCTCTTTCCAGTTGGCAACCAAGATGGCAACGCGAGTTCCTCCATATTTCTCCATTAAGCATTAGTATCACCTCTCCGAGGTTTGGTTATGACCCAGTTCATATATGCCCTGTGTATCGCCTCAGTTTTCTCAAGCATGTCAGTGAAGTGAGTGTTCTTAGATGGATATAGTGTCCCACGGAGGAGATACCCTATAACTTCCCGTTGTTTCCCATACCTTAAACATATTCAGATTCATGCTCAGATGCTCATGATATGCTTTCCATCAGATATCATTGCATAATCGGTCAAGTATTCATGTATTAGATATGCATGTTCAGTAGAAAAGCTCAGCTTATCAGTGTATTAAGTCATGCATTCATGTGGATAACTCATCCACGAATTGATGCATCAGATATGCATGTCCATTATGAGAATTCAGCTTATGAGTAGCTTCAGTCATGTATTTCATGCATCAGATATGCATGTTCAGCATGAAATCTCTGAATAACAGTAGTTCCTGTTGTATAATCATGTTTCAGATATTCTTGTCCAGTAAGTAAGTTCAGCCTACTAGTATTCATAGCTTAATAAGTCTCATTCGAAGATGAATGTTCCCAAGGAAGAGATATTATAAGACCCCGTAAACTCCTCTTGTATTCTGAGCTTTGGAGCGTGTCAAGTGGAGTGTAAATTTGTCCCTAAACGATTTTGAAGGGACTTTGCAAGTAAGAAATTTTTTGAAATATGTATAATTTCACTAATATCAACTTTTTGTTATGAATAGAATTGAATAAGCTTTCCGTCGATACCAAATTCATCCAAATCTGACACTCTTGTAAAGAGTTATAGCCATTTTAGAGAGACAGTGTGCCGACTGGAACATTAGCACATCGCGGAGTAAGCCAAAATGCAAATTATTAAATTCCAGTGAGCCTTCATGATGCCACCGCATCGCGGTCTCTTTCCAGTTCACAACCAAGATAGCAACGCCAGTTCCTCCGCATCACTTCATTAAGCATTAGTTTCACCTCTCTGAGATTCAGTTACGATCCAGTTCGTATATATCCTGTGCATCGCCTCAGTTTTCTCAAGCATGTCAGTGAAGTGATTATTCTTAAAGGGATATAGTGTCCCAAGGAGGAGATACCCTATAACTTCCTGTTGTTTCCCATTGCTTAAACATATTCATTTTCATGCTAAGATGCTCATTATAAGCTTTGCATCAGATATCATTGCATAATCAATCAAGTATTCATGTATTAGATATGCATGCTCAGTAGAAAAGCTTAACTTCTCAGTGGATTCAGTCATGTATTCATGAGGATAACTCAGTCATGAATTCATGCATCAGATATGCATGTCCATTATGAGAATTCAGCTTATGAGTAGCTTCAGTCGTGCATTTCATGCATCAGATATGCATGATCAGTATTGAAATCTTTGAATGACAGTAGTTCCAGTTATATAGTCATATTTCAGATATTATTGTCCAGTAAGTAAGTTTATCCTGCTAGTATTTTAGCTTAATTAGTCTCATTCGAGGATGAATGTTCCAAAGGGGGAGATATTGTAATACCCCGAAAACTCCTCTAGTAGTCTGAGCTTTGGAACGTGTCAAGTGGAGTGTAAATTTGGCCCTAAAAGATTTTGAAGTGACTTTTCAAGTGAAAAATATTTTTGAAACATGTAGAATTTCACAAATATCAACTTTTTGTTATGAATAGAATTGAATAAGCTTTCAGTCGATACCAAATTCTTCCAAATCCGACACTCGAGGAAAGAGTTAGAGCCATTTTAGTGAGATAGTATTCCAACTGGCACTTTAGTGCATCGCGGAGTCAGCCAAAACTGGAATTGTTAAATTTCAGTGAGCCTTCGCGATTCCACCGCATCGCGGTCTCTTTACAGTTCGCAACCAAGATGGAAATGCCAGATCCTCCGCGTCGCTTCATTAAGCATTAGTTTTACCTCTCCGAAGTTCAGTTACGATCCAGTTCATAGATACCCAGTGCATCGCCTCATTTTTCTCAAGCATTTTGGTGAAGTGAGTGTTCATAGAGGGATATAGTGTCCCATGGGGGAGATACCCTATAACTCCCCGTTGTTTCCCATTCATTCAAATTATTCAGTTTCATGCTCAGCTGCTCATTATAAGCTTTACATCAGATATCATTGCATAATCAGTCAAGTATTCATGTATTAGATATGCATGTTGAGTAGAAAGACTCAGCTTATCAGTGTAGTCAGTCATGCATTCATGAGGATAACTCAGTCACGAATTCATGCATCAGATATACATGTCCATTATTAGAATTCCGCTTATGAGTAGCTTCAGTCGTGCATTTCATGCATCAGATAGGCATGTTCAGCATGAAATCTCTAAATAACAGTAGTTCCAGTTGTATAGTCATATTTCAGATATTCTTGTCCAGTTAGTAATTTGAGCCTGCTAGTATTTTAGCTTAATCAGTCTCATTCGAGGATGAATGTTCCCAAGGGGGAGATATTGTAAGACCTCGCAAATTCCTCTTGTCGTCTAAGCTTTGGAGCGTGTCATGTGGAGTGTAAATTTGGCCTTAAAAGATTTTTAAGTGACTTTACAAGTGAGAAATATTTTGAAACACATAGAATTTCCCTAATATCAACTTTTTGTTATGAATATAATTGAATAAGCTTTCCGTCGATACAAAATTCGTCAAAATTCGACAATCGAGCAAATTGTTAGAGCCATTTAAGAGAGATAGTGTGCCAATTGGCACTTTAGCGCATCGCGGAGTCAGCCAAAATGGCAATTGTTAAATTCCAGTGAGCCTTCGGGATGCCACCGCATCGCGGTCTCTTTCCAGTTGGAAACCAAGATGGCAACGCGAGTTCCTCCACGTTGCTCCATTAAGCATTAGTATCACCTCTGCGAGGTTTGGTTATGACCCAATTCATTAATGCCCTGTGCATCGCCTAAGTTTTCTCAAGCATGTCAGTGAAGTGAGTGTTCTTAGAGGGATATAGTATCCCAAGGAGGAGATATCCTATAACTTCCCGTTGTTTCCCATTTCATAAACATATTTAGATTCATGCTCAGATGCTATTAATGTATTAGATATGCATGTCCATTATGAGATTTCAGCTTATGAGTAGCTTCAGTCGTGCATTTCATACATTAGATATGCATGTGCAGCATTAAATCTCTGAATAACAGTAGTTCCAGTTGTATAGTCTTGTTTCAGATATTCTTGTACAGTAAGTAACTTCAGCCTACTAGTATTCTTAGCTTAATCAGTCTCATTCGAGGATGAATGTTCCCAAAGGGAAGATATTGTAAGACCCCGCAAACTCCTCTTGTAGTCTGAGCATTGAGCGTGTCAAGTGGAGTGTAAATTTAGCCCTAAAAGATTTTGAAGTGACTTTCCAAGTGTGAAATAGTTTGAAACATGTAGAATTTCCCTAATATCAACTTTTATTTATGAATAGAATTGAATAAGCTTTCTGTCGATACCAAATTTGTCCAAATCCGACACTCAAGCAAAGAGTTAGAGCTATTTTAGAGAGACAGTGTGCCAACTGGTACTTTTGCACATCGTGTAGTCAGCCTTATAGAAATTGTTAAATTCCAGTGAGCCTTCGTAATGCCACAGCATCGCGGTCTCTTTCCAGATTGCAACCAA
Organism: Capsicum pubescens; assembly: GCA_030864215.1. NCBI lineage: Eukaryota > Viridiplantae > Streptophyta > Magnoliopsida > Solanales > Solanaceae > Capsicum > Capsicum pubescens. Next base: position 144,304,663 of record CM061547.1, read on the forward strand.
GATGGCAACGCCAGTTCCTCCGCGTCGCTTCATTACGCATTATTTTCACCTCTCCGAGGTTCAGTTACGATCCAGTTCGTAGATGCCCAGTGCATCGCCATAGTTTTTTCAAGCATGTCGGTGAAGTGAGTGTTCATAGAGCGATATAGAGTCCAATGGGGGAGATACCTATAACTCCCCGTTGTTTCCCATTCCTTCAAATCATTCAGTTCCATGCTCAGATGCTCTTTATAAGCTTTGCATCAGATATCATTGCATAATCAGTCAAGTATTAATGTATTAGCTATGTATGTTCAGTAGAAAAGCTCAGCTTATCAGTGTATTCAGTCATTCATCCATGAGGATAACTCAGTCATGAATTCATGCATTAGATATGCATGTCCATTATGAGAATTCAGCTTATGAGTAGCTTCAGTCGTGCATTTCATGCATCAGATATGCATGATCAGTATTGAAATCTTTGAATGACAGTAGTTCCAGTTATATAGTCATATTTCAGATATTATTGTCCAGTAAGTAAGTTCATCCTGCTAGTATTTTAGCTTAATCAGTCTCATTCGAGGATGAATGTTCCAAATAGGGAGATATTGTAATACCCGAAAACTCCTCTTGTAGTCTGAGCTTTGGAACGTGTCAAGTGGAGTGTAAATTTGGCCCTAAAAGATTTTGAAGTGACTTTTCAAGTGAAAAATATTTTGAAACATGTAGAATTTCACAAATATCAACTTTTTGTTATGAATAGAGTTGAATAAGCTTTCAGTCGATACCAAATTCTTCAAAATCCGACACTCGAGGAAATAGTTAGAGCCATTTTAGTGAGATAGTATGCCAACTGGCACTTTAGTGCATCGCGGAGTCAGCCAAAACTGGAATTGTTAAATTTCAGTGAGCCTTCGCGATTCCACCGCATCGCGGTCTCTTTCCAGTTGGAAACTAAGATGGCAACGCGTGTTCCCCCACTTTGCTCCATTACGCATTAGTATCACCTCTCCGAGGTTTAGTTACGACCCAGTTCGTAGATGCCCTGTGCATTGCCTCAATTTTCTCAGGCATGTCGGTGAAGTGCGTCTTCTTAGAGGGATATAGTGTCCCAAGGAGAAGATACCCTATAACTCCCCATTGTTTCCCATTCCTTAAACACATTCAATTTCATGCTCAGATTCTCATTATAAGCTTTGCATCAGACATCATTGCATAATTAGTCAAGTATTCATGTATTAGATATGCATGTTCAGTAGTAAAGCTCAGCTTATCAGTGTATTAAGTTATTCATTCATGAGGATAACTCAGTCACAAATTCATGCATCAGATATGCATATCCATTATGAGAATTCAGCTTATGAGTATCTTCAGTCGTGCATTTCATGCATTAGATAAGCATGTTCAACATGAAATCTGTTAATTACAGTAGTTCCAATTGTGTAGCCGTGTTTTAGATATTCTTTCCCAGTATGTAAGTTCATCTTTCTAGTATTCTTAGCTTAATAAGTCTCATTCGAGGATGAATGTTCCCAAGCGAGAGATATTGTAAGACCCCGCAAACTCCTCCTTTAGTCTAAGCTTTGGAGCGTGTCAAGTTCAGTGTAAATTTGGCCCTAAAATATTTTGAAGTGACTTTCCAATGAGAAATATTTTGAAACATGTATACTTTCCCTAATATTAACTTTTTGTTATGAAGAGAATTGAATAAGCTTTGCGTCGTTATGAAAGTTGTCCAAATTCGACCCTCGAGCAAAGAGTTAGAACCATTTTAGTGAGACAGTGTGCCAACTGGCACTTTAGCTTATCTCGAAGTCCACCAAAATGGAAATTGGTAAATTCCAGTGAGCCTTCACGATACCATCGTATCGTGGTCTCTTTACAGTTCACAACCAAGATGGCAACGCCAGTTTCTCCGCGTCACTCCATTAAGCATTAGTTTCACCTCTTCGAGAGTCGATTACGACCCAGTTCGTAGATGCCCTGTGCATCGCCTTAGTTCTCTAAAGCATGTCGGTGAAGTGAGTGTTCTTAAAGGGATATAGTGTCCCAAGGAGGAGATACCTTATAACTCCTCACTGTTTCCCATTCCTTAAACTCTTTCAATTTCATGCTCAGATGGTGATGTTGGGCGTATTTATACGTCTAAGCACCATAACTTACCCATGTTTTAGCTAAGTTTTGAGGATAAAATACATAATTCCTGCACTTTTAATCTACTTTCAATTAATTGAGCTGACCTATGTGATTAGCATGCTTTTCAGGTACTAATGCGGAAGATTTCAGCACTTTGGGGACCTGTGGACAGCAAAGGAAAGCTTCACATAAAAGGGAAGGCAACTTTTGGACTAAATGTGATGCATGGGAACTTTTTCCCGGGCAAACTCAATATTTTTAAATAGTTAAGGATGCAGTAGCAACTTAGTAGAGAAGGTTGTTATTAAAAACCTTATTGCTGAATTTTCAGCCATTATTCACAAAAATTCAGATTCTGTAATATTTTTGGAGAGCAGAAAATGACTTAGCTTGAGCAACGGAGAGAGAGAAACACATTCCTCTCTTATTATCGCTAGTCATCTCCATCGCCGAGATTGTTCTAAGTTTTGGTATGATGATTATGTCTATTTTGATTTCCGTTGTATTCATGAGTAGCTAAACTTATCTGTTAGGGTTATGGAAACCTTGTAGTATACTCTTTATTTCTATGGGTTTGTGAATTTATGATATGTAATGCACTTATATCATTACTCTCTTCATTATAATTGAATTCTCGTGGTTGCAAACATAGAGAATGCGCCATTATAACAATTACTGTTTGGAAAAGAGAGTGTGACGAGAAAATAGGGTTTCCAACCTCTATTTTACATGTTAATGCCCTAGCAGGATTAACTTCTTGGAGAATTCGTACCATTTATTGTACACTTTAGGTTCGAGAGAGCTAAGGTGAATAAATCCTTGATGGTTGAAAAACACTTGGATTTAGAATTAGAATATGATTCTCTATAAGTGCATGCATGTATAAACTCCGCATTACTCATAGTTAAAAGAGAAGTAGAAACTACAAGGTGGACATAACCCTAACTTATCAATCTCTGTGATCAAATCTTATTACTTATATCGTCTCATTCGTTACACCAATAGTATTATTGTGCACTTAAACCAAAACCCCTTATCTTGAAACCTTCGACCAACAGTCTAATAATAATCGCAATACTTAGCGATCATAGTATTCCCTGTGGGATTCGACACCCAACCCAGTTGGGTTCTATATTTGACAGCGACCACTTACACTTTCTAACGAGAGTTGTAATTTGGGCATATCAAATGGTCATTATAAACTTTGCATCAGATATCACTGCATAATCAGTCAAGTATTCATGCATTAGATGTGTATGTTCAGTAGAAAAACTTAGCTTATTAGTGTATTAAGTCATGCATTCATGAGGATAACTCAGTCACGAATTCATGCATCAGATATGCAAGTCCATTATTAGAATTCAGCTTATGAGTAGCTTCAGTCGTGCATTTCATGCTTAAGATATGCATGTTCGGCATGAAATCTCTGAATAACATAAGTTCCAATTGTATAGTCATGTTTCAGATATTCTTGTCCAGTAAGTTCATCTTGCTAGTATTCTTATCTTAATCAGTCTCATTCGAGGATGAATGTTCCCAACGGGGAGATATTGTAAGACCCCGCAAACTCCTAGTGTAGTCTGAGCTTTGGAGCGTGTCAAGTGGAGGGTAAATTTAGCCCTGAAACATTTACAAATGACTTCCCAAGTGAGAAATATTTTGAAACATGTAGAATTTGCCTAATATCAACTTTTTGTTATGAATAGAATCGAATAAGCTTTCCGTCGATACCAAATTCGTCAAAATACAACACTCAAGCAAAGAGTTAGAGCCATTTTAGAGAGACAGTGTGCCAACTGGCACTTTAGCGCATTGCGGAGTTAGCCAAAATGGCAATTGTTAAATTCCAGTGAACCTTCAAGATGCCACCGTATCGCGGTCTCTTTCCAGTTTGCAACTAAGATGGCAACGCCAGTTTCTCCGAGTCACTTCAATAAGCATAAGTTTCACCTCTCCGAGGTTTGGTTATGATCCAGTTCGTGATGCCCTGTGCATCACCTCAGTTTTCTCAAGCATGTCGGTGAAGTGAGTATTCTTAGAGGGATATAGTTTACCATTCCTTAAACTCATTAAGTTTCATGCTTAGATACTCATTATAAGTTTTTTATCATATATCATTACATAATCAGTCAAGTATTCATGTATTAGATATGCATGTTCAGTAGAAAAGCTTAGCTTATCGGTGTATTCAGTCATGCATTTAACAGGATAACTCAGTCACGAATTCATGCATCAGATATGCATGTCCATTATGAGAATTCAGCGTGTGAGTAGCTTCAATCGTGCATTTCATGCTTATGATATGCATGTTCAGCAAGAAATCTCTGAATAACAGTAGTTCCAGTTTTATAGTCATGTTTCATGTATTCTTGTCCTGTAAGTAAGTTCATCCTGCTAGTGTTCTTAGCTTAATAAGTCTTATTCTAGGATGAATGTTCCCAAGGGGGAGATATTGTAAGACCCCGCAAACTCCTCTTTTAGTCTGAACTTTGGAACATGTCAAGTGGAGTGTAAATTTGGCCCTAAAAGTTTTTGAAGTGACTTCCCAAGTGAGAAATATTTTGAAACATATAGAATTTCCCTACTATCAACTTTTTGTGATGCATAGAATTGAATAAGCTTTTCGTTGATACTAAATTCATCCAAATCCGACACTCGAGCAAAGAGTTAGAGCCATTTTAGAGAGACAGTGTGCCAACTGGCACTTTAGCGCATCGCGGAGTCAACCAAAATGGTAATTGCTAAATTTCAGTGAGCCTTCGTGATGCCATTGCATCGCGGTCTCTTTTCAGTTCGCAACCAAGATGGCAACGCCAGTTCCTCCGCGTCGCTTCATTAAGCAATAATTTCACCTCTCTGAGGTTCGGTTACGATCCTGTTCGTAGATGCCCTGTGCATCGCCTTAATTTTCTCAAGCATATCGGTGAAGTGAGTGTTCTTAGAGGGATATAGTGTCCTAAGGGGGAGATAACCTATAACTCTCCATTGTTTCGCATTCCTTAAACTTATTAAGTTTCATGCTCAGATGCTCATTATAAGATTTGCATCAGATATCATTGCATAATCAGTCAAGTATTCATGTATTAGATAGGCATGTTCAGTAGAAAAGGTCAGCTTATCAGTGTATTCAGTCATGCATTCATAAGGATAAATCAGTCATGAATTCATGCATCAGATATGCATGTCCATTAGGAGAATTCATCTTATGAGTTGCTTCAGTCGTGCATTTCATGCTTAAAATATGCATGTTCAGCATGACATCTCTGAATAACAGTAGTTCCATATGTATAGTCATATTTCAGATATTCTTCTCCAGTAAGTAAGTTTATCCTGCTAGTATTCTTGGCTTAATAAGTCTTATTCAAGGATAAATGTTCCCAAGGGGGAGATATTGTAAGACCCCGCAAACTCCTCTTGTAGTCTAAGCTTTGGAGCGTGTCAAGTGGAGTGTAAATTAGGCCCTAAAAGTTTTTGAATTGACTTTCCAAGTGAGAAATATTTTGAAACATGTAGAATTTCCCTACTATCAACTTTTTGTGATGAATTGAGTTTAATAAGCTTTTCGTCGAAACCAAATTCGTCAAAATCTGACACTCGAGCAAGAAGTTTGAGCCATTTTAGAGAGAAAGTGTGCCAACTGGCACTTTAGCGCATCACTGAGTCAGCCAAAATGGCAATTGTTAAATTCCAGTGAGACTTCGTGATGCCACTGCATCGCGGTCTCTTTCCAATTCGCAACCAAGATGGCAACGCCAGTTCCTCTGCGTCGCTTCATTAAGCATTAGTTTCTCCTCTTTGGGGTTCAGTTACAATCCAGTTCGTAGATGCCCTGTGCATCACCTCAATTTTCTCAAGCATGTCGGTGAAGTGAGTGTCCTTAGAGGGATATAGTGTCCCAAGGGGGAGATACCATATAACTTCCTGTTATTTCCCATTCCTTAAACTCATTCAGTTTCATGCTTAAATGCTCATTATAAGCTTTGCATCAGATATCATTGCATAATCAGTCAAGTATTCATGTATTAGATATGCATGTTCAGTTGAATAGCTCAGCTTATTAGTATATTCAGTCATGCGTATATGAGGATGAATCAGTCATGAATTCATGCATCAGATATGCATGTCCATTATGAGAATTCAGTTTATGAGTTGCTTGAGTCGTGCATTTCATGCATCAGATATGCATCTTCAGCATGAAATCCCTGAATAATAGTAGTTATAGTTTTATAGTCATATTTCAGATATTCTTTTCCAGTAAGTAAGTTCAGCCGGCTAGTATTCTTAGCTTAATCAGTCTCATTCAAGGATGAATGTTCCCAAGGGGGAGATATTGTAAGACCCCGCAAACTCCTCTTGTACTCTGAGCTTTGGAGCGTCTCAAGTGGAGTGTAAATTTGTCCCTTAAAATTTTTTAAGTGACTTCCCAATTGAATAAGCTTTCCGTCGATACCAAATTCGTCCAAATCCGACACTCGAGCAAAGAGTTAGAGCCATTTTAGTGAGACAGTGTGCCAACTGGAACTTTAGCGCATCCCGAAGTCAGCTAAAATGGCAATTGTTAAATTCTAGTAATCCTTCGTGATGCCACCACATTGCGGTCTCTATCCAGTTTTCAACCAAGATGGCCATGCCAGTTCCTCCGCGTTGCTTCATTAAGCATTAGTTTCACCTCTCCGATGTATAGTTTTGATCCAGTTCGTAGATGCCCTGTGCATCACCTCAATTTTCTCAAGCATATCGGTGAAGTGAGTGTTCTTATAGGGACATAGTGTCCGAAGGGGGAGATACCCTATAACTCCCCGTTATTTCCCATTCCTTAAACTCATTCAGTTTCATGCTCAGATTCTCATTATAAGATTTGCATCAGATATCATTGCATAATCAATCAAGTATTCATGTATTAGATATGCATGTTCAGAAGAAAAGCTCATCTTATCAGTGTATTCAATCATGTATTCATGAGGATAACCGAGTCACGAGTTCATACATCAGATATGCATGTCCATTATGAGAATTCAGCTTATGAGTAGGTTCAGTCATCCATTTCATGCATCAGATATGCATGTTCGGCATGAAATCTCTGAATAATAGTAGTTCCAATTGTATATTCATGTTTCAGTTATTATTGTCCAGTAAGTAAGTTCAGCCTGCTAGTATTCTTAGCTTAATTAGTCTTATTTGAGGATGAATGTTCCCAAGGGGAAGATATTGTAAAACCCTACAAACTCCTCGTGTAGTCTGAGCTTTGAAGTGTGTCAAGTGGAGTGTATATTTGGCTCTAAAAGATTTTCAAGTAACTTCCCAAGTGAGAAATATTTTGAAACATGTAGCATATCGATAATATTACCTTTTTGTTACGAAGAGAATTGAATAAGCTTTCCATTGATACCAAATTCATCCAAATCCGACACTCGAGCAAAGAGTTAGGCCCATTTAAGTGAGACAGTGTGCCAACTGGCACTTTAGTGCATCGCGGAGTCTGCCAAAATGGTAATTGTTAAGTTCCTGTGAGCCTTCGCGATGCCACCGCATCATTGTCTCTTTCCAGTTCACAACCAAGATGGTAATGCGAGTTCCTCGGCATCACTCCATTAATCATTAGTGTCATCTCTCCGAGGTTCGGTTACGATCAATTTCATAGATGCCCTGTGCATCGCCTCAGTTTTCTCAAGAATATCGGTGAAATAAGTGTACTTAGAGGGATATAGTGTCCCAGGGAGGAGATACCCTATAACTCCCCGATGTTTCCCATTTCTTAAACTCATTCAGTTTCATCCTCAGATGCTCATTAAAGGCTTTGCATCATATATCATTTCATAATCAGTCAAGTATTCAAATATTAGATAGGTATGTTCAGTATAAAAGCTCAGCTTATCAGTGTATTCAGTCATGCATTCATGAGGATAACTCAGTCATGAATTCATGCATCATATATGCATGTCTATTATGATAATTCAGCTTATGACTAGCTTTAGTCGTGCATTTTATGTATCAGATATGCAATTCCAGTATGAAATCTCTTAATAACAGTAGTTCCAGTTGTATAGTCATGTTTCAGATATTCTTGCCCAGTAAGTAAGTTCAACCTGCTAGTATTCTTAGCATAATAAGTCTCATTCAAGGATGAATGTTCCTAAGGATGAGATATTGTAAGATCCTGCAAACTCCTCTTGCAGTCTGAGCTTTGGAGCGTGCAAAGTGGAGTGTAAATTTATCCCTAAAAGATTTTAAAGTGAGTTCCCAAGTGAAAAATATTTTTGAAACATGTAGAATTTCCCTATTATCACCTTTTTGTTATGAAGAGAATTGAATAAGCTTTCTGTCGATACCGAATTCGTCCAAATCCGACACTCGAGCAAAAAGTTAGAGCCATTTTAGTGAGACAGTGTGCCAACTGGCACTTTAGCGCATCGCGGAGTTAGCCAAAATGGCAAATTTTAAATTCCAGTGAGCCTTCGCGATGCCACCACATCGCGGTCTCATTCCAGTATTCCACCAAGATGGCAATGTTTGTTCCTCCGCATCGCTCCATTAAGCATTAGTTTCACCTCTACGAGGTTCAGTTACGATCCAGTTCGTAGATGTCCTGTGCATCGCCTCAATATTCTCAGGTATGTCGGTGAAGTGAATATTATTAGAGGGACACAGTATCCCAAGGGGGAGATACCCTATAACTCCCTGTTGTTTCCCATTCCTTAAACTCATTCAGTTTTATGCTCTGATGCTCATTATAAGCTTTGCATCATATATCATTGCATAATCAGTCAAGTATTCATGTATTAGATATGAATGTTCAGTATAAAAGCTCAGCTTATCAGTGTATTCAGTCATGCATTCATGAGGATAACGCAGTCATAAATTTATGCATCAGATATGCATGTCTATTATGAGAATTCATCTTATGAGTAGCTTCAGTCGTGCATTTCATGCATCAGATATGCATATTCGACATAAAATCTCTGAATAATAGTAGTTCCAGTTACATATTCATGTTTCAGTTATTTTTGTCTAGTAAGTAAGTTCTACCTTCTAGTATTCTTAGCTTGATCATTCTCATTCGAGGATGAATGTTCCCAAGGGCGAGAAATTGTATGACCCCGTAAACTTCTCTAATAGTCTGAGCTTTGGAGTGTGTCAAGTGGAGAGTAAATTTGGCACAAAAAGATTTTGAAGTAACTTCCCAAGTGAGAAATATTTTGAAACATGTAGAATTTCCCTAATATCACCATTTTGTTAAGAAAAGAATTGAATAAGCTTTCCGTCGATACCAAATTAATCCAAATCCGATACTCGAGCAAAGAGTTACAGCCATTTTAGTGAGACAATGTGCCAACTAGAACTTTAGCGCATCGCAAAGTCAGTCAAACTGGCAATTGTTGAATTCCAGTGAGACTTCGCGATTCCATCGCATCGAGGTCTCTTTCTAAATCGCAACCAAGATGGAAATGCCAGTTCCTCCGCGTCGCTCCATTAAGCATTAGTTTCACCTCTCCGAGGTTCAGTTATGATCTAGGTCATAGATTCTATGTGCATCGCCTCAGTTTTCTGAAGAATGTCAGTGAAGTGAGTATTCTTAGAGGAATATAGTGTCCCAAGGGGGAGATACCCTATTACTCCCCATTGTTTCCCATTCCTTAAACTCATTGAGTTTCATGCTCAGATGCATTGCATCAGATATCATTGCATAATAAGTCAAGTATTCATGTATTAGATATGTATGTTCAGTAGAAAGGATCACCTTATCAGTGTATTCAGTCATGCATTAATGAGGATAACTCATTCACGAATTCATACATTAGATATACATGTCCATTATGAGAATTTAATTTATGAGTAGCTTTAGTCGTGCATTTCATGCATCAAATATGCATGTTCAGCATGAAATCTCTGAATAACAGTAGTTCCAGTTGTATAGTCGTGTTTCAGATATTCTTGTCCAGTAAGTAAGTTCATCCTGATTGTATTCTTAGTTTAATCAATCTCATTGGAGGATGAATTTTCCCAAGGGGGAGATATTGTAAGACCCCGCAAACTCCTCTTACAGTCTAATCTTTGGAGCGTGTCAAGTGAAGTGTAAATTTGGCCTTAAAAGATTTTCAAGTGACTTCCCAAGTGAGAAATATTTTGAAACATATAGAATTTCCCTAATATCACCATTTTGTTATGAAGAGAATTGAATAAGCGTTCTGTCGATACCAAATTCGTCCAAATCCTACACTCGAGCAAAGAGTTAGAGCCATTTTAGTGAGACAGTGTGCCAACTATCCCTTTTGCGCATAGCGGAGTCAGCCTAAATAGCAATTGTTTAATTCCAGTGAGCCTTAGCGATGCCACCTTATCACGGTCTCTTTCCAGTTTCCAACCAAGAAGGCAACGCCAGTTCCTCCACATCGCTCCATTAAGCATTAGTTTCACCTCTCTGAGGTTCGGTTACGACCCAGTTCGTAGATGCCCTGTGCATCGCCTCAGTTTTCTAAAGCATGTCGGTGAAGTGAGTATTCTTAGAGGGACATAGTATCCCAAGGGGGAGATACCTTATAACTCCCCGTTGTTTCCCATTCCTTAAACTCTTTCAGTTTAAGGCTCAGATGCTCATTATAAGATTTGCATTAGATATCATTGAATAATCAGTCAAGTATTCATGTATTAGATATGCATATTCATAAGAAAAACTCAGCTTATCAGTGTATACAGTCATGCATTCATGAGGATAACTAAGTCACGAATTCATGTATCAGATATGCATGTCCATTATGAGAATTCAGCTTATGAGTAGCTTCAGTTGTGCATTTCATGCATAAAATATGCATGTTCGACATGAAATCTCTGAATAACAGTAGTTCCATTTGTATATTCATGTTTTACTTATTCTTGTCCAGTAAGTAAGTTCAGCCTGCTTGTATTCTTAGCTTAATCAATCTCATTTGAGGATGAATGTTCCCAAGGGGGTGATATTGTAAGACACTGCAAACTCCTCTTGTAGTCTGAGCTTTGGAGCGTGTCAAGTGGAGTGTAAATTTGGCCCAAAAGATTTTGAAGTAACTTCCCAAGTGAGAAATATTTTGAGACATGTAGAATTCCCTAATATCACCTTTTTGTTATGAATAGAAATGAATAAGCTTTCCATCGATACCAAATTCATCCAAATCCGACACTCGAGCAAAGAGTTAGAGCCATTTTAGTGAGACAGTGTGCCAACTGGAACTTTAGCGCATCGCGAAGTCAGCCAAAATAGCAATTGTTAAATTCCAGTGAGCCTTCATGATACCACCGCAATGCGGTCCCTTTCCTGTTCATAACCAAAATGGAAACACCAGTTCCTCCGCATCGCTCCATTAAGCATTAGTTTCACCTCTTCGAGGTTCGGTTAAGATCCAGTTCGTAGATGCCCTGTGCATCACCTCAGTTTTCTCAAGCATGTTGGTGACGTGAGTGTTCTTATAGGGACATAGTATCCCAAGGGGGAGATACCCTATAACTCCCTGTTGTTTCCCATTCCTTAAACTCATTCAGTTTTATGCTCAAATGCTCATTATAAGCGTTGCATCAGATATCATTCCATAATACGTCAAGTATTCATGTATTCGATATGTATGTTCAGTAGAAAAGCTCAGCTTATCAGTGTATTCATTGATGCATTCATGAGGATAACTCAGTCATGAATTCATGCATCAGATATGCATTTCCATTATGAGAATTCAGTTTATGAGTACTGTCAGTTGTGCATTTCATGCATCAGATATGCATGTTCAGCATGAAAGCTCTGAATAACAGTATTTCCAGTTGTATAGTCATTTTTCAAATATTCGTGTCCAGTAAGTAAGTTCAGCCTGCTAGTATTCTTTGCTTAATTAGTCTCATTCGAGGATGAATGTTCCCAAGGTTGAGATATTGTAAGACCCCACAATTTCCTCTTGTAGTCTGAGCTTTGGAAAGTGTCAAGTGGAGTGTAAACTTGGCCCTAAATGATTTTGAAGCGACTTCCCAAGTAAGAAACATTTTGTAACATGTTTAATTTTACTAATATCACCTTTTTGTTATGAAGAGAATTGAATAAGCTTTCCGTCAATACCAAATTCGTCAAAATCCGACACTCGAACTTCAGCGCATCATGAAGTCAGCCAAAATGGTAATTGTGAAATTCCTGTGAGTCTTCGCGATGCTACCGCATTGTGATCTCTTTCCAGTTTGCAACCAAGATGGAAACACCAGTTCCTCTGTGTCTCTCCATTAAGCATTAGTTTTACCTCTCCGAGGCTCAGTTTCGATCCAGTTCATAAATGCTCTGTGCATCGCCTCAATTTTCTCAAGAATATCAGTAAAGTTGGTGTTCTTTGAGAGATATAGTGTCCCAGGAGGGAGATACCCTATTAGTCCCCGTTGTTTCCCATTCCTTAAACTCATTCAGTTTCATGCTCAGATGCTCATTATAAGCTTTGCATCAGATATCATTGCATAATCAGTCAAGTATTCATGTATTAGATATGCATGTTCAGTAGAAAAAATCAGCTTATCAGTGTAATCAGACATGCATTCTTGAGGATAACTCAGTCACGAATTTATCCATCAGATATGCATGTTAATTATGTGAAGCTTCAGTCGTGTATTTCATGCATCAGATATGCATGTTAAGCATGAAATCTCTGAATAACAGTAGTTCCAGTTTTATAGTCATGTTTCAGTTATTCTTGTCCAGTAAGTAAGTTCAACCTGCTAGTATTCTTTGCTTAATCAGTCTCATTCGAGGATGAATGTTCCCAAGGAGAGATATTGTAAGACCCCGCAAACGCCTCTTGTAGTCTGAGCTTTGGAGCGTGTCAAATGGAGTGTAAATTTGGCCCTAAAAGATTTTAAAGTAACTTCCCAAGTGAGAAATATTTTAAAACATATAGAATTTTCCTCATATCACCTTTTTGTTATGAAGAGAATTGAATAAGTTTTGCGTCGATACCAAATTCTTTCCAAATCCTAAACTCGAGCAAAGAGTTAGATCCATTTTAGTGAGAAAGTGTGCCAACTGGCACTTTAGCGCATCGCGAAGTCAGCCAAAATAGTAATTTTTAAATTCCAGTGAGCCTTCATGATACCACCGCACCACGGTCTCTTTCTAGTTTGCAACCAAGATGGAAATGCCAGTTACTCCGTGTCGCTCCATTAAGCATTAGTTTCACCTCTCCGAGGTTCAGTTTTGATCCAGTTTGTAGATGCCATGTGCATCGCCTTAGTTTTCTCAAGCATGTCGGTGAAGTAAGTGTTCTTAGAGGGACATAGTGTCCCAAGGGGAGATACCCTATAACTCCCCGTTGTTTCCCATTCCTTAAACTTATTTAGTTTCATGCTCAGATGCTCATTATAAGATTTGCATCAGATATCATTGCATAATCAGTCAAGTATTTATGTTTTAGATATGCATGTTCAGTAGAAAAACTCAGCTTATCAGTGTATTCAGTCATGCATTCATGACGATAACTCAGTCACGAATTCATACATCAGATATGCATGTCTATTATGATAATTCAATTTATGAGTAGATTTAGTCGTGTATTTCATGTATCAGATATGCATCTTCGGCATGAATTCTCTTAATAACAGTAGTTCCAGTTGTATAGTCATGTTTCAGTTATTCTTGTCCAGTAAGTAAGTTCAGCCTGCTAGTATTCTTAGCTTAATCAATCTCATTCGAGGATGAATGTTCCCAAGGGGGAGATATCGTAAGACCCCGTAAACTCCTCTTGTAGTCTGAGCTTTGGAGTTTGTCAAGTCGAGTGTAAATTTGGCCCTAAAAGTTTTTAAAGTAACTTCCTAAGTGAGAAATATTTTAAAACATATAGAATTTTCCTAATATTACCTTTTTGTTATGAAGAGAATTGAATAAGCTTTCCGTCGATACCAAATTCTTTCCAAATCCGACACTCGAGCAAAGAGTTATATCCATTTTAGTGAGACAGTGTGCCAACTGGCACTTTAGCGCATCGCAGAGTCAGTTAAAATGGAAATTTTTAAATTCCAGTGCGCCTTCGTGATGCCACCGCACCGAGGTCTCTTCCAGTTTGCAACCAAGATGGCAACGCCAGTTACTCCGCGTCACTCCATTAAGCATTAGTTTCACCTCTCCGTGGTTTAGTTTTGATCCAGTTTGTAGATGCCCTGTGCATCGCCAAAGTTTTCCCAAGCATATAGGTGAAGTGAGTGTTCTTAGAGGGACATAGTGTCCCAAGGGGGAGATACCCTATAACTCCCTGTTGTTTCCCATTCCTTAAACTCATTCAGTTTCATGCTCTGATGCTCATTATAAGTTTTGGATCAGATATCATTGAATAATCAGTCAAGTATACATGTATTAGATATGCATGTTCTATAAAAAAGCTTAGCTTATCAATGTATTCAGTCATGCATTCATGAGGATTACTCAGTCACGAATTCATGCATCAGATATGCATGTCCATTATGAGAATCCATCAGATATGCATATTCGGCATAAAATCTCTGAATAACAGTAGTTCCAGTTGTATAGTCATGTTTTAGTTATTTTTGTCCAGTAAGTAATTTCATCCTACTAGTTTTCTTAGCTTAATTAGTCTCATTCGAGGATGAATATTCCCAAGGAGGAGATATTGTAAGATCCCACAAACTTCTCTTGTAGTCTGAGCATTGGAGTGTGTCAAGTGGAATTTAAATTTGGCCCTAAAAGATTTTGAAGTGACTTCCTAAGTGAGAAATATTTTAAAACATGTAGAATTTCCCTAATATCACCTTTTTGTTATGAAGAGATTTGAATAAGCTTTTCTTCGATACCAAATTCTTTCCAAATTCGACACTAGAGCAAAGAACTAGAGCCATTTTAGTGAGACAGTGTGCCAACTGGCACTTTAGTGCATAGCGAAATCAGCTAAAATAGCAATTTTTAAATTCTAGTGAGCCTTCGCGATGCCACCGTATTGCGATCGCTTTCCAGTTAGCAACCAAGATGGCAACGCCTGTTCCTTCGCGTTGCTCCATTAAGCATTAGTTTCACCTCTCTGAGGTTCAGTTATGATCTAGCTCGTAGATGTCCTGTGCATCGCCTCAGTATTCTCAAGCATGTCAGTGAAGTGAGTGTTCTTAAAGGGACATAGTGTCCCGAGGGGGAGATACCCTATAACTCCCTATTGTTTCCCAATCCTTAAATTCATTCAGTTTTATGCTCAGATGCTCAATATAAACTTTGCATCAGATATCAGTGCATAATCAGTCAAGTATTAATGTATTAGATATGCATGTTCAGTAGAAAAGCTCCGCTTATCAGTGTATTCAGTCATGCATTCATGAGGATAACTCAGTCACGAATTCATGCATCAGATATGCATGTCCATTATGAGAATTCAGCTTATGAGTAGCTTCAGTCGTGCATTTCATGCATCAGATATGCATGTTCGGCATGAAATCTCTAAATAACAGTAGTTCCAGTTGTATAGTCATATTTCAGATATTCTTGACTAGTTAGTAATTTCGGCCTGCTAGTATTTTTGATTAATCAGTCTCATTCGAGGATGAATGTTCCCAAGGGGGAGATATTGTAAGACCCCGCAAATTCCTCTTGTAGTTTAAGCTTTGGAGCGTGTCATGTGGAGTGTAAATTTGGCCCTAAAAGATTTTGAAGTGACTTTCCAAGTGAGAAATATTTTGAAACACGTAGAATTTCCCTAATATCAACTTTTTGTTATGAATATAATTGAATAAGCTTTCCGTCGATAAAAAATTCATCAAAATTCGACAATCGAGCAAATTGTTAGAGCCATTTTAGAGAGATAGTGTGCCAATTGGCACATTAGCGCATCGCGGAGTCAGCCAAAATGGCAATTGTTAAATTCCAGTAAGCCTTCGGGATGCCACCGCATCTCGGTCTCTTTCCAGTTGGAAACCAAGATGGCAACGCGAGTTCCTCCGCGTCGCTCCATTAAGCATTAGTATCACCTCTCCGAGGTTTGGTTATGACCCAATTCATTGATGCCCTGTGCATCGCCTAATTTTTCTCAAGCATGTCAGTGAAGTAAGTGTTCTTAGAGGGATATAGTATCCCAAGGAGGAGATATCCTATAACTTCCAGTTGTTTCCCATTTCTTAAACATATTCAGATTCATGCTCAGATGCTTATTATGAGCTTTGCATCAGATATCATTGCATAATCGAACAAGTATTAATGTATTAGATATGCATGTCCATTATGAGATTTCAGCTTATGAGTAGCTTCAGTCGTGCATTTCATACATTAGATATGCATGTGCAACATTAAATCTCTGAATAACAGTAGTTCCAGTTGTATAGTTTTGTTTCAGTTATTCTTGTCCAGTAAGTAAGTTCAGCCTACTAGTATTCTTAGCTTAATCAGTCTTATTCGAGGATGAATGTTCCCAAGGGGAAGATATTGTAAGACCCCACAAACTCCTCTTATAGTTTGAGCATTGGAGCTTGTCAAGTGGAGTGTAAATTTAGCCCTAAAAGATTTTGAAGTGACTTTCCAAGTGAGAAATATTTTGAAACGTGTAGAATTTCCCTAATATCAACTTTTAGTTATAAATAGAATTGAATAAGCTTCCTGTCGATACCAAATTTGTCCAAATCCGACACTCAAGCAAAGAGTTAGTGCTATTTTAGAGAAACAGTGTGCCAACTGGTACTTTTGCACAACGTGTAGTCAGCCAAATGGAAATTGTTAAATTCCAGTGAGCCTTAGTAATGCCACAGCATCGCGGTCTCTTTCCAGTTCGCAACCAAGATGGCAACGCCAGTTCCTCCGTGTCGCTTCATTAAGCATAATTTTCACCTCTCCGAGGTTCAGTTACGATCCAGTTCGTAGATGCCCAGTGCATCGCCACAGTTTTTTCAAACATGTCGGTGAAGTGAGTGTTCATAGAGGGATATAGTGTCCTATGGGGGAGATACCTATAACTCCCCGTTGTTTCCCATTCCTTGAAATCATTCGGTTTCATGCTCAGATGCTCATTATAAGCTTTGCATCAGATATCATTGCATAATCAGTCAAGTATTCATGTATTAGATATGCATGTTCAGTAGAAAAGCTCAGCTTATCAGTGTATTCAGTCATGCATCCATGAGGATAACTTAGTCATGAATTCATGCATCAGATATGCATGTCCATTATGAGAATTCAGCTTATGAGTAGCTTCAGTCGTGCATTTCATGCATCAGATATGCATGATCAGTATTGAAATCTTTGAATGACAGTAGTTCCAGTTATATAGTCATATTTCAGATATTATTGTCCAGTAAGTAAGTTTATCCAGCTAGTATTTTAGCTTAATTAGTCTCATTCAAGGATGAATGTTCCAAAGGGGGAGATATTGTAATACCCCGAAAACTCCTCTAGTAGTCTGAGCTTTGGAACGTGTCAAGTGGAGTGTAAATTTGGCCCTAAAAGATTTTGAAGTGACTTT
Organism: Capsicum pubescens; assembly: GCA_030864215.1. Lineage (NCBI taxonomy): Eukaryota > Viridiplantae > Streptophyta > Magnoliopsida > Solanales > Solanaceae > Capsicum > Capsicum pubescens. Next base: position 144,322,212 of record CM061547.1, read on the forward strand.
TCAAGTGAAAAATATTTTGAAACATGTAGAATTTCACAAATATCAACTTTTTGTTATGAATAGAATTGAATAAGCTTTCAGTCGATACCAAATTCTTCCAAATCCGACACTCGAGGAAAGAGTTAGAGCCATTTTAGTGAGATAGTATGCCAACTGGCACTTTAGTGCATCGCGGAGTCAGCCAAAACTGGAATTGTTAAATTCCAGTGAGCCTTCGCGATTCCACCGCATCGCGGTCTCTTTACAGTTCGCAACCAAGATGGCAATGCCAAATCCTCCGCGTCGCTTCATTAAGCATTAGTTTTACCTCTCCGAAGTTCTGTTACGATCCAGTTCATAGATACCCAGTGCATCGCCTCATTTTTCTCAAGCATTTTGGTGAAGTGAGTGTTCATAGAGGGATATAGTGTCCCATAGGGGAGATACCCTATAACTCCCCGTTGTTTCCCATTCATTCAAATCATTCAGTTTCATGCTCAGCTGCTCATTATAAGCTTTACATCAGAATACATTGCATAATCAGTCAAGTATTCATCTATTAGATATGCATGTTGAGTAGAAAGGCTCAGCTTATCAGTGTAGTCAGTCATGCATTCATGAGGATAACTCAGTCACGAATTCATGCATCAGATATACATGTCCATTATTAGAATTCCGCTTATGAGTAGCTTCAATCGTGCATTTCATGCATCAGAGAGACATGTTCAGCATGAAATCTCTAAATAACAGTAGTTCCAGTTGTATAGTCATATTTCAGATATTCTTGTCCAGTTAGTAATTTGAGCCTGCTAGTATTTTAGCTTAATCAGTCTCATTCGAGGATGAATGTTCCCAAGGGGGAGATATTGTAAGACCTCGCAAATTCCTCTTGTAGTCTAAGCTTTGGAGCGTGTCATGTGGAGTGTAAATTTGGCCCTAAAAGATTTTGAAGTGACTTTACAAGTGAGAAATATTTTGAAACACATAGAATTTCCCTAATATCAACTTTTTGTTATGAATATTATTGAATAAGCTTTCCGTCGATACAAAATTCGTCAAAATTCGACAATCGAGCAAATTGTTAGAGCCATTTTAGAGAGACAGTGTGCCAATTGGCACTTTAGCGCATCGCGGAGTCAGCCAAAATGGCAATTGTTAAATTCCAGTGAGCCTTCGGGATGCCACCGGATCGCGGTCTCTTTCCAGTTGGAAACCAAGATGGCAACGCGAGTTCCTCCACGTCGCTCCATTAAGCATTAGTATCACCTCTCTGAGGTTTGGTTATGACCCAATTCATTGATGCTCTGTGCATCGCCTAAGTTTTCTCAAGCATGTCAGTGAAGTAGGTGTTCTTAGAGGGATATAGTATCCCAAGGAGGAGATATCCTATAACTTCCCGTTGTTTCCCACTTCATAAACATATTTAGATTCATGCTCAGATGCTAATTATGAGCTTTGCATCAGATATCATTTCATAATCGGACAAGTATTAATGTATTAGATATGCATGTCCATTATGAGATTTCAGCTTATGAGTAGCTTCAGTCGTGCATTTCATACATTAGATATGCATGTGCAGCATTAAATCTCGGAATAACAGTAGTTCCAGTTGTATAGTCTTGTTTCAGATATTCTTGTCCAGTAAGTAACTTCGGCCTACTAGTATTCTTAGCTTAATCAGTCTCATTCGAGGATGAATGTTCCCAAAGGGAAGGTATTGTAAGACCCCGCAAACTCCTCTTGTAGTCTGAGCATTGAGCGTGTCAAGTGGAGTGTAAATTTAGCCCTAAAAGATTTTGAAGTGACTTTCCAAGTGAGAAATATTTTGAAACATGTAGAATTTCCCTAATATCAACTTTTATTTATGAATTGAATTGAATAAGCTTTCTGTCGATACCAAATTTGTCCAAATCCGACACTCAAGCAAAGAGTTAGAGCTATTTTAGAGAGACAGTGTGCCAACTAGTACTTTTGCACATCGTGTAGTCAGCCTTATGGAAATTGTTAAATTCCAGTGAGCCTTCGTAATGCCACAGCATCACGGTCTCTTTCCAGTTTGCAACCAAGATGGCAACGTCAGTTCCTCCGCGTCGCTTCATTAAGCATTATTTTCACCTCTCTGAGGTTCAGTTACGATCCAGTTCGTAGATGCCCAGTGCATTGCCATAGTTTTTTCAAGCATGTCGGTGAAGTGAGTGTTCATAGAGGGATATAGTTTCCTATGGGGGAGATACCTATAACTCCCCGTTGTATCCCATTCCTTCATATCATTCAGTTTCATGCTCAGATGCTCATTATAAGCTTTGCATCAGATATCATTGCATAATCAGTCAAGTATTAATGTATTAGATATGTATGTTCAGTAGAAAATCTCAGCTTATCAGTGTATTCAGTCATGCATCCATGAGGATAACTCAGTCATGAATTCATGCATTAGATATGCATGTCCATTATGAGAATTCAGCTTATGAGTAGCTTCAGTCGTGCATTTCATGGATCAGATATGCATGATCAGTATTGAAATCTTTGAATGACAGTAGTTCCAGTTATATAGTCATATTTCAGATATAATTGTCCAGTAAGTAAGTTCATCCTGCTAGTATTTTAGCTTAATTAGTCTCATTCGAGGATGAATGTTCCAAATAGGGAGATATTGTAATACCCAAAAACTCCTCTTGTAGTCTGAGCTTTGGAACGTGTCAAGTGGAGTGTAAATTTGGCCCTAAAAGATTTTGAAGTGACTTTTCAAGTGAAAAATATTTTGAAACATGTAGAATTTCACAAATATCAACTTTTTGTTATGAATAGAATTGAATAAGCTTTCAGTCGATACCAAATTCTTCAAAATCCGACTCTCGAGGAAAGAGTTAGAGCCATTTTAGTGAGATAGTATGCCAACTGGCACTTTAGTGCATCGCGGAGTCAGCCAAAACTGGAATTGTTAAATTTCAGTGAGCCTTCGCGATTCCACCGCATCACGGTCTCTTTCCAGTATGCAACTAAGATGGCAACACGTGTTCCCCTACTTTGCTCCATTACGCATTAGTATCACCTCTCCGAGGTTTAGTTACGACCCAGTTCGTAGATGCCCTGTGCATTGCCTCAATTTTCTCAGGCATGTCGGTGAAGTGCGTGTTCTTAGAGGGATATAGTGTCCCAGGGAGGAGATACCCTATAACTCCCCATTGTTTTCCATTCCTTAAACACATTCAATTTCATGCTCAGATTCTCATTATAAGCTTTGCATCAGACATCATTGCATAATTAGTCAAGTATTCATGTATTAGATATGCATGTTCAGTAGTAAAGCTCAGCTTATCAGTGTATTAAGTTATTCATTCATGAGGATAACTCAGTCACAAATTCATGCATCAGATATGCATATCCATTATGAGAATTCAGCTTATGAGTATCTTCAGTCGTGCATTTCATGCATTAGATAAGCATGTTCAACATGAAATCTGTTAATTACAGTAGTTCCAATTGTATAGCCGTGTTTTAGATATTCTTTCCCAGTATGTATGTTCATCTTTCTAGTATTCTTAGTTTAATAAGTCTCATTCGAGGATGAATGTTCCCAAGCGAGAGATATTGTAAGACCCCGCAAACTCCTCCTTTAGACTGAGCTTTGGAGCGTGTCAAGTTCAGTGTAAATTTGGCCCTAAAATATTTTGAAGTGACTTTCCAATGAGAAATATTTTGAAACATGTATACTTTCCCTAATATTAACTTTTTGTTATGAAGAGAATTGAATAAGCTTTGCGTCGTTACGAAAGTTGTCCAAATTCGACCCTCGAGCAAAGAGTTAGAACCATTTTAGTGAGACAGTGTGCCAACTGGCACTTTAGCTTATCTCGGAGTCCACCAAAATGGAAATTGGTAAATTCCAGTGAGCCTTCGCGATGCCATCGTATCGTGGTCTCTTTACAGTTCACAACCAAGATGGCAATGCCAGTTTCTCCGCGTCACTCCATTAAGCATTAGTTTCACCTCTCCGAGATTCGATTACGACCCAGTTCGTAGATGCCCTGTGCATCGCCTTAGTTCTCTAAAGCATGTCGGTGAAGTGAGTGTTCTTAAAGGGATATAGTGTCCCAAGGAGGAGATACCTTATAACTCCTCACTGTTTCCCATTCCTTAAACTCATTCAATTTCATGCTCAGATGGTGATGTTGGGCGTATTTATACGTCTAAGCACCATAACTTACCCATGTTTTAGCTAAGTTTTGAGGATAAAATACATAATTCCTGCACTTTTAATCTACTTTCAATTAATTGAGCTGACCTATGTGATTAGCATGCTTTTCAGGTACTAATGCGGAAGATTTCAGCACTTTGGGGACCTGTGGACAGCAAAGGAAAGCTTCACATAAAAGGGAAGGCAACTTTTGGACTAAATGTGATGCATGGGAACTTTTTCCCGGGCAAACTCAATATTTTTAAATAGTTAAGGATGCAGTAGCAACTTAGTAGAGAAGGTTGTTATTAAAAACCTTATTGCTGAATTTTCAGCCATTATTCACAAAAATTCAGATTCTGTAATATTTTTGGAGAGCAGAAAATGACTTAGCTTGAGCAACGGAGAGAGAGAAACACGTTCCTCTCTTATTATCGCTAGTCATCTCCATCGCCGAGATTGTTCTAAGTTTTGGTATGATGATTATGTCTATTTTGATTTCCGTTGTATTCATGAGTAGCTAAACTTATCTGTTAGGGTTATGGAAACCTTGTAGTATACTCTTTATTTCTATGGGTTTGTGAATTTATGATGTGTAATGCACTTATATCATTACTCTCTTCATTATAATTGAATTCTCGTGGTTGCAAACATAGAGAATGCGCCATTATAACAATAATTTATTCGATAGAAAAATTACTGTTTGGAAAAGAGAGTGTGACGAGAAAATAGGGTTTCCAACCTCTATTTTACATGTTAATGCCCTAGCAGGATTAACTTCTTGGAGAATTCGTACCATTTATTGTACACTTTAGGTTCGAGAGAGCTAAGGTGAATAAATCCTTGATGGTTGAAAAACACTTGGATTTAGAATTAGAATATGATTCTCTATAAGTGCATGCATGTATAAACTCCGCATTACTCATAGTTAAAAGAGAAGTAGAAACTACAAGGTGGACATAACCCTAACTTATCATCCTCTGTGATCAAATCTTATTACTTATATCGTCTCATTCGTTACACCAATAGTATTATTGTGCACTTAAACCAAAACCCCTTATCTTGAAACCTTCGACCAACAGTCTAATAATAATCGCAATACTTAGTGATCATAGTATTCCCTGTGGGATTCGACACCCAACCCAGTTGGGTTCTATATTTGACAGCGACCACTTACACTTTCTAACGAGAGTTGTAATTTGGGCATATCAAATGGTCATTATAAACTTTGCATCAGATATCACTGCATAATCAGTCAAGTATTCATGCATTAGATGTGTATGTTCAGTAGAAAAACTTAACTTATTAGTGTATTAAGTCATGCATTCATGAGGATAACTCAGTCACGAATTCATGCATCACATATGCATGTCCATTATTAGAATTCAGCTTATGAGTAGCTTCAGTCGTGCATTTCATGCTTAAGATATGCATGTTCAGCATGAAATCTCTGAATAACATAAGTTCCAATTGTATAGTCATGTTTCAGATATTCTTGTCCAGTAAGTTCATCCTGCTAGTATTCTTATCTTAATAAGTCTTATTCGAGGATGAATGTTCCCAACGGGGAGATATTGTAAGACCCCGCAAACTCCTAGTGTAGTCTGAGCTTTGGAGCGTGTCAAGTGGAGGGTAAATTTAGCCCTGAAACATTTACAAATGACTTCCCAAGTGAGAAATATTTTGAAACATGTAGAATTTGCCTAATATCAACTTTTTGTTATGAATAGAATCGAATAAGCTTCCGTCGATACCAAATTCGTCAAAATGCAACACTCAAGCAAAAAGTTAGAGCCATTTTAGAGAGACAGTGTGCCAACTGGCACTTTAGCGCATTGCGGAGTTAGCCAAAATGGCAATTGTTAAATTCTAGTGAACCTTCAAGATGCCACTGCATCGCGGTCTCTTTCCAGATTGCAACTAAGATGGAAACGCCAGTTTCTCCGAGTCGCTTCAATAAGCATAAATTTCACCTCTCCGAGGTTTGGTTATGATCCAGTTCGTGATGCCCTGTGCATCGCCTCAGTTTTCTCAAGCATGTCGGTGAAGTGAGTAATCTTAGAGGGATATAGTTTACCATTCCTTAAACTCATTAAGTTTCATGCTTAGATACTCATTATAAGTTTTGTATCATATATCATTACATAATCAGTCAAGTATTCATGTATTAGATATGCATGTTCAGTAGAAAAGCTTAGCTTATCGGTGTATTCAGTCATGCATTTATGAGGATAACTCAGTCACGAATTCATGCATCAGATATGCATGTCCATTATGAGAATTCAGCGTATGAGTAGCTTCAGTCGTGCATTTCATGCTTACGATATGCATGTTCAGCAAGAAATCTCTGAATAACAGTAGTTCCAGTTTTATAGTCATGTTTCATGTATTCTTGTCCAGTAAGTAAGTTCATCCTGCTAGTGTTCTTAGCTTAATAAGTCTTATTCTAGGATGAATGTTCCCAAGAGGGAGATATTGTAAGACCCCGCAAACTCCTCTTTTAGTCTGAATTTTGGAGCGTGTCAAGTGGAGTGTAAATTTGGCCCTAAAAGTTTTTGAAGTGACTTCCTTAGTGAGAAATACTTTGAAACATATAGAATTTCCCTACAATCAACTTTTTGTGATGCATAGAATTGAATAAGCTTTTCGTCGATACTAAATTCATCCAAATCCGACACTCGAGCAAAGAGTTAGAGCCATTTTAGAGAGACAGTGTGCCAACTGGCACTTTAGCGCATCGCGGAGTCAACCAAAATGGTAATTGCTAAATTTTAGTGAGCCTTCGTGATGCCATTGCATCTCGGTCTCTTTTCAGTTCTCAACCAAGATGGCAACGCCAGTTCCTCCGCGTTGCTTCATTAAGCAATAATTTCACCTCTCTGAGGTTCGGTTACGATCCTGTTCGTAGATGCCCTGTGCATCGCCTTAATTTTCTCAAGCATATCGGTGAAGTGAGTGTTCTTAGAGGGATATAGTGTCCTAAGGGGGAGATAACCTATAACTCCCCATTGTTTCGCATTCCTTAAACTCATTAAGTTTCATGCTCAGATGCTCATTATAAGATTTGCATCAGATATCATTGCATAATCAGTCAAGTATTCATGTATTAGATATTCATGTTCAGTAGAAAAGGTCAGCTTATCAGTGTATTCAGTCATGCATTCATAAGGATAAATCATTCATGAATTGATGCATCAGATATGCATGTCCATTAGGAGAATTCATCTTATGAGTTGCTTCAGTCGTGCATTTCATGCTTAAAATATGCATGTTCAGCATGACATCTCTGAATAACAGTAGTTCCAGATGTATAGTCATATTTCAGATATTCTTCTCCAGTAAGTAAGTTTATCCTGCTAGTATTCTTGGCTTAATAAGTCTTATTCAAGGATAAATGTTCCCAAGGGGGAGATATCGTAAGACCCCGCAAACTCCTCTTGTAGTCTAAGCTTTGGAGCGTGTCAAGTGGAGTGTAAATTAGGCCCTAAAAGTTTTTGAAGTGACTTTCCAAGTGAGAAATATTTTGAAACATGTTGAATTTCCCTACTATCAACTTTTTGTGATGAATTGAGTTTAATAAGCTTTTCGTCGAAACCAAATTCGTCAAAATCTGACACTCGAGCAAAGAGTTTGAGCCATTTTAGAGAGAAAGTGTGCCAACTGGCACTTTAGCGCATCACTGAGTCAGCCAAAATGGCAATTGTTAAATTCCAGTAAGCCTTTGTGATGCCACTGCATCGCGGTCTCTTTCCAATTCGCAACCAAGATGGAAACGCAAGTTCCTCTGCGTCGCTTCATTAAGCATTAGTTTCTCCTCTTTGGGGTTCGGTTACAATCCAGTTCGTAGATGCCCTGTGCATCACCTCAATTTTCTCAAGCATGTCGGTGAAGTGAGTGTCCTTAGAGGGATATAGTGTCCCAAGGGGGAGATACCATATAACTCCCTGTTATTTCCCATTCCTTAAACTCATTCAATTTCATGCTTAAATGCTCATTATAAGCTTTGCATCAGATATCATTGCATAATCAGTCAAGTATTCATGTATTAGATATGCATGTTCAGTAGAATAGCTCAGCTTATTAGTATATTCAGTCATGCATATATGAGTATAAATCAGTCATGAATTCATGAATCAGATATGCATGTCCATTATGAGAATTCAGTTTATGAGTTGCTTGAGTCGTGCATTTCATGCATCAGATATGCATCTTCAGCATGAAATCCCTGAATAATAGTAGTTCTAGTTTTATAGTCATATTTCAGATATTCTTTTCTAGTAAGTAAGTTCAGCCGGCTAGTATTCTTAGCTTAATCAGTCTCATTCAAGGATGAATGTTCCCAAGGGGGAGATATTGTAAGACCCCGCAAACTCCTCTTGTACTCTGAGCTTTGGAGCGTGTCAAGTGGAGTGTAAATTTGGCCCGTAAATTTTTTAAGTGACTTCCCAATTGAATAAGATTTCCGTCGATACCAAATTCGTCCAAATCCGACACTCGAGCAAAGAGTTAGAGCCATTTTAGTGAGACAGTGTGCCAACTGGAACTTTAGCGCATCGCGAAGTCAGCTAAAATGGCAATTGTTAAATTCTAGTAATCCTTCGTGATGCCACCACATTGCGGTCTCTATCCAGTTTTCAACCAAGATGGCCATGCCAGTTCCTCCGCGTTGCTTTATTAAGCATTAGTTTCACCTCTCCGATGTATAGTTTTGATCCAGTTCGTAGATGCCCTGTGCATCACCTCAATTTTCTCAAGCATATCGGTGAAGTGAGTGTTCTTATAGGGACATAGTGTCCGAAGGGGGAGATACCCTATAACTCCCTGTTATTTCCCATTCCTTAAACTCATTCAGTTTCATGCTCAGATTCTCATTATAAGATTTGCATCAGATATCATTGCATAATCAATCAAGTATTCATGTATTAGATATGCATGTTCAGAAGAAAAAATCAGCTTATCAGTGTATTCAATCATGTATTCATGAGGATAACCGAGTCACGAGTTCATACATCAGATATGCATGTCCATTATGAGAATTCAGCTTATGAGTAGGTTCAGTCATCCATTTTATGCATCAGATATGCATGTTCGGCATGAAATCTCTGAATAATAGTAGTTCCAATTGTATATTCATGTTTCAGTTATTATTGTCCAGTAAGTAAGTTCAGCCTGCTAGTATTTTTAGCTTAATTAGTCTTATTTGAGGATGAATGTTCCCAAGGGGAAGATATTGTAAGACCCTACAAACTCCTCGTGTAGTCTGAGCTTTGAAGTGTGTCAAGTGGAGTGTATATTTGGCTCTAAAAGATTTTCAAGTAACTTCCCAGGTGAGAAATATTTTGAAACATGTAGCATATCGATAATATTACCTTTTTGTTACGAACAGAATTGAATAAGCTTTCCATTGATACCAAATTCATCCAAATCCGACACTCGAGCAAAGAGTTAGGCCCATTTAAGTGAGACAGTGTGCCAACTGGCACTTTAGCGCATCGCGGAGTCTGCCAAAATGGCAATTGTTAAGTTCCAGTGAGCCTTCGCGATGCCACCGCATCATTGTCTCTTTCCAGTTCACAACCAAGATGGTAATGCGAGTTCCTCCGCATCGCTCCATTAATCATTAATGTCACCTCTCTGAGGTTCGGTTACGATCAATTTCATAGATGCCCTGTGCATCGCCTCAATTTTCTCAAGAATATTGGTGAAATAAGTGTTCTTAGAGGGATATAGTGTCCCAGGGAGGAGATACCCTATAACTCCCCGATGTTTCCCATTTCTTAAACTCATTCAGTTTCATCCTCAGATGCTCATTAAAGGCTTTGCATCATATATCATTTCATAATCAGTTATGTATTCAAATATTAGATAGGTATGTTCAGTATAAAAGCTCAGCTTATCAGTGTATTCAGTCATGCATTCATGAGGATAACTCAGTCATGAATTCATGCATCATATATGCATGTCTATTATGATAATTCAGCTTATGAGTAGCTTTAGTCGTGCATTTCATGTATCAGATATGCAATTCCAGTATGAAATCTCTTAATAACAGTAGTTCCAATTGTATAGTCACGTTTCAGATATTCTTGCCCAGTAAGTAAGTTCAACCTGCTAGTATTCTTAGCATAATAAGTCTCATTCAAGGATGAATGTTCCTAAGGAGGAGATATTGTAAGATCCTGCAAACTCCTCTTGCAGTCTGAGTTTTGGAGCGTGCAAAGTGGAGTGTAAATTTATCCCTAAAAGATTTTAAAGTGAGTTCCCAAGTGAAAAATATTTTTGAAACATGTAGAATTTCCCTATTATCACCTTTTTGTTATGAAGAGAATTGAATAAGCTTTCTGTCGATACCGAATTCGTCCAAATCCGACACTCGAGCAAAAAGTTAGAGCCATTTTAGTGAGACAGTGTGCCAACTGGCACTTTAGCGCTTCGCGGAGTTAGCCAAAATGGCAAATTTTAAATTCCAATGAGCCTTCGCGATGCCACCACATCGCGGTCTCATTCTATTTTTCCACCAAGATGGCAATGTTTGTTCCTCCGCATCGCTCCATTAAGCATTAGTTTCACCTCTACGAGGTTCAGTTACGATCCAGTTCGTAGATGTCCTGTGCATCGCCTCAATATTCTCAGGTATGTCGGTGAAGTGAATATTATTAGAGGGACACAGTATCCCAAGGGGGAGATACCCTATAACTCCCTGTTGTTTCCCATTCCTTAAACTCATTCAGTTTTATGCTCTAATGCTCATTATAAGCTTTGCATCATATATTATTGCATAATCAGTCAAGTATTCATGTATTAGATATGAGTGTTCAGTATAAAAGCTCAGCTTATCAGTGTATTCAGTCATGCATTCATGAGGATAACGCTGTCATAAATTTATGCATCAGATATGCATGTCTATTATGAGAATTCAGCTTATGAGTAGCTTCAGTCGTGCATTTCATGCATCAGATATGCATATTCGACATAAAATTTCTGAATAATAGTAGTTCCAGTTACATATTCATGTTTCAGTTATTTTTGTCCAGTAAGTAAGTTCTACCTTCTAGTATTCTTAGCTTGATCATTCTCATTCGAGGATGAATGTTCCCAAAGGCGAGATATTGTATGACCCCGTAAACTCCTCTAATAGTCTGAGCTTTGGAGTGTGTCAAGTGGAGAGTAAATTTGGCACAAAAAGATTTTGAAGTAACTTCCCAAGTGAGAAATATTTTGAAACATGTAGAATTTCCATAATATCACCATTTTGTTAAGAAAAGAATTGAATAAGCTTTCCATCGATACCAAATTAATCCAAATCCGATACTCGAGCAAAGAGTTACAGCCATTTTAGTGAGACAATGTGCCAACTAGAACTTTAGCGCATCGCAATGTCAGTCAAACTGGCAATTATTGAATTCCAGTGAGACTTCGCGATTCCACCGCATCGAGGTCTCTTTCTAGTTCGCAACCAAGATGGAAACGCCAGTTCCTCCGCGTCGCTCCATTAAGTATTAGTTTCACCTCTCCGAGGTTCAGTTATGATCTAGGTCATAGATTCTATGTGCATCGCCTCAGTTTTCTGAAGAATGTCAGTGAAGTGAGTATTCTTAGAGGAATATAGTGTCCCAAGGGGGAGATACCCTATTACTCCCCATTGTTTCCCATTCCTTAAACTCATTGAGATTCATGCTCAGATGCTTATTATAAGCTTTGCATCAGATATCATTGCATAATCAGTCAATTATTCATGTATTAAATATGCACGCTCAGTAGAAAAACTCAGCTTATCAGTGTATTCAGTCATGCATTCATGAGGATAACTCAGTGACGAATTCATACATCAGATATGCATGTCCATTATGAGAATTAAATTTATGAGTAACATCAGTCGTGCATTTCATGCATCAGATATGCATGTTCGGCATGAAATCTCTGAATAACAGTAGTTCCAGTTGTATAGTCATGTTTCAGATATTCTTGTCCAGTAAGTAAGTTCATCCTGCTAGTATTCTTATCTTAATTAGTCTCATTCGAGGATGAATATTCCCAAGATGGAGATATTTTAAGACCCCGCAAACTCTTCTTGTAGTCTGAGCTTTGGAGTGTGTCAAGTAGAGTGAAAATTTTTCCCTAAAAGACTTTGAAGAGACTTCCCATGTCAGAAATATTTTGATACATATAGAATTTCCCAAATATCATCTTTTAGTCATGAAGAGAATTGAATAAGCTTTTCATCGATACCAAATTCATCCAAATTCGACACTCGAACAAATAGTTAAAGCCATTTTAGAGAGACAGTGTGCCAACTGGCACTTTAGCGCATCGCGGAGTCAGCCAAAATGGCAATTGTTAAATTCCAGTGGGCCTTCGCGATGCCACCGCATCGCGGTCTCTTTCAAGTTTGCAACCAAGATGACAATGCCAGTTCCTTCGAGTCGCTCCATAAAGCATCAATTTCACCTCTCCGAGGTTCAGTTAGGATCTAGTTTGTAGATGCCCTGTGCATCGCCTCACTTTTCTCAAGAATGTCGGTGAAGTGAGTGTTTTTCGAGGGACATAGTGTCCCAAGGGGGAGATACCCTATAACTCCCCGTTGTTACCCATTCCTTAAACTCATTCAGTTTCATGTTCAGATGCTCATTATATGCATTGCATCAGATATCATTGCATAATAAGTCAAGTATTCATGTATTAGATATGTATGTTCAGTAGAAAGGCTCACCTTATCAGTGTATTCAGTCATGCATTAATGAGGATAACTCATTCACGAATTCATACATTAGATATACATGTCCATTATGAGAATTTAATTTATGAGTAGCTTTAGTCGTGCATTTTATGCATCAACTATGCATGTTCAGCATGAAATCTCTGAATAACAGTAGTTCCAGTTGTATAGTCGTGTTTCAGATATTCTTGTCCAGTAAGTAAGTTCATCCTGATAGTATTCTTAGCTTAATCAATCTCATTCGAGGATGAATTTTCCCAAGGGGGAGATATTGTAAGACCCCGCAAACTCCTCTTACAGTCTAAACTTTGGAGCGTGTCAAGTGAAGTGTAAATTTGGCCCTAAAAGATTTTCAAGTGACTTCCCAAGTGAGAAATATTTTGAAACATATAGAATTTCCCTAATATCACCATTTTTTTTATGAAGAGAATTGAATAAGCTTTCTGTCGATACCAAATTCGTCCAAATCCTACACTCGAGCAAAGAGTTAGAGCCATTTTAGTGAGACAGTATGCCAACTATCCCTTTTGCGCATAGCGGAGTCAGCCTAAATAGCAATTGTTTAATTCCAGTGAGCCTTCGCGATGCCACCTTATCACAGTCTCTTTCCAGTTTCCGACCAAGAAGGCAACGCCAGTTCCTCCACATCGCTCCATTAAGCATTAGTTTCACCTCTCTGAGGTTCGGTTACGACCCAGTTCGTAGATGCCCTGTGCATCGCCTCAGTTTTCTAAAGCATGTCGGTGAAGTGAGTATTCTTAGAGGGACATAGTATCCCAAGGGGGAGATACCCTATAACTCCCCGTTGTTTCCTATTCCTTAAACTCTTTCAGTTTAAGGCTCATATGCTCATTATAAGATTTGCATTAGATATCATTGAATAATCAGTCAAGTATTCATGTATTAGATATGCATATTCAGAAGAAAAGCTCAGCTTATCAGTGTATACAGTCATGCATTCATGAGGATAACTAAGTCACGAATTCATGTATCAGATATGCATGTCCATTATGAGAATTCATCTTATGAGTAGCTTCAGTTGTGCATTTCATGCATAAAATATGCATGTTCGACATGAAATCTCTGAATAACAGTAGTTCCAGTTGTATATTCATGTTTTACTTATTCTTGTCCAGTAAGTAAGTTCAGCCTACTTGTATTCTTAGCTTAATCAATCTCATTTGAGGATGAATGTTCCCAAGGGGGAGATATTGTAAGACACTGCAAACTCCTCTTGTAGTCTGAGCTTTGGAGCGTGTCAAGTGGAGTGTAAATTTGGCCCAAAAGATTTTGAAGTAACTTCCCAAGTGAGAAATATTTTGAGACATGTAGAATTTCCCTAATATCACATTTTTGTTATGAATAGAAATGAATAAGCTTTCCATCGATACCAAATTCATCCAAATCCGACACTCGAGCAAAGAGTTAGAGCCATTTTAGTGAGACAGTGTGCCAACTGGAACTTTAGCGCATCGCGAAGTCAGCCAAAATAGCAATTGTTAAATTCCAGTGAGCCTTCGTGATGCCACCGCAATGCGGTCTCTTTCCTGTTCATAACCAAAATGGCAACACCAGTTCCTCCACATCGCTCCATTAAGCATTAGTTTTACCTCTTCGAGGTTCGGTTAAGATCCAGTTCGTAGATGCCCTGTGCATCGCCTCAGTTTTTTCAAGCATGATGGTGAAGTGAGTGTTCTTATAGGGATATAGTATCCCAAGGGGGAGATACCCTATAACTCCCTGTTGTTTCCCATTCCTTAAACTCATTCAGTTTTATGCTCAGATGCTCATTATAAGCGTTGCATCAGATATCATTGCATAATACGTCAAGTATTCATGTATTGGATATGTATGTTCAGTAGAAAAGCTCAGCTTATCAGTGTATTCATTCATACATTCATGAGGATAACTCAGTCACGAATTCATGCATCAGATATGCATTTCCATTATGAGAATTCAGCTTATGAGTACTGTCAGTTGTGCATTTCATGCATCAGATATGCATGTTCAGCATGAAAGCTCTGAATAACAGTATTTCCAGTTGTATAGTCATGTTTCAAATATTCGTGTCCAGTAAGTAAGTTCAGCCTGCTAGTATTCTTTGCATAATCAGTCTCATTCGAGGATGAATGTTCCCAAGGTTGAGATATTGTAAGACCCCACAATTTCCTCTTATAGTCTATGCTTTGGAGCGTGTCAAGTGGAGTGTAAATTTGGCCCTAAAAGTTTTTAAAGTAACTTCCTAAGTGAGAAATATTTTAAAACATATAGAATTTTCCTAATATTACCTTTTAGTTATGAAGAGAATTGAATAAGCTTTCCGTCGATACCAAATTCTTTCCAAATCCGACACTCGAGCAAAGAGTTATATCCATTTTAGTGAGACAGTGTGCCAACTGGCACTTTAGCGCATCGCAGAGTCAGTCAAAATGGAAATTTTTAAATTCCAGTGCGCCTTCGTGATGCCACCGCACCGAGGTCTCTTTCCAGTTTGTAACCAAGATGGCAACGCCAGTTAATCCGCGTCACTCCATTAAGCATTAGTTTCACCTCTCCGTGGTTCAGTTTTGATCCAGTTTGTAGATGCCCTATGCATCGCCAAAGTTTTGCCAAGCATATAGGTGAAGTGAGTGTTCTTAGAGGGACATAGTGTCCCAAGGGGGAGATACCCTATAACTCCCCGTTGTTTCCTATTCCTTAAACTCATTCAGTTTCATGCTCTGATGCTTATTATAAGTTTTGGATCAGATATCATTGAATAATCAGTCAAGTATACATGTATTAGATATGCATGTTCTATAAAAAAGCTTAGCTTATCAATGTATTCAGTCATGCATTCATGAGGATTACTCAGTCACGAATTCATGCATCAGATATGCATGTCCATTATGAGAATCCATCAGATATGCATATTCGGCATAAAATCTCTGAATAACAGTAGTTCCAGTTGTATAGTCATGTTTTAGTTATTTTTGTCCAGTAAGAATTTTCATCCTACTAGTTTTCTTAGCTTAATTAGTCTCATTCGAGGATGAATATTCCCAAGGAGGAGATATTGTAAGACCCCACAAACTTCTCTTGTAGTCTGAGCTTTGGAGTGTGTCAAGTGGAATTTAAATTTGGCCCTAAAAGATTTTGAAGTGACTTCCTAAGTGAGAAATATTTTAAAACATGTAGAATTTCCCTAATATCACCTTTTTGTTATGAAGAGATTTGAATAAGCTTTTCTTCGATACCAAATTCTTTCCAAATCCGACACTAGAGCAAAGAACTAGAGCCATTTTAGTGAGACAGTGTGCCAACTGGCACTTTAGCGCATAGCGAAATCAGCTAAAATAGCAATTTTTAAATTCTAGTGAGCCTTCGCGATGCCACCATATTGCGATCACTTTCCAGTTAGCAACCAAGATGGCAACGCCAGTTCCTCCGCGTCGCTCCATTAAGCATTAGTTTTACCTCTCCGAGGTTCAGTTACGATCTAGCTCGTAGATGTCCTGTGCATCGCCTCAGTATTCTCAAGCATGTCAGTGAAGTGAGTGTTCTTAAAGGGACATAGTGTCCCGAGGAGGAGATACCCTATAACTCCCTGTTGTTTCCCAATCCTTAAATTCATTCAGTTTCATGCTCAGATGCTCAATATAAACTTTGCATCAGATATCATTGCATAATCAGTCAAGTATTCATGTATTAGATATGCATGTTCAGTAGAAAAGCTCCGCTTATCAGTGTATTCAGTCATGCATTCATGAGGATAACTCAGTCGCGAATTCATGCATCAGATATGCATGTCCATTATGAGAATTCAGCTTATGAGTAGCTTCAGTCGTGCATTTCATGCATCAGATATGCATGTTCGGCGTGAAATCTCTGAATAACAGTAGTTCCAGTTGTATAGTCATGTTTCAGTTATTCTTGTCCAGTAAGTAAGTTCATCCTACTAGTATTCTTATCTTAATCAGTCTCATTCAAGGATGAATATTCCTAAGGGGGAGATATTGTGAGACCCCGCAAACTCCTCTTGTAGTCTGAGCTTTGAAGTGTGTCAAATGGAGTGTAAATATGGCCCTAAAAGATTTTGAAGTGACTTCCCAAGTGAGAAATAATTTGAAACATGTAGAATTTCCCTAATATCACCTTTTTGTTATGAAGAGAATTGAATATGCTTTCCGTCTATACCAAATTCATCCAAATCCGAAACTCGAGCAAAGAGTTAGAGACATTTTAGTGAGACAGTGTGCCACCTGGCACTTTAGCGTATCGCGGAGTCAGCCAAAATAGCAATTGTCAAATTCCAGTGAGCCTTCACGATGCCACCGCATTACTGTCTCTTTCCAGTTCGCAACCAAGGTGGCAACGCGAGTTCCTCCGCGTCGCTCCATTAAGCATTAGTTTCACCTCTCCGAGGTTCAGTTACGATCCAGTTCATAGATGCCCTGTGCATCGCCTCAGTTTTCTCCATTATGTCGTTGAAGTTAGTGCTCTTAGAGGGATATAGTTTCCCAAGGGGGAGATACCCTATAACTCCCCGTTGTTTCCCATTCCTTAAACTCATTTTGTTACATTCTCAGATGCTCACTATAAGCTTTGCATCAGATATCATTGCATAATCTGTCAAGTATTCATGTATTAGATATGCTTGTTTAGTAGAAAAGCTCAGTGTATCATTGTATTCAGTCATGCATTCATGAGGATAACTCTGTCTTGAAATCATGGATCAGATATGCATATCCATTATGAGAATTCAGCTTATGAGTAGCTTCAGTCTTGCATTTCATGCATCAAATATGCATGTTCAGCATGAAATCTCTGAATAACAGTAGTTCCAATTTTATAGTCATGTTTCAGATATTCTTGTCCAGTAAGTAAGTTCAGCCTGTTAGTATTCTTAGCTTAATCAGTCTTATTCGAGGATGAATGTTCTCGAGGGGGAGATATTGTAAGACCCCACAATATTGTAATGGTCTAGGATATGAGACATATAAATGCCCATTAAAGAAGGCAGTAAAACAACCCTTTGAAACTACTAAACCAGCACCAGCAATGAAGAAGACTAAGGGTCCTTCACAATGGTTACAAAAGGCTATCTCAACAAATACAAATAATAAGGGCCCTCTAGCTAATAATAATAATAAAGTTGTTGCAAGGAGGACCAAGAGGAAAGACTAATATCAGATCATACATGATGAAAGGGCAGATCAGGATGGCAGAATAGATTGGAGACAAGAGGATAGAGATATAGAGGAGGTATGTAGACTCAGTTTGTTAGGGGTCACTGAGGGTCCTGGGAATCTCTCTAATGCTCCAAGATGATCTTTTGTTCCTGGAATGTAAGAGGGATGAATAATCCCTTTAAGATTAAGGATTTAAAACTCTTTCTGAGTCACAATAAAATTGACTTATTAGGTTATTTAGAAACAAAAATAAAGAGTAATAAGAAAGATACCATTACAAAGTTGCGGGGTACGATTGGACATACACTGCTGATTATAATGTGGATCAGACAGGAACAATATGGCTATGCTGGAAACATCAACAGGTGAAGGTAATAATTGATTTAGCTACTTCACAAATGGTGCACTGCTATGTGGAAGACAAAGGCTCCAGCTTTGCTAGCTTTATGACTTTTGTCTATGGTTACAACACCTGTGGAGGCAGGAAAGAAATATGGGAGAAACTGAGAGAAATTCATCTGAATATGAATGAACCCTTGGTAATACTAGGTGATTTCAGTATAGGACTTTTTGTGACTGACAGACTCAATGGAGCCTCTATCCAACAAACTGACATACCGGACTTCCAGGACTGTATAAAGTAGTTAGGATTGGTCTTGCTACATAAATGTGGGTGTGACTACATTTGGTTTAATAGAAGGGAAAAAATTGATTAAATATACGGCAGGATTGATTGGATACTAGGAAATGCATCCTAGTTTTTACAGTATGGGCCCCTAGAGGCTGTGTTCAGGAAACCAGGATGCTCAGATCATTCATCAATCACTTTCAACTCAAAATTCCTGATACAGATTACTAAAAGACCTTCAGACTGCTAAATGTCCTATTACACCAAGACAACTTCCAGAACATAGTGAAAGAAGTCTAGAGTCAAAATACTCAGGGGCATGCAATATACTCAGTGTGGAAAAAGTTATTGAAGATTGGAGTTAAAGTTAAGACACTCAATCGACAGATGTCCTCATTAGAGAAGAAAATATAGGAGATGAGATCAGAATTACAGTAAGTGCAAGCAGAATTGAGTACTAATCTATTTGATATAAACTTGATTCAATAAGTGAGATCAGTTCTTGCTCAACTCCAAAAGTATAACTAGATAAATGAACAGGTTTTGAGACAGAAGTCCAGGGCAACGTGGATAGAACATGGAGAATCCAACTCAAAAATTTGTCATGATCAATTAAAACAAAGACAAGAAAGGAATAGAATTTGCTCTGTATGCACTTAGCAGGAAAGGAGAATTACAGAACCACCCCAAATCTAGCAGGAATTCACTCAATTTTTTAAAAACTGAAATGCCTTGCATCAATAGTGACATAGAAAAAGATGGTCCTTACCTGAACATGGAACAACAACAATAATTAATTCAAGAAGTAACAGGGCAAAAGATCTGGTAGATAGTTTAATATCTACCCTGTGACAAAGCACCAGGTATTGATGGATTCCCAATAGAGTTCTTTAAGAGTCCATGGTCAATAGTAGGACAAGATGTTACTAAAGAAGTAATACATTTTTTTAAAATTGGAGGTTGTTAAAGAGTATAAACTGGGCAATGATACGCCCAATTACAACTCTCGTTAGAAAGTGTAAGCGGTCGCTGTCAAATATAGAACCCAACTAGGTTGGGTGTCGAATCCCACAGAGAATACTGCGCTCACTAAGTATTGTAATCGTTACTGGACTGTTGATTAGTGGTTCCTGAATAAGGGGTTTTTTTATTTGTAACTTATAAAGTAATTAATTGTAACAAGAGTATCCGAGCGAATGATTCTCTTTGTATTTAGTAATTTAATGAGATTAAACAAACCAGGGCTATGGTTACAAAAATTCTAGCATAATTAGGGTTGTGAATCACTTAGTCTCTCAACCTAAGTGGATAGATTATCCTCTAATTCTCTCAAACTCAAAGGATACATTTTTCTTTCAACCTTTTTCCCAAGTAAGCTAATCCTGTTAGGGAATTTGTTGTTATTCTAAAGGTTAAAGTCCTTAGAATTCATGTAAACACTTTCTTTTCCCATCAAACACTTTCCTTTCAGACAAGTGATTTTCTTGGGATCACTTTTCAAGTTTCCAACCAAGAAAAGCCATTAATTTGAAGAAAGGTTTATACAATATCAGTTATTTATGGAAATCAATTTGATTCACAACCCATAGATTCTTTTCACATTAAGGATCCCATAACCCTAGTTATGGGAACTAGCCACAAAATTCCATAGAAGAAGAAGACATAATTCATGTATTATTCATAAATAGATTTCGAATTCACTTACAAAAATCTCAAGAATCAGTTCTTAAATCTTCAATAAAGAATTGAATGATTAACTTCCTCAAACATATGTTTCAATCCCAAGGTACAAGGTTACAGAGAGTTTCAATAGATAATAAACTTGTAAAAGATAAAAGTCACTCCACTAACCCTAAAATTTATTATTTATATGTTCCCAGGTAAAAAGGAATTTAAAATTTAAAATCAAAATAACCGCGTCCAATTTGACGGCCAAAGAGGTGATCTGTTGAAAGTCTGACGGTCCACCATTTGGTCCGTCACTGAGTCCTTCAGAAGAGTGGTTTCTGAATAAGGCCTGGCGGTTCAACTGGTGGTCCGTCGAAAGTATGACGGCCCACCATTTGGTCTGTCACTGAGTCCTTCAGAAGAGTGGTTTCTAGATAAGGCCTGACGGTCCAACTGGTAGTCCGTCGAAAGTATGACGGTCAACTATTTTGTTCGTCGCTGAGTCCTTCCGAAGAGTGGTTTCTAGATAAGGGCTAACGGTACACCTGGTGATCCATCAAAATACTAACGGTCCACTATTTGGTCCGTCCCTGAGTCCTTTGGGAGGCCATGTTCTGGATAATGCTTAACGGTCCAACTGGTGGTCCGTCGAAAGTATGACGGTCCACCATTTTGACCGTCAAATTCCTTTTATTGTTACTTTTTTCAAGTTTCTTTTGTGGTTCATTTCTTTCCCTAAAACACTAAAAACTCATTAAATACCACTTTGGTTGCTTGAAAACATACAATTTTCCCAAGAAGATGATTCTAAATGTTCCGTCAAAAGCCAGAACATCAACACCCTCAACTTAAGATAATAGTTTGTCCTCAAGCAACTCAACACCTAATTGTGAACATGAACAATACAATGACCTGCAACCAACCACTGAACATTTTGATGCAACTATTCACTCATCATTTCACTCACATGAATTTAACGCATCAGGGTTTACTCCCGACATTGATCATAATTCAGCACACAAACATGGATGTTACATCCCACAGAGAACAGAAAAACTCAGTGAAACTCCAGTTTCCCTCACAACAATGAAATGCACCACTCATCACATGATGTGGACATAATCTAAACTCTCACACTCATCAAAGAAGTTACAATCATAGTCCAAAATACCCATAGGCTTTCCCTAGCCATACGACACCTTCTCAAGGTCGACTCGATAGGATCAAACAGGTTTTTTCACGGCTTATGATAAGGCTTTAAGTCAGGTAAGTACATGCTTTTGGATAAAGTGACTCATCAAGACTTAACTCTCCTTGCCTTGGCATTGTTGTAGCCCTGATCAACTCATTTACTACTTCTAATAACAGGCTCTTCTTCAAACATAAACCCCCTCTCTTTTTTTGAAGTGAAAAAAGATAAGCATCAGCCACCCTCAACTTATGTTGATTCATTCAGTCAAGGTGCACAATATCTTTGAACTGATCAGGGATAAAAGCTTTTAGATTAAAATTTACACTCACTTTCCATTTGGCATTTGTACCTTGACAAAAGTCACCCTCAACTTAAGTTGTTTTGCCTAAGTTAAAGTGTACAATACCCAAATATTGGGCCAGGGACAGAATAGGATACTAACGCCCTACGGAGAGTAAATCAACGTTATTAAAATTTAAAAAGGGTCTTAAAGGCACAAGACGGGTGCAAATGAGATAAAAATCTTTTTGGTGGGGTTATCTATTTAGTCTAAGTAGGCTAAAAGTACATGGAGGCCTATTATCCTATCCTATTGAATCTACTAGAAGACCATATCAACGACTCGGGCAAGTTCTAGACATTAGACTATACAAGAACTAAAACTAAATCCTCACACCCACAGGCAACTGAGCTAAACTTCTTCTGCAACTCTTAGAATGTTCATCACATGATTCATGCACCTCTTACAGAATAATGACAAATATAGATTTACTGAAGTTTATGTACACATGTTTGCATGAATAAAGTAAATAATTATATACACATGCTCATAGTCTTATGCCAACATCATTCCTTATCCATATTTACAATGAAGTACTAAAACAAAAACATTTTATAGATAATCATTAAACACAGATATTTACATCACAAGCTGCAGAATATGAAATGCAATAATAAAAACACCATAGACATGTCGCTTCTACTAGTTAGTACATGATTGGATTTAGAATATCGGCAAAAACATCCACCCATGATGTAAATGCACCCACCCCCAAAAATAAAGATATGCATTGTCCTCAAAGAAATAATTTACCGTATATGGTTGGATTGGGATATTTACTTCGCTTCCTAATCCTCTGAGGCATCTGTCAGGTGGGGTGAGGTCCCTGCATTCTCACCCAGTGCAATGTTAGCCCCTATGGTGGTCTGAGCACTCATAACCTTACCCTCTACACTTTGAGGGGTCATCTCTTGAACTACACCTACATTTTACCCCCTTGCTGAGGCAGCACTAGTAGAGACTCCTACCGCTTCATTTTCTACTTCTCTTTTCTTCCTTTCAGCTTCTTTCTTTGACTTCTTTATAGCTCTTTTCATGTTATGTTGGTGTAACTCCTCAGGTGACATCGTTTCTCTCTTTCTCCTTTTTTTTCTTTCCTTACTGCTTTTTTATCTATTTGTTGTTTGCCTTTGTCCTTCACAGATCTACCCATCAGATCCAGAATACCCTAATCATTATCACTTATCGCTAAAGTCAGGTTAAATGCAGCGATTGTGATTATTTCCCCTTTAACTCTGCTATGTCAGCCTTTGCCTGCTCAAACTCAGCCATGAGCTTGGAAAGATCAGGGAGAGATAGTGAATCTAGCCTTTTGTTGATGTGAGCTTCCATGTTATCCATCCTAACTTGAATAGTTTGAAATGGCTTGACTGCTTCATCCATAATTTCATCCACAAAAGTTTTGAAATCTCCAACCTACTTTTCTAACTGTTTCTGAAACCGCTTTAGATTTTTCACCACCTTGACAAAAAA
Organism: Capsicum pubescens; assembly: GCA_030864215.1. Lineage (NCBI taxonomy): Eukaryota > Viridiplantae > Streptophyta > Magnoliopsida > Solanales > Solanaceae > Capsicum > Capsicum pubescens. The sequence goes on from CM061547.1 coordinate 144,345,556, forward strand.
TTTTGAATTGAACCTGTATTCTGCAAACTCTACTCCACCAGCAAATTGTGTAGAACCTGACCCTGTCGACATACCCTAGGGCACATAATCAGGTGGTACATACGTGGTGATGGGTAAAGGCATACCTTCGGGCATTTTTGTGTCCTCGGGAACTGGTTCAGACTGAGACTGATATACTGGAGGCTTGGTCACATGAATTTCAAACTTTGATTTGTCTTTCAATTTCTCAATGTCCTGCCTATGTGTAGACTGTATTTCGTTATCAACCTCACGGATCAGTGGCACACCGACTTATTTGCATAACTTAGTGATCAAACATGGGAAGGGTACAGAAGTGGTCGCTTTATATACCCGCACAAACATCTCGTCTGCAATTAGCTGGCCAATATCAATTGATAGCCCTGAAACCAAACTGGCTACCACTACTGCTCTGTGATGATCCAGGTTTCCATCTCCTTTTATTAGTGTTAACCTCAATCGAACAATAGCCCACCAGAACTTAGCTTTAAAGCTAAGAGTCAACTTTGCAATGCACTATTTAGAATTAGTCAACCAGGAAGGATTTCCATTATCGGTCAATAAAGAAGCAGCCCAACGTCTCTGACTAGAAGCATTTCTCATTCTATACTCAAAATTTGGGACAGCGGGTGGAGCCTTATATCCTGGCCTGAATAGCATCCTACTAATTGTTCGGGCTGAGATATCAACGGTGACCCCTCGAACCGGGACAAAATCCCTATTTGGTATATTTGAGATTAGAGTCCCCTTTGGGCATTCCACTTTTACCAAACACAGATAATTTGCGAAGAATTCCCTTACCCAGTTTGGTTGGTACTCTCCTGGTGGTCTACTCACCCATGCCAGTCCATATTCATTGAACAGGTGCTCTAACTCGGGATATTCATGAAGTTTTGTTGTCATAATCCGATGTTCTTCTATGAATGATCTTATGATCCCTCGAGCTGTGTGTGTCAACCTTTCATAGAACTCTTTTTGTTCCCCCTCTATCTGCCACCTGATAACTTCTTGAATTTATGGATTCTTCTTCCTGATAACATTATCACCCTCAGGTATAGCTACAGCATCAGGAACTTCTGTTTGATTCTCCACGTTAACAGCTTCGGTATCACCTGCTCAGGCAATAGTTAAGTTGCAGTAACAGTTGCTTTATCATGGCTTGAACTTGTACTGCTAGAGGTATTCTCACTCTCCTTCTCAGACTAAGAGAGTATGAGAGCTTCTATTTCATTTTGTCTGGTGTTGTAAGCCTGTGCGGACTCATTCCTACCTCGTTGAGACCTTCCTCCTCTGGTTTTTAGAAGCTTAGAGGCCATAACACCTGAAGAAGAAGTGAAGAATTAGTTCAAAATTTTTTAAAAAAAGTTAAATCATGTAATTTTGCATTGTGACAGTCAAGTTGGTAGTCCGTCGAAAAGTTGACGGTCCACCAATTCAACCGTTACTACTTATCCAGAAAGTATCATCTCAAAGTGCTTTGTGACGGTCAAGTTGGCGGTCTATCATAAAGTTGACGGTCCACCAATTCAAACATCACAGCTTATCCAAAAAGTGTCATCTTAAAGTGCTTTATGACGGTCAAGTTGGCGGTCCATCATAAAGTTGACGGTCCAGCAATTAAACCATCGCACCTTTGTCTTTAGCCACAATTTTAGGCTCGACCCTTTTGTCGAGCAATTGCATATCAGATCAATTTCCAACTATCAACACAACACTAAACTCATATTTTAAGCACATTCTTCTACTTTTACAACTTATGTTACTCATATTTCACACAAATGGGAACATTAAAGTCCAAATCAAGTCATTCAAACTCAACACAATTAGAACAAACCAAGAAAACAAATCATGCTCATACACTTAATATGGGCAACCAGAAGAGAAGGGTTTTCACATACCTAGATTGTGCAGATACACTATGTGCTTGAAAATTCAGAGACAAATCTAACTTACAAATTTAAGATCTTGCATTTATCTTTATTTGTGATAAAGAGAGGGAAGGAGTGAACTAGATTAAATAAGGTAAAAAATGGAGAAGATAGGGAGTCTTAGATGGGATAACTCCCTTCAGGTTCTTTGAATCTTAAGTAAGTGGAACAAATAAAGGTCATGGAATGGTTACAATGAATGTACCCGCTCAATTTTATCCTTAAAATCTCACTTTGGGTCAAATACGGAGTACTTAGAAAGAGAACCGATTTAACCCGACCTGATTTTGGATTAGGGTTAAAGTGACGGTGATTTTGACGGTACGTCGTCAGTATGGCGGACCACCATTCTGAAGGTCCATCACCAGAGTTTGGGTGTTTCTATTTTGGTGTGACGGTAATTAGGATGGTCCACAAAGAATGTGACGGTACACCAGTCTGACTATCAATTCTTACCAGAATATAGATCACTGATCTTACTTTTGACGGCTTTTATGATGGCCCACCAGGTTTATGACGATCTTCTACTTAGGCGGTCGTGGCTTATCCAGTGAATGAACTTTCTTGCCAGTTCTTGATGGTTGAAAGTGGTGGTCCGTCAGGGACTAATGGTCCACCAAGTCATTCGTCACCTTATTTTGGTAGCTCACTTGTATCCCTCTTTTCCTTTTTTTACTGCATTTCTGGTCCTGCACACTTCCCAAACACATTAAAATTGCACAAAAACCTAAAATAGACTCTAACTATGGTTACAAAAACATGTTGTGGGTTGCCTCCCACTAGCGCTTGATTTATCATCGTGGCACGACTCAGTTATCTAGATTACTCAGACTTCATCGAGATAAAAGACATCAACACTTCTTATTAAGTCTTTTGGGCCAATATAAAGTTTGATTCATTGCCCGTTCACTTTGAAGACACTATCGTCTTTATTTTCAAGCTTGACTACTCCAGATAAGTATACTTGACTAACTTTAAATGGTCCTGACCACTTGGACTTGAGTTTACCTGGAAACAATTTGAGCCTGGAATTCAACAGAAGTACCAAATCACCTTTTTGAAAGTCTCTGCTTTCAAGTCTTCAGTCGTGATACTTTTTCATCTTCTCTTTGTAAAGGTCTGCTCTTTCGTAAGCCCCGAGATGGAATTCATCCATCTCATTCAGTTGCCCTAATCTTAGCTATGTTGCCTTCTTACAATTCATATTTAACCTTTTTAGAGCCCACAAAGCCTTGTGTTCCAGCTTAACTGGTAAATGGTATGCTTTTCCATAGACTAGCTGATACGGTGACATGCCAATTTGAGTCTTAAAAGCAGTTTGATATGCCCACAAAGTATCATCTAGCTTTCGAGCCCAATCTTGCCTATTAGCATTCATTGTTTTTGCTAGGATGGTTTTAATCTCCCGATTTGACACCTTCACTTTCCCACTAATTTGTGAGTGATATGGAGTTGCTACTCTTTTCTATTTCACTCCATATTTCACTAAAGCTTCCCAAAACACTTTGTTGCAAAAATGGGATCCTCCATCGCTTATGAAAGTTTGTGGCACTCCAAAGCGAGAGAAGATGTTCTTCTTAAGAAACACAACAACTCTCTTCCCTTCATTATTAGAAAAGTCAACATCTTTAACCCATTTGGATACATAATCCACAACAACTAAAATGTACTTAATTCCATACAAGCTTACAAAAGGGCCCATGAAATTGATGCCCCATACGTCAAACAATTCCACTTCTAGCATCTTGGTTAAAGGCATTTCATGCCTCTTAGAGATAGACCCCGCCTCTGACATTGGTCACATTTCAACACAAACTCATGAGCATCCTTGAATAATGTTGGCCAATAGTATCCACTCTGTAACACATTTCTTGCAATTCGATCACCTGTATAGTGACCCCCAGCTGGGGAAGCATGACATGCTTCCAATATGCTTAATACATCTATCTCTAGAATACATCTCCTTATTATATTATCAGCACATCGCCAAAAAAGATATGGCTCATCCCAAAAGTAGTGTGTCACATCATGAAGAAATTTCTTTCATTGATAAAAAGAATGATTTTTTGGAATCACCTCGCTCACCACATAATTCACAAAATCAACGTACCAAGCTAGTTTCTCCAGAGCAGCAGCTAAGATTTCCTCATCCAAAAATGCATCATTGATCTCCATCTCATCTCTGACTGCTCACTTACCTTCCATCCTAGACAGATGATTCGCCACTTGGTTTTCGCAACCCTTTCTATCTATGACTTCAAAGTCAAATTCTTGGAGTAGTAACACCCATCTAATCAACTTTGGCTTCTTATCTTTTTTAGCTATCAAATATCTCAAGTATTCATGGTCATTGTGTACCACCACCTTGGTTCCAAGAAGATAAGCTCTAAATTTCTCAAAAACATACACTACAGCAAGGAGTTCCTGCTTGGTAACAGTGTAGTTCTTTTGAGCTCCATTCAGAGCTTTGTTGGCATAATAGATTAGATGAAAAAATTTTCCCCTCTTTTGCCCAAGCATCTCCAAGGGCAACACCACTTGCGTCACACATGATGTCAAACGGCTTGGACCAATTCGGTGCTACAATGATAGGGGCTTTCACCAGTTTCCCTTTAAGACATTCAAATTCCTTCAAGCAATCTTCATCAAAGGAAAACTTTGCTTCCTTCTCTAAAAGTTTGCAGAGTGGGTTTGCAATCTTGGAGAAATCTTTAATAAACCTACGATAAAAAATAGCATGGCTGAGAAAACTGCGAACCCCCTTCACAGAAACTGGAGGTGGTAGTTTCTCTATAACTTCAACCTTGGCTCGATCAACTTTAATTCCTTTTACTAAAATTTTATGCCCGAGAACAATACCCTCCTTAACCATAAAGTGGAACTTCTCCCAATTAAGTACAAGATTGAATTCCACACATTGTTCCAAGGCCATACTTAGGTTTGCCAAACACAACTCAAATGAATATCCTACAACCAAAAAATCATCCATAAACACCTCCAAGGTCTCTTCAACCATATCTGAGAAAATAGATACCATGCACCATTGGAAGGTAGCAGGTGCATTACATAACCCAAACGGCATCCGCTTGAATGCAAAAGTTCCATACGGGCATGTAAAAGTAGTTTTCTCCTGATCTTCGGGAGTAATACAAATCTGGTTATAACCAGAATAACCATCCAAAAAGGAATACCATCCCTTTCCTGCCAATCAATCAAGTATTTGATCCATGAAAGGCATTGGAAAGTGATTCTTTAACGTCCACGAGTTGAGATTTTGTTAATCCATACACACCCTTCACCCAGTAACAGGCCTGAGTAGGATCAATTCATTTCTCTCATTTGCTACCACTGTTATGCCCCCCTTTTTTAGGAACACATTGCACAGGACTCACCCACTAACTATCTGATATAGGATATACCACTCCTGCATCTAACCACTTGATGATTTATTTCTTTACCACCTCTTGTATAGGTGGGTTCAGGCGATGGTGATGCTCAATAGTAGGTACACAATCCGCCTCTAGCTGAATTTTGTGCATATATATGCCAGGAGGAATACCAATGATATCCGTAATAGTCCAACCAATAGCTCTCTTATATCTCTTAAGAACAGAGATGAGAGCTTCCATATATTACTCACCTAGATCAGAAGCAATAATGATGGGTAGTGATTTAACACTGCCCAAGAACACGTGCCTCAAATAATCGGGTAACTCTTTCAACTCCAACACTGGTGGCTCTTCGACAGATGGCTTTGCCGGTGGTGTTGGTCGATTCTTAAGATCAAGATCGAGCTTCTTAGGAGCATAAGAATATGATCCCATTCCTGTCAAAGCAGAAACGGTCTCTTCATAATCCGCAATATCTTCATGATCAAAATTCATAGGTACTGCGGCTAACGGTTCAACAAAAAGCTGCTCTTTTATTGGTACTTCTTGCTCGTCCTCATAACATACATCAACAATTAAGAACACGCTTATTTCTTTATGTTGTTTCATTGATTTGCACACATCAAAATGCTCCACTTCATCATTCATCCTAAATAAAAGCTCATTAGCTCGCAAATCTATCAGCATACTTTCGGTTGCAAGGAAAGGTCGACCCAAGATTATGGGCACCTCAAAGTCCACCTCATAATCCAGAATTACAAAATCAGCAGGAAAAATAAAGGTATCCACCTTCACCAGCATATCATACAAAATGCCAACAGGTCATTTTACCGACCTATCCGCCATCACGAGTCACATATTGATGGGTGTGGGGTTTTCCAAACCCAATTTTTTATAAACAACTAGCGGCATCAGGTTAATACTAGCTCCCAGCTCACGTAAAGCCTTAGCAAATTACAAAGACCCTACCGTGCAAGGAATGGTGAACACTTCTGGGTCTGCTTTCTTCTTTACTAAGGACCTTGTAGCAATAGCGCTACAATGATGATGATTATTCGCCGGTTCATAGCTTGCTGCTCTTTTCTTTGTCAAAAGGTCTATCATAAATTTGGCATACCCTGGCATTTGCTCAAGTGCCTCAACTAATTGGATCATGGTACTCATGATATTAAACTTAGCTCCAGGTTCTAGGGGTGGAGGAATAATAGCCCTTGTAGTACCAACCCTATCCAGGTCATCATCATCATCGTCTAGAGCAAACTACAAAGCTCGGAATTTAGGTCTCATCCTCGCCTGGCAATTTTTGTTGATATTCCTGTTCGCTGGTGCGGCTACATCATCTGCACATCTTGGATTTAATAAATTATCATCGCCCAGGTCCTCATCATCTGGGTTTACTTCCCGACAATGATTGTCTGGATTCTGCTGGTTTACTTGCGTGGCTGCCAAGGCTGCTAATCTAGTTTGCTCCTACTGAGCAGCTATTCTTTTTGGGTCCTGGTGACCGTCTATTATGATAATGAGTTGCAGTTCTAGATGAATAGGTAATAATGGTTGACCTGATCTCCGCGTACATGACATATAAGACACTCAACCTGCACAAAACAAAAACAACAAATAAAAATAAAATTTGCGAATCTTTGACCAAAGGGTCGATTAACAATCACAAACTTAGTGGACAACCGTATTCCCTAGTAACGACGCCAAAATTTGATACGCCCAAATTATAACTCTCATTAGAAAGTGTAAGCGGTCGTTGTCAAATGTAGAACCCAACTAGGTTAGGCATCGAATCCCACAGAGAATACTATGCTCACTAAGTATTGTAATTGTTACTAGACTGTTGATTAGAGGTTCCTGAATAAGGGGTTTTTTGATTTGTAACTTATAAGGTAATTAATTGTAACAAGAGTATTCCAGCGAATGATTCTCGTTTTAATTAGTAATTTAATGAGATTAAACAAACCAAGGCTATGGTTACTAAAATGCTAGCACAATTAGGGTTGTGAATCACTTAAGAGTTCCATCTAGCAAATTCAATTGCAAGAAGGGTTGAATCCTATTCTTTATCCCTTAGTCTCTCAACCTAAGTGGATAGATTATCCTTTAATTCTCTCAAACTCAAATGATACATTGTTCTTTCAACCTTTTTCCTATGTAAGCTACTCCTGTTAGGGAATTTTCCATTATTCCAAAGGTTAAAGTCCTTAGAATTCATGTAAACACTTTGTTTTCCCAACAAACACTTTCCTTTCAGACAAGTGATGTTCTTGGGCTCACTTTTTAAGTTTGCAACCAAGAAAATCCATTAAATTGAAGAAAGGTTTATACAATATCAATTATTCATGGAACTTAATTTGATTCACAACCTATAGATGCTTTTCACATTAAGGATCCCATAACCCTAGTTATGGGAACTAGCCACAAAATTCCATAGAAAAAAAAGAAATAATTCTTGTATTATTCATAAATAGATTTAGAATTCACTTACAAAAATCTCAAGAATCAGTTCTTGAATCTTCAATAAAGAATTGAATGATTAACTTCCCCAAAGATATATTTCAATCCCAAGGTACAAGGTTACAGAGAGTTTCAATAGATGATAAACTTGTAAAAGATAAAAGTCACTCCACTAACCCTAAAACTTGGTATTTATATGTTCCCAGGTAAAAAGGAATTTAAAATTTAAAATAAAAAAAAACGCATCCAATTTGATGGCCAAAGTGGTGGTCCGTCGAAAGTCTGACGGTCCACCATTTGGTCTGTCACTGAGTCCTTCTGAAGTATGGTTTCTAGATAAGGCCTGATGGTCCAACTGGTGGTCCATCGAAAGTATGACATTCCACCATTTGGTCCTTCACTGATTCCTTCAGAAGAGTGGTTTCTTGATAAGGCCTGACGGTCCAACTAGTGGTCTGTCAAAAGTATGATGGTCAACCATTTTGTCCGTTACTGAGTATTTCCGAAGAGTGGTTTCTCAATAAGGGTTGACGGTACACCTGGTGGTCCATCGAAATACTGATGTTCCACCATTTGGTCTATCCCTGAGTCCTTCGGGAGGCCATGTTCTGGATAATGCTTGACGGTCCAACTGGTGGTCCGTCAAAAGTATAACGGTCCACCATTTTGACCGTTAAATTCCTTTTATTGTTACTTTTTTCAAGTTTCTTCTGTGGTTCATTCCTTTCCCTGAAACACTAAAAAGACTCATTAAATACCACTTTGGCTGCTTGAAAACATACAATTTTCCCAAGAAGATAATGCTAAATGTTCCGTCAAAAGATGGAACATCATGCAACTGTTAAACTTGTCCCTAAAGTAGATAGCCCTAATTTTGTGAAGGAGTATAGGCCAATAGCATGCTGCACTACTTTGTATTAGATCATTTCTAAAACCCTCACTGAAAAATTTAAACCTATGGTAGATATATTAGTGAGTCATTCATAATCTGCATTCATTGAAGGAAGAAGTATCTTTGGTAATATAATAGTATCCCACGAATTGATCAGGGGATATGGCCAAAAACATGTTTCTCCAAGGTGTTTCATGAAAATAGACATCAGGAAGGCTTATGATTCAGTTGAATGGGGTTCTTATAGATAATACTTGTTTAATATGGCTTTCCTACAAAAATGATTGAATGGATTATGACTTATATAACTACTGTGAGTTATTCTGTGATTGTGAATGGGAACCTAACTGAGAAGTTTTCTTCTAAGAAAGGAGTCATACAGGGGGATGCTATGTCCCTATATCTCTTTGTGTTGGTGATGGAATAATTAAAAATACCCTTGAAATAGTTGAGGAATAACCCAAACTTCAATTATCATCCAAGGTGTGCCAGACTATAGTTGACTCATATCTATTTTGCAGATGACTTATTGTTATATTGCAGAGCAAACCAAATGTCCATTCAACTGATTTTTTAGGCCTTTGAGCATTTCTCTTCAATTTCAGGATCAAAATCTAACTTAGAAAAAAGCTCTTTTTATGTAGTAGGGGTACCCAGTGAATTTAAGCAGCAGATCTTAAGAGAAATGCAATTTAATGCGGGAGAAATGCCTTTCAAGTACTTGGGGGTGCCACTATCATCTAGGAAACTAAATATTCAACAGTGTATGCCTCTAGTTGAAAGAATGGTAGCAAGGGTCAAGTATTGGACTGCTAAACTCTTATCCTATAGTGGCAGACTACAACTGATTAAAAGTGTGTTATTTAAGATGCAAACATACTGGATACAAGTGTTCTTATTTCCAAAAAAAGTTGTAACCATGGTCACACATATCCATAGGGTATTCTTTTGGACAAAAGATGTTAAAAACTCTAAGAAGGCATTGGTTGCTTGGGATACTATGTGTCTACCTAAAGCTGCTGGTGGATTGAACATAATTGAGTTTGAGAGATAGAATAAAGAAGCTCTATGTAAACTATTATGTGCATTGTCACACAAGAATGACACTTTATGGGCCAAATGGATCCACCATATCTATATCAAGGGGAAGGACTTAGAGTCAATGAATACACCTAAACAAGCATGTTGGCTTGTTAGGAAAATATTTGATGCTAGACGAGAGCTCCCAGTTGGCAACTCATTGCAATACCTAGCACAGTTTACAGTTGGATCAAACTTCAGTATCAAAAAATTGTATTACTCAATGTTTCCCCAAAAACACAAGGTAGCATAGAGAAGCTTGGTTCTGATGACAGGAACTATCCTAAGACATCAGTTTATAACATAGCTGGCTCTTTATGGGAGGTTAGCAACAGTTGAAAGGATTGAGAAATAAGGTATCAATGTAGTTGTTGGTTGTGTCCTATGTTGTTCAGGAACCAAAGAAACTTTTCACCATCTATACTTTGAATGCAGTTATTCTGAGAACACCTAGAGAACCCTGTTGAAGTAGATGAATATGCATAGATAGGAGCACACATGGACAGATAAAATCAAATTGCTAATTAACCGAACACATATCTCAAAGGCAAGATCACAGATTCTAATAGATGTATTTGTTGCTAGGTTTACCAACTCTGGATTGAAAGAAATGCACATAGATTCAAGGCCCAATACAAGAACAATGCCCAGTTGATCAAAGATATTTGTCTTCAAGTGCACAACAATGTCCAGCAGCAGAGAAGATGGCAGGATATCCTAGCAAGTTTGATCTTTAGCCTTAGCTAATGTAATGTTGTTGACAATGTAATAGTTAGAAAGGACAAAAAATTGTAAACAATATGATTTGGTTGGAATAAAAAAAATTCTTTAGACCAAAAAAAAAAACTTTATATAAAAAAAAAGTCAAAAAAATATTGAATGGATCTTGAAAAGTGGTGTAATTAACATAGCCATCACCTAAGCGACTATCGGGTCAATTAAGAAACCATCATTTAAGTGACCATGCATATTTTAAGCGAAGAAAGCCTTGTCCAATAGGATATTAGGTTGTCACTTATGCAACAGGAATTTGGCATGCCAATGTTGCTTAAACAACCAGGCTACCAGTTAAGCAGCTATCTCTTAAGAGTAGACAACATTTTGGCTATCAGTCCAAGTTGTTTAATAGACCAAAGCATCACTTAAGTGAGTGCACCAATTATAGACTTGGAGAATTCCAAGTCTTTGTGGACACCTTGGGATTTGTCCAAAATCTGAAGTACGCAAATGAACTATGCTATTCCACTAAATTCAACGCTCCAGACTCTATAAAGATGTCAAATTATTGAAAAAAATCATTTTCACAAAATTGACACTCGATACCCAATTTTATAATTTTTTGAATTGAGGGTTGAAATGAGATATAAAAGCTATAAAACTAAACCAACTATGTTACCATTCTAAAATCAACATTATGAATCTACTGTCGTAGTCCATTTATCCATCTGTCATACAAATCAAAAGATATTTACTGAAGCCAACCAATAAGCCTTTAAGACCAACAAAAACCACAACTCACACAAATCACATAAAAATGGATTAGGAATCGTGCAAATCATCCTCACACCCCAAAAATACCATAAATTAATCATTGGGAGGGGTAAAATAGTCAAATCATATAGAAATAAATATTTCACATTAATCACCAAAAATTAGATTATTACAACCTTGTACTACTACTATATCTCCTTATTTCACTCTGCATTTGTATCTTGGCTAGTGATATAAGGTATTGCACTTTAGTCCCTGAATACTATTACAATAATCTATTTTAGCTTTAATAGAATTATAATATCCAGTACCTTGGATAACTGTCTTTAGTTTATGTTTTTTTTTACATATTTTTATGCTTGCATTAATTTTAGACGTCAGTTTGTCAATGCTTATTGAGTACAACATGTTTGGTACTCTTACTATACTTCTACAACCTATAAATTATAATATGAGTTCTCATCGTTATGCTTGCATCATGCGAAGCAGGTATGGATCAAAGATTTGCGGTGCGCTCCTGACATTCAGAGTGTCCCTAATCTTCCTCATATTGATTAGAATTATTTGTTTTTGTACTTCAGAGATGGTTTGTATATGTATATTCATTTTTTATTTCCCTTTCTACCCTATTGTACTAGAGGCTCTTGTACTGACTTTTCCAGGTTTTAGGAACATATTTACATTCTTATTGCTTTCTTTCTCCTTATTATTTATTTTTTCTTCCGCGTTTCTTATTAGTACATTACTACCTATTCCAAACTATGGGTTGAGATCCCTACTGGTGGGTTATAGTAGGTGCCATCATAACCTGAGAAATTGGGTCGTGAAAAACTCGATGTTGCTAGTGAACCTCTCCATAATCATGGATGTCAACCTATCCATAATCATGGATGACATACAACTAGTAAAATTTTATTCATAAGAAATTGGTTCACGACTATTGATGTCATTCCGGATACCATGCTAATCGTGAAGCTTACTTTTGGAAAAAAGTGTTTAAGAGAATTAATGTAAAATCTGGATGCCATGCATGTCATGTATCTAATTTTTACGAGTTGGAGCTACTGGTCATTATATGATAATGCATATCTATATATATATATATATATATATCCTCATATTTATACTAAAAATTGATTAAAATGCATAAACTAGTTCACTTTCCTATATTTGAGCATGGCTGAAATCATGAAACTCGTTATATGAATTTACTATCAATATTGAAATTATATGCAAATCATGATAAGCCTAGTATACTAAGTTTCTTAACTATATTAAAGCTATTAGATTGAAAGTTACAAGCTTTATAAAAAAGTATCTAAATCATGAAAACTGAAGTACTGGGAGTTTGACTGACAATGCATGATATCCTATGTCGTGGGGTATTCATAACTCGCTATCTCTAAAGAATGCAACCAAAAATGACAATTTAATACTCAGAAGGGAAACGGGAAATTTCATATAACAAGTCAAAAATACTGAATATCAATCAACTGAAGAGCCATAAAATGACAAGTCTGTAAAGATAATGAATTTCGTGGGAACATATGGCATGTTAAGTAATATAGAATAAAATCCAACGTCAAGAATAATTCATTATGAAAGAGATTGAATTCTATAAAACATGCATAATTCTTCACGTATTAAAATAATTGTAATGAAATCATAAAAATTATGCATAATAATTTTGATTGGGAACTATAATAATAAAATCGCATAATAAAATCAAACTGTCAAGAATTTTGAATAATTAGGTGGTAACCCTAGATCATGAGTTCTTAGAAATCATAACTAAAATTCATATTTTAAGACTAGGTTTTGGGAATAAGGGTGAACATAATAAATTATTGAATACATGCATACCTTAATTGAAGGACTTGGACTGACTCCTTGGGAATCTAGCTTTGAGAAAAAACCCGAGTTTTAGGCTTGTTTGAGAGTTGAATAACTTGATTTTCTGAATTAGAATGAGTTTGGGGAAAATAATTAGGGATTTAAGGTGATTAAATAGACTTATCCCTCTTGTAATAGATGAAACAACATAGTTTTGGGGTTAAAAGAGTGAAAAATATCAAACAACCCTTTTAAAATTGTCTGAAAAGTTTTAGGTACCGATCTTGTTGACTCTGGTGATGATTTGTAAGGTTTGGGAATAAGTAATGACCTATTTCATCATTTTTCACTTCCCCATTCAATAACTATGATCCACCTTATGACTCATAGTCTCTCCTAACATCTCATAGTAGCTGAGTCATTGTCACTGATAGGTTTTACAATGCTTCAGTAAATTGGCCATAACTTTTACTCTGATATTGGATGAAGGTTAAATCTGATGAGATGAAAAGCTTATTTAAATACATTTAGTTTAGTGGGTCTTGATCCTCGAAAACCCTCATTATATAGGAGATATGCTCGTTTTTATTTGATTAAAAAAAGATTATACATAAGAAAGCAATGGCTAAGTAAGGTTTCAAGTTGGCTATGTGCTAGAAGTTACTTGAGGCCTTAATTCATGTCCAAATCACTTCTCATACTACCAAATCACTAAATTTGGTTCTATATATACTTGAAAAACGGTTCTAATCTCGGCTTTGATTTTTGGGGTGTTACAATAACTCCCCCTTAGGATCATTTGTTCTCGAATGAAGACTAACTAGGACGAAAGGATAGTAAAAGAGTTGTAATACCTAACATTGAATTCTAAGAGATTAATATGGACATGATGACTGAATTTCCAACTGAAACTTAGACGGTCCTGAAAATTAGGGAACTTACAAGTACTACTTGGCTAACGTATGAAGTTGATAACTAACATGATATTGAATTCTGGATCTGGATATCTGTTATGGTTAGGAAAAATTTAGCGTGGGAATAAGGACCCAACAAAATTTCCTTATAGAATAAATAAAAATGAATAACCTAATGGAAAATGCATATATATGAAACTTAGAATAGTAATACTAAATGAAAATATGGGATACTACAAGAACTTGTCTGTCAAATCGATGAATTGAATTGCCGGCTATACAGAGTAACTCATATTAGGAGTTTATAACTCAAATTAAGCATTCCTAGAATGAACCTATGTATCACTGAAAAGTCATAGATAATTACATGAGATTTCTAGAAGTCACTAAAATGGAACATTTGTTACCTTCAATACTCCTTATCAAATATTCTAATAACCTTAGGGAGGAAAGAATTTAGGTCTTGATCTGAGTGAGATATATGAATAAGGTTTTTAACATGGTTTGAGCATCTAAGTCTTCTAGTCTGAGCTCATAAAATAGGAATGACTTAGAGTTGAACATGAGACATATTTGGTTAAGCTACCTAACATGAAGGAAGAGAATCCTATGCCAAAATTAAGTATAAAACTAATATGCTTTAAGCAATGGGCTGGTAACTTTCAAACTTAGAAATATATTTTAATTGCCCTCCTTTCTACAAATATACCACACTTCACTAGATGGAACTTCTAACTCACTAAGGGATACACTATAAATAGTTGTTAGAGGCTAAGTTGCATGCTCATACTGTGTTCAATCTTTACACAAAGATATAAGGCACCCCTACTAAAATGACTAAATTGCTCAACTATAGGAATCTATATTCTATACCCACTAGAAGTGATTGAATTTAAAATATAGTTCTTTTTTCCATCTTAAACAATCAACCTAAAGTATTAATCAAAGATTCATTAACCACCATAAGCAATTATCTGCAGGTATATCAACAAATCATTCAATCCTATCACTCATCTTCCAGTAATATCACTATCAAAACATCAAAAGAGTCATTAAAGAACTAGAACATGAGGGTCTGGTAAGAAGGATACTATGAAATCTTAACTTAAGAATCTTCATGACTTTGACACGTTACTGAGGTCTAAGGAGTAAACTATAATTGGAATAAACTTGTTCAACAGATATCATCTAAGAGCATACATGATGAAGTTTGATCTCACAAGTCATTCACTAGTACATGAGTAATAAGTATATGACTTGAGACTGGAATTCAAAAATTCATGGAATATGATTCCTACTACTGAGTGAATAATCACTCTTTATGCTAGGAATTAGGAATGGACATAATTTAGTATGAAGTGCATGAATATGAGTTATGATTATGGAGATGACACGTAAGGTATGAATAGAGTATCATAATAACTGATTTACAAAAAAGTATACTAAGACGAGAATGGGTTAAGTATACACCTCCCATAGTACTATTCTAGAACTCACTGGCATCAGTACTAGAATCTAAAAAACTAACTTGGTTCCTCATTCCATCATCTCCCCCAGAGTGACACAACCTAAACTAGGTCCTAGTCATGTCGGGTGCCTCAAGTCTAACCGAGATCGGAGACCACCCTAAATACCCAACCATAACCACCTTGTACCCTATATCGGATGAATTCTAAATATATAATAAGATAGAATAGTTAATACTCAAGGACAATAAAAGAAACCATAACTATAACCAAGCAATAATCTAATCAAGTATCAAACCGGTGTCGGCCCCAATACCAATACCAATGCCAAGGCCGACACCAATACCGACACCGTCCATGCCTAAAGTAGTCACATAAAGCATCTAACCAAAAACAAAGAAGATTCGTTCGGGACATTCCCTCGACCATAGCAAAAAACAAAGTCCAAGAAATAAACAAAAGTACAAAAAGATATCCATAACATAAAATGGAGTCTTCTGGAGTATGAAAACTCACAACTTTAATCTGACATAAATGTTGTCCCCAAATCCAAGTCACTGAGTAGGAGGATTAGTATGGACGATTACTGCATTGCGTACGGATAAAACTCTAGAAGTCGGGTAAGAAGATGAACACTAGAATGTACTCAAGAAAAAGTAAAAAATAATTCCACCATTTAAAATCAAGTAAATAACAAAGTCCAATTATATTCATACATATATATATTCCATGTCGGGAAAGAGAACCGGGTTTAGAATACATTTAAAATCTTAACCTGGGTCTGTGTAGCTTTATCATCATAATCCACCAATAGGCTACATGGGTCTAGTGTTACCCCTTGAACGGGCCTAGTGTGTATAGCTGTATGAACCAAATATATCATAGGGGCCAGGAATTCCCGTGTACCCTTTGACCTCTATGATACCTACAAGTATGAACTTAGGGGATTCCCATGTACCCCACAAGTATAAGGTTACCATGACCTACCCTCATGTCAGAAAATATGAGTTTCCAGTGTCCGTCCATCGGACTCAGACCTTCATGGTAAGCTATCACAACCTGATATTATTGCCCAATTAAAACCTTAAGCACATATCTAAACCACCATTTCCAAGAGTTAATTACCAAGGTATTATGAAGTGGTATCGTCATACTAACTATAGCTTGCAAGAAATATCATTAGCCAAGAGTTAGGGGATTCACATGTACCCTGTAGACTCCATTATAAAATCACTTGGGGGATTCCCATGTACCCTACAAGGTTTTCAAAACCAAATCCATGTCCACCAATACCTTTCCAATCCATTTAAAACAATTTAAACAAATTTGGGTTCCATTACCATATTATGCAATGAATTTTTCAATTAAAGTCAAACTATGTGACAAAATAATTCTCGAAGTTATTTTAACAAACATGTTGAGGGCATATAGTTCCCAAAACAAAAACCAAGCAATTTGTGGAATCCAAAGTACCCCTAAATATGTTTACCATTACCATGTATTCCATAATGTTCAAACCCACAAGATAACATAAAAACCATAAGAAAAATAGGGGAAAACATTATCCAACCAAGAACAACAAAACAAACCCAACACACATTTCAAAACCAACAACAATATCACAATTATTCCATGAAAACCATTAAGTAACACATGCTTTTAGTTTGAACTAACAATGAAGGAGGATTAACATGCCTTAGATACCTAAGAAGACAGAGAGGTTTACTCTTGAAATCCACTAATTAAATAACCTTAAGATAACTCTAGCCCTTTCTTGAACCAAAAGCTTAAGAGAGATTTGAGAGTGTTTAAAGTGTTTTTAATTGAGAATAATAGGGTAAATGAAATCTTAATAGCATTTTAAGTCATGAGATGAAAATAAGTTATGTGGAAAAATATCAAGAATACCCCAACTAAAACTATAAAAATTACCATAGGATGTTATGGTTTGGACCCCTCACTCATACCCACGTCATACGAGTGGTACTCTCTACTCATACCTTGATTAGAAGGTTTGACATAACATATTTTCCACCATATAAATCCCCTTGCCCAAATAGTATTCATACCATATGACTAGTACCCTCAAGCCATATCCAAGATAGAATCAAAAGGGGTTGGACACTGGGTAACATACAACTTCACTATACCACTTATACCCTGAAGATATGGCTCATCCCTACCAACCCGTACCTATAATAAAAACTCACCTAACACACACTGGACAACATACAAGATGGGTAACCTGACCCGTACCCTCAATATACAACTAGTATAGTGAGTTGTATGATGATCAAACTCTCAAAACTCTAGAATTTTTAATTACCAAAACACAGGGTATTTTAATTTCTCTCTACTTGGATCATTTGTCCTCGAATGATGGAATAAGGATCTACAAGCACGATTTACACCCAACACCTCGACTGTGAACTTTAACTAAGTTAGAAAACAAAGATGCAAGGAAATCAATATTTTCTTTAACTAAGTTAGAAAAAAAAAGTATGATGAAGAAAACATACCTTCCTTATGAATTTTTGAAGCAGAAAATAGGAACGGGTACTTAGACTTTATTTCTTCCTCCACTTGCCAAGTACCTTCTTCAACCTTGTGGTTTCTCCAAAGAACCTTAACCTACGATACATCTTTGGTCAGTAACCGATAAACCTGTCAATCAAAGATCTCAACTGGGACCTCCTCATAAGACAAAGAATCTGAAATACCAATATTCTTGATAGGAATGATTTTAGATAGATTACCCATGCACTTTCTAAACATAGAAAGATGGAACACCGGGTAAATAGAGGTCAAGATAGAAGGCAACTCTAACATGCATAAGAAATATTGCCAACCCCTCTCACAATCATGTACATACCAATATACCAGGGACTGAGCCTCCCTTTCTTTCCAAACTACATCATTCCCTTCATGGGAGACACCTTCGAGAACACCTAATCCCAAACCTCAAACTATAAATCTCTTTACCTTACATCTGTATAGGACTTTTGGCAACTTTAGGTAGCCTTAACTCTATCCTGAATCACCTTCACCTTCTCCATGGCTTGGTAAACCAAATTTGGGTCAAACATCTCTGTCGCACCTTCCTCGAACCACCTAATAAGAGATCTACACCTCCTACCATACAAGGCCTCAAATGGAGCCATCCTAGTGCTAGAGTGGTAGCTATTATTATAGGCAAACTCCAAAAGAAGTAAATTTTTATCCCAACTACAACCATAATCAATCACGCAAGCACGAAGCATATCCTTCAATGTTTGAATAGTTCTTTCTACTTGGCCATCCGAATGTGGGTCAAAAGTAGTACTAAGACTCACCTTGGTCCCTGAAACTATTTTAAATAACTGCCAAAAGTGAGATGTAAACTGCATACCATGATCTGAGATGATATAAATTGGCACTCCGTGCAACTTTACAATCTTATGGAGATACATCCTCGTATAATCCTCAACTGAAAAATTAGTCCTCACTAGTAAAAAGTGAGCCAAATTCATCATCCTGTCCATGATGACCCAAACTGAATCAAATTGATTTTGAGATCGAGGAAGATCATTAATAAAATCAATGTTGATCATTTCCCACATCTACTCTAGCAACTCAATTACCTGATACAAACATCTGGGCCACCAATAATGCTCACATATACTTTATAAAGTTGTAGAGGATGGTCCTTGTCAATATCTTAACTTTTGTTGAGGTCGAATACACAAAGACTGAAAATTAGGATTCTAGTCTTATGGGTCATAACCTTACTAAGAAAACACCCGAAGTGTAAATAAAGTAAAAAATAGGATTTAAAATGAGGGGTTATGGTTGTGGGAGAGTGTGTGTTAATAGTAACTCAACTACACAAACTACACAGCAATTGTAATTTAACTTCAATATAGAAAGAATCTTGGGAGTAGGTCTACCTAAGGGAAAATTAGGTATGGGTATATTTATATATGGTGTACATTCTAGTTGTTAGCAATATGGTTGGCTAGGTCTAGGATCCTTGAGGCTATTTTGTCAACAAAACCTCAAAAATTTCACTAGTTTAACCTTTCGGATACCTAACAAGTATGTTAATTATATTCACTTATTACCTCAGCTGGGTATACCTATTTCTAGGAAAATACCTAAGGTATATTCAACTTTATAATCACTCTTATGTATAAGATATTCAGAATTAGCAAACCAAACCCATTAATTATCTACTATTGCCTTGGTTCCCACATCCCTCTTTTAAGGATGATGTGGGTTCTAAATGTTCACCCAAACCCCTTTCACAAGGATTGTTTAAGCTTTCAAGAGTTTGGAGATTTCACCTACAAATCCATTTTGAGTATTTAGGGATTTCACCAACAAATCCTATCCAATTCAATCAAACAATAGTAGAACACATCATCAACCAACTAGCATATACACAAATACATCACAAACCACAACTAACTGCACCTTAGTTTTAATCCCAAGACACTAAAATTATGCTAATCATGATGAAAGGGGAGAAAATTATACCATAAGGGTTGTGCAGAGCATCCATTCTTCAAGAAATTACTAAATTCAAAGTCTCCAAATAAACTTACAATTCTTGCCCAATTTAGGGTTTCAACTTCAAATGCAAAATATTACTAGTATCTAGAATGCCCAAAATAGGCAAGGGTTTTAGGCTTTAAAGGGATTTGGGGACAACTGCTGAAAAATACTAAACTGCCCTTGGGCCAAATTTCGCATTGCCTCGATCGCACCAGATTTGTTGTGATCACAGCTACCGCGATCGTTGGTAGATCCATATGATCACGGTTACTGACCTTCTTGATAGGCTGCGATCACAGCCTTCAGAACGCGATCGCGATAACTGAGCCTCATTCTATACATGGTCCATCAACTGTGTACTTTTCTTCTCCATTTTGTTCCTTTTCAGCTCAATTCTATATCTTTATATCTCATCACCTGTATGCTTGTAAAATATAGAAATTAGTGCATTTAATCACAATGTTTTCTCATTTATGTCTTCAAATAATAGTAGTGTGCATGAATGAGAAGTGAAAATGAATGGTAAATTCACCACTCATTAACCTCACGTTCTCAACTTTCACTTATTGACATACCATGCATTTATTGTTCTACCAATGCATCTTCTTGAAGTCATGATACATTTTTGTCAAACCAGGATGAATAACATAGCATAACTCACATACCTTAGCAAATATCCTCTCTCGCATACCATCGACGCTGGGAACACATAGTCTCTCTTTATATCACAAAGTACTATTATTGCTAATCTCAAAGGTCATCACCTTCTGCCCACCAACATCACCCTTGATCCTTATCAATACTGGATCTAACACTTGCTTCTCCTCCAAGAGATAATTGCGACACTCTGAAGGAACACACCACCATCTTTGGAGTCTAAGAGACGAACTCAAAGGTTAGCCAAATGGTAAATGTCCTTCACTAACTGTAACACCCTAATTTTTCTGAACTAGAATGATACATGGTGCTTATGACCCCGAAGGATCACAAGCTAACCTATGACTGATATCTATACCTGTACACTACAATATATAATGTAATAATGGGTAAAACATGAACATATAGGCCATAAGGTTCAACTGAATAAAGAATCTGTCAAAACATAATATCCATATGGGTGAAAGATACCCAAAATAGCTGAAAACTGAATCAAATCTAAACATAAGTCTGAATACTGAATCTGAAAGCCTCTAAGTACTGTCTGAATAAGGAGTTGAAGGAACATATCTCCAACTAACTTTGTAAACTAATAACTGGCTAAAATTATAATGAATAAATCAAATCATATTGTCCTTGAATGATGAGGACTCACTGAATCTCTACGACTGGAAATGCTACTGCTACTGTTGATCTGGAGATCGTGTCTCTGAACCTATGGTGTAACATGAAAAGAAAGAACCATAGTGCAAATATGTTAGTACGAGGGAATGTACTTAGTATACGAGTGTGGTAGGCTAAATATAAATAGCATTTACATGCATGAAAAATGCTAACTGTCTAACTGATATGAATGTAAGAGTACAAACATGCATACATAGTAATTGAAATCATGGGTGCATGATAGCTAGTCCTGTATGCTAATACATGGTTTACTGATGGATAACATGACTGATACTGAAATTCTTATAACATGGGCGATTGTATCTGATAATCCTGAATCTGATGGAACTATCTGAGTTCCATACTGTAACTGAGTCTGACTGTATCTGACAGTCCTGATATACTGAAATCTAAAAACCTATTTGAGTTCTCTTACTAAGACTAATTCTGAAACTATGGGAGGTAGTTGTTTAACCGACATGCCCCAATAATGCATATAGCTAAGTTGGAGTCCAATCTCTTCCCCGACTGGAGGGGTGTCAATACTACGCCACTGGTAAGGACAGTTGTGGGTGACTCTTAGATGGAAGGTATTCAAAAGGAGAATGGTGGGAACCCTAAAATGACAGGTTAAGCCACCTCATCAACCCTAATCTGACAGGATAAGATGACCCAACCTATACTGGCTACGTAGCTCTGGAACACAAGGATGACTGCTAAGAATCACACCCTAAACTGGTAGGTGAGTTCCCATCCTTGGGTTCACTCGGTTCTAACTTCTACTCCCATATGAAGAGACTAAACATGATTCAACTGACTATACATGGACAGATTAACTAAATTCCATTGACTGACGAAGTAGTACTATTATCTGAGGGTTAACTGAGATCATGAGATTTCTGAGGTTTCCTGAGTCACATGACTGACTGAGTTCTATAGATTATAGCTTGACTGAGATTATCGTGACAAAATGACATAGATTTAGGCACACAGCTATGTTTTTTGGGTACGAATACCCCCAAGACTCGATAGAAGGAAACTGACACACATGACATGACTTGATCACAAGATTTGAGTCTATAATTTATAATATCATAAGTAGGGGATATCATATTTCATATAGTTATTCAACATCTTAAATATTATAGGGAATGCATGGATATATTTTGTGTACATATTGTATATCTCCATTATCTTGCATTCTTCATACCACCACAATAGCAACACATGAAAAGCATGGAATTCATATTGAAGTATATAACTAACATGGACTTGTCATTTAGACATCATAGAACCATACAAATATGAATTTCTAGCATCCTAATTATTTTATCAAACACCTTGCATGCATTATTTAAGGCATAGATGGGTTTCATGCTTGGACAATATTAAACCACCTAAATTTCATGATTTTCAATTAACAAACATATATATTCCATGAAAACACCTTTAGACATCCCATTGAAACTTAAACAACAATCGTCAACATGTACATACTCATATTACCACAAAAAGTATACAAAATAATATTTAAAACATGGTTTTTGAGATCTATAAACGGATTGGATCTATAGATGAACACTACATATATCTTAGAAAGGAAACCTTGATGATTTGCTGGAGAGTTCTTGGATTGGGAAACTTAATTCTCAATTATCTTGGAAAAAGGCTTGAATCTTTCTTTTAAGAGATGAGTTTGATGGAAACTCTAATCTTATGGTTAAGAGCATAAGAGAGGGTTTTTGAGATGCTTAACTGAAGAAAAATGGGAAAAATTATGCCTCTTTAGGGTTATAAGTCGTGGTAGGTGAAGGAAATGACCAAAATACCCTTATGAAATAAATTTCCAGTTGCTGAAAAATCATAGCTGATGACCTTCGTGATAGGGCATCACAAATATATTAAGCTATCATGAATGTCATCACTTAGGAGTTGGTTGATGCCTAAGGCTGACGACCTTCATGATAGGGCATCACAAATGTGATAAGCTATCACGAATGTCGTCACTTAGGAGCCGGTTTCTGCCTAAGGCTGACGACCTTCGTGATAGGGCATCACAAATGTGATAAGCTATCATGAATGTCGTCACTTAGGAGCTGGTTTCTTCCTAAGGATGACGACCTTCGTGATAGGGCGTCACAAATGTAATAATCTATCACGAATGTCGTCACACTATTTCCATCCTGACATGCTGGAGTAAAATAGGAATAACTCTTTGCTCCAATATCGGATTTAGCCGAAATTGGTATAGTTGGAAAGATAATTCAATTATCTATCTGTTTATAGGTCATTATCTCAAAAATTCCAACTATAATGATATATATTCTCATTTGAAGCTGACTATACCAATATCCTTCTCAAGATTTCAATCGGTAAGGAATGTTTTGATTCGTCTGATAGCTGGGAGTTATTTCAAGCCTTAATATACATCTGACTTACTCATAAAACTATAAAATAACCATTATGTGATATGCATGATCATGGTACATGGCTCTAATATTGGTTTGGATTTCTTTCAAGGTATTACAATATCTCCCCCTTGGAAACATTCATCCTCGAATGATGACTGCTTGAGAGGGGAGAAAAGATAAAAAGACGCATACACTGACCATGCTCAACTGGCACATGATTTTAGGACTGAATTGAATTCTAAACTGAATATAGCTCAACTGAATATGCATATCTGATGCATGACTGATAAGTTGAACTCATGAATGCATGATTGATGTTCGGATGAACTAAAATTTCTCGCAATGAGAATGTATAACTGATGCGTAATCTCTTGACTGAAATGATACATGATTGCATGATAAGCTATGCACTGATACTTGATACCAATTTTAAACTGGAATTTTGAACATGTAATTGAATAAGCTTAAGGAAAATGGTTACCTCGAGCTAAGTCTAAATTAGCGGAGAAAAGATGATGGTACTTGGTTTGCATGTTTGCTTCAGCTTCCCAAGTAGCTCCCTCCATGGACTGATTCTGCCAAAGAACCTTGACTAGAGGGACTTCTTTGTTCCTTAGCCTACGAGTCTAAAAGTCGAGGATTTCGACTGGAATTTCTTCATAAGAGAGGCTATTCTGAATGTCAACGCTCTAAATAGGGACTATAACTGTTGGGTCACCTATGCACTTATTGATCAAAGAGACATGGAAGACTGGATGAACTGAGGCTAGATCTGAAGGCAATTTGAGCTCATAGGCTACCTTGCCGAAGCGACTGAGAATCCTGAAGGGATCGATATATTGGGGACTAAGCTTTCCCTTCTTATCGAATCTCTTCACTCCCTTCATGGGAGATATCTTGAGATAGACATAGTAATCGACCTCTAATTCGAGATCCTTTCTATGAACATCCGCATAAGACTTCTGTCGGCTCTGAGCAGCCCGTAGTCTTTCTCTGATCAACTGAACTTTCTCTAAGGCATCGAATATTAAGTCAGGCCATATGACTGCGACCTCACTAACTTTGAACCAACCGATTGGAGACCTACATCTCCTACCATAGAGAGCTTCGAATGGAGCCATTTGAATACTGGAGTGATAGTTGTTGTTGTATGCGAACTCAATCAAAGGCAAGTGGTCATCCCATCTTCCCTTGAAATCAATTACATACGCCCTTAGCATATCTTCTAGAGTCTAAATGGTCCTTTCTTCTTAACCATTGGTTTGATGATAAAATGTTGTACTGAGAAGAAGTTGGGTACCAAGGCCCTTTTGGAACGCTTTCCAAAAGTGAGAGATGAACTGGGTACCTATGTCTGAGATAATAGATAGTGAAACACGATGTAATCTGACCAACTCCCTGATATAGAGTTTGGCATAATCCTCGGCTGAGTAAGAGGTACGAACTAGAAGGAAATGAGCTGACTTGGTCATTCTGTCTACAATGACCCAAACTGAATCATGTTGATGACGTGTTCTAGGAAAACCCATCACGAAGTCCATGTTCACTTCTTCCCACTTCTAAGTAGGAATAGTAAACTCCTATATGGAACCACTATATTTCTAATTCTCTATCTTAACCTGCTGACATGTAGAACACTTAGACACAAACTCTACAATGTCCCTCTTCATCCCACTCCACCAATAGATTTCCCATAAGTCGCAGTACATCTTAGTGGCCCCTGGATGAATAGAGTATCACGCACCATGCGCTTCTTCAAGAATTTGTTGCCTCAAGTCATCTACACCGGGAACACACAGACGACCCTGACAACGAAGAACTCTATCTCCCCCTTAGGAGAAAACCTCTACTTCCTGACTCTGAACTGACTCTTTTAGATTGACAAGGCTAGGATCCCTGTCTTGCTTATCTTTTGCCTCAAAAAATAGAAATGACTCTGAACTACTCTGAACACATACACCACCCTATGAAGAGTCAATTAAGCGAACGCCTAGTCTGGCAAGCTGATGAATCTCCTGAGCTAATTTCTTCTTACTATCCTCAACATGGGAAGCACTACCCATGGACATTCTATTGAGTGTGTCGGTTACTACATTGTCCTTGCCAAGATGATAAAAGACACTCATGTCATAATCCTTCAAGAGCTCTAACCACCTTATCTGACGAAGATTGAGATCTTTCTGGGAAAAGACATACTGAAGGCTCTGAAGAGTATAGAGTCTATTTGGGTACCAGTAACGTACCAATAACGACATCGGGAGAATTTTCCTGATCCTATCAGGTCTGAAGAGTATAGAGTCTATTTGGGTGTTGCCCACTAGTAGCACTGGAAGTGGCACCCTGATGGGTCGGGCGACCAGACTGAGCTGTGGAATGATTCTTCTGATCTTGAGGTCCTAGATGAGGACACTCTCTAATCATATGTCCTGGCTTACCATAAATAAAACAAAAATCACTACCAACTCTGTAAATACCCTTGTGTTTCTTACCACAAGTCTTACAAAGGGGATTTGTTCGGGCACTACTAACACTGCCCTGAGATTTAGAGCCTTGTGATCAGTCTCTATTTTCATCCCTTAACTTCAGCACTAGGGCACTAGCAAAGGAAGGGGCTTGAACTGCTAACTTAAGATGAAATTGCAAAAGATTTCCTCCCTCTGATTTGGGCTGAGCAAAACTGAAACTGCTTGATCTTGTTCTCTTGTTCTTTCTCTCCCTAGTCTTAACCTTCTGCTCCTCTATCTATTGAGCGTGGGTCATGAGCCTGGCTAAATTAATATCACTGTTCAGCATCGCAGACCCACACTCATTTACCACGCTATCATTCACCCCTGACATAAACTTGCTCATCTTAACCCTGTTGTCTGCAACACATGAGGGGCATATCTATCTAGCTGAGTAAATCTAAGAGAATACTCTCTAACCGTCATATTTCCCTTCCTGAGATTGATTAATTCAAGAACTTTGGCCTCTCTCAGCACTTGGGGAAAGAATCTGTCTAAGAAAATCATGACAAATTCTTCCTACTCAACAGGACCTGCATCCTCTAACCTTTCTGCTAACCACTACTTGTACCAAGTGTGAGCGACATCCTACAATTGGTATGCAGCTAACTCGGCACTCTGAGAAGAAGTGACTCCCATGATATCAATGACCTTCTGGACTTGGTCAATGAATTCCTGAGGATCCTCGTCTGGCTGACACCCAAAGAAGAACGGAGGGTTCATTCGGGTGAAGTCCTGAATCCTAGTTGTTGCTGAATTGTCCACTGGGTTGGCCGGAAAGACTGCTGGTTGTTTATTCTGGAAAGCTACAGACTGAGCAAGAGCGGTAAATGCGGTCTTGAACTATGAATGAGAAACATGTTCGCCCAAAGGATCTTCGGGCTGAGGAGCTGGCTGATTTCTTCACTTTGGAGGCATGTTTCTGAAATAAGAGAAAAGCAGATTAGACTAACAGACTGACTTGAAATTATGTTAACTAGAACGACATGAATACTGAAGGAAGCGAACTATTCATAAAATATCTCATAACCTCTTGTACATAAATGTGGCGCGCAACACACCCATGTACAAGACTCTATTAGATATGGCTTTCAGACTTCCTAGGACTCTATTGAACCTTAGGCTCTGATACCAAGTTTGTAACGCCTCAATTTTTCTGAACCAAAATGCTACACGGTGCTTATGAGCCCGAAGGATCACAAGCTAACCCATGCCTGATATCTGTACTTATACACAACAATATATAATGTAATAATGTAGAAAACATGAACATGTAGGCCATAAGGTTCAACTGAATAAAGAATCTGTCAAAACATAATATCCATATGGGTGAAAGATACCCAAAACAGCTGAAAACTGAATCAAATCTGAACATAAGTCTGAATACTGAATCTGAAAGCCTCTAAGTACTATCTGAATAAAGTGTTTAAGGAACATGTCTCCAACTAACTCCATAAACTGATAACTGGATAAAATAATAATGAATAAATTAGATCATATTATCCTCGAATGAACAGGACTCACTGAATCTCTGCGACTGGAAATTTTACTTCTACTGCTGATCTGGAGATCGTGTCTCTGAACCTATGGTGTAAAATAAAAACAAAGCACCATAGCGCAAATACGTCAATACGAGGGAATGTACTGAGTATACAAGTGAGGTAGGCTAAAGATAAACAGGGTTTACATGTATGAACAATGCTAACTGTCTGACTGATATGAACGGAAGAGTACAAACATACATCTATAGTAACTAAAATCGTGGGTGCATGATAGCTAGTCATGTGTGCTAATACATGGTTTACTGATGGCTAACATGACTGATACTGAAATTCTAACTGTATCTAACAGTCCTAATATATTGAAATATGAATACCTATCTGAGTTTATTTACTGAGACTGATTCTAAAACTGTGGGAGGTAGTTGTTTAATCGACATGCCCCAATAACGCATATATCTAAGTTGGGGTCCAATCTCCGCCCCGACTGGAGGGGTGTCAATACCGCGCCAATGGTAAGGACAGTTGTGGGTGACCTTTAGCTGGCAAGTATTCAAAAGGATAATGGTGGGAACCCTAAACTGACAGGTTAAGCCACCTCATCAACCCTAATCGGACAGGCTAAGATGTCTCAACCTACGCTGGCTACGTAGTTCTAGAACCCAAGGATGACTGCTAAGAATCACACCCTAAACTGGTAGGTGAGTTCCTATCCTGGGGTTCACTCGGTGCGAACTTATACTCCCATCTGAAGAGACTAAGCATGATTCAACCGACTGTACATGGACAGATTAACTGACTTCAGTTGACTGTCGAAGTAGTACTATTATCTGAGAGTTAACTGAGATCATGAGATTTCTGAGGTTTCCTGAGTCTCATGACTGACTGAGTTTTATAGATTATATCTTGACTGAGATTATCGTGACAACATGACATGGCTCTAGGAGCACAGCTATGTTTTTCGGGTACGAATACCCCTAGGACTCGATAGAAGGAAACTGACACACATGACATAACTTGATCACAAGATTTGAGTCCACAATTGATAATATCATTAGTAGGGGATATCATATTTCATATAGTTATTCAACATCTTA
The DNA here is from genome assembly GCA_030864215.1 of Capsicum pubescens. Lineage (NCBI taxonomy): Eukaryota > Viridiplantae > Streptophyta > Magnoliopsida > Solanales > Solanaceae > Capsicum > Capsicum pubescens. The sequence goes on from CM061547.1 coordinate 144,374,391, forward strand.
AACATTGTAGGGAATGCATGGATATATTTCGTGTACATATTGTATATCTCCATTATCTTACATGCTTCATACCACCACAATAGCAACACATGAAAAGAATGGAATTCATATTGAAGTATATAGCTAACATGGACTTGTCATTTAGACATCATAGAACCATACAAACATGAATTTCTAGCATCCTAATCATTTTATCAAACACCTTGCATGCATTCTTTAAGGTATATGTGGGTTTCATACTTGCACCATATTAAACCACCAAAAGTTCATGGTTTTCAATTAACAAACATATATATTCATGAAAACACCTTTAGAAATCACATTGAAACTTAAACAACAATCGTCAACATGTACATACTCATATCACCACAAAAAGTTTACAAAATAATATTTAAAACATGGTTCTTGAGCTCTATGAACGGATTGGATCCATAGATGAACACTACGCATACCTTTGAAGGGAAACCTTGATGATTTGCTAGAGAGTTCTTGGATTGGGAAACTTAATTCTCAATTATCTTGGAAAAAGTTTTGAATCTTGCTTTTGAGAGATGAGTTTGATGGAAAACCTAATCTTGTGGTTGAGCGTAAGAGAAGGTTTTTGAGATGCTTAACTGAATAAAAATGGGAAAAATTACACCTCTTTAGGGTTATAAGTCGTGGAAGGTGAATGAAATGATCAAAATACCCTTATGAAATAAATTCCCAGTTGCTCAAAAATCATAGCTGATGACCTTCCTGATAGGGCATCACAAATGTGATAAGCTATCATGAATGTCATCACTTAGGAGCTGGTTTCTGCCTAAGGCTGACGACCTTCGTGATAGGGCATCACAAATGTGATAATATATCACGAATGTCATCACTTAGGATCCGGTTTCTACCTAAGGATGACGACCTTCGTGATAGGGTGTCACAAATGTTATAAGTTATCACGAATGTCGTCACACTATTTACAGCCTGACATGATGGAGTAAAATAGGAATAACTCTTTGCTCCGATATTAGATTTAGGAGAAATTGGTATCATTGGAAAGCTAATTCAATTATATATCTGTTGATAGGTTATTAGATCAAAAATTCCAAGTATAATGAGAGATATTCTCATTTGTAGTTGACTATACCAATATCCTTCTCAAGAATTCAATTGGTAAGGAATGTTTTGATTCGTCTGATAGCTGGGAGTTATTTCAAGCCTTAATATACATCTAACTTACTCATAAAATGATAAAATAACCATAATGTACTATGCATGAGCTTGGTACATAGATCTAATATTGGTTTGGATTTTTTTCGGGGTATTACACTAACTCCTATTTCTCCTTATACACATCGGCTAGACTTCTCATGGATAACCTTCTAAAAGAATAAACAACTACATTAGCTTTACCTTGATGGAAGTGAAGACTCATTTCATAATCCTTGAGAAGCTCAATCCATCTTCTTTTCCTGAGATTAATCTCATTCTAAGTAAACACATATTGCACGTTCTTTTAATCAATATAAATATCCACATGCACTCCATACGAATAGTGATGCCAGATTTCAAAGGAAAACACCACACCTTATAATTCCAAATCATGAGTTGGATAGTTCCTCTAAAGCACCTTCAACTATCTGGAAACATAAGCTATAACATTTCTTTGTTGCATTAGAAAACAACCAAGTACCATATAGGAGACATCACAATAGACCACAAACCCATCGGTGCCTTCAGGAATATTCAAAATTGGAGCCGAAGTTAGCTTATGCTTCATTTTTTAAAAACTACCCTCACAAGAATCATACAAAAGGTAGTTTACCTTCTTATGAGTTAATTTATTCAACGGGGCAAATATAAAGGAAAAATCTCCACAAACCTCCTATAGTATCCAGCTAAACCCAAGAAGCTTCAAATGTTGGTTGGAGTCGTGGGTCTAGGCCACTTCTTAATCACTGCCACCTTCTGCAGATCTACAATAACCCCTTCACTATAAATGATATGACCCAAAAAACTGACAGCGTTCAACCAAAACTCACATTTTGAAAACTTAGCATATAATTGTTGCTCTTTCGATGTTTGCAACACAACACGGATTTCATTGGTATGATCTACCTTACTCTTAGAGTACACAACAATATTGTCTATGAACACAATGATAAAAAATCTAGAAATCAATGAAAGACCCTAATCATCAAATCCATGAATGTCGCAAGGGCATTGGTTAACCCAAAAGGCAAAATAAGAAACTCAAAGTGCCCATACCATGTACAAAAAGAATTCTTAGGGATATCCTCCTCCCTAATCTTTAACTGATGATACCCTGATCAAAGATCAACTTTGGAGAAAAACTTAGCTCTCTACAACTGATCAAATAAATCATCTATCCTTTGAAGGGGATACTTATTATTTACTATCACTTTTTTAATTATCGGTAATCAATACACATCCGAAGGGAACCATATTTCTTACGCACAAACAACACCAATGCACCCCACGGGGACAACTAGGATGGAAGAAACCCTTATTTAAAAGATCTTTTTATTTTTCCTTAAGCTTCCTCAACTCAGATGGAGCTATTTTATATGGGGGAATAGAAATTGGACGAGTATCTAGAACAATATAAATTCCAAAATTAATCTCCCTATCAGGAGAAACAACAAGAAAGTAATCAGGGAAGACCTCAACAGGATGGAATGCAAAGAAGGACCTTATGGGTTAGGGAACCACCCTCCCACAGGGAATTCCCCTTAGGAGTTAGGGAACCACCCTCCCACTTAATAACTAGCTCATTAGGAAATTTAAAAATAACCTTATGGGTCCGATAGTGTAAAGAATTATAACACAAATGTTACTAATCCATCCTCGATATGATATCAAAATACACCATATCTAATTTAAATAGATCCATCACATTTTATTTACTACCAACAGATATCACACAACACCATAGACTCTTCTAGAAATCACAAAGTCACCTACCAGGGTAGAAATGGAAAAGGGTCTGAAACACAGTCAGGATAAAAATCAAAATGTACAGCCATAAATGGGGCCATATAAGAAAGTATAGACCTTGAATTAAATAAATAGTATAGATCTTAAGAAAAGAGTTTCAACGTACAAATCAAGACATCAGGATACGACTCGAACTCCTGGCGAGTAGTGAGAGAATAAAGATGGTTTCAACCAGTATTAGAGCTAGATGGTGCACCCTTTCGTGCTAAAGATAAAGAAGAGGCAATTGGAACCTTGTTTTCCCAGAGGCAACCTTACCAATAGGACAGTTTATAATTATATAACTTGGATGACCACAGTTGAAGCACCTGTCCCTTTCCTCATCACCAAAACCCTAATGCAAATGACAATAAAATCTTGATGGGGGATATGATGGAGCTGACAGCCCCACTATCCTAATATTAGTCACCCTATGACCTAAAGTTATTTCTATCATGGAAACACCTATCACCCGATTATTTTGCATAGGGAGCACTAGATATTGAGTAAGACCTAGAATTGCCCCACTTATTTTAGAGCCACTTCCCCCCATCCCTATCTGAAATACCCAACAATATGGTGCTGTAAAATTTTGTGTGATTGGTGATGATCATGATATGTATTGTGATGTGTCCTTATGGTGGGATTATTTCTAACTTATGTAAGAGTTTGTTGATGTATTTTGGTATGTTAACTTGTGTTTATGCTTGCCTCGCCCATCATTCAAGGACACATAGTCTAAGGGGGAGAATTAAAGAACCTAGACTTGAACCCTTGAAAGAAAAACAAGTTTTGATGTCACTGTAGTGGGTACAGTTGGGTGCATTAATTCATACCTTAGGTCATAAATCATACACCTATCTCTCTTACCTTTCGTACCATAGATAGAATGTTAGGGTAGTATACTACCTTTTATACGACAAGACCATCCCTTGGTCATAACCAATGCATACAAGTCATTTACTACTCAAATGTATAAAGTAAAGTCTCAAACTGTATGTACTGTTTTGGCCATAAGTGGATCTCACAATTAGGGCATAAGTTGTACCCTTGGTTATGACTCAAGGGTGCCCTTTCATAACCATAATAGTGTGGTTGACCTATGAGAATACTAGTGTATGATTTAGGGTACCACTCATACCGTAGGTCACGAATGACCAAGGAACCTTAAAGGGGAGTCGTACCCCTGCACGGGTGAGTTTTTCATCTTTTAGACAAGGACCTTTTGGTCATTTCACATGACTAAAACCCTAAACCATCTCACTATATAAGTCATTGAAGATTATAAGTCTTTATTTTCAATACTTAAACACTCCTAAACACACTAAAGGATCTTGAAGCAAGATTGGAGGCTAGGGTTTCAAGGTATTCATCTTGTGGCAATAAGAAAGGGTCAATATTATTAGTGTGTCATCTTGTTTGAGTCATGTATCTCCTCACATTTATAAATAACTCTAAACCCATGTATTTCACACATGAATTCGTAAGTGTACATGGTGGTTTTAATCAAATGAAAAGGATTTTGTTACCTAACAATGAATAATGATAATTCCTGTTTGTACTTGTGTTGATTTATGTATTTGAGGGTAGATTGTATATGTGGGTTCTTTTTGAATATTGTTTAACATAAGGGTCTTGAGTAACCCTTGTATTGATTATTTCTATCATGAAAATAACCTTTTCAAAGGCATGAACACAAGGTGTTTGTGAAAATGTTTAAGTGAAATGACTAGTTGTATGATTGTCAACGTGTTGAACTAGGGAAATAGACTAAATAAGTATGAATGATTTTTGAATGATATTGTGAAAGTATAATGAGTCATGTAGTGTGATATCCATAACCTTTTTGGTTGTTGGCTAATGTGAGGGTAAAGCCCTAGACATAAAAATGAACTTGAATTGGGTATTGAACCAAGTGTGGTGAAAATGTGAAAGAATGTTGCTAATGACATGTGAATGGTTTGTATGGGTTTTAAGGACCACAAATTGAATTGTATGATACTTTAATAAATGAATTGTCCTATTGAGATGGTTGAGCAATAAAGGATCCCATATGGACCATGTGGTCATGTATAATGTTAAATTGGCTAAGTGAGCCAAAGCCCTAAATATGATATGAATCGTATCAACGTAAGTGCATGAACCAATGGGCCAAAAGTTTAAATGTCTACTAATAAGGGTGAGTGATTCGAGTTTCTCATATAATGAAATAACTAGTGATTCGAGTTCCTAGACTGGTGATATGGCTTGTAATTCGAGTTCCAAGTCTGAAGAGATCTCTTGTGTTTAGAATACCTCGCCAAATGATATGGCTATTGATTCAAATTCCTAGACCGGCAATAAGACTAGCGATTCAAGTTCCTATTTCAATGAAATGAGACGGATAGTGATTCAAGTTCCTATACCGATTAAATAACTAGCAATTTGAGTTCCTAGTTTAATGAAATGGTAATGAGATTGACCTAATATGCTAACTCAGTTGAAAGTTCTTCACTCCATGTCTTATAAATGAATGATTTGATAATGCATGCTAAGTATTGTACCCATTGTGGTTTAATATGAAGATGTTTTGTATATCCATGGGAATGATTAAGAATGTGATGAACGTTGAACTCTTGTATAGCATGTAAAGTGCCTATTTGTAAGGATAAGTATGTGAATATAAATGATATATATATATTGTCTTGATGTTAAATGATGATGTTATTTTATCCTTACACTTGATTTACATGCTAGTGTTCCAACCGCTAACCATCTCCGTACACTACATCCCCCAACGACGTAGTGGCTGGAGAATATTCTTCTTTACCTGCGTAGTGATTAGATGATCGTGCGATTTGTGCATCGACTTGAAGGGGTGAGCTTCCTTACATCTGGAAGACATTCATCTCTTAGTCCTTATCTTTAGACTTAGTCTCTATAAGACTTTGTTTGTCTATAGTTGGGGTCTTGTCCTGACATATATACTTATTGACTTTGGTTTTGTATAGAGGTATTGTGAACAACTATGAACATGGGCGTAGTTATTATACTGTATCTAATGTATACTTATTTTACTATTCCACGATCTTAAATTGTTCATAAGAGTTCCTTTGACTCCCATGGCAAGATGAGGTGTTTAGCTTGGGTTACGAGGCGACCTCCAGTACATGTGTGCTTGAGGTGCCTATACGACATGGCCCGAAGTTCGTGGCATGTCACTTCCACTCTGCTAATGGCCACCACCCTGCTTAGAGAACCTAAATTTCTTTCCCTTCCTCTCTCTTATCTCATCCTACTTCTTCTTTACTTCCTCTACCTATTGCGTGTATATTACCAACCTAGATATATCTATGTCCTTGATCAACAAGGCTTCTTTAATTTCCAAAATCAACTCACTGGACAACCTGAAAGAGAACTTCCTCATCCTCGCCCTCATACTAGAAACCAAATCTGGAGCATACCACGATAACTGGTGAAATATTAAAGAATACTTCTTGACTGACATCTTACCCTGCTTTAGATTTAAAAACTCTTCCTCTTTCGCCTCCCTCAACTCCTGAGGAAAGAAGCTATCCAGAGAATCATTAGAAAAATCCTCCCATAGAGATGACTCAACATCATCACCTCTTGCCTGATTCAATTCCTCATAGAATTGGTACACCACATCTTTATGCTGGTAGGCGGAAAACTCAACGCCCTCCATATTTATGGCATGGATAACTCAGAAAATCTTTTCCATCTAATCAATAAAACCTTAAGGATCATCCTCAACCATAACACCCGTAAAGTTCATGGGGTTCAACCTCATGAAGTGTCCAGCCCTTGTGGACTCAGAAAATGGAGTAACAAGAACACCAAGATGAGAGTAAGTAGATACCAACTGTTTCAACATGAGATAGACTAAAGGAAACCTATGGAACTCTAGTAAGACAATTAGGCATTGGACCACTAGAACGGGTATGGATCCCATGAGTAAAGTGTCTCCCATCAACATTGTCCCCAGTTGGAACAGAGGAATTTCCATGATCTTCAGATCATCAAAGCATGATCTAAAAAGTAAACAAATGGTAATTAGATAAGAATTAAGGACTTAGACTCTATAGCTTAAAAATGGATCAAAATAAATATAAACATTCCTAAATACCTCATAGCTTCTCCCTTATGAGTGTAGCGCGCTACACATCCTTAAAAGAGACTCTACTCGATACGGCTTTGTGAATCCCAATTAATCAAGAACCTAGTACTATGATACCAATCTAATATAACCCGAACCAGGGCCTAGTTGTGTCGGGTGCCTTAAGTCCAACCGAGATCGGAGACCACCCCTAAAACAAAACCATAACCTCCTTGTACCCTATGTCAAAAGAATTACAAAAATATAACAAGATATAACAATTAATACTCAAAGACAATAATAAAATACATAACTATAACCAACCAACAATCCAATCAAGTATCCTATCGCTGTCAGCTACAATACCAATACCAATGCCAAGGCTGGCACCAATATCGACACCGCTGATGCCCAAAATAGTCACATAATGAGTATAACCAAAAAAAGAACATTTGATCTGGATATGCCCTCGATCATAGCCAAAACCCAAGTCCAATAAATTAACAAAAGTATGAAAGATATTCATAGGATGAAATAGAGTCTTCCAAAGTATGAAAGCTCACCACTTCAGTCTGACATAATTATTGTCCCCAAATCTAAGTCACTAAGTAGGAGGAATATTATGACCAATTCCTACATTGCGTGGGGATACAATACCCAAAAATTGGTTAGTGGGTGAACTTTAGCATGTACTCAGGAATAGAAAGATTAAATAATGCCACCATTTAAAATCAATTAAATAACCAAGTGCAATCACATACATGCATACATATATATATAGATAGATATAGATATTCCATGTCGGGAAAGGAATTAGGTTTCACATGCATTTAAACTATTAACCTGGGTTTATGTATCTTTATCATCATAACCCACCTATGGGCTATATGGGGCTAGTGTTACCCCCTGAATAGGCCCCAATATGCGTAGCCGCACGAACTAGAGATATCATAGGAGATGTTATTTCCCATGTACCTTTTACCCTCCATGATATATATGAACAAGTATGAACTTAAGGGATTCTCATGTACCCCACGAGTATCAGGTCACCATGACCAACCCTAATGTCGGCAAACATGAGTTTTCAATGTTCGTCCATTGGACTCATACCTTCACAGTAAGCTATCAAAACCCGTCATTATTGCCTATATAAAACTTTTAGCACATAACTAAATCACCATTTCAAAGAGTTATTTACTAAGGTATTATGAAGTGGTATCGTCATACCGATAATAGCTTGCAAGAAATATCATTATCCAACACTTAAGGGATTCTTATGTACCCCATAGATTCTTTTATAAAAATCACTTGAGGGATTCGCGTGTACCCCACAAGGTTTTAAAAAGCTAATCCATGGGCACCAAAGCCTTTCCAATCAATTTTAAACCATTTAAACCAATTTGGGTTCCATTACCATATTATGCAATGCAAGGTTTTCAATAGAAGTCAAACTATGTTACAAAACAATTCTCATAGGCATTTTAACAAACATTTTGAATGCATATAGTCTCCAAAACAAAATCTAAGAAATTTAGGGAATCCGAAGTACCCCTAAACCCATTTTCCATTACCAAGTATTCCACGTTGTTCAAACCCAGATTACAACATGAAAACCATAAGAAAATATGGGAAAACATTATCCATCCAAGAACAACAAAAAAAACCCAACACATATTTCAAAGCCCAAAATAATATAAAAATTATTCCATAAACAACATTAGGTAAAACATGTTTTTAGATTTTACTAACAATGATGGAGGAGCAATATTCATTAGATACAAAAGAAGATGGAGAGGTTTACTCTTGAATTCCCCTAATTGAATCACCTTGAGAAAATCCTAGCCCTTTCTTCAACCAAAAGCTTAAGAGAGATCTATGATTGTTTAAAGTATTTTTGATTGAGAATTATATGGTAAATGAAGTCCCAAAAGTGTTTTAAGTTGTAAGGTCAAAATAAGTTAAGAGAGGAAATATCCATAATACCCCCTAACTTAAAAATGTAAAAATCACTGCAGAAGGGTACGATTTGGACCCCGCACTCGTACCCACATCAAAAGAGTGGTACCCTCCACTTGTACCTTGATCAGAAATTTGGACATCACACATTATATACGATACAACTACCCTTGCCCAAATCGTATCCATATTATATGCCTAGCACCCTTAAATCATATCTAAGACAAAATCAAAGGGGGTTGGACACTGGGTAACATACAACTTCACTATACCACTCATACCCTGAACATACGACTCATCCCTACCAATACATACCTACAATAAAAAAACACCCACCACACACTAGATATCATATGAGATGGGTCACCTGACCCGTACCCTTACCATACGACTAGTATGGTGAGTCGTATGATGATCAGAAGCTCAAAAATCTAGAAATTTCCAAGTACTTAAACACAGGGTATTTCTCTTAGACTAAACCTATGACCTCTTCAATAAATCCAAACTGAATTGAAGTCACATTACTCTAGCAGTTTGGGAATAAATATACTCATAAATGCTAAACTCCCCCTCAAAGCCTATATCTTAAAGCATAAACCCAATATCCATCTTTATCCTATAATAACACTTAGATTTCTCTAGCCTCTATATTCATCATACTATAACTTAAATGCTTACTAACTTAGAATTTTTTTGAAGTATCAGAATACCCTAGGCAAACCTCCCTATCTAAAATTTAAAATTCTCCCTCTTTATTAACTTGATCATCCATAAATGACACTTAAGATCTAACACTTAACATGGTATATCTACACAATTTTTCATACACTATGCCAACATACCACTACGACATAGAAATCATAGAAAACTAATCCACTCAAGAACTTTATGAAATAGTCAATCCCAAATACCCTTTATATATACCTTCTTTTTACTAGCATAATCATTTTCTCATGACCTCGCTAATTTTTCTTTGTATCCCACTATACACATCTCAAATCACGATAACTCTGAGGCAAGTACTATCCAATAATTTGATCCAAATACTAACTTCTTCCTCCTTAAAGGTAATCTACTATAAGGTCCTGATAAGGGATTTGAGAGCATATCTAACTTTTTCTTGATGCATGATTTGCATGAACAAGACTAAATTCTTTTGAATTGCTAAACTTAAAAATGACTAACAGGATCCTCTTGAGATATTGTATAGTATCATAATTGTCTGTAAGGGCTGTTTGATAAATTTTTTCAATGGAAAATCAAGCTTAAATAAGAAAATGCTAAGAACTATATGAATTTATTAAAGAATATCTTTATTGCATAATATAAGATATGAAAAAAAGGAAATTGTAATAACCCTCTAGTCTATTTCCTTGATTTCTATACTTTTTTGGATATATGTCATCATGACTTTCTATGTCATCATGACTTTCTAAAACTGTCAGTTCAGTTATTGAACAATCTTTTTTAATATTTGGCTCATTTCCCTATTTTGGACCCTTTATTCTTTAGAATTTAGACTTAGGAAAAAAGACCTAATAGATAACCTTGGATGAGAATTTTAATAGTACCATCAACTTTGAAATTTTGATTTTAGGCTAGGGGACCTTTGTTTCGGGTCCCAAGGCTTCTGGACTTATTTTTGGCTATTGGAAAAAATATGTAAAAAATAGAACTACAGGTGTCAGCCTCACACTTAGTCATAATGATCTCAGATGAATTTTTGATGATTTCATTGAGTTTGAAATGTCTAAGTTGGTATGGTAGGATAGTTCGTTCACTCACACGGGGTTTTGAACGAATCTCTAACACCCAATCAAAGTCCATTTGGACTTGGTGAAATTTTTTTTCATGGCACCTAATAGGACTGCTTAAGTGCCTATTGGGTCACTTTAGCACTCAGCGCTTTAGCACTCTTAGGACGTTTTAGGAGCCTTAGCCCTTTGTTAGTGGTGTACTTTAGCGTCCAATGGTCGTTGAAATGGTGCTTGCTTTAGTACCATTGGGGCTGCTTTATCAGCACCCATTATTATCGTATGACTGCTTTAGTGGTTATGTTTCCGCTTTAGCAGTAGGCATTTTAGCTCCCTAGCGTCCGTTTTAGCAGTAGGCATTTTAGTTCCCTAGCGTCCACTATAGCAACACCTGTAGCTTTTAATGATCTCTTCCCACCCAATTTTCTATCATTTATTCCTCTATTTTTACACTAAATATAGAGCTTAAAGATATTAAAAAATGGGAAATCATCCACATAGGTTAAGGTAATCTAACCTATCTCATCTTGGTAATTTCCAAAAAAAAAATCCTTTAATTTCCATCCTATTTCTTTGTGAATTCTTACAAATTATCCCTTGAATTCCTAAATTTTGAGAGTTGACTTTAGTGCTGAATTATGCTCTATTTGAGCACAACTTCCAAGTGTTCAATTTTGGATTCCATTTGTGGGCCTCGTGGTTTTTGCTCTTGATTGTATTTCAATCCGATCCTTAATATAGCAATATAGGTCTCATTTTACTCCTAACAATGTGTAAATTACTATTTTGATAATATTATGACATTTTATGATCATGAAGCAAAGATATATGATTCATGGATGATCTAAAAGTTATGATTCAACATCGAGGTAGGATACTGTCTACTCTTCCTCATAAGATAGTTCCCATATATATTTTTCGTGTTATATAGGGGTATTATGATATGATTATAGGAGAACATCGTGAGTTAGCCTAAATTTAGAGTTTGGGGCTAGAAGGGTATTAGATCCTTATGTTGAAATACTTATTATACTTTTATAATTATATTAACTTCTTTATAGATAGAGCTAATTTGTAGTATAATTATGATATTATTCTAGTTATGGAATGAAATTTAGGTTTGGAAGCATGATTAGTATGATTGGCCTTATTTGGACTATTTAGGCCATCTTAGAACAATATTTAGGTGGAATTGACTTAGTTGATCTTGTTCTAGGTGGAATTTCTATCTTAGGGCTAATTATGTCTTATTTAACATCTAAAAGTGAATCTCGATACCTTAGCCAATCCTAGGATAAAAGCTTACCTAAAATGGATATCAGGGATTAAAAGTGGGCTCATCCAACCCACCTTAGGCCATGACTTGTGTTCGCTTTTGTATACTTATTTATGCATGTTAGTATGATTAGATTCAATTAAGGTTAATGAAACCTTATTATGATTTTTAATATGTTACTTGATGGATTGTAATGATTTTTTGTGGAATTATGATTTTATGGTTATTCCAAATACATATTGGGCCCAAGGTCATGATTGTGATTTTGGTTGGGTTTCGAGAATTATTCTAGCCTTGTAAAGAAAGTGGTCATAGTTGATATACATATTGATGATTATAATCATATTGTTGGAATATTGGTGATGGAATGCATAGGTTCGGTACAATTATAATCACTTAGATAATAAGTGGTATGATTCCAGCTAAAATATGGTTTTATTACTTTTTTCCTAAAAAGAGTTTATTATTAGTTTTCACTTTTAAAACTGGATTTTTACATAATAGGAATCGTACCATCTTAATAAATAACTTATGAGCCATTAAGACTAAAAATAATGTTTAGAGATTTGACCAAGATAGATTCCATCTTCGAGTTTGCTACTACTATTTACCCCAACCAAGAGAGATTTTGACCCTTTAAGCATTTTTACGGTGATTTAGTCCTAGAGTTACCTTGGGAAATTGATTTATGTATTTATAAAATGAGTTACTTTAGGGCATTTAGATTGGTTATGGTTCTATGGGTTATATCTTGGTATTCATTCTTTCTTGCACATTGCCTATCACCAGTATGCCCTATAGCCATTACCCTTATGGGGATGCATAGGTGTAGGTATAAGTTTTGCTTGCAGTATATTATGTAGAACTTGTATCTATCATCCTTATGGGTGGTTTTATAAGTATAGGCTCAGACTGTTGTTTGTTGAGTGTTGATTGGACCTTTTGAGCCTATGACGATGATGGTTTATAAAAGGCCCAATTACGTACTATTTTTCTTGACTAGTCGATTACCTTGTATTGTTATTGTTATTATGGTTAGTTCATAATAGGTTGATATTTGGACTAGTATTGAGATTCCAGGTATGACTTTTATTTTTTCATCTTATGGTTATATTATTATGCATGATCATCCTATGGGTAGGCATTACAACTATGAAGTTTAATATTCTAATTTCTTTCTTCACGGTTAGTTTATTATGATAATTATCTTATGTTTAGAAACATGGATTAGAGACCCTCTTTATATTATCACTAGTTTCTACTATAATTAGGAGACCTGGAGGTGGTAGTGTGATTACTTAGATTGTACCCTTGAGTTAGCATTATATGTGTATCTACCTTTAGTAGTTATGGTATTACTGTATATCTCTTCTTTCCATAATTTACTCATTTTGTATATCTATATCTTGGTCTTGTATACTACTATACATCCTTTTTAAGCTCTTTGTTCCCATATTGTCCTATGATATACAGTATAGTGTTAGGGTCTCAAAGTATGGTTGGAATAGGGTAACTCAAACTTAATATTCCATTAGCTTATTATGTTAGTTGCTTGGATGTGAATAGAATAGTTATCCTTATGGTCTCCTTAGATTTATTATCTACTTTGTTGGATATTTGGATGTAGTTTACATTCCTACTTGCGTGCTATTTATATTTGCATCATCTTTGGAGCTCAGTCGGCAGTTCCCTACCTAGTACCATATGTTGGTCTTCATACTACACTTTTGTAGCATGCAGATCATAATGTGGGTTTTCATTGTTGTTGTGTGTTTCATGTAGTGAAGCTATGGTTTATAGACATGTGGTGAGCTCTTGGCATTTGGAGTATTGTTATTTTCTCTCCTATGTACTATACTAGTCTCTATGTTATATTTAGAGGTGAGTTGCATTAGTATATTTAATTTTATTCTTCATTTTTTAAGGCTTATTATATTAGAATCTCTTGTATTGATTCCACAAGGTTTTGGGACTATTTTACATAATTCAGCATTTTTCCATATTTATGTCAAATTCTTCCGTCTTTACTCTTGGTAGTCTGTTACAAGTTATTCCAAACTACGGGGTTGTCTTACCTACATGTGGTTCATAGTGGGTGCCATCATTAACTCAGAAATTAGGTCATGAAAAATTGGTATCAGAGGCTAAGTTTAGCTATGTATTGGTACAATAGCTAAGTGAATAGTAGAGTCTAGGAAATCAGTGTGGAGGAGTCCATAACCTATCTCTGGAAGGGTACATGGCATTCTTAGGAAATTCCATTCATGATTCCTTCTCATGTGTCTGTATTTCTATGAAACTCAAGTACGTTCATGAACTCTATTATGTCCTAGATAGACTATAAAATATTATCGATAGCTACAGATGGGACATCACCACGCTATTCCAAAGCTTCATTGCAACATCGTACTAGGGAGTTGTGGATGGATTTCAAAGATCTTCAATATTAGTCATAAGATTTGGGGAAACCTAGCTTTAATAGATTTTGGAATCACTTCAGCCTTTTAAGATTCAACATTGAGGATCCTAAGTCCTTTTATGGATATCTCACAGCTAGGGGTGACACTCGATTCATTGAGAAGTTATTAGGATAGAGTTGGTTTTATTGGTATTCAGTAGGGTTCCTTTTCAATTTCAGAGTACGAGATTGGCTTTCTTGAGTGGGACAGGAATATTCTAATGCTATATTATTTAGACTATGATATGGTGCATGGATTTGTTAGAGGATTAGTATTAACACTTCGATTGGAATTAAAGCATTTGATAGCAGCTAGGTGTGCCTTTTCTCAGGTTGTTGATCATGCGAGAGCTACAGATAGAGCATATAGTGAGACTTAGAGGTGGCAGTAAGAGGTCATGTTATTAGTATCATGCTATTGCTATTTCATTAGGGAGTAAGGATGCTCCTAGTGGAGGTTAGCTTTACTTGCAGCCTATTGGTTTTATGCAAGTATAATCTCAGACTTTGGGTAGGTGTCTCTCTAATTAGTCATGGTAATCATAGTGGGAAGAGTTCTCGTC
The DNA here is from genome assembly GCA_030864215.1 of Capsicum pubescens. Taxonomy (NCBI): domain Eukaryota; kingdom Viridiplantae; phylum Streptophyta; class Magnoliopsida; order Solanales; family Solanaceae; genus Capsicum; species Capsicum pubescens. The sequence continues at coordinate 144,389,467 of CM061547.1, forward strand.
AGACCCTATGGAGTTTCTAGAGTGGGTATTTAGGCCGTGGTGGCCATACAATTTTAGGAAGGAAAGTATCTTAAAGTGAGATAGGACATTGGTCTAGAAAGTTCCCAGAGGCGAGTTGGTTGTTCAAACAAAGTTGGCATATATTCCTCGCCATCCTAGAGTTAGGCTATTGCAATTGTAGGAAGGATGGTCATTTAGGTAGAGAGTTCCCTCGGCGTTAGTTGGAACACCTATTGGGGTTAGCTCATGTTTTTAACTATGTTAGAGCTTCTAGGTTTTTATATGACTATAGAGAGATCGGTCACTGGACCAGAAAGTGTCCACTACATGAGATTATTAGCCGTTCAGCTTATTTAGATTGGTCTAGTGGTGTTGTGGCACCATCTATATACGGCAGTGCACTTATCACCTCAGTTGATATTCAGTCAGTCAGTCCAACTTTGGAACCATTCAGATTTGTTCCCTCATGGGCCAGTTTGGCATGTGACTTCGATTTCACCGTGATAGGTGCGGGTTTTTTTTCTTGTTGTTACCTTTTCATTTATGTTTATTGGGGTTCTCATACCTATCGATGATTTGTGTGCCTTTGTAGGTTGATATTGATTGTTGTGTGCCTTCATATAGAGTTCATAATGATATTACTACCCCATAGATTATTTCTTTTAGTAGTGGATGTAATGGATCAGTATTGATATTTTCCCTATAGGTGAAGAATTTGGGTGCATATATCATGATGAAACATGGGGGTGCACCACCTTATAAGGGACCAGGTTCATTAGAGTCAGACTCGGGCATTAAAGCACTAAAGCAGTAAGGAAATAAAACTTTTGCAGGAATTCAAAGAGTACAATGGTTTAGCATGGAAACCTCCTTGCTCAAGGGAGAAAAAACATGGATTTCCATCACAAACACTCAACAATCCACTATAATCAAACTCATGATTAAAGACTCCATTGGAGCTTAGCTCTAAGCCCACTAATTTCTAATAACTCAATTATAAGCTTTCCTTGATAACTCTGACAAGATCCCCACTCAGTATTGATTAACTCTAACCAATATAAACTCATGTAACTCTACCTTATCACCCTATAGACACAAGAAAAGTATTACTCTAATAAGATAAGTAATTTAATTATAGACCAAGACTGGACTCATAAACAACAAAACTTAAGCGCACACACACAGAGATCTGCAACTTGAGCAATATGGATCACATTCTTTCTCACTAAATCCTGGCTTTTATCCTCTAAAGGAGATTTCTCTGGGATTATTAGCAAGCAGGATTAAATTTTCAGCCACCTAATCAACACTTTTAGAAAGATCAAATCTTTTTATAGGAACTTGATTATTAGATAGTTTAGAAAAAATAGGGTTCGACTGTGAGGGAGTAGGGGAACCAAGTACGTCGAGTGTTTTAAAAGCTTTAGGTATTTTAAGTTCTTTTGAGGAAAGAGGAACTTTGGGTTGATAAAATTTGTGTTCAATTTGTGAACTGCAGCCCTAATTTAGGTCTGTCCCCATGGAAGACTCAATAGGGTTTCCATGGTATTTGGAGTTTCTTCTAATATGGGTTCATTTGGAGGGTTGGAAATTTCAAGCGAAGTTGTAGTAGTGAAAAACTTTCTTATTCTTAAGGAAGATTAGAAGAAGAATCTTCTACTATTTTTTACACAGAAGTATTAGGAAGTTCAATTTTGGGATTTTCATATGGAGGTTAAGAGGTTTGAAGAATTTTTTATTCTTTAGTGGAGATTTAGGAAGTAGAAATTTCTACTATTTGGAAGCTTTTGTGAGAGAGTGAATGAGAATATCATATTTTTTAGAAGACAAGTTTTAGAGTGGATGATTTGAGAGTTAATTGGAAATAAAATGGAAGATAAAGGATTTAATTTAATATTTAAGGGATATGACAGTTGTTATTGAGGGACCTTTTGAAAGAAATGATGTGTCTGGTCCTAATAGGTACGACCCTTTATCGTTCTAGGTATTTTTCAGCTTTCTCTCAGAGAAGGAAGGACACGCAGCTTTTTAGACTGATTTTATGATTTTTTAAAATACATAGTTTTGGAATGGATATGATAGAGGGGACCAGTTCCCTCTATTTCTTGATTGAATCCTCAAACTTGTGCCTATCTTATATTTTTACCTACAAAGTTGTTCCCATGCGTGTATACCTGCAAGGGTATGTTTCTGAGTTAAACCAATTAGTACATACTCTACTAAGGATACTTGTATCCTGATCATAGACAATTTATGAAAGAAAATAGATCCATCTAGTTGGTTAGGATATTTTGATCACACCTAATCTCAACCTGTCCTTCATAAAATTCTCCTTGTGAAGAGCCTTTGAAAATATGTAAGATTAATATGATTTGTCTTCTTATGTAGTACTGGATTCTAAGCCATGTTAAGAGCACTTTGATTATCATACATCAGAAGGATAATGTCTGAGATAATCGCCAACTTAGCCATGTTAAGAGTACTAGATTCTAAACCATGTCTTTTTTGTCTCCTGCTGGAAGCACCTAGTACTGTTTATTCTAGCTCTAACCTAACTTTGTCAATTCTTCTTTATGTTCCCAACCTTTCTATATTGTTTACATAGAGTTATGTGGACCTTTCTTTTGGCACCATGAACTACCTTCCTTGGATATTCAAGTGAGCGGGTTCTATATTGATATCCAATTCCTTTACCATTATTCACACCTTGATGAGTTAAATTAGAGAGGATTTGGGAGGATATGGTCCATTTTCATGATTTATTATGTTCTTCTGTTATACTGACCAGATCAATTTCTAATTCTCCAATCTTATGGAGTGCAGTCATGAGGTGCTTTTTAGAATCCCATATTTTTTCTTCAATCTCAACTTGAAGCCTTAAGTCTTCCTCCATCCCTTTACCAACAAAATCATTTACTTTCTCCATATGACTATTTAAACTCAGATTTTTAGATTTTAATTTTGTGAACTGTTCTTCTATTTTTGATATCTAGAGATTTAAGGAAATCAATTCAGGATTTTGATTTTCTACTTTCTCTTCTAGGACATTCTTCTCAGTGGTCAATTCACACACAAAAGTAATCAACACATTTGCAAGCTTCTTTATCTTTCTAGCTAAATAGTTATGTAAATTTTCTTTGATGTCAGAAATAGTTACCTTATATTCTTCCTCATCTTAAGATTTTTCCATAAGAGCAAACAAGGAGTTGAAGGTTACTTCACTATCCTCCATATCCAGCATAGACGCATATTAAGGATTTTCATCCTACTCAGATTCACTGAAGGAATCTCCCTAGACAGCTAAACTTGTTTTATTGCATAATCAACTGCAGTTTTCTTCTTGATTTTTTAGGGACCAGGTCCTTGTTTTTTTATTTTTTAGTTACACACTTTAGACATTCCAGATATTCTATTTTGTGCATTGGACAATCTTAGATGAAATGCTCTGGACATCCACATTGGTGACAAACTTCAGTAATACCTCTCTTTTTTGCTACTACTTTCTTTTGTTTGAAACTGACAACTTTTCTTTATTGCTCTGACAATCCTTTTTTTCCTAATAGGCAACATCAGTGTCTTCCTCACTTGAATCAGACTTTGAATCCTTCAATGCCAGATACTTTCCTTTTAACTTCCTTCTTCACTTGTCATTGGTGCTTCTTGAACTCATGAGTCTTTAGATTACCAATAAGTTCATCCATTATGAGAGTTTTCAGGTTTCTTGCCTTAGTAATAGCATCCGTTTTTCTTTTCCATGACTTAGGAAGTACACCTATAATTTTTCTCACTTGCTTATACAAAGAAATCACTTCTCCTAAGTAGTGTAGCTAATTTTAGATAGGAGTGAATCTTGTATACATCTCTTGAATTGTCTCTCCTCCCTTCATAAAAGAAGTTTCATATGAGTAGTCAGCATGTCAACATTTGAATCCTTGACATTAGTTGTTCCTACATGAGTTGTCTTCAGTAATTCCTAGATTTTATTAGCATTTTCACAGGAAGAAATCTTGTTATACTCATCTGGCCTTATACCACACCTAAGAAATTTATTAGCCTTGTATTTTTTTTAAACTTCCTTACAATCTTCATCTTTAAATTCTATCCTGGTTTTAACAACCATTCATGTTATGTCTCCTTATTTCATCCCTCTATCAGGTACATCAGGACCATTAAGTGTTACATCCATCAGCTCATTACCTCAGCCATAATAAAGTCATTGATCCTGGTTTTACACCACCCATTGTATTGCCCATTAAAGTGGGGTAGTCTAATGGTAGATTTCCCTTCTTCCAGATTAGGTGGAGCAGCCATGATCAATAACTTACTCGAGATGTGAATAGTTTAGATTTTCCTTACTCTAATAACAATTGATTAATCATGGGGGTGCACCACTTTACAAGGGACCTGGTCCCTTATAGTCAGACATAGGAATAAAGCAGTAAACTAGTAAGGAAATAAAATTTTTGTAGGAATGTAAAGAACACAATGGTTTAATGTGGAAACCTCCTTAATTAACGGAGGAAAAACCACGGATTTCCCTCGCAATCACTCAACAATCCACTATAATCAAACTCATGATTAAAGACTCCATTAGAGCTTAGCTCTAAGCTCCACTGATTGGTAATAACTCTATACAAACTTTCCTTGACAATTTTTACAAGATTTCCTCTTAGTATTGATTAACTCTAACCAATATCAACTCAGGTAACTCTACCTTAGCACCCTACAGACACTAAAAAATCATTACTCTTATAAGATGAGTAATTCAATTACATACCAAGACTTGACTCAATAACAACAAAACTTAAACACACACACATACAAGGAGAGATTTAGAACTGAAGCAATCTGATTTTTCATTATTTCTTTATTCAGTATCTTTTTGAAAGATATTGAATTGAGAAGCATTCTTTTTTATTTATAGTAGGATAACAATTAGGCTAGAATTTTGATTGGGCCAGGTGTCCTGATTGATACACAGCTCACCTATGCAGTTTGTTACACTAACAAAAAAAGTTGTGCAGACATGTGACAGTTGTACTAACTCATGAAAACCTAGGGACCTGGTCCCTGGTTGTTAGCTGATCATCATCAAAATAGGATATAGAAATTTTCCCCTTTTTTGATGATGACAAACCATAGAACTTAGAGCATTAAAAGTTATTTACCTCATACAATGTTCCCCCTATAACTATGTACCATTCTCCTTCTTGTCAATATACCAAAATGCTTAACATGGAGCATAAAAATTCATTCACCTCATTTAATGTCCCCCCAATCAATATACCAATATGCTCACTATGCTTCCCCTTGTCAATATACTTAGACTTAAACATATCATTTACCACATGTGTCACACCTAGTTCATGGTCCCTACCATATGAATTTAGTATAGAAAAGTGATAATAGTAAACCAAGAGTAGAATAAGCACAAATTGGTTAACTCATGGCCACTAGGGAAACACTAACATAAATGTACATCTTAAGTAAAGAAGACATATGATAAACATAAGAAATGAATTCATTTATAATAAATAGGTTTAGCACCATTAGAGCATACCAAAAAAATATAAAACATTTGTCTTCAAAAAGCCACACCAAAATCAAAAATAGGAAACTGACACATGGAAGGATTAAAAGTAGGAAAGATAGGGCTCAGGTGGATGGAGGTTTAGGGGATAGGGTATTAAGAAGCATATCGATTCTAGAACTTTCCAAAGCATGAGAATCCAATAGATGCTTTGTTAGGTCCTTTACTTCAGCATTTAAATTTTGTACCTCATTAGTGAGTGCTAAGAATTTTTTCTTTATATCTACATTCTCCGCACCAAGTGCTTCACTGTCACCTGGTACCTCGGATGACAGATGCTGAATTTTCAATTTTAGTGTAAGGTATTTTGTATCCTTGGAAGACATAGCAACTCACATCTCTTCCAATGCCATATTCAACTTCTCTTGAACAGCCAACAGTTTTGATACCTAGGACATAGTCCCAATTTTCCCTTCAACACACTCATTTTCAACTAAAGTAGTTAAGATAGACATTTGATTTGTTGCACAAGGGGTTCCCTTTTCACAGACTACTCCAAAATGATCAAACACCCTGTTTAAAAAGTATCCATAAGGCATACCATTCCTACCATCTTTCTCATGGATTACTTTGAATATATTTTAGATCATCAATGCAGGTAGACAAATCAACTCAAATTTTCTTAGGTACTCCATTGCATATATATCTACACCTGAAGCAATTGTTCTTATCTCGGATCTTGGTAGCACTACTTTGTTGACAAACTAAAACACCAATTTAAGCTCACCCTTGAGAGCTTCTTCCTTAAACTATCCAAAAATGTTCCTCCCGCTTTGGAAGAATCAACTATAAACTTAGTTAAGGGTTGTTATTTTGAAATAGTCCTCACACCTACAATGGGAACATCCAGAAACTTCCCATAAGTATCTTCATCCAACTTAATTTTCTTTCCTTGCACCATTGCAGTCAAGCTCTCCCCATCTTTAGAAAATTTGACAATGTACAAAAACTATCTTACTTCATCTCCATAGACAGGGGAAACTAGTCCCACTACAAGATGCAACCATTTTTTATGTCACACATACTCTACAAGATGAACCATTCTAGGTTCTTAAAGAATCCTGGATTCAAATACTCTTCTATTTAATATTTTTTGAGACTTCAGTATTTCATTTCTCTCTTCTCTGGACACAAAATTTTCTTTCTCAACTTTCTTTGTTTTTTTAAAACCACTATTTGGTTTCTCTTTTCTAGATTTGTTCTTTTTGGGAATAGGTCCCCGGATACATTCTTTTTCCTTTAATGTGTTTCTATTTTATCCCAGCAGGGCTTCTAAACTTAGAAGTGGAGGATAGAGTTCTTCTTTCAAAGAGGACTTCTTTTCTTCACTTATCTATTACAGCATCAACTTTAGTATCAACATCCTCACCCTATCCAACATCTACAAATCCCATATTTTCATCCTCCACTACAGCAGCTTTTTCTAGTCTTCTTCTCTTAGTAGTAGATGACCTGATAACCTTGATAGCATCCTTTAAAAAAAATTCTTAATACCCCTAGTTGAATATGTTTTAGTAACCTTCACACCAATTTCTAGCACCTTTTCTTTACCTTTACTACTTCTCTGCTTTTGAATTGATCACCTTAGAGCTAATTTCTCACCATCAACTTCATTTTCCTCATTTGGAGGTTGCACAAATGCCACAATTATAGAAAGATCTTCTTTAGAGGATAGATCACTTGCCTTCTTACCAGCTCCTTGCTATTCTCTGCTAAAGGATATTTATTTTGGATCATTAGCAAGTAGGATTAAATTATCAACCACCCAATCCATACTACTAGAAAGATCAGATATTTTTACATGAATTTTTTTATCGCATAGTTGAGTAAAAATAGGGTTTAACTCTATAGAGTAGGGGAACAAAGTATGCCAAGTGTTTTAGAAGCTTCAGACATTTTTAGTTCTTTTGAGGAAAGAGGAACTTTGGGTTGAGAAACTTCATGTTTCATTGGTGAACCGAAGCCCTAATTTAGGTCCATCACCATGATAGACTCAATAGGGTTTCCATGGTATTTGGTTTTTCTTGTAAAATGGGTTCATTTGGAGGGTAGGGAATTTTAAGGGAAGTTATAGTGGTTGAAACACTTTTTGATTCTTGAGGAAGATTAGATGAAGAATCTTCCACTATTTTAGAGAAAGAAGGATCAAAAAGTTTAATTTTGGGATTTTCAGATAAAGGTGATGAGGTTTGAAGAATTTTTTATTCTTTAGTAGAGCTTGAGGGAGTAGAACCTTTTACCATTTGGAAGCTTTTGTGAGAGAGAGAATGAGAACATCTTATCTTTTAGAAAATAAGTTTTGGAGTGGATGATTTGAGAGTTAATTGGAAATGAAATGGAAGATAAATGATTTGTTTTTATATTTAAGGGATATGACAGTTGTTATTGAGGGACCTTTTGAAAGAAATGATGTGTCAGGTCCTAATAAGTGTGACACTTCACCTTTCTAGGGATTTGTCAGTTTTCAATCGGAGAAGAAAGGACACGTAACTTTTTAGACAAATTTTATGAATTTTTAAAATGCAAAGTTTTAGTACTGACCTTAGAGAGGGGACCAGGTCCTTCTCTTTCTTGAGTTAATCCTTAACTTTGTGTCTTTCTCATATGTTTTCCCATAAATATGTTCCCATGTATGTATACCTACAAGTGTATGTTACTGAGTTAGACCAATAAGTACATACTCTACTAAGGATACCTGTCTCCTGATCATATCCAATTTATAAAGTAAAACAGACCCATCAAGTAGGTTAGGTTATTTTGACCAGCCCTGATCTCAACCTGTACTTCACAAAATTTTCCTTGTGAAGAGCCTTTGTAAAGATGTCAGATCAATATACTCTGTCTTCTTATGATGTACTAGATTCTAAGCCATGTGAATACCACTTGGATTGTCACTCATTGGAGGGATAGTGTCTAATATAATTCCCAAATAAATTCCTTTAGTTGTTATTTAACCTACAACACCTAATCATAGTAAGAAGCTCTAGCTATAAACTCAGCTTCAGCACTAGATAAATCAGTTGAATTTTGCTTCTTAGAACCCTAAAAAATTAAGGAATAACTAAGAAAATGAGCCATTCCTGAGTTACTTTTATTTCCACCAAGTATCCAGCATAATCAGCATCAACATACCCTATCTAATCAAAATTATCTCAAGATGGATAGTACATGATTAGGTCCCCAATCCCTTTAAGATACCTGAGAATTCTTTTTACAACTTTTATATGAGACTCCTTTAGGTAAGCCTGAACTCTAACACACATTCCCATACTAAACACAATATGTGGCCTGCTTGCAATGAGATATAGTAAGGTCTAATAATCCCTCTATACATGGTCTCATTAACTGATGGACTAGGTTCATCATTATTTATCTTTGAACTGGTTCCTATTAGTGTTTTAATTGGCTTGGAATCTTATGTAGGTCTTTTAATATACATATCTTGACAAATAATTGTCCTTTGAGAAGTTTGTTTGATCTGCAGGCCTAGGAAGATCCTCAATTCACCCATCATGCTTATTTCAAATTCACTCTAAATTAGATTTTCAAACTCTTCACATAGTGATTCAAAAGTAACTCTAAAAATTATGTCATCAACATATATCTGAATAATTAGTAAATTGCTACTTCTAGACAAGCCCTTGGTGCTTGCTTTAATCCATGGAGAGCTTTTTCCAATATAAGCATATAATGAGGGAGATCTGCATCATCAAAGCTTGAAGGTTTCTTGACATAGACTTACTTTTTCATGTTGATGAAGCTACTTCTACATTGCATTGATCCAATCAGCATTGTTTGGATCTTCTTTCATATTTTTAGGATTGAATGAGGACAGAAATGTTGTGAATGCCATGAAATTTCATGCTTGAGCTCTGATAATGCTCAACTACACGTTAATTTAAGTGCAAGGTGGTCATTTTCAATATAATAACCCAACTTTGATTCGGGTTCAATTCCACGAGGAACAAAATGAGTGGCGATTAAACAAGTTTGAAATTAAAGTTACTTGTTAAGTTCAAACCTAAGATACAAATATTTACAACTTGGAGGGGGGTTCGAGTAAGTATAAAAACTAATGTTTATTTTTGGGCTTCTAAACGACTAATTCAAGAGTAAGAATAATTAGAGTATAAACAATTAGGCATGGATCTTGGGATTAAGCTTTCCTAGGGGCAAGTTATGCATGGGAACATGATGATTTTGTGAAAATTCTAATTGTTAGTGATATGGTAGGCTAGGTTGAATGTCCTTAAGGCTAGTTTGTCAACAAAGTTTCAAAGAGGTAACTCATTGACCCTTCCGAGTACCTAACAGTGTGTCAATTAAAGCCACCCAACTCCTCTATTAGGAACCCTATTTCTAGGAAGATGCCCAAAATATAGCCTACTCTCTATTCACCCTTATTTCTAAGATAGAAAAAAGATAGTTATCTACATCCATTATTGTCCACTATTGATTTGTCCTTCATATCCCTCATTCAAGGATGTCTTGGGTTCCAAATGTTCACCTAAACCCGTCTTTGAAGGATGGTTTAAGATTTCAAGAGTTTGGGGTTTTCACCCACAAAACCCAACTAATTTAACCATACAATAGTAGAACCCATCATCACCAAACTAGAATCTACACAAATACATCACAACCCACACACAATTGCACCCTATTCTAACATAATCCCGTGAGGTACAACTAGAAACTCATAAATATAATAAACAAAAATATAACAAAATATCCATCAATTTGATTCATGAAAAATAAAAAGAATGCAAACCACACTTTAAATTCCAATATGTCCTCAATAGGATTTGCCAATTCTTCACTTTGGAGTTTCTCTAATTCATTATTGCCTCAAATTAGAATAAACTCAAGCTCAAATATCCATGTGATAAAAACTAAACTAAGGATGGGATAATATGTATGATTAAAGATAGGGTGAAAATGAGCTAAGAAACCCTATTTAAGACCCAATTCCACATTTGCCAAATACTCAAAAAATACCATTCAAACTTTTCCACATTGTCGTGATCTCCATCCCTTTACTGAGATCGCAGTAATCATATCATGATTGCCCTTTGGTTGACGTGTTGATTGAATGTGATCTCAACCATCAGTCCGCAATCACGGTAACTAAGGGTTGACTCCTAGGACTGTAATTTCATCGTTTGTTCTTTTTTCTCATATTTCTTCCCTTTCACCATCTCCTAAGCTCATTTTTATCAAGTTTCCTTTCTTATGTTCTAATTGCAATTTTTACCTACACAAGTGAGCATTAAGTAAGAAAGCAACAATAAATCAATGAAAAAGCAAGATAATTTAGGCTTAAAAAATGCTACTAAGTTGTCAAATTGACAACTTATTCAAAACCCCAAACTTAAACTATTGTATTTCCTTCAGAAACCAAGAAAAATTCAACAAGATATGGTATTTAACTCAAATCCACCCAAAAGAAAACTATACTAGAGGAATAAGCTAACAAAGCTCTATAAAGACTTTTCAAACACGTCATGGTAACAAGTAAACAAAAATTTTCTAATAAGCACATATTATGAAGCAAGGATGCAACTTTGTATCAAATGAATCTTCCAAATAAACAAATCATCTTAAGAGGAAACACAAAATCTTCAAAAAAAATTCTTAATATTCACAATGCAACTTACTTCAACCATTTACCCAAACCGAGAGTAAGACTTTACCCTCTAGCCCAAAGTATCGATGCCGCTCACAAGCAAGAGTTAGCTCCACATATACAAAAGACATTGAAATTTCTAAAGAATCTAAAATAATGAAAGAATTCACACTCACTCTTGCAAGGAAATTCCAGTACAATGAGTAGAACCATAGGCTTGCCCTTTGTGTTTTTTGCCGCTAATGCTGACTTACCTAGTTTGGAATCACCAAGTTATAATGGGATAAAAAGAAGGTTTGAGGTCCGAGAAGTAATATATATAGATCAATTAACTAAAATACCTACCTCCTTCAATTCTATTATGCAATCCTTTCTACCCAAAAAATTTTCAAACTCTCCACTTTATTATCTTTCATATCATTTCATATATTTCCTCACCCACCCTCTTTTTTAGTGTTTAACAAACAATTCAATGCCACCATTTTATTTCTTTATATATTTGTCTTTTAAAAGAGACTTTCTAACTTTAGGCTCTTTTAGCCCTTCATTCAGCCAATTTCTCTTCAAGTTCTATGAGCTAGGCTACTCAACTTTATTATTAAGGACATCTCTTGTCTTTTAAGTAAATGAGTTGACAACCTTACATACACCATTCTTGGATCATCTTATTAATCACATTTATCGCCCCTAAACTTGGTGTTTGAACCACCCTCACATTATTTTCCCAACTACACAACCCCCCCACACACCAAACATAGGCTTTCTCCAATATTTTATTTCTTAGAATCATACAATGAATCAAAGGAGGTTAAGTGCTAAAAGAAAGATTTTAAAAATGTCTTAAGTGTTTTATCAAGGCTATCATTAGACAAAGAAAGAAAAATAGGTAAAAAGGCTCAAAGGGGTTAACTAGGGAAAAATGTTAAGGTGGGAATTTGGCTATGTAATGGGCTAAAATTGACCTTGGGTCATTCTCCAAACCAAGCTTGTCCAGCATTTTGGTTTGAACAAACTCGGCTCAAGTTCTAGATTACACATATGTACAAGAGTTATACAAAAACTCACCACACATGGCATCATACTCATAAAGAAAAAAGTTAATATCCCAACTAATTTGAGTAATTTGATCTTAATAAGTTACACCGAGTCATGAACCATCCTTGTAAAGAGAGCCAAAATTGAATTTAATGGTCTCACTCAAAAGGAAGCTCAAAAACAGTCGTGATCTCTCTTTTTTTTTTCAAAAAGAAAACTAGAAATGTATTTCTTGCCAATGACATTTTGAAAGAATTTTTGAGATTTTTCCTCTTACTAAACAATTAAATAAAAACTAGGGTGAATACAAGGCAACATTATTATTACACTTCATGGGATTCTTTCCTCACAACTCCACATATCGTCCATTTAGTTTATAAAAAAGTCATGGAACCAATGAAAACACAAACGACCCTTTACCCTTAAGAATGGTGTCACCCAATATATCATAGGTCAAGGTAAGCATTCATGACCCTCTGGTTACTTAGGCTTCACCCAGAGATTTTATGATAAGCACACTACTTGATCAACCCATGGAGACAATATTCATCCATAATTTCAACCAAAAATAACTGGTTATACCACATTTAAGACCAATTGGATTGAAACAAATACTCCAAAAATGATCACACAATTCCCCAATAAAGTTTACATTAACCTTTACTGGCATTTAAGATATTTCTCTCTTATTAACATTTTAACAAACATGTGGTGTGCATGTAAAGTAAGAGCTTGACTAGGTAAAATAACAACACATGTGAAATAGCTCAATTCACCAATTCATTATCAAACACAGTACTTGTAATCATACTAACCCAATTAAATCACCCACTACTCAATTAAGCAAAAAAAACTCAAGTAGGTGTTTCATCAAACACATGGTGTGCACTAGTGTATAAAAGCAAGAATTTTGAAATTTAGGATTTGAGACAAGACACACATTCAAAATTCTTCATTCCAACAACCACCTTCTACCAAATTAACCTCAAATGAATTAAATTCAAACCAAAAGAAACCACGGAATGTTATCATCATTTGTATTTTAAAGATCATATCCTGTAGGCTTACTAAAGAGAGGAAAGTGATGAAAAGAAAGTCCAATATACTTTTATGGGGTTTCATTACTAAGGTACTCATTTCAACTTGTTCTATCACCTACAAACACCAAAAAAAAAAGCTAAAATGTAAATTAAAAATATTAAAAAACATCAAGAAAAATTCCTTGGATTTCTTCCCAAGAAGCGCCTTAGTTAAAGTTGCAGCACGATATTTTTTGCTTATCAAATTTATGTCTCCATTTGGAAGACTTAAAACGGTGACCCAACTCAAGATCAATACATCTTTGAGGCATTTTGGGCAAAGGTGAGGACACAATAAAATATTTTCTTTCTCCCTACTTTGAAGATTTAAACCTGTTACCCAATTTCACGTCAAACTTTCTAATAGGCTCGTTAGGTATTGGTAAGAGCATAAAAATTTACTTGTTACACACCAAATTTTGCATTTATTGGACTTCAAGTGAGGGGCTTCATTTTTCTCTTTTGGAATGAAAAACTCCAAAATATAGGGATTTTCCTCCTTATCTAAAAAATTTATCATTTTCTTGGGTGGTTCAACTTTCATCACATCCACCAAGCATAATGTTGAAAAGTGGTTTGCGTGAAGTTTTATCCCTAATTTTGGATTTGCATCTGTTTTGACATTCTCAACTGTAAATTGACTAGAGCCTTCACAAAGTATTTTATTGTCTTTTTATTTTGACTCTAGTACCATTTCCTCAATCTTGGCATCATCTCTCATGTTTGGTTTGATTGGTTGGGAAATCACCGAGGATTCAACAACATTGAGCTCATTTGGAACAGTGTGCATACCCATGGTATTTGAAAAATTATCCTCTGTACCTACTTTCTCTATCCTTTCGATCTCCTATCTACATGCCCCCATCTCTTGATGCATGAGTTATATGTTATCCCCCGTTATTTCTACCCAATCCAAGATAAGTTGAAACATTGCTTCAATCACATTGTATTTGGCACATTTTTCTTCCTTTTTCTCATTATAAGACCTATCAAAATCATAAGAAGAACTAGAAATTGGGTTAGTATAATGGGGGAAAGGGGCATTTGGACAATGGCTCCAATCTCCATCTTGATCACCATATAAAGAACAATCGTACTGTCAATAGGATTGAGATGGTGCACACATCTTTTTCTGTGAATTATATCTACAATCTTACCAAAAGTGGGGTCCACCCTAATATGTCCATGGATCATCAAGATAAGATCTCCAACTACCAAACTCATATTCATTCCAAGATGCCATAGTAACAGATAATCAAAAATAAATATATATCTAACACAATAAACAAAAGAAAATAAAAAACAAATATTTACAAGTTTGAATCAAAGCAAGTAGGCTAAAATTCCAAACTAACTCAATACGCTAAATTGTTCCTTGGCAACGATGCCATTTTTGATAACGCTCAACTTACACGTCAATTAAAGTGCAAGGTTGTTTTATCAATATAATAACGCAACTTTTAGCTGGGGTCAAATCCACGAGGAACAATGTGAGTGGTGATTAAACAAGTTTGAAATTAAAGTTACTTTCTAAGTTTAAACCTAAGATAGAAGTATTTATAACTTGGAGGGGGTTTGAGTAAGTATCAAAACTAATGTTTATTTACGGGTTTCTAAACAACTAAATGAAGACTAAGAATAATTAGAGTGTAATCAATTAGGCACGAATCTCAGGATTATGCTTTCCTAGGGGCAAGTTATGCATAAGAACATGATTATTTGGTGTTAATTCTAGTTGTTAATGATGTGGTAAGCTAAGTTGAAAGTCATTAAGGCTAGTTTGTCAACAAAGTCTCAAAGATGTCACGCATTGACCCTTTCACGTACCTAACATGTGTGTCAATTAAATCCACCCAACACCTCAATTGCACATCCCTATTTCAAGGAAGATTCCCAAAATATAGCCTACTCTCTATTCACCCTTATTTATAAGATAGCAAAAATATAGCAATCTACATCCATTATTGTCCACTATTGCTTTGTCCTTATATCCCTCTTTCAAGGATGTCTTGGATTCCAAAAGTTCACCCAAACCCCTTTATGAAGGATGGTTTGAGCTTTCAAGAGTTTGGGGTTTTCACCCACAAACCTATTTTTGGTATTTGGGGCTTTCACCCCTAAAACCCAACTAATTTAACCAAGCAATAGTAGAACCCGTCATCACCAAACTAGAATCTACACAATTACATCACAATCCACCCATAATTTTGCCCTATTCTAACATAATCCCAAGAGGAAGAACTAGCAACCTATAAAGATTATAAAAAAATAGACCAAAATCTCTATCAATTTGATTCATGAAAAAATAAAGAGAATCCAAATCACACTTTAAATTCCAATGAATCCCCAATGGGATTTCCCAATTCTTCACATTAGAGTTTCTCTAATTACTTCTTCCCTCAAATTAGTTTAAATTCAAGATCCAAGCTCCAAGTGATAAACCCTAAACTAAGTATAGGATGATATGCAAGATGAAATATAGGATGATAAATGAGCTGAAAAAAACCTTAGTTAATCCCTAATTCCACATTTGCCTAATATTGTAAAAATACCCTTCAAACTTTTCTGCTTAACCGTGATCGGCATGCCTTGACTGCGATTGTGGTATTCATATCGTGCTCTCCTTTTGGTTGACTTGCTAACTGACAGCGATCACAACCCTTAGTCCACAATTGCAGTAACTGAGGGTCGACTCCTGGGCCTACAATTTTAGCTTTTCTTATTTTTGCTCACATTTTTACTCTTTCACTTTCTTCTTATCTCATTTTTATAAAGTTTCTTTGCTCATCTACTCATTGTAATTTTTCCCTACATAAATGAGCATTAAGTAAGAAAATAACAATAAATCAATGAAAAATCAAGATAATTTAGGCTTAAAAAAGGCTATTAAGTTGTCAAATTGACGACATATCAAAATCTTTTTTGGACTCCAGACTCCAAAGGTGAAGTCAAGTTTCTCATAGGAGTGAGAATATCTATGCTTCCAATTTTGACATTTTGAGTTGAGATTACTTGGATCGGGTCCCTAGAGATTTTGACTAGTCCCTTTTTGTAGTGTTTCTCCAAAATTTAGGGTATGCAACTGAGATCTTGAGTCACCATACCCTTCGACCTTCTCAACTGTATCACTTTTTTTTTACCATTATCTTTTGCATTTTCAAATGAGACACCTCTAACTTGAAGTGTTTTGAGAGAGGAAAAATAGTCAGTCCTTCCAGTCATATGCTTTGAACATCTACTATCCATAAACTATTTCTGACAGCAATCCCTTTCTTCTACTGAAAATAAACTTATTTGTTAGATTCAGAAACCCATTTGAGTTAGAGTTCCCAAAAGGAAGATAAATTTCTGATCAAGTATTTCTTAGTCCAACTAGGTAGTGAGTTCTTATTCATATTCTTTAAAGATTTATAACCCTTAACATAGGAATTCTCCTACCGTATGTATCTAATATTGATCATTCTAGCTCTAACCCAACCTATACAATTCTCCTTCATGTGACCAACCCTTCCACAATGTATACATAGAGGTATTTGGACATTGTTTTTGGAACCATGAACTACTTTTCGTGGAGATTCAAGTGAGAGGGTTCAATACTAATATCTGAGGCCTTTACCTTTGTTGACACCCTAATCAGTTAACTTAGAAAGAATTTAAGAGGATGTGGTGCATTTTAGTGACTTATTAAGTTCTTCTCTTGTACAAACCAGGTCTCTTTATAATTCTTTATTCATATAGAGTGCAGTCATGTAGTGCTTTTGAAAATCATTTAGTTCTTATTAAAGTTTAACTTGAAGCCTTGAGGCTTCTTTATTTCCTTTACCATCAGAATCATTTACTTTCTCCAATCGACTATTTAAACTCAGATTTTCAGATTTCAATTATGTGAACTATTCTTCTATTTCAAATATCTAGAGATTTAAGGCAATAAATTCAAGCTCTTGATTTTTTACTTCCTCTTCTAGCATATTTTTCTCAACAGTCAGCTCATACACAGGACCAATCAGCACAATTGCAAGATTTTTTATCTTTCTAGCTGAGTATTCATCTAAATTTTATTTAATGTCAAAAATAGTTACCTCATTTTCTTCTTCATCATCATTGTTTTTTGTAAGAGAAAACAAGGAATTAAAGGTGAATTCACTATCCTCCATAGCCAGTATAGACACATCTTTAAGCTTTTCATCCTTCTCAGATTCACTGGACGAATCTCCCCAGACATTTAAAGCTTATTTCACAACATAATCACCTGCAGACTTTCTTCTTGATTTTTTCAAGGACCAGGTCCTTCTTCTTTTGTCCATTTTGTGCATTGGAAAATCCTTGATTAAATGCTTAGGACTTCCACATTTGTGACAAACTTAAGCAGTACCTCTTTTTTTGTTGGTTCTTTCTCTTCTTTGAAATTGACCATTTTTCTTCATTGCTCTAACAATCCTTTTGTCTATATAGGCAACATCAGTGTCTTCCTCACCTGAAAAGGACATTAAAGCCTTTAATGCCAGAAACTTTTCCATTTTACTTCCTTCTTCTCTTGTTGTTTCTACTTCTTTAGCTCATGAATCTTTAGATTACCAATAAGTTCATCCATAGTGAGAGTTTTCAGGTTTATTGCCATAGTAATAACATCTACATTGCTTTCCAAAAACTTACGATGTACATCTAGATTTTTTCTCACTTGCTTATACAAAGGAATCATTTTTCTTAAGTAGTGTTTGTCATTTAAGATAGAAGTGAATGTTGTATGCATCTCTTCAATTGTCTCTCTTTCCTTCATTGAAAAAGTTTCATACTAAGTAGTCAACATGTCAATTTTTGAATCCTTCATATCAGTTGTTCCTTCATGAGCTATCTTTAGGCAGTCCCAGATTTCCTTAGCATTTTCACAAGAAGAATCTTGTTATACTCATCTAGTCCTATAAATTCTTTTCAACCTTCTTATGATCACCATCGTAAAATTTGATCCTGGTTTTGACAACCATTCATGTTATGTCTCTTTCTCTGACCTCTCTAACAATCACATGAGGATCATAAAGTTTTACATCTATCATCTCACTGTACTCAACAATAATAAAGTCAAAGATTTGAGTTTTCCCTACCCAATGTACTACCTATTAAATTTTGGTGGTCTACTAGTAGATTGCCCTTCTTCCAGATATGTTGGAGCAGCCATGATGAATAACTCACTCTAGGTGTGAACCTTTTATAGTTTCCTTTATTTAATACCAATTAATGAAATGTAGGGGTGTACCACCTTATAAGGGAAATAAACTTTTGTAGGAATGTAAAGAACACAATGATTTAACGTAGAAACCTCCTTGATCAAGGGAGGGAAAACCACTGCTTTCTCTCACAAGCACTCAACTATCCACTATAGTTAAACTTATGATTACGGACTCAATTGGATCTTATCTCTAAGATACACTAATTTTTAATAATTCTATACAAACTTTCCTTGACAACTCTGCCAAGATCTCCTCTCGGTATTGATTAAGTCTAACAATTATCAACTCAGGTAACTCTACTTATGAACCCTACCGACATAAGAAAAGCATTACTCTTATAAGATAATTAATTCAGTTATAGACAAAGACTTGACTCATGAACAACAAAACTTAAGTACACATAAAGATTTTAAACTTAAGCAATATGTATTTTCGTCGTTTCTGATCACTCTTTTTTTTGAAAACTATTGAATTGAGAAGCATTCTTTTCTATTTGTAGTAGGATAATAATTAGGGTATAATTTTTATTGGTCCAGGTGTCCTGAATGGTCCACAGGTCACCTCCACAGATCATTACACTGATAGAAAAAATTGTGCAGACATGTGATAGCTGTACTGAACTTTTGAAGACCGAGGGACCTGGTCTCTTGTTTTTAGCTGATTATCATAAAAAAAGATATAGCAATTTTCCCATATTTTAATGATGATAAACCACATAACTTGGAGAATTAAAATTCATTTAACTCATTCAATGTTTCCCCTATCACTATGTACCATGCTTCCCCTATCAATATACAAATATACAAATATGCTAAACTTGGAACATCAAAATTCATTCACCTTATTTAACATTCCCCCTATCACTATGCCCATGCTTCCCCTTGTCAATATACCAATACACTCACCATGTTTTCCCCTGTCAATATACCTATACTTCAACATATCATTCACCATGTGTGTCACACCTGGTACCTAGTCCCTACCACATGAATTTAGTATTCCCCTTTTTGGATTATTGTAAAGTGAAAACAATTTTCAAAGAGTAAAATAAGCATAAATTGGTTAACTCATGGACAGTGGGGAAACATTAACATAAATGTATATTCTAAAGAAAAAAGATAGATGATAACACAAAAAAGGAATTCATTCATACTAAATAGGATTAGTATCATTACAGCATACCAAAAAAACATGAAACACCTATCTTTAAAAAGCCACACCAAAATCAAGAATAGAAAACTAACATAGGGAAGGATTAAAAGTAGGAAAGATGGGGCTTAGGTGGATGGAAGTTTAGGGGATAGGTTCTTAAGAATCATCTCCATTCTAGCAATTGCAACAACATGAGAATCCAATAACTACTTTGTTAGGTCCCTTACTTCAGCACTCAAGTTCTAGACCTCATTAGTGAGTGCTAAGACTTTCTTCTTCGGATCTGCATTCTCTGCACTAAGTGCTTCACTAGCACCTGTCCCCTCTGATGACAATTGCTAAATTTTCAATTTTAGTGTAAGGTTTTCTTTATCCTTAGCAGCCATATCAACTCTCATCTCCTCCAATTTTATACTCAACTTCTCTTGAACTACCAACAGTTCTGATACTTGGGACATGGTACCAGTTTTCCCTTCAACACATTCATTTTAAACTAAAGTAATTAAGATGAACATTTGCATTGTTGTACCATGAGTTCCTTTTCATAGATTATTACAAAATTATCAAACACCCTATTCAAAAAGGATCCATAAGGCATACCATCCCTTACATTTTTATCATTGATTATTTTGAATAAATGTTGGATCAATAATGCAAGTAGACTAATCAACTAAAATTTTCTTCTTCACTCACTCACTTTTTGATCTTCAACTGAATCAATGGTTCTTTTATTAAATCTTGGCAGCACTACTTTGTTGACAAACTCAAACAACAATTGAAACTCCCTGTTGAGAAACTTCTTCCTTACACCAGCCACAAAACTTACTCCAACTTTGGAAGAATCAACCATATACTTAGTTAAGGGATGTTGTTTTGAAACAATCCTCACACCCACAATGGGAACATCTAGAATCTTTACAATAGTTTCTTCATCCAACTTAATTTTCTTTCCTTGTACCATTGCAGTCAAGCTCTCTCCATTTTCATAAAATTTGACAGTGTAGAAAAAATATCTTTCTTTATTTTCATAGACAGAGGGAACTGGTCCCTCTAAAATATTTCCTTTGGTATTTTCACAAGAAGAAATCTTGTTATACTCATCTGGTCCTATACCACACAAAAGCAATTTCATAGCCTGGTAATTCTTTTCACTTTTTTGGGATCTTCATCATTAAATTCTCTACTGGTTTTGATAACAATTCTTGTTATGTCTCCTTCTTTGACCTCTCTAACAGGAACATGAGGACTATCAAGTATTATATCCATTAACTCATTGTCATTGGCCATAATAAAGTTATAGATCCTGGTTTTCCACCACCCATAGTACTGCCCTTTAAAGTAGGGTTGTCTAGTGATAAATTGCCCATCTTCCAAATTATGTGGAGCCGCCATGATTAATAACTCACTCTAAATATAAACCTTTTACAATGTCCTTACTCCGATACCAATTAATGAAATATGGGGGGACACCATCTTTCAAGGGGCTATGTCTTTTTTAGTCAGAAACATGTAATAAAGCAGTAAAGCAGTAAGAAGTTAAAACTTTTTTAGGAATATAAAGAACACAATGGTTTAACATAGAAACCTCCTTTCTCAATGAAGGAAAACTATGGATTGACCTCATAAGAACTTAACAATCTAGTATAATCAAACTCATGATTATAGACTTCATTGGAGCTTAGATTTAAGCTCTACTAATTTATAATAACTCTATACAAACTTTCCTTGAAAACTTTGCCAAGATCTTCTCTCATTAATGATTAAATCTAACCAATATCTACTCAGGTAACTCTACCTAAGCACCATACATACATAATAAAAGCATTACTCTTATAAGATGAGTAATTCAATTACAGACCAAGACTTGACTCAAGAACAACAAAACTTAAGCACACACATAGAGAGATTTTGAACTTGAGTAATATGAGTTTTCATTATTTCTTGATTCACTCTCTTTTTTGAAATTTATTAAATTGAGAACCTTTCATTTCTATTTATAGTAGGATAATAATTAAGGTAGAATTTCAATTAGGCCAGGTGTCGTGATTGGTACACAACTCACCTATAGTGTTTGTTACACTAACAGATAAGATTCTGCAGATATGTTAAACCTGTACTAAACTCATAAAGATCCAAGGTCCTGGTCCTTTGTTTTTAGCTAATTTTCATCAAAACAAGACATAGATGGCCTTCTTATGGCCCTATATTGGTACTTGTTATTTTTTTATTTTGGTAATGCATATTCCTATATGTTAATGATTATATTACTGTTGTTAATAGATTCATTGTTTGATACAGATCCATCCTGACTTGGTACATAGCTAGACTTTTAATATCTAGTTACAATTTTCTTTCTCATAATTTTTATTTGGTGGCTTGGGCAGCTAGCTTTGTTGGATAATTTTACTACCGTAGCGAGGTGAGGTTTTTTAATTTCCTCCTTTATTAGTTTTACTAGATTGGTTGTAGAGTGTATTATGGTAGTGAAGGTAAGTTAAGGTAAGATAACCTTCCATGGTTTTTCCATGGTCCTAAAGATGGCACTTGGCTATGCTATCCATTTTTGAGTTTGAGAGTTTTGTACTTGCCTTCTGGTTTTCATAGATTTTTGCTTTGCTATCCCTCTCTATGTAAACCATTTCTGAGGTTGATCGGTTTGGGGTCCATTCTTTCAATTTGGATAGTTCATCATCCAATAATGATTTTAATATTAATGTCGAGAGATTTTGGATTCATCTTTTAGGTTTGTTGGGTTCATCCACTGATGATGGTTTACTCTTGGTACTGGTGTAGAGTTAGTTATCTATGTCTTTAGCTGGTTATTTGTCATTCTTTATGATTGTGTTTTGCAGCTATGTTTCTTTCCCTTTAGCAGATATAGAGTTGGTTGCTTGTGTTTTCAGTAGGTTATTTATCCTCAGTTGTGATTTTTTTTCCTTTATCTATGTTTTTATTTTGGCTCAACATGATTCAGTGAGGATAAGTCTAATTTTAATGGTAAGGTCGATTTGAGTATTTGGCCTTAGCTCAGGTTTGTTCGCTCAATTTTAGATTTGACACCTTGGAATGGTGATTTGGAGGTTATGACAGATTTGAAGTATGGATGATTAACCATCTTTAAATTTTTTTTAGGTAGTTGAGATCGAGTGTTTTAGCCTTGGTATTCAAATTTCAGTTTGGAGTTGTAAAGCTTGGGTTGAACATTCATTTCTAGATTTATCTTAGTTGGGATTTCATTTATAGGATGGTGTTTACCGTAGTTGGGATTTCATCTATAGGATGGTTAATCCTACTTGGTGATTACTTGTTTAGTCTTCTTCAGTTATGATGGATGGTTGTTGACAGGTTCTCAAATGGATTACCATTGTCACAGTATTGGTCCCTTTGACTTTGACCTCAGATTTCAAATTTTCGTTGGGATTTTTGGATGATTTACTCATCAAGAGAAGTACGCTTGAGTTGGATTCAACATGACTTTATCCTCAATTTATGGATCATCCTGGAGCGGATCGTTCAATGGTGAGTAGTTGTACTTCAGAACCCTAGCTTCTTATTTTGATGGTCATCCAGACCAGTTGTCGCATTGGCATAGATTTCAGACCTTAGTTATCCCCATCTATATGCCCAAGTAGTTCCTTATGGTCATATTATAATGCTTGTCATTAAGGATTTTTGGAGGATCAACTTCAGTTCTTAAAGGTTAGTGTGATGGTGTTGCACGGTCAGGACTAGGGTGACTTCCTACTTAGTTTTGAGTGGATAGTATCTTTAGAAAGTAAAAAGTAAGTTAGATTTTAATATGGAGTTGGGTGCATGGTTCATGCATTGGTTTGCCTTCAGCTTGGAAGAGTTTTCGACACAACTCGACTTGGGGCCTTGTCGTAATGGGCATCCCAAGTCCAACTAGGACCGGGGACCGCCGCCTTAACCCAACCCAACCAGCTTACACAGCCTTGAATGAGCTGAATTTTGAGCATATAATAAGATTGCGTAATGCTATTTATGAAGACTCTAGGAAAGGGTCATAACCATGACCGACCTAACCGAGTCTAACCTTACCAAACCAACCATCAATACCATACCCAACCATTTAAAAAATAGCAAACATAATATGATAATCAAAATACAAAATGTAGTATGATGGAACAACCAAAAATATCATCCAATGATGTCAAACCCAAAACCAATGCCAATGCTAAGGCCGACACCATTACCGATCCCGCCCATACCAACCCCCAAAAGTACCACAAAGCGTTTATCCAAAAGAATACAAATATCCGATTGGGACATGCCCCCAACCATGGCCAAAACCAACATCCGGAAAGAAAGTAAAAAGTCTAAGAATGTCTAATATGAAATAATGCCTTCTGGAAGGATGGAATCTCACAACTTCAGTCCAATAAGTTATCCCTGAATCAATTACTATGAAAGAGGAGTCAAACGACTGGTTTCTGCATAGCATGGGTATACAGCCGCCAGTAGATGGGTTAGTAGGTGAACACTAGCATGAAACTCAGGGTAAGGATAAAGTAATACTAGTTATCAAAATAAAGTGAATACCATCCAATGCAAACAACTATACATATATATAAGTGCTGGGAAAAAGGACCAGGTTTAGCATGCCATTTAAAACCTTTACCTGGGCTGTGTAGTTTAGCGGTCCTACAACTCACGGGCCATATGGGTACATCTCCCCCTGTTGAAAGTGTCCTAGTGTGTGTATCCACATGATTATGCAATATCTTTGGGATGAATAGTACATCCCTCTAATATAAATGTGACACTCGCATGTGGCCATCGAACACCCCTCATATCGGTAAATATGACTTTCCATTTTTTATCCGCTGGGACTGCCACCTTCCACGGCTTAGCTTACACTCCCCGCCATTAATTTCCAATTAAAACCAAGTCCAAACGATACAATTATCCTCTTATTAACCAAGGCTATTTAATAAATCAGTTGTATCGTCATACCACCATACTTGCAAGCATTATCAATAGCCAAACCATTTAGATTAAGGGGGCATTCAAGTGCCCTATCATTAACCATATTAAACCTCTTGGGAGACTACTATGTTTTCCACAAGCATAACAAATTAGCCATTAACCATTGAAAAACATGCAAGGTTTCATAGATAAGCTGAAAACAAGCAAGAGTTCCATTAACATAAGTCAATGCGGTGAACATATCATTATAAGCATTTTATCAAACACCTTGCGGGAATAATATAACCAAAACCAAATTCAATTGCCATTAAACCTTTATCAAGCAATTCAATTTCCCAAAACCATCATTAACGCATAGAAAACATAATAAAAATCATAGGAAATCGTAACCAAGCATTAAACATCAAAACCCCCAAATCAATAGTTGAAAGGCATAATTATGAAAGAGTAAAATCATGTAATCATGCCTTTAATTGAAATTACAATTAAGGAAGGGAATCATGCCTTAAACTAAGAAAATTGATTGAAAGAATTCACCAATACAAGCCCCAAAGTAATCCACTAGTTGAAACCCTAGATCTTTGCCCCAAAATCTCTTGAGAAAATTATGATATATTTAGGGAGAGTTTCTAAGTGTTTAAGAGTAAAATAATAGGGTAAATAACCCCTTAAGTGTATTAGAAATCGTGGGTACTTATTAGGGTAAGTACGGAAATGACCAAAATACCCTTACTTAAATCTCATAAAAACCCAACACAGGGTTACTACTGACCTCCTTACGATTCATAACCTCTCTTACAATTTATAGCCACCCGATCATAACCAAGCTTGAACCATGGATCAGACATTGTCCAGTATATGACTCATCAAACCAAGTCGTAACCTCAGCATATGATCCGTAGCCATGATTCGTATCCCTGGAAAAATCTAACACCAGGAGGATCAAACATTGTCTCCCTCATGAGTCACCTGTATGACTCGTATTCCACCATATGACACTTACCAATAAGTTGTATCCATTCCAGTGACAAAAACCATCCCTCCAACTAACACTTGTCAACTTACGACAGGACTTCACTACTCGTACCCTAGTATACAGCTTGTACCATGAGTCATATTGTGTTCGAAGAACAGGATTCCAACAAATTTTCTCAGGGTCCAAACCTAGGATGCTTCAGTCTCTCCTACTAGGAATATTCATTCCCGAATGACGAATAAGCTAGGGGTAACCACATACAGATTCATTTGCATTATCAAACATCTCTTTAACAAAGTTTGAAAACAAAGAGGCAAAGATGTTAATCTTTCCTATAACAAACATAGAAAATAAAGATTTGTTCAAGAACACATACCTTCTACACAAATATCAAGAGAAGAAAACAAAAGTGGATAGATGGACTTCATGTCCTCCTTTTCTTCCCATGTGGCCTCTTCCACCTTGTGGTTCCTTCATAGAACCTTAACCAAAGCCACATCCTTGTTCCGCAACCGACGAACATGCCTATCCAATATCTCAACCGGGACCTTTTCAAAAGACCTCCAAAGGAACAATCGAAGATGGATCACCAACGCACTTCATCAACATAGAAACATGAAATATCAGATGAACCAAACTCAACCTAGATGGAAACTCTTTCTTGTACGCAATATTTCCTACTCTCCGCAAAATCTCATAAGGACTAATGTACCGAGGACTAAGATTTCCCTTTTGGTCAAACCGCACTACTCCCTTCATAGAAAATACCATAAGGAAAACCTTATCCCCAACTGTAAAATCCAAGTCTTTACGCCTACCATCTTATAGGACTTTTGATGACTCTGGGCTGCCTTGAGCATATCCCAAATCACCTTCACCTTTTCCATAGATTGACGAACCAAATCCGGACCAAAAAAATCATCCCCACCGAGCTCAAACCAACCAATAGGAGATCTACACCTCCTACCATAAAGCTTCTCAAAAAGAGCTATACCAATACTCTTATGATAGCTATTGTTGTAAGCAAACTATAACAAGGGTAGATGCTCATCCCAACTACCATGATCATCAATCACATAGGCTTGAAGCATATCTTCCAATGTCTAAATAGTTCTTTCTACCTGCCCATTTGATTGTGGATGGAAAGTAGTACTCAGACTCATCTTAGTCTCTAACCATTTATGGAAAGACCGTGCAGTTTCACAATCTTTTGAAGATAAAGATTCACATAATCCTCCGCCAAAAAGTTAGTTTGCATAGGCAAGAAATGCAAAAACTTGGTCATTCTATCCACGATAATCCAAATCGAATAAAATGGGTTACGGGATTGAGGAAGACCGGTAATGAAATCCATATTGATCTCCTCCCACTTTCATTCAAGCAACTTAATTTTTTGATACAACCCTCCAGGCCTCATGTGCTTAACCTTAACTTGTTGATACACCATGCATTTGAACACAAAATCAAACACATCCTTCTTCATGCCACTTCACTAATAGATCTACTTTAGATCATGGTACATTTTTGTAGAACCAGGATAGACAATATAGCGTGACTCATGCACCTTATCCAAGATCCTTTGTCATATATCATCTACATCAAGAACACACAATCTACCTTGGTACTGTAAAGCACCATCATAGATAATATCAAAATCCACAATATTTTGCCCACCAATGCTACCCTTGATTTTTATCAAGGCAGAATCCAACACTTGTTTCTCCTTAATCTCTGCACCAAGAGATGATCTAGCCACTTCTTACACATCACACCACCATCCCTAGAGTTCAAGAGACAAGCCCCAAGATTTTCCAAATGGTGAATATCCTTCACCAATTTTCTCTTCCCTTCTTCCACATAAGCCAAACTACCCATGGACAACCTGCTAAGAGTATTAGCAACTACGTCAACTTTACCTAGGTGGTAGTGAAGACGTATATCATTATCCTTGAGAAGGTCAAGTCATCTCCTCTACCTGAGATTAATCTCCTTCTACGATAACATATACTACAAATTATTATGATCAAAAAAGATATCTATGTAAACACCATACAAATAATGTCGCCATATCTTCAAGGAAAACCAACGGCCAGCAACTCCAAATCATGAGTAAGATAGTTCCTCTCATGCACCTTAAACTACCAAGAAGCATAGGCTATTACCTTCCCATGTTGCATCAATACACAACCAATACCAACCCAAGATGCTTCACAATAAACCACGAACCCATTTTTTCCCTCCGGTAAAGTTAGAACTAGAGCCGAAGTCAACTTATCCATCAACTTCTCAAAACTCCCCTCACATGTATCCGACCAAGAAAACTAAACCTTCTTCTGAGTTAACTTAGTGAAAGAAGAAGCTATCGATCAAAAACTCACCACAAATTACCTATAGTACCCGACTAAACCCAAAAATCTCTAAATATCATATGGAGTCATAGGTCTAGGACACTTCTTCACCATAGCCATATTTTGTGAATCCACCATGATTCCTTCACTGGAAAAGATATGGCCTAAGAAAGTCATAGCATTCAACCAAAACTTGCACTTAGAGAACTTAGCATATAATTGTTGTTTCTTTAAGGTCTGCAACACTACACAGAGGTGATTGGAATGATCCACCTCACTATAAGAATACACCAGAATATCATCTAAACACAATGATGAAGAGGTCCAAATACTGCCAAAACACCCTGTTTATCAAATCCATAAATACTGTCGGGGCATTCATCAATCCAAATGACATGACCAGAAACTTATGATGCCCATACCGAGTGCAAAAAGTCATCTTAGGGATATCCACCTCCCCAATCTTAAGCTGATGGCACCCAGACCGAAGATCTATCTTTGAGAAAAACTTGGCACCGTGCAACTGGCCAAATAGATCATCTATCTGAGGAAGAGGACATTTGTTCTTGACCATTACCTTATTCAACTGTATGTAGTTTATACACATACAAAGATTACCATCCTTCTTGTGCATGAAAAACATTGGTGCACCCCATGGAGAAATGCTAGGATGAATAAACCCTTTCTCTAGAAGATCCTTAATTTGCTCCTTGAGCTCTCTTAACTCTGTCGAAGCCTTTTAATATAAAGGAATAGAAATTGTACGAGTATCCAGAAGTAAATCATTACCAAACTCTATTTCCTTATCCAGAGGAACACCTGGAAGATTATCCAAAAAACCTTTAGATACTCATTAACTACTGAAACTAACTACAACGAAGGACCTTCCAAGCTAGAATATTTAACCCATACCAAGTAAAAAAGACAACCCTTAGAGATTAACCTCTGATCTTTAAAATAAGAAATAAACTTCCCCCTTGGTGCTAAGGAACAACCTTCCCATTCTATTTTTGGCTCACCAGGGAAACTAAAAATGACTGTACGGGTTTGACAATCCAAATTTATATAACAAGAATGCAACCAATCCATGCCCAAGATTATATCAAAATCTACTATACCCAACTCAAACAGATCCACTGAAGTCTGTCTACCACTAACAGATACCACACACCCCCTATAGACCTGTTCAGCAATGACTGGATCTTCTAATGGGGTAGAAATAGAAAACAGATCTGAAATAATCTCCAGATCAAAACTAAAAGACACATCTATATAAGAAGTCACACAGAAAAGGGTAGAACCTAGATCAAACAAACAATATATGTCATGAGAGAAAAGTTGTAACATACCAATAACAATATCCGGCGATGCCTAGGATTCCTGATTATACACCAAAGCATACAACCTATTCTGACCAGCACTACAACCAAGAGCAGTAATAGAAGCAGATGCCACACGATCGAGTGTAGGAACAGAAAATAAAGCCACCAGAATCTTATTCGCCCCTATAGAAACCTTGTTTGATGGACAATCCCTGAGTCGATGACCTACATAGCCACACTTGAAGCACTTATCCCTTATCTCCTCATAAAATCCCAGATAAGGATGTCTATAAGATTGATAAGGAGGACACAAAAAATAGACTGACTTTTTCTTGCCTGATATTAGGCTTCTTGCACCCGAGAATTATCACCATCATAATGACATCTGTCACTCGACTGCTAGGGGTAAAGAGTAGTGGTAGTAGAGAAGGAACTAGAACTCCCCCACTTCTTTTTTTGGCACTTCCCACCATCTCGACCACTCTGAGATTGGGCACCTGCCTGATAAGAAAACCTTTCATGCTTACCCTGCCAATATCCATATGTTGCCTGCCTTCTTTTCTAATTCTCAACCTACTGTATATGAATAGTCAACCTCGACATGTCTATATCATTCATGAGCAAAATAGTCTTTCTCTCCATAATCAGATCTTTGTTCATCCTAGAAGCAAAATTCCTTGTTCTCGACCTCGTATCACCCACCAAATCAGGAGCACACCTTGACAACTGATGGAACTTCAAAGCATACTTCTTCAAAGACCTTTTCCCTTGCTTGAGTATCACAAAGTCCTCCATCGTAGCTTCCCTCAACTCTTGAGAAAAAAACAATCCATAAAGGCATTAGAAAAGGTCTCCCACAAACCATCCTCTTCTACATCACCCTTATTTTTGTCCTACTCCGCATACCATAGATAAGCAACCATTTTGAGATGACAAGATACAAAGTTTACTCCTTCCACATTAGTAGCCCTCATTACCCAAAAGATCTTCTCTGTCTCATCAACAAATACATATGGGTCTTTCTCTATCTTTACTCTCATAAAAGTTAGAGGACCCATCTTTATAAACTATCTAAGCCTAGTGTCTTCCGCAGACACAATGCTAGTCGTACTGCACTCGGTCGGAGCAGTAACCAGTTGGGAAATAACCTGCATAGACTGATGAAACTCAACTTTCATTGCATTGCCCTGAGAGACCTGAGAAGCAGTAGAAAGAATATAAGGAACTCCAGTACAATTAGGAATAGGACCATGAGATCGAAGATGAACCCTGGGAGTAGAATGTGCTCCCTCAACATCACTTCTAGATGGGGCAGAAGAATTTCCTTTTATTTTAGATCTAGGAGGCATGATCTGAAAGTCGATAAAACAAGGAATATAGGAGATTCCAGGATTGAGAAGTCAAGCTTCAAGAAAGAATACCATGAGAGTGAAACATTTCTAAATATCTTCCATCTTCTCCCTTATGAGTATCGTACGCTACACACCCCTAAAAGAGACTCTACTCAGTACGACTTTGTGGACTCTCAATTGACCATAAACCTAGGCTCTGATACCAATATGACGCAACCTATATCGAGGCTTACCATATTGGGCATCCCAAGTCCAACCAGTATCAGGAAATGCCCCCTAACCCAACCCAACCACCTTATACAACATTTAATGAGCTAAATTTTGAGCATATAATAAAATTGAGTAATGCTCTTCGTGAAGATTCTGGGATAGGGTCATAACCATGACCGACCCAACTGAGTCTATCCATACCAAACCAACTATCCATACCATACCCAACTATTTAGAAAATATCAAACATAATATGATAATCAAAACCCAAAATGTAATATGATGGAACAACCAACAATATCGTCCAATGATGTCAGCAACAACACCAATGTCAATGCTAAGGCCAACACCAATACTGATCTCACCCACACCAACCCCCAGAAGTACCTCAAAGACTCTATCCAAAAGCATATAAATATCCAGTTGAGATATGCCCCCAACCATGGCTAAAACTAATATCAAAAAAGGAATTAAAAGTCTAAGAATGTCCAACATAAAATGATGTTTTCTAAGAGAATGGAAGCTCATCACTTTAGTCCAATAAGTTATCCCCGAATCAAGTACTATAAAGGAGTAGTCAAATGGCTGATTCCTGTATAACATGGGTACACAGTAGCCATTATACGGGTTAGTGGGTAAAAACTAGCATGAAAGTCAAGGTAAGGACAAAGTAATGCCATCTATCAAAACCAAGTAAAAACCATCCAATGCAAACAACCATACATATCTATAAATAATGGAAAAAGGGATTGGGTTTAGCATTTTATTTAAAACTTTTACCTAGGTTATGTAACATAGTTTTCCTACCACTCACGGACCAAATGGGTTCAGATCCCCCTACTTAAAGGGTCCTAGTGCGTGTACCCACACGACCAGGCAATATCCTTGGGATGACTAGTATATCCCTCTAATTTAAATGTGACACTTGCATATGGCCATCGAATACCTCTCATATCAACAATTATGAGTTTCCAATTTTGATCCCCTGAAATATCCAACTTCAACGGCTTAGCTTGCGCTCCTCGCTATTAATGCCCAATTAAAACCAAGTCCAAATAATCTAATTATCCTTTTATTAAGAAAGGCTATTTAATAAACAAGTGGTATCATCATACCACCATACTTATAAGAATTATCCATATCCAAATAATTTAGATTACTTACAAGTATTATCCATAGCCAAACCATTTAGATTAAGAGGAAATTCTAGTGCCCTATCATTAACCATATTAAACCTCTTAGGAGACTACCATGTTCTCTACAAGCATAACCAATTATCCATTAACCTTTGTAAACTATTGAAAAATATTTAAGGTTTTATATATAAGCTAAAAACAAGCAAGAGTTCCATTAACATAAGTAAGTTCAATGAACATATCTTTATAAGCATTTTATCAAACACCTTGGGCGCATAATATAGCAAAAGCCAAATTCCATTACCATTAAACCATTACCATGCAATTTAATTTTCCAAAACCATCGTTAATGCATAGAAAACATAATTAAAACCATAGTAAATCATAACCAAGCATTTAACATCAAAAATCCCAAATCAATAGCTGAAACCCATAATCATGCAAGAGTAAAACTATGAAATCAATCATGTAACCATGCCATTAATTGAAATTAAAATTAGGGAAAAGAATCATGCCTTAAACTAAGAAGATTGATGGAACGAATTCACCAAGACAAGCCCCAAGGTAATCCCTTAGTTGAAACCCTAGATCTTTGCCCTAAAAACTCTTGAAAGAATTATAATTTGTATAAGGAGAGTCTCTAAGTATTTAAGAGTAAAATAATAGAGTAAATAACCTTTTAAGCATATTAGAAGTCATGGGTCCTTATTAGGGTAAGTAGGAAAATGTCCAGAATACCCCCACTTAAATATCATAAAAACCTAAATTAGGGTCGTGACTAACCTCCTTATGAGTTGTAACCTTCTTTACGGTTAATACCCACCCGATCGTAAGCAAGCCTCAACCATGGATCAGACACTATCCAGTATACGAATTATCCAACCAATTCATAACTTCAATATACAATATATACCTATGATCCATATTCGTAGCAAAATATAACACCATGAAGATCAAATACTCTCCACCTTACGAGTCACCTATACGACTCATATCCAACCATACAACACTTACCTATAAGTCGTATCCATTCTAGTGACCAAAATCATCCCATCAACTAATATTGTTTAGCTTAAATAATACTTCACCACTCGTATCCCAGTATACGGTTTGTACCATGAGTCATATTGGGTCTGAAGAACGGGATTCTACAAAATTTCATAAGGGTACAAACCTGGAATGCATCAGTTTTTATTTGTTTGTTCATATATCAATGTTGTATCAGTGTGACATGGTTTGGATTTTGGTGCATCAGCCTTCCTTTATTTAGTTGGTAGTGGAGTTTGAGTCTTGGTTGTTTATGAAGGGAAGAAAGAAAGTTAGTTAGAAAAGGGATATTTGTGTTAAAATCCCTTGGAAGTATTGTATATTTGTAGAGGTTATCTGGGGAGTCATTCTCATATCATGTAGGTCCATTACCTCATTTATTTGAGCTTTCATGATCTCTCAATCTATTGACTTTTATGAATGAAAGTGCATTTAGTAGTGGATATTGTAATGACCCTCTAGACCATTCCCTTGACTTGTGTGCATTTCTAGAATTTTGGGCCTTATTAAAATTGTTATAGGTCATCTATGACTTGAGGGAACTATTGGTTTGATTATTAAACAATTAGTTTGGATTTTAGCCTCATTTCCCTATTTTTTAGCCTTTATTGTTAAGGATTTGGTCACAAGCTAAAACTCCTAATAGATAACCTCGGATGATAATTCTAATAGCTCTATTAGTTATATAACATTGATTTTTGTCTTAGGGGCCTTTGGTTTATCTCTTGGGGATTTTGAACTCATTTTTAGCTATTGGGCGGATATGTGAAAAATGGAACTATTTGTGTGGGCCCCACACTTAGTCAAAACCATCTCAAATGAAAGTTTTAGTAGTTCCATTGATTTCGCAACTTCAAAGTTGGTATGGTAGCATAGTTCATTCGTGGGGTTCCTAACGAATCCCAGTCACCAGGTCAAAATCCATTTGGACTTTGTAAAAATATGGTGCATGGTACTTGATACGATCGTTTATACACCTATTGGGTTGCTTTATCGCTAGTGATTTAGAGAACTTGTCCCTCTTTAGAGGCCCTATACCTTTGTCAGTGGTAAGACTTAGTGCCCAATGGCCGCTAATGTCATTGGGGTCGCTCTAGTTGGGAGTAGTACTTAGCACTGAGTAACCGTAGCAACAAATGCTCTCCTGTCAGTTGGTCCTGATGCCTTTTGTAGAAGTTCCTAAGTTCTAGAACTATGGTGCTACCATATGTTATAATAGGCCAT
Source organism: Capsicum pubescens (assembly GCA_030864215.1). Classification (NCBI taxonomy): domain Eukaryota; kingdom Viridiplantae; phylum Streptophyta; class Magnoliopsida; order Solanales; family Solanaceae; genus Capsicum; species Capsicum pubescens. The sequence goes on from CM061547.1 coordinate 144,423,733, forward strand.
CCACAACTTGAGGACTTGTACCCTAGTCCTTTGGGACTTCAGTTTAGTGGATCTATGTCTGTTAGTATCCGTACCCTTGGAAAGGTACTAAATGCCCATCCAACTAGGGTTATAGGTTAGACCCCAATTTTCTTAGATTATGGTATTTTGGTTATTTTTACCTCCCACAGTCCTCAGTTAGGTTTAGCATTTGGATTTTGCATGACCTTGTATTCAGATATTAGTTCTTCATTCTATACATGCTTATACTTGGTATTGCGCTAACCTTACAATGTTTCATGCATTCATGAGCTTATACTGGTGAGTGTTCCCATCTTACATACTCAGTACATTCAAAGTACTAATTGAATACTTTGTTGAGCTATATTGTCTTATAATATAGGTTCTGACGCTCAGCATCCAAATTGTACTTAGTGTGGTTAGATACCACATTTAGCAATAGATTTGGTATGTCCTCATCAGTTGAGAACTAGTTATTAGTATTTATTTTTCCACATTCTTTTATTTTTGATCAGTTAGAGTTAGTTGGGGGCATGTCCTACAAACTTATTATGATTGAGAGGCTTTCACACAGATAGGCATGTTTTTAGCTTGTTGAGTATTTCAGATAGTGCTAGTATGGATTTCATTATTATTTATTATTATTTTATTTTTTTTATATTCTGCCAAGCATTTTTGTACTTCTTCAGTATTCTTAGTGTTATGCCAGGTCATGGGTTTGCTTAGGGTCACTTATGACACTAAGCACCGTGTTACGACTAGGGGGCAGTCTCGAGTCTTGACACTGTAACTATGATATTTTTTGGGTTTCAGGAAGTATTCTATCCATGTCAAGGAAGTGGTCGTAGTTTATAGGCATATTAATGTTTATAATCATATTCTTTGAATACTGGAGATGGAATGCATAGATTCAGTACAATAATGACCTTTTAGATGGTAAATGGTATGAATCCAACACAAATATGGTTTTACTACTCTTTTACATAAAGAGTTTTATTCCAACTTTTAACTTTTAAACACAGATTTCTTCATAATGGGAATTGTACCATCCTAATGAATAATTATCCGCCTTATGGGGTGCATAGGTATAGGTATAAGTTTTCCTGGCATTATATTGTGTGGTACTTGTATCTACCAGCCTTATAGGGGGTTTCATAGGTATAGGATCGGACTTTAGTTTTTGAGTGTTGATTGGACCTTTTGAGCCTATGATGGTGGTAGTTTATGAAAGGACCGATTAGGTATTGTTTGTTCGTACTAGCTGGTACCTTATATTGCTATTTTTATTAAGGTTAGTTTATGAAAGGTTGATATTTGGACTAGTATTGAGATTCTAGGTATTTTGATTATTTCATCTTATGGTTATATTATTACGCATAATAATCCATGGGTAGGTGATGTGGCCGCAAACTATGATTTTTGTTTCCTTTCTTCACGATTTCTTCATTATGGTAATTATCTTTTGTTTAAACACATGGATTAGAGACCCTTACTATATTAGTACTAAGTACTACTATGATTAGGAGGCCTGGAGATGCTAGTGAGATTACTTAGCTTGTACCCTTGAGTTAACCTTGTTATGTATCTATCTACCTATAGTAGCTATGGTATTACCATATATCCCTCCCTTCTTTCATTATTTATGTTGAAAATCAGTTTTTTGGCCTTGTATACTACTATACATATCCATCCTCCACTTTTTATTTGTATTTGCCTACTGAAAACGATATAGTTCTAGGGTCTCAGAGCATGGATGGAATAGGGTTACTCATCCTTACTGTTTCATTAGATTATTATGTTAGTTGTTTGGATATGAATACAATAGTAATTCTTATATTATCATTAACTTTATTAGGTTCTTTGCTTGATATTTGGGTGTCGTTTACATTTCTTTTTGCATGTTATTTATATTTCCATTATCTTAAGAGCTCAGTCGGTAATTTCCTATTTATTACAATGTATTGGTACTCATACTACACTTTGCATCCTGTAGATCATAGTAAGGATTCTCGACATTATTATATGCATCATGCGGAGTAGCTATGGTTCAGATGCAAAGGGCGAGCTCCTAGTTCTTGGAGTATACCATGTACTAGATTAGTATTTATGTTGTATTTAGAGGAGGGTTTCATAAGTATATTCATTTTTTTACTTCATTCTTAAAGTCTTATTACATTAGAAGTTCTTGTATTAATTCCATCAAGTTTTGGGACAATCTTATGTAATTCAATCTTTTACCATATTTATTCTGCATTCTTCCATCTCATCTCTTGGTAGTCCATAACTAGTAATTCTGGACTACGGGGTTGACTTACCTACGGGTGGTTCATAGCAGGTGCCATCATGATTTGAGAAATAAGGTCGTGACAAATATTCCCTAAATGCCCTATAGCCTCTTGAAGAAAACTACAAACATCTCTGTATGATTATATATGACTCTACTATACATGAAATTATAGAAACCCTAGGACTCTTGAACCTCTGGCTCTGATATCATATTTATCATGACCCAAGACTACCTCTATGTTGTAACACAATGATTAGAACCACGTGTGATCCTAAGCTAACCTATGGTAATGGCATAATGCATGAACAATTGATTAAAATACGTACAAGAATTAAACTGACTGATTGGATGGATAATCATGAGATAATTTGTTTCAATACATTACTATTAAAAGTCTACAACACTATAATCTAAAAAATAAGGGAATCAAAAGTACATAAAATTACTCTTACTGACTATCTATGAAGCCTCCACTAATACTAACTGTAGGTAGCTAGGACATGACTCCCATCTATCCCTAATCAATACATATATGAATAGATATTAAATATTAGAACTAAAAACTGACTTAAGTCCCTGAATCAATAGAATTTATCACATGATAGATGGAAGCTATGATCTGCCTAACTAAGATCTTAATGTATGAACTTGAATCTACATAACATAAAAATATCGGCAGAAGAAGAATATATTGAGTAGTGAGATATGCAGTAGTCATGAAACACTTAAATCATGCTTTAAATCTGAGGACATAAGTAATTTCTCAAAATATGCATTTAATTTACGTCTATAAAATTATACTAAGTGGACATAATTGAATTTGAGTACAATGATCCTTTTTAAAACATAAATGTACTAAAATGCAATGATAATCTGGAAAATCATAGTTTAAAACCAAGTAAAACCAAATTAAGGGACAAGAACATGTAAAATATCTGAAACTGTGGCAGTACTATTAACCAATATATAACCGTTTGAGCTAAACATCGAGCTTGATGTATAATACCCATTAAAAAGGGCTCAATATACCTTGCTAGGGTAAAAAGTTCGGTCTGGAATGGTATCAATATTGAAAACTCATGAACATATGGGCATGTAGTTCTGGGACTTGGGTACATTGAGACCCCATTCAACTTATTGCTAAGTACTACTCAAAACTGAATATAAATACTAGCTTAGTGAAATAACATCTCTAGATGTCAACATGAGATGACATATATGGATGTCAAATAAATTTTGATTTTATAAAAAAGTAATCCACGTTCATTAATTTTCATGACCTGAGGTAGCCTCTACTAATACTGACTACAGATAGTTGGGACATGAACCCTAATCTCCCTAATCAATACATATGACTAAGAAAATAAAATACTGGAAGTACAAATAACTTGAGTCTTTGAAATAAGAGAACTCATCATCTGCTGGTTAAATGTTATGATCTGCCGACTATGAACCTGATAGTAAGAACCTAAATCAAAATCACATGAAAAATATAGGAAAAAGAGGTATGTGATTACTACTTTTGAATGTATTGAGTATATCAGATATGTATTCAACATAAAATACACTTAAACATGCTTTGAAACCAAGGACATGAACCATTTACTAAAATAAGTATTTAAAATATGTTAGTACGTAAAAGCTGTGAGGCATAGTATAGTCACTAAATCATGATCCAAACCATTTGTAAAAGTTGAAAAGTTATTGACGTGTAAATATGTCAAATGATTTAATACTGGTGTTAAACATGTTTTAAACCATATTGAATGCTAACTGGTTGCAAAGAAGATGAATTGAAGTACAATTACTAGTATTAAATAAAAAAACACTTGTTTTAATCACCCACTTTATGGATTGCTTGGTAACTTGGAATTCCTATTTGGACATTTTCCTTCTTGTGGTTGTGACTTTGTTGCTATTGGCATGCCTCTTGATTAAGATCTTTTGTCATCTTGACTTTGGATTTTTGGTTCGTCTTAGTTGTATAAGTTGTCCATTTTAAGTATGAATTACAAAGCCCTTTTTAATATGGTTCCTAATTCTCTTAATTATTGATTTTTTTCCTTTTTGATTCATGGTTTTGATCTTAATCGATATTTGATTATTCTTGGTGTGATAGTAAGATGTACATATTGGGTGAAACTTATTATTTGGCCTCTTATGAACAAGTTAGTTGAGCTTTCGTGACACCTGAGTCTTTAAATATCAAATATTTATACTTTTGGTACACGGCTGCTTGGTAAGCGAACTGTCGGCTCCAGCAAGTCATAAATGACCTGGGGAAACTATAGGAAAGATCTAGATGGAAAAAAAGTGTGGAAATGCAGAAAATGACTTAGAGGGTCATTACAACAATCACTACCAAAAGAACTTTCGTCTTCAAAAGATAAAGGTTAGGATATACCTGAAGGCTCGAACAGGTGGGGATACAGGGACTGCATCTCGCTCTCGATCTACTAATTAGCATTCTCTATGGGTGGTATCTCCACTAATCCATAAGTACTGGAATCTCCATAGAGTGAAACTACCCAACATCCCTAGCTAATATAAGAACCTGCTCCTCTACGGAGGTCAATCTCTCATCTAACTAAATTGAGTCCCATCGAATCACATGTGAATTATTAGGGATATAACATCATAGCATAGAAACCTAAATGACTGGATAAACAATAGAAAAATCTAGGTGCAAGGCCAACTCATAACCTACCTCTCCAACTGTGTGACGAATATAAAAAGGCCCAAATATTTAGGGCAAAGCTTGACGTTCCTCTTGAACCTCATCAGGCCCTTCATGGCCAATACTCAAAGGAATAGTCGATCTCTAACTCAAAACCTCAAGGCACGAAGCCTACAATATGCATAAGCCTTCTGTCTACTCTGAGTTTTCCTTAGCCTATCCTGAATCACCCTAACTCTATCCATCCACTCCCAAGGTAAGTCAGTACCACGGGGCCTAACCTCAAAGGTCTCAAACCACCCTATAAAAGATCAACAAATCCTACCATATGGTGCCTCAAATAGTGTAATATCAACACTCAAATGGTAGCTATTATTATAAGCAAACTCTGCCAATGCTAAGTATTGCTCCCACTGACCTCCAAAGTCTATAACACAAGATCTAAGCATGTCCTCAATAATCTGAATTGTCCACCCTGACTAGACGTTAGTCTAAGGGTGAAAGGTAGTGCTAATATCCATCTAAATACCGAACTCCTCTTGAAAATCCCTCTAGAATCTAAAAGTGAATATCAAGCCCCTATCTTAAATAATTGATATGGGTACTCCATTTAAGCAAACTATCTCACGTATATAGATATGTGCAAACCTCTCTATAGTGATGAACATTTGAGTAGGAAAGAAATATGTTGATTTGGTAAACCTATCTACAATTACCCAAATATCATTTGAACCATGGGAGGTTCGAGTCAATCCACGGTGAATATAGTATCTAGAGTTGTAAGCCTCACGCAATATCAACTAAATCAAGTCTCAAACCCTTAAAACTCAAATGCAGTCATTATATCTCAAAATACCCTCAGAATCTATGGTAGCCTACCTGAAGTCACCCTTTAGTACCTAATCATGGATGACACAAAATACCTTATCCTCAAACAAACGTGTATGAATCTGCTCAACTAAGGTAGACCAAGCATTAACACTAACAAGGATCCACCTGGATTCTAAAATATCAAGTGTCACTATCAAGTTGGCTAAGGACTGGTTGTCCCATTTGAAAAACCTCTCAGAAACTAAAATAGAGGCCAAGAACCATACTTACATACTTCTAGATTAAGGCACTTGCTATCACATTTGTCTTGCCCAGATGGTATAGAATAGAGATATAATAATCATTTAGCAACTCCATTAACCTGCATTTTCTCGAATTAAGCTCTCTCTAAGTCATAAGGTGCTAAAGACTATGATGATTAGTGTAGAGCTCACAATGAATTCCATACAGATAATTCCTCCAAATCCTAAGTGTAACAAATACCTCTTCAAACTCCAAATCATGAGTGGGATAGATTAAATCATGCACCTTCAAATGCCTTAAATCATAAGCAATAACTCAGCCCTATTGCATAAAAATAACCCAAACCAACACCGAAAGAATCAAAATATATGGTAAATCTCGTACCCTTAATAGGAAGAGCCTATATAGGAGCTGGAGTGAGGAGATTATGTCTCCCAAAATTACACTTCCAAGAGTATTAAATGGTCGATGTCAAAATATAGTAACCTAACTCGGTTGGGGTCAAACCCATAGGGAATAGGGAATAATTATCTCTAAAACTTGTTAAAACAGTCAGGCAGTGCAGAAAGGTAAATGGGGGGAATATTTTGAATAGTCGCAGGTAGCAAAACTCGAGTGCTTTTGGCTGTAAATAATATGAAAAAGTATAAGGATTGTGTTCCCCTAGCTGTCAATACAATGTATGCATGGGTATCAGTTCAGAACAATAATAACACTTCCCTTACTTCGTCAATCTGCTAGGGTTTCCACAACTAGTTTTAGCCGATCATGCTTGTGAAATAATCAACAATATTTATGATTGAAAGAATAAGATGAAATCACAATAATAAGAAGTGAAAACCCAAAAAAATAACTAAATTAATTAACTAAAATAAATACAAGACAATTCCAAGACAAAAATCGAATCTCAAATTCAAAATATGTTTGTGAGTATCAAAAGTGCGTAACTTCTTACTAAAAAATGCATAAGGGGTATTTATAGTACATGAGGAAACCCTCAAACTGAAACCCAAATGAAATATTAGAAAAAAAGGTCGGCGGCTATTTGTGGCCCCTAAAGGTGCCCTATCCTCGAGCGAATGTGGTATATTCTCCCTATCCCTTGCACATGTGGTCTATGCAGCCTACAAGGTGGTTGCATGCAGTAACCATATGAGCAAATCCTATAGGTTAGTTCTCAGAATTTTGGAATTTTGACACATGCTTTCCCCACATGTGTTACATGTGGTCCGCATGTTGACATGGCATATGTCGAAAGTTATTTTTCTGCTCTTCTTCAATTCTCACATATTTTTTTATCACGATCAATTTGTAAAGTGTTGTAACATCCATAATTTCTCCCATAAGAAGTCAAAATACTTTTTTTCATCTTTTTCACAAACTTAGCATCCAAAACATGATTTCTTGCAAAACATACCCAAAACACATCATATCTAACAAAAAAATCTCAGAAACTTTCATATTTTCATAGTTTTAGGCATCGAAAGTGCTATATTTCTATAGAACATCAAGAAGGATTAGTCACTAAATTCCCATATGTAGCGTACCAACCCCAAGCCAACATTACAAGCTAATAAAGCCCTATAGTAATCGTAACCGACTGTCTAAAAGTTAAGGTAAATAAAATAACGGCAACCCTATGGTATTTTGTGCACATTGTTAGAACTTCATTATAAGTGTGAGTTTCTTGTAATCATCCCTACATTAACATACATGATTCCATTAAGTGAGTGGAGATTCTTTGTTGTGAGGGTACATAGGTTGTGTTGCTAAGCTGCTTATCTGTTCGGGTATTGTAACTTGTACATATGCATAATTATTTATTGCTAATGTAATGATGTATCTTGATTCCCTTATGTAATATTGTTGTGCTACATTGATACTCACAGTTGGTTTTTAAATATTAAAAATAGAGGGGGTAACGTTTTTTAGCTTAAAGTTGATAATTGACTTCCATAGATTTCTTAAGATTCTCCTTGTAAAGCATCGCTTTGTTGTCTATTGTATTTTTGTTACCTGAGGACATGCAGACGTTCTAAGTTGAGGGTGTTGATGTGCTATGATTTAATAGCACTTTCAATGCTTAAAACTACAAAAATATGCAGTTACTTAGACTTTTTCGTTAGATATGATGTATTTTATATGGTGCTTTGCATGAAACCAGGTTCTAGAAGCTAAACTAGAGAAAAGAAATGAAAACTTGAGTTTTGGACCACCTATGTGGGCACCTAAGGCCCATAGGTGCAACCTACATGGTGTAGGTTCCAGAACAAGTGTTAGAGAGTTGAGAAACAAAACCCTGTCACCTACGATGGGCACCTACGGCCAGTAGGTGCCACCTACAGTCTGTAGGTTCCAGTACATGTTTCAGAGGATGAAGTTTTATAAACTCTTCAGAATTTTTGGTTGTCTAGCACCTATGTGGGGCCACCTACGACTCGTAAGTGGCTCTGTAGGTGGCCACCGACTCCACTTTTCCTATTTTGTTTGGGATAGGTTTCCTAAGGTTTCCATGAATTCTAAAATATCCTTTTGACAAATTTAGTTAGTTTACACACTCATACAATTTAAAAACATATATTTTGATTACGAGATTGGATTTTGGTCTTGGGATTCTTGTGTAATTTTTTTTGGTTGATTTATTAATTTGAGACTTTAGGTTTTCTTCATATATTATTGCAATACTAATTGTATGTTTTACTCATTGAATTCCATTAATTGTTTTGCAATAATGAGTGACTAAATCCATTAGCTAGGGTTGTGGGAACCATTTCTAAATAACTAAGTAGGGAAAGTGCAACATTGTTCCCAACCAATATTCTTGCATGTATTATGATCATATTTAGTTTAATAGATTTCTTAGCAGTTGAAAACATTAAGAACTTGCTTGTATTCACTACTTACTTCAAAAGAGAGGTAGAGATTAGGAAAAGAAAATCCCGACAGTAATTTGAGATTCACCTCCATCTTATAATCCCGTTATCTTATCTAATTAACTAGAAATTCAAAAGGTTCTGGGATATAAAATAAGGGTTACTAAAGCGACACTCTGAGACTAACAAGGTAAAGTGTGAAATTCATTAAAGGCATTCACAAGACAATTAATGATACATACCTTATCATATTCTGCATGTAAGATTTTGGGTTAATTAAACGAAGCACGATAAACCAATAGAGCTATCTTTGCTTTAATAGTTTTTTTAATGGGTTCACATGTTAGGATCCCACCTATATTATTTCTACTTCCTCCAAAAAAGGAGTAGTGAATAGGAAAAGATAATGACAATAGTAATTTGGATTTTATCTATCGATCCACGCTACTAGGTTTTATATATGTAAAATTGTTAAAGTTCATATAATAACTAGAGACTTAGAAGGTAATAGTTAACTAGGATTAAGATAAGGGTTAGTAAGATGATTTCCTGAGACTTAAGAAGGTAAAGAGTGAGATCCTTCTACTCATCCAAAAGACTATAAAAGGTTCATAACTTATCGATTCTGCATGCAAGGTATCAAGATGGTTCAAAAAGACACAGTAAGACTATTGAGTTGAGAAGGTAGGGGGGACACAATCCTAGTGTTCACCTACTACTGGTTACAATCAAAGTTGATATTTGTTTCTAGTTTGATATTGTTATTCAACCGCCCTCTCAATTTACTTTTCCAGTTTTGCCTATTTATTACAACAGTTGAGAACAACGATTTCACGTATTCCCTTGGGATTTGAACCCAATCTTTGTTGGGTTACTATATTTGGTGGTGACTATATTATCTTCTAAAAGGATGTATAGCTTGGACATCGCCAAATTTTGGTGCCATTGATGGGGAGTATAGTGTTTATTTGTTCTTAATTGGGTATACACCGATGTATTCCTAACACACAAAGTAAAGGAAATCCCTTACTCCCAATGAATCTAAATCCAGAAAGGATCTTACAAACATCTAGTAGGATGTTGGAACAAAAAAAGAGATGATATTCATGAAGGGGTTCGTGATGTTGTACCCCCTCCTACCAAAGGAGTAAGAATATTTTTGATCGATTGACTGGTGAGATTTTAGCTAAAGCTAAAATCGAGAGGAGGGAAATAGAAGAAGATTTGTGGGTAGCTAGGGTGGTAGAGCTAGCTGAGTAGTGATAAGAAGAAGAATACCAAGAAACACTCAGTAGAAATCAGAACAGAGCTAGAGGTACTGATATTCAAGTGATCCCAACATATCAGTATATGCAACCATATATAGATGATGAAAAAAATCTGGGATATATTGATCCAATAGAGACTGGATCCATTATTCCTCTTGTTTTACCCCCAGGCATCAAGGTTGACATCACAAGTACAATGATCAATATCTTAAATCTGAAGGGTGTATTTTCGAGTTTGCCTGTAGATGATGCAAATAAGCACCATACAAATTTTATTGGGATCTATAGTTTGTATACCACTCCATGGGTGAATCAGGAAACACTTAGACTAAGGTTGTTCCCCTTTTCACTTACAGGAGAAATATCATTATGGTTAGGGGAACTGTAAAGAGGCTCTATCACTACATGGAATGAGTTGCGTAGGAAATTCTTAAATTGATTATTTCCTCCATCAAGGATGCTACATCTTAAGGATAAGATCTATAATTTTAGGAAGTTGTGATCGAAATCTGAGTATGGTGCCCAACCACCAAATGTCAGGGATAAGCTTATTGGACATATTCTATAGATCCTTGACCATCCTCTCCATATCCATGGCATATACCATACCTGGAGGAGCTTTTATGAGACTACTCTAGGAGGAACCTTTGGAGATGCTAGATCAGATCTTGCTCACTAATCGAGGGTGGAAGACTCGAGAGGCTTAGAGGGGATCTGGCACATATGCTATTGGTGCCTACTACGACAAAAAAATAGTTGATAATTCAGTAGCACAAGAAATTGCATTGCTAAGAACTGATCTACTGGTATTAGCAAAGTAGTTTACAACAATGACTTCTAAGAAAGTGTACACAGTAGCAGCATAGGATTCAACTTCCAAAGCTTATAAGTCATAATTTGATGAGGAAGAAAACTATCTGGATCATCAGTTGGTGAGTTTTTAAGCCCAAGGGCATAGGAACTAACATCGAAACTACTATAACAGATATAGAGACCGTTGTAGAGAGCGAGATAGTGACTGGAGGAAGATGGATAACTTTAGAAAGAAGGGAGATAGGTATATTCTACCTGTAAAATGCAATATAGAATTGAGAATGGAAGAGATGTTTACTAAGGTTGAAAAGGTCTAAGAACATTAGGAGAACTTCCTTAAGAAGATTAAGGCCGATATTTTATGGTTGACCCAGAAGGTCAAATCCCAGGCAACTACTGTCAAGCAGTTTCAGCACCAATTCAGGCAGATGTCAAAAACTCTAAACCAGAGGAAGCCAGGTACCCATTCAAGAAACACTGTAAAAAATATAAAAAATAATGGTCATTCCTTGCTATTACCACAAGGAGTGGTATCACTACTATAGATCCCTTACTACTTATTGATGAAGCTATTATTGATGAAACACCTATTATAGTATTATAAAAGTCAATAGATGGTGGTGATGTAATTGGTAATGAAAGAGGTAAGGGTCTGGTTGTTGAGTAGGACATAAGACAAATTCTAAGACTACCCCCACCTTTTAAAAAAAGGGCAGCACGGCGCACTAAAGCTACCACTATGTACAGTGTTTAGGGAAGGGCCCCGCCACAAGGGTGTATTGTACACAGCCTTACCTTGCATTTCTGCTAGAGGCTATTTCCAAGGCTTGAACTCGTGACCTCCTGGTCACATGGAAGCAACTTTACCAGCTGCTCCAAGGCTCCCCTTCTACCCCTACCTTTTCCTCTGAAAAAGGCAAAAAGAGAGAAAAGGGAATTCAAGTTATTCATTGAGATGTTGAAAGAGATGAGCTTGGATATTCCTCTTCTCGAGGCATTAGAGAAGATACATGGATATGCCAGGATTATGAAGCAATTGGTCACAAAGAAGAAAAAAGTGATGATGAAGATGTTGATGTCTTGCACCATTGTAGTTCAGACACTACAAGGTCTTTGGCTCAAAAAAATGTGATCCTGCAGCATTTACTATACCATGTCCTATTGGGTCATCCCAATTTTCCAAAGTTGTATGTGACTTAGGAGCCAGCATAAATTTGATGTCACTTTCTGTATTCAAGCAATTGGGCTTAAACCCTCCTAAACAAACTTCAATGTGGTTGTTAATGGTTGACCGCACAATGAAGAAACCTGTGGGAATTTCATTTTATCTGATTATGTGAGTTGATAACTTTATTTTTCTGGCTGACTTTGTCATTCTAGACTGTGAGGTTGACACTGAGATGCCTATTATATTGGGACAACCATTTATGGCCACAGGTAGAGCTATGGTTGATATGGAAAAAGGGATAGCTGAAGTTTTGAGTCAACAGTGAGAAGGCCACATTCAACATCAAAAAATCAATGAAGCAGCAAATCGACATGAGGGCGCTGTCGGTGATTGATTATATTGATGAGCCTGGAAGTTGCTCTTATAGGTATCTTGATGAATTCATAGTAATAAAGGTACCCACATCATGCCACGACATTAAATTAAGTGTTGCATGGGAGTCAACCTATGGGCTTATTGGTGAAGTCTGAGTAACAAACACAGCCACATCGTGTTGCGGCGTTAAATCAAGTGTTGACTGGGAGGGAACCAACTATTTTAGTGTTCATGTTTTGTTGTTTTTCTTTTGTTGGTTTATAGCTCTTGGACTTGCTCGGAATATGGTAAAATTGCTATATTCATCAATTTCCAGGTAAGGGGACTGTGTGTCAACTCATCTGGTCACAAGTACCACACAAGGCATGTAAGTTGAGAAATAATTGAAAAGATGAATTTTTGTGGATGATAATGGAAAGTTGTGGAATAGGCTACATATTTATACTTTTGGGACCATAAAATTAATTTTTGAGACCATGAGTAGCTGGGTAAATTTAAAAATACCAAGTCCAAACTGCAAGAAAGTGGGCCAAAATTTTGGCCCTAAACATGTTGGCCTCATGTGGTAGGCGCATGTAGCTACCGCAGCTAGGTCAGTTGTGGGCCCAAATTTTAATTAAACTTTTAGGACCACCAACTCTGATATAATACCTAAAAAAAAAACATCCGCATTTAAATAGCATTAGCCTCAGTCCAACTCCATTTAAATCCTCAAAACTTTAACTTTTCTCTTTAAATTCAAACTTTCCTCTTAAAATATAGACTAACTCCACACTTGAGTAAAGGCTAAATTGAAACTTGTTTGAGAAACCAACTTGTCACAACATACTAAAAACAAGTTCCAACATTGGTTTTGCTTGATTTTTTCATTGTTCACTTCTAGATTTTCATAAAAGAGGTAACTTTCTCGGCTCTTAATGGTTATGTATAGATTTATTTATTGTATAAACAAGTTGATATGTGTATTCTAATTCAAAATATATAGAATCTATCATGCTTGTATGCAGGAGCCTTAAAGTAGCCTATAATCTCAATATAGGGCCTCTTTTTGAATTAGATTCTAAGATTAGGCCGTAATTGAAAGGTGAACTTGAATGTGTAGAGTAATACCACAGGTTGAGCATGTGTAGTTTTCTTTGAAAATCATGATTCTTGATATGTATTTGCACATTAGAATTGTTGTGATTTCAAATAAGTTATAAGGGTGTAAAAAATTTGGAAAAATTCAAACTTTTCAAAATTTGAGTTTTTCTTCAACTTTTACAATCCCTCACTTATTGGAAAATAACGACTAATTTTTTTAGGTACTCATGTCACTAAAAGAAGATAAGAAGTAGAAGGGTAAGACATCTAGGAGACGGGTTGAGTCTCCTGAGCCTAGTGGTTTGGTGGAGGAGTACCTGATTTAATAATTTAGAGATGTTGTAATTGAGATGACATACAGAGTGACCCAAGGGAAGATGCGCTAGGCATCCTAAGATGTTGCAACCCAGCCAAGGATAAAGTCATACCAGATATCACCCCCACATACTCCTTCACCAGAAAAAGATGATGATGAAGAGAAGGCAGATTCAGAGTCAGGTACATAGGTTGCAACTTAGGACCCCTAGTCTAAGGAGGGGTCCCAAGATTCATCCAAGCATGTAGAGCAGAAGGAGTCATCAGTGGTACCACAGTTAGAGAAGGGTACTGCCATACATAGACTTTAGTCATATATACCTTAATATTAGGAGAGTACAGAGTAGGCTTCCCATGATGCACCAGTACATAAGGGGCAAAGTCGTGCACCCACACATACCTCAGAGACACATCTGAGGTGGTGTGTATAGGATATGCGACGGTTAATCATATTGACAATCGTATCTTAGATACTGGAAGGCCAAAGAGGATTATTTTTTATGAGCATTAGATTGATATATCGGGTCTGAGTAGAGTACCACAATTGCGGGTTTCCTTTGATTGCTATCATAGTGGATAACTAGACCACTCGATTCTTACAGATCGGCTATAGTACGTGATTTTTATACATCATATCATGCCATGATATTTATTTCCATGAGAAGATTGCTAGGCTCGATGTGGCACATGGAGTAGCCACAACTTAATCACATACTTATGAGAGGGGTCAGAGTTGATCTTTTAGCATGGACTATATGTTGGGTCATTTTTGGTCTAGATTGCATTACTCCCATATCTACTGTAAAGTGTAACTACAGATTGAGAGTCACACATGATAGATACATTATGTGGAAGGTTGAGTATATATAAGAGTGAGTTGAGATTTCTAGGTGGATAAATAGTAATATTTCACCTTTGGGTGATAGCTATATTTCACCTTTGGGTGATGCGACCACATTGATAAAGGTTCATGGTATGATCAAGAAGGGCCTATTGACTTTTGAGGACAAGTTTTGGTGGTTGCTTATCTGATATCGACTATTTTGAGTAGCCTTAGTTTCAAGTATGATGGTCAGATATGCTATTGATTTTGCAGCCATCCTCTGGTATGATATCCATGACAGAGCATTTGAGGAAATGACTAATCTGCATTCCTCTTGCATGATTCAGAGACTATGTGATGAGGTTGGTGTACCTAACATAATGGTAGTAGATTAGAGGTTACTTATAATGGATACTACACAAATAAAGAGTATGAAGGATATGGCATACTCAGGCCTTCCTAAGAGATCTAGAGAGCTTGTTGCAGTACCTCGAGCCTAGACTGAGGGCCCATCAGTTTCCAAAGACCTAGTGATGTACATGGATGCAATATGGGAGTTAGTGCTGATTTAGATATAGGGGAGTAGAGAGATGCCTTAGATATGAGTACTCAGGTCAATGGGACACCAGCCACTTCTTCATCAGCCCCAACTTCAATCTCTGGGTTGGTTAAAGTATCTCTATATCCTACTCGCCCATCCACTACAACTCTTGCTACATATATGATTACTATCTCTCAATAGTTCTTGCAGAGTTTAGTGGACAGTAAGAGGGAAACTAATTCTTGGTTATGGGTTGTTGAGACCGAGATAACTACTTTATATAAGCAAATGCACTAAAGGATTCAAACTAGATTTAAGAGGGCAGAGTCTAGATAGGAGTCCACACAGAGAGTTACCTTGTTTGAGCTATGTGTTGACTTATAATCATGCCTTGATGAGTTTTAGAGATGGGTTATAACCCAATTCATAGAGACAGTGGCACTAAATCTAGCTAGATGAGGGAAGAGATAGAGATATTGTGAGCATAGGTACACTCTCTCACAGAGAGCCATGTAGCAGCCACTCCTTCAGTCATACCCCCAATGGTCCTAATATCACATCTGTACATACCCAGATATTTTTATTTCTTTACGGAGGATGATGATGAGATCCCAACAATTAGGACCAAGAGAGGTCACATATGAGACTTATAGGATCCTGATATGCCATATGACCAGGCCATTAAAAATGCTAGACATGATTTGATGGATTTTGAAGTTATTGAGAGGCTGAGGCATGACGTGATAGTAGTGGGTGCATCTTCTAGTAGTGCACCATCATTATCACCACCTCTGCCTGCTGTTATGCCCTATCTAAGGATGCTCATGACACAGACACTTAGTTTGGCCTAGATATGTTCTCAGTTCCCTGTGTTTTGTATTATTCATCTGAATTAAGGACAACACATCATTTTTTATTTGGGGTGACGTATACCATATCCGCCATGGGTTTTATTATCTTTCTTTTTTTCCTGGCAACTGTGGTATGGTGTTAGAACTGACATGTATAGGATAATTTGTATTGTATTGTGTTTTGTTTCATATTGAATTGTGTTTTTGTGTAATTAGGAGATTTTTAAGTATTTATGATAGTAGTCATGTTTTGATTGATTTTTTATATCCCTCAAAATTTTGTGTTTTAGAACTGTATGAATGTATATATGTATGAACATTGTGGATCTTGTTATGGCATTAGGATTAGGGCCATGACAATCACTTGCTAACAATTGCATGAACCGGATAAGTAGCAGCTTGCAGTATTGACTCTGTTCTAGGTATGTGTGAGATACTACTTAGTTCCCTTTGTGTGTTGGATTCAAAACTGGCCTGGTTAGTCTTTCTAGGTTGAAATATAGTCGATTAGGAAAGGATAATAGGTCAGTTTTTATTTTAGTCCACCTTTAGCCTAATAAACCTTTCATGTGTGAAATAGTATCCCTTGATCCCTATTTTGAGCCTTGTAGCCCATTTCTTTATTTCACCTTTCACCTTTTGATAACACTCAACTTACACGTCAATTTAAGTGCAAAGCGGTCGTCATCAATACATTTACCCAACTATAGAGTCGGGGTCGAATCAACGAAGAACAATGTGACTGGCAATCAAATTAATTTGAAATGATATATACAAGTTAAATTCAAACGAATGTTACAAAAATATTAAATGGGGAGGTGAGTTCCTACACTAATGTTTCTTTTTGGGATTTTCTGGTATAAATTCAAAGCTACGAATAATTAGAGTCTTAACAATTATGCACGGATCTTGGGATTATGCATTACTAACGGAGTGACGTGTGGGAGCTAATTAACAACATCGCTTTAGTAATTCAAATATGAGTAGGCTTGGTTATAGGTTTTGATGTTAGGATTCCAACAAAACACCGAACTTTCACCCACTGATTCATTTGAATACCTAATGGGTGTGTTCAACAATTAGCAACCACAACCTCAATCAAGGCATCCCTATTTCTAGGATGACACCCATGGCATAGTTACCCTCACATTTACCCTTATGTCTAAGATAGTAAAAATTTAGCAAACTACACACCTAATTGTCTATCATTGGTTTGGTCCCCATAATCCTCATTCGAGGATGATATGGATTCCTAAAGTTCACCCAAAACCCTTCTTTCAAAGATGGTATTGAACTTTCTAGAGTTGGAGCTTTCACTCATCAAACCCATGTGGGTATTTGGAGCTTTCACCCATTAAATCCCAACCAATATAGCATAGCAACAATAGAAACCATAAACATGAACTATGAAATACATTCTAACAATTACAACCCACACATACTTAAATCCCTATTCACACATAACCCCAAGAGGGAGATTTAGCTACACATAAAATAAACAAGCATAGATATATCCATAATCTCCATTGAATAAAAGTTGTGGAAGATCTAAGTGAACGTTACTTCAAACTTGGCTCTCCCACAATATCAACAATGGAAGTGAGCAAATCTTCCACATAGAAAGTTTCCAATGTATTCTTCACCCAAAATTTACACAATATTTTCTTCTCCAAAAATGGAGGCTACAAAGTCTCAAGCCAAAAACCTAGAAAAATTTGGGGAAAAAGGAATGTGATGGAATGAACGATAAATAAAATTAGGGTTTGAGTATTTTTGTTCAAATTGAGACCAGTATGTGCAACTACAGTTTTGCCCTTGTGCTGAACATTTCCACCAAGTCGCGATCGTGCAAGTCTGGATACGACAGCAGCTACGCGACCGCGATTGACTTGTGCGATTGCGGTTAATTGACCATCTTGACTGACCACGACTGCAGTCAATAGAACGCGACTGCGATAACTGAGGCTATTACTATAGGTCTTCAGCTGCACTTTTTCTGCTACCTTTTGACCCTTTTAAGCTCCAATCCACTTCTCTTTATCTTTTCAACTCCTATACCGGCAAAGAGTTGATACTCGTGCATTAAATCACAATTATATCTCATCTACTCATTCAAAACAAGGTATTGTACATTAATAATAAGTGCGAATAAGTGGTAAAATTATCACTCATCAACACTCCCAACTTAAAGCATTTGCTTGTCCTCAAGTAACAATACCTTTTACCATGAGACGATTATTTACGTCCAAATTCCATGCCTTAAGGGCCATAATGATTTCAACTTGAATCGCAACAAAAAGTATCTTATTGCAGATGTACTAGACTAATTTCAAAGCAACCCTCATCATAAAATTCAATACTCAAAGAATGCATAAGACTTTAAAGAGAAATCAAACAACAAAGACCAATACTTTAGAAGTGGCTCATCTTTTACTAGAAATAACCTATACTCCATTTGCCTCATTGTTCGGGAGGTGACAAAGGTCACACACCTCAACTTGTTTACATGTAGTCCTCACAAGAAAGAGAATTTCTTCACACCACACTACCGACTAGGCAACAAGTAAATTTAAGTGCAAGAACTCTCCCCTCACAAATAAATTGCAATGAAACAAGGGTCATACCATAGGCTTACCCCTATTTTCAATCACCACTACAAAGAAGGTAAATGGTTGGAGATCTCAAAGGACTTTCTAAGCTTTTAACATAGGTTTGGGTTAGGGTAGGATATTATTTAGGGAACTTGGTTACAACCTACCTTGAACATCTACATCACACTTCACAACACTTCTCCTTTCGACTAAGGGTCACTCTTCTTTATTTTCTTTCTTTGTTCATACCTATCTTTTGCCCTCTTTGTTCTCTACTTTCCTTTTACTTTTACTTTCTTGTATTTTTGTGCAA
The DNA here is from genome assembly GCA_030864215.1 of Capsicum pubescens. Classification (NCBI taxonomy): domain Eukaryota; kingdom Viridiplantae; phylum Streptophyta; class Magnoliopsida; order Solanales; family Solanaceae; genus Capsicum; species Capsicum pubescens. The sequence continues at coordinate 144,442,785 of CM061547.1, forward strand.
GTCATTCTTTCATGAGATCCTTTCTTTTTCTAAACATTTATTTTCAACACTTAGGAACATTTGACATTTCACTAATACTTCATGACCCTAAACTTACTTCCGTTGATTCTTACCACCCCCAACTTAGGTTTTAGCCTCAAGTTGCATTTTTTTTAGTTCAAAGAGGGTATGGTTCAAAAGAGCGATAAAAATAATGGTTCACAACTTGTAATGTATTTTCCAAGGAAACGTTAAAAGGCTCAAAATGGGTACTAGGGATTATAATTATGGCTTTTTAGGCTAGAGTGGGTTCCAAATTCACAAAGAGGACCTAAGATCATTTCTCCAACCAAATACAATAAAAATAAGTTTTGAAAAACTAATGTTACAAGTTCTAAATAACATAAGTGTACAAGATATGAATATCAAGTAGCTCACCACACATGACATGCAAAATTTTGCCAAGAGAGATCAAATGTAACACTCGCGAAAGATCACTATTCACAAGTCAAATATTTGTGGAACCACAAAAAGAAAAAAGGATTTGTTACAACATTTCTCACGTCCTTGCCCTTTATTTTTCAAAAATTTTGGATGGATGGGGTTTCTTGATTTACCATAGAACCATGCACAATTGATAAACTATGGCTACAATCAAAGCCTTACTCTCACATCTTGGCTCAAAACAGGCCAACTAACTATATAGCTACTAAGACTTTACCAATGGTGTCTACAGTGATCCCAACTTTTCAAAACAAAATAAAATTCCACAGGTACTCAGACTTCCCTTGCATTCTTAACATATATGCTACGGGTACTCAGAATTCCCCTACACCCATGTCTCATCAACTCATATGCAACGCTAGTCATGTATCACTAAGATTCATAATAACACTTAAAGTATATAATAGAAAACTAAATCTAAAATAAAAGAAAAGCATGATAATTCATAAAACATGGGAACTATTCAGGTACCCAAAAATGTAGCATATAAAACATAAGAAGCAATATCCACAACATCATCCAAAATAGTCATAAACAAAAATATCCAGTTCTGCAACCCAACACAATATAAATCTGGGGCCACCCTCTACTGAAATAAATGTAGTGTTCTCACTACGCGTTCAAGAAGGAAAGAGTAAAGGGGACTCCCTATATCCTCATCTCTAGCTATCTCCTCCTATTGACTCGGCATCATCAGTTGACCATTTTGCAGGTGCTTCATCCTCACTATATAATCTCAGTGAAGGTAGTGGTTAGTTTGGTTTGACAATCTAGATGATTCCTTTCACCCCCTTCCAGATCTTTCTGAAGAATTTATCTCTCTTTTTCTCCGTCTTCACCATCTTATCATGTGAGTCTTTGAGGTCCCTGTGAGATTCAGCTAGGGATGAATAAGCTCTCTCCAGGATGGACAATATTGCACCCTGCTTCTTTTGCTCTACTATGTACTTGTCATAATCTGATTATGCCACATATGAATGATGAGCAGTGGAAGACTCTCCTGGTCCTTGAGGCAGTCTGGACAACAACTCCTTAATCTCCTGCATTTGAACAGATATATCATCAAAGGAAGAAGCTGAAGAGGGTTTGCAAGAGTTTATGTCCTCATGGACTAATTTACTTGAGTCTATCTTTCTCTTTTTCCTATGACCTGGTGCGTACTCACCTCTAAATTTAAGGGGGAAGATTAGTACACCAGGGTACTCCCAAGTATCTATATCATAAACCTCTACTTTCTCATCTTGTTTAGTTAGTGATAAGAGAAGGAAGGAGAAGGTGAGTACCTCTCTGGTGCTTGTAATGCTGCCACTCAGAGAGAGAGATATACCTACATTTAGAGCAATGCTAGATAAGATGCAAGCTACTATTCGAGCTCTCATGTCTATAATAATAGTCATGTGCATGCATTATAAGACTATGCTACATATGATGTTTAGCCATAGCCTGGCTTCAGCCTTGAAGTCCTTCATCAAAATATCTCACTCCGTGGTGGCCCATGGGATTTCTTTTCCAAGGCATAAGACATCATCCATCCAAGTCCATGGCTCACACCCCTTGGCGCTAAACTCCCCCATATCAGTGTTTGGAAGTCTGTATAGTGCATTAATCTACTCCACCCCGAAGTTGAATAATTTACCCCATATTTTTATTACTGGGTCTTTCAGTGAGACCACACAGAGGTTTGCATAGAATTCACGCACCAATTGTTCATTTTTTAAGCAGGGTTCCGGGGAAAAACACATCCACTGGGTTGCAGTGAACCTAGAATGAAAGTCTGGAAACTTTTCTTCAACCTTGTATAGGTTGATACCCCTTTCAAAGAGTAGCTTCATTTTGTGGTAGTCTGCAAGATATTGGTGTTAGAATTCTTTGGACATGAACCTGATATCATCAAAATCTCTTATTTTTGTGAAGTTTAGAGCCTGCGAGCAATACATCTCAGACTAATATTAGTACATTATTCCCAAAACATGATAGAAAAAACACACAAGCTCATGGATCAATGTTGTGGGAGGTTTTGGGGACATTAAAGGATGTGCAGAATTTTTAGTTCTTGTCAAAGCCTGCTCTTAAGTATGGAAATCGCAGACTTCTAACCGCGATCATGGTGATTCTATTGTGATCATCCATATGAGATTGTGGTACCTAAGATTGAGTTTAATAGGTTTTGTACATGGTTTGAACTTCAATTTTAATCACCATCCCTCATTCTAGATAGGCATAGTAAATTTAAGCAGTGAATTTAAGCCTAGAGTGTGTGATCATAGCCCCAAATGAAAAGGAATTGATCAATTAATTAAAAAGGGCATTTAATCGATCACATGGTGTGAACTTCAATCTAAGCCATTTAAGGCTCAATTTTGGGTACTCAAAACTTCCCCCATCATTTGCACATCAATTGCAATAACAACTCGCAACACAATTTTGAACTAAGCAAAAATTTAGCACATGAAATCACTAAGTTAGGACTTTTTTGCACTACAAATTTTATATATGCAATCGTGTACATATCATGGAGGTGATAACAATATACTTGATATAGAGATGCAAGTGAACTAGAATAGCAGGTGGATATGCCACAGAATACCCAAAAGTTAGAGAGAAATTAGAGAGAATTTGAGAGAGGAATTTTGAAGAGTTGGGAATCGGTTGGTCACTTTAAGTTAGTCAGACCGCAATTGCGGTTTAAGCACCGCAATTGCAATCATACAGCATCTGCGATTTCGGTGACATGGAATGCAGTCACGGTAATTGAGACCAAACAACTAGGTTTCCCGCTCAGTCTAAATTTCTAATTCCACACATTCTTTTCCAAATTCAACAAAAATTTCTCTTGGCACCCAAATATTCTATGGATTATGAATGCTCACAAACAAGAATTTATTCTACATTATAATGCATAAAAAGTAAAGAATACATGCCATTTTTTTGGCATGATGTGTTGCCTCTGATTGAGAGCTTAGTTTAATGTCGTAGCTTGACGTTTAAACCACTTCCTTTTATGTCTCCACTTAGAATATTTGAATCTTCATCCCAACTTTTTCTTAATATACAATGAGCGGCAGAGGGACAAAAAATTCAAATTTTCCATGATGAAACTTGAAAGAGGTAGTAAAATGGCAAGAAAGCCCCGATCTTGCCTTTTTGAAGACTTGAACCTTTTACCCAAATTCACATCGATCTTCTGGATATGCTCTTTGGGTAAAATTAAGCACATCAATAAGCCATTCCTTGTACTTCAAAGTTGAGCATCTTGTATTTTGATGGACGGGGCTCCATATGCTCCTTCAGAATGACAAACTCCAAAATGCAAGAGCCGGACTACACCTCCCCAGAATCCTCCATTTGGTCAAAAAGATGGATCTCTATCACATCCTCTATGCCCAATATTGAAGAGTGGGTTGGACTAGGTCCAATATCTAACTTTGGATTTTCTCTCTCCAAAGCATTATCACCTCAAAATGAGCTAGAGTCATCAGATGATGTTTGTTTTGCCTCTTGTTTTGACTCTAGTCTCATTATCTTTATTATGTCTTATTCTCCCTCATATGAGTCAGGTGATTGGGAAGTCATTGAGGAATCTTCACTACCAATCTTATCATCATAGCCTGGTTTTTCTTCATGGTAATACTCTTCTTTATCAATGGGAAAGGTAGTGGTAGTTTCAAGCTTTTCTTATTTTCCCAATAGCTCTTTCTTGACACTTGTCCATTCCTCATACATGTATTCCATATTTTCCACCGTTGCATCCACTAGGTCCAAAATAGTTTGGAGCATTGCTTCAAGATCGGTGGATTTGGATTGTTGCTCTATTTTTTTTGTTCATGGGACCATTAAACTCATAAGAAGAGCTAGAAACTCAATTAGTATAATAGATGGAGGGGCTGTTTGTATTCTCATCCCCATGTCTTTGTAAACGGCCACACATGGGGCATCCATACTCCCAATTGGCTAGTGATGGTAAAATCTCTCTCCGGGGAGCATACTTATAATCTCACCTGAAGTGTGGTCTATAACAATATGAACATGGGGGATCACGATATGAATTCCAATAATTTAACTCATATTTGTTAGAAGATTCCATTAATAGAAGTAAAAATTAAATAAAATCTACTTACAAAGAAAAATCACGAACACCTATATACAAGCTTGAATTTAATCAAGTAATCTAAAATTCTAAATTAAATCAATATACCAAATTGCTCCCCGGCAATGATGCCATTTTTAATAATGCTCAACTTACAAGTCAATTTAAGTGCAAGGCGATCGTCATCAATATATTTACCCAACTTTGGAGTTGGGGTTGAATCCACGAGAAACAATGTGAGTGGCAATCAAGTTAATTCGAAATGATAGATACAAGTTGAATTCAAACGAATGTTATAAAAAAAAATAGGGGAGGTGAGTTCCTACACTAATGTTTATTTTTGGGATTTTCTAGTATAAATACGAAGCTATGAATAATTAGAGTCTTAAAAATTATTCATGAATCTTGGGATTATGCGTTACTAAGAGAGCTATATATGGAAGCTAATTATCAATATCGCTTTAGTAGTTCAAATATGGTAGGGTTAGTTATAGGTTTTGATGTTAGCCTTTCAACAAAACACCAAACTTTCACTCATTGATTTTTTTGAATACCTAATGGGTGTGTTCAACAATTAGCAACCTACAACCTCAATCATGGCATCCCTATTTCTAGGATGAAACCCATGGCATAGTTAACCTCATATTCACCCTTATGTCTAAGATAGTGAAAATTTAGCAAACTATACATGTAATTGTCTATCATTGATTTGCTCCCCATATCCCTCTTTCGAGGATGATATGGATACCAAAAATTCAGCCAAAACCCTTTTTCGAAGATAGTATTGAACTTTCTAAATCTTGGAGCTTTCACTCATCAAACCCATGTGGGTATTTGGAGCTTTCACCCATCAAATCCCAACCAAAATAGCTTAGAAAAAATAGAACCCATAAACATAAACTACCAAATAGATGCTAACAATCACAACCCATACATACTTAAATCCTTATTCACACTTAATCCCAAGAAAGAGATTTAGCTACACGTAAGATAAACAAACATATATATACACATAATCTCTATGGAATCAAAGTTGTAGAAGATCTAAGTGAATGTTACTTCAAACTTGGCTATCCCACAATATCAACAATGAAAGTGAGCAAATCTTCCACTTAGAAAGTCTACAATGTATTCTTCAACCGAAATTTACACAATATTTTCTTCTCCAAAAATGGAGAATACAAAATCTCAAGCCAAAAGCCTAGAAAAATTTGGGGAAAAAGGAATGTGATGGAATGAATTATATATGAAATTAGGGTTTGAGCCTTTTTGTTCAATTTAGGACCAGCACGTGCAATTACAGTTTCACCCTTGGGTTGAACATTTCTTCCAAGTCGCAATTGCGCAAGTCTGGCTACGACCGCGGCTATGCGACCACAATTGACTTTCGCGGTCACAGTTGATTGACCATCTTGACTGACTGTGACTGCAGCTAATGGACTGCGACTGCGGTAACTGAGGTTATTTTACTATAGGTCTTCAACTGCACTTTTTTTGCTACTTTTTGATCCTTTCAAGTTCTAATCCATATCTCTGTCTTTTCAACTCCTATACTTGCAAAGAGTGGATATTAGCACATTAAATCATAATTATGTATCATCTACTCATTCAAAACCAGGTAATGTGCATTAATAATGAGTGTGAATAAGTAAAATCACCACTTATAATCTTTTTATTTCTGTTATAATGAGTGTGTTTTGGCCCTGGACCTCTTTGGACATTATGCACCTAAACTCAAGAAAATTGCCTAAGCTAAGGGTGAATGTCATAGGGGTGCATAGTGTAAAATGGGTATGTAGAAGGGTAAAACAAAATAAAAAGAAAGTAGGGCTGGGTGTGGTTGCAAAAGAAAAACAAAAGAAAATTGTGAAAAGAAAAAGTGAAAAAGAAAGAATAAAAGACCACACCCAACCTTAATGTGTAATAAACAATAAAACGGGAGAAATAAGGGTGGAACAATCCTAGTGTTCACCAACGACTGATTACAACCAAAGTTGATATTTTCTACTAGTTTGATATTGTTGTTCAAAACCCCTTATTTACTTTTCCAGTTCCACTCGTTGATTACAACAGCTGAGAACCACAATTCCACGTATTCCCTTAGGATTCGACCCCAACCTTTATTTGGTTACTATATTTTCCGGTGACCTTATCATCTTCTGAGAGGAGGTGTAGCTTAGAAGTTACCACTCCTTGGAGATACACTATATTTTCCGGTGACCTTATCTCCCTTTTTTTCTTTGATTGCACATTCAGTTTGGGTATGGTTTGTTTTATTCTTTCTTTTTCTTTTTCAATTTATTCTTTCTTCTTTATTTATTTTTCTTTTTTATCTTTTTCTACCACACCCAACCATACTTTATTTTTCTCTTATTTACCTTTTTTCATACCAACTTAACATTATACACCCCTATTATAGTCACCCCCAACTTAGGCGATTTGCCATAGTTGAGGTGCACAATGTCCAAAGAGTACCAGGGCCAATATAGGTTCATTGTAACTAAAATGGGAAGGTGAAAGGTGAAACAAGAAAAATAGTTTATACAGGCTCAAAATAGGGATCAAAGGATACTTATTCACATTTAGAAGGTTATTTTGGCTAAAAGTTATTAAATTTAAAGAACAACCTATGATCCTTTCCTAACCTACTATCCTACAATCTAGTTATGGATTCAACCCACCAAGGAAACAATGTAAGCATCTCACACACACATGGTAGAGGGTTGCATCACAAACTACTACTTATCCAATTCATGCAATTGTTAGCTATAATTATAATGTCCCTAATTTGAATGCCATAACAAGATCCACAATGGTCATACATATAAATACATCAAATAGTTAAGAAATAAATTTTTTAGGAGTATCATTTTTCTCAAAAAAATCAAAACAAAACACATCAACTGCCTTAGATACTCATTTTTCTCCTAGTTACACCTAAAACCAACACAATACGACATGATATTTCATAGACATGTCAGTTTAACAATCATACCATGGTCGATAGGAAAAGAAGCATAGCAATAAAAACCTACGGTGAATATGGTGTATCCTACCCCCAACTAAAAGGTTGTGCATTGTCCCCAGTGTATGACAGTATTATAAAGAAAGGGAATGAGGACTACCTGGATGCACTAGGTGTTTATGTCATACTCATCCTCGTTTGGGGTATCTCAACTTATAGTGGTAATGGTGGGGGCGATGCAATACTTGAAGATGCACCTGCCTTAGTCATAGCTTGTTGCACCACATAACCTACTGAGGATGCCCTAGAATCATGGGTGGCCCATCTCAGGGCCTAATCAAATGGAATAGAGAGGTTTTGTAGGTCCTCTATCCTAGATCTCTTGGTCCCCATAGTTGGGACCATATACTCCTTCTTTATAAATAAATCAAATTGTCTAGGGTTGTGGGGAGGCATAGACTTCACAAAGGAAGGAATAACTGGATGAATTGCTGGAATCTGGCTCTTAGTAAGAGAGTGTACCTCTACTTGTAGTGCGGCCACCTCCTCCTAAATACCACATAGGTTAGGAAATTTTATATTGCCTAACCAAACCAACACTCATCTCTCAAATAAATCAATATGGGTGTGAACCTCAGCAGTGTACTATAATATCTTATCTTGGAGTGTATCTCATATCCTATTCTCTGCAGTCTCTAATATTGTCCAAACCCAAGGCCGAATTTGCACATACAAAGATGCAAGCTTGGACTCCACATTCTCAAAATGAGTATCATACACATATTGGTGCTCTATTAGGTGGTTTAAAACCTTCCATGGTACTATTATAAATCCTATGGTTAGAGCTATAGTAGAGGGATAAGGGGGCACAGAAGATGCCTAACCAACTCAGAAGTAGAAGCCAAGGTTGAAATAGAAATAGCTGGGGGCCTCTCTACCTAAGTACTCATCTAGGGTACATCTTTATGCTCACCCATATCAAACTCATCACGAACACCTGCATCATCAATATTTATATAAGGCCTATCAACATGTTCTACCAAAATGAAGGGCCCCTTAGACTGAGATGGAATCACTGTGGGAGGTGCATCAGCTCTCTAGGCAAGGATCGGGTTTGCTGAATCCTTGATCATACTTGTACGACAAATGCTAGTCAGCTCTAGTCTCCTATCAACATTTGAGATCTCAGGAACCCTCACCTCATCACACAACTTCTGGATGAGAAAAGAAAGGGCATAGTGGTCAAATCCCCGAATGTTTTATCATGTAACTCATACCTAATAACTCCAGCTGAGTCAACCTTATATCCTACTATCAAGATCGTGATCAATTCAGCTTGATTCTATGTTAATAGATTTTTTGCAGCAGTCAAACACAATCAGAAAAAAATCACAGTCCATCAAAACTCCATGACAAAATTCAGTGATGCATTCTTAATCTTCCCTTTTCCCTCTATCCAGGGTGCGTCAACTCTCAAATCAAAAATTAGGGTGGCAATTAATCTTGCCAAATCTAGACTGTCTCTTATGAACTGCATCCTTCGTTGATTTTCTCTCTTGTACAAACCTTAATCATTGATCATACTCAACACTAGATGCCGAGGCAACATAATCAGTCCCAGAAAGAACTCAGCAAATGGCCAAAGATAAAATATCAAATTGAACTCCTCTCACCAAAGTAGACTCTAACTAGAGCTATGTTGCTACTCCACCCCTTCTAGATGTGGTGAAAGAAACTATGGTTGCATAAAACGTGTAGAACTCACAGACTACAGCCTGACTGTAAGAACCTTGGGTCTAGTAATCCACCCCAGCTGATAATTAAATGTGTCCAGTAGGTTTGGTGACCTTTTATCCATAATAACTCGATCCTCCTTATCTCAAATAGACCTTGTGGGTCGAATTGCCTCAATAATAAATATATCTCGCTCATAAAACACATGCATCCCTACTACACACCACCTCGATATTACCTCTGCAATAGTCACAACCTAGGTATGTGTAGACTTAGAATCTGGGTCAGTCTATGGTAAACTAGAATGCTTAGGATCCTGTGTTGGAAGATTTATAGATTGTGCTGGAGATAAGGGGATCCGGTGTGATGATTGAGTTATACCCTCCTCAGAATACGGTACTACTAATGCTGACTTGGTAGCTACTACTGTGGACTCATCCTAAATCCCTCCTCAAACTGAGGTCCCTATGAAGTCTCATCCTCTACTGAATCAAACTTACCCTCCTCCTAAAAAGACTCTTCTTCCTCCTTAGACTAGGAGAGTATGGGGTGAAGTCCTGGATGACTTTATCCTCGTCCTTGGGACTGGTATGGCTACAAGTGTCTGGTCTCCAGCCAGTGTAGATATGGGATAAGTGTTTCATTGTGTCTATGATGGTTTTTGGATGCCTAGGGTAACTACAACAATAGCTTAGTAATTATCCTCGGCAACGGTTCCAAAATTTTGATGTAGCCCAAAATTACACCTCTAAAAGTATAAAGAAATTGATATCAAAATATAGTAACCCAACTAGGTTGGCGTCAAACCTATAGGGAATAGGGTAGAATTATTGCTAGAACTTGTTGAAATAGTCGGGCAGTGCAGAAAGTTAAATGAGGGGATTTGTTTTGAATAGTATCAAGTAACAAAACTCGAGTTCTTTTGGTTGTAAATAATCTGAAACAAATACTAGGACTGTGTTCCCCTAGGTTTCTAACTCCATAGGTTTATCGTGCATCTCTGAACTAACCTAATATCTTGCATAAAGAATCTGATAAGTTATGTATTACTAACCATCTTGTGAAATTTCACTCTTTACTGGTGACGTCCAAGCTACACCTCTACTTTGAAGATGATACGGTCGCTGCTAAATAGCATAATCCAACAGAGGTTAGGTTCAAATCCTAAGGAAATATGTAGAATCGTGGCTCTCAGCTATTGTAACTAATGGACAGAACTAAAAAAGTAAAGGTGGGTTGAATAGCAATATCGAACAAGTGGAACATATCAACTTCGGTTGTAATCAGTTGTAGGTGACCACTAGGATTGTGTTCCCCATGGATTCTCAACTTTGTAGGCCTATAGTGCTTTATTGAACCAACCCAATACCTTGTATGCAAAATATATAAGTTATGTACCTTTTAAAGTTTTTTGGACGAGCTGAAAGATTTCACCCTTTACCTTTTTAGTTTTATGATGTCTCCTTACTAACCCTTATCTTGATCCTAGTTAAATATTACCTTTTGAATCTCTAGTTATTAGATAATTCTGACCATCTTACATAGATAAAACCTGGTAGCATTGATAGACAGTTAAAATCCAAATTATTATTGTTATTATGTTTTCCTAGTCATTACTCCTTTTTTGGAGTAAGTATCAATAATCTAGGCAGGATCCTAAAATTTTGCAACCGCTAAGATAACTATTAAAATAAATAAAATACAATGCATGCATGGGCATCGATTCATAACAAAAATAGCACTTCCCCTACTTTGCCAATCTGCCAGGGTTCCCACAACCCTAGCTAAGGGTTTTTAGCTACTCAATCTTGTGAAGTAATCAATAACACTCATGACTGAAAGCATAAGATGAAATCACAAAAATAAGAGTTGAAAACCCAAAATCATAACTAAATTAATCAACTTAAATCAATACAAGAGAATTTCAAGACTAAAATCGAATCTCAAAATTGAAATATGTTTATGAGTATCAAAAGTGTGTAACTTCTACTAAAGAACACATAAGGAATTTATAGTTCATGAGGAAAACCTAAAACCAAAGTTCGAATAAAATAGGAGAAAAAAAGGGTCGGTGTCTACCTATGGTCTCTACATGTGCCCTGGCCTTAGGCATATGTGGTACATGCGGCCTGCAGGCCGGCCGTTGCAGGGTGAAGGTAGTGACTAAATGTTCCTCTGCAGGTTTAGCTCTCGGGATTTTGGATTTCTGACACATGCTTTTCCCACATGCGGTTCGCATGTCCTACATTGAGCCTGCATGTTGAGTTAGCTGTGCCGGAAGTTATTTTTTTAGGTCTTCTTCAATTTCCGCACATATTTTGATCACGATCAATCCAAAAAGTGTCCCGAACATCCCTAATTGCTCCCATAAGTAGTCAAAAACACATTCTTTTATCTTTTCAGAAACTTTGTATCCAAAATGTAATTTCCTACAAAACATACCCAAAATGCGTCATATCTAACAAAACAACTATAGAAACTTGCATACTTTTCTCATTTTAAGCATCGAAAGAGTTATATCTTTATAGCACATCAACACTATCAAATTAGAATGTACATATGGTTAGGAAACAAAACACAACAAAACAAAACACGTTGCTTAATTAGGAGAATCTAAGCTATTCAAGGCAAACAGTCAACACTTTATGTTCAAACACAACACCCCCCTCCAATCTCACTTTTCAAAACCAACTGTGTAAAAGAAAACATGAAGCATAATAATGTGGAACAATGGGATCAAGTTATGGGATTATATTAGAAACAGACAACCACGCATATGTACAAGTTACACAATCCGAAACAAGAAAATAGCTAGAAATATGACTCGTGCGCCCTTACAACAAAGATGTCTGAATCATTTATATATGTGTTTCAATACGGGGACAATCAAGAGACACTCACATTCAAAAGAGAAGATCTAATCAATGTGTATCAAATACATAGGCTTGCCTTTATTCTTTACCATAGCATTCAGACAGTTAAGTGAGGATCACTATAGGACTTTTTTCGGCTTGTAAATTAGGGTTGGGGGCTGGTATGGTGCATATGGACATATCAAGTGACATCCTCCTTGGAACTACACTAACCTTTTGGTCTCACTTACTAGACAATTTTCTTTCTATTCCACCCTTATTTCTCCCTTTTTATTATCTTATTACACATACAGGTTGGGTGTGGTTTTTATTCTTTCTTTTTCACTTCTTGACAAATTTCTCTTTTCTTTATTTTTTTTTCTTATCTTTTTCTACCATACCCAACCCTACTTTTTATTACTTTCATTTTTCCCTTCTTCATACCTAATTTACATCACACCCCTGTGACAGCAAACCTCAACTTAGGCGATTTTCCTGAGTTGAGGTGCACAATGTCAAAAGAGAACTAGGACCAAAATAAGTACATTATGACACAAATAGGAAGGTGAAAGGTGAAAACAAATAAATGAGCTACAAGGCTCAACACACAGATCAAAGGATACTATTTCACACATGGAAGGTCATTTAAGCTAAAAGTGGACTAAAAGTAAAAATGTTCTATGATCCTTTCATAACTGACTATCCTTCAACCTAGGCAAGAATAACTAGGAAAGTTCTTAATTAAACACATAAAGGGAACTAAGTAACATCTCACACACATATGGCACAGAGTCAATAACACCAGCTACTACTTATCTGAGTTCATACAATTGTTAGCAAGTGATTCTCATGTCCCTAATCCTAATGCCATAACAATATCCATAATGTTCACACATATATACATTCACATTGTTCTGAAACACAAATTTTGGAGGGGTATCTGTCATGACCCGACCCGAGTCCCTGGCCGCGATGGGCATCTCAAACCAAACACAGGCTCGAGATACCCCTGTCTCTGCCCAACCCACTAGTGATATTATCTGCTCTGGGCCTAGGCCCGCACGGCTTTAAAATGCATCACTAGGGAGTAAGGCTTTCTTACTTATATATCTAGCATCCCTCCTGTGTTTTTCTAATATGGGACTTCTTCCTAAGTTGGGGTGTTACATATACCCCCTCTTATGGACTCAGCATACTCGCTGAGATTTGCCTCACCAAATGGGATTTGCCTACACTCAGGATTGGTGTTTTCCCCACCTCACCGGGATTTGCCTATACTCATTTGAACTCTGGCTCACATCGACAGAGCTGACATAGGAGCGGCTCTGATACCATTCTGTAATGACCCAACCCAAGTCCCTGGCCATGATGGGCATCTTGAACCACACAGGCTCGAGATACCTCTGTCTCTGCCCAACCCACTAGTGATATTATCCGCTCTGGGTCCAGGCCCGTATAGCTTTAAAATACGTCACTAGGGAGTAAGTCTTTCTTAATTATATACCCAGCATCCCTCCTGTATTTTACCAAAGTAGGACTCTTTCTTAAGTTAGGGTGTTACACCAGGTTTCTTGGGTATCATTCATCCTTTGTGTAATGAAAGTTGACATGCCCCCCTCCCGACTTGTGTTCATTTTTGTTGTCCTAAGTTTTTACGAATCAGTCGACCTTTGTGTGTCAAAAGTTGACTATCGACTTGTTCTTGTTCCTCTTGACTGATGGGTGCTTCCTTATTTTTTAATGTTTCTATCTTTCTCCCCCTTTTTTCATAATTAAAAATAATAGCAGCGAAAGACAAAACACATAGATAGAACAATATATGAGATATAAGAGACAAACATGGCCAGTCATAATCTATTAACTAGGTAGAGCAAAAAAAAATATCAGATGGTGTGATAAAGATTATATTACAACCCATCAACATAAGGGATAGGAACCCCTTTTTGAATAAAAGTTCTTAATTCACCATTTTTTCTAAGAAGTATATTAGGGTATTATGCATATTATGAAAAAACTTTTCATAGGATTTTTCAACATTTTTGACAAAGGAGAAGTAGGAGGTTTGAATAAAGACAACCAGATCATCATTCGAGGAAGAGACTTGGGATTTAAAAGAGTCCATGTGAGAGAGCACTCTATAGAACAATTTGACTCCTTTTGATTTGAGCCCATTGAGTGCCAGTCGGACCATACTTATGTCAGATCTTGTACTTTTCCCAAGGTACAGGAGTTTAGTAGTCAACTCCTTAAGTTGTATGAAACCTTTATTAATGGATTTAAACTATTTCTTAAGTTCTTCGAGTTTTTTCAACAAATAGGTAGAGGGGTTAGAATCAGATTTACTTACCTTCGGAGGTTTGAACTTAGCATAGGCAAACTCTTTCTTACACCATTCATCTTCCAACAGGACATATCCCATGCTGCTAAAGGTTCTTGAATCATAAGTTGCAGCAACTTCTACAGGAGGATAAGCAGAGCGATCGATGCAGTAGAACAGAAGGATCCGGGTGATAAGCTTTCCGTATAGAAAACTGGCAGAGACATGGAGTTCCCTTGCACTCTTAATCATGTACTCTTGTATATAGGTTTCCCTATTTATTTTGATCTTTTTGACTAGATAGTACAGCACAAAGACATCACGACAAGTAATGTTGCAAAGTGATCCTTTTCGCAGAATCAGAGTGGTAGAAATAATATGGGCCATTATTCAAAATTTCAAACATAGAGACAAGGGACCAAATTTAATTAACATGGAGTCAGGGTCAGACTAAAATTTCTTGGCTTCCTAAAAACCCACTTCAAAGTTGTTGGGACAATTATTGTTCATAAAAGGGACCACATCAAAAAACTTGGAATAAAAAACATTTTCAAACAGGAAGTTTTTCAAGACAATTCTTGTGCCTAGCACAAGAGTCTCGAATTCACCACTGTCTGAGAAAAGTTAGAGATTAGCATAAAACATGCGGACAGTGTCTTCATAAACTAAAAGTCCGCCGAGGCAAAAAAAGCAAGTACAGATCCTAACATTTATAAAGTGACTAACATTGCAAGAGGCATCTTTTAATAGACTAAAATTGACGATGCAACTGGGTACGATGGACCAATTTTTGAAGAAGTGGAATTTTTCTTTGTGAGAGTTTGTCAAGAATTGGTGTAACTCTTTTGGATGAAGGGAGTTTGAAAGATTTGGATGAGGTTTCTTGATGAAGGAGATAGGATTGGAAAGGGTTCATCGTCTCTTGAGGAGAGTAGATTGAGACAAGGATTCGTTGGATGACTCAAAAAGAAGAACGGGATCATCGAAAAATATTTTAGATACATTGGCCATAGAGTGAGTCTTAGTAATGGGAAAGAGAGGAGATGAGATTTAAAGGATGATACAGGAAGGACAAAAGACTATTAAGAAAACTTAGAAGCAAAAAGGTGAGAGGCGACTGTTCAGAAGGGATAGAGAGGAGGAAGTGAAAGGGGCATAAAGTGAAAAGAAACTGATGAATGTGACAATACATGGGGAGGAGAAAAGGATGGTAAAGGAGGCATGGGAAACGGTAAAGTTAATAATGGCTTCCCATTTGAAAAGACTCATTTTTGGTAAAAAGGTAAAATTTGACTAAGTAAAAAGATTTGTGTCCTAAAATACGACTCATAAATCATTAATGCCCAACATTTTTCTAAGAAACTAAGCTTTTTCTTCTATCAATGGTAAAAATAAAATTGGACTAAGTAAAAAGATTTGTGTCCAAAGATATGACTCATAAATCATTAATGCCAAATCTTTTTTTGAGAAAACAAGATCTTTCTTCTAGCAATGGTTTTAAAAAAATCTACCAGCAATTTTTAAGAGTCAACAAAAAATCTCCACTTTCTCCATGATTATGAATAAAATGATGCTTAATGCAGATATGTTTTGCCCTAGATGCACAGAATATTTAGATAGACTAAAAGCACCAGTATTGTCACACATTCTAGGAACAGACGCAAAAGAAAAAATAAAATCAAGTAGTTGATGTATGATTCATAAAATTTAAGTATAGAATATCCCAAAGGTTGTGTATACTACTCCATTTGTTAGAAAGTCAACTAAAGTTTGCTCCTTGCTGAGTTGTGAATTTGGGTCATCACTCATGTGACAAAAACTTTCATCAAAATAGCAAAATTCTCACACGAATATGTTAGAATTATCAGGAATAATATTAAAACATATATAGTAAGAAGTCCCAAAAAAAAAATTTAAGGACTTAGAATTGTATCAAAATTACCCCTCCTTTTTTAAAAAAATTAGGGAAGTACTCAATTTCTCATGCTAAACCTTTGGAGCTCGCTTGAGACTGTAGAGTGATTTAGTAGTTTTAAAAACATTGGAGGGAAGCAACTGATAATGATAATTCGTATTGATTCTGACCTTGTCACAGGGACAAAGATTTTATTAAAGTCAATACATTCTTCGAGGAAATAGGCTTGAGCTATATATATGTCTTAATTTTAATATCATCGTTACAGATGTAGAAGTTGACTCTGAAGGGGTATAGTTGACTCGTCTTGTAAAGGCTCAGAGACTGTGCTAGCATAATATTTGAATTATAAATCACTCACTTATTATTCATCACTTCATTATTATAGTGTAACATCTGTTGATGATGTGATATGATGCATGTTCTCTTTCCTATTTTTGGCGTTCACCAAGAAGTTAGATACCAATGTTTTCATGTTTAATGAACTATTTTTTATTTGAGGGAGATTCCAACCAGTCATCTCATCGTGAGTCGACTCTGGTGACACTTCATATAGCTTTCTCACTGAATTTTATTAATCTGTCACCTTAATTCTTAAAAGCAGAGGATATTTCTTTTTTTTTTTGATAATGTATTTGGAACATCTGCCATTAGGAGCCCATATTTTTTTTATGGTTTTTGAGAACATGTTCTAGCAAAATGAGAAGATTAGTTCTTCTTAGGTACCCAAGTGGTCTTGGGTCCTTGAGAGTTATATGTGTTTCCTTTGGGTTTCCAAACCCACACACTTTTAGTCTTATGCCTGCAACTATAGGATTTGTGCCCTCTATGTCCACAGATAAAACATATGGGCCCTCAAGAGAAGAAAGAGGTCTTAGATAATTTAAACGATTCTGATGAGTAACTAGAGTAGCTTTTGAAGGAATCTGATCTTACAAAATTATGGCTTGAGAATGTCTAAAAACTATTTAGTTTTATTTTTGCATCATCAAGCTCTTCATGAAGTAGGTCAATTTCAATTTGACATGCTTCAATTTCTATTTGCCAGTTTGGTTGCTCCTCTTTGAGTTTTTGTTTAAATCGTGCTTCACAACTTTTCTTCTCTTGAGCTAGTTTATTATATTCATCTATGACTTTTTGAAGATCGCCGGTTATTATATCCAGGTTGGATTTAAGAATATCACAGTTATGACAGTCGTGTTGTCTTTTCTCGCTAGATTCACCTATTACCATAATGCATATATTGGTGGTTTTGATTTCTTCTTTGGTTTCATTCTCATCACTCCAAGCTCCAAAATTTTGACTCCTCCTAGATGTTTTTCTTCTTAATTCTGGACAGTGGTAACGCATATATTGGTGGTTTTGATTTCTTCTTTGGTTTCATTCTCATCACTCCAAGCTCCAAAATTTTGACTCTTCCTAGATGTTTTTCTTCTTAATTCTGGACAGTTTTATTTAAATGGCCAGGCCTTCCAGAGTGATAGCAGCGATTATCATTTCTAGTAGAGTCATTATTTTGGCTCCTTAGGAACTCTTTTGTCTCTGTATCATGATCTGCCTTACTCCATGTTTAATGAGGACTATTCCTTTACTATTAGCATCTTCAAAAATGTCCACTTGTTGGAGCAGCATTGAAAGCTACTGGTTTTTTATTCTCCTTCTTGTGGTACCTGTTAATATAATTTTCTCCCTATGAAATAAGGTTACCTCGTAGTTTTTCATATGTCCTATCGTGAAGATCTCCATTTTTTAGAATGGCAGCCTTGGTTTCCCAAATCTTTGGAAGACTTTGGACTAGCTTCTTGACTTACAAGCTGTGTGGATAGATCATCCGCAGTGATTTTAGTTTGCATACGATCTTACTAAATCTGCCGAATATTATTTTAATGTCCTAATTTTCTTCTATTTTTAACAACTCGTATTCATTGACCAGGACAACAAGTTTTGACTTCTTGACTTTGTTGGTTCCTTCATAAGTTACCTCCAATTTGTCCCACTTTTCCTTTGCAGTTTCACAAGTTGATATTTTGCCATACTATTCCCCGCTAACTGTACATAAAAGTAAACGTATAGCACGTGCATTAGTTTGTATTACCTCTTGTTGTTCTTTGGTAACCTTGAATCTTTCAAAATCTTCTATGTCAGAACTTCTAGATTCTTTGTCTTTGTCATTTGACTTCTTTTTAAGTCCTGGAATCATCTTTGAACCCTTCTTGATAAAAATCCATGCTTGAAAGTCATTTGATTGGACAAAGATTCTAAACCTATTTTTCCAATAGGAGTAATGTTGTCCATTAAAGTATGGTGGTCTTGTGGAGGAGTGACCATCCTGAAAAAGAGCATTGGGGATTTAATAACTTTCCATTTGATCTTTACTCACTTGTGGTTAAGCAACACTATTGGTGAGACCTGCTCTGATACCAATTGAAATTTAAGAGGAGTGTGAATTGAAATTTTTCTGAGAGTCGACTACTGACTACTCACAGTCGACTCACCTACAAATCAGTGCACTTCACAAAGAAGTTTAGATTTAAAACAATTAAGCAAATAAATGACAGAACGTAAAGTAATAACACGAAGATTTATCCTGGTTCAGAACACCAATGTGGTGCCTACTTCCAATCCCCTTGGGTTTCAAAGTTTTCTTAGATCGTTCAATGTCGGGCTCAAGTACAATGATAGGAAACAAGTTCTGAAGACTTATTTTGCTCTTCATATGTTTTGACACAGCTTCAGTTACTGCTACAAAGTTGACTCGATCCTACTCTTTATGTAAAAATTGTAAAATAAAATTTACAAAGCCTTATGAGACTAAGATTGAGACACTTTGATTCTTTTCTTTGAAGTTGCGAAACTTGAGTCTGTCTTCAGTCTTCATCTTTTATAGTCTTCGGCTGCTACTTTTCATAAGGAAACCCATGAGGATTCTTATCAATCAAGGATTTAAATTGATTCCTTGATTGGGGAATGTAGCCACTTTATATTTCCATATTATATATGTCCATATACGGCTTTGGATCACATCCGTCTTAGATATGTCCATGATTTATTTTCCCTTTTTGTCTTATATAGATTGATGCTTTTCCAAATGTGTTTGCAGTCTTTTCTTCCTTTTCTTTAGTCATTATTGATCTGATCAGTCGATTCGTTTGGGCCATAAATTCTTCATGATTGATTTGATTTTTCGAGACTTATGGACTGAGATTCTCCTTCCATTTTTCCTCATTCTGATTTATTTTCTTTGATATCGCAGATTATTAGTTGATGTCCTTCCATTCTTGGAGCTGAATTCCCTTATCAGTAGTCTTCAATGTCCTTTAAAGATCCACTTGCTAGTTTGTCATTATTAAAACATAGACTTCTCAGGCTAATGATACTCTTGCACCTAAGCCTAGTAGGTAGTACATACGGGTCGTAGATGCCCACTTTAGTGGTCCGAAACTTCAATTTTTAATCATTTTATTTAATATAGTTCCAAACCTAATTTCCTGTAAAACATAAAACAAAGCCCATCAAATATAACAAAAATACCTAAGTAACTTGCATATTTTCATCATTTTAAGCGTCAAAAGTTCTATGAAACCGTAGCGCAGCATACAACTAGTCTATGTTGGCAAAAAAGTCAACCTATCTAGCAGAGCAACTCAAATCCAATAATGGCAATGTAGTTCTTAAGCATGGGTTGAGTAAACCTTTGTACTCTCGGTGATTAGTAATACTCCCAAAATAATATTTTAATTATTTTTCTCATAGATAAATAAAATTGTTTGTCTGAAAATAAACCATGACACGTAGTTCACATAACTGCTTTTACTGAATTTTGATATCATGGAATTAGTCAATCTAAATTTTGAGTCTGTCAAGCTAAATCATAATAAATTATGCAAAAATCAATATCCAAGCATAATAACTAAAATAGGATTACTAAAATTTTATGTACTCATTTAAAACAAAATATTAACAATACACTAAATTTCTAGAACTAAAATCGTAATAGTTAGAAAATTAGTTGTTTAACCATCTTCTCAAAATCACAGTTTATTTTTCAAATTCTAAAATCTAATGCATGTGAGCAAAATAAAATTGTCATTAAAGATCCCAATTACCTATTGACACTAATAAATATACATTAGTACTGGGATCTCTGAAGATAGAGAGATGAACCTTAGACTTGTCTACGAAGATTCTTTTTCACTAACTTATGAGTTTAGTGTAGGAATTAGGAGTAACTAATGCTTAAGTATGATAAATCCCCTTAAAAGATGCTAAATGAAATAATTTAGGACTAAAAGTTAAGGAAAAGATAAAATTGTCTTTAAACAAACATGTTCGACTTTGCAAGTACGGGACACCATTTCTAAAGTCACAATTCATGGTCTATTGTACGACTTGTACACTAGAGTCATTTCAATGGGAGATTTCAACTCCTGCTGATACATCCCTAATCTCCATCAATACGAGTCAGTGTATGACTCATTCATCATCCCTTAGCTCATATCATGTGTTGTGATGATTGGAAATAGTAAAATAATTAGGAGTAGCATACCATAAGTTATGGTATGACCCATGGTCTCATTGTATGACTCGAACAATGAGTCATACTATTTTGCTACTTCAAGTTTTAGACTTTTAATATTTTATACTGAACGCTGAATAGTCATAGATTTGTAACTAAAGGAGTTAGAATATCTCCCATTTGGGATTATTCATCCTCGATTGAATACTAAAATTAGACTAAAATAAAATAAATACTAATAATTTTTTTTGATTTTCTAAACCAAAGTGACTACATAATCAATGGTATAAAATAAGAGTAGAGACTCAACCGAAATGAATAGTGCATGAGTGCACACTTAGAGATCATAAGTAATTGATGAGTACATACAACTGAGGGAAGTAACTACTGGAGCAAGATGATTAATTAAGAAATCTTGGTGCTAGGAGGGAAAAGTTGGAGATACTTGGATATCAATATTGTTTTGGCTTCTAAATTTTCTCCCTTAAGCAAATGACTTCTGCACAAGACCTTTACTAATGTGACTTTCTCATTCCTTAACTTATGAATCTGTAATGACCCTCTAGGTTTTTTTTATTTAAGCATATTCAGGCATTTCAATCCCTCACACAATGTCTAAAGGTTATTTATGACTTATCAGAACTATTGGTTCAATTATTGGGGCATTTCGTTTGGGTTTTAGGCTTATTTTCTTATTTTGGAGCTTTTGATGTTAAAGAATTGATGTCAGACTAAAACTCCTACTAAATGACTTAGGATGAGAATTCTAATTGTTCCATCATCTTTGGAACATTTATTTTGGGCTAGGTAACCCTTGTTTCAAGTACCAAGGCTTCTGAACTCATTTTGGGCTAGTTGGTGGATTTTATGCATAATGGAACCATAGGTGTGGGTCCCATATTTAGTTGAAATGATCTCAGATGAAAGTTTTAATGGTTTCACTGTATATGAAATGTTGAATTTAGTATAGTAGCATAGTTTGTTTGCACACACAGAGTTCTAAATGAATCTCGAGCACTCAGTCGGAGTCCATTTTGGACTTAGAAAATCTTATGCATCAGGTTGCTGGTGAAACCATTTAAGCAACTATTTTATAACTTAATGGTATTCACTTTAGCTATATTGGGTCTCTTCAGAGTCCTTGGCTATTTGGCGAGGACCGCTTAAGTGATCAATATCTACTTTAGCAGACGTCACTTTAGCATCCAGGAGATCGCTTTATTAATGCTCGTGTTTCCATTGCCTAACCACTTTAGAGGACTTGTGCCACTTAAGAGGACATGTTCCCACTTTAAAGGAACCTGGGTATTGTTAAATCCCCTTTCTTTATCCAATTTTCCCCTTATTTTCTCGACCATTTTCCACCATTTTGAGTGCTTGAAGCAAGGAAAGGTGTGGGTAATCATCTATTGAAGCTAAGGTAAGTTAGCCTGATACTCTTAGGTCATTTCCCTATTATTTTGCTCATCAAATACCATCCTTTGTCAGTGTAAATTATTAGAAATTACGTCTACAAATCCTTAGAATTTTGGGGCTGATTTTGGCCTAATTTGTACTCCATTTGTCCTCAACTTTTAGGCATAGATTTCTTGTTCTTTGAGGGACCTCGTGATGAATTCAATTTTAGATTCCATTAGTGGGGCCTGTAGGACCATTCTTGACCCAAATTCCAAATCAACCCTTTATATAGAAATATGAATGTCATTTTACTCTTATTGATATGTGGAATATTATTTTTATAGCGTGGCAGCATTTCGAGATCATAGAGCATAGACGAACAATTTGTGGATGATTCAAGACTTGCAGTTTAGCATCAAGGTAGGCTTCAGTTTACTTTTTTCATGAGATAATGTATAGTGTATATTGCATGATCATTTGGTATGTTAGTACTTGTTTATGACTAGGACATCATGATTTAGCCTAATTTAGGAACTTGGGGATAGAAGAGTGAACCGACCCTTAAGATGAAATATCTGTTATGGCTATAGAATCCTATCACCCTAGATTATAAGCATGTGATCATAGTTAGTGTTTAGGACCCTTTAGTATAAGGTTTACTATTTGACTTAGTAAATTAGGGCTAAAATCAAGCCCTCAAGCTATTTTGGGGTTTAGGTTAAGAACAAAGAAATTCATCAAGAAAGTAATGAAATCTTACCTTAATTAGGATGATAATCACAATAATGGATGTTTAGCAGGTTCCTAAGTCACCCACAAGACTAAATTTTGAGTTGCCACACCCTTTTAGGTTTCTTGGCTATTAAGGATGAAGGCAAAATAACCAAACTGCGGCTAAATGGGTCATTTTATACCAATACCAGGTATGGAGATGTTCCTATGGCCATCCTAGGATGGCAATCGCACTAGGGTAATCGCAATAGACTTTGTGTGATCGACGTATCCCCCTGTTCACTAAATATCAGCAAAGTCAAAAACTTATTTTTTGACCCTCAAAACCCTATGAACATGATCCAATAGTGAAATTTGAGAGTAAACCACATTTAAGATTCAATGGAATCATCAAAACTTTCATCCAAGATTTTTTCAGCAAAAAGTGACGCCTACAGTATAGTTTTTTTTCATAAAATCCACTCAATAGCCCAAAATAAGTCCAGACACCTTGGGACCTAAATCAAGTTAGCCTAAAATTGACATTTCGGATGCGATAGAGAAGTCTGATTTTCCATCCAAGGTAATTTAGAGAAAATGTAGGTCCATACCTAAGTTACTAATTTTTCAACTTTCCAGCCAATAGGTCAAAATAAGCTCAGGTGCATTGGGACCCAAACCAAAGGACTACCTAGCAAAGAATCGATTCCAGAGTTGCTAGCTCAATCAGAAATTGCATCCGATATAGTTTTACCAAAGTTTTTATCGGTGTCTATTTGGAACCAGCGAAGACTTCTAAATAGGGAATTGGCTCTAAAAACTAAATGAACTGCCCAGTAAGAGAATTGTTAGTCCCAGCAAGTCATAAATAACTTAGTCCAGCTATAGGAAAGCTCTAACAGCGAAATTAAGAAAAATTATGAAAAAATGACCTAAAGGGTCATTACAATATCCACTACAAAATGAACTTTCATCCCTAAAAGTAAACGGATAGAAAGATCTCAAAAGCTCGAAAGGGTGAGGTACTAGGCCTGCATGCTCCGAGCATGACTTCCCAGATAACCTCCATAAAGAAAGAACACTTTTGAGGGATTATGTCATAAGTATCCTTTTTCCAACTAGCTCTCTCACTTTACTTGCCAGCAGCCAAAACTCAACTTCAGCCACCAACTGGCCTCCAACAGAGCCAAAAAATATTGATGTACACAAATCTAAACAACAACAAACTGATACCATCTTGTATCTTCATAAATCAACAAAGTCTCCTCCATGTCAAACCAACCCAAGGCATGAGCCATACAACCAACTCCAAATCCAAATGTAATCTTTTTTTACCATTACACACTAGCTATATACTTCAAACCAGGATGAAAATCACCTGAGTCTTGTTCGCTCAATCTCATCACAGAGAAAACTTGAATAACTAAAGTTGATTCGTTGAAAGTCCATGCAGCAAACGTGACAATAAGCTCATAAGGAGTTATCTGGGCACACGCATGGACATAATCAAGAAATGCAATCTATGGTAATATTGCAACTAGTTCGAATAATAATCAAAACTAAAATCTAGAAGATCAAAGAATAATTGCTCATTATTGAATGATATGTTCTAGGATGTCCCATCAATCGAGAATAAAACCATACTGAATCCAACTCAAGTCATAAATTTCTAATAAAGGTTGATGACTCATGGTCAAAACTTCGGTAACCAATGCCGAGTCCATGGGCTATTATCTAAATACTTATCAAGTATAATGCATCTGTAGTCGAGAAGAGCGAATAGGCAACCACAGAGTAGGTGCAACTAGCCTATAAATAAAATCTAAACTGAGACAAGTCCAAATGGAAGGCTGCACTCAAGCTCTACAATTCCAAGCTAAAATGTCAAGAATAAGGTTGAATTGTTTGGTCTCAACTACCCAACCCAAATATGAAAATAAGTAGGCATTAATACTCCAAATCTATTATAACTTCCAAACTGCTATTCGAAGGCATCAAATCCAAATTTAATCCAACAAATCCAAATTAATGTCAAATACTCACATCGACCATACTGTCTGAATCAGACATATCTACGCCAGATCATGTTGAGCCAAAATTGAAACATAGCTAAAGAAAAAAATTACCGTAGAGGATAAATCACTGACTGAAAATACAGGAGATCCACTCTATATCTACTGGAGGGCATGAACTATCATTAAATAAAAATACAGGAGATCCACTCTAATTCATTAAATGAGCGCCTATGTATTCCTCATATAGGGGAATTAGGTTAAACTAGTTCAAATTACATCAGCAAGGAAAACATAAAAGGAAACCACAGATTGTAAAACTTGAAAGAATTTCAAATGTTTAAGAGTCTGGAGTAGAGAATCAACATAATATCCTCTTTATTAATGTCAACAAGTGCAATTTAAGATTATGAATTCAATCAGCATCGGAATTTAAAACCTTAACATTTATCACCTTGGTATCAATCAACTTCTGAATCATGTTCTTCAAGGAAAAACATGCCCTAGTAGGATGTTCTTTTATCCCAGAATGATAGGCACACATTTAATTAGGGAAATATCATATGAACTAAGTATCATAAAGTATGGCAGCAATGGGAATGATGTAGCCTACTTCTTTGAGTAGTTTGTATAATTGATCTATCGGTTCACCTGGAGAAGCGTGTTATCTAGATGGGATTTTTTTAAGCTTATGTTGAGGTTTGGTGGATTGATTGGATCTTTGATTTGTTGGTGGATTTTTTTAAGACATTGGAATGTAGTTTGATATTGTAGAAACAAATAGAGATGGGTACCAAACAGTCTGTGGAGGAGGTTTCATGAAGGATTAAGGATAATAGGCATGGACATAATTGGATGTTGGAATGATTTCTAGAGTTGGAAACCATATCAGTTGAGGTGGGGTTTCTTTACTATTCTTACATTGCTTATCAAGTTCTCTATCTCTCTTTTTAATTCATGACATTCCTCATTATCATGACCAGGCATGTCAGAATGGAAGGTACAATGCTTTTTTAAATCAAATAAAGGACTTAAAAGGCAATAGAAAAAAATAAGCTTGGGCTACAGAATACCATGTGACCTCAACATTTCAAAATTGACTGATGGGTGGTTCATCTAAGAGAGTCATAGCTTCAGGTTTTCTCACATTAGTTTTTAGAGGTTTTGATGTCTCGTCAATGATCGTATTTCCCTTATTCCTAAATTGTGGCTCAACTAAATTAGTCTTGACTATGAGCTTCCTCTTCAACTTATTGTCAAACTGCCTAATAAAATACCTTGCTAAGTTTTCCCAAGAGACCCACTTTTTTGTATCCTTCTCTGCATACCACATCAATGTTGGACCTTTAAGTGAACTGACAAAGTGCTTCATCTTGAAACCATCACTTTAACATAGAACTGATAGTTTGTCAAGGTAATCCTTCAAATAGGAATGAGGATTTTTGGACCCATTATATAATGAAAAGTTCAAGTCTCCAACTCTATCCTTATTTTCTTTCCCTGATTTGGATGACTTATTCATATCAGGCTGTTGAGATGACCCTGCCTTATGGTTACAAACCTATCCTTCCATGTCCTTCCCCTTACTCATATTTGTCAATCCACTAAGTGTTTTTTGCACTACAGTTGAATATAGACTAGGATACACTTGTGTATCACGATTAGGAATAAGTGAATTTGTCAATATAGGAGACTCTGTGGTGTAGATGGGAGTGCTGAAGTTTGTTTTAGATAAAGGATCTAGAAAACCTGGTGGCATATTAGCTGAACCTCGAAGATCAGTCAATATTTCCCTAATTCTCTTTATTTTTATTTTCATACTTCCAATGCTTAAAATAACTTTGTTTTAATGAAACTCCAAACTCTCATGCTTAGACTCGCTATTGACAAGATTGATAAACATTACTTGACTGACCATTTTTTTTGTTCAACTTTAGCTAACCTAAAAAGAAAAGACATAATCAATGGAAAGGGATGCACGAAAAGTCTAGAATGAATATTCTACTAATTCAAAAATAATGAGTCATGGTCATTTGGAGTAAATAGAAGTTATGAGTGCTCTATGTAACTTAGTCGTTGTGAAATCTAGAGTTTGACATGAATATGATAGCATCAATACTCGAGGATCATGGTAGGATAATAGTATGTAAGCGTCGAGAGTATTAAGAAGAGAAGGTCATATAATGATGAGTTTCCCTAAGGGATTATAAAGGGGATTAGAACCTCTTATCAAAGAAAGAGCTGGATCAAGAGATGATTAATATACTAACTGATGTTTTAAAAGACAAAGTTGGGTCAAGACGAGAAGTTAGGGGAAGGTTTAAACAGGCCCTAAGAGTGTATTGTAGGGTCCTAACATGAAGAGAATTTTAAGGGTAAATAGCTCTAAAGTGAGGAATGCTAAAAGTAGAGAGTGTCTAAGACAAGAATTAAAACAATAAGATAGGTAAGATATCAACACATATATAGAAATTTAACACATAGCAAACAATATTATGCATCCTTTTGGGATCGTGAACCTCTTTAGACTTTGCATGAGATTGACATTCAACACATCAATGGTTCCAAGGCATCCTAGGTTGAATGAGACGCATATCCCTTAGTAAAGAAAATGCGCAGCCATAATCTAAAGGACAAGAGTGGTTTCATGACATGGTTCCCTCAAGTGGACAACTCGATAGTGGGAAAGCTCATGACTGTTGACGCACTGCTAACCGATTAATTCATGAGGCATTTCCCCAAGGATATTTTAGAAAAGAACGTCTGTGTACCCACACAACCGTTCATAAAAAGAAAAATAAAGGAGGTTCCAACTGGAGGAAAATATGAGTGGAATGACAATTTATGGAAAGTGGCAACACATAGCATATAGCAAAAATACAATAACATGCTTAGCAATATAGAAGTAAATAAATATTAAAATACATAGACAATAAAAGGGAGAAAATGAGAGGGGATAGACATGGAGAAATATGAAAAATACATAAAAGGGAAAGGGGAAGGGACTAACATGTAAAAAAAAGTCATGATATTAAAATAAATAATAAAAGAGGGAAGGGAAAAGGTGATTATGAAAAAATAAAATAAAGTAATAGAATCCCAAATAAACACAAACTGGTAACGGTTAGAACCTAAAATCCCCAGCAAAGTAACATTCTATCGTGCCCCGTTATTCTCACAAAAAGTGAGATTCGACATGACAACTCTTTTGAGGGTTAAAGAGTGAAGAGTCGCCACCTAACGAATCAAGGTGTATTAGGGCACAATTCTAGGCTAATTAAGAATTGTTTAATTAGTCTACGTCACCACAAGTTCAGGTAAGGGTTTAAATTACCTCAAAAGAAAGGTGTTAGTACCTTTCGAGGTCCACAAATATTGTTCCCGACTGAATTCATATTTTACATGAGGATTCTATGTGATAAGCAAAGATCACTTATTTTATAAACTTAATATTAACTAAGTGATAAAGTAACAAATAAGACAAAACATGTTATTTAATTATTCCTAATTATTAATTATCAAAGTGATGATAAGAAAAATAAAAAAGAATAATGTAAAGCAGATAAGCGAGGAGACATAAATAATACAGTTCATATAGAAAAAAGGGTTACTTATATAATAAACCTAGCTACCCCAAATAAATAAACGTATAAGTAAAGAAAAGAGAAAAATAAATTCGTGAGATTGGATAAAGAATTTATTGTCCTTATTCGAATCAACACTCGACTTATTAACAGGTGATAATGTCATATGTCACATTGTCGGATTATACTCGAGTCAACTTCCGACATTTCCGAATACCTACCCATCCCCACCTAATTTGTTTATTAGACTTAAAGGGATTCTAAAAATGACAAAAGGCTATCATTCCCTAAAATGTCTACCTACTCCAACTTAATATCCAAGAGGCTATGAACTTTCTATTTGGATTTGGGATCTAGACAAAAGAAAGCTAAGTTTACCTAAATAGACTCAAAGCACATCGTACTATCACGTAACAAATAATGGTTTCAAAAAAGCCTCTTGATTAATTTGAGGTCGGTTAAGTGATTAATATGCTAAACAAAAAATAGATTACTTATTCTTGGGATAACAAAGACCATAGGCGTGATACCAATTGAGAATTGTTTATTGACAGAAGATTTGTCAAATTATTATAAAATAATGTGTTGCAAATTTGTAAAATTAAATAGGCATGTAAAAGATTAAGCATGTTGAGAAATGCATATGATAAGAATTAATGCAATATGCGAACAATCAATTAAACATTCTTGAAAATTAGTCCAAATGCTAGAAATTAACTCAAAGTGTCAAAAATATGTTTAAATGCTGAAAGTATGTTTTAAAATGCCAAAATCGATTTAATATACTAGAAATTAAATAATCATGCTTAAAATTGAATAGACATGCTGAAAAAATAACTAATATGCTGGAAAGTACTTTTTAAAAATGCTGAAAAATTAATTTAATATTCTAAAAATCTTTTTAAATGCAGAAAAATTAGTTAATACACTGGAAATTAATACAAACACGCAGAAATTTAAATGTAAATATTAAAAACTATTCGTTTGAGTGCTAAAAATTGATTTTAAGGGTTCAGAAAAATAAACTTAAGTACCGGAAAATTAATTGACATTCTGAAAAAATAGTTTAAGAGTTGAGAAATTAACAAAACATTCAAACAAATAAATAAACTCGCTGAAAAATAAAAATAGTGAGGAGGGTGATGTTTTTATAGGCATGTGATGATAGTAAATAATGAAAGGAAAATATTCAAGAATTAATCGGGTGAATTAAAAAGGAAGAGAAATATTCACCCAATCAATTAACAAAATTCACAAGGTCAGCAAGATCAATTAAATGGGCATAATTATGCCAAAATTTCCATTTAAAAATAATCAAATAAAAATTATCCAACACTGAAAAGGAAAGGAGATCAAAGTTGCCTTGAATAATCAAATATTTTTTTCCAATTAAGAAAGGAAGCAAATCAGTAATAAAAGTGCAAGATGGATGGAAATTACTATACAAAATCAATCCTACCTTAAATAGAGTAATTAAATCAAGTAGCAAAAGATAAATCAAATTCACCAAAATAATCACTTACCAACTTGTCTATCAATTTACCATGAATAAACAAGTATCAAAGATTTCATAAAGTTTGACACATGTAGGAGTATCATCACAGTAACTATTTCGTCACATAGACTTTCAATGAATAATTCTCAACATCAACAATGAATTCAATTGTCGCCCCAAGAAAGCAAAATTTAATAACTGAATAAAATTGATACTTGGTCACAAGGCTAATTAAAGTTGGTAGAAATTAGGCTTTTCTAGTATGATAATCTATGCAAGTTGACAAACACAAATCACCTAGAAATTAATCAAAAACCCAATCATATTTCAAGAATTTCAAAGTCAATAACTTGTCAATTGGAAAAAAAAGAGTGGGAGGAGATGATAATACTAATTTGGGTATGAGGTTAAATAAGGAAATGAAACTTGGGATGGGTTTTACGAACCCGTTATGAACTTCCGATGAAATCTAGCCATATATAGAGAATATAGGCGATGTCTGGTGTTGCTGATTCATGGCTTGTATGCATAGCTAAGCTCCATAGAGAGAGTTGGTAGAGCGACGACGACGTTGGTTTTACTGGCGGTAGTGACTATTTGCAGTGATGACAGTGATGGACAGCTGGGACTCACCAGTCATCAACTCTGGTGAGTCCACAAGGGTAGATAAAAGGTAGGAAGGTAGAAGAGCGGTAGTGGGAGCCGCGGCAGTGGACGATGATGGATGGGGTTATGGAGTCTGCCGGTGTCGAAGAAGAGAAGAGAGAAAACAGGCGTCACAGTTAGCTTGAATTCATCGGTGGTGGAAGCGGCGGTTGTTAGTGGTGGGCAGTGGTGGTAGCTAATTATGAGGTCCACCGGCAGCAAATTTGCCAATGGAGGCACGGCAAGAATTGACAACCCTATTGGATTTTTAGAGAGAGGAGAGAGAGAAAGAGAGGGAGTTGTGCGCTGGTTCTATAAAAAATGATTTAGGGTTTGGGTTTTGTTGTTATTAAATGAAGAATAAGATTTAATCTCAGTCGTCGATCGCATGAGATCGACGACTGTGATTAAAATTGAGAGTGGGATGAAAATTCATTTAAAATTGAATCAAATTAAACTTGAAAATGGGCTAAAATTAATATCAATTGGTTATAAGAATGATACAATTTAAATAAATTAGGGGAATTGAATTTAATTAGGTTATAATTTAATAAATATAATAATTATAAAATAATAATAAATAAATAGAATAACTATTCTCACATTAATTATGAATAAATTGTGTAATAAAATTACGACACGTAATATATACTTTAAACTTAAAGCCAATAATAATTTAAAATAAATTAGATACTCATAAATTATGAATACGATAATAATAATAATAATAATAATAATAATAATAATAATAATAATAGACTAGGTATTTATAAATCATAGGTATTTTTGAAAATAATTTAATAATTGTTATCAAAGGTATGTAAAAAAAATTATATTTAAATTAGTAATTTATATATACTATATAAGAAATATAAACTTAAATAATAAAAATAAATTGTATACTTTAAAATCCTGAATGTGACACGTCAATATTTATTTGATAACAAAATAATGCGTAAAAAATATTAATATTGAAAATCAATAATTTGTATAACATAGAAGCCTAGAAAGAGTATCGGGAGGTCAAAATTAGGTGTCAATATTTATATGCCTTAGTAGGTTTATAACCCTGTTGTGTGTCTTGGTGTAGAGTTCATGATTATGTAACTACTCTCGTATATTATTTCTTTTAGTAGTGGATAGATTGGATCACTATTGATATTTTCTTAAGGGTGTAGCATTTGGGTCCGAGTCCCATTTACGTTGGCATATTAACCTTCTTATGTCCCTAGAGTGGTATTTGTTATTGATCTGCATTTTTGGCACCACTCACTCTTTATACATATGTTTATATTATAGTTGCTATTATTTCCATTATTTGACGTTGATTGATTCTTACTTGATAGACGACTAGACTAGCACTATCTAGTTAGAATTTCCTTTCTAGAAATTCTTATTCGTTGGCCTAGACGGCTAGCTCAGTTGCATGATTTTGCTCATGTAGCGAGGTGAGGTTGGTTAGTTTCCTCTTCTATTGGCAATGGTAGATCGGGTGTTGAGTGGGCTAAGGAAATGAAGGTAGGTTAGCTTTCCTTGGTTCTGTTATGGTTCTAAAGTTGGCAATTAAGTTTTATTGCCTATTTTCGTGTCTGAGATTATGGGCTTGCCTTCTAGGTTGCTAATATTTTAGCATTGGTTATCTTAATTTGCCTGATTCATTTTTCGGTAGTGTCCTTGACCTTGGCATTAATGTTGAGATTGGTATTCCATTCTACTGTGATGTGATTCAAGGTTTAATTGAGTTAAAGTTGGAATAAAAAGGGTAAATTTAGGAAATACTCATTTTGGTGTTTGTTTGGCCTAATAAGACTTGGTTGAATACTTCTTCTTGGTGATATGTTCCTATGGGTATTCGTTGCTTAAGATGGTGCATTGGATTGAGCAGTTTTTATCTAGGGTTGTATTTATCTAAGTTGCTAGAGTTTTGGTTATCACTAGTACTATTTATAGCCTTGGTGAGTTCTTGGGTATGCTTGATGTTTCATGCCCTCCAGCAGATATGGAGTTGATTGTTTATACTTTCAACTTATGGTTTATTCTCCATCGTTATTTTTTTCTTCAATTACATTTTGATTTTGGCTCTGGCAGGATCCAGTGGGGATATGTATTTGGCCTTAGTTCAGACTTGTTGGCTTTGTTTAGGATTTGGTGACATGGAATGGTGGTCTGACAGCTATGACAGATTTAGAGTACGGATGCTTACCCATCTACCAGATTGATTTGGGTAGTTGAAATCAAGTGTCTTAACCTTGCAATTGATATTTAGCTAAGAGTCATAGAGCTTGAGTCTGAAATGTTGAATTCGGTATGGTAGCATAGTTCGCTTGCATGCTCGGGCTTCCGAATGAATCCTGGGCCATTTTTGGACTTAGAAAAATTTGGTATGACCATTTTAGCGGTCATGGAGCTGCTTTAACGGCAAGCTATTTAGCATTCATGAGCCACTTTAGCAGCCTTGGTCATTTGGATGAGGACTTCATTAGAAGTAAGGGTTGTATAAGCAGGCACCACTTTTACGGCCAAGTGATCTCTTTAGTGGTACCCGCAACACTGGTGCATGACCGCTTTAATGGACTTATGTTGCTTAAGTTGTAGCCGCTTAAATAGACAAGTAGTCTCTTTAGCGGCACCTGGTGATTATTAATCCCCCTTTTCACCTGATTTCCCATTATTTTCTCCTATACTTTTACACTATTTTGATATCTTGAAAAGAGGAAAAAGTGGGGAATCATCTATTGAAGCTAAGGTAAGTTATCCTAACACTCCTTGGTCATATTCCATTATTTTTCTATCTATTTCCATCCCATTTCATGATAAATTCTTTGAAATTAGGTCTTTAATCCTTAATACATAGGGGTTGATTGGGGACCCGATCTATGCACCATGTGTGCTAAACTTTTTGCATGTAATTTTGTGTCTTTTGAGGAACTTCAAGGAGGATTCAATTTTAGATTCCATTTATTGGCCTTTTGGGCCCATTCTTGAACCGACCCATTATGTAGCAATATGGGTCTCATTTTACTCCTAATGACGTATGAGTGACTATTTTGATAGTATGGCAGTATTTCGAGATCATGAAGCAAAGGCGAATAATTTGTGAATGATTCAATGACTTGCAGTTCAGCATCGAGGTAGGCTTCAGTCTACTTTTTTTCATGAGATAGTGTATGATATTGTAATACCCCAAGTTTTCATGTCCTAAACCTCCCAAAAGATAGTCCATAAGGTTATTCTTCCAATGCTTCAAGTCTCGCCTCAATCTAATATCATGGCAAAAAGTTGTGGAAAGTTTCCCTAGGTACTTGATACACTACTATGACTACGACTCAAGTAACGATTCATAACCACTCGTAACAAGCCATCATGAATGAGTCGTAGTCACTCCAGTAAATGCGCCAAGTTTAATCCCAATAGCTACGACCAGACCTCACAACTCGTAATCAGTGGCAACGAGTCATAAAGAGGGACTCGTAGCCTGACCAGTATAGGACCCAAGACTTAATATTCAGATTACACCTCTACCTTATGACTCGTAGTCATTCATGATGAGTTGTATGGGGGAAATCATAGTCAGACCAAATAGGGATCTCCGACCCTAGATTCAAGCTTACGACTTAGACTATGACTTGTAGTCAATCCCAATGAATCGTAGGGTGAGTCATAATAACTGGGAGTATGTTTTCCTGTAATTTTTCCAGAGACTTTTATGTCCTTCCCCACTCCTTCGAAAGCCTAACCCACATCATTTAGGCTTTCAAAGGGGGTATACAAGACCCAAAAACCCCAATTCCATCATTTGTTTTAATTTCACCAAAGAAAAGCAAGAGAAGCTATTTCCTTTTTCCCTAAGAGCAAATTAGGGTTCATCAACCAAGTCCAATTTCCAAGAAGATTCATCCAAGTTTCTATACTTAGGTATGTGGGATATTCATCAGTGAGTTCCTTCCACCCATTGAGTCCCAAGAAACTCACTAAATTTTCAAGTGTAAAACTTTTTTCTCTTCTATGGGGTTCTAAGTTAACCATGAATTTTATGAATCTCCTCGTAGTTGTTTTGATTCTAAACCATGAAAATATATTTCCTCATGAAAATTGGGTTTCCATATGTTTGATAATTCAACTGTCACTCCGTTCTTGATTATTGAATTATTGGGTGTTAATCTTGATTTTTCCTCTACTATGGATTGTTCAATTCGGCATTTAGATAGTGCTGGTGGGTTATGAACACCTGATACCTAGGAAAATCATGTATACTACAGTTTTCAGGTTAGAAGTCATTCATATTATGCTTGTATCATTAAATTTAGAATATTTTTATAATGAGCACTCATCAGTACTTGATCATATTAAATTTAATATCAATACCAGTGTCATTCAGTTGGGAGTAACACTTAGCACTGAGCGAACCAAGGGATGGCGGCTCCCCCCAACAGTTAGGCATGAGTCATTAGTAGCAGTCCTTAAGTTTCATACCTACGATGCCATTGTAGGTTATGAGGGGGTCCCCCATCAGTAGAAACATGATACCCTTATCCTTTGAGACATCAGTTTATTGGATCCACGCCAGCTAGTGTTGGTACCCCTGTTTAGGTACCAGTACCCTTCCAACTAGGGTTATAGATTGGATCCCAATTTTACAGGTTGGGGCATGTCAGTTACAGTTAGCTCTCATGGTCTCAGTTCAGTATTCGTGTTATATCAATTCAGGTTTGCATGACCAAGTATCCAGTCTAATAGTTATTCAGTTAATCAGTTTTACAGATTATTTTAGTACATGCTTTACTTGGTCTTGCATTCATTTTACATGTTCATGCATTCATGCTTAGTACCTACATATATTTTAGTTAGTCCCTATCTCACATAATAGTACATTCAAAGTACTAACCATATACTCTTTTTTGCACTATATTGATTTCACAATATAGGTTCAGACGCTCAGTTCCCAGTTTTGCACGTAGTTTGTTGTTGTATATCTCATTTGTAGCATTGGTGAGCCCTTAACAGTCAAGTACTAGTCATATTATTTATCATGCTTTCTAGAATTTCAGTTTATGTTATTTCAATAGTTAGAGTTAGTTGGGGACCTATCCCAATAACTCCTCATGTTTAGAGGCTTTTAGATAGTCAGACAGTTGGTTATGTTTTCCAGTGATGTGTTTTAGACCCCCTTTATATAGATTTGATTATTCAGATATTTCATTAAATGACTTCCACACAGTATTTTTATTATCTTCCTTTCAGTAATTGTGGTGTGTGCCAGTTCATGGGTTAGTTTTGAGTCACTTGTGGCCTTAAGCACCGTGTTACAATTAGGGGCTAGTCTCAGGACATGACAAACTTGGTATCAGAGCACAAGGTTTAAGTGTCCTAGGGTGTCTGAAAGTCATGTTACATAGAGTTTTATACATGGGTGTGAAGCATACCAAACATATGGGAAAGAGGCTACGAGACATTTTAGGAAAGTTTCCCTTCTTTCAGTATTCATATCATGTGATAGAGCAAGGGCTTTATTGAATTTCCTCTTCTAAATCATCCTTCATCCCTTTCAGAAAATGCTTCCAAAAGGAATAACGAAAAAAGAATGGGGACCAACCTGCACTGTTACCTATTCAGGAAGTCCCTCTAAACGAACATGTCTCCCATGCTGAATTCAAGGCATCTTTTATAGTTTTGGCCTAGTCTATGGCTTCCCAGAATAACTAGTTGGTTGTTTCCCCCAACAAATCTAGTAGTGAATACAACAGATGATAGGATCTGCGACTTTAGTCGAATGAATCCTATGGTGTTCTATAGATCCAAGTCTTAGGAAGATCCACAGGATTTTTTAGATTGTGTGCAGAAAGAGACAAATATCATGGGAGTCACTTTCAATGAGAGTGTTGACTTAGTTTGTTACTAGTTGTAAAGGGTAGCTCATTCTTAGGTTAAGCAATGGAAGG
Organism: Capsicum pubescens; assembly: GCA_030864215.1. NCBI lineage: Eukaryota > Viridiplantae > Streptophyta > Magnoliopsida > Solanales > Solanaceae > Capsicum > Capsicum pubescens. The sequence goes on from CM061547.1 coordinate 144,479,438, forward strand.
AGGATAGAGGTGACGATGCAGGGCCTGTAGAGTGGGATGAGTTTGTTACTTCTTTCTTGGATAGGTTCTTCCCATATGAATTAAGAAGTCCAAGGTGCAGGAGTTTATAAATCTGAAGTAGGGTAACATAAATATGAAGGAGTATTCACTCAAGTTCAGCCAGTTAGCGAAGTATGCTCCGACTATAGTGGCTGATTTTAGGTCTTGAATAAGTAAGTTTGTGTTGGGATTTTCTGAAGATATATTCAAGGAGTGCAAGAAATCTATGTTGATTAAGGAGATGAATCTATCTAGGTTGATGGTTCATGCTCAGCAGATTGAGGAAGAAAAACTCAAATTAAAGGAAAGGGAAAATAAGAGGGCTAGAACTGGTAGCTTCAACTTCGCACAGAAAAGGTATAATGATGGGAATTATTCTCAGTTCTACTAAAAATATTCTTCTATTGCTCCAGTTCCTAAGTTCAAGCCAGATTATCGTGATTGAGCATCAAGCTCTAAGTCCCAGGGTAGTTTAAATAGTGGTTGTACAAATCTATTCTGCAAGAGGTGAGGTAAGAATATGGCTGGCAACACTATGTATTTTTGGTATGGAAAGACATTCCGCCAATGAGCATATGGAAGGGCAAGAATGATCATCATTAGGGCCAGACTAATTCTTCAGCAGCACCAACAGGTTTCCCTACTGTAACACCCCGTACTTTCGGGTTAGAATTTTAACCATCGTTTCTACGCGTATAGATCTGAACTAAATTATTCCTTGTTAATGTATGTGTATTTATCACTCCTATAGTGTGGGAAAACCTTTGAATATGAATTGAGGTCAGAAGAATCCCCTAATTCTAAGACGAGTTGAAAACAATTCTATCGATTAAGTTTTAGTAGACACTTCAACTTGGGTAAAGTTTCGTCAACCATAACTTCTGTTATACAATGAACTGGGTGGCCTGCTATATATCAAATGAAATGTCTTTTATTCTTCTTCCCAACGCAACTGATTTCGTCCAAATCCAACATCGGAGTAAAAGGTTATGCCCAATTTACTTCAGCATGTTAGTCTGTCAACTGAGGGACTACTGCAACTTTTTCTATTTCCTTAGGGGTATTTTAGTATTTCCCTCGTCTTACCTCAGCTATAACACCAAATTTTAGCCCCAAAACTGCACTTTCCCTAAATTCATATCCTCCCCAAATCAATAATCATCTTCCCTTTCCCCAAGAATAAAAAAAAATCCCTAACTCTTAAGCCAAGATTTCAAGGAAATAGATTAACATTTGGGTTCAATCTTTCATATCTGATAATCTAAGGTATGTAGGACTACTCTAAAAATGTTGGGAATAATTTTAAATATTTTATCAAGATTAAAGATCCCCAATTATGATTTATAATAAAGTATATAATATAATTTTCGAAGATTATGCATCATGGGACTATTTTGATTGAAATATATGTTGTCTTGAATTACTTTTCATGAAAATTGAATTACAGCTATATATATGTGTGATTTTGTATGATTTGTAAGATTTATTGAGAGCATGTGTATGAATTCCCTCTCTTCTTTCGAAGTACAGTTTATATAATCATTATGAATGATTTGAAATTCATGTTTTTAGAATTTGAAAGTGATCTTCTCAATATCAGGGTGTTTGACATTGTTTATAGATAATGAGAGGGAGTTTCTTATTATAAATATATACTTTCTTTAAAGAGAAAGAAATGCATGTAATTAAGCGAATTGACATAACCCCCACATGGTTTGAATTTTGCAAAGAGAGGTTGGAATACCTAAGTGTTTTTGAGATTTCAAAGTGATGATTTTATTGTGTTGTTATAAACCTTGGGTGGTTATATGTATGTTTTGAATATGATGGGCTTTGGAATGGATATGATATTGACTTACAAGTTAGGGTATGATGATACCCGATGATTATATACCCTTAACAAGATAAGTATTGAATATTTTAAAAGTATGAAGCATGTTTGTTTTAAAGAACTAAAAATTGGGCTTAAGAGAGCTAGTAGGTTACCCGGAGAAGGTGTTTGAGTGTAAGGGCTCATTGCTAGAAATCATAGTTATCGATGCGGGTCTTATGATATTGTATCCTACTTGGAAGGATAATAAAAAAATTAGGATATCTCATATGGGGGGATTCTTGTGGTGTACTCACATGGGGGGTATCACCAGCTCCAAATCCTGGCGGCTACTTTAATTAGAGGCTCGGCTGCAGAGTTAAGGGCGGGTTCCACATAGCCCATGGAATTTCAAATTTATAGGGAGTACCAACTAGCTCAGAAGAATACTAAAGAGTGAGTCAAGGTTGTCAAGAACTATTTTGAAATTATTAAAGTATGCCAATGTATTTAACTTACGTTTATGATCATTGTTTTTATGAAATGCTCTCATCTATTTTGTATAAAAACATGTTACTTTGAGATGTTTCACATACCAGTGCTTCTGTATTGATCCCCTATATTTTGGGATCTGAGACACAGTCCCAGGGTCCCGTTAAGTAGTAGATTGACTTGACAGAAGTTTGCAGCTGGTGAGCCTCCCTTACTTTGGAAGGCTTGTATTAGATTTTGTTATTGTTACATCATTTTGATTCATGGTCTGACTGGAGGCCTTGTCCCATATGTTATACAAATGTCCTTCAGTTGTTAGAGATTTTGCAGACTAGTGTTAGATGTTGTTGATTGTTATGAACTCATTTCAGTATTGTATAGTTTGAATTAAAAACAGACTGTGATTCTATTTTGTTATGTATTTCTGTATTTTCTCTTTGTATATGAATGGTGTATGTGATTGCAAGTTAAAAGGGCTCTCGGGCCTTCATTGTTAGGGATACTCGTCACGGCTAGGGCTCCAGCTTGGGTCGTGACAAACATTGTATCAGAGCACAGTTCATGGTCCTAGGGTGTCTGCAAAATTGCATCGGGTAAAGTCATGTTTATGGGTGTATAGTGTGCCACACTTATAAGTAGGAGGCTACAAGGCATTTAGGAATGTTTCTCTTTCTTCATGTTCTAGTTCGTGCTATAGAGTCAGAATATTCCTTTTTATGTTCTAGGTTGTGCTATGGTGTCGTCCATATGAAAGTAAGGTTATCCCAACTCTTTTCTTACTTTGATGTTCTTAGATATGTCTTATTATTGAGGTGATTCAAGTGCAGAAGCGTAGAATCTAAATGATGTGGTCCTTTTTTCGATTAAGTCATAAAAGATTATAAAAATTATGTAAGGACTTAAGAAAATACCATTAGTTCTTCAAGGTGTATTGATGCTAGTGTAAACTTTGATTCTGATAAAATCATGTTTTTCAGCCTGAGGTATTAAGTGTATTCATCCCTTTTCAAAATTTATGTTGCAGATGTCATGCATAAAGGGAATGATGTGTAGAAGAATATTGGAACTGTATTTCCACCTGAGTAGTAGTTTAAGTTAAAGTGTCAGTGTCATGACCTATTGGTAATGAGATTGGACCAAGAAGATGGTAATATAAAGTCACAAGGTTAGAAGTCAGAGTGAGGGTGACTTTTGTGTAAGTAAATATTTTTAGTTGTATAACCATTGATTGAGAAATGATTTGCCATTTTATAGTGATAGACTAATGTGGTAGTAATATTTATAGATTGTAAGGTATTCGATAAAGAAAATGCTTGGCAGTGATTATTATCTATTCAAGAATAAGGAAGGAGCCTAGAGTGGATAGTTATGGTGGTTATAGAAATCCCTTGTAGGTTGTGAACGGAAATGTTTAGATTTGCCAATAAGTTATAAGTAAAGACTCGTTGTTGTTTGTGGAATTTGAAGGTAGTCTAAATGTATGCTTGGGTAAGTATGTATGATGTAAGGAAGTATAATATGTAGATAAGATCGTATAGGGTTATAATATAAGATTAAGGTTGACCATGTCTATTATGTAACTTTACCCCTTGATTTTTTTTTTCTTTAGTGGTTGTAAACTAGTACTACTTGTGAGAAAGTATGTAGTAGATTTTGAGGTGTAGTAGTAATGTCATGGAGGTGATTTGGTTGTGGGTAGTATCTAGGTGAAATGAGGTATTTGGGTTGAATTTCCTAATTTAATAGACTAGTATATTATGTTTCATGCTTCATTGGTGCAGATGATTGATGCTAGACTATAGGCTTGAATTTTAGATGTATAATGTGGTGGTAAGAGTAGTAGCTTAAGATTAATGATGTATCTTTTGCGGAAGTGAATTAGTAGGCTTGATGTGATTTGTGAAAGAGCCTAGGTTGATACTGTATGAAAAGTTTTAGTGGTAATTGTGAGGTGTATGTGTATATGAGTACTAGTGTTAAAATGATAAATTCTGGATGGGTTATTAAGTGGATAAATGCGTAAGTATATAAGGATAAGTTGCACCCTCCTGGTAGTATGGTGTTAGGTAAGATTTTATGATATAAGTTATGCAATTAATGGACTAATGTTAGGACGTTAAGTAGTGGAGAGTGGATTTTTATGTGATAAAGAGTGAGGATGTGTATGCTCCTGAGACTGTGAGTTATAGGTTGATGACGATAGAGGATAGCAAAAAATTAAGTGTAGCGTTCTGGGAAAGTAATGCCTTTAGAGTATGCTTAAAAAGGGAGAGTTTAGAAATTATCTGTATAAGTGTTTTGCGTACATAGTTTGTGTTCTTGAAATTGTAGTATGGAAAAGTCTGGTGAGTTGTTGTACGGTGTTCGTCAGAGTTGAATTGAGGAAATATTAGTAGGCAATATGAGCCTTGGGTATGGTTTTACAATTTTGTTAAGTTGTTAGTTATGTGATTAGATATGTAATGCGAGCATTCGAAGGAGTTGAAGATAGGGTGTTAAGTGTTTATAAGCGTGGATGACCCAATTTATGTGTGTGTGTGCGTTCCAATTTCAGTGAACTATATGATGTATTCAGCATGTGGGTATGGTGTATGTTTTTATGTCCATTCTAGTAGAGTGTGTGCAGTGTCCATTGTTATTGGAATCTCGTGAGGTCCACGTGATGTGAGTATATTGATGAGTGGAAAGAATTTAGTGACTGCATGTTAAATTATTGAGAGAAGTTTGTGTTCATGTGTATACCGATACCCCCTATTGTATTGAGAATTGTAGTTATAGATTGATGAGAGGTTATGTTCTCAAGTTTAGGACTTTGACTTGATCTAAGGGGGAGATGGTGAGTTAAGGTAGTTTCCAATTTTTTCTCGTTGGGGCAAGTTAAGGAAAAGTCATGATTAACCTATTCCTATTCAAACATATTCCTCCTACTTCATTTTAAGAGTTAATTCTACCAATGTTTTATGTATTCAAGTCTTGCCGATGTCTAAGGTTTGAGCCCTCTATGCAATACGTGTTATATTCTGACATCCAAACAAGAAGCAATAGTGTCCCTCAATGATCCAATATTCCAAGTATCCAAGTCATATGTTATGTTGCTCATGATCCAAACCTATGTCTCACAACATGCTTGGTCCTACGAAAATATATTTCTGTGTGTCACTGAATCATTTTAAGCCAGAATTAGTCAAAGCAATTCAGTTGTGCGAACTTATGACTATCTCATCTTTGAAAATAAGAAGAAATAGCTTCAAGTATCAATATTTGTTTCAATCATTGACTTTATGAATTCTGACCTTATGTTATACAAATTATGAGATATGTGTACCCATGTTTCTTACTGTAGTATGTCCTAAGAAATTATGTTGTGTTGTGGTTATGCCGAACGACCCATTTTCTTATGATTCAAACACTTAATATCTGAAGCACTTTGTGTCTACTCTATAGTATCTTTACTTCATATCCCTCCTCGAGTAGTGAAATAAGAATGAGTGATGGTCTCATAATGTTACTTCTATTCATGATGTTTATGCACGGGTCCCTTAATGATCCTTTGTATGTTAGTATGATGGTGGTTGTGGAAGCATAGTAGTGTGTTAGGTATGGGAGTACGTGTTCTTGAAGGTGAAAAAATTTGATGTGATTCTCGAGCTGAGGGTATAGGTGAAAGGGAAAAGAAGGAGATGAACTTTTGTTGTGCGAAATAGCTAAGAAGGAGAAATGTGGTGAAAATATTTGTGAGAGTGATTGAAATCGTTGGTCTTAGTGGGAGAGATCCATGTAGTGGATGCAGTAATGATTAGTCTTGAATTTTGTGATTGATGAAAACACAAGCCAATGTTCCATGCGGTCAGTATTCTTTGAATTAAGACTTGAGGTTATTGGATTTTAGTGAAGAGGTGAGGTGATTTCTTAATGTGATGTAGAGTACAGGATCTCATAGTTTAAATTAGCACCTCTTTCCTCTGAGTTGGGCTTCAGCATAGAATTATTATACGGAAGGACACAAAATTCTTGTGGTTACATATGTTATGGGAGAATTATAGGTTGGAAATGATGAAGTATGTTAATTAATATTGGGATATAGACAAGTAGTGTCTCTAAGTTTAAGTCTTTCCATTGTATCTTGTAAGATGGAGAATGCTAATATTCTTATGTCCTGCGAGAATCTTATCTCATGTCTTGCACTAATCTTAATTAAGCCGAGGACTCTTTGGGAAATTCATGTCTTGCAATGTTTTGATCATGTGACATAAAACACATGCCAAGATCATGTTGATGTCAAGTTTTGTTATCTCAAATTTTGTGCTTACCCGTTTCCCTAGGGGTTATCATGATGATCGTGTGATGCCTTTGCATATTTATGTTGAGGAAAAATATTTATATAACTATTACGTTCTTTATTCTACCCTTTTGGAGCTTCAAGAAGTCCCTACTCATCATTCAGGGACAAATGATCCCAAGGGGCAGATAATGTAACACCCTGTACATTCGGGCTAGAATTTAAACCATCATTTCAACGCATATAGATATGAACTAAATTATTCCTTGTTAATGTATGTGTTGTGATCACTCCTATAGTATGGGAAAACCTTTAAATATGAATTGAGGTCACAAGAATCCCCTAACTCTAAGATGAGTTGAAAACAATTCTATCGATTAAGTTTTAGTGGACACTTCAACTTAGGTCAACTTTCATTTAACATAACTTCTTTTATATACAGAACTGGGTAGCCTGCTATATATCAAATGAAAGGTTTTTGAGTCTTTTTTCCAATGCAACTGATTTCGTCCAAATCCAACATCAGAGTAAAAAGTTATGCCCAATTTACTTCATCATGTCAGCCTATCAACTGAGGGACTGTTGTGAATTTTATTGTTTCCTTAGGGGGATTTTAGTCTTTCCCTCATCTTACCTCAGCTATAACACCGAATTTTAGCCCCAAAATTGCACTTTCCTCAAATTCATATCCTTCCCAAATCAAAAATCATCTTCCCTTTCCCCAAGAATAAGAAAAAAATCCCTAACTCTTAAGCCAAGATTTCAAGGAAATAGATCAACATTCAGGTTCAATCTTTCATATCTAATAATCTAAGCTATGTGGGACTACTCTAAAAACCTTGGGCATAAGTTTAAATATTTTATCAAGATTAAAGATCCCCAATTATAATTTATAATGAAGTATATGATATGATTTTCGAAGATTATGCATCATGGGACTGTTTTGATGGAAATATATGTTGACTTGAATTACTTTTCATGGAAATTGAATTACAACTATATATATATGTGTGATTTTGTGTGATTTGTAAGATTTATTGAGAGCATGTGTATGAATTCCCTCTTTTGTTATGAAGTACAGTTTATATAATCATTATGAATGATTTGAAATGCATGTTTTTAGAATTTGAAAGTGATCTTCTCAATATCAGGGTGTTTGACATGGTTTATAGATGACGAGAGGGAGTTTCTTATTATAAATATATACTTGTTTTAAAGAGAAAGAATTGCATGTAATTAAGCGAATTGACATGACCCCCACACGGTTTAATCTTGCAAAGAGAGGTTGGAATTCCTAAGTGTTTTTGAGATTTCAAAGTGATGATTTTATTATGATGTTATGAACCTTGGGTGGTCATATGTATGTCTTGAATAAGATAGGCTATGGAATGGATATGATATTGACTTGCAAGTCAGGATATGACGATACCCGGTGATTATATGACCTTAACAAAATAAGTATTGAATGTTTTAAAAGTATGAAGCATGTTTGTTTTAAAGAACTAAAAATTGAGCTTAAGATAGCTAGTAGGCTTCCCAAAGAAGGCGTTTGAGTGTAAGGGCTCATCACTAGAAACCATAGTTGTCGATATGGTTCTTATTATATTGTATCCTACATAAGAGGATAATAAAAAAATTAGGATATCTCACATGGGGGAATTCCTGCGGTGTACTCACATGGAGGGTATCACCAGCTCCAAATCCTGGCGGCTACTTGGATTGGAGGCTCTGTCGCTGAGTCAAGGGAGGGTTCCACATTGCCCGTGGAATTTAAAATTTGTAGGGTGTACCGACTAGCTCAGAAGAATAATAAAAAGTGAGTCAAGGTTGTCAAGAACTGTTTTGAAATTATTAAAGTATGCCCATGTATTCTACTTACGTATATGATTATTGTTTTTATGAAATACTCTCATCTATTTTGTTTAAAAACATGTTATTTTGAGTTGTTTCACATACCAGTACATCTGTATTGACCCTCTATATTTTAGTCTCTGAGACACAGTTCCGGGGTCCCATTAAATAGTAGATTGACTTATCGGAAGTTTGTAGCTGGTGAGCCTCCCTTACTTCAAAAGGCCTATATTAGAACTTGTTATTGCTATATCATTTTGATTTATGGTCCGACTGGAGGCCTTGTCCCAGATGTCGAATAGATGTCCTTTAGTTGTTAGAGATTTTCCAGACTTGTGTTAGATGTTGTTGATCGTTATGAACTCATTTCAGTATTGTGTAGTTTGAATAAAAAGCTGACCATGATTCTATTTTGTTATGTATCTCTATATTTGCTCTTTGTATATGAATGGTGTATGTGATTGCAATTTAGAAGGGCTCTCGAGCCTTCATGGTTAGTGATGCCCATCACGGCTTGGGTCGTGACACCTACTCAGCAAGGAGTCTCTTTTAGTGCGACTGGTGGACAGCGCCAGAATTGACTTTATTCCCTCCAAACCCGACAGGATTGGAAAAGTTCTCTGGATGTAGTTTTTGGTTCATTACAAGTCTTCCACCTTCATGTATATGCATTACTAGATCCCAGAGCTTCACTTTCCTTCGTGAATCCTTATATAGCCATAGATTTTGGCATCAGTCCCGACATATTGGCAAAACCCTTCTCAGTGTCTACTTTAGTGGGTAGTTCCATTATAGCTAGGCGGGTATAACAAAATTACCCAGCCTCAATGTCCCAGAAAGTTTCCTTAGTAGATCATGTAGAATTTGAGATGAGTAATTTTGATGTTGTTCTTTGCATAGATTGGCTTCATTATTGCTATGCCTCAGTTGATTGTAGAAACAGAACCCTCCAATTCCTATTTCTTAATGAGCTAGCTAGTCATAGAATGGAGGGGTAGTACCTCAACTCCTATAGGTCGATTTATCTCCTACCTTAACTAGACAAAAGTAATTTCTAAGGGTTGTATTTACCATCTTGTCCTAGTTAAGGACTCAAGTTCCTAAACTCCAAGTCTTAAGTCAATTCCAGTAGTAAATGAATTTTCGAATATATTTCCTAAAGATCTGCTCGGAGTTCTTTTCAAAAGGGAAATCGACTTCGGAATAGATCTCCTCCCAAATACCTGGACTATTTTAATTCCACCTTATAGAATGGATCCAACTGAGCTTAAGAAATTGAAAGAACAGTTGAAAGATCTCTTAGATAAGGGTTTCATCAGGCTTAGTGTTTCCCCATGGGTGATCCAGTTCTCTTCGTACCTAAGAAAGATAGTTCTTACAAAATGTGCATTGATAACCGTCAGTTGAACAAGGTCACAATCAAGAATAAGTATCCTCTCCCTAGGATTGATGACTTGTTCGACCAACTTCAGGGTACCCAATACTTCTGTATGATAGACCTTAGATCCGACTATCATCAGCTCAGAGTCAGAGACTGTGATATTTTGAAGACGGCCTTCAGAACTTGATATGACCACTTTGAATTTATAGTTACGTCTTTTGGTCTAACGAATGCCCCTGCAGCTTTTATGAACCTGAGGAACAAAGTGTTCAAGCAGTATCTGGATATGTTCGTCATAGTCTTTAAAGATGACATTCTCGTACACTCTCGTAGTGAAGATGATTATGTAAACCACCTGAATATTATTTTGCATAACCTTAAGGATCACCAGTTATTCTATAAGTTTAACAAATGTGAATTTTGGTTGAGATCAGTAGATTTCCTTGATCACATTATTTCTAGTAATGGTATTTGAGTTGATCTCCAAAATACAAAAGCCGTAAGAAACTGGCCTAGACCTATCTCTCTATCAAATATTAGAAGTTTCCTGGGTTTAGTCAATTACTATAGATGATTTATCGAGGTGTTTTCATCTATTATCTCTCCCATGTCTCAATTAATTCAGAAGAAAGTCAAGTTTCAATGGTCAGATTCCTATGAGAAAAGTTTTTAAGAGTTGAAGACTCGACTCACTTCTGCTCTAGTGTTGACTCTACCTGAGGGTTCAGAAGGGTTTATAGTTTATTGTGATGCTTCTAGGGTTGGTCTTGGATGTATGTTGATGCAGTGAGGTAAGGTCATTCCCTATGCCTTTAGACAACTTAAATCCCATAACAAAAATTACCCGACTCATGATCTCGAGTTGGCTGCATTTGTTTTTGCCTTAAAAATTTAGAGCCAATATTTATATGGGATCCATGTGGATGTTTTTATTGATCACAAGAGTTTATAGTATGTTTTCACATAGAAAGACCTAAATCTTCATCAGAGAAGAAGGTTTAAATTATTGAAAGACTATGATATAAGTGTGTTGTATCATCTGGGTAAGGCGGATATTGTGGTCGATGCCCTTAATAGACTATCTATGGGAAGTGTTTCCCATATTGAGGATAATAATAAGGAGTTAGTTCACGAGGTTAATCAGCTAGCTAGATTGGGTGTACAGTTGGTTGATTCAGCTGATGGTCGTATTTGGGTTCAGAATGGTGAATCTTCCTTAGTTTCTGAGGTGAAAGAAAAGCAAGGTAGAGATCCTATTCTAGTTAAGTTGAAAGAGATGATTAGAGATCAGAAAGTTGAGTTTTTCTCCCAAAGGGGAGATGGTATGCTTCATTGTCAAGTCAGGTTATGTGTTTTGAATGTGGATGGTTTGAGGCAGCGAATGTTAGCAGAAGAACATGGGTCATAATATTCTATTCACCTAGGATCCACTTAGAAATACCGTCATTGTGGATAGAATAACCAATTCAACTTATTTCTTACCAGTCCATACTTTTTATTTAGCCGAAGAATATGCTAGAATCTATCTTAAGGAATTAGAGAAATTACATGGGGTTTCTTTTACCGGCATTTCAGATAGAGGTACTCAGTTTACCTCTCATTTTTGGAAGGTTTTTCAGAAGGGTCTTGGTATCCAAGTTTATCTTAGTATAGATTTTTACCCACAGATAGATGGTCAGGCAGAGAGGACCATTCAAACCTTAGAGGACGTATTGATGGAGGTAATTGGGATGATCACTTACCTTTGATTGAGTTTTCCTACAATAATAACTATCATGATAGTATCTAGAGGGCCTCATTTGAGACTCGGTATGATAGGATGTGTAGATATCTTACTGGTTGGTTAGAGATAGGTGAGGCTACCTTGAGGTGATGGAGAAAGTTCAGTTGATTTGAGAAAAGCTGAAGATAGCCCAAAGTCATTGGAAATCCTATGCAGATGGGAGGAGGAGAGAGCTTGAATTTGATATTGGTGATTTTTTGTATTTAATAATTTCGCCCATGAATTGAGTAAAGAGATTTGGTATGAAGAGGAATCTTATCCCCACTATGTTGTCCCCTATAGTATTTTGAGCCATTTTGGAAAGGTAGCTTATGAGTTAGAGTTTCCTGCAAAGTTAGCATCAGTGAATCCAGTATTCCATGTCTCTCTTCTAAAGATATGCATTGGTGATCCAGCTTCAGTTGTTCCTTTACAAAGTGTGGGGTGGAAGATAGACTCTCCTATGAGGAAGTCCTGATTGAAATCCTTGACCGTCAGATCCATGAATTGAGGAATAAGGAGGTTGTCTTGGTTAAAGTTCCATTGAGAAACCAATCCGTTGTGGGAGCTATGTGGAAAGCAGAAGTTGATATGCAAACCAAGTATCCTTATCTCTACTTAGTAAATTCAGATTTATTTTGAGGTAATGGTTACCTTAATGTAATCCTCTCGCTTTCTATCTCAGCTATCCAACCATCCTCATGTCATAATATGTATTCGTGAATTAGGCTCAGTCCATGCATCAAGTTTTTAGATTTCAGTTATTTAATCATGATTTATCTCATAAGTACTCATGGAATGATCTCAGTCTTCTTAGTGCTCCGGATCGGCTAGTTTCATTCAATGATGGAAGATCTAATTTCATGGCAAAAAGTTATGGAAAGTTTCCCAGGGACCTGATACACCGCTATGACTACGACTCAGGTAATGAGTCGTAACCACTCATGACAACCTATCAGGAGTGAGTCGTAGTCACTCCAGTAAAATCCCTAAGTTTGATACCAATGGCAACGACCATACCTCACGACTCATAATCAGTGGCTACAAGTCTTAGGGAGGGACTCGTATCCAGACCAGTAAAGGATCCAAGACTCAAGATTCAGACTATGTTTTCACCTTACAACTTGTAGTCAGTCATGATAAGTCGTATGGGGGAAATCATAGTCAGACCAGAAAGGGAACTCAGACCCTAGATTCAAACTTACAATTTAGACTACGACTCGTAGTCAATCCCAATGAGTAATATGGTGAGTCGTAACAACTAGGAGCATGTTTTCCAATATATTTTTTTGAGGACTTTTATGTCGTTTCCTAATTCTTCAAAAGCCTAACCCATGTCGTTTAGGCTTTGCAAAGGGAGGTGTAAAAACCTGAAAAACCCAATTCCATCATTTATTTTAATTTTACCAAAGAAAAGAAAGATGAGCAATTTCCTTCTACCCTAAGAACAAATTAGGGTTCATCAAACAAGTTCAATTCCCAAGAAGATTCATCCAAGTTTCTACACTCAGGTTTGTGGGATATTCATCAGTGGGTCCCTTCCACCCATTGAGTACCAAGAACTCTCTAAACTTTCATGGGTAAAACTCTTTTCTCTTCTATGGGGTTTCAAGTTAACCATGAATCTTATAAATCTCCTCGCAATCATTTTGATTTTAATCCATGAAAATATATTTCCTCATGAAAATTGTGTTTCCATATGTTTGATAATACAAATGTCTACTCCATACTTAATTATTGAATTATTGGTTGTTAATCATGATTTTTTCTCTACCATGGATTCTTCAATTCGGTATTAGATATTGTCAGTGGGTTATGAACACCCAATACCTAGGAAAATTATGCATGTTACAGTTTTCAGGTTACAAGTCATTTAGATGATTCTGGTATCATTAAATTTAGAATATTTTTATAATGAGAACTTATAAATACCCGATCATGTTAAATTTTATATCAATACTAGTGTCATTCAGTTAGGAGTAACATGTAGCACCAAGTGAACGTAGGGATGGCGGCTCCCTCATCAGTTAGGCATGAGTCATTAGCAGTCCCTAAGTTCCAGACCTACGGTGCCATTATGAGGGGTTCTCCGTCAGTAGAGGCATGACACTCTCATCTTTCAGGATATCAGTTTAGTGGATCCATGTTAGCTGGTACTGCTGGCAAGGTACCAGCACCCTTCCAACTAGGGTTACACGTTAGACCCCTATTTGCTAAGTTGGGGCATATTGGTTATAGTTATCTTCCATAGTCTAAGTTCAATATTCAGGCTATATTTGTTTAGGTTTGCATGACCAAGTATCATGTCTAACAGTTATTCAGTTAATCATCTTTACATATTATTTCAATACATGTTTTACTTGGTCTTACATTGATTTCACATGTTCATGCTCCATGCTCAGTACCTACATGTATTTCAGTTAGACCATATCTCGTATATCAGTACATTCAAAGTACTGATTGCATACTTTTTTTTGCACTACATTGATTTCACAATATAGGTTCGAACACTCAGTTCCCAGATCGTGCGTAGTTCGTTGCTTTATCTCTCAGTTGTAGCATTGGTGAGCCCTCATCAGTCAAGGACTAGTTGTATTATTTATCATTCTTTCTAGTATTTTAGTTTATTTTATTTTATAGTCTGAGTTAGTTGGGTACCTATCCCAACAACTCATTATGTTTAGAGGCTTTCAGATAGTCAAACAGTGGGTTATGTTCTTCAGCGATGTGTTTTAGACCCCCTTGCTATGGATTTGAATATTTAGATATTTCATTAAGTGATATCCGCGTAGCATTTTTATTATCTTTCTTTCAGTAACTACATCTTGTACCAGTTCATGGGTTATCTTGGGGTCACTTGTGGACTTAAGTACCCTATTACGACTAGGGGTAGTCTCGGGTTGTGGCAGATATATATTGCATGCTAGATATGGGTGATAGAAATTGATTATGGGTATAATATCATGACTTATCCTAATTTATGAGTTTGGTATAGAAGTTTAATTGTTATGACCATGGCAATCTATCACCCTAGATTATAGACATGTTAATTATAGTTGATTCTAAGTACCCTCTAGTATAAAGTTTACTACTTGACTTGGTGCATTATCATAGTTTTCGAATTATTGTATCGATATTATGAAAGTTATATACTATTGGTCCCGAGGTTGTGGTTTGGTCATTGGGAACTTATATGCTTATGATTATATTATTTGAATACTGATGATGGCATGAATACATTATGGTACCTTCATACTCACTTAGTGGTACTTTTCCAACTCAAATCTTGGTTTTACTACAGTTTTCTAAAAAGTGATCTATTTCCATTTCATTTTTAAAATGGATTCTTCATAACGGGAATCGTACCACCTTAATGGGTGATTTATGAGCTTTTTGAACTAAAAATGATGTTTTGGAGATTTGATAGAGATAGATTCAAATCCATGATTTTACCACTACTATTTACTTCATTCATGAGAGATTTTGACCCTTTCCACTATATTATGATAATTTAGTCTCGAGTTGACCCTAGGTAACAGATTTATATACTTATACTCTTGTAGCCATAGTACGAGCCTATGCATTTATTATATATACATCTCTGCAACACTAGACAGAGTAGATTGATGATGATGAATGAAAATCCTGGATTGGGACTGGGTTAATGTATATGGGTACTCCTGAACCCCTTAAGGGCCCCTTCATTTGTGAGTCATCGAGCAAGATAAGAAAGGTCATTGTAGGTCCTACCTTTGTGAGACATCGAGCTGGAGGTGGTGTATATACTGGGTATATTATGGAACTCAGATCGGTTATGGTATTACGGGTTTACTTTGCATTCATCCATGCATGTGCCTTGTCTATCACCAAGATATTGTTTGGTTTCTATAACTATCATCCTTATGGGGGTTGCATAGGTATAGGTTATGAGTGTGTTTGTTGTGTGTTGTGTGTTGTGTAGTGATTGAACTTTCCAGTTTATAGGGTACTAATTAGGTATTGTTTGTCCGGACTAGCCGATTACAGTATTGTGAATTATTATGGTTACTTTGTGGCATGCAGATTATAGACTGGTACTAAGTTTTGAGGTATGACTCTGGTCCTTTTTTTTGTATGGTAAATTATATTAAGGATAACTATCTCATGGTTAGACATTATGATTAGGGACCCTGATAATGCCAGCTCTAGTTTCCTACTTTATTAGGATGTCTTGAGATGCTAGGCTGGTTACCTTAGTCATTACCCTGAGTAGTTATACATTTACACATGCGCACATATATATAATATCACCGTGTATCCATCTCTTCCATGTATATTCATTTGGAAAAGTATTCTTGGCCTTGTATACTACTATATACATCCTTCTTCTACTTATTATTTGTATATTGTCCAGTGATATATGGTATAGTGCTTTAGTGACTAAGTACAGCTAGAATAGAATTGTTTATCCCTACTACCTCTTTACCTTTATTATGTTAGATTCTTGGATAGTTTCCTATAGTTTATATTCCTTCTTTACATGTTGTTTAAAAATATTTGTATTATCTTTGGATCTCAGTCGACAGTTGCCTATTGAGTACCACCTATTTGGTACTCATACTACATTTTGGTAGCCTGCAAATCATAGTCCGGGTTCTCACCATTGTTGTTTGCGTCGTGTAGAACAGCTATGGGTTAGAGTTTGGGGTGAGTTTTGGCATTCGGAGTACTACCATTCTCCCTCTTGTTTTTCAGACTGATCTCTATATTGTATTCGAAGATGGGTTGTATTTATGTATTATTAAGTATTGGACCTTGTACCTATATTGTATTGAAAGCTCTTGTACTGATTCCACCAGGTTTTGGGACTGTCTTATATGTATTAATATTTTATCATATTTATTTTGATATGTTTATTTATTTCTCTTGATAGTCCGAAACTAGAAGTTCTGGATTACGAATCAGCTTACTTACTGGTGGATTATAATAGGCGCCATCATGACCTGAGAAATTGGGTCGTGACAATTTTACTGTACACCTCTCAAAAATCTCACAGCACGAACTAAGACATCCACGGTAAACTCTACTACCACAAAAGAAAATCAAATAGACCCACCAACGCTCAATTTACTACCACATTTCCCTATTCCATCACACCCTCAAAATACACCTAAGACTAGGCCAGCCCTGAGTTTCCCAAAAATTGTCTAAGGAAAATAATTAGTAAAGGCCTTACTCTATATGTCAACATAACAACAAAAAAAAGGACATTACATTTGGAACCAAAAGGATGGTTTATCCATGATCTACAAACCAAATGATGGTCAGTTCTTCACTTTTACAGAATGTAGTTGATCTTTCATCCATCCCGGGTAAGTTGAACGTGGAACCGATTGTAATATTGTTCCATGACTCGTGCTTTGACCCATGGTTGGACAATTGAATTAATTTAAATTAATCCCAACTCAATTTGTTCTTATTTTCTTATTTTGTGCTAAACTCGATACCCGATATAATTTTGAGCCAAATTAAGCCATATGTGCTTCAAAATCCTATAATCTTCTCCCTAATATCCCTCTATTTCCATAATTGTCCTCCCTTAATTTTTGTTGAAATCATTCCTAGACCTACTATTGTTTTCATGATAACACTTCTATTACAGGATCATCACCACCAGTTAATTCACTTCACACAAAATACTCTCATTTGTGCTTTGAATCAAGAAATCTTATTCTGTAAGGTTTCAAACTTCATCAAAATTTAAGATAGTTCATTTTACACCTATGGGTTCCATTTTTTGTGTTGTGATTTCAAAGAACCCTAGGGATAAAATTGAGTTTAGATATCTGATTCTATTATTAATTTCATAAATTCATATGTATTGGTGATTGAAATTATTGAAATTGAGTTATTATAATTACATTGTGCGAACATTGGTCTCGGGTGTTCACATTCACTGAGTCAAAAGGCAATACGATCTAAAGTTTTTCTTTGGAAATAAAGAAAGGATTATTTTACCTACTTAACTCCTGATCGTCAATTGACAAAACTGAGTAAAATCTAAGCAACCCATTGTGCGTAATTGTTAGACATTATGATTTTGATAATATGCAAGTCCAATGAATGACTTTGTTTTCTTGAAATTATTTAAACATGTCTGATGTTTGATGGTATCATTCTAAGTTGAGGCATATAACCCTTAAAAATCCTTCTACAAGTTTTGGTCTTAAGCGTAAAGTTAAGAATATTAATTTTTGGGGCACAGAAGTTGAAATTAGACAAAGATAGAAAGCATGACTCATGGACTCAGTTCACGAATTGTGGAACCAACTTTCATTTTTATGTAAAAAAAATAACTTATGGATAAGGATCCACGATGATAGATCGGACTATGCTTTCAATTCATGGTCTGTGAAGTCAATCGTGGTTACCTGGACAGAATGCGAAAATTTCATAACTCAAAACCACAGAAGAGTTTATGTACCATAGTTTGATTTTACATTTTGTAGAACTCCACCATAAAATACTGCAACTGCCCATGTATACACTATAGAATTTTCATGGTTTGGTTCACTAAACGTGCTTCCATATCATGATTCATGAAATATCAAAAAACAACAAAAATTATTTTCATACTTTTATTTTTTGGTTTTAATTTCATTTTTATTTTTAATACTAACCATCATGCTCCGTAGATATGATGACACCTAAGAATCAACCAAAATGGGGTGGTAGAAACACACCCTACAAGAAAGGTGAGCAAGGAAACTACCCATTTATTGCAGGATTGAGTATATTTATCAGCAACCTTACAATAAAAGCCAAAAAAACAAGAACAACAGGAAACCCTTCCCCAATCTGAAGAGGGAGGGGATTTTTTTTTCTTTGGTTAGTTAAGTGATTTTTGTACTAAGGGCTCCAATGGAGATGGAACTAATAACAAGAGAGGTAGTGAGTTTGGTGATGAGAGTAATAGTATAGAGAAGGCACATATACTAATGAGACCTCCTCTTTTGAAATAAGATAACATGTTGAGATAAGGGGAAAGTTTGTGCCATGACCCAATTTCTCAGTTCATGATGGCACCTACTATAATCCACCAGTAGGTAATCCAACCCATAGTCTGGAACCACTAATAATAGACTAACAAGAGATATGAAAGAGAATATGTAGGACAAATATAATAAAGGTGATAATATATATAAAACAATCAAAAGACTTGATGAAGTTAGTAAAAGAGCTTTTAATTCAGTAAGAGTACAAGTAAAATACAGAATAAATATACATGATTAACCTCTCTCTGAATACAAAATAGATATCATCCTAATCAATAAGAGAGAGAGTATCAATGCTCCAAACATCAGGAGATCACCCCAAATCTCTGATCCATAGATGATCTGTACGATGCACACACCAACGATGAGAGCTCATACTATAATCTATAGGTTACAGAAGTGTGGTATAAGTACCAAACATATGTACTCAGTAGAAAACTACTGATTGAGCTCCAAAGATAGAGAAAGCATAAATAACATATAATGCAAGAATATAATGTACAGGAAGCCATCCAAGAAAATAAAAATATACAAGTTAGTAGAGTAATAAGGATAAACTACCCTATCCTTATAGTAATCAGGATATAAAGTGCCACACCGTATATCATTAGTCAATATACAAAGGAGAAGTGAAGGAAAGTTATATAATAGTATACAAGGCTAAGATTTCATATACAAAATAAATGAACAATAGAGAGAGGGATATACAGTGACACCATACCCTTAGGAACCAACCTAACCTCTCAAGGCTTTCTAACCAAGTAAGAAAGATAGTGTTGGCATACTCAGGGTCCCTAATCATAATGCATGGCCATGAGAAACTATCCATTATATAATTTATCCTAAGAAGACAAAGGATTAGAATAATACCTCCAACATCAGTACCAGTCCATAATCAGCCTGCCACGAACTAATCATAATAAGAATACTGAAGTAACCGACTAATCCAGATAAGCAATACCTAACTGGGTCCCTATAAACCCTAAAGGTTCAATCAACACTCACCGACAACAATCATAGCCTATTCCAATGCAATCCTCCACAAGGCTGATAGATATAAGCACCAAATAATATACTAATGATAGGCAATTCATATGAATAAATGAATGCAAGTAAATCCATAGTACCATATCCGATATGAGATTCATAACGTATCAAGTGCATACACCTCCTCCAGATCAACAGCTTTCAATGGCAAGTCCTACAGTGACCTATCTTTCCGGTAAGATGGATTATGAATGACGAAACCCCTAGGGGATTTAAAAATATGTGTATACACTTTTTTGGTCTGAATCTAGGATTTTCTAACATCATCATCATCATCAATCAACTCCATGTAGTACCAGCGAGATGTATATATATTAAGTGCACGAACTCAAACTGTGACTAAAAGAGTGTCAGTTTGCAAATTCATAGCCAAGATCAACTACAATACTAAATCAGTATCATAGAGTAGAAAGGGTTAAAATCTCTCTCGACTAAAGTAAATAGCAGTGATAAATATGTGGGTAAACCATATATTGAAATTAATCTCGGTCTAATTTCCAAAATATCACTTTTAGTTCCAAATTCTCATAAATCACTAAATAAGGTGGTATGATTTCCATTATAAAATAATTTGCTTTAAAAGTGAAAAGTGGGAATAAATTCCTTTTTACGAAATAGTAGTAAAATCAAGTTTTGGTCGGAATCATACCAGTAAATGAGTACGAATGTACCATAACCTATGCATGCTATCACGAGTACCCAAATAATACAATCATATCTATCTAGGTGGCTATAGACTAAAGCCATATCCTTTATAAGGATAGAATGCTCACTTGGAGTCCAACTGGTATTATAACCACGGCCTCGGGCCCAATAGTATATAACTAGCATAATAGAAATATAATCTGAGAAAATATGATCCAATTCAAGAAGTCAAATAGTAAACCTTATACTAAAGGATCCTTATCATCAACTATGATCACATGCTTATAGTTTAGGGTGATAGAATTCAATAACTGTAACAAATAGTTCATATTAAGGGTGAGTTCACCCTCTATCTCCAAACTCCTTAATTAGGATAAGTTATGGGTACTAGTAATGATCACATCCTATAATCCGTATCTAACATACATGACACAACTCGACCCCGGGCCTTTTCATAATGGGCATCCCAAGTCCAACCAGGGTCGGGGACCGCCCCTAGTTACCCAACCCAACCACCTATATCTAGACTTAGATGGGCTGAATTTAAAAAATATAACAAGATAGAGTTATTGCTCTCATTAAGACTCTAGGATAGGGTCATAACCGTAACTGATGTTGGGTGTTTTTATGCACTCTAGTGTTACTATTCTAGCTTGTTTAGTCTTATTTTGAGGATAACTTGTATACTTTATGTGTTAATATTATATAAACAAGCATATAAGTGTTAGAGGATGTGATTACAAGGGTTAAAAGTGTTTTCCAACAAGTTTGTACTTAATTGAGTCATTTAGAGTTCAATCGAGATAACTAGTTTTACTAGCTTGAGCTAGGTGTGTGTCTAGTTTGTTTCATGAAATTCTACTGAGTGTAATGAGTTCAACTGTCTTAAATGTGTGATTATATATGGAACAACTTGTTAATTATATGTAAAGTTAAATTTGATTAAGTGTAGAGGTGGAACAATAAGTTGAAGATCAATATGAACTAGCCTTATGTTAGCTTGTGTTTTTTATTCATCGTTGAGGATATTGTGTTGTATGATCTATAATTCGTGGTGTGTAATTATGTAGGAAGCTTTGTAAGCAAAATATGCTGATATATAGAGGATATACAAGCTGAAAACCAAGGTAAAACAACACCACAAGGAAAAGAAAGAAGCGTAGGAACACTTAAAGAAATATTGGATGCAAAAGGACATTCCAGTATGTGCAGGCGATTAGGGGGCGACGCCCTTGCCATAGCAGGATATGGATCCCACACAACCTCCCTTAGAGTAGTGCTAAACAACTTGCGATACTCTTTTTAGAGCAGTGCACTCAAGGAGGCGGTGCCCCCTCTATCTACATGCGGACAAAGTTTTCTTATCCTATGTATACACGTCCTAGAATTTTCTCAACTATAAATACACCTCTTTTACACATTGTTAATTATATTTGGACGTCTTTGAAAATCGAGGAGCTTCTACTACATATTTTTTTTAGGTTTACATTCTTTTATTTATCATTCTATTAGATCATGGCATGTATTCAACCTTTTGGATCATGATTATGATGTTGAGTGTCTAAGAACTCCCTTTCCAAGGTTAAAGCCAAGAACATGACTACCATTATTTTGAATTAAGTTCGTTTAACTTGCTTATCATTATTGGTTGTGTGTTCATCTTTGATTTAACTATTTGATGGATTGATCACTCAAAAAATACATCAATTATTTACCTTTTGATCTCAGGAGAGGGAATAGGGAGATAGAATATAGAGATAAACAAAGTAGGGTTCGTATTCTTTTATGAAATAAGGAATTTGAATTAGCGTCTAGGATAGGGATGTACCTAGAAGCCTTACTTCATTCACACGTAGAATGATAGTTTAAGGAACTTAATTGGACTATTACATCCCCGCTCAATAATGTAGTTGTAATGTTCAAGTTAGGTAAACGATTAGAGGTCGGGAGACCATAATCATGCAATTAACCCTATGAATCAACAACCAAGATAAGCGAATTGACGAATGAAGTTCAATAACATAGTATGATTGTTAAGAGTGCTTTAACCCTGGGATTTACTCCATTGATTATTTCAAGACCTTTATTTTTTGCACTATTAGTTTACTTTTAGTTACAATTTCCAAACTCTCATTTTGGTTACTCTTACATCAATTAAATCTAAACTGTGAACTAAAATTGAATCGTTGTTGAACCAAGTCCCTGTGGAATCGATACTCGACTTTCTTGAAGGACACTTTACTACTTGATAGACCACGTACACTTGTGTGTGCGCTTGGGCGCTGTCAAGTATTTGGTGTCGTTGCTGGGGATTTCCAATTTGGCAACTATTTGTTTTAGTTTTGCTTTTTAGATTTCTTTAGTGTTTTTACGCTTGGTCTTGGTTATGTATTTGCATAAAATAGGTTTACAAAGTAGTAAGCTAGCAAGGGATCAGGTTTTGGTTGAACCAAGCTTTGAACCTAAGCAACTTTTCTATTAACAAAGGAGAGAAGCAATCCTTCTCCTCCGTATTCCTCAAATCATAGAATATCAAGAAAATCCTGCTCCAATAGATGAAGAACAAACAACCCACAGGACAGTTAGGGAAGTGGCAATCCCATTTCCAATGAATCTGACCTCCCTGTTTTAGAAGCCTACAGCTGGAGGCAATTTTAAGCTCAAATAAAATATGGTACAATTTCTAATTAGCAGTGGACAGTTCACAGGGCTTTCACATAAAGATCTACAGGTTCACTTACAAATTTTTTTAGAAATCTGTGACACATTCATTCCTACGGGTATGAATGCAGACTATGTGAGGATGATGTTGTTCCCCTTTTCACTGATTGGGGAAGTAAAAAAGTTGTTGAATATGGAATCAAAAAATTCAATCACATCATGGGATGACATGGCCAAAAAGTTCCTTATTCGATTTTTCCTGCCTGGTAAGACTGCTAGACTTTGCAATGAGATAATATGCTTCAAACAGAAGCTAGATGAGAATATTTATCATGCTTGGGAGTGGTTCAAGACTCTTCTTTAGGACTACCCACACCATCAATAGTCCAATGAGGTACTTTCTCAAACTTTTGTAGAGGCTCTTGACCACAATACAAAAATATTGTTAGATTCAGTTGCAGGTGGTCAAGTTCTTGAGGTGACTTATGATGAGATGTACACTCTATTGAACTGCATAGATCAAGGGAATCCCAAGTGGCATTCAGACACGAGGAGCGCTACGAAAAGAATTGCAGGTGTGTTAGAGGTTTATTAATTCACTGCCATATCTGCTTAGATCTCTGTATTGAAAAATCAAATAAGTAGTTTAAAGTTGGGATTAGCACAACCTGCGGCCCCAGTCAATGCAATCCAACAAGCTGTAGGTTGGTGTGAAGTCTGTGTAAATAGTAGCCATACAGTTGTTATGTGTGAATCAAATCCAAAATTTGTGATATATGTAGGCAATGTTCAGAGGCCTAATTACGGTAATTCCTACAACGTGAAGTGGAAATCTCATCCACTAAATGAACCATGGAACGCCCAACAGCCACAATAATTTCAGCAACAATAGACTCAACCAAATCAATCCACTGGCAACTTGGAAGAGATGATGAAGTAGGTTTTAGCTAATCAGACACAGTTGGAAGCTGATGTAAAGAACCACCAAGAAGCTTAGAGTTGCAGTCGGGGTAGTTACAACAGGCACTAAATACCAGGCCTTAAGGTGGTTTGCGAGCAGATACAGAAAATCCAAAATGAGTAATGGCAATTACTTTGAGGAGTGGTAAAAAGCTCAACAAATAACCCCCAATGGCAACTAAGGAAGTAGATCCAGATTTGACTCCCCCACATGTATCCAAAAAAGTTGCTGAAAATTCAAGGAAGTCTGAGTACTTAAAAGAAAAAATTATTGCAAAAATGGAGAAGCAGATGCCACAACTTTTTTCTCTCAGAGGCAACGAAAAGCGAAGGAGGATGCATATTTTAAGAATTTCTTTGACACGTTCAGAGAGCTTCACATTAACTTACCTTTGTTAGATATCTTGCAGGGTATGCCCAAGTACACTAAGTACTTAAGGGATGTGGTTGCTAATAAGGTAAAGTTGCAGGATGTGGAAACGGTAGCACTCACTAAAGAGTGTAGCGCTGTAATGACACAAAAAATGCCCAAGAAACTTAAGGACCCAGGGAGGTTCACCTTCCCCATTCAGATTGGTAATAGTGAAGTGGTCCATAATTTGAGTGACTTAGGGGCAAGCATCAATTTGATGCCCCTATATTTGTTCAACACATTAGGCTTGGGAGAGCATAGACCTAGAACCGTGCTTCTCCAATTGGAAAATAGGGCCATAGCTCGTCCGAAAGGAATCATAGAGGATGTCCTCATAAAGGTTGGTAAAATTATTGTTCCTGCTAGATTCATTGTTCTTGATTTTAAGGTAGAAAAATAGGTAACAATCATCTTGGGGAATCCATTTTTAGCAACGGGAGGGGCATTGATTGATGTTAGAGAAAGCATGCTTACTATGAGGTTGGAGGATGAAGAGGCGATATTTATTGTTTACAAATTACTAAACACATTGTCCCATTATAAAGATTTATGTATGATCACTGTTATTGAAAGGGATAAGTGTGGGGTGGTTAGTCCGCCAAAGACCTCTTCGAACACCCTTGTTGAGCAACCCAAGCCTAACATAATGCAAATTGATGAGCCTGAAAAGGCTAAAGTTGAAAAACCAAGTACCCTTGAGAGTTCACACCAAAGAGGGGTTAAAAGAATAAGAAGATAGAGACCAAGTGTGAGAAAGAGAAGAAAAGAGAATGACTAAGTCGTATTTGGGTCGTTCCATGATACTAAATCAGGCGCTTCTTGGGAGACAACCCAAGTTAAGTATTTATATTTTATTTTCACTTTTTAGTTTTTATTTCACGTAGTTTTTTGTTTTTGTTGAGTCACGGGTTGATGAAAAGTCTGAGTACCAGAAACCTGAGCTAAGAAGCATGTAAAAGACCAAACATGGGGTCTCTCGGACCCTTTTGAGTCAAAAATATGCAACTAGCTAGGCCTAGAGGCCTCATCGAGTATTTCTACATCTTAATTTTAAGATCACTTTAGGGACAAAGTAGATTTTTAAGTGTGGGGTGGGGAAATTCCTAATTTGGGGCTCAATTTAAAAAATAATTGTAAGATATTTTTGTTCTTGCTATTTTTTATTACATGGTGCAAGTGTCTTGATTTTAAAAGCATGTTGATTGTGTGAATTACTACTTTTGAGACTCTTGTTCTTGTTGGCTTAATGTTGAATTCATGTTATTGTTTGATTGAGTGTCTATGATGATCCTGCGTAAGTAAGGCATGTGTCATGTGCGTGTGAGATTTTTGTGTATTCCTTGTTGCATGTGATGTCAAAAACTTTACTGGAGTGTGTGCAAAGAAAAATAAAGATTTTGGGTTTAGGATATTATATAGGCATTTCTTTGATAACATTCTTTTTTTGTACCATCTTTTTGACCTACCTTTGCGTATAATCTTAGTAAGCCCCGTTGATCCTTTAGCTTTTTTTGGCAGCCACATATGTAGCCTAATTCCTTCATTGATAGACCATAACTTGATATCAAATCTCCTAGGTGCTTTAATAAAAAATTAGTTATGGTGAGGAGTTTGAGAAATAAGAGAAGAAAAGGTGAAATTAAATCCCCAAAGTGATAGTTATTGGTGTTCAAAAGAGAATTGTTATGTGTTGTGTTAGGGAGTTGAGTAATGAAAAGGAATAAAAATTTGTTCAAATTGAATGAGTTGTGCATAAAATACTCCCACCATAGTGTATGTAAATGATCTTAATAAGATGGGGTGAAAACAAAAGAATAGGGTAGACAAAAATGGTGTAATTTGGTTGTTGGGGATTGGTTTTGAATGTATAAAGTGATGTATTAAAGCTCTTAGGGAAGATAGTCACTATTATTCCAAAATAGTTCCTACCCATCCCTTAGCCTACATTACAACCCAGAAAATACCTAATTGATCCTAATTTTAGCATTCTTATATTAGTTAAGCACTAAACTAAGGGCAATCCTATGGTTCATTATGTGTAACTTGTGAATTCCTTGTTAAAGTGAGCATAATTTGATTCTTGTACCCATCATGTTATAAAATGCTTTTATGTGAGTGATTATGGGTAACTCTCTTGTTGTGAGGGAAAATGTTTGATGAATAAAGGTGATTTGTATGATGTCCTTGATTGAACAATTTACATGAGTTTGCCACTTAGGTGAGTCAATTCTTAAGGCTAGGATGTTTTGGAGTAGTGTTCATGAGCTATCAAGTGTGTAAATAACATGCTTAGTGTACAAACATCCATTCTGTGTAGTCATTATAGTACAATCTTGAGTTTCTTGCATGTATTAGAAGTTTAGAGTCTCCTTAGCTTATGATACTTAGAGTAAAGAGTTGTTCAAGTACGAACAAGGCTTTTAGTGTAGGGTGGTGATGTTGTGTGTATTTATGCACTCTAGTATTACTATTCTAGCTTGTTTAGTTTTGCTTTGAGGATAACTTCTGTGCTTTATGTGTTAATATGATATAAACAAGCATATAAGTGATCAAGGATGTGATTAAAGGGTTAAAAGTGTTTTCCAACAAGTGTGTACTTAATTGAATCATTTAGAGTTCAATCGAGATAACTAGTTTTACTAGCTTGAGCTAGGTATGTGTCTAGTTGGTTTCATGAAATTCTACTGAGTGTAATGAGTTCCAAATGGTTTAAATGTGTGATTATATGTGGAAATACTTTTTGATAATGTTCAAATTTCAATTTAATTAAGTGTAGATGTGGAACAATAAGTTGAAGATCAATATGAACTAGCCTTGTGTTAGCTTGTGTTTTTTATTCATCATGGAGGATATTGTGTTGTATGATCTCTAATTCGTCGTGTGTAATTATGTAGGAAGCTTAGTGATATGAATATGGTGATATATAGAGGATATACAAGATGAAAACCAAGGCAAAACAACACCACTAGGCAAAGGAAGAAGCGTAGGAACACTTAGAGAAATATTAGATGCAAAAGGACATTCCTGTATGTGCAGGCGATTAAGGGCCGACGCCCCAACCATAGCAGGCTATGGAGCCCATGAAGCCTCCCTTGGAGTTTTTCTAAACATCCCGTGATACCCCCTTTATATCAGTACACTCAAGGAGGCGACACCCCCTCTATCTACATACGGATAAAATTTCCTTCTCTTATGTATACACAGCCTAGACTTTGTTCTACTATATATACACCTCTTGTACACATTGTTAATTATCTTTGGACGTATTTGAACATCAAGTAGCTGCTACTACACATTTTTTTAGGTTTACATTCTTTTATTTAGCAATCTATTAGATCATAACATGTATTACACCTTTTGGATCATGATTATGATGGTAAGTGGCTAAGAACTCCCTTTCCGGGGTTAAAGCCAAGAACATGACTGCTATTGTTTTTAGAATTAAGTTTGTTTAACTTGCTTATCATTATTGGTCGTGTGTTCATCTTTGATTTAACTATTTGATGGATTGATCACTCAAAAAATACATCAATTGTCTACCTTTTGAACTTGGGAGAGGGAATAGGGAGATAGAACATGAAGATGAACAAAGTAGGGTTCGTATTCTTTTATGAAATAAGGAATTTGAATTAGCGTCTAGGACAAGGATGTACCTAGAAGCCTTACTTGACTCACACATAGGATGATAGCTTAAGGAACTTAATTGTACTATTACATCCCTGCTCAATGATGTAGTTGTAATATTCAAGTTAGATAAATGATTACAGATCGGGAGACCATGATCATGAGATTAACCCTACGAATCAAAAACCAAGACAAAAGAATTAACGAATGAAGTTCAATAACATAGTATGATAGTTCAGAGTGCTTTAACCAGAGGCTTTACTCCATTGATTGTTTCAAGCCCTTTACTTTTCGCACTGTTACTTTACTTTTAGTTACAATTTCCATACTCTCTTTTTGGTTACTCTTGCATCTATTAAATTTAAAATGTGAACTGAAATTGAATCGTTGTTGAACTAAGTCCCTGTAGGATCGATACTCAGCTTTTTTGAAGGCCACTTTACTACTTGATAGACCATGTACACTTGCGTGTGCGCTTAGACACTATCAGTAACCGACCCAACTAAGTTCAACCGTACCACACCAACCACCCAACCATACCAAACCAAATCATAGACCATGAACCAAAGGGAATACCAAAACATAACATGAAAATCAATCCCAAAATGTAATTGGATGGAACAACTAACAATATTGACCAATGATGTCAGTCCCCGGCTTATTCGAATGTCAAGGCCGACACCAGTACCGATCCCGCGCATACCAACCCCCAGAAGTACCACAAAGCCTCTATCCAAAAGTGTAAACAAATACAATTGGGACATGCCCCCAACCATGGACAAAACCAATATCCAAAATAAAGAAAAGTGTCTAAAGAAATCTATAACATAAAAGAATATCTTCTGAAAGGGATGGAAGCTCGCCACTTTAGTCTAAATATTGATACCGAATTCGCGTGCTAAATAGGAGGAGTAGAATGGTCGGTTCTTGCATAGCATGGGTATACAGCCGTTAGTAGACAGGGTTTGAGAATGACCGCTAGCATGAATCTCAGGATAAGAATAAAATAATGCTAGTTATAAAACCAAGTGAAACAACCCATAATGCATACAGCCATACATATATAAGTGTCGGGGAAGGGAACCGAGTTTAGCATGCATTTAAACCCTTTATACTTGGGTTGTGTAGCTTTGATGTCCTAAACACCCACGGGCCATATGGGTTCAGCTCCTCCGCTGAAAGGGCCCCAATGTGTGTAGTCGCACAACCAGAAAATATCCCATGGGATAACTAGTACATCCCCTAATATAAATGTAACACATGCTCATGGTCATCAAGACCCCTCATATCGGCAAATATGAGTTTCCGATTTTGGTCCCCTCGGGTTGTCACCTTCCACGGCTTAGATATACACCCCGCCATTAATGACTAATTAAAACCATGTCTAAAAAATCCATTTACCATTTATTAACAAAGGCCAATATTGGTGTTACCGTCATACCACCCCGTACTTACAAGTAATATCCATAGCCAAACTATTTAGGTTAAGGGGACTTTCAAGTGCCCTTCCATATCCATATTAAACCACTTGGGAGAATTCCATGTTCTCCACAAACATAACCATTTAGACTTTAGCCTTTTCAAACCATTTAAACCATGCATAAATTCTTTATCCAGTTTAAAACATGCAAAAGTTCCATTAAAAGAAGTCAATGCAATTAATATATCTTTATAAGCATTCTATCAAACACCTTGGGGGCATAATATAACCAAAACTTATTCCAAAGACCATTAACCCATTACCATGCAATCCAATTGTCCAAAACTACCGTTAATGCATATAAAAGCATAAGTAAAACCATAGGAAACCATAACAGAGTATTCAATATCAAAAAACCCAAATAATAGTTGAAAACCATAATCATGAAATAGTAAAACCATGAAATCAATCATATAAGCCATGCCTTTAGTTTAAATTAGAATGAGGAAAGAGTATCATGCCTTATACCAAAGAATTGATGTAAATAAATCACCAAGACAAGCTCCAAAGCAATCCGTAAGATGTAATACTAGCCTTCTTGCCCCAAAAGCTCTTGAGAGAATTATGAGATGTTTTGGAATAGTTTCCAAGTGTTAATGAATAGAATAATAGGGTAAATAACCTCTTAAGTGTATTAGAAGTCGTGGGTCCTAGTTAGGGTAAGTAGGGAAATGTCCAGAATACACCCACTTAAATCCCTTAAAAGCCCATCACAGGGATACAACTGACCCATACGAGTCGTACCCTCCTATGCGATTGGTATCCACCACTTGTATCAAAGTCTCAACCCTTGGATCAAACACTGTCCAGTATACGACTCATCCAATTAAGTCGTAACCACAGCATACGATCCGTACCCATAACCCGTATCCTAGCAGAATAAAATACCAGGAGGATCAAACACTACCCACCATACGAGTCCCTGCTACGACTCGTACCAAACCCTTACGACTCATACCCCTAAGTCATACCCATTCCAGTGACCAAAACCATCCCACCAACTAACACTGGTTAGCATACGAAAGGACCATACCACTCATACCCCAGCATACGGCTGGTACCCATAAGTCATATTGGGTTCAGAGAATGGATTTCTAGGAAATTTTCTAAGAGTTCAAACCCAGGATATTTCAGTATGCCCCACTAGGAATATTCATCCCCAAATGACGGACAAGGTAGGGGTAACCTCACACAGAGTCATTTGTTTATCAAGCATGCCTTCAACAAAGTTTGAAAATAAAAAGGCAAAGATGTTAATATTTCCTTTAACAAACTCAGAAAATAAAGATTTGCTCAAGACACATACCTTCTGCATGAATCCCAAGAACTGAAAACAAATATGGATACTTAGACTTCATGTCCTCTTCCGCTTCCCAAGTAGCTTCTTCCGCCTTATAGTTCCGCCATAGAACCTTAAGCAAAGACACATCCTTGGTCCGCAACTGAAGAACTTGCCTATCTAATATCTTAACCAGGACCTATTCATAAGACAGAGAATCTGAAATACCCAATCTTTCCAAAGGGATAATAGAAGAAGGATCACCAAGACACTTCCTCAATATAGAAATATGAAAGACCGGATGAACCAAACTTAAGCTAGATGGAAACTCCAACTCATAAGTAATATTGCCAACTCTCTGCAAAATCACATTAGGACCAACGAACCCAGGACTGAATTTCCCTTTTTTTGCCAAACCGCACCACTCCCTTCATGGGAGACACCTTGAGGAACACCTGATCTCCAATCTCAAACTCCAAGTCTCTACGTCTAACATTTTGCATAGGACTTTTGTCAACTTTGGGCAGCTTTAAGCCTATCCCGAATCACCTTGATCTTCTCTATCTCCTGATAAACCAAATCAGGGTGAAACGTGTTCGCTTCTCCAAGCTCAAACCACCCAATAGGATATCTACACCTCCTACCATACAATGCCTCGAAAGAAGCCATACCAATACTCGAATAATAGCTATTGTTGTAAGCAAACTCCATCAAAGGTAAATGCTCAATCCAATTTCCACCATAGTCAATCACAGAAGCTCGAAGTATATTTTCCAATGTCTGAATAGCTCTCTCCTCTTGCCCATCTGACTGTGGATGAAAAACAGTACTCAGACTAACCTTAGTCCCCAACCCTCTCTGGAAAGACCGCTAAAAATAAGACATAAAATGCATACCACAATCAGAGATAATCGAAATAGGTACCCCATGCAGCTTCACAATCTCTTAAAGATACAACCGCACATAATCCTCCGCCGAAAAGGTAGTCCGTACTAGAAAGAAATGCACAGACTTGGTCATCCCACGATGACCCAAATCAAATCATACAAATTTCAATACCAAGGAAGATCGATAACAAAGCCCATATTAATCACTTCCCACTTCCATTCAGGAAAATCAATTTCTTGATACAACCCTCGTGGCCTTATGTGCTCAACCTTAACCTGTTGACACACCATACACTTGTCCATAAAATAAGCCACATCTCTCTTTATTCCATTCCACCAGTAGATCTCCTTGAGATTATGATATATATTAGTCGAGCCAAGATGAACAACATAGCACAACTCATGCACCTCATCCAAAATCCTTTATCCTAGACCATCGACATCAGGAACTTAAAACTTCCCTTAGTACTGTAAAGTACTATCACCACTGATCTCAAATAATACTACCTTTTGCCCGCCAATATCACCCTTGATTCTCATTAAGATAGGGTGCAACACCTACTTCTCTTTAATATCTGCACCAAGAGATGATCGAACCACATATTGCACCATCACACCACCATCTTGAGAGTCTAAGAGACGAACTCCAAGATTAACCAAGCAGTGAATATCCTTCACCAATTCCCACTTGCCTTCCTCCATGTGAGCCAAACTTCCTATGGATAACGTGCTAAGAGTATCAGCAACCATATTAGCCTTACCTGGGTGGTAGTGAAGACTCATATCATAATCCTTGAGAAGCTCAATCCACCTTCTCTACCTGAGATTAAGCTCTTTGTGAGTGAATACGTATTGAAGACTCTTATGTTCAGAAAAGATATCCACATGAACACCATACACATAATGCCGCCATATTTTCAAAGCAAACACAACTGCCAATAACTCCAAATCATG
The DNA here is from genome assembly GCA_030864215.1 of Capsicum pubescens. Taxonomy (NCBI): domain Eukaryota; kingdom Viridiplantae; phylum Streptophyta; class Magnoliopsida; order Solanales; family Solanaceae; genus Capsicum; species Capsicum pubescens. Next base: position 144,512,035 of record CM061547.1, read on the forward strand.
AGTAAGATAATTCTTCTTATGTACCTTCAACTACCTGGAAGCATAGGCAATCACCTTCCCATGCTGCATCACAATAAACCACAAACCCATCATTGCCTTCCATCAAGGTCAGGATTGGAGCCGAAGTCAACTTATCCTTCAACTTCTTAAAACTCCTTTCACAAGCATCCGACCAATTAAACTTAACCTTTTTTTGAGTCAACTTAGTCAAAGGAGTAGCTATCATAGAAAAGGTTTCCACAAACTACCTATAATATCCAGCTAAACCCAAGAAGCTCTGAATATCGAATAGAGTCGTGGGCCTAGGCCACCTTTTTACCACAGTAACCTTTTATGGGTACACCATGATCCCTTCTCTAGAAATGATATGGACCAATAAAGTCACAGTGTTCAACCAAAACTCATATTTAGAGAACTTGGCACACAACTATTGTTTTTTTAAGGTATGCAATACCATATGGAGGTGATTAGCATGATCCACCTCACTCTTTGAATATACCAGAATGTCATAAATAAACACAATGATGAAGAGATCTAAATATTATCTAAGCACCCTGTTCATCAAGTCCATAAATGTTGCCAGCACATTAGTTAACCCAAATGACATCACCAAGAACTCAAAATTCCCATACCGAGTACGAAAATCCATCTTAGGGATATCTACCTCTCTAATCATAAGCTGATGGTACGTAGACCGAAGATCTATCTTATTGGCACCCTTTAACTGGTCAACAAATCATCTATCCAAGGAAGAGGATCCTTAATCTTGACCGTCACCTTGTTCAACTACCTGTAGTCAATGCACATCCGAAAGGAACCATCCTTCTTACGCACAAACAACACTGGTGCACCCCATGTTGAAATGCTAGGATGAATAAACCCCTTATCTAGAAGATCCTTAAGTTGCTCCTTGAGTTTCCTCAACTCAACTGGAGCCACTCTATACGGAGGAATAGAAATTGAATGAGTGTCCGGAAGCAAATCGATACCAAACTCTATTTCCCTATTCGGAGAAACACCAGGAAGATCATCCAGAAAGACCTTTGAAACTCATTAACCACAGGGACCAAAGACAAAGAAGGACCTTTTGAGTTAGAGTCTTTAACCCAGACCAAGTTATAAAGACAATCCATAGAGAATGACCTTCGAGCTCTAAGAAAATAAATAAACCTCCCCCTAGGAGCTAAGGAACTACCTTCCCATTCTATAACCGGTTCACCAGGGAACTTAAAGATAACCCTACGGGTCCGATAATACACAGAAGCATAATAAGAATGCAACCAATCCATACCTAGAATTACATCAAAATCTACCATGTCCAACTCAATCAGATCCGCCAAGGTCTTCTTGCTACCAAAAGATGCCACAAACCCCCTATAGACTTTCTTAACAATAATCGAGTCACCTACCGAGTTAGAAATAGAAAAAAGATTCGAGATATCTTCCGAATCAAAACCAAAAGACACAGCCACATATGGAGTCACTTAAGAAAGAGTGGACCTCGGATCAAGCAAATAATATACATCACGAGAGAAAAGCTATAACGCATCAGTAAGGATATCGGGTGATTTCTCAGATTCATGTAGGGATGCCAAAGCATATGACCTATTCTGAATAACACTAGAACCAGGAGAATTAATAGAAGTAGGTCCCACCCCACCAGGTGTAGGAGCAGAAGATGAAGCCAAAGGAATTTTATTCGCCCCCGTAGCAACCTTATTGAGCGGACAATCCCTGAGACGATGGCCTAGCTGTCCACACTTGAAGAATTTTTCCTTTCCTTCCTTGCAATGTCCCTGATGAGGACGACCATAGAATCAACAAAGAGGACACGAAGAAACTGACTGACCTCCGCTCGCCTGAGATTGGGTAACCTATGTCGGAGAATTATCACCACCTTAATGACGTCTGTCTCCTGACTGATAAGAAGCACTCAAAGAAGATGAGACCAAACTACCCCACTTCTTTTTCTGCCACTTACCACCATCCCTACTGATAACACTCAACTTACATGTCTATTAAAGAGCAAGGCGGTCATCGTCAATATATTTATCCAACTTTGGAGTCAGGGTCGAATCCACGAGGAACAATGTGAGTGGAAATCAAGTTGATTCAAAATTATAGCTACAAGTTAAATTCAAACCACTGGTACAAAAAGATAAAAATAGGGGAGATAGGTGTCTACACTAATATTTCTTTTTTGGGGTTTTCTAGTATAAATTCAGGGTTATGAATAATTAGAGTTTTAACAATTAAGCACGGATCTTAGGATTATGCACTACTATGGGAATGACATGTGGGTATTAATAATCAACATCAATTTAGTAAATCAAATATGGGTTGGTTCGGTTATAGATTTTGATGCTTGTCTTTCAACAAAACACCAAACTTTCACCCATTGTTTCTTTCGAATACCAAACGGGTGTGTTTAACATTTGATAACCAAAACCTTAATTTAGGCATCCCTATTTCTAGGATAATTCCCATGGTATAGTTAACTTCACAATCACCCTTATTTTTAAGATAATAAAAATTTAGCAAACTGCACACATAATTATGTATCATTGCTTTGGTCTCCATATCCCTCTTTCAAGGGTGATATGGATTCCTAAAGTTTACCCAAAACCCTTCTTTCAAAGATGGCCTTAAGCTTTCTAGAATTTGGCGCTTTCACTCATCAAACCCGTATGGGTATTTGGGGCTTTCACCTACGAATTCCAACCAAATTTGCATAGAAATGATAAAACCCATAAGTATGAAATACTAAATAGATGCTAACAATAACAACCCACACACACTTTAACCCTTAGTCACACATAACCTAAGAGGGAGATCTAGCTACACATAAGATAAATAAGTAAAGATATACCCATAATCTCCATTGAAATGATTTATTAAAGCTTAAGTGAATGTTACTTCAAACTTAGCACTCCCACAAATCAACAATGGAAGTGAGCTATTCCTTCTCTTAGAAGGTCTCCAATGTATTCTTCACACAAAATTTATATAATATTTTCTTCTCCAAAAATAGAGGCTATGAATTCAAGAGCTAAACCTAAAAAATTAGGGAAGATAGAATATGATACATGACTTAGGGTTTGAGTCTTTTTTCCAAAAATTTAGGATCATCCACGTGCATTTCCAGATTTGCTCTTGGGTTGCCTTCTTTCGCTAGGCCGCGATCGCACTGGTTTGTCTGCGACCACGTGTACGCGACCTCAGTTATCTTCTATGAATGCGGTTTATTGACCATGCTTTGACTAGCGCGACAACAGTCAGTAGACCGCGACCGCGGTAACTGAGGCCCTTCTGCTCCAGGTCTTCAGCTGCACTTTCTTGCTCCTTTTTTATCATTTTAAACTCCAATCCATATCTACCTATCTCCTTAATGTAATTCCTGAAAGAGTGGATATTAGTGCATTTAATCATAATTTATGTCTTATTTATTCATTCAAAACAAGGAGCATACCTTGATAGCTGATGGAACTTCAAAGCATATTTCTTTACTGACATCCTCCCCTACCTGAGGTTCATAAACTCCTCCAACTTGTCTTCCCTTAGCTCTTGAAGAAAGAACCAATCCAAGAAGGCATTAGAAAAGGCCTCCCACAACCCTTCCTCTTCCATATAACCTCTATCCCTGTCCCACTCCTCATACCACTGATAAGCAACATCTTTGAGCTGATAAGCTGCAAAGTTAACCCCCTCTACATTACTATCCCACATCACCCAAAACATCTTTTCCATCTCATCTAAGAAGCCATATGCATTCTCTTCCACCTTCACCCCAATAAAAGTTGGAGGACCCATCATCATAAATTGACCAACCCTTGTGGCCTCAGCAGACAAAGCACTAGTCACACCCCGCTCAACCTGAGCACCAACCAATTAGGCAATAATATGAATAGACTGATGAAATTTTGTGTTCGTCATATTTCCCTGAGGGACCTGAGGAGAACTAGCCAGAATAGGAGGAACTCCAGCACCATCAGGGTTAGGACCATGAGATCGAAGATGCACTCCAGATGTAGGACTTACCCCTTCAGCATTATCCTTGGATAGGACAAAAGAATTTCCTTGTGTTCCAGCTCTAGGAGGCGTGATCTGAAAGACGGGCAAACAAGGATTAGAGGAGATTCCAGGATTGAGAACTTAATCTTGAAGATAGAATACCAAGAAAATAAAACATTCCTAAATGTCTTACAACCTCTTTCTTATAAGTTTAGTGTGCTTTACAACCCTAAAAGAGACTCTACTCGATACAACTTTGTGGACTTCCCAGTTGACCATGAACCTAGGATCTGATACCAACTTGACACGACCCGATACCGGGTCTTGTTGTAATGGGCATCCTATGTCTAACCAGGACCGAGGACCGCCCCCTGTTACCCAACCCAACCACCTATATCCAACCTTAGATGGGCTGAATTTCGAACATATAACAATATAGCATTATTGTTCTCATTAAAACTCAGGAATAGGGTCACGACCGTCACCGACCTAACCGAATCCAACCGTACCACACCAACCATCCAACTATAACAAACCAAACCATAGACCATAAACCAAAGGTAATACCAAAACATAATATGAAAATCAATCACAAAATTTAATAGGATGGAACAACCAATAATATCGTCTAATGATGTCAGCCCACCGGCTTATTCCAATGCCAAGGCCGACACTAGTACCGATCCTACCCATACTAATCCCCAGAAGTACCACAAAGCCTCTATACAAAAGAGTAAACAAATACGGTTGGAACATGCCCCCAACCATGGCCAAAACCACTATCCAAAACAAAAAAAAAGTGTTTAAAGAAATCCATGACATGAAATGATGCCTTCCAAAAGAGATGGAAGCTCACCACTTCAATCCAAATGCTGATACTAAATTCGCAAGATAAATAAGAGTAAAATGATCGGTTCTTGCATAGCGTGGGTATACAATCGCCAGTAGACGAGGTTAGCGAATGATCACCAGCATGAATCTCAAGATAAGGATAAAATAATGCCAGTAATAAAAGCAAGTGAAACCATCCATAATGCATACAACCATACATATATAAGTGTTAGGGAAGGGAATCGGGTTTAGCATGCATTTAAAACCTCTATACCTGGGTTGTGTATCTTTGTCGTCCTAACCACCCATGGGCTATATGGGTTCATCTCCCCCACTGAAAGGGCCACAGTATGTGTAGCCACACAACCAGGGAATATCCCATGGGATTACTAGTACATCCCCCAATATTAATAGTGTCACACGCACATGATCATCAAGACACCTTATATTGGAAAATATGATTTTCCGATTTTAGGCCCCCAGGACCACCACCTTCCACGACTTAGCTACACACCCCGCCATTAATGCCCAATTAAAATCTTGTCTAAACAATTCATTCACCATTTATTAATGAAGTCCAATATTAGTGGTATCATCATACCACCCCTTACTTGCAAGTAATATCCATAGCCAAACCATTTAGGTTAAGGGGACTTTCAAGTGCCCTTCCATATACCATATTAAACCACTTAGGAGACTTCCATATTCTCCATAAGCATAACCATTTAGCCTTTAGCCTTTTCAAACCATTTAAACCATGCATAAATCCTTTATCCAGTTTAAAACATGCAAGAGTTCCTTTAAAAGAAGTCAATGCAATGAATATATCTTTATAAGCATTCTATCAAATACCTAGGGGGCATAATATAACCAAAACTAATTCCAAAGACCATTAAACCATTACCAAGCAATCCAATTCTCCAAAATCACCATTAATGCATATAAAATCATAAGTAAAACCATAAGAAACCATAACCAAGACTTCAATATCAAAACAACCAAATAATAGTTGAAAACCATAATCATAAAATAGTAAATCCATGAAATCAATAATATAAACCATGCCTTTTGTTGAAATTATAATGAGGGAAGAGAATCATTTCTTATACCAAAGAATTGATGGAAAGAAATCACCAAGACAAGGCCCAAAGCAATTCGTAAGATGAAACCCTAGCCTTCTTGCCCCAAAAGATCTTGAGAGAATTATAAGATGTTTTGGAATAGTTTCTAAGTGTTAATGAATAGAATAATAGGGTAAATAACCTATTAAGTGTATTAGAAGTCATGGGTCCTAGTTAGGGTAAGTAGGGAAATATCCAAAATACACCCACTTAAATCTCTTAAAAAACTGTCACAGGGATACGACTGACCCGTACGAGTCATACCCTCATATATGATCGGTATCCACCACTCGTATTCAACCCTTGGATAAAAACTGTCCAGTGTACAACTCATCCAACCAAGTCATAACCACAGCACACGATCCGTACCCATAACCCATATCCCTGGCAGAATAAAATACCAGGAGGATCAAACACTACCCACTATACGAGTCCCTGCTACGACTCGTACCAAACCCTTACGACTTATAACCCTAAGTCATAACCATTCTAGTGACCAAAACCATCCCACCAACTAGTACTGGTCATCATACGACAGGACCATACCACTTCTACCCCTATATACAGCTCATACCCATGAGTCGTATTGGGTCCAGAGAATGGATTTACAAGAAATTTTCTAAGGGTCAAAGCCCAGGATGTTTCAATATGACCTATACATACACCATATCATTGAGAAGAGTAGATAAAAGCCTATCTTGATGCCAAACTGCAATCCCTAAATCATTCCCAAATTGCTTGTATTTGTTCTATGATCCCAAAACACCGACACGCTATCAAAATAATAATTTGCACGTCAAGAGGAATAAAATGAGACCCATATTGCTATAAAAAGGTTGGGTCAAGAACGGGCCTACGAGGCCCGCAAAAGAAATTCAAAATTGAATCTATCACGAGGTCCCTCAAAGGACAAGGAATGTATGCTTAAAAGTTGAGTAAGAATGGAGAATAAATCAGGGCCCAAATCATCCTTTAAAGTCTAGGGTTTTCAAGACCTAATTTCTAAGAATTTACAATGAAATGGGATGGAACTTAATGGGGAAAATAATGAGATATGTCCAAGGAATGTTACACTAACTTACCTTAGCTTCAATGGATAACTCTCCACACTTTCCCTGTCTTCAAGCTCTCAAAAATATAGAAAATGGCTAAGAAAATGATGGGCAAATGACTGAAGAATGGGGATTTAACAATCCCTAGGTACAGCAATAGCAATCACTTGTCTGCTTAAGTGACTACCACTTAAGAGGCACAGGTCGGCTAAAGTGGTTGGGTACAGAGATACGGGAATCGCTAAAGCGGTCTCCTGGATGTTAAAGCGATGTTTGCTTAAGAGAAACTTGAATGATAGAGCTAACCTCGGCCAAATGGCCAAGGCTACTAGCAACCTCTACTTAAGCGGCTCTTCGATCGTTTAATCAGTTAAACTAGATATCAGGCACTATATTTTTGGCTAAGTCCGAATGGACTCCAATTGGGTGCTCGAGATTCATTCTAAACCCTGTGCGTGCAAATGAACTATGCTACAATACTAAACTCGACTTTCTAGACTCAATGGAACCATCAAATTTTTTGTTCGAGATTGTTTCAACTAAATATGGGGTCCGACACCTATAGTTTTATTTTTCATAGAATCCACCCAATAGCCAAAAATGAGTCTGAAAACCTTGGGACATAAACCAATGGTACCCCAAGCCTAAAATCAATGTTGCAGAGTTGATGGCACTGAAGAAATTCTTATCTGGGGTCATTTACTAGGAGTTCTGGTTTGAGACCAATTCTTTAACAGTGTAAGCTCCAAAATAGGGAAATGATCCTAAGTCCAAAATAAACTGTTTGATGACCACACTAACCATTCTGGAAATACATAATGACCTGTAGCCACTGTGGGAAGGTGTAAAAACACCAAAAATGTATGTAAATCGAGTAAATAACCTAGAGGGTCATTACAATATTCACTACTAAAAAAATTTCATCTGCATAAGTCAATGGATAGAAAGAGCACGAAATCTCAAAAGGACGAGGTACTGGACCCGCATGTTACAAGTAAGACTCCTCAGAAAACCTCTAAGAAGAAACAATGCTTTCAAGGGATTTTTCTTTAGGTATCCCTTTGTTAAAAAACTTTCTTACTTCACATCTCAAATAGCAAAACCTACACCCTAACAACCAAATGGCCTCCAACCGAATCAAGAATGGCTACTGCATGCAAATCCAAGCCACAACACCCATATACAACACTGATACCAGTGCAACCAAGTGAAAACTCAACCTAGCCAAAGAAAATCCAAGGCATGAATCATACAACCAACTTCAATACCAAAATATAACTTTTTTTGCCTTTCCAAACCTGCTATCAACTCCAAAACACGCAAAAGTCATTCAAGTCTTTTCCACACAATTCCATCATACTAACCTCGAAGAATTAAAGTTAATCCACTAAAAATCCATAATGGCAAGCATAAAAATCAGGCCATAAGGCTCTATCTGTACTGACAAATGGAGATGATTAAAGCCTATAATCTCCTGCCAAGGCTACAACTAGTCTAGATGACCCTCGAAACTAATAGTTAGGAGTCCTAAGCACAAACACTCAAACCAAATGATCTTCTCTAGAATGCCCCACCAGTTAAGGATAAAACCATGTTAAGCCCAACTTGACCACACTACTTCTGTTGAGTAGATAATCCAAAAATTTGGCAAAAATTGAGAAGCAAGGCCAAAAGTAGAAGAAGCCATCATCATGTGCCAATAGGCTATCATTTAAATATTTGTCAACCATAATTTATCTGAACTAAAGAAGACCGAATAGGTAGCTAAAGAGTAGGCTTAGCAAGCCTACAAATGAATGTCGGGCTAAAATAGATCTAGAAAATGGGGTTGCAATCAAGATATTAAATCCATAGCTATAACCTCAGCAACAAAGTCGAACTACTCAATCCCAACTATCCAAACCAATCTTGTAGATGAGCAAACATCCATACTCCAAATTCTAGCAACACTTCCAAGTTGTCATACACAAGAGTCAAAATCCAAAACTTGATCCAACAAGTCTGAACTAAGGCCAAATGCCCAAATCAACCTTATTATAATAAATAAGGAATATCCCTCAATAGTTCCTACAAGAACTGAAATGCAGTGTTGTCAAAAAATATAACCACAATTGGGGAGAACCACCTACTGAAGGAAAAAGTAGTCAGCTCCATATCTGTTGAAGGCATAATGCATCACGGCAAACCAAGAACACACCAAGGCTATAAAAAGTGCTAGAGATGACCTAAAACTAAAGCAACTCAGTGAAATACATTTATCATGAATTTGGTCAATCTCATGTTCAATCTATGGCAACGAATATCTATAGTCATGTATCGCCAAGGAAAAGTACTCCATGAAATCACATTATGTCGAACAAGTATCGAGAAGAGAAGTCTTTGATTCCACCCATGTAAAACAACCTTAACCCAACTAAACCATGAATCACATTGTAAAGAAATAGCGTACCAATCTCAACACCAATGCCAAGTCCTAGAACACTAGTGAAAAATAAACAAATAACTCAAGATAAAAAAAATTCAATTAGCCAACTTAAGAAGCGACTATAGAAAAGGATAACCCATTTACACCAACGTAACTTGATTGACCCAAAACCAATCATGGAGAGAATGGAGTATCCAACTTCATACTTATTCCAAGATTAGAACTCTCATCAGGAGATGAACCCAACAACTAGAAAGGCAAGCATTATACCTTTCGACATCAATATCTAGACTATTACTAGGTAATGAACTAGCCAAATCAAAATAACAAGTCTCGAATTTATCAACCTCATAAGTAGGCAATAGAGAAGGAAATCTAATGCTAAAATCTTGGCAAACCAGAATGTAAGTCCTAGAATCTCAAACTCAGAAATGGGTAATATAACCAAATTACCAATTCTAGAACCATGGAAGGCCAACCTACCTTCACTTCGATACCTCACTCAACAATCGATCCAACCTCGCCAACATAAGAGGGAAACAACCAAGATTACCTCACTAAAGAGATAAAACCATCCAACCAAGTTATCCGTCTAGGCCAATGAACAAGAATCGCGAGAAAGAAAATTCTAATGAGATAATGCTAGTCTAATTGTCTACCAACCAAGGATCGAACAACATCAAAAAAATGACAATAATAACAACAACAATAGAAATATCAGTATAAGGGTAAGGTGGTACCAAAATGAAAATTAATGACAAGTACCACTCTAGGGCCATAAGAAGGACAATATGCCAAGGTAAAGGGACTTGAAACCAAATGCTACACCCCTAAGGAAATGTCAATACTGATCCACTTTACCCACTACTAAAATAAATAATCTATGAGGGTAGTTACATAATCATGAACTCTATACCAAGGCATAAAACAACCAATATAAACCTACCAAGGCATATAATCATTGATGGGTACGAAAACCCCAATTTAATAAAATAAAAAGATAAAGGCAGAAAATAAAAGACGTGTCTATCACGGTGGAAACCTAAAATCACTATTCTAATGTACCCAAAGAATTTCGAATCTGAGTGTGCCCAAACTTAAAATGAGCGTTTAAATCACCGAGGCACTAAATGCACTGCCCCTAGCTGAAGGTGCCACATCTATACAAGTCTGATCTGGAGGAGCTAAATGATTAATAATTCCACATCAGAGACACTCTCTAGACTAATGAACAATATCCCTAGTGTCATAAAAAACCCCTAAAGCCCTAACCTAGAAAGAAATATGAGTTAACGCCAACTGTCTGACCAACTAATATTAGGGACATTCCCTACAAAAGGGATCATCCTCCCCACAATCATAACATACCTTAAGAGCTCTAGGTTAATGAGGAATATATGTTGACCCTTTATGAACATCCAACTCATATCTGAGGCACTCCCTAGACTAATGGCCAATATCACCACAACCAAAATATGATCCTAGAATACTCTGAGGCACTGCACCCACTAATCTAGAATGACAGCCACGACCTAAAGATTCACATCAAGTACTCTGTAAGATCTGATAAGAACTCTGGTCGATGTAACCACCATGACTTATTTGAGAGCTACCTATAACCTGAGATGCTACCAATGAATTATTGGGCTGCAATTGAGGTTGATCTCCACCAGGAGGACCCCTATCTGGATAAAATACCCATAACACCATATTATAGGCATGGCCTCTTACCGCTACCTTCATATATCCCAATACATTCTCTCTCTCTATGGCCCTAGCGTGCTCAACAACCTGAGGGAAGAAAGACTCAACTGCTATCAAATGCTCTAAAGGATATGGCATAGGAGTATGTCTATCCCACTCAAGAAACCCAATCCATACTCCAAAACTAACAAGGAACCTCATTGAACACCAACAAACCCAACTCTATCCTAAAAACTACTCGATGTATCGGATGTTATCTCTAGCTGTGAGGTATCTATTAAAATGCTTGGATATCCCAATACTGAATTTTATAAGGCTGAAGCGGTCATAAACTCAATCGGAGCCTAGGATGACCCTAAATCCTTTGGCTAACACAGAAGATCTTTGACATTAATCTATTTATAGTACAATGCTAGACTGAAAAATTTAAAACACACACAAAAGCCTTAGCTACATATATCAATTACCTCATATTATCCATCTGGAATAGAATAGAGTCAAAGAATGTACTAGAGGTTCATAGAAATATTGACACACGATAAGGGGTCAAGAATAGAATTTCCTAAAAATGCCTTATAGCCTCCCATAGATAGGATATATATATATTTTCATACCGATCTGCAGAACTCTACTAGATACTTAAATCTTGTACATACACAATGGTAAACCTAGACTCAGATTCCAATTAGTCACAACCCAATTTCTCAGGTCATGATGGCACCTCTATGACCCATCAGTAGGTAAGCCAACTCGTAGTTTGAAACTGCTAGTAACAAAATATAAAGAAAAATGAAAGAGAATATATGGGGTAAAAATAATAAAGGGGCTAATATATATAAAATAACCTCAAGACCTGGTGAAATTAGTATAAGAGCTTCTAATACAATAAGAGTACAAGTAAAATAGTGAATAAATATACATGTATAACCCATCTTTGAATACAACATAGAGATCGGACTAATCAATAAAAGGAAGAGCAGTAATGCTCCAAACGTCAGGAGCTCACCTAAAATTTGACCCAAATTTGCTCCACATGATACACACACCACAGCGAGAACTTGTACTATGATCTGTAGGCTACAAAAATGTGGTATGAGTACCTAACACGTGGTACTCAGTAGGCAATTGTCGGCTAAGATCCAAAGATAGCACAAGCATAAATAACAAGTAAGGTAGGATTATAATGTACAAGTAACCATCCAAGAAACTAAACATAAATAATCCAGTAGGGTAATAAAGATAAACTACCCTATACTCATAGTAATTATTATCTAAAGTGCCACATCGTATATCACTAGTCAATATACATAAAAGTAAAGGGCAGTTATATAATAGCATACAAAGCCAAGATTTCATATACGATATGAATGAAAAAAAAAAGAGAGGGATATACGGTGACACCATATATATATATATATATATATGGGCTACCTAAAAATTACCCTAATAAACCAACCTAACATCTTAAGGTTTTCTAACCAGGTAGGAAAGCTAGTGTTGGCATACTCAGGGTCTCTAATCATATTATCTAACCATGAAATAACTATCCATAATATTATTTACCACAAAAAGGAAAGGGATCAGAATCATACCTCCAACCTTAGTACCATTCCAAAATTAGTCTACCACAAACTAACCATAATAACAACAATAAAGTAATTGGATAGTCCGGACAAACAATACCTAACTGGGTTTCCATAAACTCAGAAGGTTCAATCAACACTCGGCAAAAAGAAATCATAGCTTATACCTATGCAACCCCCCAAAGGCTGATAGATATAAGAACCAACTAATAACTGGTGATAGGTAATACATATAAATAAATGAATGCAAGTAAATCCATAGTACGATATCTAATCTGAGTGTCATAACGTACCAAGTGTATACTCCTCCACCAACTCAATAACTCGCAAAGGCAGGACCTACGGCAACCTCTTTTCTTTGTCATGATAGCTCACGAATGAAGAAGCCCTTAGGTAATTTTGGAATATCCATATACACTTACCTAGACTCGATCCAAGATTTCCAATCATCAATCTACTTCTTCCCAGTATCAGAGATATGTATATATAATAAGTGTACGAATGTAAATTGTGACAAAAAGAGTGTTAGTTTATAAATCTATTTTTCGAGATCAACTCTAGGACAAAATTGGTATTATAGAGTAGAAAGGGTTGAAATCACTCTCAATTGAAGTAAATAATAGTGATAAAAAAATGGATAAACCACGGAGCGAAACCAATCTCAAGCTATGTTTTAAAACATCATTTTTAGTTCTAAAATCTCATAAATCATTAAGTAAGGTGGTACGATTACCGTTATTAAATAATCTACTTAAAAGTGAAAAGTAGAAATAAATTCATTTTTAGGAAACAGTTGTAGAATCATGATTTTGGTCGGAATCATACCACTAAGTGAGAATGAATGTACCATAACATATGCATGTTATCACCAGTATCCAACATCATTACCTCTTGGCGGCTATAGAATAAAGTTACATCCTTTATAAGGATAGAATGCTCACATAGAGTCCAACTGGTATCGTAGCATGACCTCGAGCCAATAGTATATATAACTAGCATAATAGCAATACCATAATTTGATAAACTATGATCTAATTCACTAAGTCAAATAGCAAACCTTATAATATAGGATCCTTAGCATCAACTATGATCACATGTTTATAGTCTAGGGTGATAGGATTCTATAACTATAACAAGTATTTGATTTTAAGGATCGGTTCACCCTTCTATCCCTAAACTCCTTAATTACGCTAAGTTATGGGTACTAGTCATAATCGCATCCTATAATACCTATTTAACATGCAATCTATACATACACCATCTGATACAAGAATAATCACAGAGATGAACTTATGAGAGTGCGCGTTGAACCCGAGACTCAAAGCGTGCAAGTGAAGTACAAAGGAACACCATATCACACACCAAGAATGGCTCATACACTACACTCCATAGGCACCTTTTGCCTTTCCTTCATTAAGAGCTTTTGGGACATTTTACTTATGTTTGTAATAAGTCTATAAATAGACTAGTTTTAGGTCTTTAGTTCTTTAGTTGTTAAATGATATTAAAAGACTATTCTCTAGAGAGAGAGTGAGTTGTAACCAAAACTAGGGCAAGAACAAGTGTGGTACTCACTTGTGTTGCAAAATTGGCTAGAAACCTTAGTGCTTGAGTGGTGGATTCCCTCTTGTGTCTTCGTAGGAGTGTGGTGTTACTATTGTAAGTCTTATGGATCCTTGGATTTGAGATATCCTTGGGTTCTTTGGTCTTGTAATAGTGTATGTCTCACTACCTATCTTTACTTTCATGTACTAGTTTGTTCTTGTTTTAGTGAAAATCGTTGGTTCTTGTTATCTTGTGTTGTTATTCTTCTTGTTATCTTGTGTTGTCCTTGAGTTTGTGGGCTGTTCTTGTATCATTTGGTATCAAATAAAGGTTTATTTTGTTCCAACAAAATCAATCTTGGGATTGTTATCTTGAAAATAAAAAAAAGGTGAAAAAAAAAAGAAAAAATTTACTGTTCATATTTTTTGGGTCTTTCTAAAAACTTGATTTTTGTGTGTTTTGTGAGTTTCTAGTGTTAAATCTTTGTTCTATAACACTATCAGAGTCTAGAAATTGAAAATCCCAACAAAAAAGAAGTGTCAAAATCGAAAATTCCAAAAAAATACTAAACTCATTTTTTACCCTAGGTCAAATTTTGAGTTTTTGATTTTGTGTTTTTATTGTGTTTTTAGTGTTAGATTTGTGTTCTCTAACACTATAGGAGTATTGGGTTCAAATTTGAGCTAAATTAGAGGTTATTTGAGCCATCCACCATTGTTGAGCTTGAGTTTGAAGAAACTTGAAGGGTTATTTTGGGTACAACCCCCATGGAACCCGAGGCTTCAAATGCACAAACAATGGACAATAATGCCATCAATCTCATTTTGGCTCGCCTTGATGCTATGTCCCGAGACCTTGCTAGGGCGAATGCGGGTCTTGAAAAAATTGGCTCGTATGTGGTAACTATAAGTGAAAGGTTGGATCGAATGGAGAGTCAAAGGAACTCTTGTGCTTTGACTCCCGACACTTTACTTCCAATAACTAATTCTCCAAGACCATCACCTAATTCCACAAGCCAAGCTCCAAATAGCCCTCAAAACCAAGACATAACTAGTCTCATTTCACCACAATTCGATCAAGTCCAATAAGGACTTGGACGTCAAATGCCTACACTAAAACCGAACCCTCCCATCCAAGATCCACTTAACCAAAGGCGTCAACTTTCTCCAATTCAAATTCCTTCCGTCCAAGATCCACAATGAAAGCTCTGCTTCACTAAATCAACCATCTTGATCGAAGCTCCACTTTACCAAAACTGATATGTCCATGTAGAGGAGAATGGTAGAAAGGAACATGAATAATATATGGTCTATGACAATGCTTGTATGATAGTAGGAGACTTGAATCGGATGAGATTGAAGATAAAGCTCAAGATAGAGAGGAAGCCAAGATTCAAAATGAAGATATCGGCCGAGATTTGTTGTTATTGAGCTTGCTGTTTCTCCATGTTTTGTGGACTATTTTGAGTGGTTTTTTTAAAGTGTTCAATTGAACGAGGTGAAGCCATTAATTTGTGGGAAAATTTCTCTCATGATGGAGAGGATGATACAAGAATAATCACGGAGATGAACTTATGAGAGTGCGCGTTGAACCCGAGACTCAAAGCGTGCAAGTGAAGTACAAAGGAACACCATATCACACACCAAGAATGGGTCATACACTACACTCCATAGGCACCTTTTGTCTTCCCTTCATTAAGAGCTTTTGGGACATTTCACTTATGTTTGTAATAAGTTTATAAATAGACTAGTTTTAGGTCTTTATTTCTTTAGTTGTTAAATGATATTGAAAGACTATTCTCTAGAGAGAGAGATAGTTGTAACCAAAACTAGGGCAAGAACAAGTGTGGTACTCACTTGTGTTGCAAAATTGGCTAGAAACGTTGGTGTTTGAGTGGTGGATTCCCTCTTGTGTCTTCGTAGGAGTGTGGTGTTACTATTGTAAGCCTTAGGGGTCCTTGGATTTGAGATATCCTTGGGTTCTTTGGTCTTGTAATAGTGTATGTCTCACTACCTATCTTTACTTTCATGTACTAGTTTGTTCTTGTTTTAGTGAAAACCGTTGGTTCTTGTTATCTTGTGTTGTTATTCTTCTTGTTATCTTGTGTTGTTATTCTTCTTGTTATCTTGTGTTGTCCTTGAGTTTGTGGGTTGTTCTTGTATCATTTGGTATCAAAGAAAGATTTGATTTTTTTTCCAACAAAATCAATCTTGGGATTGTTATCTTGAAAATAAAAAAAGAGTGAAAAAATAAAAAAAGTTATTGTTCACATTTTTTGGGTCTTTCTAAAAACTTGATTTTTGTGTGTTTTGTGTGTTTCTAGTGTTAGATCTTTGTTCTCTAACACTATCAGAGTCTAGAAATTAAAAATCCCAACAAAAAAAAGTGTCAAAATCGAAAATCCCAAAAAAATACTAAACCCGTTTTTGACCCTAGGTCAAATTTTGAGTTTTTGATTTTGTGTTTTTAGTGTTAGATTTGTGTTCTCTAACACTATAGGAGTATTGGGTTCAAATTTGAGCTAAATTGGAGGTTATTTGAGCCATCCACCATTGTTGAGCTTGAGTTTGAAGAAACTTGAAGGGTTATTTTGGGTACAACCCCATGGAACCCGAGGCTTCAAATGCACAAACAATGGACAATAATGCCATCAATCTCATTTTGGCTTGCCTTGATGCTATGTCCCGAGACCTTGCTAGGGCGAATGCGGGTCTTGAAAAAATTGGCTCGTATGTGGTAACTATAAGTGAAAGGTTGGATCGAATGGAGAGTCGAAGGAACTCTCGTGCTTTGACTCCCGACACTTTACTTCCAATGACCAATCCTCTAAGACCATCACCTAATTCCGCAAGACAAGCTCCAAATAGCCCTCAAAACCAAGACATAACTAGGCCCATTTCACCACAATTCGATCAAGTCCAACAAGGACTTAGACGCCAAATGCCTACACTAAAACCGAACCCTCCCATCCAAGATCTACTTAACCAAAGGCATCAACTTTCACCAATTCAAATTCCTTCCGTCCAAGATCCATAACCGAAGCTCCGCTTCACTAAATCAACCCTCTTGACCGAAGCTCCACTTTACCAAAATCGATATGTCCATATAGAGGAGAATGGTAGAAAGGAACATGAAGAATATGGGGTCTACGACAATGCTTGTATGATAGTAGGAGACTTGAATCGGATGATATTAAAGATAAAGCTCAAGATAGAGAGGAAGCCAAGATTCAAAATGAAGATGTCGGCCGAGATTTGTTGTTATTGAGCTTGCAATTTCTCCATGTTTTGCGGACTATTTTGAGTGGCTTCCTTTAAGTGGCCAATTGAACGAGGTGAAGCCATGAATTTTTGGGCAAATTCCTCTCAAGATGGACAGGATGATACAAGAATAATCACGGAGATGAACTTATGAGAGTGCGCATCGAACCCCAGACTCAAAGCGTGCAAGTGAAGTGCAAAGGAACACCATATCACACACCAAGAACGGGTCATACACTACACTCCATAGGTACCTTTTGTCTTCTCTTCATTAAGAGCTTTTGGGACATTTCACTTATGTTTGTAATAAGTCTATAAATAGACTAGTTTTAGGTCTTTATTTCTTTAGTTGTTAAATGATATTGAAAGACTATTCTCTAGAGAGAGAGAGAGTTGTAATCGAAACGAGGGCAAGAACAAGTGTGGTACTCACTTGTGTTGCAAAATTGGCTAGAAACGTTGGTGTTTGAGTGGTGGATTCCCTCTTGTGTCTTCGTAGGAGTGTGGTGTTACTATTGTAAGTCTTAGGGGTCCTTGGATTTGAGATATCCTTGGGTTCTTTGGTCTTGTAATAGTGTATGTCTCACTACCTATCTTTACTTTCATGTACTCGTTTGTTCTTGTTTTAGTAAAAATCGTTAGTTCTTGTTATCTTGTGTTTTTATTATTCTTGTTATCTTGTGTTGTCCTTGAGTTTGTGGGTTGTTCGTGTATCACCATCTCATAGAGAAAAGTGGACTGAAGCCTACCTCAATGTCGAACCACAATCCTTAAATCATCCCAAAATTGCTTATGTTTGCGTCACAATCCTGAAACATCGAGACGCTATCAAAATAATAACCTACACGTCAATAGGATTAAAAGAAGACCCATCATGGTATATAAAAGTTTGGGTGAGAATTTGGGTCAAGAATGGGCCATGAGGCCCACAAATGGAATCCAAAATTGAATTTGTTACAAGGTCCCTCGAAGGACAGGAAATGTGTGCGCAAAAGTTCAGCACAAATAGAGCATAAATCGGGGGCAAAATCAGCCCTTAAAGTCAAGGAATTTCAAACCCTAATTTCTAAGAATTTACAATGAAATGAGATGGAATTTGGTGGGGAAAATAATAGGAAATTACCAAAGAGTGTTAGACTAACTTATCTTAGCTTCAATGGATCATTCCCTACACTTTTCCTCTCTTCAAGCAATCAAAATAATGGAAAATAGTTGAGAAGATGATGAGAATATTAGGTGAAAAGGGGGTATTTAATAATCCCCGGGTTCCGTTAAACTTGTCCACTTAAGCGGCTACCGCTTAAGCAGCACAAGTCTGCTAAAGCGATCAGGTATAGGGATGCAGACATTACTAAAGTGGTCTCCTCATTGCTAAAGTGAGGTCTGCTTAAGTTGACCTTGACTGCTAAAGCGAACCTCAGCCAAATGGCCAAGGCCACTAAACCAAACCAAAGGTCCTCCTAGCCTAAAATCAATGTTTCAGAGTTGGCGTTGTCGGGATTCTCATCCAAGGTTGTTTACTAGGAGTTTTGATTTGAGACCAATTCCTTAACAATGAAAGCTCCAAAATAGAAAAATCAGCCTAAAACCCAAACGAACCGTCTAATGATCGCACCTACAGTTCTGATAAGTCATAACTGACCTGTAGTCGTTGTAGGAACTCAAAACACAAAAAATGCACGTATAGCAAGGAAATAACCTGGAAGGTCAGTAAAGATTGCCTAGTTGTAAAGCATATTCGATGTTGAATCCCAAGCATGAGGGCAATATATCAGAAAGGGTTGGCCCCTAAACAACAGGGTGATATCAAAATAATTATCTTCAAGGGGGTGAGGATCTAGATAGTAGACTTGGCATAGATGAAAAAAAAATTTAGCCTTGTTTGATCATTACCACCTGTGGTGAATGAGCAAGCCTCTAGGAAAGTATAGCATGGAGATGATTCAATAGTTTTATGTTGCATATGCAGAAACCTTGATAAAATCAATGTCAAAAACTCAATTAGTGAAAGCACAACTTCCACTAGATAGGGTTCATGTTCGGGTATAATATGTAGATATCTCTGAGCGCACTATTCAATACTTTTTGTTTGATTAAAACTTTATGGTCCCGATAAGCACCCAAATTATGATTTTCGTCTGCAGGCTATAAGTGATAAGAAAGATCATCTATCAGACCCTTAAGAGCGAAGAAGGCAGCTGAAATGGATTTCCACCTTGCTTACTGACAAAGACCCAGGATGGTTAAAGAAGGACAAAGCTGATAGCACTAAGGCAGCCTTGAACTTTGCTGCTATATTTTGGTGGGTTGTGGTACGATTAAGGTTGAGTCCCACAACTGCTGATAATTCTCTCACATCAAATCGAGCATTCCTAGTAGCTAAACTCTTATTGAGGTAAGACATTAATATAGCTCATATATCATTGCGGAGATTTGACAGAGGGCCTTGTGGGATAGTACTTCCATCCTTTTTCCATGCCTTGTAGCTGCACTGTAAAGATAGGTCGGCGTGCCAATATTCTTGAGTGTTGATCATATGGTGGAAGCCCTGCATGTTCAGGATATCAGATTGATTTAAGATGAGGCAAATCTTGTGTCTAAGAGTAAGACTCAGTGTCTTCCTCTTCTGAGGGAACTTTGTTGGCTTAGATGATCGAGGTGGGTGATCAAGATGATACTCTCACACAAATTGATAATGGGGCTACTGCATATCCTTCTATTTAAGTACGTCCTCCAGCCTCTACTGTAGTTATTACACTCACCCATGAAGGATTAAGTGATATAGTAAAGCAGACAAAGAGCACGGAGAGGCAGTTTACTTTGCACACCCAACAGTTCCAGCCTTACATTCCGACGTTAATAGATGTTGTGGTTCCCCTGGAGAGATCCCTTAGATCAGTTCGTGTGTGAGATGCATGGACGTTTGACGGTATAGAGGAGCGAGTGAACTTGAGGTAAAAGGAGATTCAACTCATATATTTGACGCAGATATTTGCTAAGCTTTCATAGGCTTAGGCGGACATCACAGCCTTACATAGTAGTCATGTCAGTGTTATTGGGGCACCTGGCATTACCATTATGGAGGAGAAAGAGGAGGAGCCCCCACTGTTCACTTTATTTGGTGATGATGATGCACTCATGCGTGATATGGGGAAGAGAATGAGAGAAGAGTATACGGATGAAGATAGGGCTCTCGAGAGAGTGTGGAAGGAAGAAAAAGGATTTAAAGAAGGCTCGACGGTGTTCTATGGCCGACACTCATGTGGTAAAGAAGGCCTGATGGACCGAGAGCAACTCTTCATCTAGTACGGCACCAGTGAGTAGGTGAGCCTCAACCATTGAGTATGCCGACCACCGACAATGAGACTTATACTAAGGATGTTACTAGATTTACAGCTGCAGCCCCCACCTCAACACCATACACACGTGCCTAGGGCGCCGTAGGTAAGTTTCCACCTTCATAACTCTATTTTATTTACTTGCATTACGGATAATGCATGCCTTTTTTGGTGGGCCATTGGGGAAACTTGTGTCTGCATCTCTACCCAAGTGTTTCTCTTGTTGTGTTCTACTCCCAAGGGTGTTTTCAATTATGTTGAATCAACATGTTTAGGTAGTTTGTATTTTTTTATGTTATTTGTATGGTTTGTTGTAGTTTGAAAAATAGGAAGACTTAGGGCGGTCAAAGAAGTAAAATTATAGGCACACTTGTTTCGAAAATATTTAAAAAATGAATACCCTTCCTACTCTATGTGTCGCATTATTTTGATAAGTTAACAGATGTAATTTCCTACTTAGCATAGTATACAAATTTGGTTTATCTAACTCTCATCTTCATAAAAGAGAAACCTGCCAAGACCGAGCAAAGCCTCCTCCTCAACCCCTACTAAAGAGAGAGGGAGAGAGAGGAAAGAGAGAAGGCTATCAAAAGCCTAATTCCATGCAAGTGAAAGTTTGGAGTTCGGAGCTTAAAGGGCAGGTTTTTTCATTCAAAATTTCAAAACGACATATTAAAATGAAAAAAAATTCAAAACGGACAAGGTGTTTATCTTGTCTATTAAAAATTAACGTCGTCACATGGTAAAGTGTAAGATAAAATCATGATTTTATCTTGCAAGGTAAATAAAGTCACTTACCTTATCTATTGACTAAAAAAATGCAAGGTAAAATTGATATTTTACCTTACAAGGTAAATGGAGTTACTTATCTTATCCTTTGACTGAAAAGGTGGGGAATAAATTACCCTAGAGAAGGAGTGTCTGTAAGATGGCTTGCCGCTAACCAGGGAGGGAATAGATTCCCTTTTGGTGGTTGATTGTAAGTCAAGTATGGACTCTCACCTTGTAAGGTAGGACCTCATGTTCACCTTGTAATGTAGGATCCCAAGTTTGTCTTGTAACAGCTTCGAAATTCACGATGCTCTACAAAAAATGTGAGTGTTTGTTTCTTTCACTTGCATAAATTCAAAAAAAAAAAATTGTCAAAATTCATCACTCAAAATATTTGTTGAACCTTATTCATTTCTTATTTTAAGATGGATGATAATAAGGTAAGAGTGTGAGTGTAGGTTACTTAGTAAGCTAAAAAGATGATTAATAATATTAATACTACATACTTGTTTGTTAGGTATTGAAATAATTATATAAAAAGATAATTAAAAATATACCTTAAAGTGCAAAAAAATTTATTAACTAGACTTTGAACAAGAATAAGAACAAACATCCAAATAATGTGAATGAAGAGAGTGAAACGGATGAATAAATAATAATGTGAATAAGAAATGAATGAAATGGGTGGTTTATAAAAGAAAATGAAAAAGGCAATGGACACATTTTACCTTGTAAGGTAAAACAGTCTCCCAACCTTGCACTACAGTTGAAATAAATTCTTTACTAAATACTCCCTCCGTCCATAAATATTTGTTCACTTTTGACTTGAAGTATGCCTCAAGAAACAATAAATAAATGAATAATTTTATTATATCACGCTTTGAATATAATAAATTTTTTGCTTTGAAAAATGCAATGAGTGATGTATTGTATTTAATGCCAAGGATAAAAGAGGTAAAAATGAATAAATTATCCATTGATTTCATAAACTGAAACACGTACTGTTGTACATCCCAAAATAAAAAAGTGAATAAATATTTTGAGTAATCTACACTCACACTCTTACCTTATTATCATCCATCTTAAAGTAAGAAATGAATAAGGTTCAACAAATATTTTGAGTTGTGAATTTTGACAAAAAAAAAAAAAAAATTGAATTGATGCAAATGAAAGAAACCTACACTCACACTTTTTATATAGCATCGTGAATTTTGAAGCAGTTACAAGACAAATATGGGATCTTACCTTACAAGGTGAACATAAAATCCGACCTTACAAGGTGAGAGTTCATACTCATACTCGACTTACCGTCAGCTAGCAAAAGGGAATTTATTTCCTCTCTCGTCAGCGATAAGTCTCATCTTGCAGACACTTCTTCCCTAGGAAAATTTATTTTTTACTTTTTCAATCAACAGATAAGATAAATGACTCAATTTACCTTGTAAGATAAAATTATGATTTTACCTTAACACTTTTTCAATAAATAGATAAGGTAAGTAACTCTATTTTCCTTATAAGGTAAAATCACTATTTTACCTTGCACTTTATCATGTGTAACTAACGCCGTAAACTTTTTAATTAACACATTTTTTCATTTCATTTTGATATGCGCTTTTGAAATTTTGAACTAAAAAACTTGTCCTTCCGGACTCTGAAAGTTTGCTATATTACCTTGAATAATAACATGGACGTGAAGAATATAGTGAAACTTGATTGTCAATTAATTTCTTAGCACAGTACTCAAATTAGATGGATCTAACTCAGCTTCATTTTAAAAAAAGACGGCAACATGACAAAACCCGACAAAACATCATCCTCAGCACCTAGCACCAGAGAGAAAGAGGGGGGAGAGAGGAAGAGAAAGAGCGCGAGAGAGAGAGAGAGAAAGAGCGAGAGAGAGGGGGAGAAGGGGGAGAGACAGTGGGGGGTAGCAAAAGCCCCAACTCCATGCAAGTGGAAACATGGTCTTGAAGAATACAGTGACACCTGATTGTCAATTAATTGGGACCTTAGCGTGTGGATCCAACTCTGAGCTTCATAAGAAAGCAACCTTCCAAAACCAGACAACATCCTCCTCAGCACCTACCACCCAAGAAGGGGAGAGAGAGAGAGAGAGGGATGGTTATCAAAAGCCCTAATTCCATGCAAGTGATAGTTCTGTTGTATCTCCTCGAATAAATAACATGGACGTGAAGAATAGAGCGAACCCGATCGTCAATCAATAGGGGTCTTAGCATAGTACTCAAATTAGGTGGATCTAACTCAGCTTCATAAAAGAGCAGCCTTCCAAAACCAGGCAAAAACGGTAATCTCTTCGTTACAAGATATCGTACAATATTCACAAATGAATTATGACAGTACAGAAAATTGGGGGCAGACCTTTTTGTGTTCCTTCCCCCAAGTGTAACGCAGATTTGATACTGACATATCATCTATAACTGGCTATAATTTCTTTCACTTTTGAGAAAAATTCAGTCAACTCGTAATTAGGCTAAAAATATCAGGGCTTCTGCTTTTAAAATGCCTTTGCATATGTTTCAGCATATATCATTCAGGATAGCAAGAATTTTCACTTTAGTGGTTGAAGTTCTTGTTCACGCACTACGGTTTCAACACTTTCAACACGCTCATATGGAAGAGATGATTCTTGCCCCCTTCTCCATATAAACCACCCTAGGAAAGCTGATAATCCAAGTATCAACACAACTGACAACGCTATAACTACGATCAAGTAACTTTGTGGCCATCCAGTCCTATATCATTGCAACAAAACAATAGTAATCAAGAACTTGTATCACGCGAATCTATCAGTGAATTGTGGACAGGTAGCACTCAGTAAGGATTACGCTCAGCAAAATCTTTATACGTAGCAATTTATGTAAAAGATGCTCTAAAGACCAAATGGATGCATGTCAAGACCATATAGGAAAGAAGTGACTTCATGAAATCGTAACCATAGCTTACTTTTACTGTCTTCTGCTTATTAGCCTTTATATTCAATCAACATGCTTTACTGAATTTCTGTTGTGGCAGTGCCGGGAGTGAGAAAATACCAGGGGAATGTTCGGTCAATTAATTTCACAAATTCATATGTTTTCATGTTCTACAGATAAAGACAACTAACTGAAGAACTTGACTACATGCTGAACAAATAGAAAACTGTAGCACTCATCAACATATTGATACAAACAAAAGGTGAAGTAACTAGTCAGCAAAGATGTCTTCTCCCAATTACAGAAATCTTGATAGTAGTAACTCAAGCAGCACCTAACATATGCACTCACTTTATAAGATGATTATTTGTCAAAGGAAAATGAAGAAGAATTGGGCAAGAAAGTGACATCCGACAAAAATAAATAAAGAGAAGTCAAAATGAAAAGTGACGCCCTCAACATGTACTCTTTCTAATTGAATTTGGCAGCTTCCAATGCAGTGTAAGCGCAAAGAAAGATACAATGTTCATGGGGAATGAAGAGTGTGCTTCTTTGAAATGAATGCACAATTTATGAAAATTAAAATAATACGAAACATATATGAATTTAATACTACAAGAATCATATTGCAATTAAATAACTGATTTCAACATCCAATATAAAATACAATTCTGACATTAATTAAACACCTTAAAGTTGGGACCAAAGAACTAATTACTTCTCTGTTGGATCAATTTGGCTTCATTGTTTGAAGTGCATACATTTCCGAAAAGCATGGCTTCACCCGCGAGGTGATAACCTATTGCTTCACATTGCTTTAAGTGACAAATTGAGGGCTTCTACTAACACTATTTCATTATTTTCCTTCAAATATTTGTCAATTTCTCAAAAAAGATAAAAACTCATAGTCCCATACATTCAGCGGAACCATCCCTTCTAAACTTCCTATAAAGAATTTAAAATCTGATGCTATGTGCTTAATCATCATTCCAATTAGAATTAAGCAATAGATATTTACATATCCCCGTAAAGGTCAAGTCAAAAGTACAAAACTAAATTTTGTTAAACGATAATAATAAACCAGAATTCGTGACAGTGTCAATGCATGTGCATATTCTTTTAAGAAAAAAAGATTTAGTACATTTTGAAGGTAAATTACTAAATTTTTACGAAGAAAGAGATAATTGATTCTAAGAAATATTGAAAATTGAAGATGATGATTCGTGAAGTAAGAGAGTGGGGTGAAGTGAAATGGCCAGTTTAGCTCAATATGTTCAAACAAGAGTAACATTCAACTAAAGCTCGGTACTTGGCAGCTCAATATGTTCAAACAAGTAAGAGTAACTTTCAACTAAAGCTCGGTAGTTGGCAGTATCGACAACAAAGGCCAGCCCGGTGCACTAAGGCCCCCGCTATGCATGGGGGGTCCAGGAAAGGGCCGGACCACAAGGGTCTATCGTAAAGCGTCACCTTACATTTCTCCAAGGTGTTGTTTCCACGGCTTGAACCGTGACTTCCTGGTCACATGGCAGTATGGACAGTCTCAACCGATAAAAATTGTTTGTTTCATCACATATTATGATTAGTTATGATTTCAAAACAAAAGAATAATCAGTTAAGACATAATAACCTTCATTCATACCTATATGTCAAAAATAAATAACTTTCTTAGACGTAAAATCAACCCAATACAACAGGCGTGGAAATTCTGACAGTTGAAAAATTTCAGCATTAAGCATTTGTTGGCAACTTATTCTAGAATACATAACTTTTCATTTATAACAGAAGAAAATACTAATCATTGGTCGGGGAACATAAAGTTTATTCCTTCTGTTTCAGTTAAGTGACTTATAGTTTTACCAGACAAGTATAAATATGTGAAAAACTAACTTTTGAATCCTGTAGTCTTATATTAAACTGTCTACTCGTCATAAATACGCACATCATTTCATACAAGGAAGTGAATTGGAATGTTGAAATTAAAAACTTACTAAAAATAGAAAGAAGCATACTTTTTTAAAGAGACAAAAATGGAAAGAAAGACACATAAATGAAACGAGGGGTACTATTCTTTGGAACATCCGGAGTGATGTCATAAACATACAAATGAAAATATTTGAGGGGCTTATGGAACAGTCTTCCAATCTGCTCAAGCAAATCATGTGAGTTGGCAAAATTATCAAAACCAACACTTCCAAGGATACTACCGTTTGACAAGGGAATTTCACCAGTTAATATTCTGGAGGAGGAGACAACAGTAACTAGGAAAAGGGATGGTGTAAAGAAGAAAAGACAGATGAGGATATGTAGAGTATTAATCAAAATGCAAGAATGGAGACTGCCTATATACCTTTTCGGCGGCGGCTCAATACCCCATTCAAATAATTTGTAACTTCCAAATGTATCAGGAAGATGAACACGACTTTCAGCCAAACGGTATATTATTTCCTGCAAATAGATATGATGAATAGTTGAATACACAAAAGTTGTTCAAGTTAAGGGATAATACGCAAATATGTCGAACTCGGAATTACCATGGCAGCAGCATTCGTCATATAATTTGCAGATCCTGCTGGATAGATGGCCCATTTAACAAGGGAATCATTTCCTTTTGTCGATAAGTTCATTAAGTGGACCTGCAAGGAATCCCACAGTATGAAGCAGCAGCATGTATGATAAGTTAAAACACAAGTACGGTAAGTAACATGAAAGAGATGATCATTTAGCTTTAAGATGAGAAATATTCAGACAAATTTGGGTTTAACTAGGATTGTTGTTTTTAAACCAAAATACCTCTGAGAAGTTAACGTCCAATTCTTGGGCAATGAGATGGGTAAGCTCTGTCATGTAAGGCTTCAAGTCTGAGTAATTCACACTCAGCGACATATAAAATGTAATGAATCCAACCTTAATTTCCCCTGCAAATTGAGATGAATGATGAATATGCAGTGGAAACGACTTATAATCGCCAACATATCTGCACTAGAATCTTGCTTTAACATGAGAGTAAACCTATAATTAACAGAATTGCCTTATCATTCAACATTATCATGTCATCTCAAAAACTTGACATTACAAAAGAGTCAAACGAGACACCTGTCTCATAGGTTTTCAAGAATTTGACCCAGATTCTAGTGCAGATATACTGAAAGGAATTGGTCAGTATAAGCTAGTGGAGGGAATTTGAGACAGTTGGCAAAAGGTTTATACCCATATCCAATTGGTGGCAATTGTTATATTCCTTGAAATTGTTAGTCCAAATCAAATATTTGACCAGACCTTTTCTTTTAAATGTGATGTTCGGGTCAATTTGTGTGCACCTCGACTAATTCCACGAGTTAATTGCTACCTCCCACCAATACAAGTATCTGGTAGCTCTATCAACCAAGGCTTGAACAAATTAGAAGAAATCAACTAGCTTTCTTTTCGCTACCGATGGGATTTGAACCTGATTCCTCATGGTTCTCAATCCACTTCACTTAACCCGACATTTTTTCCAGTTCAATATTGTTAAAAAAGACATGAAATTATAATATTTCTTATGCCTGAAAATGCTTCTCAATAAGTTGGACACTAGATCTCAAGACATTTATCTCGGTGAAAGAATATCCAAACTTATGGTCAAATCTCAAATGTCAACATATATGCTGATATTGGTCAAGACAAGAAAATAACAGACCTAACTTGTGCATAAGCAATAGAGCTAAAATTAACATGTGCAATTCAAAGTTGATTCTACATTTAATTTATAAGGAAAAAAAAAACAGAAACCAAAATGGATTAAAATGGAAGAGAAAAGCCATAAGGCTTCAGATGAATTGATCTTTAGAAACAACATACAGAACTTCCTATCAGCTAAGTTGCGCGGACTCTTCATTTTCGATGTCGCACCCGTGTCGGATTCTTCAAAAATACACTACTTCTAGCGAATCCAACACACATCCGTCAACATTCTTGACGAGTCCGAGCAACATAGCCTATCAGTACTCCGCTCTATAATGGGAAAAAGAAAAGCTATGATTGAAGGGCATGGCGTAAAGGATGGGTAATACTGTACCAGGTGCATTATACCCAGGAGAGCCACTAGGAACCAATGTAGGATTCATATTTCCTGTGGAGTTCTTGCTATCCGAGCCTGAGGGCAATGGAGGAGGTGGAGGAGATAAATTGAGTCTATCCCATAATTCAGAACAATTGGTTTTCCAGAAACCAATCATTTCATGTTGACGGTCATAAGTTACAAGTGTGTTGCGGACAATAATTCCTGTGCAGTAAAAGCATGAATGTGACAGCGCGTACAAGGAATAGTATAGAAAATAGTCCTTCCAAAAGCTGCTGAGATATAAAATAAGAAATACCTCCAAGAAGAGTTGTTGCATCCTTCCCATTCTGAAATATCCCTAGACAATAAGCACCACGCACCTTTGAGTGCTTCATAGCACAGGAGTTCACGCAAAGAAAATAGGGAATATCAGTTAATACAAACACAAAAGAAATTGGAGTCATCAGGAGTTCATCAGGCAAGGTAGTTTAAAAATGAAGAGGGTTAGATGCCTACCCGGAACAAGTAGTTTTCAGGGGACAGAGAGAGTTTCTTTCCATTGCTAAATACCATGTCGACAGGTGGAAAGGATTTCGAGAGTTGTGAGATATCACTGAAATATACATGACATTTGATACCTCTAGCGACATCAAAAGTGAAAGGAAAAAATGCAAATGATTAAGAACGCTTTTGTAGTGATATATATTACCTTCCTGCACCAGAAAAGCAGATATCTTTATAATTTGGATCAGGTCCTTCAATCAGCTTTAGAGAAAGAACCGCTTTCATAACCTGAAAACAAAATTGCCAGAAGTTCATTGCGGAGAGAAAAACTTTTCCTGATTTTCCCATTTTCTAAACAAAATCTATTCCCCACTAACTAGTAACTAGTAACACATTGAGTTACTGTAAAAACCATCAGTCTTTTTCTCCCTACACAAAAACAATGAAATGCAAAGGAATGAAACGCAAGAAACTACAACCATCTAAGGTTTGCAGCAACTCCACGAGAAGTTCGCATATATCTTCTTTGTTTTATAGAGTAAGGAAGTTTGCAGTTATCCAAAAAGATTTCCGATTTCTCTCCAACATCCCCGGAGAAAATTACCTGGTAATTTCTTAAAATTTCAATAATTTAAAAAGAAAATCAACTATAATTAGTGGTTACGCAACAATGACTATAATCAATGGTTAAGCAATGTGAAATGAGAAGTCTTTTAAGATAACCTTATGGACAATTGTTAAATGGTAGAGTAGTAGGATGACAAATTCTTTTCTTCCCTTCAAACTTGTGTAGTCGTATTGAAGCCTTATCCGAGTATTTAAGTGAGATAAAGAGGTTTTAGGTTCAAGTCCCACTGACTATAGGAGTGTCCTTGTCACACTAGCATGTGGTAATTTGTTTAGGGATGTAAATGGGGCGGGTTGGGACAAGGCAAGGCTTGACATGCTAAGATTTTGACACGCCCTTTCCTGTCCTGTTTAGCATTTCCAAAAATCAAAAGAAACGCTGCCTCGCTAAGACTTTCCCTACCCACCCACCCCCACCCCCACCCCCACCCCAAATTATCTTTCATTTCTCCTCTTTATTTTTCACTTTGCAACGTGGTATTTTTTTAAAAAACTTCTTTTGATTTTTGTAAAGAAAAAATTGGATAAACAATCAGTTCCCGGAATTACATCAAAAAATTTATTCTTAGTTCACTGAACGAATTAGTTCAAAATTCTAACCCCAAACTAATTAAGTGTTTTGACAACAATTTGATGACATCCACTATTTCTTTTCTTTTTTTTCTTTCGTTCTGAACTTCTGACCAACGATGCTGATGTTGAAAGTGTCAAAATAATCCAACTTTCAAAGAGTTCTTGAAATAACTCAATGTACATTTGATTTCATAATAAAAAATTACTTCTAATTACACAATTGTAATGTTTTATATGCATATTCATAGAATAATTTTGTATTCGCGCAGCTACTGTTTGTGGTTAATTTAAGTTGGATTCTTCTTTTCTTGTTAACACCAAGAAAAAGATATTTTGTATTTTTAATTGTCAAAAAAACACCATGAAAAAGATAAAAGAAAAAAACACGGTCTCACATGAACAATTAGAAGATGAATTTAATACAATTAACAATTTTAACGAGTGACGATTGACACAAGCCAAATCGGCGTTGACCTCACAAGACCCATAATTCAAGGCTGACACAAAGGGATCCAAGCCATGGTCATTTCAAGGGTGCAAGGACATGTTTGGAGGACCCTTTCCAAGCCCCCAAGAGTACAATACCACGTGTGGAGGGTAGCTTGGAGTCCAGGAATGCATTGGAGAGGACATTGGGCAATCAAGAGGAGCTTGGAGGCATTTTGGAGCAACCTGCGCCCTCACATGCGCCAGCAGGTGCCCAATTTGATGATCTGGAGCCACCAGCGCCCTGACATGCGCCAGCAGGTGCCCCATCTACGTGGGCGGATGCCAATTTGCTAAAATGGGTCACTTTTGGGCCCATATTTGTAATAAATAGCCCATGGCTATAAACAGTAGTTTCCTTAGCTTATTTTTTTTAGTTTTGATGGTTATTATCAATACACTTATAAGTGTGAGAGCTAGGATTAGCTTGTGTTGAACAATCATTTCGAAACGTGGGTCCGGGTTACTCGGGAGTTCGACTCCCTTGAAGGAGGTAGGCACGGAACACTTAGTTGTGGAACTTGTCAATCCCAAGCCCTTGTTACATGCTAACTATGGTACTACCTTTTGCCTAGTACCAATACTTCTCTTTTGCAAGTTCACGAGCCAATGCTCCCAAAGAGGATTCAAAAAGGATCTCTCACGAGCATAAGTTTGAAGGCCTAGATGAATTCTTATCTACGGGCTCCAAAGTCCAACGTTGATGAAGGGAGGATTCTAATCAACTCCTAAGGATGGATGGATACTTGATGACAAGGGGTAAAGCATCTAACCCCATGGATCAAAAGAAGGAGTTCCTTACCAAGGAAACTCCTACAAGGAATCAAGAGGACTGAGCAAGGTCCAAGTTGGTGCATGGAACAAGTTCAAGGCCTTGCTTCCAAGGTATGTACTTTACCCTCCTATTCCTAGTGATCCTTGGAGACATGATGATATCTTTCTCATATTGAGTAGACCCTTGAAATTGATTGATGTCATGTCATACCATGAGAGTATTAGTGTCACCAAGATTTCTTCATGGTGTATGTCTTTTGTTCTTAAATTGTGTGGGCCTTGCAATCTAAATGCCCAATCTATTTGTTGCTTTAGGAAGAGTCCTTGGTGCATACTTGATGTGCAACTCTTGTTTCCTAATCCTTGTCATACTTATGAGATTGGACAAGTTGAAGTGATAGGAAGGACTCTTAGGAGTATGCTAAATTCCTTGAATAGAGGCAACCAAATTTGGTATATCATTTGTTTTGGAGTGAATTGGCTTCACATAGATCCTCTAATTCCTCTAATAGCATGACTCCATCAGAGAATGCACTTCTTAGGAAGTTGCTTGTTGGGAAAGGATGTAATGTGCTTAAATTGTTTTGTCTCATCTTCTTGTGTAATTATGTTTGAGAGTAATTTAGATGAGAATGGTGTCCTTAACTTCTCTCTTTTCTATCTCTTTGCCTATGATGATAACTATGCTTGTGTTGAAAATCCATTTTGTGTAAGCATGGGATGTCTTGAAAAGAAGGGTGCACCCTAATGACTTGACTCCGTCCTTGGATGTACCAATTTCTAGTGACTTGACTACTAGTTTTCTTGAGTACCTTGATACTGTTGCATATGAAAACATCTTGGATGAGACTCAACTTCTTCATATCTTTCTTTACTACCTCTTTGCATTTCCATGTTGATATTGGATTTATTCTAGATAGAGGTGGGAGTCCTTGGGTATGGCCTTATGGTGGAATGAAGAAACACTTGGGTCTTACGACCTTGGTAGTTTCCTTGTTTCATAATCTCCTTATAGCCAACATCTTTGTGCATTGTATGTTGGTTGTATATCAAATGTGTGCCCCCTTGGCACTGAAATATTGTTGCTAATCCTTGTGCTAACCCTCAGAGGATATATTGGTTTCTTGTCCACCTCATGTGTTTTCAAATTATGGATTCGAGGTTGAATCCTCTTCAAGAAGGGGAGGATGAAATAAGCCAAATCCTCATTGACCTCACAAGACCCATAATTCAAGGCCGACACAAGGGGATTCAAGCCATAATCATTTCAAGGGTGCAACAACATGTTGGAGGACCCTTTCCAAGCCCCCAAGAGAACAGTGGAGGGTAGCTTGGAGTCAAGGAATGCCATTGGAGAGGTCATTGGGCAATCAAGAGGAGCTTGGAGGCATTCTGGAGCCACCTGCGCCCTGACATGCACCAGCAGGGGACTCACATATGGCACAAGGTGCCCAATTTGATGATCTAGAGCCACCAGCACCCTGGCATGCGCTAGCAAGTACCCCATTTGCGTGGGCAGATGCCCAATTTGCTGAAATGGGTAACTTTAGGGCCCATAATTGTAATAAATAGCCCATGGCTATAAATAGTAGTTCTCTTAGATTATTTTCTTTAGTTTTGATGATTATTATGAATACACTTTTGAGTGTGAGAGCTAGGATTAGCTTGTGTTAAACAATCATTTCGAAACGTAGGTTACTTAGGAGTTCGATTCTCTAATGGTTTACGTAAGAGATCGGTGCTTTTTGATAATCTTAAAGAAGGTCGTTGGATTTGATATATCCTTCGGTTGTCCTTTTTCGTATCTTCATGTGTCTATCTATCTATCTTATCTCTATCCTTTACTTTTCGTATATTTTTCGTACTTTATTTCTCTTTTTGCATTTTGTGGGTTATCAATGATGTAGTGTAAAAACCTACCGAAGATAAATCTCATAAAAATTAATATCTCATTTTCTTTTTCAATAGGAATGACATGTATATGAAATGCTTTATTTCAACTCTTATAGGGAAAATATACAACTATGTTATTATACTATTGTTAACTAAGACCTATTCTTAATTAATTTTGCTTGACATGAACATTAACAAACTTCAATTTGAATCGATGAAGATGCATACGAAGAACACAGCTTCAATTTGAATAAACATTGCGATTCAAACTAGGTAAAAAGAATAAAATAAACGTGTCAATCCTATTTTTCTCGACCCTCCCTGTTAAGAAATTCCAAAAATTAAAATTCTCCCTGCCCTGCCCCGCCCCGCCCCATTTATTTGTTATACTGCCCTCCCCTATGATATTGATCGCCCTGCCTTGCCCCGCCCCTTGTCATCCGTAAATTTGTTCCACCAGTCAATGGTGCATATAGCACCAATATAACAGCCAAATGAAAATAAAAATAGGACTTCTGCAACCAAACAGGCAATATTACCGACACATTATACAAATGAAGCTCACTTTTCCCTGATTTAATTTCTTCAAGATATCTTCTCGTCACAAGCATGTTACTTTCCACTACTCTTCTCAGGCAGAACGCATGACAAAGATGACAGAAATGATAGCAAGAAATTAAGAGAAATATATCTTACAGCACTCTTGAAGGCTGCAAATGCTGCTTCTGGAAGGTAAGCATATGTGGTACCACTATCAAGCACAGTCCCGTGATTTCCATCAAAAACCCGTGGATTCAGATTCAGTGCCTTCCCAGCAACATGTATCTCCTTCAGCTCAATATTGTAATATGAACTGTTGCCATCCGAGACTAGAGTAAATGCGTAAGTTTATCAAGTGCATCTGTTAGGAGAACACCTAACATTCCTGTGCCATTAAATGAATTATTCACAATACATACCTGCGTACAGGATCCGAATTGGTAAAAACCATGTCTGCAGGGGATTTTATTCCACCAAGAACCATTGCACCGCCGCCAAAGTCCATCCCTCCATAACACAAGGAGAAGGAATCACTAATTACATGTTTCTCAACAAGCTGATCCACTATACTGAGATCCCCACGACCCAAACCCATTATACCATCAGCATGTTGGCTGTAAAGATCACCAGTTTCCCTATTTTCACATCCAAATACAGCTTGCTGGGGTTCAAGATCGCTTTGGTTTCCAAAGGACACAATGTCCTGTCCAAGCACCCCACTACTAGAACTCATCTCCGCATACTGTCTTTCATAAATACACTGCTCCCTCTCATTGTCACACGTACAGTCAATATTACATTTTACAGGCTGATAGGTGCTTGACATTTCTGGCTGAAATCTAGGATCCTAAGTAAGACAACATTCAAAGGATTATGACCAATCAAATTATAGAAATCAATGCAATAGAATCTAACATGTTACTTAAGCAACTCTTATCAAGAATTTGGAATATTGTAATCTTATAGGCTACGAAGTTATCAAGGGTAGTAATTGGTTATATATCCCACTAACAGACCTTCTTATGATTAAGACCAAATGAGCAATAAACCTCATGAAAAATATCAGCAGACAAATCATGCATGCAATGACTTATGTAGCCCAGCAACAGTGAGAATCTTAGAATTTGTTTTAGAGATAGAAGCTTAGAAATTGATATTGATCCCAACATCACCTCTATGTTGTAATCCTTTAATTTTCCCTTTCGTCTTTTCTTATATTTCAAATTACTTATCATAGTTAAATTATTTTACATTGGACATCAACCCACTATAACCGTCCTTCTCAATCCAAGTTTGGCACCAGTTGTGCTTCGCCAAATTCATAGAGATTGGACACTGTCCATGCAGAAGGGATATGGGCGATTCTTATAGAATACCTAATTTGCCGTAAAAGTCAAATTACTTAGCATTGGAAGAAAATGATCTTAAATAAAGCAGAATGTATATTAAGGATTGATATAACCAATCCTAACTAGTTTGGGATTGAGGAATAGGTTATTGATATTCTTTTTCGATAATGAGATGCATTTAGAATGCCTAGATAAAGATAGAACCTTAGTTTTTCCAGACAGAGACAAATGGTGTGCTAAGCCCTTAGGCACCCAGCTAATAGGCAACAATCAGCACTCAGACCTGTTTGGATGCTAGTCTCACCTGAGAGATTTTGAGAAGAGGGAATACCAATGATCTTTGCTTTCTTGAGTGCTGAATGGACTACAAATTCATTTTCTTGACATTGTGCTCTGACTCTTCATGGGTTAAAATTGGACAACTTCGATCAAGTAATTTCTGCTAAGGTGGTCATAAGACAGAAGGTAAGATTATGGAAACTGATACCTTTTCTCTGTTTTGTGAATGCTAA
This sequence comes from Capsicum pubescens, assembly GCA_030864215.1. NCBI lineage: Eukaryota > Viridiplantae > Streptophyta > Magnoliopsida > Solanales > Solanaceae > Capsicum > Capsicum pubescens. The sequence goes on from CM061547.1 coordinate 144,547,909, forward strand.
AGGAGAGAAGCAAAAGATCATTTGAAGGACTCTCACTGAGTTCTTACCAATAAAGGAAATATTGTTTGTTTTTCTTCTTCTCAAATTTTAATAAGCCCAGGTATAGGAAACATCTTTGTCTACACTTTTTCGTGGCTGAACTTAGAAACTCCACTTGGCATCATCAACTTGCAGATAATTTCTGTCCGAGTTCACAGTTGTATAGCGTTTTCCTCAAGTCCAGTAGTCCTTTCTTTTCACTTTTGTAATGGCTGGTGCTTATTTAATACATCTTGCTACTTCACCAAAAGGATAATTACTATTTTCTATTCAAAATGCATTTAATACGAGGCACAATCATGTGTAGTTTAACACACACACACACACACACACACACACCAAAACAAAAAAAAAGGCGAACTCCCAAAAGAAAATATGCAAGCCCAGTTCCGTGTCAATAGACCAGGACTTCCCAAACAACAGAATAGCAAAGATCCAAACTAACATTTTTGTTCTTTCTGCATTTTTATTATTCCAGTGTAAGCAAAATCTAAGATTTGATAATAATGTCATAAAAAAAAATAAGCATAAGATATATGGAAATTCTATAGAATGTTCTTCCACATTATGGAATAAGAAAAGTGTGAACCAATTATTCACATGAGATTAAGCTTGTATTTAGCAGATTAAATCCTGAAAAGCAACTTCTCTTCCCCTCACAAACATAATAATGAACCTTACATAACACAGTTCATTAATTTACACATTTTTCTGCCTCGACAAAATCATCAAGTTTCTGAAGCAACATACAAGAATAAAAACTTTGACGTTATCCATAATTATGTCATATTGAGCTACTATCGGTCAGAAAATACATACAACTGAGAATCCCAATATCCCGAAAGTTGTTGATCAAAATTAATATCCAGAAAATTAAAACCGAAAACAAATTCAGAAATGTGTCATACCTGATGCTTACCGCATTGTTCGCACGTAGAGCAAGGCACATATGTAACAGTACTCCCAGTATCCACTATAAGTGCAAACCTCTGGGGTGGAGTTCCAATCCAAAGGCGGGTTGTATAATATCTACATCAAAGTAATTTTCCATCAATCAACAAAAAAGTAAAAGTTCCCCTGAAAGAACGTATTTATATTCACTTTCCAGTGTTTGACTATCTTGATTATGAAATATGTAATTAAAGATCCGTTGAGAATAGATCTGTAGCAGAGAATTTAAGAAACAGACCCGTTGAGGAGTAGATCGTCGTGTAGAGACATTCGAGCATTCAGGGGGATTTTCTGGAGGAGTCGACCAGATGACGATGTGTCTTTGGGAGGAAATAGTGGAAGAACCATGGTAGTCCGATTATCGGTATTCGGCACATCCGAAAAGTGCAAACACGAAACGACATCGTAATCGACTAGTATAATAATAAATATAATAATGGAGACTATCGTGAATGTAGCGGTGAACGACGCCCGTTCCATTTTGAGGGAGATCAACTATGCAATCAACCAGAAAAAATCAGAAGACTCGGCCGCCGGAAGGTCGGCGAGGCCGGAGGAAAAAGACAAGAGTAACGAAACCTGATAAATCCGGGAAGGTGGAATCGAGATGGCGGGTCACAGCTACTTCTATTTCTATGTTATATATATACTATTTAAATCATAAATTACTGCTATGTCTCGCATTTATCCTATTTAATTTTTTCTTTTTTTATATTTTCCACTTGAATAAACACAAATTTTTTCATCCTTTTTGTCATTATATTTATTAGGTTTTGCTTTTAATACTCCTTCCCATTCTTGAAGACTTTCATCTGTTTGACTATTAAATAATTTATTTTTAATGGTAACATTAAGTCTGAAATGTCTTATATCATGCTTTTAAGTTATTGAATTAATTTTTGATCTTCAATATTAAAGAATTTTTTACTTGTCGATCCTGTTTTAGAGTATAATGATCCTGCTATTTTTCCTAAATCTTTGATGAAAGCTCCAGCATAATTTAAGAGTCCTAAAGATTTTTGTAAATCTTTAGTCTTATCTAATTTATGTTATACTAAAAGCAGAAGTCTTATATGAAATAAATAGCAATAGCGTATTTAAATGTATAGTTTATAAATTAGGGAATTTAAAACTTGAAGAAATAAAAGAACATTTTATAAAATGTGAATTAAGAATAGATAATTATGGTTATACACGTAAAAAGAAACTAAAAGGTGAAGACGAAGAATCAAATTATAGTATAGAAAAAAGTATAAAGGAATTTATGAAAAGCGCAGCAAGTTCCTCAAGCCCTTTCCAAAGAACAACCGATATGCAAAACATACCATTAACAGCAGAAAATTTATCAACACATAGAGTATTTAGAACAAACTCAGACACTCTAACAAAACAAGACATAAAACCTAAAGGAAAAAGAATGTCAATAAAAGAACCCATTAGATTACAAAAAAAAGTAATAAAGGAAAAATTTTAAACTTGTCAGTCCATGACCCTCAAGCATGAAATCATGTAATAGACATATGAAAAAAATATAGTTGTAGCAGACTAGTTGTAGCAGACTACATCCAACATATATAGGGTAATCAAGAACCAGATGCAGAAATTATGTATAGATATTTAGAAACATTTCTAGGAGAAAGCACTAAAGCACTTTGGGAAGCTTATAAAATAATATTCCCACAAGACTTTCAAAGATTAATAGAACTAGGCTCAAATCCATGTAATTTTGTAAATAAAGTACATACTCTACTAACAGGCCAAGATCCCAATAGTGGATTAGTAGTATTACAACAAAGAGCTTTAATAAATTTAGAACAATTAAGTATTAATCATTGGTCAAGAATTAAAGAATTTTTAAATGATTACCTTTATTATTGTACAATTAGTGGAAACTCATTTGATCAAACTCTAGGAGCTAGATTATTTAATAAATTACCAGGAGCTTTAGGAAAATAGACAGAAGAAAAATGGTTTAAAAGAGAAGTAGTAATACAAAACTCAAACAACCCATGATTAATAGGACAAAGAATACAACATGTAATGGATATATTACAAGAAGAATGTATAAATACACAGATATAAAAATAATTAAAAAAAGTGATACAGATTTTTGTAAGACCATATATACTACTCAACATTATGACCAAGATTATAAAAAGAAAAAATATAAAAAGACATATAAAAAAGACTATCGTCTTAAGAAGAAATATTACTTGAGGAGATCAAATGCGAGAAAACCATACTTAGATAAGAATAAAAATGTGAGAAAATATAACACTGACAGAACCTATAAGAATAAATTAGAATGTTTTACTTGCGAAAGTATAGAGCATTTAGCAAATACTTGTCCAAAAAAAAAATAATAGATCTAAAAATGCACAATTAATAGAGGATGTGAATACGAATTTGATAAATGTAGATGAATATATGTCAGATAATGAAAGTATATACTCTATCAGAAGTATTGAAGTTTTTGAAGAAGAAAAGGATAATTCTGATTCTTCAGACTCTGGAGAAGACGAATTTATAAATGAAATAGGACTAGAAAGAACAAACACAGACTATCACTTAGTAAATAACACAGACTATCACTTAGTCACAGACTATTATGATTTAGTAAATCTGATAGAAGAATGTGAAAACGAGTTTGAAGAAGGAAAAAGATTAGGCAGTAATCAATGTTGATTTTGTAAATGGTTTCAAGTAAAAAATAAGGGCAAAATGTAGGAAATGTTACAAGGAATCATACATAAAATGTATAGAGAAAGTATCAGAAATCTTAGAAACTCCGAAATCAACCCGTAATTTAAATAAATTTTACAACAAGGAACCAATAACCAGAACAACAGAAGATAAAATATTAGAATTAGAAGAAAGACTAAAAAGACTAGAGATAAGAATATACAGTAAATATATAATTAAGGAAGAAGACTTAGTAGAGATAGAATTATTAAATACACCTGTTGAAAATAATAAAGTTAAAAAATCAATGAATGTACCATTTGAAGGAATGGTATGTAATAAAGAAAAGAAAATTAGTACAGTCAAGATTTTAGCGAGAATAAAAATTCAAGACCATGAGTTCGAGACTTTAGCTATAGTTGATTCAGGATGTACAAGGAGCATTTTAAATAGTAGAATTTTACCAGCAAAATTAATTAAAAAATTGTCAAAACCTCAAGAATCATGCAAATGGATGGAACATATAATACATATACAGATTATATACCAAAATCAAAAATAAGTTTTATTAGTACTTGTGAAAAATTCTACCAACCATCATATACACTTAGTGAAATACTAGTTAGAAATTTAAACATAAAAGCAGACTTTGTGTTAGGATTAGATTTTATGGTACAAAATAATGGAGGATGTCTAGTTACAAAAAATTGGGTAATATTCGCCAGTAATATCACTCACTCACTAGTACAGACACAACCGACTTTAACTAAATATCGTCTTCTTAAGGATAAGCCAGAGGAAAATTTAGATAACCAAATAAAACCCAAAATATCACTACAATGTGATAAAGGAGAAAATTGTACATGTAATGATAATAAAAATGCAACAATGTATGAAGAATTACAAGATTTATTAGTAGTAGAAGAAATAGAAAAAGACTATACTTTAATAGAAATGGATACAGAATTATACAATTTTAAGAAAGGTATACATCAGATAGGAGTAATAAAAGATCAAAAAGACTTAGAAAAAATAATATAAATCCTAAATAAGCTAGAAATAATTGGAGGAAAACCCTTGCAACATTGGGACTCCAATCAAATTACCTGCAAATTAAAAATAATTAATTCAGAATATACTATAAAAGCAGCATCTATAAAAGCTACAAATGAAGACCTTAAAGACTTTGAAATACAAATAAAAGAGCTACTAGAATTAGGAATAATTAGAAAATCTACGTCAAGACATAGGTCAGCAGCTTTCATAGTAAGAAATCATAGTGAAATAGTGAGTGGAAAATCTAGAATGATAATAAATTGCAAAAGACTAAATGATAATACTGTAATGGATGGATACAAGTTACCAGACAAAACAGAATTGATAAATAGAATACAAGGAAGAAAAATATTTAGTAAATTTGATTGTAAATTTGGATATTGGCAGATTAAAATGTATGAAGATGGTATAGAATAGACAGCTTTCACATGTTCAGAAGGACATTTTGAATGTTGGTCATGCCGTTTGGAGTAAAGACGGCTCCTCCAATTTTTCAAAGAAAAATGGACAGTATTTTTAAAGACTATAAAATTTTTGTATTAGTTTACGTAGATGATATTTTAGTTTTTAGTAATAATATGAGAGAATATCTAGGACATTTACAACAAGTTTTTAAATTATTTGTAGATAATGGAATAATAATAAGTAGAAAGAAAATTGAATTATGTAAAAATAGTATTAATTTTTTAGGAGTAGTTATTGAAGATGGTAGAATAAAATTACAACCAGACATAGCTAAAAAAGTCTTAGAAATACCAGATAAATTAGACAAGACTAAAGATTTACAAAAATTTTTAGGACTCTTAAATTATGTTGGAGCTTTCATCAAAGATTTAGGAAAAGTAGCAGGACCACTATACTCTAAAATAGGATCGACAGGTCAAAAATCCTTTAATACTGAAGACATAAAATTAGTCCAACAACTTAAAAGCATGATACAAGACATTCCAGACTTAACGTTACTATTAGAAACAGATTATTTAATAGTCGAGACAGATGGAAGCCTTCAAGGATGGGGAGCAGTATTAAAAGTAAAACCTAACAAATATAGTGACAAAAAAAGGATGAAAAAATTTGTGCTTATTCAAGTGAAAAATATAAAGAAAAAGAAAAATGAAATAGTATAGATGCTGAGACACTAGCAGTAATTTATGGTTTAAATAGTTTTAAACTTTATATATTAAATAAGCCCGAAATACTAGTAAGAACAGACTATGAAGCTATAGTAAAGTTTTATCAGAAAATAAAAGATAAAAATAGTAGTAAAAAGAGATGGTTAAATTTCCTAGATGCTACTTCAATCTATAATATTGTTTTAGACTATATTAAAGGAAAAAATAATAACTTAGCAGATCAATTAAGTAGATTAATTAAAGAAAACTAACGATTTTTATTTCAGTATGAATATAGGAAAAGGAAAAGGCAAGAAAGAAGCCTCATCATCCCAAGACTATCTAAAGACACTAATGAGCAACACTCGTTTCAGACCACTTACGATGCTAGAACAGCTAAAATTAGCTAGAATAATTTTTGGACCCCACAACTTGGTATGTTACGAACCATCCAACTTAACTTTAAGATGAAAGCCAGACGTACAAGTGGATAAGCCGTAGATATGTATACTAGACAATTTATGGATAGCTTATAATAGAAGTGACATTAATAATTTTATTTCAGTTCTAAATGCATTAAGTTACTATTTTACTGAGAAAAATACTACTAACAGGTTTAAATTCTATGTTGTTCTCAGAGGACAACAACAAGGAGTGTTCCAGACTTGGATAGAGTTAATGGACGCCATAAAAGATTATAGAACACCTCTTTATAAAGGTTTTTATGACCTCTCAGAAACTCTAGACTATGCTCGGAGAAATTTGGGATCAAATTATTTTATTACTCCAGTTTTAAGACTAGAAACACAAAAAATTCCTCAATATAATATTAACAAAGACACAGACAAAATTATATTTTGTGATCTTTGTTCCTTTATGACCGGAGCTTTTCAAAGACTGAGTCAAGCCATTGAAGTTTTGAAACAAGATAATGAAAACCTTGTAAAAGAAAAAAGACAGATGTTAGAACATATAAGTATTTTATTAGACCGTATAAGAATCCTTCATTTTGAACTTTCACAATAGACTCAACCAATTTATGAGATCCAGCCAAAGAGTTCTTCATTTTCTTTAAAAATAGAAAAACCCACTGTATCGGGTAATAATACAGCTAGTCCGGCTCAAACGGTAGATAATAAAGACTTCTCAAATCTGTTAATGGGTGTGCATTTCCAATGAATGCAGCAAGACCTACTGTATCGGGTAATGATACAGCTAGTCCAGCTCAAACGGTAGCTGGTAAAGACTCATCAAATTCATTGATGGCTGACACTTTGCCAAAAAGTGTAGGGAGAATACTCCCAGCTAGTTTTAAAAACACAAGTACTCAAACAATAGATGAAGAAAGTTCTTCTCAAAATAAGAAGAGTTTTTCATTAAGAAAAAAGAAAAATGAAAAAAGAAATATAGAAAAAATAATATCAGACTCACTAAAAAAATTGTTAGCAGAGCAATCGCCTAAGGAGTTATCTATGAATCCAGAACCACCAGAACAAAGACCCAGAATTTCTTTAATTCCAAGAGAAGAGACAAGAACTGGAACAAGACTAGGATTATCAGATGGAGACAGTGATGAATATGAACGAGAATACAACTCAACCATGGATCAATTTGTCCAAGACTCAAATGCAGACGATGATTCAGGAATGGAGTTTGACTCAGAAGCTTTACATAATTTGGATATGTAAGCAATGACGATATCTACAAAAGACAAAATAGCAGACGTATGCAATATCGGATAAATAAATAAACGGAGGAGAATTAAAGAAAGATATTAGCCACGGGCCCACCCAAGTTGATAAGTCTTGCTAAAGTCTTTACAAAGAATTTGAAATCCACAAAAAAGTAAGATTTGAAGTCCAAAAATACCTATAAATACCCCCCTTATGAAAGACAAAAACATGTACCAAAGAGAGAGAAAAAATCAAGAGTGAGAAAGTTTTCATAAAGTTCTTAGCTTTTCTTAAAATTCTTAGTTTTCCAAAATTTGTAAGTTACTTAAAAAAAAGGAGTGTGTGAAAAGTGTGAAAAGTTTTCTTAGTTCTTCATTTTTCGGTACTTGTCAAGTTTTCAGGGGACTCCCGAAAGGGAAACCTCACTTCTTCCTTAAGGCATGTAAGTAGTAGTTACATAGGTCTTTGTAATTTTCTCCCAAGTTTGTAAATTATGTTTGAATTAATTAAGTTTATATTTTCTTTTACATATATTTTATTATTAAGATTCGGATCACCGACAATTTTCTGACAATTTTTCTGATCTTGTAAAATTTGTAAATTACTTAGAAAAATACCTTCAGTATATGATTATTCTCTCAGTATTTTAGAAATAACGATGGATTAATCTGTAAATTCCTAGGGACTTGGAAAGTCCGAATAAGATTGAAAGAAAGACTGTTGTTATTTTCTCGGGGTGTGATTAAAGAAGATATTGCTAAAATACCTACAACTGAAGAGAAAGAGATGAACAGGGTATAAAAAAAAGAAAAAAAATCAATAAACCAAAAAATACAAAATAATATATATTGGGAGAAAATACACTTGGACCTTTATGGCTTGGACACTTACACTGGACTAAGAACAACGAAGGAGGGAGTACTGAGTAGGACTTTACACCATATTAAAACAAACTCACGATAATTCTGCGTTAATATCTTAATATTTCTCACCTTCTTTAATAACTTAAAAAATTACCTACCTATTTTCATAACTTGTTTATTTTATTATACTAACTATATTCACATGTCTAACATATATATACTTAGATTTATATTGTTTATACATATACTAGTCACTATTTATTATTATTTTTGTTTATATATTATTACATATCTATCTGTCTATTTTATATAATATTTATTTGTCTATCTATATATTATTTGTTTAATATTGTATACTAGTTATATACATTTTTATATATATATACTTATTACTAAGTTATTAAATATATATATATATATATATATATATATATATATTACTATTATTAGCTACCTATTGATTTATCTTATATTTGCGTAATACCTCTATTTATTATTATTAACTATACTCATTATATTCTGCTTATTATCTACTAGCTGCTTATTATATATCTGCTTATTATTTTCTGCTTATTATTACATTATTATTTTATCTGCTCATTATTATTTCTATATAATAGAAGTGATGGTTCCAATGTGGCTGTTAGATGTCATTCTATTTGATAATAGGGGTATTTTAATTATTTGGTTGCGGATATGTTTTGGTTATCCCCTTTTATAATATATCTATCTATCTATTTTATAAATATTATTGTCTTTTATATTTTTTTACCATATTACCTATATATTATTATATGTATCTACTAACTACATATACTTACTGCTTAAATGTATATATATACTCACTTATATATTGCCTTTATATATATACTTACTATCATATATATATATATAAATATCTACTTCTTATATATATATATCTGTTTATTAGGATATATATTATATCTGCTTAATATTCCTATTTATTATTATTATATTTACCTAGTCTATTTTATTGGTATAGTCTTAGGCTTTGATACTAAATAAAAATAGACATATATATATATATATATATATTTCTATATATAGAAATGAGGGTTCAATGTGGCTGTTAGATGTCATTCTATTTGATAATAGGGGTATTTTGGTCATTTGATTGCGGATATGTTTTGCTTATCCCCTTTTTTGTCTACGTGCCTTATGGACTTCTTCCAAATATAACACGTGTCTTGCCATTACTATAACCCTGTCTCCAAATGATTTTTCTTTAAAATCTCAAATCTCACTACTCTTAAATGAAGAATGCCTACAGGATAATTTTTGTGAAATGGTGATGGCACAACAAGTATAAAGCTTGATTATATGTAAAATTTTATGAAGCTGGTTGTTTTATTTGTGTGAATTTGATCTGGATGGTTGCTTTGGATTATCAAATGAAATTGAAAAACAAGTGGTTAAAAATGAGTCTTTTTAAGATGATTTTGCTGCTTAGTCTATTCATTAAAGCAAAGTTAATTCAGGTGTGTTCTGTTTTTTTTTCGTGGTTCTATTTACTTTGGTATTGTTGAATTTTAGTTTTTCATTTCTATTTTGAGTGTGGATTTTCTGATATAGATTTGATCTGAGTTCTTCTGATATTTTCTGCGGTATTATAGAAACGGGTGTTACAGATTTGGTTGGCTCTTCAAGAAATGTATTTATTTTTTCTTAAGGTACGATACCAACATTGTACTGAGCTTTTTTATCACTGGAACCCCCACCCCTGCTATCCTGCTCTATGGCGGGTAAAACGTACGCAGACTTACCACTATTTCGGGGAGGTAGAGAATAGTGGTGGGTAAAACGTACGCAAACTTATCACTATTTCGGGGAGGTAGAGAGATTATTCTGTTCTATACACTAGAGAAAAATGAAAAGAGGAGATTTTGTGTAAAACTTTTAACAAATTTGTTGAAGGTTTCTTTCTTGTGTCAATAATTATATGAGAACAATCACGCCTGAAATACTTGAAAATATAAAAGCTGCAATTGCAAGTATTAAGCTTGAACAAAAAGTTGAGGTGAAGAGAAAAGTTGTGTCTAGAAAGGCAGCAAGACAGACTAACCATAGAGTAAGCCCACTTGCTTCATTTCATTCTTTCTTCCAATTAGATCCATGCAAACCTAGCAAAAATTAGGAAACAATGAAAGAGGAAGATCCATATAGCTGATAACAATTACTTGGGATTGAGGTTTAGTTATGTTGTTCTATAATTACTTTAGCTCTAGTACTACGAGTCTCTTAGCTTTATAGAGATTTATAAACCAGCGAAAAATGGAAGGACCTTCTAATACTAAAAGCTTAAATTTCAGGTATTCGATCGAGACAGAGTGAACACAAATTGCTTTCAATCATATGCATGTGAGACTGGTTTTTTGAGTGTTATATACTAGTTAGATAATTCATTTCTGACCCTTGGAACTTATAAGCCTACCTTAGATAAATGAATAGAGTTATGCGTGTTTCAGTAAAGACAAAGATGAGTATGTTGGGGAGATTTTTGTGTGAGTTGTTTGCTTTCTGTCAATTGCTATAAAACATGGGGAATGAAAACCAATTAAATCATGATCAGTGATGTAGGTTCAACAGATCAGGAGTGTTTGGGAGCTTTAATTTGGCTGTACTTTTACTCTGCTATAAACGGGGTCTGAACAAACCTTATTTAGTTTTCAGAACCTGCATAGTAACCACCATAAATTTATACAATACTCTTAAAGTAAAGATATGATGTTTTCTAGGTATATAACTTGGAAGGATGGAATGTACGCAACCTTACTCTTACCTTGCGGAGGTAGAGAGATTGTTTCTAACAGACTCAAATTAAGTATATCAATATATGAGCACCTGATATCGACACTGTGGTCATTGATGTACACAGAAATATTTTTAGAAACCCATTTCTCACCAGCTATCAAACTACCCATAGTAGAAAGCATGTCATCAGGAATACCAATCATGACTTCAAGATCGGATTTACCCGAAGCTTTGAGTGAGACATAATCAGCATAAAAAAGTTTAACCTTTTGGGTCCATTATCTTTTAGCGTTCTCACTACTATTTTAGGTGGAAAACAATGTGTTGACTGAGTTCCCTAGTTAGCATGTATCCCACTCACTTGGCCTGGGGAAAAAAACAACAAGCCTGCAACAGGTAACACCCTAAATGATTTTGACAACCCTATTTTTCGAAAAAGAAAGTTCACTTCTTTCCTTTCTTCGATTGACTAAAAACTATAGTAGAGTTAGTTCTATAACTAAAGTGAGTTATGAAATGCAACTTTCTAAATTAATTCAGAATGGAGTTTAAGATGGAGTGATGCTGAGTTTATTTTAGTTTATTCGCTGCCCATTCGTGATATCTTAGCATGAGAAGTGAAATGTGTAATTTACTTTAGTTTTATCTTACGGTGAATAGAATTGTCTAAATTAGTAGTCTGTTATTCTATACCTGCTAAGTACTGATGTAATCGACAGATGCTTATGCCGTAAGATAGGAAGCAAACATTATAGTTGTTAAAAAACTAAAAACATAGAAGATGTCAAAAGTTTCTACCATATGTTTCTTTGTTGTAGAAATAATATCATATCTAACGTTAGCATAAAAGCCATATGTACAGGAGCTTTAAAGGCTCTTGGTCAGGATGTAGTTGATTCAACATCTTCTGGATATGTATTAATATAATGTGTTACTTCCACTAAAAGATATTAACTTGAGTATTATACTAACATGAGTATTAAAAACTAATTTATATTAGCTTATATTTGATAATTTATCTAATTGAAATATTTGCTTATCTCCTTTACTGTTCATTAAGTTCTATAGTTGCAACTTCTACTAATTTCTTCTTTCATGCTCATTAAGTTCTGCAATTACAGCTTCTACCGATAAAAAATACAAGTTCAATAACTGAATGCTCAACTATTACCTTGGCTGCAAATATATATTTGAGTGATTATCAATGACTTGCTACCTCAGGAGATGATACGAGAGAGACTAAGAAGACACGAAACATACACCAACCGAGGACCCCTTTAGTGACCACTCTCGGATTCACTACCAACAACAAGAATACAAGATATAATAGTGTATTTGATACCAAAACAGCCAAATCAAACTAATGTAACAACAAGAAGATGAACAACACAATAAGATTTCAATAATAGAACGATTACAAGGTTACACAACAAGAACACTACCAACGGTTACAACAAAATAAAGATAGAAAGATAGAAAAATGGAGGTATAATCTTAAGAACCCAAGAACATATTAAACTCTTGGACCCTTAACACTACACACTACAATTACCTATTTCTTACAATTGACACAAGAGAGACGTCCACCATCCAAGCACCAATGTATTAAGCAATGCAACACACAAGTGATTCCACACTTGTATATGGCCCTAGTTATGGTTTTGGGACTCTCTCTCTCTCTAAGAGGAGTGTTCTCTCAATATCATTATGCAACTAAAGAAATAAACCCTACAATGTTCTATTTATACTACATTACAATAATAGACAAAATAACAAAAAGGCCCTTTAGTGACTAGTCTACAAAAATACTCAAAAAGTGTCATGATCATAATCATACTTGTATCATCCTCTCCATCTTGAGAGGAATTTGATCACAAATTCACGGGCTCACCTCTTTTACAAAGGCACTTCACAATCTTCTTCTTGCGGCCACACATCTTCTCCATACTCTTCATTTTGCACTTTGGCTTCTTCTTGCTCTCTATGTTGCGGTTTTCCATCATTATTAACCGATTTAATGCCCACCTCTTCTCCAAGATAGTACAATATACCCTTTCTTAGAATTATATTCCTCCAATTTGGGCACTCACTAGCCTTGTGCCCCCACCCTTGACACTTGAAGCATTGAAAATCCTTGGGATTGGAAGTAGAATTCAATTTACCTTTATACCTTGGAGGATATTTTTGGACAGCCTTGGTGGCCTCGGGTTGGGCAGCTATGAATAAGTTCCTTTTAAGCTCCCTCTCAACCTATAAAGCCACGTGGAAGATGCCATTTATGGTGTTGGATTGTAATGCCCTAATTTTCTGAATCAGAATGCTACACGGTGCTCATGACCCTGAGGGACCATAAGCTAATCCGTGACTGATATCTGTACTTGTACACTGTATATATAACATAATAATGCGGAAAACATGAGCATGTAGGCCATAAGGTTCAACTGAATAAAGAATCTGTCAGAACATAATATCCATATGGGTGAAAGATACCCAAAACAGATAAAAACAGAATCAAATCTGAACATAAGTTTGAATACTGAATCTGAAAGCCTCTAAGTACTGTCTGAATAAGGAGTTGAAGGAACATGCCTCCAATTAATTCCGTAAATTGATAACTGACTAAAATAATAATGAATAAATCAAATCATATTGTCCTCGAATGAAAAGAACTCACTGAATCTCTGTGATTGGAAATGCTACTGTTACTGCTGGTATGAAGCTCGTGTCTCTGAACCTATGGTGTAACATGAAAAGAAAGCACCATAGCGTAAATGCGTCAGTACAACTGGAGTACTGAGTATACGAGTGAGGTAGGCTAATGCAAAGGGTTTACATGCATGAACAATGCTAACTATCTGACTGATATGAACGTAAGAGTACAGACTTGCATACATAGTAACTAAAATCGTGGGTGCATGATAGCTAGTCCTGTATGCTAATACATGGTTTACTGATGGCTAACATGACTGATACTGAAATTCTGATAACATAGGCGACTGTATCTGACAATCCTGAATCTAATGGAACTATCTGAGTTCCGTATTGTAACTGAGTCTGACTGTATCTGACAGTCCTGATATACTGAAATCTGAAGACCTATCTGAGTTCTTTTACTGAGACTGATTCTGAAACTATGGGAGGTAGTTGTTTAACCGACATTCCCCATGTATACCATTACGGCTAAGCTGGGGTCCAATCTCTGCCCCGACTGGAGGGGTGTCAATACCGCACCACTGGTAAGGACAGTTGCGAGTGAACCTTATCTGGCAGGTACTCAAAGTGAGAACGGTGGGACCCTAAACTGATAGGTTAAGCCACCTCATCAACCCTAATCTGACAGGCTAAGATGTGTCAACCTACGCTGGCTACGTAGTTCTGGAACACAAGGATGACTGCTAAGAATCACACCCTAAAACTGGTAGGTGAGTCCCCATCCTTGGGTTCACTCGGTGCTAACTTCTACTCCCATCTGAATAGACTAAACATGATTCAATCGACTGTACATGGATAGATTAACCGACTTCTGTTGACTGATGGAGTAGTACTATTATCTGAGAGTTAACTGAGATCATAAGATTTCTGAGGTTTTCTGAGTCACATGACTGACTGAGTTCTATAGATTATAGCTCGACTGAGATTATAGTGACAACATGGCATGGCTCTAGGCACACAACTATATTTTTTGGGTACGAATACCCCCAGGACTCGATAGAAGGAAACTGACATAGATGACATGACTTGATCACAAGATTTGAGTCCACAATTCATAATATCATAAGTAGGGGATATCATATTTATTATAGTTATTCAACGTCTTAAACATTGTAGGGAATGCATGGATATTTTTCGTGTACATATTGTATATCTCCATTATCTTGCATGCTTCATACCACCACAATAGCAACACATGAAAAGCATGGAATTTGTATTGAAGTATATAACTAACATGAACTTGTCATTTAGACATCATAGAACCATACAAACATGAATTTCTAGCATCCCAAGCATTTTATCAAACACCCTGCATGCATTCCTTAAGGCATAGGTGAGTTTCATACCTACACCATATTAAACCACCTAAAGTTCATGGTTTTAAATTAACAAACATATATATTCCATGAAAACACCTTTAGACATCACATTGAAACTTAAACAACAATCGTCAACATGTACATACTCATATCACCATAAAAAGTTTACAAAATAATATTTAAAACATGGTTCTTGAGCTCTATGAACGAATTGGATCCATAGATGAACACTACGCGTACCTTAGTGATTGAATCTTGAAAGAGATCTAATGTTTCTGAAGGTTCTTGAAGAATTCCTTAGGCTTTCTCTTGAGGAGATGATCTTGAGAGAAAACCCTAATCTTGTGGTTGAGAGTGTAAGAGAGGATTTTTAAGATGCTTAACTGTAGAAAAATAGGAAAAATTATGCCTATTTAGGGTTATAAGTCATGGAAGGTGAAGGAAAAGACCAAAATACCGTTATGAAATAAATTCCCAGTTGCTGAAAATCATAGCTGACGACATTTGTGACAAGGCGTCAAAAATATGACAAGCCGTCAAAAATATCATCACACAGGAGCTGGAATTGATGGTTTCTGCCTAAGTCTGACGATATTTGTGACAAGGCGTCACAAATGTGGTAAGCTACCACGAATGTCGTCACTTAGGAGCTGGTTTCTGCCTAAGGCTGACGACATATGTGACAAGGCGTCACAAATGTGGTAAGCTACCACGAATGTCGTCACTTTGGAGCTAGTTTCTGCCTAAGGCTGACTACCTTCGTGATAGGACATCACAAATGTGGTAAGCTACCACGAATGTCGTCACTTAGAAGCTGGTTTCTACCTAAGGATAACGACATTTGTGACAAGGCGTCACAAATGTGGTAAGTTACCACGAATGTCGTCACACTATTTCTAGCCTGACATGCTGGAGTAAAATAGGAATAACTCTTTGCTCCGATATCGGATTTAGGCGAAATTGGTATTGTTGGAAAGATAATTCAGTTATATATATTTTGATAGGTCATGATCTCAAAAATTCCAAGTATAATGAGAGATATGCTCGTTTGAATCTGACTATGGCAATATCTTTCTCAAGAATTCAATCGGTGAGGAATGTTTTGATTCGTCTGATAGCTGGGAGTTCTTTGAAGCCTTAATATACATCTAACCTACTCATAAAACTATAAAAGAACCATGATGTACTATGCATGAGCTTAGTACATGGCTCTAATATTGGTTTGGATTTTTCAGGGTATTACATGGATTTGTGAAGCATCATGCGAGTGGAGATGTCCTTGTTTAACCCAACCTTGAAGCGCACAATGTCATGACTTACTTGCTCGCCTCGGTGGTCAAGTTTCAACATCAATTGTTGAAATTCATCGTAGTAAGCCATGACACTCTTGCTACCTTACCTCAAATTGTACAATTTGGCAAAGAGCTCATGCTTATAAGTCTCGAGAAAGTACCTTTGCCGCATAAGGTTCTTCAACCGAAACCAAGGAGGAGGTTGTCCCCCAATAATCTCATTCCCAAACCATTTAACATACTCCCACAATGTATTAGCATACCTTTCGAAGTGAGCTATTGCATAGAAAATTTTCTTTTCTTCGGTGAGATCATTAAGTTGGAAGATCTTGTCACAAGACGACTCCCATGCAAGGTAGGCTTCGGGATCACTCTCACCATTAAAATGGGAAGGCTCATTTTGATGGAATTGAGACCTACATCTCAGTTTGGGTGAACATCTCTTACCTCTCATCCTAACTCCCCATGTCTACCCCTTATTCTTTTTTCCCTGAAATAAACATCATTATACAACCCATAACCCTCATGTTGTCTTCCCCTACTATAGCCCTCAACATGGATGGGTCTATTTAGGTTAAATGGGGCTTGTAGTGGCGGGATTGGATTTGCATAGTGAGGTCTTTGGTCAAGTGGAGTTTGGATGAGAGGGTTCGGGTTTGGTGGTGGTATTTAGGTTCCAAGCACATCTTGTTGGACTTGGTGGAGTGGAGGATGGTTTGGTCTATCTTGTTCTCGGCTTCGGGAATAAAGATTGGTTGGATTTGTGGCAATTGGTGGATATAACATTTGGTGCAAGGTCTCAGGAGTATTAGTTGGGGAATGTTTTGAGGGGTGGAAGGTCAACTCCTTTGGATTTTCACATGTTCTAATCTCCCACTCATTGATGCCACACCCGTATCTAATTTCTTAAGACCCACATTTAACCTAGCCACATCTCGGGACATAGTTTCAAGGCGAGCCAAAATGAAATTGATGGTATTATTGTCCATTGTTTGAGGATTTGAAGCCTCGGGTTCCATTGTGGTTGTATAAAAAATAACCCTTCAAGTTACGGTCCAACAAGACACCCAATTAGTCCACAACGTCACACACAACAATACAACACAAATCCTACAAAACAAAACACACGTTAGTTTAAAACAACCTCCCACAATGAGATCCTACCTTCAAGTTTCTTCAAACTCAAGCTCAACAAGGGTGGATGGCTCAAATCACCTCCAATTTAGCTCAAATTCAAACCCTATACTCCTATAGTGTTAGAGAAGACAAATCTAACACTAAAACACAAGAAAAACACAAAATCAAAAACTCAAAATTTGACCTAGGGCAAAAATGGGTTTAGCATTTTTTGGGGGATTTTCGATTTTGACACTTCATTTTTGTTGGGATTTTCAATTTCTAGACTCTAACAGTGTTAGGGAACAAGAACCTAACACTAGAAACACACAAAAATCAAGTTTCAAAAATTGAAAAACCCTAAAAACATGAACAGTAACTTTTTTTTTCTTTTTTTTCACTTTTTTTTTATTTTCAAGATAACAATCCCAAGATTGATTTTATTGGAACAAAATCAAACCTTGCTTTGAAACCAAATGATACAAGATAGACCAAGAAGACACAAAACATACACCAAAACAGTCCACAAGATTGAAGAACCGAGGACCCCTTTGGTGACCACTCTCGGATTCACTACCAACAATAAGAATACAAGATATAATGGTGTATTTGACACCAAAACAGCCAACCCAAACTAATGTAACAACAAGAAGAAGATGAACAACACAATAAAATTTCAATAATAGAATGATTACAAGGTTACACAACAAGAACACTACCAACGGTTATAATAAAATAAAGATAGAAAGATAGATAAATGGAGGTATAATCTTAAGAGCCCAAGAACATATGACACTCTTGGACCCTTAACACTACATACTACAATCACCTATCTCTTACAATTGACACAAGAGAGGCATCCACCACCTAACTACCAATGTATCAAGCAATGCAACACACAAGTGATTCTATACTTGTATATGGCCCTAGATACGGTTTTGGGATGCTCTCCCTCTAAGAGAAGTGTTCTGTTCTATTTATACTATATTACAATAATAGACAAAATGACAAAAGGGCCCTTTAGTGACTAGTCTACAAAAATACTTAAAAAGTTTCATGATCATGATCATACTTGTATTGGGAGAAAATGGTTGTACGACAACTCAGGTGAAGAAAAGGGATGAGGGAGGGACTTTACTTACAACGTCAAGAGGGATTGAAAATACTCATAGAGATGTTAAGGATTTAGAATAAGAACGAAGTAGCAAACAAGCTGCAGTTTATACAGAATCAAAAGTTCGTTCAAAGGAGTTTGATATAGTTTTGCTACATAGCATGGGCGCTGGAAGGGAAGCATTGGAAGCTTATTGCAAGAGCTTGAAGAATATTAGAATGAGAACCACGACCCAGAATAGGCAATCAAAAGGATTTACTGTGGGAAAGAGTAGCTGCGTCAACAAACAAAGTGCTAAAAAAGAAGTTATAGATTAAAGGACTTTCTCCGATTGTTTTAGTGATGGTAAAATTGAAGGTGGAAAGATGAGGATTGTTACTCTCTCTTTTCGATGAGTTTGTTTACTATATTGTTTCATTGTGTAATTTTTTATGCAGAGTTGGCCCTGAACTTGGATTTGAGGATCCCAATTTGACTACATTGGTATCGGAGAATTTAGAGAAGATGAAGAGACTTCAGGTAGCTTGCTCATAAACCAGTGAGATTTGCATTTGAATTCTTATGTACAGAAGAAACAAAAAATTTGTAGAAAATGTATATTGGAGTACTTGGTTTTGTTCTGCTGTATGCTAACTTGCTCTCAGGTGATGTGCATTGTTACTACTCACTTTTGTTCTCTCTTCTCAGGGGATTGTAGTTGGTAAAGAAAAAGAACAGTTTGGCAATTGAGCAAAGTAAAGAGCAGTCTGCGGTGGTTTATGGGAAAATTATCTCCTTGAACTTGTACTACTGTGTTATTCTGTAAAATATGCCCTTTTCACAAAAACCAGTTCATTAGTGTTGCTTTTCTCAAAATTGGGCCCAATATCTCGGCCTTAGGCCCAAAATCTCAAACCTACGGAGGCATGTAGTTCTGGGGTAAGAAACCATAGTAACTTACCCAACTCGGTCCTAAATACTACTCCCTTTAGTTTATCTCGCTCATCTCATCGAAATCCACTTTAAAATAATCTCATGGTTCATCAAGAACCCAATAATCAAATCTGTAATCTCATGTAGTAGAGTGAATTTCAAAACTCAATGACCATTAGGTCAAAACATTTCTCAATAATCTCAGAATACTCAAATCATGGGTGCTTATAGCACAATAGTTCATAAAATCTCAAGTCTCAAGTAGGGCTTAGTAACCAATAATCCCATCTCAAGTTAAAACTCATCAAAAGCATGATAGATAGCATTTAGATTCATAACTCATGTAGAAATCTGGAAATTTCAGCAATTTGTCTCAAAATCTCAACATAATCATATACTTCAATATCTCAAACATTTCAACTATTAACTTCTCAAGGATTAAAATCATGGGGTATAGACCCAACTGTAATTTCTCAAGAAAACATGTAAAAATCATACCATTAGACTCTCAATTCAAGGGAAACATAAAAAAATTGTAACTAATAACAATGGGTGAAAAATCCCAATTCTATTTCATGTAAAATCTCATAAATTGCAGAGAATTGTAGTTTAAATAAGCCTTTGGGCACAAGGGTGAAAGAATTACCCTTGTTCAAAACCCCACATACCTTAGATTATGAATTTGGATGAAAGAGCTTGATCTAAACTCTTCTTCTAACTCTTAAGAGAGAGTTCTTGCAACCTTTGAACTCGGGGAACTCAAATCTCAACACAATTTGTAGAATCCATGGTGAGTTCTTGGATTTCTTGGAGAAGCGCTTTAGATTTGCTTTTGAGGGAGAAACCCTAGCCTTTGGATGTTCTGGGAGATAATGAGCCTATCAAGTTCATTTGAAATATATCTGAGGGTTAATAGGGAAAGGACCCAAATGCTCTTTTTAAAAAGGACTTAAAAATACTGAACGGTGGCTGCGACGGTCGAAGCGACGGTCCGTCGCTAGCCTAACGGCCCCTCTGGTCATCCATTGAACGCTGGTCAGAAAAAGAACATACTGTCTCTATGTGACGGTCGAAGCGACGGTCCGTTGCTCAGCCTGATGGTCCGTCGAATCGTCCGTCGCATATTAGCCAAGATGGGGCCACACTGCCTGAGCGCAAAGGTCCCAGCTATGGTCCGTCACAGCCTTGACTGTCTGTCATTTTGGCCGTCGCACTTGGGACAAAAAAGGGAGTTACTGATTTGGTTGCGACGGGACGAGGGATGGTCCATCGAAGACTCGACAGTCCGTCGGACCATCTGTCGCACCCGGGCGGTTTGACAACTCTTAGTAAAATGATCATAACTTCTCACCCCGATACCGGATTTGGGCGAAATTGGTATCGTTGAAAATCTAATTCCATTATCTACATGACCAAAAGTCAAATTTAAGAAAATTCTATATGGTTTAAACACCAATCACTTGGTAAGTTACTTCTCAATTTTTTATGGCCGGAATTACACTTAGCTTGACATGCTCTAAGTCTCAGACTACGAGGAAACTTTGTGGGGTCTTACAATATCTCCCCCTTTGAAAAATTCGTTCTCGAATTTCGCTAGTTAGACTAGGAACACAGGAAAAATAGAGTACACATAGCTGAAGCAATTTGCTAAACGACTCAAAATCTCTCTAAACTCTTGAATACCTCAGGAATTGTAAGAACTCATGCAAAAATAGATACATAGTTGAACTTTAGATAAGAAGGGCTGAATTAAGGAAGAACAATACCTTCAGATCTATCTAAACTCATGGAAAAGAGGTGCGGGTACTTGGCTCGCATATCTGCTTTTGCCTCCCAAGTAGTGCCCTCAACTGACTGGTTCTGCCACAATACTTTGACTAAGGGAACCTCTTTGTTCCTCAGTCTACGGATCTGAAAATCTAGGATCTCAACATGAATCTCATCGAATGAAAGACTGTTCTGAATATCAGTACTCTCTGAGGGATTTACAACAACAGAATCACCAAAATGCTTTTTAAGCATGGAGACATGAAAAATAGGATGAACAGCTGACAACTCTGCGGGAAACTCAACCTCATAGGCTACTTTACCAACACGGCTCAAGACTCTATACGGGCTAACATAACGGGGACTAAGCTTTCCTTTTTTACCAAGCCTCTTCACCCCTTTCATGGGTGAAATCTTCAAGTATACCAAATCACCTACCTCAAACTCAAGATCTCTTCTCCTCACATCGTCATAAGACTTTTGACGACTCTGGGCGGTCTTCAACCACTCTCTAATAAACTTAACTTTCTCCATAGCTTCAAACATTGCATCAGGCCTAGTCACGACAGCTTCACCCACTTCAAATCAACCTATGGGTGATCTACATCTCCTACCTTACTAGGCCTCAAATGGTGCCATCCTGATGCTAGCATGGTAACTATTGTTATAGGAAAACTCTATCAATGGTAAATGCTCATCCCAACTACCTTTGAAATCAAGAGCACATGCCTTCAACATATCTTCCAGGATTTGAATGGTCATCTTAGCCTGACCATCTATCTGCAGATGAAAAGTATAACTCAAAAGGACTTGGGTACCAAGACCCTACTGGAACACCCTCCAAAATTGAGAAGTAAATTGAGTGCCCCTATCTGAAATGATAGACGAGGGAACTCCGTACGGCCTGACTAACTCTTGGATATATAATCTAGCATAATCCTCAGCTGTATAGGATGTATACACGGGCAAGAAATGCATGGACTTAGTCAGCCTGTCTATAACAACCCAAATAGAATCATGATAACGACGCGAAAGAGGCAACCCGGTTACGAAGTCCATATTCACCACCTCCCACTTCCAAGTGGGTATAATAAACTCTTGTATCACACCACCAGGTCTTTGGTGCTCTACCTTAACCTATTGGCACATTGCATACTTTGCTATGAACTTGGTTATATCCTTCTTTATACCATTCCATCAATAGATCTCCCGCAAGTCGCGGTACATCTTAGTAGCGCCGGGAGAATAAAATACCGCGCACCATGAGCTTCAACCATAATCCTCTGTCTCAGATCATCAACATACGGAACACACAATCTACCCCGCAATCTCAACACGCCATCTCCCCTTTGGGAGAAAACCTTAACCTTTTGGTCCTTAACTGACTCCTTTAGTCTGACCAAACTAGGATCTCTGTCTTATTTCTCCTTCACTTCTGAAACTAAAGAGGATTCGAAACTACTTCGCACCAAAGTACTTCCCTCAGCTGAATCAACCAACCTAACACCCAATCTAGCCAAATAATGCACATCACGAGCTAACTCTTTCTTACCTTTCTCTATATGGGCAACACTACCCATAGACAACCTGCTAAGGGCATCCACCACTACATTGGCCTTGCCTGGGTGATACAACACACTCATATCATAGTCTTTTACCAACTCTAACCGCCTCCTCTACCTAAGATTCAACTCCCTCTGAGTAAACACATACTGCAGGCTCTTATGATCAGTAAAAACATCAATATGGACACCATAAAGATAATGTCTCAAAATTTTCAAAGCAAAGACCATAATAGCTAATTCAAGATCATGTGTTGGGTAATTCTTCTTATGTGGCTTCAACTGCCTAGAGGCATAGGCTATAACCTTAACTGTTTGCATCAACACATAACCCAAGTCAACTCTAGAGGCATCACAATACACCACAAAACCATCTGTACCATCAGGCAAAGCCAACATAGGGGCTGAAGTAAGTCGAGTCTTCAACTTCTGAAAACTCTTCTCACAGGAATCTGACCACTGGAACTTAACTTTTTTTTGAGTCAACCGGGTCATGGGTGATGCAATAGAAGAGAAACCTTCAACAAAACGACGGTAGTAGCCCGCTAGACCTAAGAAACTTCTAATGTCAGATGGAGAGATAGGTCTAGGCCAATTTCATACAACTTCTGTCTTTTGGGGATCAACTCTAATACCTTCAGCTGAAATAATATGACCTAGAAAGGCTACAAACCTTATCCAATATTCACACTTACTGAATTTAGTGAACAACTGGTGATCTGTAAGAGTTTGCAATACAATTTTAAGGTGATCTGCATGATCATGCTCACTGCGGCAGTAGATAAGGATGTCATCTATGAGCACTATAACAAACATATTGAGATATTGCTTGAACACTCAATTCATGAGGTCCATAAAAGCTGTTGGGGCATTGGTTAACCTGAAAGACATGACTAGAAACTCAAAGTGACCATAGTGGGTTCGGAAGGCTGTCTTTGGAATATCATATTCCCTCACTTTAAGTTGATGATAGCCAGATCTAAGGTCGATCTTAGAGAAATAACTTGCACCTTGAAACTGATCAAATAGGTCATCAATTCTCGAAAGAGGATACATATTTTTGACTATGACCTTGTTAAGATGACGATATTCAATACACATACGCAAAGAATCGTCTTTCTTTCGCACGAATAAGACAGGTGCGCCCTAAGAAGAAATACTAGGCCTGATAAAATCTTTGTCTAAAAGATCTTTGAGTTTCTCTTTCAACTCCTTAAGCTCTGCAGGTGCCATATGGTATGGCAGAATAGAAATAGGCAAAGTATCAGGAAGAAGGTCAATCCCAAATTCTATCTTTCTATCGGGAGGTACCCCTGGGAAATCTTCCAGAAAAAATTTTGGAAACTCATTAACAATATCGACAGACTGAATAGTTAGAGCCTCGAACTTAGTGTATTTGACTCTAACTAGGTGATAGATGCAACCCTTAGATATTAGCTTTTTGGCTTTGAGATAGGAGATAAAATGACTCTTGTGAGATACCAAACTCCTGAACCACTAAAAAATTGGATCATCAGGGAACTGAAACTTGACCACACGAGTACGACAGTCTATAGATGCATAACAAGAATGAAGCCAATCCATACCCAGAATAAGGTCAAAATCCACCATGTGTAACTCTATCAAATCCGCAAGTATGGCTCTATGAAGAATAGTAACAGGACAATATCTATACACTAGTTTAGCGACAACTGACTCCCCTACTGGTGTGGAGACTAGGAAAGGCTCAGGAATCCTTTCGGGACTCATTTTGAAATTCACAGCCACAAGTGGGGTCATATAGGAGAGACTTAACCCGGGGTCCAACAACACATAAACATAAAAAAAAGAATGCGGAGCATACCGGTAATAATATTGGGAGAGTCCTCCTGCTCCTGATGGGATGGTAAGGCATGGAATCTGTTCTGGCGCTGACCGCCAGTAGTGCTAGATGAAGCACCCTGAGCAGGGGCGGGATGGGGTACAGGAGATGGTGCACTAGTAGCCTGTGCCTAAGGTCGGGCATCTCTGTTCTAAGTTTGTGGCCCTGCTTACCGTAACCAAAATAACCCCTCAGATCTATGAAACACTCACCGGGATGATCCTTACCACACTTAGCACAAAAAGGATAATGAGGCCTGTTACCAACACTATTCTGCAACCTAGACATAAAAGATCTGCCTCTTTGCTCCTGCCTGCTTTTAGGCGTGGGAGCACTAGCTGATAAAGGCGCTGGCATAGACAGACGCCTCTGAAACTAAGGGCAGTTCCCTCCATGGAACCTAGCTTGGCTATACTCATGCTGCTCAGATCTAGCCCTCTTGTTACCCCTTACTCAATCTCTCTCCCTTATCTTATCCACCTCTATCTGCTGGGCATGGATCATTAACCTATCTAGATCCATATCCTTATGCAGCATTGCAGTTCTATACTCCTTCAGTACTAACCTAGAAACACTGGTCACGAACTTACTAATACTAGCCAGGGTGTCAGAAATCAAATCAGGAGCATACTTGGCCAACTGGTTGAACTTTAAGAAGTACTCTTTAACAGTCAGGAGCCCTGCCTCAAGTTCATAAACTCCTCAATCTTTGCTTCCCTCATCTCAAGCAGAAAAAACTTACCCATGAATGCATCTTGGAATACCTGCTAAGTCATAGGAGCATCAACCTCAACTCTACCCTTCCTCCATGACATGACCCAGTCATACGCTATGTCCTTCAACTTGTAAGACGCCAACTGAACACTTTCTTCCTCAGAAACATGCATCACCTGCATGATCTTTCTCATCTCCTCAAGGTACAACTGTAGTTCCTCACCTGCCTTGGACCCATAAAACTCTGGTGGATTCATTCGCATAAAATCATGAATCGCAGCCGCAGCTATATCCCCTCCCTACTAATTAGCAACTGCGGCCTGGTTATTGGCCCGAACATTGGCGGTGACTGCTTGGGCTAACGCCTAAAAGGCTGCCCAAAACTTGACATGATACACAGTCTTATTCAAAGGATCAACAGGTGGGGGTTGCTCATCATCGTTCCTGCGGGCATTCGCTCTTCAAAGGGGCATTTTATGAAATAGAAGAGAACAAATTATTAGATGAGAGGACAACTGTAGGCACGATAGAATCCAAAAGAAAGAAATAACTTTTCCTAAAATGTCTTGTAGCCTCTTTCTCATAGATATGATGCTACACACCGATGGTCAAGACTCTACTCAACGCAGTTTGTCAGACTCCCTAGGACTCCTTTAAAACCTTAGGCTTTGATACCATGTTTGTAACAACCCAAAATCACCTCTCGGGATGTCACACGGTGCTTAAGGCTACAAGTAGCCCAAGCTAACCCATTAAGCCCATTTCTACTAATAACACTCATTTCAAGATAAAATAATTCAAACACTAGTATAGTCATATCATATGAAAGGAAATGCAAAGAAAATGCTCAGTCCAAATGACCAAGCAATACCAGAAACCTCAACACAACCACAATCTGATAACTAGTCTGACAAAGCCTCTACTAATCCATGAACTAAAGAGCCGTTGGGACAGGTCCCCAACTGACTCGAAATAAACTGAAAGTAAAAACATAGTCTCTCAAATGCAAAAATATCCGAAGATATGTCCTTGAACCATGAGGACTCACCACTATAAAAATATAGATAGAGGTACTTGAAAGTCACTGACGAGGCTAGGACTGAGCACCTGAACCTACATTATAAGAGAATGTAGCATATAGACGTATATGTGGATCAACACTTAGGAATGTACTGAGTATGTGGGGGTGCATGCATTTATATAAAACAACATCAATACTCTCTAATCAAATCATGCATGCAATAAGTAATGACTCACATGGATTGAATAAGTATAAAATGTAAAGCTCATGAATCATGTAGAATGGAGCATGTAACACAAATCTCGTGAGTCATCATAGTTTAACTTTGAAATCGATAATCTTCTCTTATTCTCATTACCATAGGTTAAAGAAAACTTTAAACAATACTTTCAGCTCATTCATATGTCTCATGGAGAGTAAAACTTCTTTAATGCTTAAAAACTCATAACTCTTTTGAACTCAAGTACTTGAAATTCGGAATCATATAACTTTGAAACATACTTGAAAGAATTTTATTCACTTTAGAAAAATATCTCATTTCAAGCTTTAGGGAAAAATACTTATATCAAGGGAAAATACTTTAGTCTTAGGGAGCAAATCTGCAACTTTACTATTAGGAAAGTAACTTGCATCAAGGAAGGTTCTCTTAACTGACATAATCCATGCGAGCTACATGGAGTCCAACATTTTGTCCTCCTAAGAAAGAGACCCCATGTTGGGGAGGAGCGTCATACTCTTACTAGGGAGTATAACCTCAATTCAGTGATCACTTATCTCGGCCTCAGGCCCAATATCTTAGCCTTAGGCCTAAAATCTCAAACCTACGGTGGCATGTAGTTCTGGGGTAAGAAACCATAGTAACTTACCCAACTCAGTGCTAAATACTACTCTCTTTAGTTTATCTCTCTCATCTCATGGAAATCCACTTTAAAATAATTTCATGGTTCATCAAGAACCCAATAATCAAATCTGTAATCTCATATAGTAGAGTGGATTTCAAAACACAATGACCATTAGGTCAAAAGTTTTCTCAATAATCTCAGAATACTCAAATCATGGGTGCTTATAGAACAATAGTTCATAAAATCTCAAGTCTTAAGTAGGGCTTAGTAACCTATAATTCAATCTTAAGTTAAAACTCATCAAAAGCATGATAGATAGCATTTACATTTATAACTCATGTAGAAATATGGAAATTTCAGCAATTTATCT
This sequence comes from Capsicum pubescens, assembly GCA_030864215.1. NCBI lineage: Eukaryota > Viridiplantae > Streptophyta > Magnoliopsida > Solanales > Solanaceae > Capsicum > Capsicum pubescens. Next base: position 144,575,659 of record CM061547.1, read on the forward strand.
CAAAATCTCAACATACTCATATACTTCAATATCTCAAACATTTCAACTATTAACTTCTCAAGGATTAAAATCACGGGGTATAGACCCAGCTATAATTTCTCAAGAAAACATGTAAAAATCATGCCATTAGATTCTCAATTCAAGGAAAATATCAAAAGCTTGCAACCAATTAGAATGTTTGAAAACCCCCAATTCAATTTCATGTAAAATCTCATAAATTGCAGAGAATTGTAGTTTAAATAAGACTTTGGACACAAGGGTGAAAGGATTACCCTTGTTCCAAACTCCACATACCTTAGATTATGAATTTGGATGAATGAGCTTGCTCTAAACTCTTCTTCTTACTCTTAAGAGAGAGTTCTTGCAACCTTTGAACTTGAGGAACTCAAATCTCAACTCAATTTATAGAATCCATAGTGAGTTCTTGGATTTCTTGGAAAAGGGTTTTAGATTTGCTCTTGAGGGAGAAACCCTAACCTTTGGATGTTTTGGGAGATAATGAGGCTATCAAGTTTGTTTGGAATATATTTGAGTGTTAAAAGGGAAAAAACCCAAAAACCCTTTTTAAAAAGGACTTAAAAATACTGAACGAGGGCTGCGATGGTCGAAGCGATGGTCCGTTGCTATCCTGACAGCCCGTCGGGTCATCCATCGTACGCTGTTCAAAAAAAGAACATACTGCCTCGGTGTGACGGTCGAAGCAATAGTTCATCTTTCAGCCTGACGGTCTATCGAATCATCCATCGCACATTATCCAGGATGAGGCCACACTGCCTGAGCGCGATGGTCCCAGCGATGGTCCTTCGTAGCCTTGATGGTCCGTTATTTTGGCCGTCGTACTTAGGCCATAAAAGAGAGTTACTGCCTTAGTTAGGATGGGCCGAGTGACGGTCCGTCGTAGACTCGACTGTCCGTCGGATCGTCCGTCGCACCCGGGCGGTTTCAACAACTCTCAGTAAAACGATCATAACTCTCACCCTGATACCAAATTTGGACGAAATTGGTATCGTTGGAAAGTTAATTCAATTATCTACGTGACAAAAAGTCAAATTTTATAAAATTCTATATGGTTTAAACACCAATCACTTGGGAAGTCACTTCTCAATCTTTTAAGTCCAGAATTACACTTCGCTTGACACACTCTAAGGCTCAGACTACGAGGGAACTTTACGGGGTCTTACACCTTCGGTTGGAAGTTACCTTAGAGGATGTTGGTATTTTTTACCCTTTGACCTATGAGGAGGTCCTAGTAAGGAACTTAGATCACCAAGTTTGCTGGTTGCAAACAAAAAATGTGGCTTCGGTGATGGTTCTATGGAGGAACTATAAGTTCAAGGAAGCTACTTAGGAGATGAAAGAGGAAATAAAGTCCAAGTATTCACATTTGTTTTTCGTTCCTGAAACTCGTGGTTGAGGTATGTGTTAATCTTCTTAATTTGATATATGTCTCTGGTAGACAATGGGTTTATGTCCCTAAGCTTTGAATTGAACAAGTGTCTTTGATAGATAATGGATTTGAGTCCCGTAGTCAATGAAATGAATGGTTGATAGATAAGGATCTTGGCGTGTGCCTCATCCTTGTTGTATGCCTTGATTTCTAGTTTGGTTAAAGGTTAGTTAATGTGTATTAATATGTTAACTTATGTTTATGTTTTCCTAGACCATCATTCGAGGATGAATGATCCAAGTGGGGGAGAATTGAAACACCAAGACTTTGGACCCTTAGAAAATTTCCTCGATTGAAGCTTTTGGACTAGGTACGACTTTAGGACACTAGTCGTATCCTTGGATACGACTTAGTGACCCCCTATAATATACTAGGAAGTGATGTAGGGGCTACACACTGTCCAAGATATGACTTGTCCTTCCCATGGTCGTATATTAGGGTATGAGTTGTACACTACCTAGTCGTATAGAGTGTTGAGTTGACCTAGTTGAAATTGCCTTGGGTACGGTTTGGGGATACGGTTTAGGGTACTATTCGTACCCTTAGGTATAAGTTATTTATGTGTGGTCTTACCCTGGGTAGTGTAGGGGTCCTTGGTGAGGCCTAGGGTACGAGTTTGGGTACCACTCATACCCTAGGGTACAATTGAGTTAAGTGAGTCGTACCCTTCTGGGAGCCACTTTTCAACTTTTAAGTCAAGAATTCTATGGATATTTCCCACCCCAAAACCTTAAATCCTATAACTATTTAACCTATTGAAGCCTCTCTTAACAATTATTTGGTGGATTAAACATACCAAACACATTCTCTAAACTTCTTAAATAAGATAGGAGGCTAGGGTTTGAAAAGGGTTCATCTAAAGGCAAGAGAGGTGTCAAGTTCTTCCATGAATCTTCTTGTATAAGGCATGTATCTCTTTCCTCATTGTTATTTCAAAATATCATGTGTCTTAAACAATGATTTTGACTTTTATATGGTGGTTTTAAAATCAAATACTGAGGGTTTTGTTGCATAGTATTGGGTATTGTTTACTCTTGTTAAAACTTGTGTTTTTACATTTCTTTAGTGTTGATTTGTACATATGGCCGCTTGTTGATTGTGGTTTAATAAATGGTCCATAAGTAACCCTAAATTTGATGATTCTTACTTTGGCTTTGGTCTTGATAAAAGCATGCCCTCAAGGTGTTTGTGAAAATGCCTAAGAGAAATAACTAGTCACTTGTTAATGGTGTATTGAATTATAATGTTGGTCTAATGAATATAAATGGAATATAAAATTGTACTAATGAATATGAGTGCTTGGTGAATGACTATGAAAAGGCTTTGTTGGCCATGTAATGAGTTAATTGATGACCCTAGTATTTCGAATGGTTACAAAGGGGTTAAAGTCCTTAAACATGGAATTGAATTATGTTTTGAACTAAAGTTGAGTATAAGAATGTCAATGGAGAATGAATGATTTTATAAAGGTCTTGGTGACTATAAAAGGATTTGCATTGTTATATGACTAAGGCATTGCCCTATTAACATGATTGGTTATTAATATGGTTTTATAAAGATCATGTGGTCATATATGGTGTTAAATTATAGCCATGGTGGATTGGGTTGGTTAAGAAGGGGCTAGAGTCCCTAAGTGTTTAATTGAATGGTTGTTGATGTATAGACTAGGGTTTTGATTTCCTAAACCACTAAGTTGGTTTTCCTTCGTTAGACGATGGGTTCGATTCCTAAGTTCATATGAATGAATTAATTGATAATGGTAATGGTATGGTGTACGCTTGAAACTAGCATTGGTTTTACGATACCAATGAAGTGCCTTCGGTAAGAAATTGATTAAGTGGTTGCATATGTGAAATGATGGTTTTAAATTGGGCTTGAAAGTGGGATATGTAGCACGACTATGAAAGTGGAGTCCAAAGGACTAACACGGAAACCATACTAGCCAGTGCGGTTGTCATGTGGCCAGGAGGATCAAGTCCCCCTGATAAAACATGTAACCGGGAGTTTCAAGTACCCCAAATGAAACATACAACCAAGAGGTTTAAGTCCCTCAAATGAAACATGCAATTGGGAGGTTCTAGTCACTCGAATGAAACCTGCAATCGGGAGGTTCAAGTCCCCTGAATGAAACATGTGATTGGGAGGTTTGAGTCCCACAAATGAGACTATGAAAAGGGAGATTCGAGTCCCCCTTACTACATGTAGTGATGTATTAGTCACCTTGATGATGTCAAGAGGTTTGAGTCCCCAATAAAAGCATATATAGTTATGGATATTCTTTGGTTCGTGCAACAACATGTATCGGAAACCTTTCATCTTGGGAAGAGCTGGGCCTATATAGCCCGTGGGTAACTTGTTCTATGACGGTGATGCTACATAGCCCAAGTTAATGGTTTCAAGAATCATGCTAATCCCATTCCTTAACCTGACATGGTATACTAATATATATAAATATATATACATAGATTACATTTGTTGATTGGTTTTGAACATTTGGCACTACTTTATCCTTATCCTTGAGTTACATGCTAGCGCTCCAATCACTAACCATGTCTGGATGCTATGTCCCCACTTGATATAGGGGTTGAATCTTCTTCTTCTTCTTTTTCTACGCAGTGACCAGGTGCTCGAACTGTTCATGTGTTGACATTGAAGTGATGAGCTTCCATACTTCAGAAGGTATACATTTCATAGTCTTTCTATCCTATTCCATAGACTTGTTTAGACTTGGTATTTGGCTATTTTTGGGGGCATGTACCAACATATTATTGACATCGAATTGGCAGAGGATTTGTGGATGACTGTGGACTTGGGTATGCTGGTTAGTATGATGATGTAAATAAAATGTTTAGACATTGTCTAAGTTATGATTATTAGTCTTGTATCCACTATCTTGATATATGGTCGGAGTTCATCCGATACTTGTGGATTGATGTGATGGTTAGGTTGGGCTGGCAGGTTGATCTCCGATCTATGTTGGGCTTGATATACCCATACAACAAGGCCCAATTTCAGGTCATGCCATGAAGAGACAAAAAGTAGAGTGTAATTAAAGTTGGAGATGTCCTAGCTGAAAAATCGGGGAATTAAACCCGGTCTCAGGTATAGTGACTGTGACACTTAGATGACGAACACGATCTAGAGGCTTAGATCTGCCTAGCAAGGCCTCAAGTATCGCGATTTCCAAGGCTGATCGCGATCGCGATCATAGCATTTATATAAGGGAAACCATATCCAAAATGGCTCCACTATGTACTCCTCTTTAAAAACTCAAAATCCATCAAATTTTATCATTTCCAAATGGTTTTGAAAGTGTTAGTTTTCCTCATTTGCATCCAAATCTCAGGTATGTCCTTTAATTCTTCTTTTAATGCTTAAATTTGAGCCTTAGAAGAATGCTTAGGGCCTAAACTTGAGTTTGTAGTTTCCTTGCTTAATCTGTGCATAAATTGATGTTATCTTAAGTGGTTGATGTTGTTGTTGGTGTGTACATCATTGGGGAAGTATTGAGTACCCAAAATTCTCTCAAAATAAGTGATAATTTGAAGTGCACACCAAGTGTTTGATAAAATTCCCAATTGAGTTATTTGATAGTTTTTCTATAATTTAGAGGGCATTCTTATGTGATTATGAAGTGTGTTCCGTGTTGATAGTATTGTACATATTTTATGAACACAATTTAGGGTATAACTTGCAAATTTGAACTTGTATAAGTCTGGGATGATTAAGCCTCAGGTATCGTGGTCGCCACTCGACAGAGTACGATCGCGAGACATGAGGCGTATTTGACAGTCCCTTCAGGTGTCGCGATCGCAACTCAGCATAGTGCAATTATGAGACCTGAGGCTTGTCTGACAAACTTCTCAAGTATTGCGATTGTGACTTATCAGAGTGCAATCACGAGATTCGAGGACTGATTGATCAGAATTTCAGGTGTCACGATCGCGACTCAGCACAGTGTAATCGTAAGATCTAAGGCCTGCCTCACAGGCCTTCCCAACATCCTGAATTTTCATTTTAAGCCCTAATTCGATCCTTAAGCCATTTCTTTTTCTTTACTCAGTCACATAACATGGTTTTCATATGATGATCTTGATGGTTAATACTTGTGTGTTGTTCTCAGGTTTTTGAAAGCTAAACATAGAAGACTGTTTAGTATAAGGATCTAGCCAGGAAGAAACTATTCCCAGAGCAAGTTATCTCAATGGAAAAAGTGCCCAAAAACTCTCGGCCTTCCACCAAAGATTGTAAGCAACGGACTGGTGTTGTTTTATCCTAGAACCATACAAAGCCGATGAACAATAGGTACGGGAGTATTATGCCAACCTCGAAGTTGTAAGTCTATCCAACCCAGTGTTCAGAATTTGGGGCAAGGTTTACAAGTTTTGCGCTGAGGCAATCAACGAACATTATGGTTTGTCGGACACCGACCCGAAGGAGTTTGAGGCAAATGATTGTGCCAAGGAAGCTGGCTAGTTTCACAGTTATGGAAAGGAAGAGAAGTCTCCTGGGCCTCCAAAAAATAGGGATCACCTTGAATAAGTTCATGACAGAAGCTTAGATTTGGTTGACCATTATCTGCAACTGTGTCTCTCCAAGAACTAACATGACAAACATCCGTGTTATACGAGCATAGTTGGTAGCTTGAATCATAGACAATATTTCTTTAAATGTTGGTCACTTTGTGATTGCGGAGTTCAGACACTACAAGAGCCGAGGAAGCCTTATGCTAATGTTTCCATCTCTGATCACCAGACAATGCAAGAGGTACAAAGTTAAGAAATATTACAGAGACAATGGGATACCCCCGTAGTCACCAATTTACCCATTGAAGATACGTGGTGAAGGTCCAACTTCAAAGAGCAAGAAGAGAAAGATTAATTTAGATAAGTCAGTGGATGATGATCTCGATTCTTGTAGGCCATCCTCAGCAGGGCCATTCGAGAAACTGTCTAGTCAGATACTAGTCCGATACTTAGTGTCCAAACTACTTATAGGGTAGGGTGAGTTTTCTATAGTCCGTGCCTCCTATGTCTCTCAGAGTGACTATGACAGGCTCCCAGATGATCAAAGAGCAAAAGGGGCCATGATATCTAAAATGGAGCAGGAATACACATCCTTGGCCTAATCACACCAAAAGTTGAGTGAGTATCATGGTAAAATAAAAAGTAGGGAGAAGAGGCAAGACAAGTTCTTCACCCAGATATGAAAAGGAGTTAAGGGCTTGTGGAATATCCTGAAGCCAAGAGAGAGACTTTCTTCTCTAAGAGCAGATACTGATGATAAGATTTCAGCTAGGTGGTGTAAGGACGCGGAGCTAGAATATGTTTATTTTGATAATGAGACAGAGAGTGATGACAACCAATGATGCGGTTTCAGGGAGCCTCTTTAACTCTTTTATGCTTTCATAACATGCAGTGAGGACACTGCAACTTTTAAGTTTGGGGTGTTTCTCGTATTTTAGTATTTTACATTTAGATAATTTGATTCTTGTATATTGTTTGGTTTGTAATATGTGGATGATTTGTTTTTTATTGGGTATGGATTTTTGTTATTCTGATGATTTGTTCGTACTTTGGTGTAACACCCCGTATTAAGCATATACTTATTCTATTTATATGGAACTTGGTATAGCCTTGTGGTATAGGCAACATACGAGATTTTTTATGCGAGTATTGATGATGTATATGGAGTTCTAGATACTGCCCGTATGTTTTAGTGTGATGCAACTAAGTTAACATCGATTCAACTATTAAACTTGGAATAGTAAGATGGTATTTGAATCTAAAGTTCAAAGTGACCAAGTATATACGAGTGTTAAATTATATTAAGGGGATTAAGAACTGAAAATTGAATAATTTGTTGAGGTTCTTGCTTGACTTAATTAAACTAGTAGGTGGGTCACCTACTTTAGCTATATGAGGCAAGTTAATGGACCAAGTCCATGGATCAGATTTGGGCCTTTATTAGTATACTTATTTGGACCTAAATTAAGTAAAAGAGGAAGGAAATAGAGAAAAGGCCCAATTTAATAAAGCCCAACTAAGAACTAAGCAAGTAGGAGTATCACCTACTTTGAAATTTTGAGCATCTTGAACCCTTAAGTGGGTGCATTACCTACTTGGACTAATTTATGGCTGAAAATGAGGTCAATAAGGGAGGTTCTAGAGTGATCAATATAAACCAACATAGCTGGTCTTTTTTACTTATTTTAATAACAATATCCACCCTTTTAATTTCAGCTTTCTCCCTTTTCTATCAAGGATAAGAATAACTACCTAAAAATCCCTTCTAGGGTTCTTAAAAAAACCCTCATCTTTGCAAGACAAGGTAAGTGAAAACACTTAAGGTTTAGCTTAATTATCTCATGGATGATTAGGAAAACATGCTGTAAGTGCTTAATTATAAATAAATGGCCGAATATAGAACAAGCTGCCTGCTCACTTTTCGTTGTTATTAAGAGACTTCTCTTTGCTTCTTTGTTTTATTATGTGAAGGAAAGTTCAAGTTCTTGAAGAGTTAAAGTTAAAAGGATAAGCTACAAAAAATTGAGGTAAGGTGACTTCTCCATTTTGTCCTTCTTATGTATTAGTTTGGGTAACTTATTAAGGATGTGTTGTTATTAAGGAACTTAAGGGATGATGAGTTCAATATTTGATTGCTACGATAAAAGAAACTTTGGGGAAATTTTGTGGACTATTTTATGTGTATGTGTTAGGGGCTACCAGGTTGATGTTGGAGAAAGGTGTAACTAGTTCATATTGAAATATAGAAGTAAAGTGCGATGGTACACCACCAAACTAATTATTGCATATGTTGTAGATTATTCTGTTTGTATACCGTTTGGAGGGTGTAATGAAGCCAAAGTTATTTCAGGGGTTCTTAGAAGAATCTGTATGGTATATGGATGTAATTGGAGGATAAAAAGGGTTAAAATAACACCCTTGATTGACAAATTAAGTGCTTACTATCCAGCTACTATTCTGGCAAAGTTAAATAGCCTATTGTGTTGGCTAGTAACTAATACTAGTTTTACCGTATAGTTTATTGTAGATAAATAATCCTATAGGATGGAAATTAATTGAGTTTTCATCGGAGTTATACAACCAAGTATGTAAGGCTACTCTATGTCATATTCTTTAGTATGAAATCCGACACTTGTGGTACAAAGTTAACTTCTAAAGCTTTTGTTTAGTAAATGATACCTAGTGGCAACACATGATCTCCCATCTAGATAACGACCTTGCTCCCACTCCCTAATGTGTTAAAATACCTCACCACATACTTATATCAAGTCTGTATTTTTACATTCACTAGAAAGTCTCAAGAGTTCTCCTTCAAGCCAAATAACACCCATAAGCTATTTTTAGCTCCTAAAAATTTCATTCACATACAATCTGCTCCATATTTCTTTGTCATGGAATTAAGTGTTTATTTATATGTCTTTTATTGGAAGATTATTGTTCAAAGGTACCAATATGTTATGACCACCAAAGTAACAATCTCAAAGGCTAAATAAACTATGTAACACAAATCTTAATTGAACGTGTGGCAACTCAGGGGCATAAGCCTAGCATAGGCCAATACCGATACCTTTAAATGTGGGTGGAATCTCAAGATAAAAAACCTAGAATGGGATGATCCCAATATATTTATATATGGGTGGCAGCTCAGGGACATAAGCCTAGTGACGTGGGTGTATTTATGCATTCTAGCACTACTATTCTAGCTTATTTAGCCTTATTTTGAGGATGATTCTTATGATATATGTGTTAATAATGATATAAATGAGCATTTATGTGTCCAATAATGTGTTTACAATGTTTAATGGTGGATTCATATGAGTTTTGATTCAATTTGAGCATTTAGAGTTCAACCGAGAAAACTAGTATAACTAGCTTGAGCTAGGTGTTTTTCTAGTCTATTGTATTGGGTTATAATATGTTTTAATGAGTTACTAAGGTTTTTATTATGTATTTATAGGTGAAACAACTTATTTATAATGTTCAAGGGTTAACTGGATCAAGAAAAGAGTCAAAACAATAAGTTAAAGCTCAATATGAATTTAGCCTATGCTTAGCTCGTGTTTCTAGTTCATCGTTGAGGATGTTGTGTTGTTTTGAGCTCTAAATTTCTGTGTTTAATGATATAGGATGCTTGGTTAATGGACTATGATGATATATAAAGGATTTACAAGCTTCAAATTAAATGAAAACAACTCAAAAAGGCTTGGAATGGATCATGGAAGCATAAAACGTAGCTTGACGCCAATTTGGATACCTGAAAAGTATTGGGAGAGTGTATGCGCATGAGAAGGAGTCTCGGTGAATTCAACACATCAATGGATTCAGAAGGAACCCAAAACAGTTAAACAATGTGAAGTAGACACGTCGTGTCTATGTACACAATGTGATAATCGACGCGGTGCGTCACTGGGTTTGCAGACGACCGAAAATTGTTTCCTTGTTCAACAAGGCATGGTCTATATCTTCCACAATAAATAGGACATTATTCATGTTTTTTTACATAATTTTGGACATCCTTGGAAGATATGGAGGCTACACAACTTCTTTTTAGGGTTTTTTTATCATTCTTTTATTTTAGTTTCTTTCATGGTTTGTATCATCAATCCAAGGAATTGGATGATGAATATTTCCATTAAAGGCTAAAACTCCTATTCGAGGTTAAGGCCACATTCATGATTACTTTTATTTTGAATTAAGTTTGTTAATTTACTCATTATTGTTGTTTGTTTGTTTATTATTGTTTTAACTATTTTAAGGATACATGGCCCTTAGAATATATCAATTGTCAACCTTATGAACTCAGGAGAGGGAATAGAAAGATAGAACAAGGGAATAAGAAAAGTATGTTCTTGTTTCTTTATTAAATAAGAGACTTGAATTAGTATCTAGGACATGGATGTACTTAGATGCCTTACTTGATTCATATGTAGGATGACATTTGTAAAGAACATAATTAAACTATTACATTCCTGCTCAATGATGTAGTTGTAAGGTTCAACTTAGGTAAAGTATTAGAGGTTGGGAAACCAAAATCGTACAATTAACCCTACGAATCAACAACCAAGATAAAGAAGTTAACGAATGAAGTTCAATAACATAGTAAGATTGTTTGTAAGCCTTAACCCTGGGCTTCTGTCGTTGATTGTCCAAAGTCATTATTTTTTAGCATTAGTTTAGTTTCTCTTAGTTTATTTTTAATTCTAAAACTCTATTTACTACTCTCCTCAATTGGTTGAACTAGAATTAGATAGTCGGCGAATGCAAGTCCCTGAGAGATCGATAATTGGGCTTCCTTGAAGCCACTTTACTACATGATAAGACTGCGTACACTTGCGTTGTGCTTGAGAGTTGTCAAGTTTTTTGCGCCGTTGCCGGGGACTTGTTATTAGGCAACTATCTTATTTTTAGTTTTTCTATATTGAGTTGTAAATAGTTTTTGTTTAGTTTTTTTATTTTCATTTATTTCTATTTTTATCACACCCTTCTCGAGATCTTAGTCTGGGATAGATGGTTTTTGAGTGATGGCAATTTTTGTTGTTTTTATGGAGGACACCATCTTGTGGCTTATTATTCAGATTTTTATGAAAGTGCGTGGACGAAACCTTTACAATATGATATGGATAATTCGAGGAAGTCTGAGTACTCAAAAACTAATATTGTGGAAATTATTAAGAAGACACCACTGCCACCATGTCTACAGTGGCTAAGCAAAGAAATGTATGAGGAGAACATTAGCCAATTTGTGGAGCAAACATAAGAATCACAGCCACTCGATTGTCATCTTTATCTTGAGACTGAAAGTGAGAAGGTGAATAAAAGTGAAGGTGTTATGGATTGTGTAAATTTTGAAGTAGGATTAGTTGGGCTGCATTCGACGCATTTTTCTACATTATGTTTAGATGATGTCTTGTCTGTGGAATCATTTAAAATAGTGGAAGAGTGTGAAGATGAGGAACAAGAATCCTATATTCTTGATTTTGCACCGGTTAAGCAACATAAAAACATACCTCACTTGAAGGCCGAGTGATTTACCATGCACATTCCATTACTCGGTTCCTTAATATTTGTACCACCTCTTTATGATTGAGGAAAGAAGATGGATGCGATGTTGGGGGTGAAATTTAAATCCTCAAGGTAGAGGAAAAAGTTGATTGGGTCGTGCCACGACACTATATTAGGTGCTTCTTGGGAGGCAACCCAAGGAAAGGTATGTTATCTTTTTAGTTTTTTGTAGTTTTAATATCACATAGTTTTTGTTTTTGGTTGAGTCACAAGTTAATGGGAAGTCTGAGTACCATAAACTTGAGATTGAAGCATGACCAAAAATAGAGTATGGGATTCCCACGGATCTCCTTTATGTGTTAAGATGCTACTAGCTAGGCCTAGAGGCCCCAGGGAGTATTTCTATCTCTTACCTTTAAATTCACTTTGGGGACAAAGTAGATTTTTAAGTGTGGGGTGGGGAAATTCCCAATTTTTGACTCAATTTAAAATTTTTTAGGTTAGGAATAAGTGAGATATTCTTGTTGGTGCTATTTTTGATAACACGATGCAAGTGAGTTTGTTTGTAAAAGCATGTTGATTTATGTGAATTGCTATTTTTTAAACTCCTAGGCTCAAGTTTATGAATTTTTTCATAATGGCTTAATTTTGAATTTATGCTATTATTGGTTGGGAGTCTATGATGATTCTATTGGGTTGAGCATCTGCCATGTGTGGGTAAGATTTTTTGTACGTTCCTTATTGCATATGATGTCTAGAACTTGCCCGGTGTGTGTGCGAAGCAAAATAAAGAATGTGGGTTTAGTAGATGATTTAGGCATTTATGTAATAGCCGTGTTTTTACCTTATATTTGTCCTACCCCTTATGTAAAATTCTAGTTAACCCCCATTGAGCCTTTAGCTTTTTCTTTGGTAACCTCATAAGTATCCGAATTCCGTTCATTGATAGACCATAATTTGATCCAAAAAACTCCTAAGTGCTTTAATAAAATAAAATTTAATAAAGGAGTTGAGAAATTGAAGAAGAAAAAGGTGAAATTTTGCCCTAAGGTAATGGTTATTGGTGTATAATTGATGTGTGGTGGATGGTTGTGATATAAATTATGCTAAAAATATTGTCATGATTGTGAAAAAAATGAGAAAAATTAATTCTTGTGGTAGTAAACTGTGTGTCCATAAAGTATTTGTGCAAATGCTTAAAAGATATGGGGCAAAAATAAAAGAATGGGGTAGACAAAAATGGTGTAATTTGGTTGTTGGCGATTGGTTTTAAATGTTTAATGTAGTGTATTAAAGTATTTAGAGAGGTTAGTCACTATTCCTAAATAGTTCCTACCCATCCTTTAGCCTACAATACATCCCGGAAAAGTCCTACTTGATCCAAAACTTTACATTCGACTATTAGTGGAGCATTACACTAAGGGAAAGCCTATGGTTCATTATGTGTAACTTGTGAATTCTTTGTGAGAGTGAGCGTAACTTGATTTGTATACCCATTGTGATAAATTGCATTATTGTGAGTGATTATGGGTAACTTTCTTGTGGTGAAGGGCACATGTTTTATGAATATGGGTGATTCTTGTGATGTCTTTGATTGAGCAATATGCATGAGTTTGCCACTTGTGGAGTTCATTCTTGAGGCTAGGATGTTTTGGAAGTAGGATTCTTGAGCTTACAATTATGTATAACATGCTTTGTGTTGTAAACTTGCATTTCATGTAGTCATTGTAGTGCTAGATTAAATCTTATGCATGTATTAGAAATATGGAGTCTCTTCAGCTTATGGTGTTTGTAGTTAAGAGTTGTTCGACGATGAACAAGGCTTTAAGTGTGCAGTGGTGATATTGGGTGTATTTATGCATTCTAGCGCTACTATTCTAGCTTTTTAGCCTTATTTTGAGGATAATTCTTATGTTATTTGTGTTAATAATGATTTATATGAGAATTTATGTGTCCAAGAATGTGTTTACAATGTTTAATGGTGGATTCACATGAGTTTTGATTCAATTTGAGCATTTAGAGTTCAACCGAGAAAGCTAGTGTAACTAGCTTGAACTAGGTTTTTTTTCTAGTCTATTGTGTTGTGTTTAATGTGTTTTAATGAGTTGCTAAGGTTGTTATTATGTATTTATATGTGAAAAAACTTAGTTATAATTTTCAAAGGTTAATTGGATCAAGAAAAGAGTCAAAACAATAAGTTAAAGCTCAATGTGAATTTAGCCTATGCTTAGCTCGTGTTTCTAGTTCATTTGTGTTGTTTTGAGCCCTAAATTGTTGTGTTTAATGCTATAGGATGATTTTTTCATGGACTATGATGATATATGAAGGATTACAAGCTTCAAATTAAGTGGAAACAACTCAAAAAGGCTTGGAATGGATCACGGAAGCACAAAATGCAGCTTGTTGCCAGTTTGGATACCTGAAAAGTATTGGGAAGGTGTGGGTGCGTGATAAGGATTCTAGGCGAGTTAGATACATCATTGGATTTAGAATGAACCCAAAACAGTGAACCAGTGCGAAGTCGATGCGTCACATCGATTTACATAATGCGATAATCGACGCGGTGCGTCACTGGGTTCGCAGACGACCAGAAACTGTTTCCTTGTTCAACAAGGCATGGGCTATTTCTTCCACTATAAATAGGACATTATTCACGTTTTTTTACTTACTTTTGTACATCCTTGGAAGATTTTGGAGGCTACACAACTTCTTTTTAGGTTTTTTTTTATCATTCTTTTATTTTAGTTTCTTTCATGGTTTGTATCATTAATCCAAGGAATTGGATGATGAATATTTCCATTAAAGGCTAAAACTCCTATATGGGGTTAAGGCCACGTTCATGATTACTTTTATTTTTAATTAAGTTTGTTAATTTGCTCATCATTATTGGTTCTTTGTTTATTCTTATTTTAACTATTTTAAGGATTCATGGCCCTTAGAATACACCAACTGTCAACCTTGTGAACTCGGGAGAAGGAATAGGGAGATAGAACAAGGTAATAAACAAAGTATGGTTCTTTTTTCTTTATAAAATATGAGACTTGAATTAGTATCTAGGACAGGGATGTACTTAGATGCCTTACTTGATTCATATGTAGGATGATATTTATAAAGAACTTAAGTGAACTATTACATCCACGCTCAACGATGTGGTTGTAAGGTTCAACTTCGGTAAAGGATTAGAGGTTGGGAAACCATAATCATACAATTAACCCTATCAATCAACAACCAATATAAGCAAGTTAACGAATGAAGTTCAATAACATAGTAAGATTGTTCGCAAGCCTTAACCCTGGGCTTCTATCCTTGATTATCCAAAGCCATTATTTTTCCGCATTAGTTTACTTTCTTCTTAGTTTATTTTTAAATCTAAACTCTATTTACTACTCTCCTCAATTGGTTGAAGTAGAATTAGATAGTCGTCGAACGCAAGTCCCTGAGAGATCGATACTTGGGCTTTCTTAGAGCCACTTTACTACTTGATAAGACCACGTACACTTGTGTGTGCGCTGTCAAGTTTTTAGCGTTGTTTCCAGAGACTTGTTATTAGACATCTATCTTATTTTTAGTTTTTCTATATTGATCTTTAAATAGTTTTTGTTTAGTTTCTTTTTATTTTCTATTATTTCTATTTTTCTCACACTCTTCTCAAGATGTCAGTTTGGGATAGATGGTTTTCGAGTGATGGAAATTCTTGTTGTTTTTGTGTAGTACACCACCTTATGGTTTATTGTCCAGTTTTTTATGAAAGTGCGTGGACGGAACCTTCACAATATGATGCAGATAATTCAAGGAAGTCTGAGTACTCAAAAACTAATATTGTGGAAATTATTAAGGAGACACCACTGCCACCATGTCTACAGTGGCTAAGAAAAGAAATATATGAGGAGGACATTATGCAATTTATGGAGCAAACACAAGAATCACAACGACTCAATTGTTATCTTTATCTTGAGACTGAAAGTGAGAAGGTGAATAAAAGAAAAGGTGTTGTGAATTGTGTAAATTTTGAAGTACGATTAGTTGGGTCGCATTCGAAGCAATTTTCTACATTATACTTAGATGATATCTTATCTGTGGAATCATTTGAAATAGTGGAAGAGTGTGAAAATGAGGAACAGAAATCCTATATTCTTGATTTTGCACCGGTTCAGCAACATAAAAACACACCTCACTTGAAGGACGAGTGGTTTACCATGAACATTCCATTACTCAGTTTCTTAATTTTTGTACCACCTTCTTATGATCGAGAAAAAAAGATGGATGCGATGTTTGGGGTGAAATTTATATACTCAAGGTGGAGGGAAAAGTTGATTGACTCATGCCGCGACACTAAATTAGGTGCTTCTTGGGAGGCAACCCAAGGTAAGGTATGTTTTCTTTTTAGTTTTTCATAGTTTTTATTTTATGTAGTTTTTGTTTTTGACTGAGTCACAGGTTAATGGAAAGTCTGAGTACCATAAACTTGAGCTTGAAGCATGGCAAAAAATTGAGTGTGGGGCTCCCTCGGATCTCCTTTATGTGTTAAGATTCTACTAGCTAAGCCTAGAGGCCTCGGGGAGTATTTTTATCTCTTACCTTTAAATTTACTTTGGGGACAAAGTAGATTTTCAAGCGTGGAGTGGGGGGAAATTCCTAAATTTTGACTCAATTTAAATTTTTTTTAGGTTAGGAATAAGTGAGATATTCTTATTGGTGCTATTTTTGATAACATGATGCAAGTGGGTTTGTTTGTAAAAGCACGTTGATTGATGTGAATTGCTTTTTTTTAAACTCCTAGGCTCAAGTTTATGAATTTTTTCATATTGGTTTAATTTTGAATTTATGATATTGTTAGTTAGAAGTCTATGATGATCCTATTGAGTTGAGCATGTGCCATATGTGTGTAGGTTTTTTTGTACATTCCTTGTTTCATATGATGTTTAGAACTTGCCCGGTCTGTGTATGAAGCGAAATAAAGAATGTGGGTTTAGGAGATGATTTAGGTATTTCTTTAAAAGCCGTGTTTTTACCTTATATTTGTCCTACCCCTTATGCAAAATCCTAGTATACCCCCATTGAGCCTTTATCTTTTTCTTTGGAAACCTCATAATTAGCCTAATTCCCTTCTTTGATAGACCATAATTTGATCCAAAAAGTTCCTAAGTGCTTTAATAAATAAAAAAATTTAAGTAAAGAGTTGAGAAATTGAAGAAGAAAAAGGTGAAATTGTGCCCCAAGGTAATGGTCATTGGTGTATAATTGATGTATGGTGGATGATTGTGATATAAATTATACTAAAAATATTGTCATAATTTTGAAAAAAAAGAGAAAAATTGATTCTTGTGGTAGTAAACTATGTGTCCACCAAGTATTTGTGAAAATGCTTAAAAGAGATGGGGCAAAAAGAAAAGAATGGGGTAGACAAAAATGGTGTAATTTGGTTGTTGGAGATTGATTTTAAATGTTTAATGTAGTGTATTAAAGTGCTTAGAGAGGTTAGTCACTATTCTCAAATAGTTTCTACCCGTCCCTTAGCCTATAATACAACCCGAAAAAGTCCTACTTGATCCTAAACTTTACATTCAACTATTAGTGGAGCATTACACTAAGGGAAAGCCTATGGTTCATTATATGTAACTTGTGAATTCTTTATGAGAGTGAGCGTAACTTGATTTGTATACCCATTGTGATAAATTGCATTATTGTGAGTGATTATGGGTAACTCTTTTGTGGTGAGGGGCACATGTTTGATGAATATGGGTGATTCTTGTGATGTCTTTGATTAAGCAATATGCATGAGTTTGCCACTTGTGGAGTCCATTCTTGAGACTAGGATGTTTTGGAAGTAGGATTCTTGAGCTTACAATTATGTATAACATGCTTTGTGTTGTAAACTTGCATTCCATGTAGTCATTATAGTGCTGGATTAAATCTCTTGCATGTAATAGAAGTGTGGAGTCTCTTTAGCTCATGGTGTTTGTAGTTAAGAGTTGTTCGAGGATGAACAAGGCTTTAAGTGTGGGGTGGTGATGTTAGGTGTATTTATGTATTTTAGCGCTACTATTCTAGCTTATTTAGCCTTATTTTGAGGATGATTATTATGTTATATGTTTTAATAATTATATAAATGAGCATTTATGTGTCCAAGAATGTGTTTACAATGTTTAATGGTGGATTCACATGAGTTTTGATTCAATTTTAGTTTTTAGAGTTCAACCGAGAAAGCTAGTGTAACTAGCTTGAGCTAGGTGTTTTTCTAGTCTATTGTGTTGGGTTCTAATGTGTTTTAATGAGTTACTAAGGATTTTATTATGTATTTATATGTGAATCAACTTAGTTATAATGTTCAAGGGTTAATTGGATCAAGAAAAGAGTCAAAACAATAAGTTAAAGCTCAATGTGAATTTAGCCTATGCCTTAGCTCGTGTTTCTAGTTCATCGTTGAGGATGTTGTGTTGTTTTGAGCTCAAAATTATTGTGTTTAATTCTATAAGATACTTTTTAATGGACCATAATTATATATGAAGGATTTACAAGCTTCAAATTAAGTGGAAACAACTCAAAAAGGCTTGGAATGGATCACGGAAGCACAAAACGCAGCTTGGCGCCAATTTGGATACCTAAAAAGTATTGGGAGAGAATAGGCACGTGAGAATGAATCTGGGATCGTGTGACACATCAATGGATTCAGAAGGTACCCAAAACAGTGAACTAATGAGAAGCCGACGTATCGTGTTGATGTACACAATGCGATAATCTACACGGCGCGTCACTGGGTTCGCAGACGACCAGAAACTGTTTCCTTGTTCAACAAGGCATGGGCTATTTATTCACTATAAATAGGACATTATTCACGTTTTTTTACTTACTTTTGGACATACTTGGAAGATATTGGAGGCTACACAACTTCTTTTTAGGGTTTTTTATCATTCTTTTATTTTAGTTTCTTTCATAGTTTGTATCATCAATCCAATGAATTGGATGATGAATATTTCCATTAAAGGCTAAACTCCTATCCAGGGTTAAGGCTATGTTCATGATTACTTTTGTGTTGAATTATGTCTGTTAATTTACTCATCATTGTTGTTTGTTTGTTTATTATTGTTTTAACTATTTTAAGGATTCATGGCCCTTAGAATACATCAATTGTAAACCTTGTGAACTCGAGAGAGGGAATAGGGAGATAGAACAAGGGAATAAGCAAAGTATGGTTCTTGTTTCTTTATAAAATAAGAGACTTGAATTAGTATCTAGGACAGTGATGTACTTAGATGCCTTACTTGATTCATATGTACGATGACATTTGTAAAGAACTTAAGTGAACTATTACATCCTCATTCAATGATGTAGTTGTAAGGTTCAACTTAGGTAAAATATTAGAGGTTGGAAAATCGTAATCGTGAAATTAACCCTACGAATCAACAACCAAGATAAGCAATTTAACAAATAAAGTTCAATAACATAGTAGGATTGTTCGTAAGCCTTAACCCTGGGCTTCTATCTTTGATTGTCCAAAGTCATTATTTTTCTTCATTAGTTTAGTTTCTTCTTAGTTTATTTTTAATTCTAAAACTCTATTCACTACTCTCCTCAATTGATTGAACTAGAATTAGATAGTCGGCGAACACAAGTCCCTAAGAGATCGATACTTGGGAATCCTTAAAGCCACTTTACTACTTGATAAGACCACGTATACTTGAGTGTGCATTTGGGCACTTGGACAATCCCAATTTGTGTGTTTACCACTGATTAATTGGACATTTGCATTACATGGATTACAAAGATTATGAAGTAAGAAGGGTAAAATGAAGAAAATAATGTAATGTAACTTGTCCCACAAATATATTTAAAGGTGGTCTACTAGAACTTATTATACACTTGTATATGATTTTTATTGAGCTTTTGTATCATGTGTAGTTACCTTCAGCCTTACATATTCGGTACATATTTTCGTACTGACGTCCCTTACAGGGGGCCTGTATTTCATGCTGCAGGAACATGTGCTTCAGCTAATACACCTTTCTAGTAGGAACACAGGATATCTAGTGACTATTAGTGAGCTCTAGGTTGATTTGGGGCTTTTCGAGTGTAATACCCCATACTTTTTCATAGCTTAATTTCGCTTCTAGAATGTCAAAGGTTAGCTTAAAAAATGAATACTTTTTTATGCATGTAGGATTTTCCAGATTTAGACCCTCCATTGTGTGGGAAATTGAATTAGCTTTCCGTCGATACCAATTTTACCTAAATTCGATACTCGATTGAGAAGTTATGACATTTTTAGTTGATAGTGTGCTATCTGGACAATCACCGCATCGCGGTGAAGGTTAAAACCCCATTTGTCAAATTCCAGCGGACCTCTGTGATTTTACCACATCGCGGAGTAGCTTAATTTCCCAATTGTCACATTCCAGAAGGCCAACACAATTGTATCACATTGCGTTGATGGCCTAAATGGCATTCCAAAGGAGCATCACGATAGCTCCTCACTGCGGAGAACTTCTAGTTCCCGGTCATCAAATTTTAGTGAGCCACCGCGATAGTGGAGCATCGTGGTGGCATATTAAATCGGGATTTTACTCCCTTTTCTAGTTCTGATTAAAAGTTTAAAAGGGGTATTTTGGTCAATTCCCAAGCCCCCAATCCGTCCAAAACATAAAATTAAACACATTCAAAGCACTTTATGCTTATTTTCATCTATTCTCTCTCAAAGAAAAATCCTAGTGCTCCAAAGCTTCTTCTCCAAGAAAGCAAATTCTACCATTGTTTCTCCAAGAAAGCTCTAATTTGAGGATTCCCCAAGACAAGATAATCAAGAACTCATTTTCAAGAACTCAAATAGGAATCCAAAATTCAAGATTTCTTCATCTAATCATCTACCAAAGTATGTGGAGTTTATGAACAAGGATCCTCTTCCTTTCTTGTGCCCAAAACCATGTTTTAAATTACAATTTCATATGATTTTGAATGAATATTCATGAGATTTGAATTAGGGTTCATAGCCATTATTGCTATTTACAAGATTATAAGATTTCAAGTGTTTTAGAAGATGAATTGGATGTCTATTTTTAGAGTTTCATGCCTATTGAAGAAATTTCTAAATTTTGAGATGAAATATCTTTGTTTTCATTATCAAGCATGATTATTATGATGTTTTAACATGTATTTGATGCTTGGGTTATCAAGACCTACTTTATATGTTGATATTTCAAGAAAGATGATGCTTTAAGCATCTTATGATCAGATTATTTATAGATTCTCAATAAAGCTTTGAGATTTTGATCCTCAGATAAGTTTTGGAATCCACTTTACAGATTTATATCAGATTACAGAATTCATATTAGCTTTATTTATAGAATGATCAAGATAAGAGCATAATTGGTTTCATAGTAATCTTTATGCTAGTTTTTAAAGTGGATTTCCAACATAATGAGCTACAGATTAAAAAGGGAGTAGTATTTAGCACCGAGCGAGAAGTGTGGGATTAGCGTGCCCTATCTTCCATAGAACTTCGTAGCCAACATAGGTACATATTATGAGATTATTCCTATTCCAATATGGGTGACAGTTACATATGTGATCACGTTGCTCAGGTTATACTCCTTGGCAAGAGTATGACACCTCTCCCCATTGTAAGGTTTTCCCCATAGGGGAACGAGATTTTGTACTCCATGTTAGCTCACATGGTTTATGTTAGTTAGAAGAACCTTCCTTATAGATAAGCTTTAGATAATGTATTTTTCCTTAACAGTAAAGACTTTCAAAAAAGAATAACAGAAAAGCTTTTAGAAAACTAAGTATAAAGGCTCACGAATTTATTCAGATTATGCTTTCTAGAAAGATATTAGCTATAGATTTGAGCTTTCAGATTTCAAATATAGAAGTGAGTCCTTTTACACTTAGACAGTATGATTTACCGACTGAACATTAGTGCAGCTTTTGGAACTAAATTTTATGGCTCACTAGATCTATAAAGTATGTTTTGCTATTCATGATTACAGATTTTAGTATTTCAGATATTCCAGCTTATGTGAGCCATTTACATTTAGCATGCTTTGTTTTACAAATTATGATGATGAGATAATGTTTTAATCATGCATTCATCCCCATGTACTTAATATATCCTCAAAGTACTGATCCATATATACGTCTATGTGCTACATTATCTTATAATATAGGTTCAGGTGCTCAGTTTCAGTAACGAGAGTAATTTCAAGCATCTCCATCTATATCTCGAAAGTTGGTGAGTCCTCATAGTTCGGGAACTTAGTTATTCAGATTTTCAGTTTAGATGATTCAGTATTCTTTTTAGATAGTTCGAGTCCGCTGGGGGTTTATCCCAGTGGCTCTCTAGATATTAGTAGTATAGGCTTGTCAGACTGCTAGTTTGATTGCAATTATTCTGTATTGAGGTTTTATACATTACTTTTAGATATTATATTCAGACATTTTTCCACATATAGTATGACTCTTATGTCTATGTTCCCTTTATTATGAAATTTAGGCTTATTAGAAGGCAAACAGGGTTAGGTTAAGGCTATTCATAGTCTTGAGCATCGTGTGATGCCTCGGGACTAGGTTTTGGGGGTGTTACAAACTTGGTATCATAGGCTAAGGTTTGTAAGAGTCCAAGGGATTTAGAAAAGCTGAGTTACGTAGAGTCTTGATCATAGGTGAGAATCGCGCCACATTTATGAGCAAGAGGCTATGAGACGTTCTTAGCAAATCATCTCTTTCTTTCATGATCAATTGTGCTTATAGTATCTTTATTTTTTTTAACTCGTGCTTTTACGTGACAGTTGAATATGCCTCCTCATCGAGCTAACACCCTCAGAATAGATAACCAGCTACCCCAGCTCGTCGATCCTTTGAATGAGAATGTATCCTATGCTGAGTTTAGGTCTTCTTTTCAAGAGTTGGCCCAAGCTGTGACTGCTAATGTTCAGGGAAACCATCAGGCTACATTCCCACTTCAGTATAATGGTGACTTCACAGCAGCCAAAATTAGAGACTTTATGAGAATGAATCCGCCAGAGTTCTTTGGGTTAAAGGCAGGTGAGGACCCACAACTTTATTTAGATAAGGTAAAGAAGATCACCCATATTATGCATATTTTTGAGGAAGAGAGTGTAGAGGTGGTATCCTATAGATTAAAGGATGTAGCATATGGTTGGGTAGTTATGCGGAAAAATAGTAAAGGTGAGAATGCAGCTCCTATGAGTTGGTAGGTGCTTTAGGATGCATTTCTAGATAGGTTCTTTCTGCGTGAGATGAGAGAAACTAAGATAGAGAAGTTTGTGAACCTGAGGCAGGGCTCAATGAAAGTGAAGGAGTACTGCCTTAAGTTCAATCAGTTGTCTAAGTATGCCCCTGATACGATGGCTGATCCTAGGGCAAGTATGAGTAAGTTTGTTACTAGAGTATCTATCTCGGTAGTCAAAGAATGTAGGACTGCCATGCTTATTGGGGATATGGATCTTGCTAGGTTGATAATTCATTCCCAGCAGATCAAGGTAGAGAAGTTAAATGGAAGAGAGAGGAGTAATAAAAAGGCTAGAACCGGTCAGTTTGAGTATGGCCAGGCAAGGTCTCAAGGGGGAAATCGTTTGCAATTTCAGAATCATTCAGCTATGCCAGTACCATCTTCAGCTAGTTCACCTACTCCCAGAGCTAGTAAGGAGTAGTGGGGTAAGTCCTCTATGTCCAGATCTCAGAATAGTATGAGTGGAAGGCCTAATTATCCTCTATGTGCTAAGTATGGTAAGAATTATCCTCGAGAGTGCTTGGATGGACAGAAGGGTTGTTAAGGTTGCGGTAAGTTGGGTCATGAAATTAGAGAGTGTCCACATGCTAAGCAGGGAAATAGAGATATTCATCCCTAGACTCAACTTACTAGTGCACCAGCTCCTCTAGGTTGCCCAGTCCATCCTCAGGGCGCATTATCTAGTACCGGTGGCGGTCAACGCCAGAATTAGTTTTATGCATTTCCATCCCTTCAGGAGCAGAAAGATTCACCAGATATCGTTACTGGTATACTTCGTGTCTTTCATCTTGATGTTTATGTGTTGTTAAATCCTGGATCGAGTTTCTCTTATATGACCCCATTAGTAGCAGTGAATTTTGAAATAAGTCCTGAAAAGATCCCTGAGCCTTTCTTGGTTTCTATCCCAGTCGGTGAGTCAGTTGTTGCCAAACAGATCTATAGAAAGTGTTCTATCACTGTCCTTCATAAAATCATGTTAGTAGACTTAATAGAGTTAGATATAGTTGAATTTGATCTTATTCTTGGCATGGATTGGCTCCATTCCTATTATGCATCCATAGATTTTCACACCCGAGTGGTGAAGTTTCAGTTTCCAGATGAGCCAGTCTTTGAGTGGAAAGGTAATTCAGTGTCTCCCAAGAGTCATTTCATATCTTATCTTAAATCCAGAAAGTTTATTTCTAAAGGGTGTATCTATCATCTAGTTCGAGTCAAGGATACTAAGTTTGAGATTCCAACAGTTCAGTCAGTAAGTGTAGTCAATGAATTTCCTGATGTTTTTCCCAAAGATTTGCCATGCTTGCCTCCCGACAGGGAAATAAAATTCGGGATTGACCTTCTTCCAGATACTCAACCTATTTCTATTCCTCCTTATCGTATGGCTCCCATCGAGCTTAAAGAGTTAAAAGAGAAACTCAAAGATATTCTAGATAAAGGTTTCATAAGGCCTAGTGTTTCTCCATGGGGTGATCCCGTCCTATTCGTGCGAATGAAAGATGGTTCTTTACGTCTATGCATTGACTATCGTCAGCTAAATAAAGTTATAGTTAAAAACAAATATCCACTTTCTAGAATTAATGACTTATTTGATCAACTCCAAGGTGCAAATTATTTTTCAAAGATAGACCTTAGATCTGGCTATCATCAGCTTAAAGTTAGGGAATGTGATATTCCAAAGACAACCTTTAGAACCCGTTATGGTCATTAAGTTTTTAGTTATGTCCTTCAGGCTAACAAATGCCCCAGCAACCTTCATGGACTTGATGAATGTTCAAATAGTAGCTGAACATGTTTGTCATAGTCTTTATCGATGATATCCTTGTTTACTCTTGTAGTGAGGATAATCATGCAGACCATCTTAGAATTGTGTTGCAAACTCTTAGAGATCACCCTTTGTTTGCCAAATTTAGTAAATGTGAATTTTGGCTAATGTCAGTAGCTTTTCTTGGTCATATTATTTCCAATGAGGGTATTAGAGTTGATCCCCAAAAGACAGAATCCGTAAGAAATTGGCCTAAACCTATCTCTCCATTAGACATTTGAAGTTTCATAGTTTTAGTTGGATATTATAGACATTTTGTTGAGGGTTTCTCATCTATTACGTCTCCTATGTCTAGATTGACCCAAAAGAAAGTTAAGTTTCAGTGGTCAAATTTCTGCGAGAAGAGTTTTCAGGAGTTGAAGACTCGACTGACTTCAGCCAGAGTTTTAGCATTACCTGATGGTACAGATGGTTTTATGGTGTATTATGATGCCTCTAGAGTTGGTTTGGGTTGTGTTTTGATGCAGAGAGGTAAGGTCATAGCCTACGCCTATAGACAACTAAAGACTTACAAAAAGAATTACCCGACCCATGATCTTGAGTTAGCTGTTGTTGTATTTGCTTTAAAAATCTGTAGATATTATTTGTATGTAGTACATGTTGATATGTTCATGGATCACAAAAGTTTGCAGTATGTGTTTACTCAGAGGAGGTTGAATATTTGATAGAGAAAGTGGTTAGAATTATTAAAGGATAATGATATGAGTGTGTTGTATCATCCGGGCAAGGCTAATATAGTGGCAGATACCCTTAGTAGATTGTCTATGGGTAGTGTTGCTCATATGGAGAATGATAGGAAAGATTTAGTTCAAGAAGTTCACCGGTTAGCTAGATTGGGTGTGAGATTAGTTGATTCAGCTGAAGGGAATGTTTGGATTCAGGGTAGTTTCAAATCTTCTTTAGTTTCTGAAGTGAAAGAGAAGCAAGATGAGGATTCTAGTTTGGTCAAACTGAAGGAGTCAGTTAAAAACCAAAAGATAGAGGTTTTCTCCCAAGGGGGAGATGGTGTGTTGAGGTAATAAAGTACATTGTGTGTGCCATGTGTTGATGATTTGAGGCAGCGGATTATGACAGTGGTGCACGTTATTCCATTCATCCAGGAGCCACCAAGATATACTGCGACTTGCGGGAAATCTATTGCTAGAGTGGTATGAAGAGAGATATAGTAGATTTTATAGCAAAGTATGCAACTTGTCAATAAGTTAAAGTAGTGCACCAAAGACCTGGTGGTGCATTGCAAGAGTTTGGTATCCCAACTTAGAAGTGGGGAGAGGTGAATATGGACTTTGTGATTGGATTACCCCATTTGCGTCATCAACATGATTCGATTTGAGTTATTATAGACAGATTGACTAAGTCAGTGAATTTCTTGCCAGTTCACACATCCTACACAACAAAATATTATGCTAAGTTGTACATCAGAGAGTTGGTTAGATTGCATAGAGTTCCTTTATCTATCATCTTAGATAGGGGTACTCATTTTACCTCTCAATTTTGGAATGCCTTTCAGAACGGTCTTGGTACCCAAGTTCATCTTTGCTCAACTTTTCATCCGCAGATAGATGGCCAGGCAGAGAGGACCATTCAGACTCTAGTGGACATATTGAGGGCATGTGTTCTTGATTTCAAAGGTAGTTAGGATGAGCATTTACCATTGATTGAGTTTGCTTATAATAACAGTTATCATGATAGTATTCAGATGGATCCGTTTGAAACTCTTTATGAGCAAAGGTGTAGATCGCTAGTTGGTTGGTTCGAAGTGGGTGAGGCCGCTTTGATTGGGACAGACATGGTGTTTGAAACCATGGAGAAAGTTTAGTTGATTAGAGAGAGATTGAAAGTATCCCAGAGTCATCAGAAATCTTATGCAGACGTAAGAAGAAGAGATCTTGAGTTTGAGGTTGATGATCTAGTGTATTTGATAGTTTCACCCATGAAGGGGGTGAAGAGATTTAGCAAAAAGAGGAAGCTTAGTCCCCGGTATGTAGGTTCCTTTCGAATTTTGAGTCGTGTTGGGAAGGTGGCGTATGAGCTTGAGCTACCCGAAGATTTATCCTCAGTTCATCCAGTATTCCATGTCTCCTTGTTAAAGAAGTGCATGGACGATTTAGCTGTTATAGTTCCTCTAAAAAGTATAGACATTCAGAATAGTCTTTCATACGAAGAGCATCCAGTATAGATTCTTGATCCTCAGATCCGTAGACTAAGGAACAAAGAAGTTCCCTTGGTCAAAGTTCTTTGGCGAAATCAGTCCGTTGAGGGTGCTACTTGGGAAGAAGAACCAGACAAGCGCACCAAGTATCCTCATCTCTTCTCCATGAACCCAGATTCAGCCGAAGGTAATAGTTTTCCTTCATTCAGTTCTTTTCCAGTCTCAGATTCAGCTATATAGTTATTTTCATGTAAACTTATGCACTCACAAATTAGTTCAATAGCTCATTGTGTTGAGATTCAGTCATACAGTTATTTTAGTTGTGCATGATAGCTTACAGCCTTAGATTCCTCAGTATTCTTAGCTTATCTAGCCACATTCGAGGACAAATGTTCCAAGGGAAAGATATTGTAATACCCCATACTTTTTCCTAGCTTAATTTTGCTCCTAGAATGTCAAAGGTTAGCTTCAAAAATGAATACTCTTTTTATGCATGTAGGATTTTCCAGATTTAGACCCTCCATTGTGTGGGAAATTGAATTAGTTTTCTGTTGATACCAAATTCTCTTAAATTCGTACTCGGTTGAAAATTTATGGCATTTTTAGTTGACAGTATGCCATCTGGACAATCACTGCATCGCGGTGAAGGTTAAAACCCTATTTGTCAAATTCTAGTGGACCTCCACGATTTTCCCGCATCGCAGAGGAGCTCAATTTCCCAATTGTCACATTCTATTAGGCCAACATGATTGTAACGCATCGCGTTGATGGCCTAAATGTAATTTCAAAGGCGCACCGCGATAGCGCCGCACCACGGAGAACTTTTAATTCCCAGTCGTCAAATTCAGTGAGCTTCCGCAATAGTAGTGAGTCGCGGTGGCATGTTAAATTGGGATTTTGTTCCCTTTTCCAGTCCCGATTAAAAGTTTAAAATGGGTATTTTGGTCAATTCCCAATCCCCCAATCCATCCAAAACATAATAGTAAACACATTCAAAGCCCTTTATGCTTATTTTCATCCATTCTCTCTCAAAGAAAAACCCTAGAGCTCCAAAGCTTCTTTTCCAAGACAACAAATTCCATCATTGTTTGTCCAAGAGAGCTCTAAATTGAGGATTCCCAAGAAAAGATAATCAAGAACTTGTCTTTAAGAACTCAAATAGTAGTCCAAAATTCAAAATTTCTTCATCTAATCAGCTACCAAGGTATGTGGGGTTTATGAACAAGGATCCTCTTCCATCTTTGTGCCCAAAACCAAGTTTTAAATTACAATTTCATGTCATTTTGAATGAATTTTAATGAGATTTGAATTAGGGTTCATACCCATTTTTGCTATTTACAAGATTATGAGATTTCAAGTGTTTTAGAAGATGAATTGCATGTCTATTTTCATAGTTTCATGCCTATAGTAGAAATTTCCAGATTTTGAGATGAATTATCATTGTTTTCATTACCAAGCATGATTATTATGATGTTTTAACATATATTTGATTCATGGGTTATCAAGCCTAAGTTTATATGTTGATATTTCAAGAAAGATGATGCTTTAAGCATCTTATGATCAGATTGTTTACAAATTCTCAATAAAGCTTTAATCTTTTGATCCTCAGATAAGTTTTGGAATCCACTTTATAGATTTATCTCAGATTACATAATTTATATTAGCTTTATTTATAGAGTGGCTCAAATAAAGGCATAATTGGTTTCGTAATAACCCTTATGCTAGTTTTTAAAGTGGATTTCTAACAGAATAAACATACAGATAAAAAAGGGAGTTGTATTTAGCACCGAGCGAGAAGTGTGGGATTATCATGCCCTATCTTCCACAGAACTACATAGCCATCTTCCACAGAACTACATAGCCAATGTATGTACAGATTATGAGATTATTCCCATTCCAATATGGGTGACGTTACAGATGTGATCACTTAGCTCAGGTTATACTCCTTGGCAAGAGTATGACACCTCTCCCATTTATGAGGTTTCCCCCATAGGGGAATAAGACGTTGGACTCTATGTTAGCTCACATGGTTTATGTCAGTTATAAGAACCTTCCTCACAACTAAGATTCAGATAAAGTATTTTTACCTAACAGTAAAGACTTTCAGAAAAGAATAATAGAAAAGCTTTTAGAAAACTAAGTGTAAAGGCTCACAAATTTATTTAGATTATGGTTAACATAAAGATATTAGCTTTAGATTTTAGCTTTCCGATTTCAAATATAGAAGTGAGTACTTTTACACTTAGACAGTATGATTTACAGACAAAATATTAGTGTAGGTTTTAGAACTAAATGTTATGGCTCACTAGATTTATAAAGTATGTTTTGATATTCATGATTACAAATTTTAGTATTTCAGAGATTCCAGCTTATGCGAGTCATTTACATTTAGCATGCATTATTTTACAAATTATGATGATTAGATAATGTTTTACTCATGAATTCACCCCCATTTACTCAGTACATCCTCAAAGTACTAATCCACATACACGCCTATGTGCTACATTGTCTTATAATGTAGGTTCAGGGGCTCAGTTTCAGAAGCGAGAGTAATTTCAAGCATCTCCATCTATATCCCGACAGTTGGTGAGTCCTCATAGTTCAGGGATTTAGTTATTCAGATTTTCAACTTAGACGATTCAGTATTCTTTTTAGACAGTCCGAGTCAGCTGGGGGTTTGTCCTAGTGGGTCTCAAGATATTAGTAGTAGAGGCTTGTCAGACTGCTAGTTTGATTCAGATTATTTAGTATTGAGGTTTCAAACATTATTTTTAGATATTATATTCAGACAGTTTTCCACATATAGTATGACTCTTATGTCTATGTTTTCTTTATTATGAGATTCAGACTTAGAAGAAGGAAAACAGGGTTAGCTTAAGGCTACTCGTAGTCTTGAGCATCGTGTGATGCCTCAGGACCAGGTTTCAGGGCGTTACATCGAGTCTATTTTATATATTTTGGTATTGTACAGTAGTTAAGAAAGGTATGGGTTTGTCCTGACCTTAACAAAGTGTATTTTAGACGCTTTGTAGACCAATGTAAAACTAAGCATGGTAGTGTCTTTTTGTTTAGATTTCTTCCAAACAGAAGAGTCGTCTATCGCAACAGAAGAATAATCTGTTGTGTTCATCTGCTGCATTAGATGTTTTAACTGTTGGGTCAGATGATTAATCGATTGCATCAGATTGTTAATCTGTTGCACCAAATAGTTAATCTGTTGCATCAGATGGTTAATCTGTTGCATCACCATTTTTATCAAGAAAAATAACAAATCAACTTAGCAATACCAGTACAACACACGCATTCTAAGAACATCAACGGTGATAAAAAATCACCAACAAATCGAATCAACAGTTCGACAACAAGAACTACAATAACAATAAAAAATTATATTTCACAGCGAAAAGAGTAGAGAAGAAATGCCAGAAATTAAAGTTTTATTCAGTCTACATTTCAAATTTAAGCAAGAAATATTAAAATTGTTAACTAATCTAGAAGAGAAGTTGGGAGATCCTACTCCAACCAATATGAGGCTCGTCATGGCAGATAGGTCGGTAAAATGACCTGTTTGTATTCTATGCGATGTCGTGGTAAAAGTTTCTTCATTTATCTTTCCAGCAGACTTTGTCATCTTGGATTGTGAAGCAGATTCTGAGGTTCCCATAATCTTGGGGTGCCCTTTCCTTGCTACAGGAAGTGTGCTCATTGATTTGAGAGCTAATGAACTTTCATTCCGAATAAATGACGAAGTGGTTCGTTTTGATGTTTGCAAATCAATGAAGCAACCCAAAGATCTTAGTGTATTTTTGGTGGCTGATGTTTTCTTTGATGATGAGAAAGAACTACTTGAAGAAGAGCAAATTATTGATGATCCCTTGGAGGTTGTGCTCATGAATGGAGAGAGTGAAGATGCTGAAAATTCTGAAAAAGCCATTTGTGCTCTATCGGGATTAGGAACATATCGCTATACTCCCAAGAAGCTGGATCTTGATCTCAAGAATCGGCCTACACCACCAGCTAAGCCATCTATTGAAGAGCCACCCACGTTAGAATTGAAGGAGCTGCCAAGTCATTTGAAGTACGCATTCTTAGGAAGCGGAAACACTCTTCCTGTCATTATGGCAGCAGATTTGGGTGAGCGACAAGTTGCAGCTCTTATTGCTATTCTACGCAAGTATATTAGAGCTATTGGATGGACCATTGCGGATATTATTGGTATTCCACCTGGGATTTGTACACATAAAATTCAGCTTCAAGAAAATTGCACACCCACCATTGAGCATCAAAGGCGTCTAAACCCACCTATGGAAGAAGTGGTGAAGAAAGAGATCATCAAGTGGTTAGACGCAGGAGTTGTGTATCCTATTTTTGATAGTACATAGGTAAGCCCTGTACAATGTGTTCCCAAGAAAGGAGGTATGACAGTGGTCGCGAATGCAAAGAATAAACTTATTCCACTCAGGCCCGTCACTGGATGGAGAGTATGCATGGACTACCGCAAGCTGAATTCTTGGACACTCAAGGATCACTTCCCAATGCCATTTATGGACCAAATGCTAGATCGATTAGCGGGGAAAGGATGGTTTTGCTTCTTGGATGGTTATTCAGGCTATAATCAGATTTGTATTGCACCCGAAGACCAAGAGAAGACAACGTTTACATGCCCATATGGTACGTTTGCCTTCAAACGTATGCCATTCGGGTTATGTAACGCACCAGCCACCTTTCAACGTTGTATGATGTCTATTTTCTCTGATATAGTTGAAGACACTTTGGAGGTATTTATGGATGACTTTTCAGTTGTTGGTGAGTCTTTTGAAGCATGCCTGGCAAACTTGAGCATGGCATTACAAAGATGTGTAGAGTTCAACCTTGTGGTTAATTGGGAGAAGTGCCACTTCATGGTAAAAGAAGGAATCATTCTTGGGCACAAGATCTCTGAAAGAGGAATAGAGGTTGACCGAGCAAAAATTGAGGTTATTGAGAAGCTACCGCCTCCAATTTTGGTGAAGGGAGTTCGTAGTTTTCTTGGACATGTTGGTTTCTATCGTAGGTTCATCAAAGACTTCTCCAAAATTGCGAGTCCATTGTGCAAACTATTGGAGAAAGATGCAAATTTTGACTTCAATGATGATTGCTTAAAGGCATTCGAATGCCTTAAAGGAAAACTCATTGAAGCCCCTATTATGGTAGCACCAGATTGGACTCTCCCGTTTGAAGTCATGTGTGATGCTAGTGGTGTAGTCGTTGGTGCTGCTCTTGGTCAGAGAACGGAGAAATTATTTCATCCTATCTACTATGCGAGTAAGGTCCTAAATGAAGCCCAAAGGAACTACACTGTTACTGAACAAGAGCTCTTAGCGGTTGTGTATGCATTTGAGAAGTTTCGTGCCTATCTATTGGGTACTAAGGTGATCGTTCATACAGACCATGCAGCTCTTAGGTATCTAATGACAAAGAAGGATGCAAAACCAAGGTTGATTAGATGGGTATTGCTGCTGCAAGAGTTTGATTTTGAAGTCAAAGATAGACGAGGTTGCGAGAACCAAGTGGCTGATCACCTATCTCGACTTGAGAATGAGCATGTGGCGCAACCTAAAATTCAGATTGATGATGCATTCCCGAACGAAAAGATATTAGCGACAATAATAGAGAAATTACCATGGTATGCCGACTTTGCAAATTTCGTGGTGAGTAATGTGATACCTGCCAATTTATCTTACCACCAAAGGAAGAAGTTTATGCATGACGTACAACACTACTATTGGGATGAGCCTTATTTGTTTCGATGATGTGCGGATGGTATCATTCGACGATGTATATCCCATGAAGAGGTGCCTACTATCTTGGAAGCATGCCACACTTCGCAAGTTAGAGGACATCACTCAAGCAATCGAACGGCCAGAAAAGTATTGCAAAGTGGTTATTATTGGCCTTCGATATTCAGAGATGCCTACGACTATGTTAGAAGGTGTGACCAATGCCAGCGTCAAGGTGCGATTTCAAAACACCATGAAATGCCCATGACCAAAATTCTTGAGGTAGAACTCTTTGATGTGTGGGGTATTGATTTCATGGGTCCATTCGTGAATTCGTTTGGAATGAAGTACATCTTGGTTGCTTTGGATTATGTTTCGAAATGGGTAGAAGATGTAGCATTGGACGACAACGAAGGAAAACGTGTTGTAGCGTTCTTAAAGAAGAATATCTTCTCTCGCTTTGGAGTACCACGTACTATCATAAGTGATGGAGGATCTCACTTCTGCAACAAGCTATTCAAATCAGTTTTGGCCAAGTATGGTGTCAATCAACATAAGGTAGCTACGCCTTATCATCCCCAAACTAGTGGACAAGTAGAAGTTTCCAATCGCGAGATCAAGCAAATTCTTGCAAAGATGGTTAATGCGAATAGGAAGGATTGGTCTCGAAAGCTAGATGAGGCACTATGGGCGTATAGGACTGCATTCAAGACGCCCATTGGCATGTCTCCTTATCAACTAGTCTATGGGAAGGCTTGTCATCTACCCATCAATCTCGAACACAAGGCATTGTGGGCATTGAAGTAATTAAATTTGAATTGGGATGATGTGAAGAATCTGAGGTTGGAGCAGCTGAACGAACTAGATGAATTCCGTCTCCATGCATATGAAAGGTTAGACCTATACAAGGAGCGGATGAAAAAGTATCATGATCAGCGGATTGTTCGACGAAACTTCCAAAGGGGTGATATGGTACTTCTCTTCAACTCCAGATTGAAGCTCTTCCCAGGTAAGTTAAAGTCTAAGTGGTCTGGTCCATACAAAGTTATCCAAGTCTACTCGTCTGGAGTAGTCGAATTGGAAGACAATAATGGTGTTGTCTTCAAGGTGAATGGCCAACGTGTTAAGACTTATATCGGTCCTCTTGACTCGATGAATTCTATGGCCATCACTTATCTCGACGAAGTCTAAGTACTCGAGGTAACTATGTCGAGCCACGACAATAAAAAAAGCGCTAGATGGGAGGCAACCCATCGTTTTATCATTTTATCGTTCTTTTTTTTACTTGTTTTTCTTTTGATAATGAAAATCCAAAAATAAGAGTCGTACCACGACCAAAACTAAGGTGCTTGGTGGGAGGCAACCCATCGTACTAATCATTTTCATTTGGTTTTAAGCAAAAATAGGTGCAAGAGGTATTCAACGAGGAGATTGATTTCAATTGACGATTTGGACACATTGTATGGTAAAGTTGGTAAGTTAGGAATAGTGATGCATAAGGCTATTGAGTGAGCATTGCTCATGCCAAACTAGGCATCGAGGAAGGCTAGGCCTAGGTAAAACTAGGCCACGAACGATGCACAACCTATCCTATAGCCTAAGGTCTCGGAATCTAGTGTGCTATACACTATGCGCCGCCCATTCCTAAGTGTGCTTTTGACTATGCGCCGCCTATGCTATAGCATTAGGTCTCAGGATCTCATATGCCATAGACTACGCGGCGCATATATCCCTAAATTCCATAGACTATGCGCCGCATATACCATGACTATGCCGAGCATTATGCGCCGCATATGTAGCATTTTTGTCTCCAAAACCGATTGTAAATGGGTCAAAACCCGACCCATTCTCTTCCTATATAAAGGGGACTTAGTCTTGAAACATAACCACACTAGAAATTAACCTAAAGGCGCCGCATTCCCTCTCCAAACCATCCCAAAATTTTTCTTTTTGCTCTTCCAATTCACAAAACCATCTCCAAAAGCTTCAAGCAAGTAAGTACTCTCTTATTCTTCATTTATTTCTTGTAAGTACTACGTTGCTATGTCTATTATAAATTGCTACATCGTATAAGATTGATTGGTGATGTTCATGTGTTTTGATCTTTGATACAAAATCATGTGAGTAAACATATACGTAGGAAAATCTTGACTTGTTTCTGACTTGAATTTAGTTTTAATAGCATTGTTATACGATTTGTGGAATTGCTATGGTGACGAACATTGACTATCATGTTATGATCTTGTTACTTGGATACTTACATGCTAGACTATCCCGTTCATCGGGATAAGCCTTATAGTTGCCTACCGACTTAGGAGGTTGCGATTGTTGAAAACATCCATACCATGTTACAACCCCTATGTAGTAGTGTTGTTATATCTAACATGAAAGTAGTGCAATGGCTGCAAGTAGTAATACATTACTGATTTTCTTGTCGAAATATAATCCTAAAACGTATGTCGACGAAATCTGAGTAATCGACCACTTTCACTTCACTGATTTGTGTCAACAAAACTAAGTGTGGGGTGGTACCCCCACTGCTTGTTTATAGATTGTATCGACTGAGATTGTGCTGCCATTAACACTATTTCTAGTCTCAGGTACAATGACACCTAAAGCCAGGCAAGTCAAGGAGAAGGCTACCACTTCCCAAAAGGGCAAGAAGAGAGGTAGAAAGGACCAAGGAGAATCATCCTCAACACAACTACCCCACAGAATGTTTGGAATAAAATGGGTTCTTGAGGAGGAAGCCAAAGAATGGTACAGGAACAACAAAAAAAGAAGATATGTTCACGTCGACCTGATCAACAAGGACACCTTAGCGAAGAAGGAGCCGCGTATGTTGGCGAAAATCATGGCATTGAAGCTGTATTTCATCTTCCGCGATATGGGAGAATGTAATCTTGATTTGACAAGAGATTTTTACGCCAACTGGTCGCCGAAAACAACAGGCAACGAAGTCAAAATTCGGGGCCAAGTGTTACAGCTCAACGCAGACTGGATCAACTCTTTTCTTGGCTTACCTTCGGTCGACCCAGCACCATTCAAAGAGCTGTACAACAGGCCTCCTTATAGAGCAATTAGACACACACTTTGTGGAAGTAGATCGATGGCAAGGTGGGGCCGACATAAAGACACAGGACGACACAACACCTTCCCCTATGCTTCACTGAATAGGGAAGCAAGAATCTGGATGCGTATTGTTAACTCATGCCTTATTCCTGGGACTCAATACACTAAGATATCAAGAGATAGAGTGTGTTTGGTCTATGCTTTGAGGACGAATGTCCCTATCAACTTTGGGGCAATCATTCGCTCTACCATGAGGAAGGCCAGACTCCACAAAAGGTCCCACTTCACGTTTGGAAATCTGTTGACAGCAATCTTGTGGAAGGAGGATATCGAAGAGGAACCAGCTGACCACAAACTCCCACATAACCCAAATAAGGTTGACCTTACTAAGGTCAAAGATGCTGAAACAACTCATGGTGTCAACCTTACTACTGCGGAAAGACATGCTCGTGATGAGAGTTTCTTCCGTCATCTTTATGGCATGACACGATTTACTATAATGAGTGGTGGACGTGTTCTAACTGCTGCAGAGCTCCAACAGCTGGACCACAACTATCCCATGAACATGCATGCACGGGAGATGTGTGGAGTGGGCGTTTACTTTGAGGAACCTCTAGATGATGATGTGCCGACTGATGACGATCGACGCTTGCCAGACTCTGACGAGGAGGAGAACTCTGACGATGACTCTTATGATGATTCCGACGAAGGGGGTATGACCCCCGACATTGAGGAAGATTCCGACTAACCAGTTTCCTCGTATTTATTTTCCACTGAGGGTAGTGTCCCATTTAAGTATGGGGTGGCGGTATCGTATGCTATACTTCTCTATCGCATCTATGTTTGTTTATTTTATTGTTTTTTTGTTGTTTTTTTCGTGTTTTAGTTTTTTTTGTTTTTGTTGTTTTTTCTAGCTTCGCATGAAATTATTTTGATAGGCAGCATGAGATTATAACAAGAGTATGTGCTATAATTGTGACTATTGAGACGTTTAGGCTCTAGTTGTGACTCATTATGTGATATTGTGTGGTTTAATTCCTTTACTTGTTGGGTCGAGAGTCTATATTACTTCCAAGAGAGTCGACCATGTGCCTTGTGTGTGTGAGATAATCGTATATTCTATGTGTGTGGCTGATGCTAGAACTTGCCTGGTATGTATGCAAAGCGAAAATAAGGAGTGTAAGTTTAGGATATGATTTAGGCATTTCTTTGGCAACCTATATTTGTTTACCTTCAGTTTTACCTACCCATGGACATCATCCTAGTTAAACTCTTTTGAGCCTTTAGCCTATTTTCTTTGACAACCTTGTATGTAAGCCTAATCCATTTTTTTTCAAGACCGTAATTTGATCCAAATTCCTAAGTGCTTTTAAGTGAAAAAGTCATGTGACAACATAAGAGGAAATTGGGTGAGTATGATGCTATAAATTGTAATGGTGCTTGAATGTGTTATGAAAAAGAAAGTGCTATCATAAGAAGTATGTTGTGAAAAGAAAAAGGAAAAGAAAGCTGAAAAGTGAGTTGTGCTTAAAATTGAAAAACAAAAGAGGAGAACAAGGGTGGTAGAATAAAAGAAAGAAAGGTTGAAAAAAAAAGTGTCAATGATACAAAGTGATGTATTAAAGCGCTTAGGAACTTAGTCACTATTCCTGGCCAAAATAGTCCTACCCGTCCCTTAGCCTACATTACAACCATCAAAAGACCTACTTGATCCTAAGCTTAGCATTCTGACATTTAGTAGAGTATTACATTAAGGGCAAGCCTATGGTCATCAGTTGCTACATATGAATTCTTTGTGAGAGTGAGAGAAAGGACATTTTGATACCCATGTTTGAAAAATATGCTATACTTGTGAGTGATTATGGGTACTATAGTGTGAGACACACATGGTTGATGAGTTTTGGGTAGTTATATATGATTCCTTGTACCTTAACGTTTGCATGCGAGTTGATCACCATCACGAGTCTATGCTAGAGGTTAAATTGTTTCTACCTATAATCGAAAAGCTACTCTTTGTTGATAATTGTTGTGCTTGTCTTGACAAATGTTTTGTGTTGTTGCTATGAAACCCTAAGTTGATGTTTAGAAGGACATGGTATTTCGTTCGAGGACGAACAAAGCTTCAAGTGTGGGGTGTTGATGATAGGCGAATTTACATGCCTATATCAATATATTTTGCCCATATTTTAGCCTAGTTTTGAGAACAAAGTATATATTTCATGCACTTTTAGTCCTTTTTCCTGTAAAAGAGCTAACGAACATGATTAGTAAAGTTTCAGGTATAAATGATGTAGAATTCAGCATTTTATGGCTTACTTGACGCAAAAGAAAGCTCACAAAGGAAGGGAAGGGAGTTTACACGCCTAAGGACCAAAACTGCTGCATGGAAAATCAGTCCCGGGCTAAAACAACATTTCTGAAGACTTTGGGGATTTGCAGTAACTTAGTTGGATTTGGACAATGATACATTAACCTAGTACAATTGGGTTATGTATTTCATTAGTTTATTTGGATTATGATAATGTTACATTAACCTAGTACAATTGGGTTAAGTATTACATTAGCCTAGTAGGATTTGGTTAGATATTTTATTTATCTAGTAGGATTAGGATATGGTTATTATAAATACCCTATCATGCTAGAGATTTTGAGAATCGGGGAGACCACAACACTTCCTTCCATCCCTCTCATCTTCCACTACAAACAATTCTACAACTCTTCTAATCTTTCCATTAATTCTATTTTTCTTCTTCTACTCTTCTATTCTTAAATTCCACAACAAGAGAATCGTTACTTTGCCTAGGAATTCACGCCTCATGCCTACCACCTAAGCTACACAAAATTACTCAATCTTGTGGTATAACAACAATGTCAATCGTGATCTCCTTCGCATTCATGGGTAACTAAACTTCTCTGTTGGGGTTATGGAAGCCGTATGAGATACTATCTATTGCTGTGAGTTTGTGAGTTCGCGACACGTATACTGCTTATATCATTATTCTCTTCATCTTAGTCTACATTCTTTGTGGTAGCAAACGCAAGAATACGCCAGTATAACATTTAACTTGTTCGAAAAAAAGGTTATCTGTCTGGAAAAGAGATAATGTCAAGGTAGTAGGGTCACCCCCTAAAATTCCCTACTAAAAAGCTAGTGTCGTAACTGGACTAACCTCTTGGAGAATTCGTACCGTTAGACACGCTTTAAGCTCGAAAGAGTTAAAGTGAAATAATCCTCGAATAGGTCGAAAGACGCCTGGATTTACCATCGAATACAATTCTCTATAAGCAGTTGCATGTCAGAATTCTAAACACTCATAGCCAATAGAGACGTATACCTTAGAAGGTGGACATAACCCCAACGCCTCAATTCTCATTGTTTACAACTTACATAACAATCTTTCTATTTTACTTTTCTATTTTCAGCTTTTATTTAATTATTTTGGTGACACATTACAAATCCCCCCTTTTTACGAGACTTGCACCAAAAGTTTAGTAATTTTGCTTACTTGTTGGCCAAGCTATTCCCTGTGGGATCGACACCCAACCCTGTTGGGTTCTATATTTGCTAACGACCGTTTTACACTCCTACGAGAGCTGTAGATTGAGTGTTACCAATAGGTGGAACACTCTAAGAAGAAGGAATAATCATTCCATGACTGGGCACTCTCTAAAGAAGTGACCAAAAGCTCTACAACTTTAACATGCCCTAAGCGCTAGACTGAAATTAGAAGATTTGGCTGACCCAAAATAACTGCCACTACTAGAATATCCATAAGATGAAACCCTCAAAGACTAACCACGACCCTATCAAGGATGATCACTAGATCTAAGCTGTCCTCGATCGATAATCTAAAGAGCAGTCTAAAAGTCTACTAGACTAAACTAAAATATCTGATAATAAGGGTACCTACCCTAAAAATGAACCACTACCTCTGAATCGATAGCTACTATGACTCCCACTGAACCTACTATAATATTTTGACCTATTATAAACCCCCTTGGGCCTCACAATACATCTCCTACATAAATAGACTGTGATCATAAATATCAACAAAAAAACTACCCGCAATAACAAAATTTTGAGTAGACGTGAATAGAAAGTTTCAATCCTCAGAGAAGGCAATGAACCCTCTTATACTCAGTAGTCTAGATAAAAGCAGCATGCCTATCAATCTCATTAAAATGATCCTAATACTCTACAACAGTCATGGAGACCATCTCTAACCTTGTGAACTGATCACTCAAATAGTCCCAAAGACTTTGAGGCATGTTTTTCTCTAAGAAAATCATAGAGAACTAAGTTCATGACATCGAGGAAGATCCAACTGGCTTGGAATAAATATAACCCCTCCACTAATATCTAGTTACCAAGTCCAACTAAAAGGTTGTGTAATCCATTCTATAAGTCTCCACTAGGTCTAAATTATATAGCCTATCCACCCAAGAAATCAGAAACTTATAAGCATCCTCATCGGGCACACCAGAGAATCTAGGCTGAGCCTATCTCAAGAATCTATTCAAAATCTTCTACTCATTGATAGACATAACAGGCTAGGAAACCACTAGTGTAGCAACTACTAGTGTAGGAGGGACTTCAACTCTTGAATTCATAGGTACAAGTTGCATTTTTACCTTAGTACCACTCTAATCTGTAGATTGTGAATCATAAAATTGTGCACCACCTACCAACCTTAGAAGCTGAACTAAAGCATCTCAAAGAACTAAATAAGAA
Source organism: Capsicum pubescens (assembly GCA_030864215.1). Classification (NCBI taxonomy): domain Eukaryota; kingdom Viridiplantae; phylum Streptophyta; class Magnoliopsida; order Solanales; family Solanaceae; genus Capsicum; species Capsicum pubescens. The sequence continues at coordinate 144,615,916 of CM061547.1, forward strand.
ATAAATCTTGATGAAGCCTGGGCTATACCCTAGCACACTGCTAAATAGGGAAGAAGAATCTCTATCTCAGGAGTGGAAATAGGGTCTAGTTAAAGGCCCCTAGTTAGTTCTATCTAACCTCTAGGTCTTCTATGAATAATGATAGAATCCCTAGGCTCAATCTCGGGTCCCTTATATCGTGTAGCGGTAGCATGTGTCCTAGCCATCTATAAGTGTGAAACTAATGAAATTCTTTTGAAACCAACCCATACACTTGGCATTAATGAGTGAAAGATGTGAAAAACTTCTAAGAATGGCCTTTTGTCTCCTGAAGATATAAAACAAACGTCATCATTCCAATCTGCAAGAATCTACTAGACACTTGTTCTTATACCAATAATACAAGTGAAAACTAGGCTCTAATATAAATTTCTCATGACCTAATTTATGAGTCATTATGGAACCTAGACTATCCCGCCAGTAGGTACACCGATCCATAGCCCAAAGCTAGATATAATGGGCTGTCTTGGTGGAATATGGCCTAAAAGCCTAGGAGTAACAAATACATATTTTTATAACAATAATATAGTCATAAGGTCTAATAGATAGATAGAAACCACCAAATATCCCAAGACTCAGAATGTTAATAAAAGAGCTATGAGTATGGAATAATCAAATACAATCGATCTTAAGAATGAAAGACTGGATGTATATAAACAGAATGAAAAATGGTAACTCTGACTGTAATAGCTTACCTAATCTCAAAAAATAACTTTTCATAACCACTAAATTTATGGAAGTAACTAGTACTCAGATCTACACCAAAAGGGTACAAAAGTGTATTATGCATACCAAAACCACAGTTAATCAATCGGCATCATCGACTGACTGAGATAAATCATGATATAAATTTGAGAATATACAAAATAGCATTAGCTAAGTCAAGTTAAAAGGTAAAACCTAAAAGTATCCTCCAACACCATTGTACATACATAAATAAATGGAACCAAAATGATAACATAATAGTTGTACATTTGTAACTACTAAATTGGCCCCATAAGATAATAAGTGTGGAAAAATAAATAACCCCACGTAGGCCCCCATAAGCCTGGAGTGAACAATCAAGAAAAGTAAACCACCACATAACAATAATTTATCAATTACTATCAATAATATTGGACTCGAATTAGAACTTATTTTATCAATACCATCAATAATTGTAAGACTTAAACTGGAACTCATTTTATAAATACCATAAACAATTATTGTACTTAAACCAAAACTCATATTTATAAGCAATATCAACGAATCTTGTTAGTGAGCCATTTAAATAAGATAAACTCAATTAATTATACCAGTAAGTCATAGCTATGAACCATCTCTTTACTCATATCTATATATTGGACTGTAAGAATTGAGTACTTGAACTCAAGGCCCTCTAGGTTATAAGCTCTTAAATTGGCCAATTTCTATAATAGAGTCGAGACTTACCTGTCAACAACTCTGTTAATGAGTCGTTACCTCACATAACAATTCATTAGGTGGGAATCATGTCAAGGTAGTATGGTTGATTGACATTTTTGCATTGATCACGAGCCTTACTCATGGCATGTGATGATTGATAATGAATCATGGTGACTTATGGTAAAAATAGTGAGGTACCAAGATTTTATATCCCTAGGTAACGAGTCTAGGAAATGATTTGTGGTCTGACCTCATGAGCCGTTACCTAAACCATGACAACTGGCACTGAAATTTCCTGTATGTTTTAGCTAGGGTCCTTTTGGTTCTTTTTACTTCCTCCACAACATAAGAATACATAAGGTCCCTCGCTATCTTTAGTTAATCAAATTAAAGACCTTGCTCCTCTCTTCTTTAACTCCCAAGGTAAGAAATCTAGGGTTTTTCATGGCAATTGATTATTCAAGCTCTAGACTTTGTATTTCTTTCAATTTCATGGGTATTTCAGGCATGTATCTTTTCCCTAACTTGAATTTTATAATATGGAATATGTTTTAATCATTGTTCATGTGATTTAATTATTGGGATTGAAATTGAGTTCATCAATTTTTATGATTATCACTTGAATTATATTTCCATGGTTTAAATGTCTTATTTATACTTGAACTGATAATTTTTTGGACTAAATGGGGGCATTATTGTGGAAGTTAGAATGGGGAATATGGTTTTTCCTAAATTGATGGATTTTGGCTTGTTAATCGCATTAACCTTAACTCACCTGCATGATTTTGGTTTTAAATGTGAAATTCGTATGATTTAACACACTGGTGAAATTATTGCATTACATTAATGTACGAATGGATTAAAATGGATTTAAAAGTTCTTTGTAGACATGGTTTTGGGTTCTTAAATAAACTTAGGAGTCATTTGGTTAATTTAAATATATTGGCATGATTATATAAGCTTGCAAGCATAATTGGTATGATGATAATGAGTGGTAAATTCCTTAAAATAAGACTCCTTCGTTCATGGTTGGAATTATGTGCAAAATTATTTTAATTTGGACTTAAATGGTGTTGTGTATAAATGGTATTATGTAGCTCACCATGAAGGTGGAGGTCCTGGGGTGACCAATATTTGAAACCATATTTACCAGTGTAGAGGTCTATATGATCATATTCTTGGTTCACACGATATATTTTTAGGATGGCTGGAGATTTTATGTCTCTAATCTTCCTTGGATTTCCTCGATTCGGATAACTATCACGCATTGGGGCCCTTTCGGTAGAGAGAGATGAACCATATATAATGTGGGAACCCTTAGGATGGATAAAGCTACACATTCAAAGTTAATATTTTATAATCTCAAGTTCATGACCCTTTTCCTTACCCTGACATCCTATATATATATATGTGAGTACGTGTGTATGTGGTTTTGATTGGTTTTTGAAATGAAATTTCTTTCCCACTTTTCTTGAGTTACATGGCACTACTTATCCCACTGACCATCCCTGGATGCTACATCATTTCATGATATAAGGTCCAAGGGCTTTTATGTTACTCCTATACAACATTAGGTAGTGTGATGTGTTGGTCGAGTAACTATGAAGTGGTGAGCCTCAATCTTTTGGAACGCCTTACAATATCATTAGGTTTCTTTGAAGATTTTGGTAAATGTGAACTCTCTTATATCATGGTCAGTGGCATGTCCCTACCTAGTTTGGTATTCTATTTTTTATAGGCTTTTGTCGACTAGTGTCGATTGAATTTTCATTCTTAACACTTAGTTTTCATTTGTTTTATCTATTCTACTTATAATCATATTTTTTTGGATTCCATTATATTCTTTTATTGTGTTCTGGATATCAGACAAAGGGGGAAGGGTATCTAGCTCATGATTGGCTTGGGATACTCATCACAACTAGGCCTTGGATTGGGTCATAACACAGACCAATAAGCGTAGCTATAAGTCTAAACCATAATTACATCTATAAGCCATACTATTAGCCATAACATAATCCACATCAATAGTAATATTTAAAAGCAATGTTATTCTAAAATTTATATAAATAACCAAATCTATATGCCACCACTCTTATATATAGGTCATTAATCATATCTATAAGCCACATCACATCAATGAGACATATTATATCCCTAAGCATTTAGTTATATCTATATGTCACCACTCCTATCTATAGGTTATTAATAATATCTATAAGGCACATCACATTAATGTGACATATTATATCCCTAAGCCATTAGTTATATCTATAGGCCATATTCTATATATGAGCCATATCATATTTATAAGTCATATAACACCTATGAGTCATATCATATACATATATTCCATATCATCTCTAAAAGCCAGCTTATATTTCTATATTTAAGACATACTATACATATAAGCCATAACATATCCATAAGCCACTCACCATCAATCATGTCGCTATATATAAAATTAAGCATGTCAATAGGCTGATTCATTAATCATATACAAAATTTGTATCTACAATCACACTTGTAAATGAAACACTCGTAACCTTGGCCCTTACTAAAAAATTCATGAATTTTTGACATTCTTGCAAGGTACGACTCAAGGGTACCATTTACTCTAAGATACTGTATGGGTATGGCTCACTCGTTTGTTGGGAAGTAGGTTTGACTTGGTCAATATCCAAGTCATAGCTTAACCTCATACTATCGTATGATTGGATATGAGGTATATGATGCCAAGTCGTATGATTCCTTAGGTATGGACTTATTGAAACAGTCTAATTTGTGGGTACCATTCATACCTTAAGGTACGAGTTGAGGTGGTATGGTCATATGTTGGTCAATTTAGGGGACCATGGTTAAGGTTAGGGTATGAGTTAGGGTATCACTCATACCCTAGGATACGAGTTAGGGGGTTGGGTCAAACAACCTGGGAGTTTATTTTTAGATTTTAAGCTGAGGGCAGTCTGAATATTTCCCACCTCAAACTGTTATGTCCCCACATTAAATAAACCTTGGCAGACTCTTAAAACCCTCATTGGAAGATCAAAACACTTCAAAATACTCTCTCAAACTTACTCTTGAAGTGTCAAGTTTCTCTCTGGAATCTTCTTATATAAGACATGTAATCCATCCCTCATTGTAAGTTCAAACTAAGGCATGATTTAATGTGTTTTAAACATTGACTTATGAATCATAAATGGTAGTTATGGAAACATATATTGAGGGTTTTGGTGCGTATTGTTGTGTATTGGTTTAAATTATGTTTTCACATATTTTTGGTAATGGTTTACACATGTAGGTGCTTGATGGTTGTGGTTTAACAAATGGGTCATGGGTAACCCATTTTTTTATGGTTTATGATTGGGTTTTGGTCATTATAAAGGTATGCCCTTAACACATTTGGTAAAATACCTAAGAGAATAATTTTACTTTATTGTTGAACTTTCATTAGACTATTGCATGGTATGGTTTGAGAATGGAACCCTAAATATATTTGGATGGCTTTGCATGGTCTAAATATTTTGAATGGTATAAATGGTTTAAAGGTTTTGAAATGGTTTTAAATGGTATGAATGGTTTGGAGTGGTTAAATGGTAAAGCTTTGATGGCTTTGTAATTGATTTTAAAAGAAAACCTTGTGGGGTACATGGGAATCCCTCAAGTGAATGAAATGATGGAATTGGTTTGAATTTTGAATGTCTTGTGTGGTACAAGGGAATCCCCTAAGTAAGTTTAATAATGATGTCATTGCGGGACATATGGGAATCCCCCAAGTAAATTAAATAATTTAACCATTGAGGTACATGGAAATCCCCTAAGGTTGAATAAGAACATTTCTTACAAGTTATAGTCAGTATGACGATACCACTTGTAATAGCCTTAATTAAAAATAAATGGAATAATGGTTTGGTTGGATGGTAATGGTTTTAATTGGGAAATAATGGTGGGGTGTGATAGCTAACCATGAATGTATGAGTCTAATTGACGGACATAAGAAACTCATGTTTGCCGACACAAGGATTAGGCATGGAGACCCTATACTTAAGGGGTTCAGGAGAATCTCCCAATACTTGTATATATGTATCATGGAGAGCAAAGGCTAAACGGGAATCCCTTACTTATATGGTATTTCTGGTTTGTGTGGATACACATATCCAGGATTGTTTAGGGGGTTACATAGGACCCATATAGCCCATGGGTAGTTCTAGGATGGTTAAGATACATATTCTCAGGTTAATGCTTTTAAAGGAATGATAAACTTGGTTTCTTTTCTCGTCATAGATTATATAATATATGTGTATATGTATATATATGTATGGTTATGAATGCATATGAATGGTTTACTTGGTTTTAAAGGTTTGAATTATTTTATCCTTATCCAAAGTGTATGCTAGCATTCACCTACTAACCCATCTTCGGGCATCTATATCCCCAAGCAATGTAGGAACCAGCCATACAACTCTTCATGCTCATTGATCAAATTCAGGAACAGTCAGTGATGGATTGAAGTGGTGATCTTTGATAGTTCAGAAGGCATCCATTTTATGTCTTAGATTACTTTACATATATCCATCTTTTCATAGTCATGTTTTATGGATATGGTCGGGGGAATATCGTGACTAGGTATGCTTTGGTTTTGGTTTAGATACTTTTTATGGAAAATTGTGGACTTGAGTATGGATTGATCATTTTTTATATATAGATATACATTAGGTTATAATTATTATTTTGGTTAATGGTTTTTATATGGTTAGAGGTTTCAGTGGTTGGATGGATTGACTTGGTTGGGTTGGCCTCGGATATAGGCTTATCCCAAAGTCATTACATGGTAATTACTCTATCTTGTTATATTTTCAAAGTTTATCCAACTCAATTTATATATGTTGGTTGGGTTGGGCATCGGTAGTGGTCTCCGGTTTGAGTTGGACTTGAGATTGCCAATTATGACATGGCCCCAGTTCGAGTTGTGTCAATTTGTTATCAGAGCCTAGGTTTTGGTGTCATGGGATGTCCACAATGTTGTTTTAAGTAGGGTCTTTCTTATGGGTATGTCATGCGCCACACTTATAATCAGAAGGCTACGAGGCATTTAGGAATGTTCAACTTTCTTATTGTTCTATCTTCGGGGTATGGAGTCTGTGATCTTGAACTCTTCCCAAAATCTATTGTGGTTGATTTTTCAAATCATGTCCTCTCAATGATCCAAAGTTTATGGAAACTCACCCATCCTACTCGAGGATAATATGGATGGATCCATTCCAACTTATGGGAGCACATACCCAGTTCAAGAGTTACAACTTCTGTAGATTTTATGGTCAACCCAGTCAAGGGAGCCCAATCCACACTATTCTATCCTCCTTGTAGATTTTATGGTCGATCTCACTATGTTTGTTATGAGGAAGGGAGGAATCATTATTTTTATTATGGTAAATTGGGTTATATGCAATAGGATAACACATAATGATTACCACTTGGGAAAATAGGACACTGATTATTACTTCTCTAGCTCTTACAGCAAGGGTTGCTGCTTCTATCTCTAACATTAGTCGGGATCATCTCAATGACTTCACTATCCCTTAGGAGTCTGAGGCATCTTCTAATATTGAAACTGGTATTTTGAAAACTCTTTTTTTTTGTTATGACCATTGGTTACTTATTCTGGGGTTCCCTCTCTCTCTTTTGTGACCTTATTTCTAGTTGTGTATTCTGGTTTTGGTCCCATGGTTGTTTCAACTTCTTTTCTTTCTATTTATACCTTGGTAGGTTACTTCATTATTCCTAAAAGAGTCTATGGGGGTGTGTTGTATTAGTTGGTCTTGGTGGATTGGTTTGACTCAAATATGGTGGATTTTGATGTAATTCGGGAGATAGATTGATTACACTCATGCTATGCATTGTTAGATTGTTGGGTTTGTATAGGTTGTTTTTAGACTCCCTATTGAGTTAGTTATGGAATGGGAGGATGGTTTCTTTCTTTAGCTATTAAGGGAAAAGGTTACATTATACGTTAAAACTCGTAGATAGGTGTCCAAGAGTTGTCTCTATTATTTGGTCTGGGATAAAGGTTCTAACTCGAAAGGTCTTTTTGTACATTAAGTTTTGGTGGTTCATGAATTTCTTAGGGTCCTTTATGATGACCCTCATGTTGTCTTTCTAATAAGGATGTTGGGTTTGGGATTGGTCTTGTTTCGTACGCTTGTCCAATTTCTATTCTTTCTTTATAGAATTGTTCCGGTTGAGTTAAAGAAGCATAAGGGGAATAGATTCCTTGGGAATGAATAGGTTGTTGGTGGGTGAAGAGGGAAATTTAGGCCGTCCTCCTTGTGGGGTGGCTCATATGTGTATAGTCTACATAGGTACTTTGGTGGTAGCACATGGTGGTTGAATGATACTAGGCTTGAAGCTAGATGCTTGATCTTGGCAAATGGAGTACATTTGCTCAGGAATAACAATGTGAGAATGGTGGATGTAAATTGGTAGGTTGAATGAGGTGTGTGAAAAAGGTAAGCTGAACGGCTTGGGGAATACAATAGTTGGAAGGTGGTAACATATAGGTTGGGGATTCCAATTGAACGGATGGATTAGGGGTTTAGTCATTGGATAGGTTAGATCATGGAGTTTGTATGACTACATTGGGCTCTAGGTAGCATTTGGATGGACAAGGTTTTGGGTATAGGAAGACCAAGTGTCCCTAGTGTACATCCTTGGTCATACCCATTAGAGAGGGGTGTTGTACTTATAGGTGTCATGGGATGAAGGTCGAGGGTTAATCTTAAATTTTATTTTAGCATTAACTTCAAGGGAAGTTCGGGTTGCATATCCTAGTGACTCTCTTCTATCTTAGTTAAGAGAGTACTCTACTAGTGCTTAATGCATTCTTATAGTGCTTATGCCTAAGGTTTGCATTTTGCATTCGCCTTGTTCCCTAAATATTAGTCTTGGTGTTACATTACATTACCTATGGTATATGCTATTGTGTTTATTTTGGTGTCTGGTCCTAAAGACTTTTTTTATGGTATGTTAATATGTAACGCCCTGAGTCTGTACCCCGAACGTTATACGGTCCTTATGACCCCAATGAACCACAAACTAATGCATGAATGATATCTTCTTTGAGAACTGAAACATAATATTGTAATAAATATGAAAAATATGTTGAAATGCCATAAGGTTCAAAATCTGTAAATACTGCTAAAGTGTATCAACTGAAATGACAATCTGTAAAACTGAACACTATCTGAAAACTAGTCTGAAAAGCCTCTAACGAAAAATGTCCAAAGCAGAGTTGATAGGATAATCCCCCAACTAACTCCATCTACTGAAATAATGAAATAAAAGCATACCCTCGAATAATGAGGACTCACTGCTAATCTACTACTGCTGGCAGAATCTAAATCTATCTACGCGCAGTTGGGAACATGATCATCCGAACCAATGATATGAGACATCATAGAGCAAAAAAAGAGTATGCGTTAGTACATGGAATGTACTGGCATGCTACAAAAGGTAAGGCTGAATGCAAGGGTTTATATGCATGAACAATAATTGACTACATGATATAGAGTAACTGAACATGAGAGTACATGGATAACTAATACTGTTGTAAATACTGAATATGCACTAATGTGCATATAAATAAACACTGTCACTAAGCTTTTCTAAAGCTAAGTCCAGAGTTCTAATACTAAGTGAATGATATCTAAAGTTACTGGTAACTAAATTACTGCCACTGATTGACTGTATCTGACAGTCCTGATTTTATAGAACTAAACTAAGTTCTATTCTGAAGACTGAGAGTGATACTGTTGGGGGTAATCATCTAACCCAGATGCCCCAAATAAGATAACTGAGTTGGTTCTAACCTGTGACCCCAGTTGGAAGGGTGTCAGTACTGTGTCATGGGTAAAGGCACTAAAGAGTTACCCTCATCTAACAGATACTCTAATGAGAATGGTGGAACCCTCATCTGGCAGGTTAAAACACCTCATCAACCCTCAACTAGCAGGTTTGTTGTCTCAACCTATGTTGGCTACGTAGTTCTAGAACACAAGGGTTTCTTCTAAGGATCACACCCTCTACTGGTAGGTGAGCCCCCATCCTTGGGTTAACTTGATGTTGAATCCTACTACAAACTGAAAGACACTGAACTGAGTATACTGAACTAGACTGGATTGAATACTGAGTTTACTGAGGTTTCCTGAGTTCAGTAACCGATTGGCTTCTACTGAGTTCTGTAACTGACTAAGATTACTACTGATTGTGACATGATTGAGATTCTATAATTGACACTGGCTCTAGGTAAACAACTAAATTGTCGGGTTTTAAATACCCCTAGGACTCGATAGCATAAAAGAAAGACATTGCATAATCTTGAAATACATAACAATGTACACTTGTCCATAATTCATTCTTAAAGACATCTTATCAAACACTTGTAATGCATTAACTTGTACATAAATGGGGAATACATGCTATCATGTTATAATGGCACTATTTCATTCACATAGGCATTTTATCAAACACATGGGGAGAATGCTTAGGTTATACAATAATCAAAATATATATAGTTATCATGGCTACATTAATAAACTTTCAAATTGAAGGGTTTATCATGAATATCATGTAATTCAACATATACAATGATTTATTTCATAAAATCATGTAATTTAATCATGGACTAAAAACCAATAATAACATGAACATGAATTCAATTCAATTCAAGCCTGGATGTTCCTAATTCAATAATTTTGTATTTTGAAAATGGATTCGTGGAATCTATGGGTGAAAGGAATCCATAGATGAACACCTAACATACCTTGGATTCTGAGTTTCTTTAAGTTTTTGGTGAATCCCTTGAGATTGTTCTTGTTTTCTTGAGACTAGGGTTTGAAGTTTTGAGAGAGAATGCTTTTAATTTGGGGATAAATTGAGTGAGTAATGACTTAAAATGTTTTTAGGGATTAAATATTGTATCTGGGCATGTTAAAATCATGGGAAAAAACTGTTTTAGTCCTGGATAAAATATTTAATTTCTATCAAAATTTTCCAAAATAGGCGTCTCGCACAACGCGGTGTTATCGCGTTGTGTCTCTAGAAATTGCCAACTGGGAAAATTCATGGTGGTGCGATGTGGTGGTATCACATTGCCACTTTGGTTGGGACCTGGAAGTTCACCGCGACGTAGTGGAATCGCATTGGTACACTGGAAATAGACAATTATGAAAATAAGATATGGAGCGATACACCGGTATCGTGGTACTTCACTGGAAACTGACAATTGCCATTTTGGCTTACTCCACGACGTGCTACTGTCCTAATTGTGGTGTTTAATGACTGAAACTTAAAATAGCCATAACTTCTTTCCCGATTATCAAATTTAGGCAAATTTTATATCGTTGGAAAGCTAATTCAATTTCCTCAGCAATGGCAGGCTCTAAACTAAAAAATACTGAGCATTTCAAAAAATATATATTAGATAACTCATAAATTGAGAGCTAAGTAAATCTTGAGAAATACGGGGTATTACAATATCTCCCCCTCGGGAACATTCTTCCTAGAATGAGACTGATTAAGCTAAGACGCTGATGGACTAAGTTTACACACTGAACATGCATATCTGATGCATGAATACATGACTGAACTACTGACAAACTGAGATCTTACACTGAATATGCATATCTGATGCATGGAATTTATGACTAAAGCCACAGACAAGCTGAGTTTTCATACCGAACATGCAGATCAGATGCATTAGTACATGAATGAACTGGTTCATGAATGCATGACTGAATACAAAACAGTAATGGATACCAAGTTATAACTATAGTTGGATATGGAACTGAGTAAAGTTAAGGAAGATTGTTTCCTTAAGCTGGATCTGAGATTGCAGAGAAAAGGTGAGGATACTTGGTCTGCATATCTTCTTTTGCTACCCAAGTATCTCCCTTAATGGACTGATTCCTCCAAAGAACTTTGACTAAGGGAACTTCTTTGTTCCTCACCCTGCGAATCTTATAATCGAGGATCTGCACTGGAACCTCTTCAAAAGAGAGATCATTCTGAATATTTACATCCTCTAAAGGAACTATGACTACTAGGTCCCCAATGTACTTCTTTAGCAAGGAGACGTGGAATACTGGATTAACTGAGGCTAGATCTAAATAAAAATCAAGATCATAAACTACCTTTCCGAAATGGTTAATAATACTGTAAGGATTGACATATCAGGGACTGAGCTTTCCCTTCTTGCTGAACCTCTTTACTCCTTTCATTGGATAGATTTTCATGAACATAAAATCACCGATCTCAAACTCGAGATCCTTTCTCCTCACATCTGCATACGATTTCTGTCAGCTCTAGGCAACCCTAAATCTTTCTCTGATTAACCAGACCTTCTCAAAGGCATCAAACACTAGATCAGGCCCTACTATGGTGGCCTCACCTACCTTGAACCAACCAATTAGAGATCTGCATCTTTTACTGTAAAGAGATTCAAACGGAGCTATCTGAATACTGGAATTATAGCTGCTATTGTATACAAACTCAATCAAAGACAAGTGGTCATCCCAACTATCCTTAAAATCGACAATGTATGCTCTTAGCATATCTTCTAGAGTCTAAATGGTCCTTTCTTCTTGAAAATCTGTCTAAGGGTGGAAGGTTGTTCTGAGATGAACTTAGGTACCAAGAACCTTTTGGAATGCTTTCCAGAAATAAGAGGTAAGATGGGTACCTCTATCGGATATAATGGATACTAGGACTCTGTGTAACTTGACCAGTTCTCTGATATAGAGTTTGGCATAGTTCTTGATTGAATAGAAAGTATGAACTGGCAAGAAATAAGATGATTTGGTCATCCTTACTATGATAACCCAAATTGAATCATAATGATGATGAGTATGAGGCAAACCCATCACAAAGTTCATGTTCACTTTTTCCAATTTCCATGTAGGAATGCTGAACTCCTGCACGGACCTACTATTTTTTTAGTGCTCCATATTAACATGCTGATATGAAGAGAACTTATCTACAAACTCTGCAATATCCCTCTTCATCCCACTCCACCAATAGAGCTCCCGCAGATCGCGGTACATCTTAGTGGACCCTAGATGAATAGAGTTACACGTACCATGCGCTTCTGCAAGAAGTTTTTGCCTTAATTCATCTACACCTAGCACACATAAATGACCTTGACAACATAACACACTATCTCCCACTTGGAGAAAACCTCTACTTTTGATTCATGACTGACTTTTTCAGCTTAACAAGATTGGGATCTCTATCCTATTTTTCCTTAACCTCATAAACTAGAGAGGATTCAGAACTATTTTGTACCCATACACTACCTTCTATTGAATCGACTAAGAGGACACCTAGTTGGGAAAGATAATGAACTTCCTAAACTAACTTCTTCTTACGGTCCTTAACATGAGCAACACTACCCATAGACAGCCTAATGAGAGCCTTAGCAACTACATTGGCTTTGCCTGGATGATAAAGAATACTCATGTTCTAATCTTTGAATAATTCAAACCACTTTCTCTGATGCAAATTTAAATATTTTTTAGAAAAGACATACTGCAAGCTTTTGTGATCTATGAACACATGTACATGAACCCCATACAAATAGTGCATCTAAATCTTTAAGGCAAACAATACAACTGCTAACTCAAGATCATAAGTTGGATAATTTTTCTCATAGGGCTTAAGTTGTCTAGAGGCATAGGCTATCATCTTACCTCTCTATATGAGGACACAACCCAAACATACTCTAGATGTGTCATGATACACAACAAACCCATCTGAACCATCTGGTAGAGTAAAAAATATGGCTGAGGTAAGTTGAGTTTTCAACACATGAAAACTCTTCTCACAACAACATGACCACTGAAATAGGACTTTATTCTGAGTTTATCTGGACTTGAGGGATGCAATAGACGAAAATCCTTTAACAAACCAATGGTAATATCAAACTAAACCCAAGAAACTCTTGATATCTGATGGAGAGATGGGTCTAGGCCAGTTTCTCACTGCTTTGGTCTTTTAAGGATCAACTCTAATTCCATCACCGGAAATAATATGACAATGGAATGCTATTGACCTTTACCAAAATTCACACTTACTGAATTTGGCAAACAACTAATGAGTTCTAAGAGTCTGAAGTACGATTTTAAGGTGATCTGGGTGATCATTTTTGCTATGGGAATAGGCAAGAATGTCATCATCGATGAAGACTATAATAAACATGTCCAAGTACTTCTTGAACATGAGGTTCATTAAGTCCATGAAAGCTGCTCGGGCATTAGTAATACCAAAGGACATGACTAGAAACTTCAAGTGACCATACCGAGTTCTGAAAGTTGTTTTCGAAATGTCACATTCTCTGACTCTGAGCTGATGATAGCCTGATCTGAGGTCTATCTTTGAAAACTAACTGTCACTATGAAGTTGGTCAAATGAGTCGTCAATTCTGGGAAGTGGATATTTATTCTTGATTGTGACTTTTCTTTAATGATGATAGTCTATACATAATCTGAGAGAACCATCTTTCTTACGCATGAATAAAACAAGTGTGCCCAATGGGGAAACATTAGGCCTAATGAATACCTTATGTAGGTGATCTTTTAACTGTTATTTTAACATTTTAAGTTCTACTGGAGCCATTCTGTATGGAGGAATAAATATTGGCTGAGTATCTGGAAGAAGGTCTATTCTGAAGTCAATTTCCCTAATAGGAGGAACTCTATGAAGATATTTGGGAAACACATCTTAGAATTTATTTACTACTGGAATTGACTCAAGACTAGGAGTTTCTGAACTAAAGTCCTTTCCCCGCACAAGATGATAGACACATCCCTTGGATATCATTTTTCATTCTCTAAGGTATGAAATCAATTGACCCTTAAGCGTTGTGGTACTACCTCTCCATTCAAGGACTAGTTTATTTGGAAACTAAAAATGAACAAGTATGTTTCTACAATTAACTAAGGAATGGAATGAATGGAGCCAATCTATGTTGATAATGACATCAAAATTTGCCATCTCTATCTCTACAAGGTTTACTGAAGTAACTTTTTAAGATATCATGACCAGATAATTCCTGTATACCTGTCGGGCTATGAGAGATTTACCCACTGGGTTAGAAACTGAGAAAGGATCTGCTTGGATTTCTGGACTGACTCCGAAGTTAATGGGTATATAAGGAGTTACGAAAGCTAAAAAATCTCCTGGATATAGCAAAGCATATATATGTAAATAAAAGATATGTAAAGTATCAATGGCCACATCAGGAGAATTTTCCAGATCTTGTCTGGACTGAAGTGCATAAAGTCTGTTTAGACATTGCCCACTGGAGGAACTGAAAGTGGCACCCTACTAATTTAGGTGACTGAACTGAGCTGAAGAACAAGTATGCTGACCCTGAGAGCCTGACTAAGGACAATCTCTGACTCTGTGGCCTAGCATGCCACACCCAAAACAAATATTATTGCCAGCTCTGCAGACACCTTTATGGTTTTTACCACATGTGTGACAAAGAGGATTTGTTCGAGCACTGCTGACACTTCTTTGAGACTTAGAGCCTGGAGCCCTATCGTTGTTACAATTTTTGAACTTAGGAACTAGACCACTAGCTGAGGACAAAGCTAGAACTAAAGATTTTAGATGAAACGAGGAACAGTTATCGCCCTCTGACTTAGGCTGATTGAAATTGAAGGTACTTATTCTAGCTCTCTTGTTCCACCTCTCACTCTCTTTCTGATCTTAGCCTCTTCTATCTACTGAGAATGGACCATGAGCCTGGATATGTTCATCTCCTTAATGAACATCGTTGTTCTGCACTCTTTAACCACACTATCTGATACCCCAGATACGAACTTGCATATTCTGGACCTACTATTTTTTACTACCTAGGGAGCATACCTGGATAACTGAGTAAACATTAGGTATTAATCTTTCACACTCATACTGCCTTGCCTGAGGTTGATAAACTCTAACACCTTAGCTTCTCTCAGATCTAAGGGATAGAATCTCTCTATGAAAGCAGTAGCAAACTCTTCCTATTCTATGGGCTCTACATTGTTCCCCTATCTACCTTTCACTACTTAAACACGTATGAACCACATATTATAGTTTATAGGAATCTAACTCAGTACTCTCACTAGAAGTCACTCCCTTAATATCGATGACTTTCTAAACCTGATCGAGGAACTTCTGTGGATCCTCTTCTGGCTTAGATCCTAAGAATAGGGGAGGATTCATTTGGGAAAAGTCCCAAATCTTGGTTGCAGTAGTATTGGCTACTGGGTTGGAAAGAACAACATCTATCCATTCATTCTGGGTGGCTACGAAGTTGTCTAGAGTAGTGAATACAACTCTAAATTCAGCATGAGAGATATGCTCGTCAAGGAGATCTACCTGAACGGGCTGAGGTGCTGACAGATTTTTGGTTCTCCTTTTGTTAGTATTTTTAGGAGGCATTATCTGTAATGAAAAAGAGAAGATAGATTATACTAAGAGTTTAACTTACGCTCATGCTCTCTTGCACGACATTAATACTAAAAAAAGGAAAACTATTTCCTAAAACATTTCATAGCCTCCTATCCATAAGTGTGGCGCGCTACATACCCATGCACAATACTCTACTAGATGAGACTTTTAGACTTACTAGGAAACTATTAAACCTTAGGATTTGATACAAAGTTTGTAACACCCCGAGTGTGTACCCCGAACTCAACATGGTGCTTACAACCCTGAAAGACCACAAGCTAACCCATGACGGATATCTACTGTGAGCACTGAAACATGATACTGTAATAAATTCAGAAAATAGGCTAAAATGCCATAAGTTTCAAAATCTATAAATACTTCTAAAGTGTATCAACTGAAATAACAATATGTAAAATTGAACACTATCTGAAAACTAGTCAAAAAAGCCTCTAACTGAAACTATCTGAAAGTGGAGTTGATGGGACAATCCCCCAACAAACTCCATCTACTAAAAAATTAAGTCTGCTATAATAATAAAATAAAAGAATATGCTTGAATTATGAGGACTCACTACTAATCTACTGCTACGGGCAGAATCTGAATCTATTTTTGCGCAGTCGAGAACCTGAGCGTCTGAACCTATGATATGAGACATCATAGCATAAAGAAAAATTATGCGTTATTATATGGAATGTACTGGTATTCTAGATGAGGTAAGGCTAAATTTAAGGGTTCATGTGCATGAACAATAACTGACTGTATGATATAGGGTAACTGAACATGAGATTACATGGATAACTGATACTACAGTAAATACTGAGTATGCACTAATGTGCATATAAATAAATACTGTGACTAAGCTTGTCTGAAGCTAAGTCTTGAGTTCTAATACTGAGTGACTGATATCTGTAGTTACTAGTAACTGAGTTAATAATACTAATTGACTGTATCTAATAGTCCTGAATTTATAGAACTGAATTGAGTTCTATTCTGAAGATTGAGATTGAGACTGTGGGAGGTAATTATCTAACTGACATGCCCCAAATAAGATAACTAAGTTGGGGTCCAACTTATAACTCTTGTTGGAATGGTGTCAGTACCGTGCCATGGGTAAAGACACTGAAGAGTTACACTCAACAAACATGTTCTCTAATGAGAATGGTGGAACACGTATCTGGCAGGTTAAAACACCTTATCAACCCTTAAATGGAAGGTTTGATGTCTCAACCTATGCTTTCTATGTATTTCTGCAACACAAAGGTTTTTTCTAAGGATCACATCCTCTACTGGTAGGTGAGCCCCCATCCTTGGGTTCACTCGATGCTGAATCCTATTTCCAATTGAAAGACACTGAACTAAGTATACTAAATTGAACTGGACTAAATACTGAGTTTACTAAGGTTTCCTGAGTTTGGTAACTGACTGACTTCTACTTAGTTCTGTAACGTACTAAGATTACTACTAATTGTGACATGACTGAGATTTTTTAACTAACACTGGTTCTAGGTTACCAACCAAATTTTTGGGTATTAAATACCCCTAGGACTCGATAGCATAACAGAAAGGCATAGCATAATCTTTCACTACATAACAATATACACTTGTCCATAATTCATTCATAAAGACATTTTATCAAAGACTTGTAATGCATTAAATTGTACATGAATGGTGAATACATGCTATCATGTTATAATGGAACTATTTAATTCAGATAGGCATTTTATCAAACACATGAGGAGCATGCTTAGGTTACACAATAATCAAAACATATAGTTATAATGGCTACATCAATCAATGTGTAAAAGGGTTTATAATAAAGATCATGTAATTCAACACATACAATGATATATTTCATTAAAGCATGTAATTTAATCATGGACAAAAACCCAATAATAACATGAACATGAATTCAATTCAATTCAAGTATAGAAGTTCATAATTCAACAATATTGTATTTTAAAAATGGATTCGTGTACTGTATGGGTGAAAGTAACCCATAGATAAACACCTAGCATACCTTGGATTGTTAGTTTCTTAAAGTTCTTGGTGAATCCCTTGAGATTGCACATGTTTTCTTGAAATTAGAGTTTGGAGTTTTGAGAGACAATGCTTTTAATTTTGGGATAAATTGAGTGAGTAATGACGTAAAAAAAATTTAGGGATTAAATATTGTATCTGGGCATGTTAAAATCATGGGAAAATGCTATTTTATCCCTAGATGAAACATTTAATTTCCATCAAAATATTCTAAAATAAGCATCTGGCGCGATGCGGTGCTATCGCGTCGTGTCTCTGGAAATTACCAACGGGGAAAATTCATGGTGGCACGATGCAATGGTATCGCGTTTCTACTTTGATTAGGACCTAGAAGTTTACCGCGATGCTGTGGAATTGCGTTGGTACTTTAGAAATAGACAATTGTGAAAATAAGTTATGGAGTGACGCGCCGGTATTGCGGTACTTCAATGGAAACGTACAATTTCCATTTTGGCTTACTCCGCAATGCGCTACTAGCCTGAATTATGGTGTTTAACGACTGAAACTTAAAATAGCCATAACTTCTTATCTGATTATCAGATTTAGGCAAATTTTATATCATTGGAAAGCTAATTCAATTTCCAACGCAATGGATGACTCTAAACTGAAAAATACTAAGAATTTAAGAAATTATATATGTTGGATAACTCATGAACTAAGAGCTAAGTTAAGCTTGAGAAATATGGGGTATTACATAATGTCGGGATAGTTCTTCATTATGGTCTAGGAGTTTTCTATGAAGTACTTAGTTCATATAATGTCAAGTATTTTTTTGGGGGTCTTTGCAGAGTGGCATGGATAATTTCTGCAGTTTGGTTCCTTAATGACCCTTTCTGTGATTAGGGTGGTAGTGTTTTGGAAAACATGGTGGTGTTTTGAAAAAAAAAATGTAGAAGTCCCAAAGTAGGGGAGAGACTAGGGTGACTACAAGAGCTAATGTTTTGGAAGGCAAGGTAAGGTTATTGTCATGAGAAATAGTTATGAAAGGAATAGGTAGTGAAAACCTTTCTGAAAGTTATAGGGAGTGCTACATATTTAGAAGGATAAATCAGAGAGCGAGTATGTAGATGATAGGCTTGAATATTATGATTGGTAAATATACCAATAGTTTTTTTTGGTACTTGAGAGGCTTGGGAAATAATAATTTATGAAATGTTTTCATGGCATAATCATATTATTGTTTTGGGTTTTCAAATATATGTTTGGGTTTTGGTATTAAATGATTGGTTATGGTTTTCCCATGTATTTTATGTATGGTTTTCATATAATAATGGTGATGGAGCTGAGTAATGTTGTATGATAGATGTAAGGAGTAGAGCCCAGTGCTTAAGTTAACTCTTTCTTACTTGAATAGGGTTGAACAAAGAAGTAGTGTATGGTTAGACTCAGGCTGTCGTGGTGATATATCTATGGGAAATTGTAAGTTGGGGTAAACTCGCTCTCTAGTATGGGTCTCATTCATCTGATATTCTATATGGTAGTGTGGAGGTAAAGTATGTGTAGTCCTTCTTTGGTTGTTTATTTTGGGTGATATTGGTTTCTTGGATTCTTTGTTTCTTAAAGAGGTCCTAGTGAGGATCTTGGGTTGGTGAGTTTGTCGGTTGTGGATAGTAGGTACTGCTTTGGTGAAGGTTCTATGGTGAAACCAAGAGTCCAAGGAAGCCACTTAGGATGCGGAAGAGGACATAAAGTCTAAATATCCGTGGTGGTTGTTTATTCTGGAAACTCGTGCATAAGGTATGTGTTATTAATTTCATCTTAATTTCCTAACTTGGTTAAAGGAAAAGAATGGTTTCTCTTGCATAGTTGTTTTCTAATTTAGTTAAAGGTCGGAATGGAGGTGTTGGGGTGTAAATCATGCTTGGTATATGTGTTGATCTTCTCATCTTGGTTTATGTCTTTATTTTCAAATTTGGATGGAGGGAAGTTAGATGAGTGTTAATGTGTTATCTGGTGCTTGTTCTTGACCTTATTTATCTTTCAAGGATGAATGATCCTAAGTGGGGGAGAATGAAACACCCTAAACCTTGGCCCTTGCAAAATTTTCATGAGTTTTGGTCACTTTGGGAAAAGTATGAATCAAAGGTACCAATAGTACCCTAAGAGATGGTTTGGGGATGGATCACTTGTATGTTGAGTAGTAGGTTCAGTTTGGTTACTATCCAAGATATGAATCAATATTATACTAGTTGTGTGATTGGATACGAGGTGTATGATGTCAAGTCATACAATACCTTAGGTATGGACTTGTTGAAACTATCCAAGGTACGGTTTTTGGGTACCATTCATACCCTAAGGTATGAGTTGGGGTGGTGTGTTCATATGTTGGTCAGTATAGGGGACCATGGTGAAGGGTAGGGTATGAGTTAGGGTGCCACTCGTACCCTAGGATACGGGTTGGGTCATACCCACTTGGGAGTTGATTTTCATATATTAAGTTGAGGGTAGTCTGGACATTTCCCACCCCAAACCCTTATTTCCCCAGGTTATATAACCCTTGGTGTTCGCTCATAACCCTCATTGGAGGATCAAAATACTTCAAAATACTCTCTCAAACTCACTCTTGAATATTGGAGGCTACAGTTTCTACAAGTATTCTTCAAAGGGATAAAGAGTCAAGTTTCTCTCTGGATTCTTCTTGTGTAAGGCATGTACTCTTTCATTAATTATTTGTTCAAACTAAATAAATAATTTAATGTGTTTAAAACATTGACTTATGAATCATAATTGGTGGTTATGGAAACATATGTTGAGGGTTTTGGTGCATATTATTAGGTATTGGTTTAAATAGTATTTTAACATTTTTTTTGGTGATGGTTTACATATGTGGGTGATTGTTGGTTATGATTTAACAAATTGGTCATGGTTAATCCTTATTTTGATGGTTTATGTTTGTGTTTTGTGCTTGGTAAAGGTATACTCTCAATAGGTTTGATAAAATGCCAAAGAGAATTTCTATACTTTATTATTGAACTTTCATTAGAACTATTGCATGGTACGATTTAGTAATGGAACCCTAAATGGATTTGGATGGATTTGTATGGTATAAATGGTTTAAAGGTTTTGAAATGGTTTTAAATGGTATGAATGGTTTGGAGTGGTTGAATGGTAAACCGTTGACGGCTATGAGATCGATTTTGAATGAAAACCATACGGGGTACACGGGAATCCCCTAAGAGAATGAAATGATGGCATTGGTTTAAATATTGAATGTCTACTGGGTACGAGGGAATCCCCCAAGTAAGCTTAATAATAATGTACTTGCAGTGTACATGGGAATTCCTCAAGTAAACTAAATAATGTAACCAATGGGGTACATTGGAATCCCCTAAGGTTAGCAATGGACATTTCTTACAAGTTATAGTTTGTATGACGATACCACTTGTAATAGCCTTGATTAAAAATAAATGGAATAATGGTTTGGTTGGATGTTAACAGTTTTAATTATGCAATAATGGAAAGGTGTGATAGCTAACCGTTAAGGTGTGAGTCCAGTGGATAGACACTGGAAACTAATGTTTTCTGATATGAGGACTAGGCATGGTGACTTTATACTTGAGAGGTACATGGGAATCCCCTTATACTTGTATATATATATATATCATTGAGAGCAGGGGTACACGGGAATCCCGTACTACTATTATATCTCTTGTTCGTGATGCTACAAAAATTGAGGCTTGTTTATAGGGTTACACTTGGCCCATATAGCATGTGGGTGGTTCTAAGATGGTTAAGCTACAATACCCAGGTTAATGATTTTAAAGGCATGCTAAACTCAATTCTCTTTCCCGGGATGGATTATATAACATATGTGAATATGTATATTTTGTATGGTTGTGAATGTATATGAATGGTTGGTTTGGTTTTAAAGGTTAGTATTGACTGACCCTTATCCTGAGTGCATGCTAGAGTTCACCCGTAAACCTATCTTTGGATGTTTGTAAGCCCACACGATAGAGGAATCGGCCATACTACTCCTCCTTCTCGTTGATTGGATTCGGGAATAGTCGGTGTTGGATTGAACTGGTGAGCTTCCATAGTATGGAAGGCATCCATTTTATGTCATGGATTACTTTACATATATTCATGTTTTAATATACTTGGTTTTTGGCTATGGTCGGGGGCATGTCCCGACTAGGTACTCCTTGGTTTTGATTTAAAGGCTTTGTGTAGACAACTGTGGACTTGGGTATGGATTGATCATGTTATATATAAATACATTGGGTCATCGTTTTTATTTTGGTTTATGGTTTTGGTATGGTTAGGGGTTTCAGTGGTTGGATGGATTGACACGGTTGAGTTGGCCTCTGATATATGCTTATCCCAAAGTCATTGCATAGTAATTACGCTATCTTGTTATATGTTTGGAGTTCATCCATCTCAAGGTATATGTGTTGGTTGGTTGGGTTGGGCATCGGGGGCGGTCTTCATTCTCGGTTAGACTTAAGATTTCCCATTACAACAAGGCCTTGGTTTGGGTCATGTCAATAAATCATACCCTTAATAATGTATGTGAGTAGTATTATTATCGATACTTGGAATTAGAAATAATCCTTAATTTCCAACTAACATACTCAATAACTATGTTCTAACTTTTAGAGTTTAAAACCTACCATTGAGAATAGTATATTACACGTAAATGAGTCTACAAGATTATAAAAATTCTTGGCCTAAAGTGGGATGGAGTGATACAATTCTAATCCCCAAAACTCTATTTAAGCAACATCTAACTCAGACTAGGCTAAGGTGTCTAAGTTCATTCCTAGAGGTCAAGTAAGCCAAAACTAGTCCAAAAATAGTAATCCTTCTCACACATGACAAGTAAGGAAAATTTTTCTCTTGAATGAATGAATAGGTAAATTTCATCAACCTTGAATAATTTAATACATATCCACTCTAAATATATACCAAGAAGTCCAATTAACCTAAGTCATGACCAACTACTCTAAGTGTAAGGTCCCAAGGTAGCCTAATGATCCAATAAAGCCAAATATCCTCATTCATAATTCCAACACCTAAATCCCACACTATATCTATAATAATATCATAATTATACTTTAAGATAGCTTAATACATTAACAAGGTAAGCCTAGCTTACCTAGGCGACAAAGAAAGCCCAAAAAATCTACTAATCATCGATTTCCCCTACCAAGAAGCTTCCGCAAGGTGCTGTGCTATGAAAATCACAATATACTCATCAAAAATAGAACAATGATACCATATTTAACTATTATGCTTTGATTCCAAAATTATATAAAAATTCCACATAGGGCCCATTTGTGAAAATTATTTTTCCTAAACCAACTCAACGTCCCTCTATGCTTGAGGAGTATTTCCCCTAAAAATGGGTAAATTTTTGAGTTACATTGATGATAAAATAAAGTCACCAAGATTTTGTGATTTTTAGATGAGAATGGAGAAATCATCCATGAAAATAATGAAATCTTACCACGAATTTGAAAGAGAATTGAGTAATTAATCCTTACCCAAGATCCAACATCACCCACCAATGTTATCCCTAAGATCTCCCACTCTTTAGGGTTTAACTATCTTGGATATAAATGAGGAATGGTGAAAAATAGGCTAAAGGAGGTATTTGTGCTCTTCCTAGGTACACGAGTATCGCATATTCAATCTATCGATCACATATACGGTACCTAGCTAAAAATGCAGAAGTCGCTTATACGACATCAATATCATATAAGTGATACTTGATATGTTTTTAGGGGTGTCACTTATGCAACTAAAATTACTGATTATGTGACATTTATTGGTGCCTGGCAGATAGTTTTAAGTGATCAAGAGCATCGCGGACGCAATTCACCAGCACCAGATAGGACTTGGAAGTCTCCGCCAACCTCTCGAGATTCATTCAAAATCCCATATACATAAACAAACTATGCTTCCCTTTCAAATTTGATATTCCTGACTCAATGTCATAGTTGAAATTTCCATCCAAGGTTGTTTTTATGAAAAGTGGGTCCCACACCTATTTGCCATTTTACTTAACTTCTAATCAATAGCTCAAAATAAGTTTAAGTGCCTAGGGACCAGATCAAGGGTCCCTCTAGTATAAAGCCAATATTTCATAGATGTTGGAATAATTAGAATTTACATATGAGGTTGTTAGACTAAAGTTTTTGCCCAGTAGGAAATTTTAACTAGTGAAAACTTCTAATAGGGAATTGCTCTAAAACCAAAAAGAACTACCCGATAACTGAACTATCAGTCCTATTAAGTGAAAAATGACTTGAGTAGCTATATGAAATCTCTAAATGGTGAAAATAAGTAAAAAATAGAGAAAATAACCTAAAGGGTCATTACAGGATCTCTTAGATTAGTATCTTTCGATTTAGTTATTGGCATAGTATATGTATGTGTTTGTGTATATATATATATGTATATATATGTATACACACATATGCACTCTCTTCTCTATCCATGATTGGTATATCATTTTATTCTTCTACTATTATACCTTGCATATACATTTCTTCACTTTACTATAATATATGTCTTTATCTCTTTCTTCACTTTATTATTATTTTTGGCTAGCTACTTGTGGTATCAGTCTTTGTATCAGATTATTGGTAGTCTCTGGTACGTTTACCTTATTGTTATACTATTTTTGTTCCTCTTATTTTTGTATTATATATATACACACACATACACAAACTCTTACCAAGCCATGTTTGGTATATCATTTCCTTCTAGTACTTTTATACCTTGTATAAATATTTCTTCATTCTAATATTGTTTATATCATTATATCTTTCTTCACTTTATTATCATGTATTGTCTAGTTACTTTTGGTATCACTCTTTGTTTGAGATTATCTGTAGTCTCTAGTAGGTTTTCGCTATTGCTTCATTGTTGTTGTTAATCTTAGTTTTGTAGGTAGTTTCCTATAAATTATATTCTTTCTTTACATGTTATTTATAGTTACATAATATTTAGAGCTCTATCGGTTGATTCCTACAGAGTACCATGTGTTTGGTACTCATATTACAATTCTATAAACCATAGATCATAGTACGAGTTCTCGCCGTCAACGTGTGCATCATATAGAGCAGCCATGGATAAAAAAATTGGGGTTAGCTCCTAATGTTTGAATTTGTTCCTTCTCTCCCTCTTATTGTTAGACTAATGTCTAATTTTATATTTCAGAGACGACTTTGTCAATCTTTACTCTGTGCTTCACTTTAAACACCGATTATATTAGAAAATCTTCTACTAATTAAGTTTTTACACATGTTTTTTCTAGGATCAACTTCATATGGGCAAGCTTCCTTGAACATAAAGAGTTATATGGCCAAAATACCTACCAAATTAAAGGGTTTTAAGTCTATTTTTCTATAATGATCCTCTAGGTCAGTTTTTCAATTTTTGTGCATTTTCTATAATTTTAACATTCATGTAGTTGCTATAGGTTAGTCATGTGATTTCATGATAGCTTGTTCGGGTCCCGAATAGTTTATTTAAGTTTTAAGCCAATTTCTCCATGTTGGAGCTTTGAAAGTTAAGAAGTTTGACTCCAATCAAAACTTATAATAAATGGCCTTAGTCGAGAATTTTGATAGTTGTTTATCTTCAAAACATGGATTTTAGGATAGGAATACATTTTATCCGAGTCCTAAGGCTTCTGAACTTATTTTCACCTATTAGGTAGATTTTAGTGAAAACAGAAAGAATGGGCTTGGACCCATATTTTGTTAGAATAACCTGTAATGGAAATTTCATCAATTTCATTGATCCTTGAATAGTATTTCAAATAAGTTAGCATGTTTGGTTTGTGTTCATGATACTTTGAAATAATCTTGGAGGTTCGATCGGATGTCGAATTTTAAGCTAAAATATTGGTGCATTTGATGTTTTGTGTAGCTGCTCCTACAGAAGTTTCTTTGCTATGGTGACACCTTTATGATGGAACTTGGTGCACTATGATGGAGGTTCAGATATTAGTAATCTCAATTATAGTGAAGTTTTTTTCACTGAAATGATGGTGCACTTGCAGTTGTACATCCATAGCAACAGAAATAGTAGTATATATTTCCCTCTTTCTATACCTAGTTATTTCAACCATTTTTCAAATCAGTTCAGATCTCGGATTGGGAGATAATTAATCACTTTTAAACATATATTCACCTATTATTATTTAATACTAGTCTTTCATGACTCAAACTGTACCACAATGGCATATAAAATAACTCTCCAGTAGGTAAGCCAAATCTCACACAATAGATGAAAAGTAATGGCTGACAAAGTAGATAGAAGTAGCCCCTGACCTTATGTCACCAGTACAAGAGCCACTACATACTATAATATAGACTAAACTAATATATATTTATAAAGAATATAAAAGTATAGATAGTACATACTAGAAGGAGATAAGTATGCATTCAGACGCCAAGTGCTCACCAAAACTCTGAGCAAAGGACTCTCAAATAAAAAGAATCCACAAGACCATACTAAGTTCTATATCAGTTAAAAAGACACAGAAGTGTGGAATTAGTACCAAAATATGTGGTACCCAATAGGAATCATAGTTAGACCAAGGACAAAAGATAATATAAAGTATAAATAACATGCAAGGAAATCTTTACAAGGAAACTCATCTAGAAATTAAAGGATAACAAATAATAAATGAATATAATAGCAGTAATATACTCTAAATTTATATATATATATATATATATGCTTGTACGTATATGTGTGTGTGTGATAGATGCAATGCAATATGACATAATGCATTACAGCATATGGCTAATGCAGAAAAGTAAACCGGATTAGCAATACCTCGGGCCTCTCTCTCCCTTAACATATGTAATACGATATGTGGCCAATGTAGAAAATTAAGTAAAACCTGGAACATAAACCTCTGGCTTCCCAAAAATACCCATCATACTCACATATCTCCCCATCATAAATAAAACAAAGTAAACAAATAAATGTACCAAAAATATCCCTCAGCCTAAATTTAATGAAGAAAAGTCTTTCTAGTTTAAAAATCCATAATAAAATGTTATAAATCCTTTTTAAAATTCCAAAATTAGTTATAAGAAAGTCAAAGCTTTCCAAAATGATAAACCAGTGATAAAAAGTGCTACAAATCCTTTCAAATTCTACAAACCATAACAATAAGGTGGTACATCTTTATCTTAAAAGCATTCAACTGGTAGTAAGGGTTGTATGATTTATCTTTTTTCTTTAAAAACCTAAAAATTCATGGTTCTCCTTGGAATCATAACACAATCCATACATATGTATGAGTGAATATATGCAAACCATCATAAATATATATATATATATATATATTTATATATATTTTTATATATATGTATGTATGTATTCATATACACACACACAAAATAGGGTAAAATCACCCTTCACAGCAAAGCAATGCTAACTTGGGGTCTAGCTAAAGCATATCCACGGCCACAAACCCATAACTCCATGATATAGAAGAAATATGGCGGAAACATAAATCTAAATGAAAACTAACAAAACAATACTCATCTTATTGTGAGATAATACACCAAACTCATACTAAGGATCCTAGCAAAATTCTATCAAAGTATAATAGGGTTCCTAACCTAATCCTACCACTATAAAAACATCCTATTTTATGTTTGTGAATATTCTACTCTAAGATCCCCAAAGTAGACCAATGATATGATAAAAAATAAATCAAACTTTAACCTATCCTATAAATACCTATCCTACGTACAAATTTAAACAATATACCATATTATAGAGTTTAGTCTAAAAGAAAATACACCATAGCTTACCTAAAAATTGAATAACATACTCGAATTGACAAAGATCTACCTTTCCCTTCCACTAAACCTTAAAGAATTGAGAAAATATTAAAAATATAAAATATATTTAACCATGAAAAATATGACACCATATCATAATTATAAAAAAAAATCCAAATTGGGTCAAGAATTAAACCTAAGGACCTGCTGACTGAAGTTGAATAAACTCATTATTGCTTTTCCTGTAAGGTGAGGAAATCATGACATAAATTTGGGTAATAATCATATCCTTTTTTGGGATCAAAACATCCTGCAAAGTAATAAAATCAAGGATTTAAACTCGACCTTTAAGGGAATCAAGGATGAAAATTAATGGGTGCTGCCTCAAATTAACATCCTTTTGGCTAAGAATGTACTTATAGGCTATGATGGTCAGCAAGTAATTCCTCCTAATCTTAAATGCAAAGAACTACTGCCACCAACTCTAAGTCATAGGTGGGGTAATTGTTGTCATGCACCTTCAACTATCTAGAAGCATAAGTTATAACTTTTCCCTGCTGCATAAAAAAAAACCCAAACCAACCCTAGAACTATCACAATAAATTATAAATTATTGCCTCTTAACTGAAAATGTCAGAAATAGAGATGAAGTGATTAAGGCCTATGATATTTCTATTAAGTACCACCCAAGCAATGCAAATTTGGTAGAGGATATCTTGAGCCGAAAGGTGGTGAGTATAGGGATTTTATAATTTTTTACATCTTTAGACTGGCCTTTGGCTTTAAACATCTATTCCTAATCTAAAAGGTAAGTTTTCATTGAGATTTTTAATCCTTAGAGAGTTTAAATAGTTTAAACGCTCAATCTATATTGTTAGAAAAAATTAAAGAGGTATTATTTGAGAATAGTAGGTTAGGTATTTGAGATCGAGTGTTGACAGGTGAGTCCTAAAATAAGACATTATATTTAGAAGGGGTCTTGAGATTCGAGTGTCATGTATGTGTTTTGAGAGTTGCTCATCTAATTTATAGTATATTAGAAGAGGCTCATTTCTCAATAAATGGACTTGAGGTAGCATTATTAGTGGTGTGAGATGAAGAGAGATAATAGATTTTCTATCTCAGTGTTTGACCTATCAATAAGTAATGTTTGAGCACTAAAGGACTGTCGATTCACTCAAAGGATACCAATTCTCAAGTGGAACTAGGAACCTATCACCATGGCCTTTGTTATTTGTTTCCATACACTTCTTATCATTTTGATTCTATTTGGGTCATCATCGATCAATTGACCAAGTTTTCTCACTTTTGATAAATTTAAATGTCCTACATTTTAGAAATATTGGCCAGATATTTGAAAGATAGTATGTTTTCATAGGGTGTCAATATGTATTATTGTAATGCCCTAAGTTTGGTACCCTTGACACTACACGGTCCTCATAATCCCAAAGGATTATAAGCTAACCCATGACTGATATCTTTAATTGAACAATGCATAATATACTGTAAAAATACAAAATAAAAGTATAAAAGGACAAAAGGTTCAAATATCTAATAAAACATAACATCTGGAAATATGGTATATCAATACCAAAACTAAAATAAACTGTTTGAACATGCTAGTCTAAAACCCTTTAAACTATCTAAAAACTGGAGTTGATAGGATATGTCCCCAACTAACTCCATCTACTAAAATTGAAAAAATGAAGTAATGATATAATTATGCTATCCTAGAATGATGAGAACTCACTACAAATCTACTGTTGCTGGCTGAATCTGAAGCTAAGTGCGATTAGGAACTTGAGCGTTCGAATATATGATATAAAACAACATAGTACAAAAGAAAAATATACGTCAGAACGTCTGAATGTACTGGTATGCAAAGTGAGGTAGGCTAAATGAATTGGATTCAAATACATGAACAATACTAACTGACAGAATAACATGAACGCAAAAATACATACAAGAATACGTAATGGTAAATGAGATAGCGATAACACTAACTACTGAGTCTGAATAATAATAACATGAGTTTTGTATAACTGATATACTATTAACTGAGAGATTGTCTCTGACAGTCCTGATTCTGATGGAACTAGTTGAGTTTCATACTGAACTAGGTGACTATATCTGATCGTCGTGAATCTGAAGAACTATCTGAGTTCCTTTACTGAGACTGAGACTAAGACTGTGGGAAGTAGTCATCTAACAGACATGCCCCTTTTCTGTATAGAGTTGGGGTCCAATCTATAACCCCAATTGGGAGGGTATCAATACCATGCCACTGGTAAAGACAAGCTCTGAGTGACCCTCATCTTGTAGTGTCCCCATAAGAGAATGGTGGGACTCTTATTTGACAGTGTTAATGCACCTCATCAACCCTTAACTATAAGTGTTGATGTCTTAAACTATGCTGGCTACATAGTTCTTGAACACAAGGATTGCCTCTAAGAATCACATCCTCTACT
Organism: Capsicum pubescens; assembly: GCA_030864215.1. Lineage (NCBI taxonomy): Eukaryota > Viridiplantae > Streptophyta > Magnoliopsida > Solanales > Solanaceae > Capsicum > Capsicum pubescens. The sequence continues at coordinate 144,646,109 of CM061547.1, forward strand.
GGCAGTGTGTGTTCCCATCCTTGGGTTCACTCCGTGTTAAATTAGACTCCCATCTGAATACACACTCAACATAATTAACTGAACTAAAATGGACTGAGTTCATTAAGTTTCATTGATTGACGAAATACTACTTAGATTACTGAACTACTGAGATTTCTTAGATTACTGGGATTACTGAGATTACTGAGTTTTCCTGAGTCACGAGACTAACTGAATTCTGTAGAGCATGGCTTGACTGAGAGTATCTTAAAACCATGACACTAGCTCTCGGTACACAACTAAATTGTCCGGTTTTAAATACCCCCAGGACTCGATAGCATGAAACTGACAAGACACAACACTTTTTGAACACATGACCAATATCAACAATTCATAATATAATAAGTTTGGGATTTCATGAAGCAGATGGTTATCATAACCTTGTACATAGATAGGAATACATATAAACATATCATTATTTCATCACTGTAATCCCATGAACATTCAATCAAGCAAATACATTGCATAACAATAATATGGGAGACATTTTGAACATGAGGGTAAGCATGCATTTACCATTTAGGTCACAATTGATCTATATGCATGATTTTCATTCTCTTAGGCATTTTATCAAACACCTAGGATGCATGACTTAGGTCTTAGGCATGAATATCAAATTAATACATCAAAGTTCCTTCATTCAACTTAATTTTATCAATTTCAATCCTTACATTAACATAATTTCATGAAAACATAATAAAGATTCCAACTTGGGAATTGTATGACAAATTAACCATGGACATAAATCACTCCACAACATAAAAATCACAATTTATCATTTAAAAGTGAATTCTTGAGCTTCATGGATGAAAGGAATCCATGAATAACCACTTGAAATAACTTAGATAGAAGTTTCTTAAAGATTAACGGTGGAATCTCTTTGATTAGGACATTCAATTGAAAACCCTAGACTTGTTCTTGAGGGAATTCGAGAGAAACAACTATATTTTGGTGAAAATGTAGCTGAATCTCATGTTATAGGCTTAAATAGGGGTGGTAAATTAACCCTTTTTCCCTTAATGTTGCGGACATTTAATGATTGAAAACTATGTATCGACGCGATTGGCGTTGCAGCACATCAATAGCATCAATGTGATACTCGATGCATTGCGCCATGATCGCGTTAAGCCTCAGTAATTTTGACTCTGGCAACCTGAAACAACGTTAACCAATAAGATAGGTGATGCGGCGCACTAAGATCGTGTTGGTCCACTATTTTGGGACCCCAAACGTGGTCTAAACAAGTTCTGAAAAAATCCAAAACTTGTCGGGAATACTTATTGACCTTCCTGATCATGAATTAGTAAAAATATGGACCATTAAGGGACATTAAGGTCAAAAAGTAAGATTTCCAACTTTTGAAGGCCAAAAATAAACTAAATCTGGGAACTTAGCTAGAATTTTCTAAGTCTGAGACCCCTTGACAAACATAAAAGGATGAATTAAGTTTAGAAATTTTGCAGGGTCTTATAATAACTCCCCCTTGAGAACATTCATCCTCGAATGAGACTAACTAATATGGGAGAAATGATAAGTGAAGTATATATTAATCATGAGTACATGACTGACATTACTGATTTTACTGAGATTCATATTGAGCATGCATATCTGATGCATGATTGCATGACTGAACTAATATATATATGTATGACTGGGAGTACTGATTCACTTGTTCATGCATATCTAATGGACGAATACATGACTGACATGATGCATGAACACATGAATAAATATGCAATGGTAGTTGATACCAAGTTTATAATGAAAATCTGAGCATGAAACTGAATACCAAGTTGTAACATGAAAAAAAATAAGCTTTAAGGAAAGATATTACCTTGGGATGAGTCTAAGTTTGTGGATAAGAGGTGAGGGTACTTAGTTCGCATGTCTATTTTTGTTTCCCAAGTAGCTCTCTCAATGGACTGATTCTGCCAAAGAACTTTGACTTGAGGAACTTCTTTGTTCCTCAGTCTGTGAGTCTGGTAGTCAAGGATTTCGACTGGAATCTCTTTATAAGAGAGGTTGTTCTGAATATCTATGCCCTCTATAGGGACTATAACTGTTGGGTCACCTATGCACTTGTTAAGAAAGGAGACATGTAACACTGGACGGACTTAGGCTTGATCTAAAGGCAATTCGAGCTCAAAAGCTACCTTGCCGAAGCGACTAAGAATTTTTAAGGGACCAACCTATCGGGGATTGAGCTTTCCCTTCTAGACGAACTTCCTCACTCCCTTCATGTAAAAGATTTTCAAATAAACATGATCACCAATCTCAAACTCGAGATCTTTCCTGCGCATATCTGCATATGATTTATGTCGGCTCTAAGATGACTTGAGACTGTCTCTGATCAAATGGACTTTATCTAAGGTATCGAATACCAAGTCCTGTGGCCTCACCCACTTCGAACCAACCTATTGGAGATAGACATATCTTACCATGGAGAGCTTCGAATGAAGCTATCTTAATACTGGAATGATAGTTTTTATTGTATGCAAACTCAATCAAAGACAAGTGGTCATCCCAACTTCCCTTGAAATCAATTACACATGCTCGCAGCATATCTTCTAAAGTCTAGATAGTCCTTTCTACTTGACCATCTGTATGGGGATGGAAGATTGTACTGAGGTGAACTTGGGTACCTAGACCCTTTTGGAATGCTTTCAAAAATAAGAGGTGAACTGGGTACCTCTATCTGAAATAATAGACAACAGAACACCATGTAATCTGAAGAACTCCTTGATATAGAGTTTAGCATAATCCTTGGTGGAATAAGAGGTATAGACTAGAAGGAAATGGGCTGATTTTGTCATCCTATCTACAATGACCCAAACTGAATCATGTTGATGACGAGTATGAGGTAAACCCATCATAAAGTCCATGTTCACTTCTTCCCACTTCCAAGTGGAAATATTAAACTCTTGCATGGACCCACTAGGCTTGTGATGCTCAACCTTAACTTGTTGACATGTAGAGCACTTAGACACAAACTCTGCAACATCTCTCTTCATCCCATTCCACTAATAGATCTCCCATAAATCACGATACATCTTAGTGGCCCCTATATGAATCGAGTAACACGCACCATGCGTTTCTACAAGAATTCGCTGCCTCAAGTCATCTATACCTGGCACATAGAGATGACCCTGACAACACAAAACACCATCTCCCCCTTAGGAAAAAACCTCTACTTTTTAATCTCTGACTAACTTTTTTAACTTGACTAAACTAGGTCTCTATCTTTTTGTTTCTTAACTTCAAAAACTAGGGATGATTCTGAACTGTGTTGAACCCATATACTATCTTTCGCTAAATCAACTAAGCGAACACCTATTCGGGAAAGATGATGGACTTCCAGAGCTAATTTCTTCTTACTCTCCTTGACATGAGCAACACTACCCCTAGACAGTCAATTGAGAGCGTCGGCCATAACATTGGCCTTGCCCGGATGATAAATGATACTCATGTCATAATCTTTCAAGATATCTAACCACCTTATCTAATGGTGGTTAACATCTTTCTGAGAGAATATGTACTGAAAGATTTTGTGATCTATGAACATATCTACATGTACCCCATACAAGTAGTGCCTCTAAATTTTTAAAGAAAAAAATACGGCTGCTAACTCAAGATCATAAGTCGGATAATTCTTCTCATGGGGTTTAAGTTGTTTCGAGGAGTAGGCAATGACTTTACCATACTGTATAAGGACACAACCCAAAACCACTTTGGATGTATCACAGTACACAGCAAACCCATCTGAACCGTCTGGAAGAGCCAAAATTGGAGCTGAGGTGAGTCGAGTCTTTAACTCCTGAAAACTCTTCTCGCAAGGATCTAACAACTAAAACTTGACTTTTTTCTGAGTCAGTCTGGACATAGGGGATGAAATAGAAAAAAATCCCTCAATAAATCATCTATAATAGCCAGCCAAACCCAAGAAACTACTGATATCTGATGGAGAGAAAGAGCCAGGCCAGTTTCTTACTGCTTTGATATTTTGAGGATCAACTCTAATGCCATCAACGGAAATGATATGACCATGGACGGCTACTAACCTTAGCCAAAATTCACACTTACAGAATTTGGCAAATAACTGATGATTTTTTAGAGTCTGCAACACTATTTTGAGATGTTCTACATGATCACGCTTACTGCAGGAGTAAACAAGGATGTCATCTATGAATACTATGATAAACATGTCTAAGTACTTCTTGAAAACTCAGTTCATCAAGTCCATGAAGGCCACTAGGGCATTAGTAAGACCAAAGGACATGACTAGGAATTTGAAGTAACCATACCGAGTTTGGAAAGCTATTTTCAAAATGTCACATTCTCTGACTCTTAGCTGATGATATCCTGATCTGAGTATTATCTTAGAGAAATAGCTGGCACCCTGAAGTTGGTCAAACAAATCATCGATTCTAGGAAGCGAATACTTGCTCTTGACCGTAACTTTATTAAGCTGATGGTAATCAATGCACATTCTGAGAGATATGTCTTTCTTTCACATGAATAAGACTGGTGTGTCCTATGGGGACACACTGGGTATGATGAATCCCTTATCTAGGAGATCCTTCAACTATTTTTTCAATTCTCTGAGTTTTGCTGGTGTTATTCCGTATGGCGAAATAGATATAGGTTGAGTATCTGGAAGAAGTTCAATGTCAAAGTTTATTTCTCTTTTAGGAGAAATTCCTAGAATATCTTTGGGAAAGACATCTGAATATTCACCCACTACTGGGGCTGATTCAAGACTGGGAGTTATCGAACTAGTGTCCTTAACTCAAACAAGATGATAAACACATCCCTTATATATCATTTTCCATACCCAAAGGTAAGAAACAAGATGACCTCTGAAGGATAAAGTACTACCCCTCCACTCTAAGATGGGTTCATTCGTAAATTTAAATTGAACAATTCTATTTATGTAGTCAACTGTGCCATAGCAGGATTGAACCCAATCCATGCCGTGAATGACATAAAAAATAGTCATCTCTAATTCGACTAAGTCTCCTGATGTAGTTTTCTTAGATACCATAACCGGGTAGTTTTTGTATACCCATCGGGCTATGATAGTTTTACCCACTGGGTAGATACTGAGAACGACTCTGCTAGAATTTCGGGACTGACTTCGAAATCAACTGCAAAATACGGAGTAACAAAACACAAGGAAGATCCTGGATCTAGCAAAGCATAAACATGCAAGTGAAAGATCTGTAATGTACCAATAACTACATCAAGATAATTTTCCTGATCCTGTTGGGACTGAAGAGCATAAAGTCTATTTGGGCATTACCCACTGGTGGTGCTGGAAGTGGCACCCTATTGGTTCGGGCGATCGGACTGAGCTGAGGAACGATTAAGGTGAACTTGAAAGATTGACTAGGGACAATCGCTAACCCTGTGTCCTGGCTTACCATATTGGAAATAGACGTTACTGCTAGCTCTGGAAATACCCTGATGGTTCTTACCACAAGTTTGACAAAGAGGATGAGTGCAGGAACTGCTAACACTTCCCTGAGGTTTAGGGCCTGACGCTCTATCCCTGTTGTTGTCTCTAAATTTTGGCACTGGGGCACTGGATGAGGAAGGAGATGGAACGGAGGACTTTGGGCAGAACTAAGAATGATTCCCACCCTCTACCTTAGGCTGAGCAAAGTTGAAATTACCTATCCTTGCTTTCTTATTCTTTTTCTCTCTTATCTTAATCTCCTGCTCTTCTATCTATTGAGCATGGATCATAAGCCTGTGTATGTCCATCTTAGTAATCAACATTGCGGACCTCCATTCATTGACCATACTATCATTCATTCCAGAAACAAACTTACTCATCTTAGCCCTGCTGTCTGCCACTACATGAGGAGCGTATTTAGCTAATTGAGTAAACTTAAGAGAATACTTTTTCACTGTCATGTTGCCCTGCCTAAGGTTTATAAATTCTAACACCTTAACTTCTCTCACCTCTATGGGGAAGAATTTATCTAAAAATGTAGTGGTAAACTCCTCTCACTCAATAGGCCCTGCATCTATAGCCCTCTCTACCTTTCACTTCTTGAACCATGTGTGAGCCACATCCTACAACTGAGATGTAGCTAGCTCAGCAATCTCACTAGCAGTAATCCCCATAATATCTATAACCTTTTAAACCTGATCAATGAATTCCTGAGGGTCCTCATCTGACTTAGACTCAAAGAAGGATGGAGGATTCATTCGAGGGAAGTCCCAAATCCTGGCTGTAGCTGAATTGGCCACTGGGTTGGCTGAAAAGATAGATGGTCGTTCATTCCAGGAAGCAACTGAATTAGCAAGAGTAGTGAATAGACCTCTTAACTCACTATGAGAAATATGTTCGTCCAAGGGATCTGCTTGGACGGGCTGAGGGGCTGACTAACTTCTGTTTTTTCTTTTGGAAGGCATATTCTGTAAGAGAAAAGGGAGAAACAGATTAGATTGAGAGTTAAATTTGAGATCATGCTCACTGGCACGACATGAATACTTATTGAAGGTAAACTATTCCTAAAACATCTTATAGACTCATGTACATAAATGTGGAACGCAACACACCCATGCACAAGAATCTACTAGATGCATCTTTTCAGACTTCCTAGGGCACTGTTTAACCTTGGGCTCTAATACCAAGTCTGTAATGTCCCGAGTCTGGTTCCCTGGATGTTACACAGTGCTCATGATCCCAAAGGACCACAAGCTAACCCATGACTGATATTTATAACTGATCACTACATAATATATTATAAAAATATAAAATAAAAGACTAAAAGTCCATAAGGTTCAAATATTTGATAAAACATAACATCTGGAAATATGGTAGGTCAATACCAAAACTTAAACAAATTGTCTGTACATGCTAGTCTGAAAGCCTCTAAACTGTCTGAAAACTATGGAGTTGATAGGACATGTCCCCAACTAACTCTATCTACAAAAACTAAAACAATGAAGTAATGATATAATCATGCTATCCTCGAATGATGAGGACTCACTAAAAATCTACTTCTGCTAGTTGAATCTGAAACTAAGTGCAATTGGGAACTTGAGAGTCCAAACCTATGGTATAAAACACCATAGCGTAGAGAAAAGAATTCATCAGTACGTCTGAATGTACTGGTATGCAAATTGAGGTAGGCAAAATACATGGGATTGATATGCATGAATAATACTAACTGAATGAATATCATGAACGTGAGAATACATGCATGAATACGTAACTGTAAATGAGATTGTGAAAACAATGACTACTAAGTCTGAATACTGATAATATGAGTTTCGTATAACTGATATACTATTAACTGAGAGACTATGTCTGACAATCCCGATTCTGATGGAACTAGCTGAGTTCTATACTGAACTGAGTGATTGTATCTGACAGTCCTGAATCTAAAGAACTATTTAAGTTGCTTTACTAAGACAAAGATAGAGACTGTGTGAAGTAGTTATCTAACTGACATGCCCCTTTTCTATATAGAGTTGGGGTCTAATCTGTAATCCTAATTGGATGGGTGTCAATGTCACGCCACTGGTAAAGACAAGCTATGAGTGACCCTCATCTAGCAGTGTCCCCATAAGAGAATTATGGGACCCTCATATGATAGTGTAAATCTACCTCATCAATCCTCAACTATCAGTGTTGATGTATCAACCTATGTTGGTTATATAGCTCTGGAACACAAGGATTACTTCTAAGAATCACACCCTCTACTGGCAGTGTGTGTTCCAATCCTTGGGTTCACTCGATGTTGAATCCTACTCCCATCTGAATAGATACTGAACATGATTAACTGAACTGAACCGGACTGAGTTAATTGAGATTTGTTGACTAACGGAATACTACTTAGATTACTGAACTACTAAGATTTCTGAGAATACTGGGATTACTGAGTTTACCAAGTTTTGCTGAGTCATTAGACTGACTAAATTCTATTGAGCATGGATTGACTGAGAGTATCTTAAAAACATGACACTGGCTCTAGGCACACAGTTAAATTATCAGGTATTAAATACCCCCAGGACTTGATAGCATGAAACTGACCAGATGCGGCACTTCTTGAACACATGAACAATATCAATAATTCATAATACAATAAGTTAGGGATTTCATGAAGCAGATGGTTATCATAATCTTGTACATGGATAGGAATGCATATAAACATATCATGATTTCATCACTCTAATCACATGAATATTCAATCAAGAAAATACATTTCATATCAATAATATGGGAGGCATTGTAAACATAAGGGTAAGCATGCATTTACCATTTAGGTCACAATTGAGCTATATGCATAATTTCCATTCTCTTAGGCATTTTATCAAACACCTAGGATGCATGACTTAGGACTTAGGCATGAATATACAATTAGTACATCAAAGTTCCTTCATTCAACTCAATTTCATTGATTTTAATCCATACATTAACATAATTTAACAAAAACATATTAAAGATTCCAACTTGGGAATCGTATGACAATATAACTATGGTCATAAATCAATCCACAACATAAAAATCATAATTTATCATTTAAAAGTGGATTTTTAAGCTTCATGGATGAAAGGAATCCATGAATAAACACTTGACATACCTTGGATAGAAGTTTCTTGAAGATTAATGGCGGAATCTCTTGGATTAGGACCTGCATTTGAAAACCCTAGACTTGTTCTTATGTGAATTTGAGAGAAACAACTATATTTTGGTGAAAACATAGCAGAATCTCATGTTATAGTCTTATATAGGGGTTGAAAATTTACCCTTTTCCCCTTAAAGATGCAAACATTTAATGATTGAAAACTGGGTATCGAAGCGATTGGTGACGTGGGGAATCGATGGCATCGATATGATACCCAATGCATCGTACCATTATCGTTCTAAACCTCAGTAGTTTTTACTCTTGTAACTTAAAACAACATTAACCAGTGTGTTGGGTGATGTGGCGTACCAAGATCGTATTGGTCCACTATTTTGGGACACCAAACATGGTATAAACGTGTTCCAAAAAATCCAAAACTTGTCTGGAACACTTATTGACCTTCCTGATCTTGAATTAATAAAATATGGACCATTAAGGGACATTAAGGTCACAAAATGAGATTTCCAACATTCGAAGGAAAAAAATAAACTAAGTCTGGGAACTTAGCTAGAATTTTCTAACTCAGAGACCCCTTGACAAGCCTAAAAGGATGAATTAAGTTTAGAAATTTTGTGAGGTCTTACAATTATTTATGATATAGGTATCTAGTTCAGATCTTGGTTCAATTGGTAGTTTCTATAGAAGTTGGGTACCGGAGTTAAGCTTAGTGATGTTGGGTGTATTTATGCATTCTAGCATACAATTCTAGCCTTTTAGCCTTATTTTGAGAATGATTCCTATGATATATGTGCTGATAACTATATAAATGAGAATTTATGTTTCCAATTATGAGTTTACAATGTTTAAGGGTGTTTTCACACGAGTGTTGATTCAATTTGAGCATTTTGAGTTCAGCCGAGAAAACTAGTGTCATTAGCTTGAGCTAGGTGTTTGTCTTGTCTCTTGTATTCGGCTCTAATGTGTTTTAATGAGTTAATCAGGTGGTTATTATATATTTATATGTGAAACAACTTATTTATAATGATCAAGAGTTAATTGGATCAAGAAAAGAGTCAAAACAATGAGTAAAAGATCAAATTGAATTTAGCCTATGCTTAGCTCGTGTTTTGGATTCACCGTCTTGGATGTTGTGTTGTTTTGAGATCAAATTGTTTTTTTTAATTCAATAGGATTATTTGTGAATGGATTATGATGATATATAAAGGATATACATGCTTCAAATCAAGTGTAAACAACTCAAAAAGGCTTGGAATGAATCACGGAAGCACAATAGACAACTTAGACTCAATTTAGACACATGAAATGTATTAGGCGAGTGAAGGTGCGGGGAGAGGAATATGGGAAAGTGATACACACCATTTGATTCATAAGGGTCCAAAAATGGTAACCCACCACTCAGCAGTGATATCTTAAATCACAATTGTCCAAAAATAGTAGCTCAACGCGATTACACCATTGTAATAGTGATGAGCACAATACCGCTCAGTAGTGAGCACACAAAATGGGATGATTTTGCTTTGTAGAACAATAATACGTGGAAACTCAATACAAGTCAGTTTTTGACTTGTTTACTATAAATATAACATCTTAAAACACGTTTTGGACATCTTGGAATCCCTAGATCGATTGGAACAACATTGGAGGCTACCATAACTTATTTTTAGGTTTTTATTTCTTTAACTTATCTTTATTTATGGTTTTAATCATTCATACAATTATTTGGATGTTGGTTATGAATATGAGTGGCTAAAATACTCTTTCCAGGGTTAAAGAAAAGAACATGACTATGACTATTTTAATGATTTGCGACTCTTAGAATATATCAATTATCCACCTTTTGATGGAATAGGGAGATAGAACATAGGAATAAACAAAGAATGGTTTGTATTTTTTTATGAAATAAGGAATTCAAATTACTTTCAAGGACAGAGATATACTTAGATGCCTTACTTGATTCAAATGTAGGACGTTAGCTTAAAGAACTTAACTGGACCATTACATCCTCTCTCAACAATGTAGTTGTAAGGTTTAACTTAGGTAAAGGATTAGAGGTTGGTAAACCATAATCATGAAATTAACCCTACGAATCCACAACCAATATAATCAAGTTAACAAATGAAGTTTAATAACATAGTATGATTGTTTGAAAGTGCTTTAACCCTGATTGTTCTCCTATAGATTGTTTCAATATCTGTACTTTACACCATGTTTACTTTTATTGAGTTATAAATTACAAACTCTTTTTTCAGTTATGCTTGGATCAACTAAATCAAAATTGTCAACTAAAATAAAATTATTGTTGAATCAAGTCTCTGTGGAATCGATACTTGGCTTCTTGAAGGAAATTTTACTACTTGATAAGACAACGTACACTTGCGTGTAAGCTAGGGTTCTGTCATGTTTTTAGCACCGTTGCTAGGGACTTGTAATTTTGAAACTGTTTATTTTAGTCATGCTTTTACACTTGTTCTTGTTTTTTATTTACAGAAAATAGGTTAAAAGGTTAGTAAGATGGCAAGGGATACAGATTTTGTGGAACCAAGTCCCAAACATGAACTACACTTTAATCAATGAAGGAGAGATGCAATCTATCTTCCACAAATCCCCCAAATAGATGAAGAACAAGTAATTCCTGCTCCAATGGTTGAAGAACAAGCAGCCTACAAGACAGTGGGGGAAGTGGCAATTCCACTTCCAACCAATTTGACCTCCCCATTTTAGAAGCTAGCAACTGGAGGCAATTTCGAGCTTAAACAAAATATGTTTCAGATTTTGATTAGGAGTGGACAGTTCACTGGTCTTTCACACGAGGATCCACAAGTTCACTTGTGAAATTTTTTAGAAATCAGTGACACATTCATTCCTACGGGTGTGAATGCACAGTATGTGAGGATGATGTCATTCCCCTTTTCACTGTTGGGGAAGAAAAAAAGTTGTTGATTGTGGAGCTGGCAAACTCAATCACATCATGGGATGATATGGCCAGAAAATTATTATTTGGTTCTTCTCGTCTTGTAAGACTGCGAGACTTTACATTGAGATAGAAGCCAGATGAGAACATTTATTATGCTTAGGAGCGGTTCAAAGAACTTCTATAGGACTGTCCGCACCATCAAAAGTCCAATGAGGTACTTTCTCTAAATTTTATAGAGGATCTTGACCACAATACCAAAATATTGTTAGATTCAGTTGTCGTTCATCAATCTCTTGAGAATGAGATGTATACCTTATTGAACCTCACTGCTCAAGGTAATCCAAAGTGGCATTCATAATCGAGGAGTGCTATAAAGAGAATTGTAGGAGTGTTGGAGGTTGATCAATTTAGTGCCATATCCGCACAGATCTCAGCCTTGCAAAATCAAATTAGCAGTCTGAATCTTAGAGTAGCACAACCTGCAGCCACAGTTAATACAATCCAAAAAGTTGTAGGTTGGTGAAAAGTTTGTGGAAATAGTCGCCATACAGCGTCTATGTGTGCATCAAATCAGGAATTGGTGATGTTCGTAGGCCATGCTTAAAGATAGAAATATGAAAATGTTTACAAAAGGCATACTCAGCCACAAAATCAGCCATGGGCCGCCCAACAACAACAATATCAACAACCACAAGCTCAACCAAATCAGTCAACTAGCAACATATAAGAGATGGTGAAGAAGGTTCTATCTAATCAGACAAAGTTGGCCGCAGATATAAAAAATTGGCAAACAACATTGAGAAGCTTGGAGCTACAGTTAGGGAAGTTACAAAAGGAAAAGAATACCAGGCCTCAAGGTGGGTTTCCAAGTGACACAAAAAATCCAAAATAAGCCATGGAAATCACCTTGAGAAGTAGTAAAGAGCTTCAAAGAGAAACTCCAAAGGCAACTAAAGAGGTAGATGTGGTGACTGAAGAGGTAAATAAAGAAGTTAGTAAAAAATCAAGGAAGTCTGAGTAATTTAAAGAAAAAATTGTTACAAAAGAAGTGAAGAAGATGCCACCACTTCCCTCCCCTCAGTGGAAAATTAAAGCAAAGGAGGATGCAATGCTTAAGAAGTTCTTTGATACATTCAGAGAGCTTTACATTAACTTACCTTGGTTAAATATTTTATAGGGTATGCCTAAGTATGCTAACTACTTAAGAAAGGTGATTGATAATAAGGTAAAATTGCAGTATATAGAAGAAATAACACTCACTGAGGAGTGTAGTTTAATAGTCACTCAAAATAAGCAACAAATCTCAAAGACCTAGGGAGGTTCGCTCTCCCTATTCAAATTAGTAATAGTAAAGTGGTCCATGCTATGAGTGATTTAGGGGTAAGCATCAACTTGATGCCCCTATCTTTTTTTCATACATAGAGAATTGGGAAACCTAGACCAAGCTCTGTGCTTCTACAGTTGGCAAAAGAAATCATAGCTCATCCGTAAGGAAAAATAGAGGACGTCCTCATAAAGGTTGGTAAATTCATTATCCCTGCTGACTTTATTATTCTTGATTTTAAGAAGGATGAATAGATCCTAATAATCTTGAGGCATCAATTTTTAGCAACTGGAGGATCCATGATTGATGTTTAAGAAGGCACGCTCAAAATAAGGGTAGAGGAAGAAGATGTGGTATTTGATGTTTACAAAGAACCTAATGTAATGGTCCAATATAAAGATTTATGTATGATTAATGTTATTGAAGGGGACAAGTGTGGGGTGGTTAATCCACCAAAGACCTCTTTGGACTACTGTAATGCCCCGAGTCTGTACCCCAGACTTTGCATGGTGCTCATAATCCTGAAGGACCACAAGCTAACCCATGACTAGTACCTACTGCAACAACTGAATAACAATAGTGTAATATGCATAAATTAGGCAAAAAACACACCATAAGAGTCAACACTGAAATAAGACTGAATATGGTATAACAATACCAAAACTGAAACATTTGTCTGAAAATACTCTAGTATGAAAAGCCTCTAAACTATCTGAAATATGAAGTTGATGGGACAAGTCCCCAACTATCTTCGGCTACTGAAATAAAACTAAAATGCTAAAATAATAATCATGTCCTTGAACTATAATGACTCACCACTAACTATGACTATTGAAAATTCATAACTGCTAGGGATGATCGGGAGTCCGTGCGTCTAAACTTCTGATATAAGGCATCATAGTGCAAGAGAAAAGTATGTGTCAGTACTTTGAATGTATTGATATGCTAAGTGAGGTAGGCTGAAATGCATGGGTTCATATGCGTGAACAATACTAACTAAATGATATGAATATAACTAAGTATAAGTACATGCCTGAATACATAATCTGTAACTGAGATTGTAATAACACTAGATACTAATTTTTGAGTTACTGATTTACTAATATCTGAGTTTACTGATACTGTGTAGCTGATAACTGAGTGACTATATCTAAAAGTCTTGATCTTGTAGAACTATACTGAGTTCCATACTGAACTGAGTGAGTATATCTGACAGTACTGAATATATAGAACTGAACTGGGTTCTATTCTGAGACTGGAACTAAAACTGAGACTGTGGGAGTTAATCATCTAACCTACATGCCCCTTTCTGAATCGATTAGGGTCCAAAATGTATCCCCAATTAGAAGGGTATCAGTACCATGCCACGAGTAAAGACAAGCTGTGAGTTAACCTTCTCTGATAGGAAGCTCGTTCGACAACCCTTGTTCGCAGGAAAACTCGAATAAGATATATGAACCCTCAAAATATCTGGTAGAAAGATATATCAACCTACGTTGGATATGTAGTTCTATAATGCAGGGATTTCTACAAAGGGTCAAACCCTCTGATGTAAGGAATGCCCCTATCCCTGGGTTAACTCGGTGCTGAATCCTACTCTAAACTAAATAGATACTGAACTGATTTCTAGTTCATACTAGGCTTGACTGAACTTTTACTGATTATACTGTCTAGCTGAACTTGACTGAGTTTACTGAGTTTCATTGACTAGCGGAATACTACTAAATTTTGTTAACTGGAAGAATTTACAGTGTCCTAAACTGAATACTGAATTGGACAGAACTGATACTGAGACTATTGAGTTTTTTCCTGAGTTCTGTAACTGACTGAGAGTACTACTGATCATGGCATGACTGATACTATCCTAAAATTTACCATGGCTCTAGGTAATCATCTAAATTGTTGGGTATTAAATACCTCGAGGACTCGATAACATAAATTATAAGACATGGCACAATCTTGAAACATGATAAATAACGACTTGATCATCATTCATTCATTTGGGACATTTTGGCAAACACTTGTATGACATGAACTTGAATACATGCTAACATGATATAATTTCATTATTTAATTCTTATGAATAACTCATCAAACACTTGGAAGGAATTGAATATGCACATAATACTAATCAACACATGAGCATCACAATAACAAGACTTTAACATGAATTCACATGATACTACATACATAATAGTTGTTTTTACATAAATATTGCACTTAATCATGGAATAGAAATCCAATCAATATTATAATCATGAATACACTTGAATCCAAATTATGGAAAGCATGAAATAAAGCTACTTGAGGTTTAAAAGATATTTTTGGACTCCAAGGGTGGAAGGAACTCTTGGATGAACACTTGACATACCTTAGTGCATGAATTCTTAAAGATTGGAGGTCGTTTCCTGAGTTTTTGATTTGAAATTGATCCGCCTAGGGTTTCTATTCTTGAGAAATTTGAGTATAATGAATGAATTTAGCCTCTAAAAGGGGATTAATCTTGTCTTTTGGGCTTAAATAAAAATGGGAAAAAGACCCTATTACCTTGAGGATGTGGCTTTTTAATGACTAAAAACTGAACTAACGAAGTGAAGACCAAAGCGCCACATTGAGTCTGCAGTGGTTCACTAGAAATTGCCATTGGGAGACAAATAAAATATTGATTGATTCGATGGCCGTTGTGCCGCATTGATATCGCATCCATACACTATTTTGGATTCCCAAACGTGGTTCAAATGAAGTTCGAAAAATACAAAACTCATTCGGGAATACCTACTGACATTCCTAATCATGAATTAACCTGAAGATTGACATTTTAAGGTTATATAGGTCGTGAAATAGAGTTACCAAGTTACAAAGGACAAAATGACACGAAGTTTGAATACTTAGCAAAAAATTTCTAAGTCTAGGACCCCTTAGAAAGCTTAAAAGACTGAGTTAAGCTTAGGATTTTGTGGGGTCTTACAATATCTCCCCCTTAGGAACATTCATCCTCGAATGAAACTAATTAAACTGAGAATAATGATAGACTGTATTTAGATACTGGACATGCACAACTAAAGCATGATTTCATGAGTGAACTTACTGTTATACAGAATTATCATACTGAACATGCATGTTTGATGCATGAGTACATAGATGAACATGATTCATGAATGCATGAATGCAATTACTGATAATATGAGTTTATATACTGGTCCTGCATGTATGATGCATGAGTACATGACTGAACTGATTGGTGAATGCATGAATGTAAATGCAACATTAATTGATACCAAGTTGGTAGCTTTATCTAAACATGAGACTGAGTAATTCAAAGAAAAACCATTACCTTGGGTTGAGTCTGAGTTTACGAGAAGAGGTGAGGATACTTGGTCCACATGTCTGCCTCTACTTCCCAATTATCTCCCTCAACGGACTAATTCCGTCAAAGAACTTTGACTAGAGGCACTTCTTTGTTCCTCAGTCTGCAAATCTGATAATCAAGAATTTTGACTAGGTTCTCTTCATAAGAGAGATTGTTCTGAATATCTATGCCCTCTATAGGGAATACGGCTACTGGGTCACCTATGCATACTTTAACCAAGGAGACATGGAACACTAGATGCACTAAATCTAAGTCTAAAGGCAACTCAAGCTCGTAATCTACCTTTCAGAAATGGCTGAGAATTTAGTAAGGACTGACATACCGAGGATTGAGTTTCCGCTTCTTGCCAAACCTCTTCACTCCTTTCATAACAGAGATTTTCAAATATACAAAATCACCAATCTCGAACTCGAGATCCTTTCCGCGTACATCTGTGTATGATTTCTGTTGGCTCGGAGCTATCTTAAGCCTTTCCCTGATCAATTGAACTTTCTCTAAGGTGTCAAATACCAAGTCAGGCCCTACCACTGCAGCCTCACCCACTTCAAACAAACCAATAACATATCTACACCTCCTCCCATAAAGCACCTCAAACAGAGCCATCTGCATTCATGAATGATAGTTGTTGTTATATACAAATTCAATCAAATGCAAGTGGTTATCCCAACTACCTTTAAAGTCTATCGGACATACTCGCAGCATATCTTCTAAAGTCTGAATGGTCCTTTCTATTTGACCAGTTGTCTAAGGGTTAAAGGTTGTACTGAGATAAACTCAGGTACCAAGACCCTTTTGAAATGCCTTACAAAAATGAGAGGTAAACCGGGTACCTCTATTAGAGATAATGGACAATGGAACACTGTGAAATCTGACAAACTCCCTGATATAGAGTTTGGCATAATCCTCGGCTAAATAAGAGGTATGGACTGGTAGGAAATGAGCTGATTTGGTCATCCCTTCTATAATGACCTAAACAAAATCATGTTGGTGACTAGTAAGAGGAAAACCCATCACAAATTGCATGTTTACTTCTTCTCACTTCCAGGTAGGAATACTGAACTCCTACTTGGACCCACTTGGCTTCTGATTCTGGATTTTAACCTACTGACATGTTGAGTACATAGCCATAAACTCTTAAATGTCTCTCTTCATCCCACTCCACCAATATATCTCCCACAAATCACATTACATCTTAGAGACCCCTGGATGAATAGAGTAGCTCGTACCATACGCTTCTGCAAGAATTTGCTATCTCAAGTTGTCTACACCTAGTATATACAGCTGACCCTGATAATGTAAAACACCATCTCTCCATTGGGAGAAGACCTTTACATTCTGATCTTTGACTGATTCCTTCAACTTGACTAGACTGGGATCCCTATCCTGCTTTTCCTTTATCTCGGAAACTAGGGATGATTCTGAACTACTCTGCACCCATACACTACCTTCTGATGAATCGACTAAGAGAACACCTAGTCGGGAAAGCTGATGAACTTCTTGAACTAACTTCTTCTTACCATCCTCCATATGAGAAACACTACCCATAAACATCCTACTGGGAGCATCCGCCACTACATTGGCTTTACCCGGATGATACAGGACGCTCATGTCGTTGTCTTTCAACAAATCCAACCACCTTCTCTGACAGAGGTTTAGGTCTTTCTGAGAGAAAATATACTGTAGGCTCTTATTGTAAGACCCTATAAAATTTCTAGCTTAATTCAGTCCTTTAAGCTTGTCAAGGGGTACCAAGTTATTTCTAGATTTAGTTTATTTTTAGTCTTTGAAAGTTGGAAATATCATTTCACTACCTTAGTGTCCATTAGTGGTCTATATCCTTGTTAATTCATGATTAGGAAGGTCAATAGGTGTTCCCGAATAAGTTTTGAATTTTTCGGACCGCATTTAGACCACGTTTGGAATCCCAAAATAGTGGAGCAATGCAATCTTGGCGCGCCGCGTAACCTATCGCTTTGGTTAATATTGCTGCAGTTTTCCAGAGTAAAACTCTTGAGACACGACGCGATCATGGTGCGACGCGTCGAGTATCGCGTCGATGGCATCGACGCGCCGCGTTGACAACCGCATCGGTGTCCAGTTTTTTGTCATTAAATGATTGTGTCCTTCAGGGTAATTAGGTCTTTTTCCCCCAACATTCATCCCTCATAACATGAAACTTATCCCATTTTTGGCTAAATACATTCACTATTTCACAATTTCTCAAGAACAAGAAATCCCTAGGTGATTAATTCCAAATCAAGAACTCAAGCTTTCCTCCACTAATCTTCAAGAAATCTTTAACCAAGGTATGTAAAGTATTTATCCAGGGGTACCTTTCACCCTTGGGATTCAAGAAACCCTTTTAAAAATATGAATTTTGAATTCTACGTTGTGGCTTGATTGTACACATGTTTATGTTGTGATATGATTCCCAAGATTGATTTTTTATTAAATTCTCATGACTTTATATTAGTATGTGGATTGAAATCCTTAAATTTGAAGTGCTTGATATAGCCATGATGTATTAATTGTTGATTTATGCCCTAGAAAAGGTTATTCCTTCCATGTGTTTGTAAAAATGCCTAAGTGAATAAGAATTTTGTATTGTGACTTATTTGTGATCTCAATGATGAATTCATGATGTACCCACATGTTCAAAATGACTCCCATGATAAAACTATGTTTGGTAATAATTTGGAGAAATGCTCATAAGTATGGATTTGTAAAATTATATTACGTTACCATGTATTCCCATTCATGTGAAAGCTTGTAACTTCCGAATGCTTCATGAAATCCTTCAATGATAGTATTATGAATTGGTCACTATGGTCATGTGTTCAAGTAGTGTCATGTCTAATTTATTTTCATGCTATCGAGTCATGGGGGTATTTAATACCCGACAATTTAGCTATGTACCTATAGCCAATGTCAGTTTTTAAGATAACCTCAGTCAAGCCACAATCAGTAGAATTCAGTCAGCCACAAAATTCAGAAAAAATCCATAGTAGTTAGTTCAGTCCTCAGTAACTCATTCAGTTAATAGAATTCAGTAATATTTTGTTAGTCAACAAAACTCAGTAAACTCAGTTCCATTAGACAGTACAATCAGCAACAGCTCAGCCAAGCCTAGTATAAACTAGGAAATCAGTTCAGTGTGTATTCAGTTAGGAGTAGGATTCAACACTGAGTAAACCCAGCGATAAGGGCTCACCTATCTGTCAGTAGAGGGTGTGATCCTTAGAAGCAATCCTTTCATTCCAGAACTACATAGCCAGCATAGGTTGAGATATATCCCTATGAGTCTAGGGTTAATACATCTCATTTGAGTTATCTTACTAATGATTGGTTGACAAAAGAGCTTTCTTTCAGCAGAGGGTTAACTAACAACTTGTCTTTACCCGTGGCACGGTATTGACACCCTTTCAACTAGGGTCACAGGTTTTACTCCACCAGTTTAGTTTTGGGGCATATCGATTAGATGTTTACCTCACACAGTCTCAGTCCTAGTCTTCAGTAAGGAACTCAAATAGTTCCTCAGATTTCAGGACTGTCAAATACAGTCACTCAGCTTAATACGAAACTCAGCTAATTCAATCAGAATCAGAACTGTCAAAAATAGTCATTCAGTTAATAGTACATCAGTTATCAGTAATCCATGTTATCAGTAAACTCAGTATAGTTCCATAGAATCAAAATTATCAGATACAGTCATTTAGTTACTAGTTATACAGTATACATAGACTTAAATATCTGTTAATAAGTATTCAGATTCAGTATCCAGCATTATCATGACCTCAGTTATAGTTCACATATTTATGCATGTATTCTCACACAGTCATGTTCATACTATTCAGTCAGTTATAGTTCATGCATATGAACCCTTGCATTCAGCCTACATCACTTTGCATACCAGTACATTCTCACGTATTGACGCATACTTTTCTCTTGTGCTATGGTGTTTTATACCATAGGTTCGGATGCTCAGGTTCCTGATCACACTTAGCAGTTCAGATTTCAGCAGTCAGAGTTAGTGGTGAGGCCTCATAGTTCGAGGACATAATTATTTCATTCTTTTAGTATTTTACTACTTAGTTATTCTTAGTAGATGGAGTTAGTTGCGGATATGTACCATCAACTCCTTATTCAGAATGTTTATAGGCTTTCAGACTATAGCATGCTCAAATAGTTATTTCATTTTTGGTAATGTTATACCGTATTTTTAATTATGTTTTAGTTTTGAACCTTCTGGCAATTTTTTGGCCAGATTTCCATATTTATTTCAGTTATTTTGTTATTACAATATTACTATTATCCAGTGCTCAGTTACAGATATCAGTCTTGGGTTAGCTAGTGGTCTTTTGGGATAGTTAGCATTGTGTATCATTCGGGGTACCAAATTCGGGTCGTTACAAACTTGGTATCAGAGCCTAAGGTTCAATAGAGTCCCAGGAAGTCTAAAATGCCGCATCTAGTAGAGTCTTGTGCATGGGTATATAGCGCGTCACTCTTATGTTAAGGAGGCTATAAGATGTTTTAGGAACAGTTTCCCTTCTTTCAATATTCATGCCGTACGAGTATGCATAAGATCCAGTTAAACTCTTCGTCTAATTTGCTTGTCTCTTTCATTTACAAAACATGCCTCCCAAAAGGTCTAACGAAAGAAGAACAGAAAATTAGTCAAAACCTTAGCTCGTCTAGGAAGATCCCTTGTGCAAGCATGTTTCCCATGCAGAGTTAAGGACGACATTCACTACTCCTGCTAATTTAGTTACAGCTCAGAATGAGCGGCCAACTGCTGCTCTGACAAACCCAGTGGCCAATATTTCTGCAGCCAGGATTCAGGATTTCACCCAAATGAATCCTCCCTTATTCTCAGGTTCTAAGTCTGAAGAGGATCCACAGGAGTTCCTCGACCAGGTTCAGAAAGTCACCTTGATTAAGGAAAAATTAGATGAGTTGGAAAGAGGACACATTTATCTATAATTTGGTGTGTCTTAATCCTCAAAATTCAATATATTCCAGAAGTTATACACATTCAAAGTTGACCCTTGTAGAAACGAATTCCAAAATTTGGTCGAATAGAAAGTTCTTAACTCCACTTAACACTAAGTGCTTACTATGAACATTCTTCACATCTAAAACACTTTAAACACTTGGTAAATTATCGTAACACTTATATTTAAATAGAAATAATTAGATTCGAGTTTATACACATTGAAACAATGGTTCTAATTCTAGCCAAAAAATGCGGGGCATTACATTATCATCCCCTTGGAATCTTCATCCTCGAATGATGGATAGGAATTTTTGAAGTTTTAGAAGTATGGAACACAATATGTAACTTCACATTAAGAATTCTCCCTCAACAGAATACATATCGGAAATCAAAGCAAAAGGATTCATGGCATTACCAAACGAATTATGTAACAATGAACCATGAGATAAGGGACTAAGATCGTATAAGTGGTAAAATACCCAAGGCCCATCACCCCAAGTGAAACAATCAAAGATGGAAAAAAATTGTATACCTCGGTCTGGCACGCTACCTATCGCGGAGGATAACCTCTATTCCACGTTAATTTTTACAGAATGTATCCTCTGTGGCATGTTAATATCGCGGAGTCTTACTGCCTCCGTGTTCTAGAATCACCCCGAACCACATTAAAAAATTTTGAAACTCTCCTGGGACACCCCATTCACATGCTTAATCATAGTTTAAGTCAAAAATCAATGTTTCAAACACATGAGGGTCAAAAATAAAATGATGGAAACTTTGAGGTTCTTACACTAATAGCCCTTAAATATGGCAATAACTCTCAACTATGAATTTACCTATGAATACCACACTTCTCCATTTTAATAATAAAATTTCCCCACAAAATACATCACAATGAGAGCCTGAGTCTATCTATACATTCCTTCCATATTAAAGCCTGATCCTAAGGTAAAAGGTGCTAACTTATGTTGTAGGGCTCTATACCTTACATACATCCAAGAATACTAATCCATCCTATGACTATAGTCAAACAACATAATGTTTTATTAAGAGTACTAGCCACATAACACAGTGGTTTGTGTATTTATCAGTCACAACTTTCAAGCCTATCATTACTAGACCCACATTATGGATCTCCCCACCAAAAACCCAGCAACCTTAATAACTTTAACAAGGATTTTCACCACATATTCCCCTCCTAACTATTTCACATAACAAAATTCTCATCTCAATCTTCCTGCTTCATCTATAACCTTAGTCCGAGTAGCCACCCCAAAATTTTACAGTAAAGATCAACCACTCTCTAACCTAAAACATTAGTATGCTTTCACAACTACTACCATCCTGACACAAGGAGAGTAACTGAGAGAATAGAGTACAACCTTTGAAAATAGGAATAGCAACATTCATTTATAATATCTAATTGTTGTACTACTCAAGGTGGGCTCGGTGATATAAGATATAATCTAATATGCACGAAGGGCTTCACAAATCAAAACACTTAGATCATAATTAGAGGGCTAAAACATGGGCATTTGTTGTATATATAAATAGAAACTTAGGAATAGACCCCATTAAATATGGGGGATGTTTGTAAAATGTCCTCTTAAACAAAAATTGGAGGAATTTGCTAGAGTAAGAGAATATTTTTCATGACTAGACCCTAAAACTCACCACTAGGAGAAAATTCAAGATTTGCACCATCTCCCTCTTAGCTCAAAGGTCATTATCCCAATATAGAAAGTATATACCCTCATTAAATATATACGCACAACACTCTGCACAAGAGGGGTGTATCATTATGCACAAGAACACAAACTTCCCTCAATAACTTTAATATGAAAACACTAAATTCTTTCTAGGACATTCCCTTTAAGGATATATTCATAACTTCCTCTAACCTCCAAATTCATCGCTTTATAACTAACATTTTCATAGGAATAGACATCCGTTCTTTTAAACACTTAATACTCCATCTTCAACTCCTTAGAATACTAGCATTATACCTCTAATATATAAACCTCTTAACTTAGAAAATTTGAAAACTATACCAAGAGTTCACAAAGTCTATTTATTTCTCCCTAAATTCAGCTCTACATAACACCATATAACAACAGTTTAGACTTCTCCATACCAAAAAGTTTAAGAACATAATCTAGGCATTCATAGAACTCATCACTCAAAACTAAACACACTTTATTCTCATAACCTAAGGATCTTATCTAGCTAATAATTTAGCCACCATTTCAAATTCAACACAAGACCTCATGCATATATCACAATTACACACTCCAATATTTCAGAAGTCATCAACCTAAGCTCTTTCACATATTACATCAACCTACTAATTCTCTTCCATAAATCTTGTAGTACTATCCTCGAGCAAACTTTCTTATCATCACAATTAACATCTAACATTCAAACTTAGTATCTAGCAACAATAATGTACCACCAGTGAAATATCCCACATAATATACTAGTCCACCAAATAGATAAATCCACCTAAATTTCTTATTTAACATAGCTACGGCCTATAAGCACATTTCTCCTCACCACATACTACTATACCTTAATATTTCTTACACCTCTTCTCACATACCAAACCAACTTACTACAAATAGATAAAAATCAAGGGACCCTTAGGGTATTAAAAATACATAATAAGAATAGTCAATTTTAATCTAATTACCTAACCCCCTTATGGTCTATAGCATATTCACCACCTCATATCACATCCGCTTACCAATGCATACATCTCAACTACCTTCAAAATTTTGTAAGAACCACCGAGTCCTTTATTTCTATGATCTCCCCAAGTGAATGCTAAATTCATAAATTATTAGCCGACCAATCCTTCCATTCAAAACCTATTATTTATTTCACTACTACAGTATTGTAATACCCCAAAAAAATCCAAACCAATATTAGAGCCATGTACCAAGCTCATGCATAGTAAATTATTGTTCTTTTATAGTTTTATAAGTAGGTTAGATCTATATTAAGGCTTCAAAAAACTTCCAGCTATCAGATGATTCAAAACATTCCTCACCAATCGAATTCTTGAGAAAGATATTGCCATAGTCAGATTTAAAAGAGAATATCTCTCATTATACTTTGAATTTTTTAGCTTATGACCTATCAAAATATAGATAATTGAATTATCTTTCGAGCGATACCAATTTTTCCTAAATCCGATATCAGAGAAAAGAGTTATTCCTATTTTACTCCAGCATGTCAGGCTGGAAATAGAGTGACGACATTCGTGGTAACTTACCACATTTGTAACGCCTTGTCACAAATGTCGTCAGCCTTAGGCAGAAATCAGCTCCTAAGTGACGACATTCGTGGTAGCTTACCACATTTGTGACGCCCTATCACGAAGGTCGTCAGCCTTAGGCAGAAACTAGCTCCTAAGTAACGACATTCATTGTAGCTTACCATATTTGTGGCGCCCTATCACGAAGGTCGTCAGCCTTAGGCAGAAACCAGCTCCTAAGTGATGATATTCGTGGTAGCTTACCACATTTGTGATGCCTTGTCATAAATGTCGTCAGCCTTAGGCAGAAACCAACTCCTAAGTGACGACATTCGAGGTACCTTACTATATTTTGTGATGCCATGTCACAAATGTCGTCAGACTTAGGCAGAAACCATCAATTCCAGCTCCTGTGTGACGATATTTTTGATGGCTTGTCACATTTTTGACTCCTTGTCACAAATGTCATCAGCTATGATTTTCAGCAACTGGGAGTTTATTTCATAAGGGTATTTTTGTCTTTTCCTTCACCTTTCACAACTTATAACCCTAAAGAGGCGTAATTTTTCCCATTTTTCTTTAGTTAAGCATATTAAAAACCCTCTCTTACACTCTCAACCACAAGATTAGGGTTTTCTCTCAAGATCATGTCCTCAAGAGCAAGCCTAAGGAATTCTTCAAGAACCTTCAAAAACATTAGATCTCTTTCAAGATTCAATCACTAAGGTGTGCATAGTGTTCATCTATGGATCCAATCCGTTCATAGAGCTCAAGAACTATGTTTTAAATATTATTTTGTAAACTTTTTGTGGTTATATGAGTATGTACATGTTGACGATTGTTGTTTAAGTTTCAATGTGATTTCTAAAGGTGTTTTCATGGAATATATATGTTTGTTAATTGAAAACCATGAACTTTATGTAGTTTAACATGGTGCAAGTATGAAACCTACCTATGCCTTAAAGAATGCATGCAAGGTGTTTGATAAAATGCTTAGGATGCTAGAAATTCATGTTTGTATGGTTCTATGATTTCTAAATGACAAGTTCATGTTAGCTATATACTTCAATATGAATTCCATGCTTTTTATGTATTGCTATTGTGGTGGTATGAATTATGCAAGATAATTAAGATATACAATATGTACATGAAATATATCCATGCATTCCCTATAATGTTTAAGATGTTGAATAACTATAAGAAATATGATATCCCTTACTTATGATATTATGAATTGTGGACTCAAATCTTGTGATCAAGTCATGTCATGTGTGTCAGTTTCCTTCTATCGAGTCCTAGGGGTATTCGTACCCGAAAAACATAGTTGTGTGCCTAGATCCATGTCATGTTGTCACGATAATCTCATTCAAGCTAAAATCTATTGAACTTAGTCAGTCATGTGACTCAGAAAATCTCAAAAATCTCATGATCTCAGTTAACTCTCAGATAATAGTACTACTACATCAATCAACGAAAGTCAGTTAATTTGTCCATGTACAGTCAGTTGAATCATGTTTAGTCTTTTCATATGGGAGTAGAAGTTAGCACCAAGTGAACCCAAGGATAGGGACTCACCTACCATTTTTAGTGTGGTGATTCTTAGCAGTCATCCTTTTGTTCCAAAACTACGTAGCCAGCATAGGTTGAGACATCTTAGCCTGTCAGATTAGGGTTAATGAGGTGGCTTAACCTGTCAGTTTAGGGTCCCACCGTTCTCACTTTGAGTAACTTCCAGAAAAGGGTCACTCACAACTATCCTTACCAATGGCGTGGTATTTACACCCCTCCAGTCGGGGCAAAGATTGTACCCTAATTTAGCTGTAATAGTATACATAGGGCATGTCGGTTAAACATCTACCTCCCACAGTTTCAGAATCGGTCTCAGTAAAAGAACTCAGATAGGTCTTCAGATTTCAGTATATTAGGACTGTCAGATACAGTCAGACTCAGTTACAGTACATAACTCAGATAGTTCCATCAGATTCAGGATTGTCAGATATAGTTGCCCATGTTATCAGAATTTCAGTATCAGTCATGTTAGCCATCAGTAAACCATGTATTAGCGTACAGGACTAGCTATCATGATCCTACAATTTTAGTTCCTATGTATGCATATTTGTACTCTTACATTCATATCAGTCAGACAATTAGCATTGTTCATGCATGTAAACCCTTTGTATTAGCCTACCTCACTCGTATACTCAGTACTCCTGTTGTACTGATGTATTTGTGCTATGGTGCTTTCTTTTCATGTTACACCATAGGTTCAGAGACACGAGCTCCAGACCAGCAGTAGCAGTAGCATTTCCAGTCGCAGAGATTCAGTGAGCCCTCTTCATTCGAGGATAATATATTTGATTTATTCATTATTATTTTATCCAGTTATCATTTTACGGAGTTAGTTGGAGATATGTTCCTCCAACTCCTTATTCAAACAGTACTTAGAGGCTTTCAGATTTAGTATTCAGACTTATGTTCTTATTTAATTTAGTTTTCATCTATTTTGGGTATCTTTCACCTATATAGATATTATGTTTTGACAGATTCTTTATTTAGTTGAACCTTATGTCCTACATGTTCATGTTTTCCGCATTATTACATTATATATGCAGTGTACAGGTACAAATATCAGTCATGAGTTAGCTTTTGGACCCTCGGGGTCATGAGCACCATGTAGTATTCCGATTCAGAAAATTTGGGCATCACAAACTTGGTATTAGAGCCTAAGGTTCAATAGAGTCCTAGGAATTCTAAAAGCCGCATCTAGTTGAGTCTTATGCATGGGTGTGTTGCGCTCCATATTTATGTACTAGAGGCTATAAGATGTTTTAGGAATAGTTTCCCTTCTTTCAATATTCATGTTGTGCTAGTTAGTATAATCTTAAGTTAAAATCCCAGTCTAATCTGTTCTTCTCTTGTTTAAGAATATGGCCCCAAAGAGAACAAACCAGCCAGCTCCTCAGCCCGAAGATCCTTTGGATGAACATGTTTCTCATGCAGAGTTTAGAGCCGCATTCACAACACTTGCTCAGTCTGTGGTTGTCCAAAATGAAAGGCCACCAGCTATTCTGACCAATCCAGTGGAAAATTCTGCAGAAGCTAGGATTCGAGACTTCACCCGAATGAACCCTCTATCTTTCCATAGGTCTAAGTCTGATGAAGACCCTCAGGAGTTTATTAACCAAGTTCAGAAGGTCAT
This sequence comes from Capsicum pubescens, assembly GCA_030864215.1. Classification (NCBI taxonomy): domain Eukaryota; kingdom Viridiplantae; phylum Streptophyta; class Magnoliopsida; order Solanales; family Solanaceae; genus Capsicum; species Capsicum pubescens. The sequence goes on from CM061547.1 coordinate 144,673,810, forward strand.
TGACATCATGGGTGTTACTTCTTTTCAGAGTGTTGAGTTAGCCACATATCAGTTGCAAGATGTGGCTCATACTTGGTACAAACAGTGGAAGTTTAAGAGGGTAGATGGTGCAGGTCCCATTAGGTGGGAGGAATTTGTCATGGCTTTCTTAGACAGATTCTTTCCCCAAGAGCTAAGGGAAGACATAGTTCTTGAGTTCATCAACCTCAGGCAGGGAAATAGGACGGTTAGGGAGTATTCTCTCAGATTTACTCAGCTATCTAGGTATGCCCCTCATGTGGTTGCATACAATAGGGATAAAATGAGCAAGTTCGTGTCAGGGGTGAACGATAGCGTGGTAAATGAGTGTAGATCTGTGATGCTGAACACTGATATGACCTTAGCTAGAATCATGACCCATGCTCAGCAGATAGAGGAGCAGAAGGTTAGGACTAGAGAGAGAAACAACAAAAGAGTAAAATCAGGCAGTTTCAGTTTTACTCAGCCCAAATCAGAGGAAGGAAATCATTTACAGTTTCTTCCTAAGTCAACAGTTCCAGCCCCTTCCTCCGCTAGTGCCCCAGTGCTGAAGTTCAGGGATGGTAGCAAAGACAGAGCACCAGGCTCTAAATCTCAGGGCAGTGTTAGCAGTGCCCGAATAAACCTCTTTTGTCAGACTTGTGGTAAGAACCACAATGTTATTTGCAGAGACGGTAGTGATGTCTGTTTTGGTTGTGGTAAGATAGGACACAGGATTAGGAAGTGTCCTCACCCAGGACCTCAGGGTCAGCAGAATCGTTCCACAACTCAGTCCGATCGCCCGAACTAGCAGGGTGCCACTTCTAGTGCTTCTAGTGGGCAATGCCCAAATAGACTCTTTGCTCTTTAGAACCGACAAGATCAGGAAAATTCTCCTGTTGTCGTTACTGGTACATTATATATTTTCCATGTTAATGTTTATGGTTTGCTAGACCCAGGTGCATCCTTGTCTTTTGTCACTCCATACATGGCAGGTGATTTTGAAATCAGTCCTGAAATCTTAGTAGAGCCCTTTTCAGTCTTTACCCCAGTGGGTAAAACTATCATAGCTCGGTGGGTATACAGGAACAACCCGATTATGATATTTCAGAAATCCACGTCAGTAGATTTAATCGAGTTAGAGATGACTGATTTTGATATTATTCTTGGCATGAATTGGCTTCATTCTTGCTATGCCATAGTTGACTGCAAAAATAGGATAGTTTAGTTTCAGTTCCTGAATGAGCTCGTCCTAGAGTAAAAAGGTAGCACTTCATCTTTCAGGGGACAGCTTATTTCCTACCTTCGGGCAAGGAAAATAATTACTAAGGGGTGTGTGTATCATCTTGTGCATGTTAAGTATTCTAGTTACAAATCTCTTAGTCTCGAATTAGTCCCAGTGGTTAATGAATATTCAGACGTATTTACCGAAGATCTTCCAGGCATTCCTCCCAAAAGGGAAATAGACTTCGGCATAGACCTTCTTCCAGATACTTAGTTTATTTCTATCCCACCTACAGAATGGCACCAGCAGAACTCAAGGAACTGAAAGATCAGTTGAAAGATCTCTTAGATAAGGGATTCATTAGGCCCAGTGTATCCTCATGGGGTGCGCCAGTCTTATTCGTGCACAAGAAAAATGGTTCTCTCAGAAAGTGTATTGATTACCATCAGCTCAACAAAGTCACAATCAAGAATAGGTATGCACTGCCTAGAATAGAGGACTTGTTTGACCAACTTCAGAGTGCCAGTTATTTCTTCAAGATAAATCTCAGATCAGGCTATCATCAGCTCACAATTAGAGAATGTGACATTCCGAAGACAACCTTTCATACTCGGTATAGTCACTTTAAATTTCTAGTCATGTCCTTTGGTCTTTCCAATGCCCCTGCAACTTTCATGGACTTGATGAACCGGGTGTTCAATCAGTACTTGGACACATTCATCATAGTCTTCATAGATAATATTCTGGTATATTCTCGCACAGAGCGTGATCATTCAGACCATCTCATAATTGTTCTTCAGACTCTCAAGGATCACCAGTTGTTCACCAAGTTCAGTAAGTGAGAATTTTGGCTAAGATCAGTAGCATTCCTTGTCCACATTATTTCCGGTGATGGCATTAGAGTAGATCCTCAGAAAACCAAAGCGGTAAGAACCTTGCCTTGCCCTGTCTCTCCATCAGATATCAGGAGTTTCTTGGGTTTGGCTGGCTACTACCGATGCTTTGTCAAGGGATTTTCTTCTATTACATCTCCTATGTCCAGATTGACTCAGAAGAAGGTCAAGTTTCAGTGGTCAGAACCTTGCGAGAAGAGTTTTCAGGATTTGAAGACTTGACTCACCTCAGCTCCAGTTTTAGTACATCCCTACTGTTCCGATGGATTCGGAGTATATTGTGATGTATACAAAGTAGGTTTAGGTTGTGTCCTTATGCATCATGGTAAAGTCATAGCCTACGCCTCCAGACAGTTAAAGCCCCATGAGAAGAATTATCCTACTTATGACCTTGAGTTAGCAGCAGTTGTATTTTCCTTACAGATTTGGAGGCACTATCTATACGGTGTTCATGTAGATGTCTTCACAGATCATAAGAGCCTTCATTATGTCTTTTCCCAGAAAGATCTCAATCTTCGTCAGAGAAGGTGGTTAGACATCTTGAAGGATTATGACATGAGTATCCTTTATCATCCTGGCAAGGCCAATGTAGTGGCCGACGCACTCAGTAGACTGTCCATGGGTAGTGTTTCCCATGTTAAGGGTAGTAAGAAGAAATTAGCTCAGGAGATTCATGATCTTACCAGACTAGGCATTTGCTTAGTCGACTATTAATTGGGTGGTGTATGTGTTCAGAGTAGTTCAGATCCATCTCTAGTTTTCAAGATGAAAGAGAAGCAAGACAGGGATCCTAGACTTGTCAAGCTAAAAGAGTCAGTTCAGAGTCAGGAAGTAGAGGTTTTCACCCAAGGGGGAGATGGTGTTCTTATTTGTCAGGGTCGTCTGTGTGTTTCCGATGTAGATGACTTGAGGCAGCGAATTCTTGTAGAAGCGCATGGTGCGTGATACTCTATTCATCCAGGGGCCACTAAGATGTACCGCGACTTGCGGGAGATCTATTGGTGGAGTGGGATGAAGAGGGACGTTGTAGAGTTTGTGGCTAAGTGCTCTACATGTTGGCAGGTTAAGATAGAGCATCTGAAACCTAGTGGTTCTATGCAGGAGTTCACTATTCCTACTTGGAAGTGGGAAGAAGTGAACATGGACTTCGTGACGTGTTTGCCTAAAACACGTCATCAACATGATTCAATTTGGGTCATTGTAGACAGAATGACCAAGTTAGATCATTTCCTTCCAGTTCATACCTCTTACTCAGCCGAGGATTATGCCAAACTGTATATCAGAGAGTTGTTCAGATTACACGGTGTCCATTATCTATCATATCAGACAGCGGTACCCAGTTTACCTCTCATTTCTAGAAAGCATTCCAAAAAGGTCTTGGTACCCAAGTTTATCTTAGTATAGCATTTCATCCTCAGACAGATGGTCAAGCAGAAAGGACCATTCAGACTCTAGAAGATATGCTAAGGGCATGTTCAATTAATTTTAAGGGAATCTGGTATCACCACTTACCTTTGATTGAGTTCGCATACAACAACAGTTATCACTCCAGTATTCATATGGCTCCATTTGAAACTCTCTATGGTAGAAGATGTAGGTCTCCAATCGGTTGGTTCGAAGTTAGTGAGACAGTAGTCATAGGGCCTGACTTACTATTCGATGCCTTAGAGAAAGTTCAGTTGATCAGAGAAAGACTTCGGGCTACTCAGAGCCGACAGAAGTCTTATGTTGATGTTCGTAGAAAGGATCTCAAATTCAAGGTCGATGACTATGTCTATCTCAAGATCTCTCCCATGAAGGGAGTGAAGAGATTCGACAAGAAGGGAAAGCTCAGTTCCTGATATATCGATCCCTTCAGGATTCTCAGTCTCTTAGGCAAGGTAGACTATAAGATCGAATTGCCTTCAGATCTAGCCTCAGTTCATCCAGTCTTCCATGTCTCTTTGCTCAAGAAGTGCATAGGTGACCCAGAAGTTGTAGTCCCTATTCATAGCATTGACATTTAAAATAGCCTCTCTTATAAAGAGATTCCAGTTCAAATCCTTAACTTTCAGAAACGTAGGCTGAGGAACAAAGAAGTCCCTCTAGTCAAGGTTCTTTGGCGAAATCAGTCCATGGAGAGAGCTACTTGGGAAGCAGAAGCAAACATGCGAACCAAGTACCCTCATCTTTTCTCCGCTAATTCAGACTTAGCTCGAGGTAACCATTTTCCTTAAGCTTATTCAGTTATATGTTCAAAATTCCCATATAAAATTGATATCAAGTATCAGTGCATAGCTTATCATGCATTCATGAGTTCAACTTATCAGTCATGCATCAGATATGCATGTTCAGTTGGGATATTTTCATTTTAGAATTTGATTCACTTCTAAAATCATGTGCCAGTTGAGCATGATCAGTGTATGCATCGTTTTATATTTTCTCCCCTCTCAAGCAGTCATCATTCGAGGACGAATGTTTCCAAGGGGGAGATATTGTAATACCCCAAAAAATTCCAAACCAATATTAGAGACATGTACCAAGATCATACATATTACATCATGGTTCTTTTAAAGTTTTATGAGTAGGTTATATGTATATTAAGGCTTCAAATAACTCCCAGCTATCAGACGAATCAAAACACTCCTCACCGATCGAATTCTTAAGAAAGATATTGCATAGTCAGATTCAAACAAGCATATCTCTCATTATACTTGAAGTTTTTGAGCTCATGAGATATAAAAAGATATATAATTGAATTAGCTTTCCAATGATACAAATTTCTCCTAAATCCTATATCGGAGCAAAGAGTTATTCCTATTTTAATCTAGCATGTCAAGCTAGAAACAGTATGACGACATTTGTGGTAACTTACCACATTTGTGATGCCTTGTCACAAATGTCATCATCCTTGGGAAGAAACCATCTATTAAGTGACGACATTCGTGGTAGCTTACTGTAACGCCCCAAAATTGGGTCCCGAGATGTCACACGGTGCTTAGGGTCACAAGTGACCCCAAGCTAACCCTTCTACTATCATAGCTCATAAGCAACTGAACAAAAAGTATAAATCTATACAAATCTACGAAAAATAACTCTTTTCTGAATCTGATCAATACAAAATGGAATTTACAAGATTACAATTCTGTTTTTACAATCAAAATTGAAATGGACTATATCAACTTCTACTGACTGTCTATAAAGCCTCTACTAGTATTGACTGTAGGTAGCCAGGTCATGACTCCCGACTATCCCAACTCAATACGAACGAATAAATAAAATACAACACTATTAGTTCTGCATAACTGACCCAAGCCCTTGAATCAAAAGGACTCATCACCTGCTGACTGGATACCATGAACTGAGTGGATCTGAAGGTGCATACTATACCTTGTACCTACATTCCGAGAAAATGTAGCCCACATACGAATATGTGGGTCAATACCATGGAAATGTACTGAGCATATGGGGGTGCAATGCATATATAAAATATTATCTTAATATCATCACAGTTTATAAAATTATGCATGCTGATATAAATAACTCACTTAGCTCGAATTAAATCATCAAAATCATGGATGAATAATATATATATAAAATAAATCACGTGAGTCATTACAATAACTTCCAAATTCACTTTTTGCTCGGTTTCAACTTGTAAAGTAATCAAGTCTTAAAATAACTCTCTTTAGAACATAACATTTCAATCTTTCGTAAACAAGGAACTTTCTCACAAATCATAGTTTTTAAACCATACACACTTATCTTAGATAGAGCAGAGACACACACACACCATGGGAGTTTCTTATAACCGACATAAACCATGTGAGCTTATCATGGATTCCAACTTTTTATCCTCCTAAGGAAGAAACCCGACGTTGGGAAAAAGCGTCATACTCTTGCCAGGGAGTATAACCTCAACTCAGTGATCACAAACTCGGCCTTAGGCCCATAAATATCAATCCTACGGTGGAACGTAGTTCTGCGGAAGAAGTTTACGCTCACCCACACCTCCCGCTCGGTGCTAAATCTACTCCCGTACTCAAGCTCAGTCTCATTTAGGAAATAAACCTCAAAATAATCTCAAGGGCCTATAATGAAGGCCAAATCATATTTCTCATAATTGAATCATAATAAATTATGGATTCCTATTTTCAACTTAAAACTCATGATATAAATTTCAATTCAAATCTCGATAAATAATTTGATATAGGAAAACTCCAAATCGTAATATCATAAAAATCCAATTTCAACCTTGACATAAATATAACGATTCCATCTTCCAAAATATCATCTCAAATTCCATACTTGTTCGATATTAAAACAACAATCTTTGCTTTTGGGAAATACTTATAAAATCATGTCCACGACTCGAGATCAAAATCTCCTTATAATTTCATCACATATAGTTAAAACCCAAATATAAAAATTTAATACATCAAAATCATATCTAAATTTCATACTCAACAATCATCTCGAAAATCTTCACTTATCTCAATTAGAATATTGAAAATAAATTCATGACATAAATATCATAATTTCAACAACTCAAAATTCATATCACAAATTCCGTAAATTCATTCTCAATATTCATTTCAAATAAATTCAACAACATCAATTCTTAATAGGAAAATATAAATCAAAATATGTATATCTCAACTCAAATCATATCAAGATAAAATATAATGCCTTCAAATACTCAATTCATGGATAATTACATAAACTCAAAATAAGATAAATTGGTATAAACTTCAACACAAAAATTTACATAATCTTTATAAAAATCAAGTTTTGGGCACAAGACCGGAAGGATTATTCTTGTTCAAACCCCACATACCTCAAATTTGTGACTTTGGATGAACTTGCGATTTTGAAACTCTACTCGTAAAATAATAGGTGCTTCTTGAAGATCTCAACTTGGAAATTATGATTCCTAAATTATTTTTGAATTCTTGCGGTTGAATCTTTAGATATCTTGAATTCTTGGTTGAAGCTCATGTGTTTGGTTCTTGAGAATTTTCAGATAAATGAACAAATTTTGGTCCAATGCAAGTTGAATCCCATTTTAAAGCATGATTGGGGGATGGTAAATGACCAAAATGCCCCTAAGGAAACAAATAAAGTCACATTTGTCCCCAGTCATTGGTTTGGTATGCTGAAGTAAATTGATCATAACTTTTTACTCCAATGATAAAATTTGATGAAAACAATTTCATTAGAAAGAAGACTCAAAGATATTTCATTTGATATATAGTAGCTCACCCGGTTCATTAAATACAGGAAGTTATGATCGTTTGAAGTTGGCCCTGAAATGATGAAAACTGGGCAAAAGTAGTGTTTTTGCTACTGGTTTGAAATCCAAACGCGGCCTTATGCATTCTAAAAAATTACGAAACTTATCCGATATGTACTATGAGCTTTCTTGATCGTAACACAACTTGAAAATCGAAAAACGAATGTTGGGAAGGTCATGAATTAATTCCCCAAAGTCTGAAGGTTCAAAATAAACTAAGTGTTGAACACTTAGCTAAAGTTCTAAGTGTTAGGCTCCATGTGACTCATTTTGAAAGCTCTAACAATGAGGGAACTTTGAGGGGTCTTACAATATCTCCCTCTTAGGAACATTTTTCCTCGAATGATGCTAGATAGGCTAAGGATACCGAGAAACTAAAGATGCAAAGTTGAAATAACTTGCTCAACCAGACCTATATCCTTCTCAACTTTGCTACACTTTGATGAATATATTTACTCATGATAAGAATAGCTGTATAGATGAATCTTTGATTAGAGAGTAGTTGAATGAGGGAAGGTTGTAATCTTAGATTGAGTCTGAGCTGACTTGCCTTTACTTATTATAAAGAGCTGACTCATGCTGATAGTTCAGAATTCGCTTGATGTGCTCAAGGTGCGATTATACTTATAGACGACAAAACGATAGTTTATGCAGGCTTAAATCATGATAAAAAATAAGGCTAAGATTACGCACTAAGTATCACATTGCCTGAGATGGAATATTTGGAAAATAAAGATTGTTCAGTGAATACTTATGAACCGAATCATGACTAGATGTCCGAATTCTGAAACTGATACCTGATACATATACTGAGCTGAATTCACAATTTTCATGGGTGTCAACAATTATTTTCTGGAATGACCGTACTTGTGAAACTTCAGGTAGTAAGACCAGACTAGTTCGGAAAATGAAAAACTAAAGGAATCTATCCGTTTGATTGTTAAACTGGATTACTGGATGCTGAAACTGAATCATACACTGGGATAGAATTTCTGAACTTTAGGCCTCAAAACACCTTACTTTAAAACTACACACTTCTAAAATATCTCTCAACCATTCCCTTCCCTTAAAGACCATACTCATTGGTTCATCTTTTAATTCTCACATGGTCTTTGATATTTCTCTCCACTCATGTTTAGTCGGAACGAAATCTTATCACCATGTTCAAGCCTAATCTCGAAGTCACAAGATACACCACATAACACTATATTACTAGTTTGAATCATGAATTCAACACACCCTGTATTTCACAACTTCTCATCTCTTGAAAAATTCTCATTACCACTCCAACAACCACACTCAACCTCGTACAAGACATTTACTAATGTGCAATGCACCCTTCCACATATATACAAATATAACATTCAAGCCTACCTTCATACCCACATACGCACCTCTAAACAGACACTCATAAAGCATTTTTCTCATATTCCCTAACACCTTACTCATAACAACTACTATGTATTATTCAATTCTTAAGATGATACACATAAAATATTCTTGACTAACCCAGCCATACTCAAAATGTCACCTCAAAATTCTTTCAAACTTATGGACTTACATAACGCATAAAACTTCAACTAACCATGACATATATTGAAGACTTGGCCTCGATCTTACTTCATATTTACAAACTTAGCTAAAATAAGCACACGACCATCTTTCATCAACAAGAAATATTTACTCTCTCCCCTCTAGACAACTGCTCATCATCACCATCTCGACTAAATGAAAAGGTCACTAAAAGATTAAAATATGGAGACCTAAAAACATGAAGGGATACTGTAAATAACTTGACTCTCTTTACTGAGGCCTTAGGAATAGGGTATCAAAGTATGTAAAAAAAAATACAAGCTTCTTGAAATATCAAAACTCAATCTTAAGGCTTAAAGCCCATGCTTCAAACTTGTGCCAAAACATCTCAAAATTTATGCTTGATAACATAAGCATTCGTAGTTCATCTTAAAATCTGAAAATCTCAGAAATGTGCATGAAAATATGAACAAACTCATGAAATTTATATTCAAAGTATCTCAAAATTCATAATCTTGAAAATAGTGATAATAGGTATGAATCCCAATTTACACTTCATGTATAAACATTTAAATTCATAGCAAAACAATATGCTCAACATGCTTCTTGAAAATACTTCAATACCGTCAAAATAATAAGATCAATAATCTCAATATCATGCTTAAACTTAATTGGGAAAAATCTGGAAAATCACTTTATATGCATAGATATATGAAAATAGTCATGTAATTCAAGGTTTAAATCACTTGTAACTTTATAAACTCAAAACATGATAATTTTGGCATAAACCCTTGTAAGTCATGTAATCCTTTATAAAATTCAAAATTTTGGGGCATAAAGTATAATACATAGAGTAAATCATGAATTGGTGATTTACATGAAATTCTATTGAAATTGGATATAGTAAAATTCATAACTTGGGGATTTATCTTTAAACTAGTTTAACATGATATGTAATCCTTTGTTCAAAGATAATTCTTGAAGGCATTTTATCAACCATGTGGGAAGCATGGATACTTGAATTAAATAATATAAAATGAATTGATTTCTTGAATACATGCACTGACAAGAGAATGGGTTGGGAATCCTCTCCCCTTACATCATTCCAACACATACTGGCACTACTACAAGAATCTGAGATCCCGACTTGGTTACTTGTTCTATCATCTCCCTCTTAGCTTTAAGCAATCAACATTAAGTCCATGAACCACTTCATAAACTCTAAAATGAACTTCCATCACTTTAGGGTATTGGATATAATAATACACATGACCACTGAACTCCCATAGAATATAATAAACTTTTTTTCGCTTCTACAATTATCATCTCAAAAAATCTCGAAACAACAAACTTAAATTCTTGTATACACTATTCAAACCTACTAGTTCACCTTTTGTACAACTAACATTCACAACACATCAATCATTATACTCACTTTGATCACCATCTACTATTCAAACTTAGTATCTTGTTCAAGCTATGATTAACCACAATCTTCACAATTATTCTTACATGCCAATCATTCGAAAAACACTAGTCTGCTAAGACCTCATAACAATAATAATCAGTTGTAATCCTACGGTCTATCATATTGACAATCCATCAACACATCTTTCTTCTACACATCATTACTATTCACTTATCTATACACCTAACTTTTTTCATATCTCTATAAGTTTAAACTAACTCCCTTTTTTGCAATCTCAGGGATGCCTAAATTAACAATACTCAGCCACCAAGTACCTTCATCAATAACCTATACTTTTCTTGCATAGCAACCCTGTCAACAACTCTCTTCATACTTTAAGCATTCAATAATTTACCTTAAATAATAACTCCTTCTCTACCTTATTCTGAACTAATACACCAGGACATATCACTGCATTACTGACTCATTCTCATGCCAAAAGATTCAGCTATACTTATATTCAATAAATTGCCCTTATCATTTTTTGTCACTACACATCTAAACCCATACTCTCAACCAACACAAACATAACAAGATGAACAACAAGTTGCTAGTGAATCGAAATAGGGCTCACACGGCTTCACTAGACTTTATTTTAAGTTTTGAAAAAAAAAATATGATGAATCACGAAGCAACTATGCTAGTGAATTGAAATAGGCCTCACACGGCTTCACTAGACTTTGATTTTCAGCAAAATAATAATAACAAGGTTACAAGATATAGAAACTTATCATACAATATTCAATGATCTAAGGATACACGTCTTATTCTTTCTTAACTGAGAAACTCATAAAAATAAGGGTATAACTTTAAATTTGAGGGACTTATAACACACTAGAAGGCTCCTCTCAAGACGCTTTATGAAACTTTTAAAACTTCTCGCAAGCAAATCTGAAAGCATTATCAAGAGAGGAACCGGAACTTGTTGATCATGCTATCTCCAGAATAATACATAGACAGGGAAGTATAGATTATCATTATGGACTATAAGGAGGAATATGAAAGAAAATCTAACTTGGGCTTAGTGCGTGAATTTTATGAGTCACGAATAAAGTACTTCAATATTTGAAACTCAAAGGCACTGAGGGGGTACTTTCTATCTCACTTATAATCACATGACTATCTGTGGAGGGTATCCGAGAAACCATTATCAATAAAGATTCGAGCTTGACTGTTTTTGATATCTTGAAAATAAGGCGGAGATGGCCTGAATAGAATAAGATGAGAATCTATATAAGTTTCTTAGACAATTTTTTTTTGTAGCACGATCTGAGACATGAAACAATGGTAACATTTCCTAAATGCCTCGTAGCTTCTCGAAGAAAAGTACAGACGTCTCCGTACCATTCTGCAAGACTCTACTAGACACGGCTTCACAGACACCATAGGACACTTGAACTCTACGCTCTGATACCAAGTTTGCAACGCCCCAAAATTGGGTCCCGAGATGTCACACGGTGCTTAGGGTCACAAGTGACCCCAAGCTAACCCTTCTACTGGCATAACTCAGAAGCAACTGAACAAAAAGTATAAATTTATGCAAATCTGCGGAAGATAACTCTTTTTTGAATCTGATCGATACAAAACTGAATTTACAAGATTACAATTCTGCTTTTACAATAAAAATTGAAACGGAATACATCAACTTCTGCTGACTGTCTATGAAGCCTCTACTAGTATTGAGTGTAGGTAGCCAGGTTATGACTCTTGACTATCCCAACTCAATACGATTGAATAAAGAAAATAAAACACTATTAGTTCTGCATAACTAACCCAAGCCCTTGAATCAAAAGGATTACTCACCTGCGGACTGCATACCAAAAACTAACTGGATCTGAAGGTCCATACTATACCTTGTACCTACATTCCGAGAAAATATAGCCCACATATGAATATGTGGGTCAGTACCATGGAAATATACCAAGTATATAGGGGTGCAATGCATATATAAAATAATATCTTAATATCATCACAGTTTATAAAATTATGCATGCTGATATAAATAACTCACTTAGCTCAAATTAAATCATCAAAATCTTAGATGAATAATACATTTAAAATAAATCACGTGAGTCATTACAATAAGTTCCAAATTCACTTTCTACTCGATTTCAACTTGTAAAGTAATCAAGTCTTAAAACAACTCTCTTTAGAACATAACATTTCAATCTTTAGGAAACAAGGAACTTTCTCACAAATTATAGTTTTCAAACCATACACACTTATCTTAGATAGAGCAGAGACAGACACACACCATGGGACTTTTTTATAACTGACATAAACCATGTGATCTTATCATGGAGTCCAACGTTTTGTCCTGTTAAGGAAGAAACCCCACGTTGGGAAGAAGCTTCATACTCTTGCCAGGGAGTATAACCTCAACTCAGTGATCACAAACTCAGCCATAGGCCCACAAATCTCAATCCTACGGTGGCACGTAGTCCTAGGGAAGTAGGTTACGCTCAGCCACACCTTCCGCTCGGTGCTAAATACTACTCTCGTACTCAAGCTCAGTCTCATTTAGGAAATCCACCTCAAAATAATCTCAAGGGCCTATAATGAAGGCCCAATCATATTTCTCATAATTGAATCATAATAAATTATGGATTTCCTATTTTCAACTCAAAAATCATGATATAAATTTCAATTCAAATCTCGGTAAATAATTTGACAAAGAAAAACTTCAAATCGTAATATCATAAAAATCCAATTTCAACCTTGACATAAATATAACGATTACATCTTCCAAAATATCATCTCAAATTCCATACTTGTTCAAAATCAAAACAACAATCTTTCCTTTTGGAAAATACTTATAAAATCATGTCCACGACTCGAGATCAAAATCTCCTTATAATTTCATCACATATATCTAAAACCCAAAATATACATCAAAATCATATCTAAATTTCATACTCAACAATCATCTCGAAAATCTTCACTTATCTCAATTAAAATATTGGGAATAAATTCATGACATAAATATCATAATTTCAACAACACAAAATTCATATCACAAATTCCGTAAATTCATTCTCAATAATCATTTCAAATAAATTCAACAATATCAATTCTTAATAGGAAAATATAAATCAAAATATGTATATCTCAACTCAAATTATATCAAGATAAAATATAATGCCTTCAAATACTCAATTCATGGATAATTTCATAAACTCAAAATAAGATAAATTGGCATAAACTTCAACATAAAAATTTACGTAATCTTTATAAAATCAAGTTTTGGGCACAAGACCGGAAGGATTATTCTTGTTCAAACCCCACATACCTCAAATTTGTGACTTTGGATGAACTTGTGATTCCGGAACTCTACTTGTAAAATAATAGGTGCTTCTTGAAGATCTCAACTTAGGAATTATGATTCCTAAATTATTTTTGAATTCCTGCGGTTGAATTTTTAGAGATCTTGAATTCTTGGTTGAAGCTCATGTGTTTGGTTCTTGAGAATTTTCAGATAAATGACGAAATTTTGGTCCAGTGTAAGCTGAATCCCATTTTAAAGCATGATTGGGGGATGGTAAATGACCAAAATGCCCCTAAGGAAACAAATAAAGTCACATTTGTCCCTCAGTTATTGGTTTAATATGCTGAGTAAATTGATCATAACTTTTTACTCTGATGATAAAATTGGATGAAAACAATTTCATTGTAAAGAAGACTCATAAAGATTTCATTTGATATATAGTAGCTCACCCAGTTCATTAAATACAGAAAGTTATGATCGTTGGAAGTTGACCCTGAAAGGATGAAAACTGGGCAAAAGTAGCATTTTTGCTACTTGTTTGAAATCCAAACGCGGCCTTATGCATTCTGAAAAATTCCGAAACTCATCCGATATGTACTTTGAGCTTGCTCGATCGTAACACAACTTGAAAATCGAAAAATGGATGTCGGTAAGGTCATGAATTAATTCCCTGAAGTGTGAAGGTTCAAAATAAACTAAGTGTTGAACACTTAGCTAAAGTTCTAAGTGTTAGGCTCCATGTGACTCATTTTGAAAGATCTAACGACGAGGGAACTTTGTGGGGTCTTACACTTACCACATTTGTGATGCTCTATCACGAAGGTCGTCAGCCTTAGGTAGAAACCAGCTCCTAAGTGACGACATTCGTGGTAGCTTACAACATTTGTGACGCCTTGTCACAAATGTCGTCAGCCTTAGGCAGAAACCAGTTCCTAAGTGACGACATTCATTGTAGCTTACACAATTTGTGATGCCTTGTCACAAATGTCGTCAGACTTAGGCAGAAACCATCAATTCCAGCTCCTATGTGACGACATTTTTGACGGCTTGTCATATTTTTGACGCCTTGTCACAAATGTCGTCAGCTATGATTTTCAGCAACTGGGAATTTATTTCATAAGCATATTTTGGTCTTTTCTTTCACCTTCCATGACTTATAACCCTAAAGAGGCATAATTTTTCCTATTTTTCTCTAGTTAAGCATCTTAAAAACCCTCTCTTACACTCTCTACCACAAGATTAGGGTTTTCTCTCAAGATCATCTCCTCAAGAGCAAGCCTAAGGAATTTTAAACCTTCAGAAACATTAGATATCTTTCATGATTCAATCACTAAGGTATAAGTAGTGTTCATCTATGGATCCAATCCGTTCATAGAGCTTAAGAACCATGTTTTAAATATTATTTTGTAAACTTTGTATGGTGATATGAGTATGTACATGTTGACGATTGTTGTTTAAGTTTCAATGTGATGTCTAAAGGTGTTTTCATGGAATATATATATTTGTTAATTGAAAACCATGAACTTTAGTTGGTTTAATATGGCTCAAGTATGAAACCCATCTATGCCTTAAAAAATGCATGCAAGGTGTTAAATAAAATGCTTAGGATACTAAAAATTCATGTTTGCATGGTTCTATGATGTCTAAATGACAAGTTCATGTTAGCTATATACTTCAATATGAATTCTATGCTTTTCATGTGTTGCTATTCTGGTGGTAAGAAGCATGCAAGATAATGGAGATATACAATATGTACACAAAATATATCCATGCATTCCCTACAATGTTTAAGATGTTGAATAACTATAAGAAATATGATATACCCTAATTATGATATTATGAATTGTGGACTCAAATCTTGTGATCAAGTCATGTCATGTGTGTCATTTTCCTTCTAGCGAGTCCTGGGGGTATTCATACCTGAAAAATATAGCTGTGTACCTAGAGACATGTCATGTTGTCACGAAAATCTCAGTTAATCTATAATCTATAGAACTCAGTCAGTCATTTGACTCAGGAAACCTCAGAAATCTCATGATCTCAGATAATAGTTCTACTCCATCAGTCAATGGAAGCCAGTTAATCTATCCATGTACAGTCAGTTAAATCATGTTTAGTCTCTTCAGATGGGAGTAGAAGTTAGCACCGAGTGAACCCAAGGATGGGGACTCACCTACCAGTTTTAGGGTGTGATTCTTAGCAGTCATCCTTGTGTTCCAAAACTACGTAGCCAGCGTAGGTTGAGACATCTTAGCCTGTCAGATTAAGGTTGATGAGGTGGCTTAACCTGTCAGTTTAGGGTCCCACCATTCTCAATTTGAGTACCTGCCAGATAAGGGTCACTCATAACTGTCCTTACCAGTGGTGCGATATTGACACCCCTCCAATCGAGGTAGAGATTGGACCCCAACTTATTCGTAATGGTATACATGGGGCATGTTGGTTAAACAACTACCTCCTATAGTTTTAGAATCAGTCTCAGTAAAAAAACTCTGATAGGTCTTCAAATTTCAGTATATCAGGACTGTTAGATACAATCAAACTCAGTTATAGTACGGAACTCAGATAGTTCCATCAGATTCAGGATTGTCAAATACAGTTGCCCATGTTATTAGAATTTCAGTATAAGTCATGTTAGCCATTATTAAACCACGTATTAGCATATAGGACTAGCTATCATGCACCCACGATTTTATTTACTATGTATGCATATCTGTACTCTTACGTTCATATCGGTCAGACAGTTAGCATTGTTCATGCATGTAAACCCTTTACATTAGCCTACCTCACTCATATACTCAGTACTCCAGTTGCACCTAATTTATACTACCTCTAGGATATAAATACTATCCTAATATTTGGATACAAACCCTTCACCTTAAGCGAGACATTTTTCATAAAGTTATTGAAAGAGATAAATTACACATCTTACCTCAGGCTACGATTCATGAAGTTAGAGGTAGACAATTAAATAAATACACCTTGTTTCACTAATGGACTCCTTCCAAGTCCTTGCACCATTTTACAACCTTTGATAACTCATTCAGAAAGGACCATACTGTTAAGAAGCCAAGCCTTTGCACTTATATTACATTGATAATTAGACTTCGCCAACAAGATTAGAGCGAGGAAGAAAGTCGGATAACATTTTAATAGACAACACTACTGCATGATCTAGAGTATGAAAGAATGAAAAACATATCCTAAATACCTCGTAGCCACTCCATTATAAGTATGTCATGCTACACACCCATAAAAGAGACTCTACTTGACATGGCTTTGTGGACACCCAGTTAACCATGAACCTAACCTCTGATACCAACTCTGTCATGAACCAAACCAAGGCCTGGATGCGACAAGTATCTCAAGTCTACTAAGGACCAGAGACCACCCCCTTTCCTTGTCAACCAGAACATAATAAAACATGATAGCAGAATTCCAGACGTAAAATAAAATAGATAAATATGAATCAAAAGAATTTTAAGAATTCAACAACCAATCTGCATACCCATAGTAATATCCAAAAAGCCTCTAGACATCTGAATACCAATATTAGTTAGGCCATTCCCCCGACAATAGCCTAAAGTAAGTCCAAAGTAAAGAGTCAATAACATAAAGAAACCCAAAACATTAAATGTGGTCTTTAGAAGTATGGAAGCTTACCTCTTTAATATGACTTGTGAGCTATCCTACGAGAACTTAGTCATTATGCATGAAAAGTAGAAGTATAGACAGTTCCTACATCGCCTATGGATACAATATCTAAAGATGATGAGCAGTTAAAGCGCTAACATGTAACTCAAGGATAAAAGATAAAATCACGCCATAATCCATAATATAAAAACCATTTTAATCTGTTGCACAATACCATATGCAATGTATATCTATATATATACACCATAATCCATAATACCAAAACCAATCAAAAAATACCATATGCAATATATATGTCACATATCGGGATAAAAAACATGGCATAGCATGAAATTTAAAATTTTCATCTGGGATGTGTAGCTTGACCGTTCTAAAACCCCCACCCATGTGCAATATGGGTTCTGCTTCCCATACTAAAAGGGACCTAGTGCATGTTATTTGTATGAACCAGAGGTACCATAGATGACCGGGGAATCCTTACCCTTTGCTTTCCATTATACAAATATGTAGTGTGACACAAGCGCACAATTATTAATACCAATACTCACGTCAGAAAATGTGAGTTTCCAGTATCGATCCCTTTGGGACCTCCACCTTCCATGGCTAGCTACACAACCCTCTTCAGCATAATTAAAACATTTTATACATGACTTAACCACCAATTTAAGGAGTCAAATATTAATAAAGTATTAAGTGGTATCTCTATTCTGACTGTAGCTTGCATGTAATGTTATTAGACAACCCTTTGAGTTACCATGTACCCCAAACTCCATTATTAAAACTTTACTTAGGGGATTCCATTATACCCCACAAGGTTTTCAAAACCATACTTTACCATTTACCATTTATGCAATGCATAATTTTCAAAGATAATAGTCAAACCAAATGATAATTCATATTCCAAAACCAACTATGCAAGTGGGTCGAGGTTCTTATCAATTTCAATACCATAACTAATTATTTGGGGAATACATTATACCCCTAAATTTGATTACCATTCCCATTCACCCCAACGAGTGTACAAACCAATAATTCATGCATAATAAATCAATATAAACCATGAAAAATATTCAAACAATTTATATCCAAAACCCTCAAACCATAGTTAAAAATCTTACATCAAAACCATGAATAATAAATAAATTTCCATGCAATTAAGAAAATACAAGTATAGGAAAAGAGGTACATGTATTATACACATAATTATTTATGAGAAATTGGAAACTTGGAACATAGAATATGAACGTACAATGAAACCCTTATGCTTTCTTGGGGTTTCGAGTTTGAGAGTGAATTATAGCTTTTGTGTCGTGAAAACAGATGGAAATAAGTTAATATAGTGTTTAAAAATTATTCATATGTGAAAGGACCTCATTAACCCTCGTCCCAAGTAAGAAAAAAAATCCTAAATTTAAAGCATCAGTGTGATAAAGAGCTTATCGTGGAGATCATCCTCCGTGACACGCTAAAATCACAGATCATCACTGGTTCCTCACTAAATTGCTCATAACATTTTGCTCTGGTATCAAATTAAGGTGAAATTTGATGTGTTGGAAAGAGTACACATTTATCTATAATTTTCTGGGTCTTAAGCCTAAAAATTCAATATATTTTAGAAACTATAAACGTTCAAAGTTTACCCTTGTAGAATTAAATTCCAAAAGTTGGTCGAATCAAAAGTTCTTAACTACTATTCACTCTAAGTGTTTACTATGAACATTATTACTATCAAAATCACTTTACAAACTAGATAAATTATCATGACACTTATATTTAAAATTGAAATAATTGAATTCAAGTTTATACACATAGAAACAATGGTTTAAATCTAAGCCTGAAAATGCGGGGTGTTAAACATAATAACTCATAGGTAGACCTCATGAGTCATTAGGAAGAATTATGACCCTGACATAGAAACTCATACTAGGAACAATGTGTTAAAGGATGACTCATAGGCTCCAGGGATGACTAGTACCATAGACCCGTTATGACTGACCCAAAAATTTCTTATGTTTTAAAGGCATTTTTTAATACTTGTCTTATTTCCTTAGATCAAACTACATTGTTTTGCGGCATGATAGGTGGAAGGTAAAAGAAACTTATTCAATTGTTTCCGCTTCAGTTCTCCAATACATATCAAATAAAAGAAAAAAGGAAATTAAACTCTCTCAAGGAAAATTAGGGTTGTTTTCCAAATGACTTAACAATTCGAGTGTCTTGATCGAATTTTCCAACATAGGTATGTAGAATTTAAGAAATGGGTGTCCCCTTACCATTTTAATTTCAAATAATTTTATAAATTCTAGTTTCTCCGTGAATTATGATTTAGGGTTTAAACTCAGTTAATGATTTCTTTTAAACTTCAATCTTCTCATGATCCCTATACTATTATGAGATATTCTCCAAGGTTTTACATCTAGTCTGATATTATCTTATATGAATTGAATACTAGTATGATTTTAGGTAAATTTCATGTCTCAATTATGTTCAAAGCATGTTTTGAACTACAAGGGTTTTTATTATGAACAAGCTTGATTAGTTTTCAATACACATTAAATAGGCTCTAACCTAGTTTTCAAATTATTAGTTATATATGATCTATCATTATATTATCTGTTTGGAGTACTACTTAGCATTGAGTGTGACTAGGGTCTAAATTTTATTCAAACTCCTAAAACTACATACAAACATTGGTTTATCTATCCCTCAGTTGGGCATCAATTTAGTGATCACACTAGTCATGACTTTATACCCTGTCAAGGTATATTGTCCCTCATGATGTTGAAAGTATATTAAACTCCATGTAATCTCATATTGTTTATGTCATCTACTAGACTCTCTCATATACTTGGACCATGACCCGCAATTAATTTTTATTTGCATTATAGTTTAACTTTTTTAAATATCTTTGCATATTAGTGCTTATGTATATCATTATGGGGTCATTGTACTACTGTTTGGTCTTTTTCACTCAGTTTGCATTCAATATACTATATCTATATTTTTGGTATACTTAGTTTATTTTACTGATTTCATATCTCATACGCTCAGAATATTCAAAGTACTATTGCATACTTTCTTTTATGTAGTATTGTATTATGATATAGGTTTGGGCACTCAGTCTCAATATCACGGTTAGTACACTCCAGTACCACTTCAGTAGCTACTAATGGTGTGTCCTCATCCCCGAGGATAAGAGTTCATTATTGTTTTCTTTCAGTGTTTTTTTAGTATTTAGAGTTAGTTAGGGACTTTTCCCAGTTACTCATCAGTTTTAGAGGCCTTTCGACATAGAGTCAGACATTTTAGTTGTTAAATTTGTTTCTTTTTCATTATTTCTTTTCAGACTTTTCTTATATTTTAGATTATTTTAGATCTCAAATTTAAACAAGTTTAACTTTTGCTTAGTTTTATTTATTTCAAGAATATTTAGAGTTATAGTATGCCATGGGTTTGCTTGGAGTCACTTGTGACTATATGCACCATCTTACATTTAGGATATATTCTCGGGTCATAAAAATTGCATCTACCATTTACTAATATAATTTGTGTATATTATTGATATTATTTTTATTTATTCTTTGTTATACATTAATTTCTTAATTATTGTCATTGTATAGATTTCCTTGCATGTTATTTATACTTTATAATATCTTTAGAGATCGTTCGGCGTATGATGTCTACTAGGTAACACGTGTTTTGTTACTCATACTTTACTTCTCCATTTCTTTCCCAAATGTAGATTTTATGCATGTCTTGTTTGTTGATTCAGTTCATTCAAAAGCTTATTTCTTAGAGTTGTGGCGAGCCCTTGTAGTTAGAATGCTTACTTATATCCTTCCAGTACTTTGTCTATCTAGTACAAAATAGTATTAGTTTAGTCCATATAACAATAATAGTGTCTCTTATACCAGTGACATCGGGTCTAGGGGTTGGATTTCCTTGTACATTCTATCGCTCCAATTTCATTAGGGTCCCATTTTGTATATTTTGTACCAGTTGTGTATAAATGTATAGTTATTGGAACTGTTATCTAATTTTAGCTACTTGTATCTACTTTGTTGATCATTAATTTTTATATATGGCGTGATATTTGACTTACTTAATAGAGGGTAATAGTAGATACCATTATAGCCTGATTTTAGGTCATGACATTTTCAACATCATCAACTTCTCAATAATACAAATTTTGAGTACAAAGTGATATCGTTTCACCAGAAGGTAGCAGAGTAGGGAAACTGTGTGACCTAAATGTGAAATCATACTTTCACCGTGTAATCCGTACTTTGGAATCGCACAATGGGCCCAAAACCTTCAATTCACTACATAAAAGAGCAACCCAAAGTACCCTAAGCACGAATAACACTTCTGTTGTATGGTAGCACTTTGTGACGATATAATGGGAAATCTATACAAGAAGATTCTACATTATAATCTTAGACCAACTCCAATACATGTTCCTTCTATGTATTTCAAAATATTTCTAATTTTATGCAATTATTAATTATGAATTCCTAAGAAAGATTCTACACTATAATCCTAGGATTTTCAAGATAGCCCATCTCTAAAATTCATGAATCGTATTTATGGTCCTTTTCCTTCAAAGCTCATTTGTTTCTTGGGAATTTGGAGCATTAAAGTATTTAAATCTATCCATCTTCATTTTTTCTTACGGACTTTATCTATATAAATCATGAATGTTTTATTGTGATAAGTTATGACTAGAATAAAAGCCTTAAGAACTTAGTATTTATTAAACTCCTAAAGTAAACTTTAGGAAACTCCCTACTCCATGTTTCCTATCATATGATTAATCAAATTTATGTGTATCTATTCTTCCTTATACATGAACTTATGAAATTATGAATCTTATAAAACATATGAACTTATAACCATCTTGGATTCACATGAATCTTAGGAGCCTCAAATTATAAACTTGTTTTGATTATGTCACTTTCATGAAATTTTTTGCATAAACTTTGTTACTATTGTTTTCAACATGATTAAGTGAATTGTCATGAATATGTCTTTGATATGACTATATGTACTCCTCAATAATAAACGTAATGCTCTGAGACTACTTCCTGGATGTCACACGATGCTTAGAACCACCAGTAACCCCAAGTTAACCCATAATGCTATCATAATTAGTGACCAACTAAATAAAATATATAAAACTCGAAATAATAAGAAGAAGAAATTTCATTTAAAGAATTTGTTCAAGATAATATTGTTTAAAACATTTACAACACCAGTAACCCAAAAGAAAACTAAAATTGAATACATTAACTCATACTTACTTCCTATGAACCGCCAACTAATACTGACTATAGGTATCTAGGATATGACCCTATATATCCATAATTAATACAACTGAATAAGAATAAAGTATTGAACCTACAAATTTACTAGATTGCTCGATTAAAGAGAAATTATCACTTGTTGCCTGGAAGCTAGAAACTGTCTAATCATGATGTTGTAAGCTACAACAGTTATCTACATTATGAAACATTGTAGCCACACAGACGTATATATGGTCAGTACTTAAGGAATGTACTAAGAATTTTTGGGTGAATGCAATAAGTAAAAACTGATATAATTCATAATCTCAAAACATGTATGCTAAGTATAAATAGACTCACCTTGATCATGTATAAAACTAAAAGCTGAGAAAGTATAAACATAAATAGTAAAGTATAATCTGATAAACTATGTGAGTCATTACACTAAGTTTATGAATTTTATTTGTTTTGTGGGAGATTCTCTTAACCAACATAAACCATGCAAGCAACATAGAGTTCGATGTCTAAAATATTCATCAAAAGGGTCCAATATACCTTGCCAGGGTGTAAAGGCTAACTAGAGTCATTATCTAAAAATGTCCATTTGGTCAAGTTGAATAATACATGTCATGTCTGGTAGGACAAACTACATGCCCATTTGGACAAGTTGAATAATAACCTATGGTGGCAGGTAGATTATGGAACTAGGGTAGGCTAATCCTTCATTTATCGATGCTAGATACTACTCCCAAAATTATACTATTTCTCATAATATATAGATGAAATTCACGTTAAAATAAATATATGAGCTGATAAGTCTAAAAACACAATATGTTTCTATTTCTATATCAAAATCTTGATTTCTTATGTCAACTTCATATTTCATCTGAAATCATAAATAAAAATTGAATCTTTGTTATTTTGTAATACTCTTGTAACTTGAACTAGTAAACTTGAACTTCTTGTAAACCAAGTACATAATGCTCAAATTATAATCTTTTACCAACTCATAGGAATTTCATGTCAAAAGATTAAACTCAATGCATAAGATCACTTTTATGAATAAAAACATATGTAAACATGAAATATTGTGCTAAATAAGGCTTATTTCAAGATGAAACATCATAATGTCAAAGCATAAGATAAGTGGGTATGAACCCTAGTAAATCAAGTCTTTAAATTTTAAGTAAAAATTAACCTTTGGGCACAAGGATGGAAAAATATCCTTGTTCAATCCCCACATACCTGGACTTAGTGAATTGCTTGAAGAAAACATGAATCGGATACTTGAAATCTTGAATTTTGGAGAAGAAATTCCTCTTTGTTGTTTTTGAGAGTTTTAAAGGAGATGAATTTTGTGGTTGGGTTATCGGATGAGAGAAAATGTGTTAGTATTAGTTATATGATCATTTAGGACGTAGATGACTAGTTTTCCCTTGAAAAAAATAAAGAAAAGCATGAATTTTAGCATCTCTATTAACATGGGAATGGCACTCCCTAATCGTGGAGCATAAAGGGCATGCCATGCTCTTATTGAGGAGAACATAGGGCATGCCACACTCTTATCATGGACCCTCACTAATTCACATGAAAAAATGCTCATACATTTTCACTTAAGTATAGGATTTAGGAGAAATTGGATTAGTTGGAAAGAGGACTCAAATACCTTTCATTTGGTGGGTCGTGAGATCTAAAACTTAATATATTCTAGAAGATATACTCGTTTAAACTTAACCCTTGTAGGATCGAATATCAAAACTCCATCGAAAACAAAAGTTTTGTACTCAACTTTTCTCTAAGTGTTTTCTATGAATATTTTTCACATTGAAAGCACTTTTCACACTATCTAGATTATCCTGAAACTTATCCATGACTAAAAATAATTATTTTTGGACCTACAAACATATTATGAACAGTTAGAAGCTTAGCTAGAATTTTTTTTGGGTATTACAATATCTTCCCCTTAGGATCAGTCATCCTTGAATGAAAACTGATATTGGGATGAAAAAAAATAGTTAAAGCAAACAACCCCCTCGGTCCCAAAAATTTTGCAAAATTCAAAGGCAGGGACATAAGAAACCTTGTGACAAAATATTCTCTCTTTCTATGACTCTAAAAATTGACTTAGAAAAAATAGTGAATACTCTATCTTTGTCTCGTAATTGAACCCCCTTTTCATCATTCACATGCCATGTGTGTGAGCTTTATTGTCTACATCTCATGTATATTTGTGCCATTCTAGAACTTGCCCCATTAGTCTTTCCAAGCTAATAGTTGATTGCTCTTGGTTGGGAAAATAATCATAGGATATCTTGTGATTTTGGAAGCCCACTTTAGACTAAAAATCCTTCCAAAACATAAGATTTACCCCTAGTTATCCTCTTAGAGCCTTTGGACTTTTCTTTGGCAAATGCATTATAAGCCGTGACCCTTTTATTCATCCTCTCCTAAACCCTATCCTTCTTGAACTTAAAAATACGAATTGAGGCTGAAAGTCTAAGTTGGGGGTGGTGGAAAGAAAAAGAAAGTGTAGTTGAGCCACGAAGTCAAAAGAAAGTGCTTACGAGCTTAAACAAGTAAGCATTTTTCTTTGAAGGAAAAGATTGTCCATTAAAAGAAATAAATGCATCACTTCTAAATGTGTGCAAAGTGTGAAGATAAAGAGGCAAAGAGAATGTGATAAACAAAGTGACAAATTAGGCAAATTAGTAAAGAAAAAAGAAGTAGCCCAAAAAGGGATTATTATATTAAAGTTCAAGGAGGGTTTAACCTTATCGTTCTAAGCTAACATCCTACCCTACCCTCAATCTACATTATAAGCTCAAAAAACCCTTTGTGATTCCTAACTAAGTGTGGTCATTGTGGTGGTGATTGAAAATAGGGGCAATCCTATGGCATGGTACTTGTTAACATGGAGAATTTCTTGAGAGAGTGAGTGTTTGCACTTAAAACTCCTTGTTGCATGATTGGTAACTAAGTGTGTAAATATTTCTTTTCTTGTGAGAAGGAAAGTGAACTAGTTGAGGTAGGTGATGTTGGCATCTTCCACATAATAAGATAAATGGAGGTATAATATAATTGTAGTCAATATAAGATTCATTTCTAAAGTATTGGTAATTGTTACATGGTTGCTCCTCAAGGTCCATTGTATCCCTCGCTATTCTATTTTTATGATGAGGGGCATCATTGTAATTCTCTTGTCTATGTGTGAAAATATTTTTATGGTAGCAATCGAGTTGGAGTCTTCATGAGAATTGGGAAATAAATTGGGTCATACATGGTGAAAGTCTCATAGTAAAGGGTAAGATTGCTTAAGGACAAGCAAGATTCTAAGTTGGGGGTGTTGACAAGTGGTGATTTTACAACTGAATCGCACTAACTATGTATGCACACTACCATATGTTGTATAAAAAATGAGACATAATCATGATTTAAATGCATTAATTCCCACATTTTGCAGGTATACAGTTAAGAAGGTGAATATATGTGGAATGAAGCTAAACAGAGAGTAAATAGATGCCGAAAGGGTGTAGTTGGAGACCTAAAGTTATCAGCCCCAGTTACCACAATCACAGTCATCAGGCAGCAGTCGTGGTCAGTCAAGATGGCTACCATAACGCAGTCGCGAAACATAACCACGATCACACTAATATGGTGGCGGTCAAAGCTATGTGATCGTGGATCAGCAGGAATATGCCCAGGACATATTTATAAAATTACATAGATGAATTCCAACACATATATAGGAAAAAACCCTTTCTTCTTGGTGTATTTGTTACCTAAAAAGATATCTTTGAATTAAAAAGTTGAAAACCCTAATTGGGAAAGAGTGTAGCTAACTTTGGAGGCTAAATTTCTTAGGATCTTTGTGAAAAATGAGTACTTTGGAATATCCTTATGCTATATCTCTCTTTACTTTCTTCATAAGTAGCTAAGTCATATATTCTTGGGATTATGTTGAACTAGACTGTAATTGTATGTGGGTATTGTTGAGTTTGCATTGATTTTAGTTATTAAGTATGGATACCACCATTACTTGAGCTTATGGGTTAGAATTTGATGGGTAAAAACCCAAAATCTCCAAATGAGTTTGATGGGTGAAAACCTCAAGCTTTAAAAACCCTTTATCATCCTTAAAATAAGGATGAAGGTGAACATTAGGTAACCCATAACATCCTCGAAAGACGGTTATAGATGGAGAAGGTAATGGTGGACAATTGAGCCTATGGTTTACAACCTTTTGCAATCTTAGAAATAAGTACATTGGGAGTGTAAATCTTGTCAAGAGCATGATCTTTAAAATAGGGATGCTTGATTAAGGTTTTGGGTGATTATTAAAAATTGCACACTTGTTAGGTGCTCAAAGAGCCAACGGCTAAAATCATTGTGGTTTTGTTGAGAGATTGACCCGAATGATATTTGACCTATCCTATCTTTTAGTTAACAACTAATTTTCATGGTGAACCAACATCAACCCTTATGCATTACCTTTAGTCATACATAATCCTATGATCAGCTCAAACCTTGAATTCAAAGTAAAAGTTTCAATTACTAAGTGCTTGTTAAAGTTTTTTATGAAGAGTTTCCAAAAAAATTCCCCCATTTTATTTAACATGTTAGTTTTGTTATCATTCTAGGTAATCTTGTAGTAATTGAAGCATTCATAGGGTTTGAAGTCTATAATTCACTCCTTAAGATTCGACCCTAATTCAAATTGGGTTACTTATCAAGGACTGCCTCACCCTTGAAACATGGGAGTGAGTTATGCGTTATATCTTTCCTCAAAAGTTGAGAGAATCTAAGATAAAGGAGTTTGTGAACCTCAGGCAAGAGAGGATGTTAATAAAGGAATATGCTTTGATGTTCCATCAACTATCAAGGTATGCTACTGACTTGGTGGCTGATATGAGATCAAGAATGAGGATGTTTGCTTCAGGGTTGAATAGAGGTTTTATTCTTAAGAGCAAGACTTCTTTGCTAATTAAAGATATGGATATCTCGAGGTTGACTATTCAAATGCATTAGGTGAAGGATAATAAGAGGAGGCTGGCGGAGTTCGGGGATAGGCAGGCAAAGAGGAGCAGGTTTTCTGATCGAGGAGGTAATCAGTCTCAGAGTGGTGGAGATGGTGTCAAGTGGTAGAAAATTAAGCGGGGGAGTTCTAGTTCCTTTTATACTAGTGCTTCTTATCAGTCAGGAGACAGGTG
Source organism: Capsicum pubescens (assembly GCA_030864215.1). Classification (NCBI taxonomy): domain Eukaryota; kingdom Viridiplantae; phylum Streptophyta; class Magnoliopsida; order Solanales; family Solanaceae; genus Capsicum; species Capsicum pubescens. The sequence goes on from CM061547.1 coordinate 144,701,606, forward strand.
TCATCAAGGTGGTGACAACTCTTGGACACAGGTTGTCTAATCTTAGGAGAGAGGAGGTCAGTCAGTTTTTTCATATCTACCTTATCAATTTTAGGGTCATCCTCATTGGGGTTATTGCATGGAAGGAATGGGTAAATTCTTCAAGTTTGTCCAGGGAGGCTATAATCTCAGGGATTGTCTGATCAATTAAGTTTTTTCGGCGGCGAATAAGATTCATATGGGTTTATTTTATTCCCTTACACCTGGTGGTTTGGATTTTGCTTTTGTTACTGCTCCTGGTTCTAGTGTTGGTTGATACAGGTTGTATGTTTTGGTGTCCCGACAAGAATCCAAGGCATCACCTAATGTCTTTACTGGTACATTACAACTTTTCTCTTATGATGTATATTGTTTGCTTGATTCGGGTTCTACTCTTTCTTATGTGACTCTATATATGGTAGTCTTTTAGTTTTGATCTTAAAGTTATTTTGAATCCTTTTTCTATTTTACCCTAGTAGGTAACTTGGTTCTTGCTAAGAGAGTCTATAGGGGTGTGTGATATCTGTTGGTAGAAAGCAGCCCATAGTGGATCTTTTTAGGTTGAATATGGTAGATTTTAATGTAATTTTGGGTATAGATTGGCTGCATTCTTTTTATGCATCTTTTGATTTCAGACTCGTAGGGTTATCTTTAAGTTCCCTGGAGAACGGGTTAAAGAATAGGAAGGTAGTTCCTTATATCCAAGAGGGAGGTTTATTTATTTTCTTAGAGCTAACAGGTTAATCTCCAAGGGTTGTCTTTATCACTTTGTCCGGGTTAAATATTCTTACTTGGAAGGTCCCTTTTAGTCTTTGGTCCCTATGGTTAATGAGTTTCCAGATGTCTGTCTTGATGATATTTCAAGTGTTCCTCCGAATAGGGAATTAGATCTTGATATTAATTTTCTTCCGGATGCTCGTACAATTTCTATTCCTCCATATAGAATGGCTCCGGCTGAATTGAAGAAACTCAAGGAGCTACTTAAGTATATTCTATACAAGTGGTTTATTAATTCTAGTATTTCTTCATAGGGTGCACCAGTGTTATTTCTGCGCAAGAAGGATGGTTCACTTCGAATGTGCATTGACTATAGGCAGTTGAACAAGGTAATAGTCAAGAAAAAGTATCCTCTTCCTCTAATATATGATTTGTTCGACCAGTTGCAAGGTGCCAAGTTCTCTTCTAAGATAGATCTTTGGTCTGGGTACCAACAACTTAAGATTATAGAGGTAGATATCCCTAAGAGAGATTTTTGTACTCGGTATAGGTTTTTGAGTTCTTAGTGATGTCATTTGGGTTGACCAATGCTCCGATATCATTTTTGGACTTGATGAACAGAGTTTTCAGGCAGTATTTGGATCTCTTCATCATTGTGTCTATTGATGACATTCTTATTTGTTCAAAGTGTGAGGTAGATCATGCTAATCCCTCCGTCTGGTGTTGCAAGACTTAAATGAATAGTGGTTGTATGCCAAGTTCTCTAAATATGAGCTTTGGTTAAACTCTATGACTTTCTTGGGTCATATAATTTCTAGTAAAGGGATCATGGTGGATCTGTAAAAAGTTATTATGATGAAGAGGCAACCTAGGTCCATGACCATCTGATATTTGAAGGTTCTTAGGTTTAGACGGGTATTATAGGGGGTTTGTGGTAAGCTTTTCTTAGATAGTTGCTCTTTTGACTAAATTGACTCAGAAGAAGGTTAAGTTATCCTTGTTGGATGCTTCTAAAGGGAGTTTTGAGAAGTTGAAGGATAAGTTGACTACGAATCCAATTCTGAATTTATCAGAGAGAAATGATGGGTTTGTGGTTTATTGTGATACATCTTGGGTAGCTCTTGGTTGTGTTTTGATGCAGTATAGAGAGGTGGTTTCCTATGCTTCTCAAAAGTTAAAGGTACATAGAGGAATTATCCTACTCATGATTTGGATTTGTTGATAATTGTGTTTACTTTGAAAGTATGGCGGCATTATTTGTATGGTGTTCACGTGAATATCTTTTCTGATCACAAGATTCTTCAGTACGTGTCACTCAAAAAGAGCTTAATCTTAAGTAGAGAAGATGGCATGAGATTCTCAAAGATTATGATATGAGTCTTCGCTATCACCCAGGTTAGGATAATGTGGTTGTTGATTCTCTTAGCAAGTTATGCATGGGTAGTTTAGCTCATGTGGAAGAGGGAAGGTGAGAATTGGTGAAAGAATGGTTGATAATGCAATGTCTGTATGTTTTGTTACCCCTACCTTTTCCATTATTTAGGGATGAATGTTCCTAGTAGGGAAGACTAAAACATCTTGGGTTTCGACCCTTACAAAATTTCCTAGAAATCCGTACTCCGACCCAATATGACTCATGGGTACGAGCGATATTTTGGGGTATGAGTGGAATGGTCCTATTGTATGCTAACATGTGTTAGTTTTTGGGATGGTTTTGGTCACTAAAATTGGTATGGCATAGAGGTGTGGGTCGTAGGGCTTAATTGAGTCGTATCAGGAACTTATATGGTGGGCACTGTTTGATCCTTCTAGTATTTCATTTTGCCAGGGATACGGGTCATGAGTACGGATCGTATATTGTGTTTATGACTTTGTTGGATAATTCGTATACTGGATAGTGTTTGATCCAAGGGTTGAGGCTTGGATACGAGAGGTGGGTACCAATCGTATTAGGAGAGTACGACTCATATGAGTCAGTCATATCCCTATGTGGGTTTTTAAGGGATTTAAGTGGGGGTATTCTGGATATTTCCCTACTTACCCTAATTAGGATCCATAACTTCTAATACACCTAGGAGGTTATTTACCCTATTATTCTATTTATTAACACTTAGAAAGTATTCAAAAACAATCCATATATCTCTAAAGAGCTTTTGGGGAAAGAAGGATAGAGTGTCATCTTGAGGATTGCATTGGGGCTTGTCCAGGTGATTTCGTTCCATCAATTTTTTTGTATAAGGCATGATTTTTTTCCCTTATTGTAATTTAAACTAAAGGCTTGATTTATATGATTGATTTCATGGTTTTACTATTTCATGAATATGGTTTTCAACTACTATTTGGGGGTTTTGATATTATATGTTTTGGTTATGGTTTGTTATGGATTTAATTATGTTTTTATATGAATTAATGGTGGTTTTGGACAATTGGATTGCATGGTAATGGTTTAATGGTCTTTGGAATTAGTTTTGGATATATTATGCCCCAAGGTGTTTGATAAAATGCTTATAAAGATATGTTTATTGCATTGACTTCTTTTAATGGAACTCTTGCATGTTTTAAACTAGGTAAAGGAAATATACATGGTTTAAATGGTTTAAAAGTTTAACGGCTAAATGGTTATGCTTGTGGAGAATATGAAAGTCTACCAGGTGGTTTAATATTGCATATGGAAAGGTCACTAGAAAGTCTCCTTAACCAAAATTGTTTGGCTTTGGGTATTACTTGCACGTAATAGGTGGTATGACGATACCACTAATATTTTCCTTTGTTAATAAAATGGTAAATAGATTGGTTGGTTTGGAGATAGTTTTAATTGGGCAATTATTACGGGGTGTGTAGCAAAATTATGGAAGGTGGCAGTCCTGGGGGGGACCAAAATTGGAAACTCGTATTTGTCGATATGAGGATCAGTCTTAGTGGACCATGTTCATGATATCACATTATAGGGGGATGTACTAGTCATCCCATAGGATATCTCCCTGGACATACAGTTACACCCACTAGGGCCTTATCAACAGGGGAAGTTGAACCCATATAGCTCATGGGTTGTTTAGGACAGCCTTGGCATTGGAATTAGTTTGTGGGATGATATCATTGGACGATATTATTGTTTTTTCCATCCTATTACATTTTGGGATTAATTATATTATGTTTTGGTATCTCTTTGGTTATGGCTTGGTTTATGGCCTTTGGTTTGGTTTGGTATGGTTGGGCGGTTGGTGTGATATGGTTGAACTCGATTTGTTCGATCACGGTTGTAACCCTATCCCAGAGTCTTTATGAGAGCATTTATGCAATCTTGTTTTATGTTTGAAATTCATCCTATTTAAGGCTAGATATAGGTGGTTAGGTTGTGTAACAGGTGGCGGTCCCCAGTCTGGGTTGGAATTGGGATGTCCATTATAACAAGGCCCTGGGTCAGGTTCTGTAAAGTTGGTATCAGAGCCATGGTTCGTGGTCACTTAGGAGTCCAAAAAGCCGTGTCGAGTAAAGTCTCTTCTAGTGGTTTGAACTATACCACACTCATAAAGAGAGGCTTCAAGCCATTTAGGAATGCTTCACTTTCTTGGTATTCTATCTTAAAGCTTGAGTTCTCAATCCTGAAATCTTCCCTAATCCTTCTTTTCTCGTCTTTCAGATCATGCCTCGTAGATTAAGAAAATAAGTAAATTCTTTTATCTCATCTGGGGATAATGCTGAAGGGGTATGTCCTACATCTGGAGTATATCTTTTATCTCATGGTCCTATTCTTGAGGGTGCAGTAGTTCCTCCTACTCTGGATAGTTCTCCTGAGGTCCCCCAGGGAAACATGATGAATGCTGAATTTTGTCAGTCTATTCATGTTATAGCCCAACTAGTTGCTGCTAAGGTCGAGCGGGGTGCGACTGGTGCTTTGTCTACTAAGGACACAAGGTTTGGTCAATTTGTTAAGATGGGTCCTCAAATATTTACTACAGTGAAGGTGGAGTAGGATCCAAAAGGATTCTTGGTTAAGATAGAAAAGATCTTTTGGGTGATGCAGGCTACTAATGTAAAGGGGGTCAACTTTGTAGCTTATCAGCTCAAAGATGTTGCTTATCAGTGGTATGAAAAGTGGGATATATAGAGGGGAGATGGAAGAGAAAGTGTTATGGGATACCTTTTCTAAAGCCTTCTTGGATTGGTTCTTTCCTCAACAGTTGAGGAAAGATAAGATGGAGGAGTTTGTGAACCTCAGGCAAGGAAGGATGTCAGTAAAGGAATATTCTTTGAAGTTCCATCAGGTATCAAGGTATTCTCCTTAATTGGTGGTTGATATGAGGTCGAGAATAAAGAAGTTTTCTTCAAGGTTAAATAGGGATTTCATTCTGGAGAACAAGACTGCTTTGCGGATTAAAGATATGGATATATAGAGGTTGACTGTTCATATACAACTTGTTGAGGATGAGAAGAGGAGGCAGACAGAGTTTGGGGATAGGAAGGGAAAGAGGAACAGGTTTTCTGATCATGGAGGTACTTCGTCTCAAGGTGGTTGAGATGGTGGAAAGTAGCAGAAAAATAAGAGGGGCAATTCTGGTTCCTTTTCTGCTAATGCTTCTTATCAGTCGAGAGACAAGCGTCATCAAAGTGGTGACAACTTTCTGGCACAGGTTTCCCAATCTCAGGCGAGTGAAGGTTAGTCAGTTTCTTTGTGTCCTCCTTATCAATTTTGTTGTCATCCTCATTCTGATTATTGCGAGGAAGGAAGGAACAAATGCTTTAAGTGTCCCCAAGTAGGTCATTGGCTTAGGGATTGTACGGTCAATAAAGTTCCTACGGAGGCGAATAATAGTCCTGTGGTTTCTTCTTCTTCTTTTACACCCGGTTGTGTGTCTTCTTCTTCTATTACTTCTCTAGGTTCAAGTGTTGGTTGAAATAGGTTTTATACCTTGGCTTCCCGACAAGAATCTGAGGCATCACCTGATGTCGTTACAACTTTTCTATCATGATATGTATTGTTTGCTTGATCTGGGGTCTAATCTTTCTTACGTGACTCCATGTGTGGCTATTTTTTTGTTTTGATTCAGAAGTTATTTCGAATCCTTTTTCTATTTCTACCATGGTAAATGACTTGGTTATTTTTAAGAGAGTTTATAGAGAGTGTGTGGTGTCTTTTGGTAGCAAGCAAACCTTGGTGGATCTATTAGAGTTTGATATGGTAGATTTTGATGTAATTCTGGGTATAATTGGTAGCATTCTTGTTATGTATCTTGGATTGTCGGACCTGTAGGGTTATTTTTAAATTCCCAGGTGGACTAGTTATAAAATAGAAAGGTAGTTCCTTAGCTCCTAGGGGGAGGTTTATTTCTTATCTTAGAGCTTGGGGGTTAATCTCCAAGAGTAGTCTTTATCACTTGGTATGGGTTAAAGATTTTAACTCAGAAGGTCCTTTTTTGTCTTCGGTCCCTATTGTTAGTGAGTTTCCAGAGGTCTGCTCAAACGATCTTCCTGGTGTTCCTTTAGATAGGAAAATAGAGTTTTATATTGATTTTCTTTCGGACACTCAATCAATTTATATTCCTCCATATAGAATGGCTCCGTCTTAGTCGAGGGAACTCAAGGAGCAACTTTAGGATCTTCTGGAAAAGGGGTTTATTCATCCTACTATTTCTTCGTGGGGTGCACTGGTTTTGTTTGTATGCAAGAAGGATGTTCCCTTCGGATGTCCATTGACTATAGGCATTTGAACAAGGTGACAGTCAAGAACAACTATCATCTTCCTCGAATATATGACTTATTTGACCAGTTGAACGGTGCCAAGTTCTTTTCTAAGATAGATCTTTGGTCTGGGCACCATCATCTTAAGATTTGAGAGGTGGATATCCCTAAGATGGCTTTTCGTACTCGGTATGGACATTTTGAGTTCTTCGGGAGGTCATTTGGGTTGACCAAAGCTCTGATAGCATTTATTATCTTAATGAACAGAGTTTTAAGGCAGTCTTTAGATCTCTTTGTCATTGTGTTTATTGATGACATTCTAGTTTATTCAAAGAGTGCAGTGGATCATGCTAGTCACCTCCATGTAGTGTTGCAGACCTTTATAGGACAGCGGTTGTCTACCAAGTTCTGTAAGTGTGAGTTTTTGTTTAACGCTGTGACTTTATTAGGTCATATAATTTCTAGTGAAGCGATTATAGTGGATCCACAAAAATTTTCTATGGTGAAGAGGAGGCCTAGGCGCACGACTCCATCTATTATTCGGAGCTTCTTGGGTTTTAGCTGGGTATTAAAGGTAGTTTGTGGAAACCTTTTCTTAAATAGCTGCTCCATTGACTAAGTTGACTCAGAAGAAGGTTAAGTTTTCTTAGTCGGATTCTTGTGTAGGGAGTCTTGAGAAGTTGATGGATAAGCTGACTTCGGCTCTAATTTTAACTTTGTTGGAAGGAAATGATGGGTTTGTGGTTTATTGTGATGCATATCAGGTAGGCGTAGTTGTGTTTTGATGCAGTATGGGAAGGTGATTGCATATGATTCCAGACAGTTGAAAGTACATAAAGGAATTATCCTACTTATGATGAGGAGTTGTTATTGATTATGTTTACTTTTAAAATATGGCGGCATTATTTTTATGGTGTTCACGTGAATATCTTTTTTGATCACAAGAGTCTTCAATATGGGTTTACTAAAAAGAGCTTAATCTCAGGAAGAAGAGATGGTTTAAGCTTCTCAAAGATTATGACATGTGTCTTCACTATCACCCAGGTAAGGCTAACATGGTTGTTGCTGCTCTTAGCAGGTTATCCATAGGTAGTTTGGCTCACGTGGAGGAAAGAAGGCAAGAGTTTACCTTTTAGACTCTAAGGATGGTGGTGTGATGGTGCGAAAAGTGGTTCGATCATCTCTTGGTGTAGAGATTAAGAGAAACAAGTGCTAGATCCTGTCTTGATGAAAATCAAGAGTGACGTTGGTGGGAAAAAGGAAGTGGTGTTTGAGATCGGTGGTGATGGTATTTTACGGTACTAATGAGGTTGTGTGTTCCCAATATTGATAGGTTGTGGCAAAGGGTTTTGGATAAGGCGTATGAGTCGTGCTATATTGTTCATCCTAGCTCAACTAAGATATATCATGATCTCAAGGAGATCTATTGGTGAAATGGCATGAAAAGGGAGGTGGTTGATTTCATGGCCAAGTGCATAGTGTGTCGGCAGGTTAAGGTTGATCAAATTAGTCCAGAAGGGTTGTATCAATAAATTTAGCTGCCCGAATGAAAGTGGGAGATCATCAATATGGATTTTGTTACCAGTCATCCTCAGTCTCGGAATTAATATGATTCGATTTGGGTCATCATGGATAGGATGACTAAGTCTGTGCATTTCTTGCTAGTGCGGACTACATTTTCAGTAGAGGACTATGAGAAGATATATCTTCAGGAGTTTGTGAAGATGCATGGGGTACCCGTCTTGATTATTTCTGATCATGGTATACAGTTTACGTCTCATTTTTGGCAGACTTTCCACAAAGGGTTGCGGACTAAGGTTAGTCTGGATATTGATTTTCAGACGTAGTTGGATGGGCAAGCGGAGAGAACTATTCAGACATTGAAAGATATTCTTCGGTCCTATACGATTGACTATGGTGGCTATTGGGTTGAGCATCTACCTTTGGTGGAGTTTGCTTACAATAATAGCTATCATTCTAGTTTTTGTATGGCTCCTTTTGAGGCGTTGTGTGGCAGGAGGTGTAGATCTCCTATTGGTTGGCTTAAACTTGGTGAAGCAGATATATTTGGCCCAAATTTGGTTAATTAAGTGATGGAGAAGTTCAAGGTAATTTGAGATAGGCTTATGGATACCCAAAGTCGCCAAAAGTCCTATACGGATGTTAGGTGTAGATACTTAGAGTTTGAGATCGGGGATAGGGTGTTTCTTAAGGTGACTCCCATAAAGAGAGTGGTGCGATTCGGAAAAAAAGGGTAACTCAGTCCTCAGTATGTGGTTCCTTATGTGATTTTGCAGAGAGTTAGAAATGTTGCTTATGAGTTGGAGTTTCCATGTATCTTAAGTTTGGTTCATTCGATTGTTCATGTTTCTACATTGAGAAAGTGTATTGGTGATCCTTCTTCGGTAGTTCCTTAGGAGGGATTAGGTATTTCAGGTTCTATGTCTGAAGGGGTCTCGATTGAGATATTAGATAGGAAAGTTTGTCAATTGTGGACCAAGGATGTGGTCTCAGTTAAGGTTCTATTAAGGAACCTTAAGGTGGAAGAGGCTACTTGGGAAGCAGAAGAGGAAATGATATTCAAGTATCAGCTTCTATATTTTACTACTGAGATTCGTGAGGAAGGTATATGTTCTTCAACACATCTTTATTTTTGGAGTTTTATAATGCAAAGATTAACATCTTTTCCTCTTTGTTTTAAAACTTTGCAGAAAGAATGGTTGATAATACAATGTATGTGTATGTAGTAACCCCTAACTTGTTCTTCATTTGGGGATGAATTTTCCTAGTGGGGGAGACTAAAGTATCCTGGGTTTTGACCCTTAGAAAATTTCCTAGAGTTCTGTTCTCCAGAGCCAATATGACTCATGGGAATGAGCCATATTTAGGGTATGAGTGGTATAGTCTTGTCGTATGCTAACCAGTATTAGTTGGTGGGATGGTTTTGGTCACTGGAATGGGTACTACTTAGAGGTGTTAGTCGTGGGGCTTGGTAAATATCGTATCATGGACTCGTTTGGTAGGCAGTGTTTGATCCTCCTGGTATTTCATTCTGCCAGGAATACAGGTCATGGATAAGGATCGTATGTTGTGGTTATGACTTATCTGGATGATTCATATAATGGATAATGTTTGATCCAAGGGTTAAAGCTTGAATATGAGTGGTGGGTACTGATCGTATTAGGAGGGTACAACTCATATGGGTCAGTCGTATTCTTGTGATGGGTTTTTACAGGATTTAAGTGGGGGTATTCTGGACATTTCCCTACTTACCCTAATTAGGAGCCATGACTTCTAATACACTTTGGAAGTTATTTACGTTATTATTCGATTCATTAACACTTAGAAACTATTCCAAAACACTCCATAATTCTCACAAGAGCTTTTGGGGCAAGAAGGCTAGGGTTTAATCTTGAGGATTGTTAGGGGCTTGTCTTGATGATTTCTTTCCATCAATTCTTTGGTAAAAGGCATGATTCCCTTCCCTCATTGTAATTTCAATTAAAGGCATGATTTATATGATTGATTTCATTGTTTTACTATTTCATGAATATGGTTTTCAACTATTATTTGGGGTTTTTGATATTAAATGCTTGGTTATGATTTTCTATGGTTTTAATTATACTTTTATATACATTAATGGTGGTTTTGGACAATTGTATTGCATGGTAATGGTTTAATGGTCTTTGGAATTGGTTTTGATTATATTATGCCCCCAAGATGTTTGATAAAATGCTTATAAAGATATGTTCATTGCACTGACTTCTTTTAATGGAACTCTTGCTTGTTTTAAACTTGGTAAAGGAATTATGCATGGTTTAAATTTTTTGGAAAGGCTAAAGTCTAAATAGTTATGCTTGTGTAGAACATGTAAGTCTCCCAAGTTGTTTAATTTGGTATATAGAACTGGAACTTAAAAGTCCCCTTAACCTAAATTGTTTGGCAATTGATATTACTTGCAAGTAAGGGGTGGTGTGATGATACTACTAATATTGTCCTTGGTTAATAAAATGGTAAGTGGATTGGTTGGTTATTTGGAAATGTTTTTAATTTAGCATTAATGGCAGGGTGTATAGCAAAGCTATGGAAGGTAGCGGTCCCGAAGGGACCAAAACTAGAAAATTGTATTTGCCGATATGAGGATTGGTCTTAGTGGAACGTGTGCATGATGTCACATTATTGGGGGATAGACTAGTCATCCCATGGGATATCTCCCTAGTCGTGCGGCTACATACACTGGGGCCCTTTCAGATGGGTGCTAAATCTATATAGCCCGTGGGTGGTTTAGGACAGCTAAGCAACACAACCCAAGTAAAGGTTTTAAAGGTATGCTAAACCCAATTCCCTTTCATGACACTTATATATGCAAGGTTTATGCATTATGGATGGTTTTACTTAGTTTTATAACTGGCATTATTTTATCCTTATCCTGAGATTCATGCTCGCAGTAACTTACTAACCTTTCTCCTAGAGTCTGTATACCCACGCTATGTAGTAATCATCCATTTTACTCCTCATGTTTAGCATATAGATTCGGTATCAGCATTTGTACTAAAGTGGCTGAGCTTCCATACTTTCGGAAGGCATCATTTCATGTTATGGATATCGTTAGACACTTTTCTTTTACCTTGTATATTGGTTTTAGCCATGGTTGGGGGCATGTCCCAACCAATTTTTTTTACTATTTTGGATAGAGGCTTTGTGGTACTTCTGGGTTTTGTATGGGTGGGCTCGGTAGAGTTGTCGGCCTTGGCATTGGAATAAGTCGGTGGGCTGACATCATTGGACAATATTTTTGGTTGTTCCTTCCTATTACATTTTGGGATTAATTATATTATGTTTTGGTATCATCTTTGGTTATGGCCAGGTTTATGACCTTTAGTTTGGTTTAGTATGGTTGTGCGGTTGGTGTGGTACGGTTGAACTCGGTTAGGTCGGTCATGGTTGAGACCCTATCTGAGAGTCTTCATGAGAGAATTTATGCTATCTTGTTATATGTTCTAAATTCAACGCATCTAAGGTTGGATATAAGTCATTGGGTTAGGTAACAGGGGTTGTCCCCGATCCAAGTTGGACTTGGGATTCCCATTATGACAAGGCCCGAGGTTGGGCCATGTTCTTACTCCTCTCCTGCTTCAATAATACTCTACTTCACCTTAACTAATAACTCCTTCTCTACCTTTCACCTTGAAATCTACACCACACTCACTACTCTTTAGTTAACACCTAAAGACATAACCCCTCAATCCTAACCTAATAGCATACATAGATCTATCAATATACTCTTAACCAATCTTTATCACCACCATTTTTATCACTACACTTCTAAATCCATACTTCCAACTCTAAGGTTGTTCTACTACTTATGAATAATAACATGCTAGGTTACAATATCCCTCAATAAAAACCTTTTTCAATAATCTAGATACATACTCTCATTTTTTATGAGAGTTATATGTAATGAAGGTTTAAAGAAAAATCTGAATACATATCATATTGTGCCTTAATCATACAAATCAGATGGATGAGGACATAAGATTTTTAATTAAAGGACTTAAAACACTCTAGTGGGCTCCTCTTAGGACCTTTCTGTGATTTATGATGTTTCAAATAGTTAAATTTGAAAGAATCATATTAGTAGGAGTTAAGATTTACTACTCACATTAACTCAAAGATAAGTCATAGTTGGAGGATTTTGGAGTAATACATGATTAGACATAAGTTTCTAAAAGGACAACTTTATTAGACAATCTAGAGCATAAAAGAAGGGAAACATTTCCTAGATGCCCAGTAGCTGCTCGAAGAAAAGTACAAACGTCTTTGTACCATTTTGCAAGACTCTACTTGACACGGCTTCACAAATATCTGAGAACACTTGACCTCTATTTTCTAATACCAAGTTTGTAACTATGATACTCTAGATTTTTGCCACTGAAAATTTCTTGAGCTTGGAGCCCACTACTCAGACTACGTCTCACCAAATAAGTTGTAAAGTCTCCATATGGGTCGCAGGGCTCGAGTCATAGGGCCACTAGTAAGGGTTTCCCATGTTATTTTTGTGACTATTACTGGGATTTCATGAGTCATAATGACTCTTTATGAGTCATAGGGTGTTTTCATAGGCAAACCAAAGTAGGTGCCCAAGTCACGGTTGTGGTTACGACTAGGACCTTATGAGTTGAGAGGTCTGTGTACGAGTCATATGGTATGACTCATAGTGTAAATAATGAGGGGGGCCTATGTCTTTTCCCAGACTATATGTCATGGTGATAACTCATAACCAGACATCACAAGTCGTGACGTGACTCATAGTCACTAGCAATGGTTTTTCCTGTGTTTTAATAAAGGGAACTTTGGTCATCTCCCTCTTTACGCAATTGTGACCCAAGACTTAAAAACACTTTAGGGTCTTGTTACTACCCTAAAAGAAATCAAAATACACTTCTCTTCTCATAAATTCCTCAAAGCAAGAACAAGGCTAAGATTTCTTAAGGTTGATCTTTTAGGGCTCAAAAAGTGATTTGTCTCCATAATTCCTTATACTTTCAAGCATATAAATCTCCTCTTAAACTTATTTTACTTAAGGCATATGTTTAAATGGTTATTTATGTGGATTTGAATACAGATTTTGTATTGGTCTGAGGATTTTTGAAGGTTTGTTACTTGATTTTAGTTCCCATAGTTTAATGCAAGTTTTCATGTTTTATTTATGTATTTTAGAAACCCTTTGGGTGCATGGGTAGGGTGAATAGTATGGGGGTCGAGGTATTCCCCCAACTTGATGGTTTTGGTTTTGGTATTTGGTTTGGAAATTATTTTTCCTCAACCCACTTTCATAATTGGATTTAAAATATGGTTATTCATATGATTTGACTTATTTCCCTAAATTATTGCATTGTATTAATGGTTAAACAAATAAAAATGGTTTTAAAGGCCTTTTTGGCCATGCTTTTTTATTTTAAACTTAATTAATGTACAAAGAGGGTCATGGCATTCCCCCAACTTAATTTATTGAACAAATAGGGTCGTAGAATTCCCCCAAGTGAATGGAATTGGTATGGCATGATTATATGCTTGCAAGCGTAATGGTATGACAATAGTTGTGGTTGATTCCTTAATAGATAATTACTTGGTTAAATGGATGGGTTATGTGGAACATGTTTTAATTGGTCTTAAAGAGAGTTGTGAATCTTGTCGTGTAGGGTGGAGGTAATGGAGAGACTAATACTAGAAACCATATTTGTCGGTGTGGGTGTCTTTATGATTACGTGCATAGTTCACACTTATATATATTTTAGACTGGCTGGGGTCGAGGCAGTCCCTAGCTCATCCTTGGATTTTCATGGTTCGTGCGGATAAACCGCCACGGCTTGTGGATGCCTTTAGGATGGTTAGAGCTTAATAGTCTAGGTTATTAGTTTTAAATCTCATGATTAATTTTGTTCCCTATCCCAGTATCTTATATATATATGTATGTATGTATGTATGTAAGCATGAGTTTGGACTTGATTTTGAATTGGCATTATTTTATCCCTATCTTGAGTTACATGCTAGCGCTCACCCCATTAACTTTCTTCGAGCGCTATATCCCCACGTGATATGGGGAATAAATACGCTTCTGCTTTCCCTGCAAAGTGATAGGTGATTTATGGATATCTCGTGAGTCATCTTTGAAATGGTGAGCTTTTATTTACTGAAAAACCCTCATTTTATGCTCTTATTTCATTTGTGTTTTAGACTATTCCATTTGGACTCATTTTGGCTATGGTCGGGGGCATTTCCCAACTTAGGTTGATCTTGGTTACTAGAGGCTTTGTGGATTACTGTTGATTATGATGGATGTTAAAGGTCTTGGTTTTTTTTCTAAACTAGTTGCTTAACTATCTTATTAGATGTTTAGAACTCATCTCTATCTTGTTATATGTTCAGAATTCATCCACTGCTAGTTGTATTGCATTCAGTTTGGCTAGGCAAAAAGGGTGGTCTCGGATCCTCGATGGACATGAGATACCCGCCACAGCCAGTCCCTAGTTTAAGTTGTAACAAGCTTGGTATGAAAGCATAGGTTCATGGTCATTAGGTGTCCAAAAAGTCATGTCAATTGGACTCTCTTTTATGGGTATGTAGTGGGCCACACTTATAAGGGAGAGGACACTGTGCTTTTGGGAATATTTCCCTTTCTTCAGATCTATTTTTGATCATGCCTCCCTGAAGATTCGATGCTCATGAAAACTCCTTTGTCCCACCAGTGGACAATGTGGATGGAATTCATCCTACTTATGAAGTACAGAATCGATCAAGGTCCCCTATTCCTAACATCCTATGTGGTATTCTACCGATCCCTACTAGCCCTTCTCGGGATTTTCAAGATGATGATATTCATGTTCCACTGCCCCGAGGAGATATTTCTAATGTCAAATTCTTCCATTCTATTGATTTGTTGACTTAGTTGGTAACGTCTTAGTCTCTTCAGCCTAACCGTGTTGGTTTTGTTACTCTATCTTTTAAGGTCTCTAGAGTTAGCTAGTTCATGAGGTTAAATACCCCAATCTTCACAGACACTACAGTTGAGGAGGAACTTCAAAGTTTTGTGGATGAGATGGAGAAGATATTTAGGATGATATATGATATTGATGTGGAGGGTGTAGAGTTTGCCGTATTTTAGTAAAAGGATGTTCCATACTAGTGGTATAAGCAGTGGGAGAAGTCAGAGAGTGATGATGCTGCGCAGTATATATAGGAGGAATTTTCTAGTGCTTTCCTTGATTGTTTCTTTCCTTAGAAGTTGAGAGAGGCCAAGGACAAAGAGTTTGTGAACTTGATATAGGGAAGAATGATTGTAAAGGAGTATGCCTTAAAGTTCCACCAGCTGTCTTGTTATGCCTCGTAGATTGTGTCAGTATGAGGGCAACAATGAGGAAGTCTACTTTGGTTTAACTTGGTACTTCGTACTAGAGTGTAAGGCGGTGATGTTTAATAATGACATCGATATCTTTAGGCCGGTGGTGTATATGCAGCAGGTTGAAGATTAAAAGAATAAATAGACGGAGATAGAAGAGAAGCAGAGTAAGAAATTTAGATATTTAGAGCAAGGTGGAGGCCAGCTGAACAGTGGTAGAATGGTAGGCAACGGGGCAAGATGAAGGCTTGGGGAAATTCTAGTTCTTATTCTACAGATAGTGGTCCTTATTCTAAGCCATCTAGCGATCATTACTTTCAGGTTGACAGTGGGTTTAAGACACAGGGTGCCCAGACCCAGGCTATTAGAGCATAGTCAGCCCAATTATATCCTCCTTGCATATTCTATGGATAGAAGCATCATAGTTATTGTGATGATGAGAGGAATCTATGTTTCAAATATGGTCAGCCTGGTCATTCTCAGGGGAACTCTCCATCAGGAATTGTTGCTACTAGATCTAATAAGTTTCCGATTTCTACTTCTTCGAATCCTACACAAAAGGATGCTACTTTTAGCACCGACATCGGTCGGAACCATCTTTATGATTTTACCAGTTGTCAGGAATTTGGGGCATCTCTTTATATTGTCACTGTTACATTATAGTTTTTCTCTTGGGATGTGTACTGTTTAGTGTATCTAGGGTCTACACTTTCGTATGTGGCCCCTTATGTGGTTATTCATTTTGGTTTTTGTCCCTAGTGTATTTCTGATCCCTTATCTGTGTCTACCTCGGTAGGTGATTCTGTTACGGCTAGAAGGGACTATTGGGGTTATGCGGTACTTATTAGTGTAGGGAGACATTGGTGGACCTGATTGAATTAAATATGGTAGATTTTGATGTAATCTTGGGGATGGATTGGCTCCATTTCTTCTACACTTCTCTAGATTGTCAAACCTGTCCCAAATGACTCGGTAATAAATGGGGTGAAGTTCTTTAGTTCTTAAGAGAAGGTTTATTTCTTATCATAGCACCCAAAAGTTGATTTCTAAGGGGTTTCTATACTATCAAGTTTGGGTTAAAGATTCTATTTTTGAGGTTCCCTCCCTACAATCTATCTTGTTGTTAATGAATTGCCTAAATTGTTTCCCGATGATCTTTCTAGTATTCCTCCCAATTGGAAAATAGACTTTGGGATCAACTTCTACCTAATAACCATCCAATCTCTATTCCTCCTTATAGAATGGCTCCGACAGAGTTGAAAGAACTTAAGGAGTAGTTAAATGATCTTCTTAATAAGGGTTTCATCTGTCTTAGTGTGTCCCCGTGGGGTGCTCCGGTGTTTTTTATGAATAAGAAGACCTTCCAATACGTATAGATTATCGGCAGCTGAATAAGGTGACAGTGAAGAATAAGTATCCTCTTCCTAGGATAAATGACCTTATTGACCAGCTTTAGGGTGCTAGATGTTTTTTCTAATATTGATCTTCAGTCGGGTTATCATTAGTTGAAGATTATGGAGACGGATATCCCTAAGACTGACTTTCGAACCTGATATGGTCATTATGATTTTTTGCTGATGTCATTTGGTTGACTAATGATTAGGCTGCATTTATGGACTTGATGAACCGACTATTTAGGCATTTAATGGATTTATTCGTGATCGTGTTTATTGATGACATCTTGGTATATTCTAAAAGTGAGGAGGACTAGACTATAATGCCTCCAAAATCCTCTTCCAGTCTGAGCCTTAGAGCGTGTTCAGTAAAGCGGGAATCCGAGCCATGTAAAGCATTGAATAATCTTTCCATCGATACAAAATTCTCCCAACTCAGCTATTTTAGTGAGACAGTGTACCACCTGGCACTTTAGCGTGTTGCGGAGGCAGCCAAAATGGCAATCGTCAAAATTCAGTGAGCACACGCGATTATTCCACATCACGCTAAGGCTTAATTTCAGAATTTGTCAATTTCCAGGGAAGCCTCTGCGATTCCACCGCATCGCGGTGTAGTTCCAGTTCGCAATAAAGGGGGCAATGCAATTTCCACCACATCACGTCGTCGTGCAGTTTCCCAATTGTCCAAATTCCAGTGACCTGGCGCAATTATGGCGCATCGCGCCAGCATGTAAAATCGGGATTTTCAGTTTAATTCCAAGGGCAAAAAAGGGCTTTTCCCAACCCCTATATATACTCCCTTACACGGGATTTGGTCTCATTTTCTCTCCTCCCACTCCAAAAACTAGGGTTTCCAAAATCAAATCCTCTCTTCTCCTTCAATCAAAATCAAGAAGAGTCAAGAGAGAATCAAGAGAAATCAAGAAATCTTTCCAAGAACCTTCAAGAAAAGAGTTTCCCCAGGTATGTAGATGTTGATTCTTGGGTCCCTTTCATCCAAGAAGGTCAAGTACCCTTTTCTAAAACTCAAAGATTTCATGTTTATGAGTTGTTAATGATTCATGTGAGTTGAAATTGATGTTACATTTTTTGTTGAGTCTTGATTTATAATTGTTTACAAGATTCATGAACTTTGACCCTAGTATGTGGAAGTCATGTGATGTTTGTGATAAACCCCCTTGAAGTTGTTATCAATATGATGTGTTCATGTCCTTTGGGTGTAGAAATGGTGGAATAAGTGAAGCATGTCCCCCATAGGTTTGATAAAAAGATTAGGTAAAGCATAAGGGACATTATAGTATGTTGAATAGGAAACCCCAAATTGTGAGCTAGTACATGCATGCCTAGTGTTTGATAAAATGCCTTAGTGAGTGAAATTTTCCATGATAGTATGAAATCCCCAAGCAGGTGTCAACTCGTACTTGCTTAGTGTTGTTGAAAGACCTTAGTTAACAAGTCGAGATATGATGGTTGTAAATTCCCCAATTATATGCTCTTTGATATATGCTAAGTTTTTAATACATGCCAAGTGGTTAGAAAGTAAGTTGAGACATGATAGTATGAAGTTTTCCCTAAATCATGTTAGTCCATATACATGTCAAGACTGATTTAGGTGTGAAGTACTTTAGGTAAGACCTTGTTGAAAGAAGTATAATCTAGTAGCATGTTTCCCTACGCTAGTATATGTTGATGTTTCCTAAATGCTTGACGCGATGCCTTAATGATTGTAAAGGTGAAGGTATGTTATATTTTCTAAATACTTAAAGATATACTTTAATAATAATGATGATAAATGAATGACTGTGATGATGAATGAATGATTGTGATGATGTGATGAATGAATAGTTGTGATGATGGAGGAATGATTATGCTTTATTTTATGTTATTGAGTCCTGGGGTATTTATACCCGACAATATAGTTGTTGTCTAGAGCCCATGTCAGTTTCACGATAATTCCAATCGAGCCATGACTCTCAGAATCAGTGAATTACAGAATGCTATATCCTTAGATAGTTACAGAACTTAAGAAATCTTAGTAATCTCAGTTACCTCTGTAATCTCCGTATCGCTAGTAATCTCAGTCCTGTGATCGGCTCAAATTTAATAGTATTCAAGTGTTCAACTCTAATCTCAGAAGCAATTCGAGTAATCTATTCAAGATCTGTATCGTTAGTCAGATACCATGATTTAATACCATTTCCGTCAGATACGTAACTAAGTGATCTCAGCGTAATTCAGTCAGATCTTTTGACAAACATGATTAGTATCAAATTCAGTTCAATTGTGTTCAGTTAAGAATTCAGTCAGAAGTTTTAAGTTGGAAGTAGAAACTAGCACCGAGCGAGAGAAGGGATGGTGGCTCCTCCCGTTCAGTGAGAGAGAGGCTATAGCCGTTAGTAGCAATCCCTAACTTCTAGAACTGCGTAGCCAGTGCAGGATGCAGGAGTCTCAGTCAGTAAAGGCTGTCACCTCCAGAGAGAGTATTTGACTATGATATTGCCTTAGGTCAACTTTCTGTTGAGGGTTATCCGTCAGAGAGGATTCACCAGAGAGAGGCCTTTACCCGTGGAACGGTATTGAAACCCTTCTAGCTTGGGTTACAGGTTATACCCCACCTGTGGTAGGTTGGGGCATGTTAGTTAAGTAACTATTTCTCACAGTTTCAGTTTCAGTTTCAGATTCATTCTCAGTCTTGATATCAATCTTCAGAAATCATGACTGTCAGATACTGCCATCTATATCTATGAGGAACTCAGATAGTTCCATTGATACATGAATCATCCGCCAGATAGGCTTGGTCTCATATACAGTTATTTGATATCATATTCAGAGATATACCGCCAGACAGGCTTGATCACAGTCTCAGATTCTATTGAGTATTCTTGTTATCAGATTTAGATATGATCATTTCCTTATAATTTATAATAGCTTCCTTAATCATCTGTAAGAGAGGTTGATCTTTAATCTTGTCAGTCGTGTGCAATAAGTCTAGAATTCAGTCATCCATATAAGTACATCCATTTTCTCAATCATCATTATCAAATGAGACAGTGTCTCAGTATCTCTGTGTCAATAGTGAGTTCAGTCTGCAGTAAGGCAGTATCCGAGTTTCAGTCTCTAGAGTTATGAGGATTGTGACTATGATCTATGCATTCATGTATGTGTATGTGTTCTCGTGCGGCATTTTCATGATTATTCAGTTTATATATTATGCATGCATGAGCCCTTGCATTTAACCTACCTCATCGACATACTCAGTACATTCCTGTACTGACACATTTGCGCTATGGTGTTCTATTTGACACCATAGGTTTAGAGGCATAGGATCCAGAGTTTCCTCAGTAGTTCAGTCCTAGCCAACAGCAGTAGCCATAGCCGTGAGTCCTCTTCTTTGAGGATGAATCTCAGTTTACTATTATTGCATGAGATTTTATTTACTCTCAGTTGACGGATTTAGTTGGGGACATATCCTATTAACTCCACAGTTCAGATAATTTAGAGGCTTTTTAGACAGATGTATTAGTAATCAGTTTTCAGTTTTGTGTATTCATAGATGTGTTGAACCTTATGGCTAGTTTCCGTATTTATTTTAGATATTATATAGTGCATAGATACAGATATTAGTAAAAGGGTTAGCTTGTGGTCCTTCAGGTCATAAGTATCGTGTGACATCTCGGGATGGGATCTCGGGGCATTACACAGACCAATCACCTTTGAATAGTATTGCATATGCTTATGGATTATCGATTGTATGCTAAGTTTTTTAAGTGTGAATTTTGTTTGAATTTTGTGACCTTTCTGGGTCATGTTGTGTCCAGTGAGGGGAGCATGGTAGATCCACTAAAATTTGACATAATTAAGAAGTGTCCTAGTCCCACGACTCTAATTTACAGTTGGAGTTTCTTAGGTTTAGTTGGGTATTACGGGAGATTTGTGGAAAGTATTTTCTCTATTGTTTCTCTATTGACTAAGTTAATTTAGAAAAAGGTAAAGTTTCTATCGTCTAATTCTTCTGATGGTAGCTTTATGATGTTGAAGGATAAGTTGAAGTTTACTCTAGTTGTGGCCTATGCTTTTAGGTAGTTGTAAGTTCGTGAACGGAATTATTTGACTCAAAATTTAGAGTTAGTGGTTGTTGTGTCTTCTTTGATGATTTGGTGTCATTACTTGTATGGGGTTCATGTTTATATCTATTCAAATCATAAAAGCTTACATCACGTGTTCACTTAGAAGGAGTTGAATATCTGGCAAAGGAGATAGCTTGAGTTTCTCAAGGACTATGACATGAGTCTTTATTACCATCCAGGTAAGGCTAATGTGGTTGCTGATGCTCTTAGTAGGTTTTCCATAGGTGTCTTGTCTTATGTAGATGAGGAGAAGTAAGGAATTGTGAAGGACATTCGCCGGTTGGCCAATCTTGGAGTTTGTCTTTTAGATTCTCAGGACAGTGGTATGATTGTGCAAGAGGTGGTGATATCATTTCTTGGTTTGGAGGTGAAGGAGAAGTACATTTTGGACCCCGTCTTGATACAGGTTAAGAATGATGTGGTTCAAAAAAAGGTCATTGCATTAGAGATTGGTGGAGATAATATTTTGTGGTACCAAGGTAGATTATGTGTTTCTAATATTGATAGGATATGGGAAAGAATTTTCACTAGGTCTTATGAGTTGAGATATATAGCTCATCAAGGCTCGACGAAGATGTATCATAACCTCAGGGAGATTTATTGGTGGAATAACATAAAGAGAGATGTGGCTAACTCATGGCTAAGTGTATGGTGTGTCAGCAGGTGAAGGTTTAACACTTGAGGCCTAGTGGCATGTCTCAAGAGGTTGTTGCATATGTGGAAGTAGGAGGTGATCAATAAGGACTTTATTACAGGTTTTCCAAGGTCTCAGCATCAGCATGATTCGATTTAGGTCATCGTGGATAGTGTGACTATGTCTGCTTACTTCTTACCTGTGAGGACTACTTACACGGGCAAGGATTATGCAAAGTTATTTATTCTGGAAATCATCCAATTGCATGGTTCTCCAGTATCTATCATTTTGGATCGAGGTATGCAGTTCTCTTTTTGCTTTTGGCATTTATTTCAGCAACGCTTGGGCACGAATGAACAACAGCACCGCATTCCACCCTCAAATGGATGGACAAGTAGAAAGGACTATTCTAACTTTTAAAAATATGCTAAGGTCCTGTGTGATCAATTTTGGAGGTAGTTGGGTCGATTATTTGCCTCTCATTGGATTTTCATATAATAATAGTTATCACTTTAGTATTAGGATGGCTTTTTTTTAATCTCTTTGTTGCAAGAGGTGTAGATCTCTTATCGGGTGTCTTGATGTTGGTGAAACCAAATTATTCGGTCCATACATGGTGCACTAAGACATGGATAATTTGAAGGTTATTCTGGGTAGATGTAAGATTGCTCAGAGTCATAAAAAGTCCTATGCAGATGTAAGGAAAAGAGAGTTGGAGTTTGAGGTAGGTGATTAGATCTTCTTAAAGGTATATCCTATAAAGGAAGTGATGAATTTTAGGAAGAAGGTGAAGCTCATCCCCAATAATATTGGTCTGTACTTGATTTTAAAGAGAGTCAGGAATGTTGTTTATGAGTTGGATTCTCTTCGATTTCAGGTTTTGTTCACCCAATTATCCATGCTTTAATGTTAAAGAGTGTGTGGGTGATGCTTCTTTGGTGGTGCCAATTAAGGATATTGGTATTTTGAACTCCTTATCTTATGAGGAAGTGCCGATGGAGATTTTGGATTGATAAGCCAGTTGTTTGAGGACCAAGGATTTAGGTTCAGTTAAGGTTCTATGGAGGAACCTAAAGGTTGAAGAAGCTACATAAGAAGCTAAAGAATACTTGACGTCCAAGTATCCATTCTTGCTCCCCAAATTGGATAATCATGCTTAAGATATGGTTTTGGTTTTGGTATTTGGTTTGGAAATTGTGTTCCCTTAAACCACTTGCATAATTGGATTTAAAAAATGGTTAGGCACATGATTTGGCTTATTTCCCTAAACTATGGTATTTCATAAATGGTTAAATAGATAAAAAGTGTTTTAAAGTCCTTGTTGGCCATATTTTTTCTTAAAACTTGATTAATAAACAAAGAGCGTCATGGTACTCCCCTAACTTGATTTAATGAACAAAGGGTGTCATTGCATTCCCCTAACTTAATTTAATAAACAAAGGGTGTCGGGGCATTCTCCCAATTGGATGGAATTGGTATGGCATATTTATAAGCTTGCAAGCGTATGGTATGACGATACATGTGGTTGATGCCTTAACAGATAATTCCTTAGTTAAATGGATGGGTTATG
The DNA here is from genome assembly GCA_030864215.1 of Capsicum pubescens. NCBI lineage: Eukaryota > Viridiplantae > Streptophyta > Magnoliopsida > Solanales > Solanaceae > Capsicum > Capsicum pubescens. The sequence continues at coordinate 144,724,644 of CM061547.1, forward strand.
TGAATTTTTTTTTAATTGGGCTTAAAGGGAGTTGTGTAGCTCGCCAGGAAGGTGGAGGTCCCGAGGTGACCAATACTGAAAACCATGTTTGCCGGTGTGGCAGTCTTTATGCCCGTATGCATAGTTTGCACTTATGTTTATTTTTTATTGGCTGGGGTCAAGGCATTCCCTGGCACATCCTTGGATTTTCCTGGTTTGTGCGGCTAACACGCACTAAGACCCTTTCAGTAGGGGGAGAAAAACCCATATAGCTCATGGGATCCCTTAGGACAGTTAGAGCTACATAGTCTAGGTTAATATTTTTAAATCTTATGCTAAACCTTGTTCCCTATCCCATCATGTCATATATAAATGTATATATGCATGTATATGAACATGCACATTGAGTTTGGACTTGATTCTGAATTGGCATTATTTTATCCCAATCTTGAGTTAATGATAGCGCTCATCCTTCTAACACTCTTCGGGAATTATATCCCACACGATGCAGGGAACGGAGACACTTTTTCTTTTCCTGTACAGTAATAGGTGATTTCTGGATAGCTCGTGAGTCATCTTTGAAGCGATAAGCTTTCATTCTCCAGAAGACCCTCATTTCACAATCTTTTTATTCATGTTTTGGACTATACCTTTTTGACTCATTTTGGATATGGTTGGGGGCATGTCCCGACTTAGGTTGTTCATGGTTACTAGAGGCTTTGTGGATTACTGTGGATTAGGATGGATGTTAAATGTAACACCCTGCATTTTTGGGCCTGATATTGAACCATCATTCCCATGTGTGTAAACTCTAATCCCATGATTTGTATTTGAATACATGTGCCATGATCATTATCCTAGTTTGAAGAGTGCTTATTAGGTGAAAAATGTTCATAGGAATCACTTAGAGAAATGTTGAGCTAATAGTCTTTGGTTCAGCCAAATTTTGGTATTTGATTCTATGAGGGTCAAATTTAATGTGTATAACTTTTTAAATACATGGTATTTTTCATCTCAAGACTCACCAAATAATATAGAATTGAAGTAGCTTTCCAACGATACCAATTTTGCCTTAATCCGATACCCGAGTAAAAAGTTATGACCATTTTTGTGAGAAATAGTAAGGGTCCGTGATAGCTCCGCGATATGGACCTTAGGCCCCACGATGCAGAAGATATGTTTTCTATAACCATATGTAATATCCCAAGGGGTGTTTTAGTCATTTCCCCTTCCCGAAGCACCAGAGTGATGGATTAAAGCCCCAAAAGGGCATTATTTGCCAACTTTTCATGAGATTATTTCATGTAGAATTCCTCCCCCTTCCCAAGAATGAAGAGTTCCATCTTCTCCTCCTAATAATTCAAGATTTCATGTTTTCAAGTTCAAACCTTCTTCAAGAATTTAACAATTTAGGTATGTGGGTATTCATCATTGGGTTCCTTTCACCCATTGAGCCCGAAAACCCTCTTTTCGATTTAAAGTATGAATTGTATCCTATTTTATGATATTATCCAGGCAACTTGTGAACTTAATCCATGCATTTCTTAGTAATTTTAATTCAATCCATGTCAACATGTGTTATTCAATGTCAAATCTTCAAGTTAGGAATTAAATCATCTGAACATGTTGTTTTCTCAAGTTTAACTCATCCCTATGCTCAAGTTCATTTATTTCACTCAATTATTGAAATGTCTTATGTCTTGGGTCTTTCAACTATGATTGTATACAATTGTTTTAAATATTTTTTATGCATTATGTGATCATTCAGTGTTGGAGGGTTATGAACACCTGATACCTATCTGGTTATTCATGTCTTTCTTTACAAGTTTCAAGTCAGACAGGTCATCATTTTTTGTTACCATAATCAAACTACCATGTTCATGTTGAACACTTATCAGTACAATACCATGTAATGTTACACCCATAAGAATACCTGTGTCATTCATTGGGAGTAGAATGTAGCACCGAGCATACCTAGGGATAAAAGATCACCCACCAGTTAGGACTGGATCCTTAGTAGCAGTCCCTAAGTTCTAGAACTATGTAGCCAGCATAGGATTATGAGATATCACCCACTAGTTTAGGACTGACTCCCTAGTCCTTCAAGACATCAGATTAGTAGATCCACACAGCCATGTGTTAGTACCCATGGTAAGGTACTGACACCCTTCCAACAGGGGTTACTGTTTGGACCCTAATTAGCTTAGATTGGGGCATGTCGGTTATATGATAGCTCTCACATTTTCAGTTAGTTCTTAGTCTATACAATTTTAGGTTTGCTTGACCAAGTAATTATATATTTAGTTATTAAGTTATTTAAATCTTTTCAGTACATGCTTTACTTGGTCTTGCTTTCTCAGTTTAACATGCACATGTTTTCATGATCAGTATCCATACATGATCCTCAGTTCAGTTTTACAGCATATTCAGCTTTACATGAGAGTTACATACAGTATTCATGTCATGATCCCCAATACAGTTTTACAGCACGTTCTACTTTATATGAGATTAACATACTTTATTCATGTTTTACCATTTCCCAACTTACAGAATTATTTGTAGCTCATGATTTATAAATCTACTATGACTAACAGTTTTCACATATAGCCATGTTTTAAATATATGCTTCCTCAAATAACTTATGTCCTTAGTTTTAAACATGTTTAAATATTCCCATGTTTTAGTGCATGCCTCTATATACCCAGTATATTCCAAATTACTAACTGCATATATGCGTTTTGGCTACATTCTTCATAATGCAGGTATAAGATATAGGTCATACACTAAGGTCAGACAGTTCTCAGCTTTCATCCAGCAGGTGATGAGTTCTCCTATTTTGGGAACTCTATTCAGTTTTAGTTTATGTACTATATTTTTATCATTCTTATGTATTGATTTGTTGTAGTTGGAGGCATGTCCTAGCCACCTACAGTCAGTATAGTAGAGGCTTCATAGATAATCAGTCGGCGTCATGATATGTAATTCAAGTTCTTTCTTTAGATTTGTCATGTTGTAAACTTTAGTGGTATTACATTCATTCTGATTTTCTCATGATTATACTTTCTCTCAGTAAATTTAGCTTGTATATACATTTTAAATTAGTTTCTCAAGTATCATGCCAGTATATGGATTATCTTCGGATCACTTGTTGTTCTAAGCACCGTGTTATGACTAGGGGTAGCCTTGGGTAGAGACAAACATGGCATCAAAGCAAAAGGTTCAAGTTTCCTAGTGTGTTTATGAAGTCATGTCTAGTAGAGTCTTGTGGAATGGTACAGAGATGTCTATACTTTTCTTTAAGAGGCTATAGGGCATTTAAGAAATGTTTCCCTTCTTTCATGTCTCAGATCATGTTGTAGAAAGGTTCTCTAAGAAACTTATATCGATTGACATCATGCCCCATTCATGTCAACTATGGCTTATTTTCAAGGTAACAGAAATAGTGAAGCTTAGGTTACTATCAATAAAGTTTCCTCAGGCTGTCCCCATAGATAGTTATAAGGTTGCTTGTTATCTCAAAAAGTATCCCACCAGTGACTTTATGTTTTAAAGTATGAAAGATTTTATTCATAATCATGAAAAATCATGCACTAATCCAATGTCATATGTGCCCTCATATCACTTCACAGAATCCTCTAATAACATATGACATAGAGTTAGAAGCATGAACCTAAAAGTTTAACAACAGTAAAGTGAGGATAGTATTTATTAGGATTTAGTATATTATTATCCATAGGGCTATTTGTATGAAAGGTGAACCTGTAGGCTTGAAACAGTGCATGCAAGAATTTAAGTTTGTTAATTCAAAATTTAGTATGATGATGTGGGTATGATCTAGAGTTATGCCAAAGGTGATATGGGATTGTACTATTTCTAAGTTTTTAAAGTATGTGTGCTTAGATAGTACCCTTAAGTTGCTAAGTGCTAATGAGGCCAGTTATGCGGTATGTGATGTTCTTACCAACTACGTTATGGGTTATAGGTTTTTGATGTTGGGTTTTTTGTATAATGGTAATTCTCATGGTTTAGGGGAAAATATAAGTGTAGAGATGTGATAATAGTAAGTTATGAAGGAAAAAAGGTAGATAATGTGTTTAGTGAGGAAAGTATGTTGTTGAGAAGGGTGTAAGTATGAGAAGATGATTGTTGGATCCAAAGAAAGTTAATGATAGTATATATTAACGGAATGTTCAAGAATGAAGTTAGTATAGTTCATTAAAAGTTTGGGAATATTTATGTTAAGTGTTAGAATCTTAGTTTGACTATTAGATGATTGAGCTAATAGAAAGAAGAGTTAAAATTCCAGATGGTGTGAACTCAGGGTATCGTCATACTCCCAAAGAATCTAAGTTAGTAAGTGTTTAAGTTATTATATGATGACTATTCGGGCTATAGAAAGTTAAGAGTTGTATCTCAAAATGAAATACTAGCAGCGAATTTTACACTTTAAGATATAGTCTTTGATGGTGAGTTTATTATTTATATGTATTGTTATATCTCGAACTCTAGAGTAGAGTAGTTACAGTCTAGTTTAGAGTTTATTAAAGGGATCCGCATACTTAGAATGATGTCTTAAATCTAAGGGTGAGATGATAGAACAAGGAACTAAGTCAAGTTTTCAGATTCTAATAGTGATGCTAGTGTGTTGTAGAACAACACTATGGGAGGATGATGGACAACCCATTCTTATCTCAGTGAAAAGCTTGCACTTTAGTCATCTTAACATCTACTCAAGCCTTATAAGTTAACTCCATGATCATAGATCATATTCATGCACTTTCCACAGAATCATGTACGTTTCCAGTTCCTAGTAAAAGGAGTTCTAGTTCACTCAGCAGTACGAATCATATTCCATGAATTTATGAACTCCAAACTTGGGTCATGTAGCCCATGACTCATAGACTCATTCTTTATAGTATGTTCAGTTCCCATGACTCATGGTGCACCCTTAATAACCAATGAAATTTAGATTATGTCATGTATATCCTCTGTTTAGACCTATTTATGAATCCATGTCATTGATACTCTATTCCTCAGGCCTTAGCTATGTCTCAAGGTTATGTATAGTATCATTTCATGCTTCAGGTCCTCATGTTCTAACCTTTCAGTGACCTCTCCTTATGAAATAATAGTGGTAATGAACAATTATTTAGATAGAAAAGTGTAAATTTTTCTTGTTGGGGGAAAGATTGGTGTATGTTTGTTTTGTCTAAGGATATAAGTTTGAAGGAATATTCAGGTAAATCTTTTGATAAATATTCGGGTTAGTTGAAATTTTATGTGTGTTTTCTTGGGGATAGTGCAAGGAAATTGTTATCGATAGATATATTAGAGAATATGGGGAAAATTCCTAGGTGGCTTGGTTGCCTAGAAGTTCATATGTAGTTATAATGATAGGCTTGAATGTCATTTTAGTATATAAGTTGATGGGTGCATTATGCCCTAGTAAATTCCTATTAAGAGGTTAAATTTAGTTTTTGAAGTGGTAAGAAGAATTATTCTCGAGATGAGAAGTTGTGAAAATGAATGGGGTATTGAATTCATGGTTCAGACTAGCATTATGGGGTAATGTGCAGTACCTTGTTATTTTGAGTTAGGATTGAACATGGTGGGAATATGTATCTCAACTCAGACTTTGGATGGAGTAGTTATATGTACCCATGCAAGTATTTAAAGACCGATGCTAAGTTTGAATTAGGAAGAAATTGCATTGCCTAAGGCCTATTAATTCTATCCCATCTTATGTTTCATAGGCCTATGTTCCATGTTACTGAGTTATAGTCATATTAAGATTCCTTACTTAGATATTTTATTCAGATCATGCCCAAGATTCTTTGCTCCCTAATGTTATTAGAGCTTCTTGCAAAGTGTGTTGAAGAAATACTCCAGTTGAATATGAACTTTCAGTATGAGTTAGTCTGTATAGCCAGCATCATATTAGAAATAGCTCCTATGATTTTCCATCATTCCTCTAGTCTTACTATCTAAAGTTTCATGAATATGGCTATTCCATGAGGTAATTTGTTCGCATACATGTAAGTTACAAATTCAATTCAGTCCAAGCATCATGTTTCAGATTTAGCTATTTAGTCATGACTTAGTACATAAGTGTGCAGTGCATGATCTCAATTTTCCAAGTATTCTAGATCATACATTGTGATACCCATTGTATGACCTTGGTCTCGTTATCTATTGATTCATTCTTACATAATGTACTTGGCGATACTTGAAGCACTTTTCTTGTGATTACTATACGTGTTTTGATGAGGAATAATTCCTAATGAGAAGTTGCATACTTTATTCTCTCCATAGTCATTTTTGTAATTTTATTGCATCGATTATCACTTCATATTTCTATATGTATGATTATATCATGAATATTTAAACTGAGTTTGAAACTCTCAGCATGAATTAGCTCCTTACAGTCAATAGAGTCAAGTCAGCTCAGAAATCAGTTTCATGATAGATGTTTTAATGTTTCATCTCATCTATATCCATTGTTAGCAGACATGTCATGTCTACATTGTTCCATACTTCTAAAATTAAAACAAGTTCCTATCCATCATTCGTGGACGAATGATTCCAAGGGGGAGATAATGTAACACCCCACATTTTTGGGCTAGTTATTGAATTGTCGTTCCTACAAGTGTAAACTCTAATCCCATGATTTGTATTTGAATACATGTGTCATGATCATTATCCTAGTATTAATAGTTCTTATTAGGTGAATAATGTTCATAGGAATCACTTAGAGCAAAGTTGAGCTAAGTGCCTTTGATTCGGCTAAATTTTAGTATTTTGTTCTACAAGGATCAACTTTGAACGTCATACCATTTTACATATATGGAACTTTTCATCTCAAGACTCACCATATTATATATAATTGAATTATCTTTCCAATGATCCAGCTTTGCCTTTATCTGATACCCGAGCAAAAAGTTATGACCATTTTTGTGAGAAATAGTAAGGGTCCACAATAGCTCCGTGATGCAGACCTTAGGCCCCACATTAGCCTACGGAAGCGGAGGATATGTTTCCTAAATCCATAAGTAATATCCCAAGGAGTATTTTAGTCATTTCCCCTTGCCCCTAAGCATCCAAGTGACGGATAAAAGCCCTAAAAGGGCATTATTTTCCAACTTTTCATGAGATTTACTCACGTAGAAACCCTCCCCCTTCCCAAGAACGAAGAGTTCAAGATTTTCCTCCCAATAATTCAAGAGTTCAAGTTTTCAAGTTCAAGCCTTCTTCAAGAATTTAACAATTTAGGTATGTAGGTATTAATCAATCGGTTTCTTTCACCCATTGAGCCCTAAAACCCTTTTTTTGTGTAAGGTACAAATCATATCCTATTTTATGAAATTATACATGTAACTTGTGAACTTAATCCATGTATTTCTTAGTAATTTGAATTCAAGTCATGTCAATATGTGTTCCCATGTAAACTAGTTTATTTCATGCTTTAAATTTCAATTACTCATGTTCTATTCAAGTGATTCCATGTTGAATCTTCAAGTTATGAATTAAATCATGTGAACATGTTTTTTTCTTAAGTTTAACTTATCCCGATGTTCAAATTCAGGTATTTCACTCAATTATTGAAATGTCGTATGTCTTGAGTCTTTCAACTATGATTGTATACCACTGTTTTAAGCATTGTTTACTGTAACGACCCGAGACTACACCCCAGTCGTCACATGGTTCTTAGGACCACAAGTGATCCCAAGCTAACCCATGAACTGGCATACTATTAAGCAACTGATTTAAATATGTATGACATAACTGATTTTACTGTGCAGAAACATAATCATAATGAAATTTGGGAAAAAATACAATACTGATATAATTTTATATTCTGATAAAAACTTAAGAGATGAGCTAAAATTACATGACTGACTCTGACTGACATCTATGAAGCCTCTAATTTACTGACTATAGATAGCTGGGACGCAAATCTAACTACCACTAATAAATACATATGAGTAAGAAAGTAAAGTACATGAATAACATCTAGATGAAGTCCCCAAAGTAGGAGGACTCATCACCTGATGGCTGGTATTTGTAGCTGTCAGATCGTGATATATAGATTACAACTGAACTGGTACCTACATTATTAAACAATGTAGCACATAGATGTATATGTGGATCAGTACTTTTGGAATGTACTGAGCATATGGGGGTGAACGCATAAGTAAAATAATAATGCCATATTCAAACAAACTTTCAAAAAAATGCATTCTAAATGTAAGTAACTCACCATGGCTTGAATATTCAAAACTTTCAAATCATTAGTCATGAGTAATAAAGCATAAAAGTAATTCTTGTGAGCCACCACACTTAGTTCTAAAAATCTGTACTTTTATTCTGTTTCAAATCATGCAGTCTAAGTGAAAAAGGCTCAACTTTATCATCTAAAAATTGAAAGCTGACATCTGATAACTGAGGCCTTATATAAGACAATGTCTAAGAAAATTTGAGAGCCTTAACACTTAGTTTTCTAAAAACTGTCCTATTATTTTGTTTTGGGAGTTAGGGATGTTCTTCTAACCGACATAAATCATGTGAGCTATCATAGAGTCCAACATCTCTTACTTTAATGCCCCGAGTCTGTACCCCAGACGCTACATGGTGATAATAATCCCGAGGGACCATAAGCTAACCCATGACGGGTACCTGCTGCAATAACTGAATAATAATACTGTAATTAGGTGAAAACTTTCCATAAGGTTCAAAATTGTAAATAAATTTTGAGTACAGTACATCAGTATCAAAACTGAACATTCGTCTATAAATACTCTAGTCTAAAAACCCTCTACTGTCTGAATAAAGTGTTGATGGGACAATCCCCCAACTAACTTTGACTACTAAAACTGATAAACTGGGGTACTAAAATAATAATCAGTCCTCAAACTATAAGGACTCACCACTAACACTGCTGCTGAAAGTTCTGGGCTGTTAAGTACGATCGGGAGCCCGTGCATCTGAACCTATGATATAATATATCATAGCGCAAAAGAAAGGTATGCGTCAATACTTTGAATGTATTGGTATGCTAAGTAAGGTAGGCTGAGATGCATGGGTTCATATGCATTAACAAGACTAACTGAATAACATGAGTATGACTGAATAAGAGTACATGCATGAATACGTAAATTTTAATTGAGGTCATGATAACACTGGATACTTTGTTCTGAATTACTGATTTACTGATATCTGAGTCTACTAATACTATATAACTGATATGTGAATGACTATATCTGACAGTCCTGATTCTATGGAACTGTGCTAAGTTCCATACTAAACTGAGTGATTTTATCTGACAGTCCTATTCTGTAGAACTGAACTAAGTTCTATACTGAGACTAGCACTAAAATTGAGACTGTGGGAGGTAATCATCTAACCGACATGCCCCCTTCTGAATAGATTAGGGTCCAACCTATAACCCCAGTTGGAAGGGTGTCAGTATCGTGCCACAGATAAAGACAAGCTGTGAGTTAACCCTCTCTAACAAAAAGTTCTTTCGTCAACCATCGCTGGCAGGAAAACTCATACAAAATGTATCAACGCTAATCTGGCAGGAGAATATCTCAACCTACGCTGGCTACGTAGTTTGGTAATATAGGGATTTCTACTAAGGGTCAAACTCTCTGCTTGTAGGAATGCCCCCATCACTTGGTTCGCTCGGTGATGGATCCTACTCCCAACTGAGTAGACACTAAACTGATTCCTAGTTCATACTAGTCTTGACTGAATTATTACTGATTATACTGTCTAACTGAACTAAACTGAGTTCACTGAGTTTCGTTGACTGATGGAATACTACTAAATTCTGTTAACTGACTAAGTTTACTGAGGTTCGAACTGAATACTAAACTGGACTGGACTAACACTAAGTCTACTGAGTTTTTCCTGAGTTTTGTACTAACTGAGAGTACTACTAATCATGACATGACTTAGATTATTCTGTAACTGACACTGGCCCTAGGTAAATTGCTAAATTTTTGGGTATTAAATACCTCCAGGACTCAATAGCATGAAAATTAAAGCATCACATGACCTTGCATAGCACAGAAATGCACACTTGTTTATAATGCATCTATAGAGGCATTTTATCAAACACTTGAATGGCATGAACTAGTATACATGCTAACATGATATAATCTCACTGTTTATTTCACATGAACAACTCATCAAACACTTGGAAGGCATTGTATATGCGATAGTACTAATCAACACATGAGCATCACAATTGCAAGGCTCTAACAAGAATTCACATGATACTACATACATAATAATTGTTTTTACATAAATCATGCACTTAATCATGTAATAGAAACCCAATCAATATTATAATCATGAATACACTTGAATCCAAATCATGAAAATCATGAAATCAACTTGCTTAAAGTTTAAAAGAGGTTCTTGGACTCCAAGGGTGGAAGGGACCCTTGGATGAACACTTGACATACCTTAAAGCTTGAATTCTTAAAGATTGATGGATTTCCTTGGAACTTGGATTCTTGAATATGATGAACTAGGGTTTGTTATTGAATAATTCAAGAGAGAATGAGTAAATTTTGCCTTTTATATGGATTAATTACATGTTTTGGGGGCTGATATAAGATGGGAAAAAACCCCTTTACCCATCTGGATGCGGGTTTTAATTACTGAAACTGGACTAGCAACGCGCAGACCGATGCATTGTGTCATTGGTATCGATTCTATGGCCAACACATTGCATCGAGTTCTAGTAGTTCACTGGAATTTTCACTGGGAGATGGAGGAAAATATTCATCGATACGATGGGCGACGCGGCGCATCGAGATTGCGTCGATCCACTGGTTTGAGCTTTCAAATATGCCCCAAATGAAGTTCAAAAAATCTGAAACTTTTCCGAGAACACCAACTTACATTCCTGATCCTGAATAAAGGATCGTCAACTTACGAAGGCTAAAATAACACTAAGTTTGAATACTTAGCTAAAAAAATTTCTAAGTCTAGAACCGCTCAACAGGCTTAAAAGGTTTAAAAAGACTGAGTTAAGCTTAGGATTTTGCAGGGTCTTACAATATCTCCTTCTTGGTAATATTAGTCCTTGAATAAGGCTGAATGAGGTAAGAATACTGATAGACTTAATTTAGATATAGGACATGCACAACTGTAACATGATTTCATGACTGACACTACCGATATGATGAAATTTCATACTGAAAATGCATATCTGATGCATGAGTACATGGCTGAGATTGCTAATAAGATGAGTCTCTTTTATTCAACATGCATATCTGATGCATGAATATCTGACCGAACGGACTCATGAATGTATGACTGGGTATGCAATGGTAACTGATTCTACGTTTAAAAAGAAAATTTGAGCATAAAACTCAGTAAGTTTAATGAGAATCATTAACTTGGGCTCATTCTAAGTTTGCGGAGAAGAGGTGAGGATACTTGGTTCGCATATCTGCTTTTGCTTCCTAAGTAGCCCCCTCAACGGACTGATTCCTCCAAAGAACTTTGACTAGAGGGACTTCTTTGTTCCTCAAACTGCTAATCTAATAGTCAAGGATTTTTTACTGGGAACTCTTCGTAAGAGAGACTATTTGGAATATCTAGGCCCTCTATAGAGACTACAGTTGCTGCATCACCTATACACTACTTAATAAAGGAGACATGAAACACTGGATGCACTGAAGCTAAGTCTGAAGGTAACTTAAGATCGTAACCTACCTTTCCAAAATGGCTGAGGATTCTATAAGGACCGACATATAGAGGACTGAGCTTCCCCTTTTTTCAAACCTCTTTACTTCTTTTATAGGACAGATTTTCAAATACATATAATCACCAATCTCAAACTTAATATCCTTTTTGCACACTTCTGCATATGATTTCTGCCGACTTTGAGCTGTCTTAAGCCTTTTCTTGATCAACTGAACCTTCTCTAAGGTGTTAAACACCAAGTCAGTCCCTACCTCTATAGACTCACCTACTTCAAACCAACCTATGGGAGACCTACATCTCCTCTTATAGAGAACCTCAAATAGAGCCATCTGAATGCTGGAATGATAGTTGTTGTTATATGTGAACATAATTAAAGGTAACTGGTCATCCCAACTATATTTAAGTCTATCGCACATGCTCGCAGCATATCCTCTAAAGTCTGAATGGTCCTTTCTACTTGACCATCTGTCTGAGGGTAAAAGGTTGTACTGAGGTGGACTTGGGTACCAAGACCTTTTTGGAAGGCTTTCCAGAAATAATAGTTAAACTAGGTTCCTCTATCTGAGATTATAGATAATGTAACTCCATATAATCTGACCAACTCCCTGACATAGAGCTTGGCATAGTCCTTGGCTGAATAAGAGATATGAACTGGTAGGAAATGAGTTGATTTGGTCATTCTATCTACAATGACCCAGATTGAATCGTGTTGACGATGAGTATGAGGCAAACCCATCACAAAATATATGTTCACCTCCTTCTACTTCTAAGTAGGAATACTGAACTCCTGCATAGCCTTATTAGGCTTCTGATGCTCGATCTTAACCTACTGACATATCAAGCACTTGGCTACAAACTCTGCAATGTCTCTTTTCATCACACTCCACCAATAGATCTCCTGTAAATCATAGTACATCTTATAAGCCCCTAGATAAATAGAGTAACACGCACTATGCGCTTCTGTAAGAATCCGCCGTCTCGGGTCACCTACACCTTGCATACATATCTAACCCTGACAATTTAGAACACCATCTCCCTCTTAGGAGAAAACCTCTACCTTCTGATCTATAACTGACTCTTTTAACTTAGGTAGAATGGGATCTCTATCCTGCTTTTCCTTCACCTCAGAAACCATAGATGATTCTAAACTACTCTGCACCTACATACTACATTTTATTGAATTGACTAAGCGGACACTTAGTCGGGCAAGATGATGAACTTCCTGAGCTAACTTCTTCTTACAATTTTCCACATGAGCAACACTACCCATAGACATCATACTAAGAGCATCAACCACTACATTGTCTTTACCCAGATGGTACAGGACGCTTATGTCATAATCTTTCAACAACTCCAACTACCTTCTCTGACAGAGGTTAAGATATTTCTGGGAGAAAATATACTATAGTCTCTTATGGTCAGTGAAAACATCAACGTGCACACTATACAAATATTTCCTCAACATATTTATGGAAAATACTACTACTGCTAACCCAAGTGTAAGACCCTGCAAAAATTCTCTCATAGAATGAGCCTTAAAGAGTGTCAAGTGAGGCGTAATTCTAGTCCTAGAAGATTGAGAAGTGAATTCCTAAGTTAGTATCATGTTAACCATAGATAATTTCCCTAATTTCAACTTTTTATCACATGGGAAATATGATAAGCTTTCCGTCGATATAAGATTCGCCCAAATCCGATACCCGGGTAAGAAGTTATGGCAAATTTAAGTCCTAGTCATTAAACAACGTCATTTTAGTTCTTGGCGCATCGCAGAGATGGTCCATTTGACAATTGTCCATTTCTAGTGGAACTCCGTAATAGTGGCACATCACGGAGGATGCAAATTTCCTAATAGTCAATTTCCAGTGGCATGGCGCTATTGTGACGCGTCGCGCTGAAGTTCCATGTCCCAACTAGTGGGACAACGTATTGGCTCCGCATCACGGTGACTACCAATTTCCCATTTGTCAATTTCTAGTGAGCCGCCGTAATAGTGGCGTGTCGCGGTGGCCCATAAAATTGGGTTCCCAGTTCAATTTTTCCAGCTTCGTACAGAAGTTAAAAAGGGCACTTTGGACATTTTCCAAGCCTCTTAAACCATGAAAACACCAAATTGAAGTCATTTATAAGCATTTTATAAAGTCTCTCTCAAGTTTTGTTGAAGGTTTCTCCTCTATTGCATCTCCCATCACCCGGTTGACCCAAAACAAAGTTAAGTTCTAGCGGTCAAATTCCTGTGAGAACAGTTTTCAGGAGTTGAAGACTCGACTTACTTCAGCCCCTATGATGACTTTGCCTAATGGTATAGATGGTTTTTGGTGTATTGTGATGCCTCTAGAATTGTTTTGGGTTTTGTGTTGATGTAATGAGGTAAGGTTATATCCTACACCTTTAGACAATTAAAACTGCATGAGAAGAATTACCCAACCCATGATCTCGAGTTAGCTGTTGTGGTCTTTGCTTTGAAAATTTATAGATACTATCTTTATGGTGTTCAAGTTGATGTGTTAACTGATCATAAGAGCCTGCAGTATATGTCTACTCAGAGGCAGTTGAATCTTAGGTAGAGAAGGTGGTGGTAATTGTTAAAAAATAATGATATGAGTGTGTCGTATCACCTGGGCAAGGCCAACGTAGTGGCATATTCCCTTAGCAGATTATCTATGGGTAGTGTTGCTCATGTAGAGGAAGGTAAGAAAGAGTTAGCTCGTGATGTGCATTATTTGGCTAGATTGGGTATTAGGTTTCTTGATTTAGACGAGGGGAGTACGTTGGTGCAGAGTAGTTCTGAATCCTCTTTAGTTTCAAAAGTGAAGGAGAAGCAAGATAGGGATCCTAGTTTGGTCAGACTGAAGGAGTCAATTAAGGGCCAAAAGGTAGAAGTTTTCTCCCAAGGGGGAGATGGCATGTTGAGATTATAAGATAGATTGTGTGTTTTGTGTGTTGATGATCTAAGGGAGACGATTATGGTTGTAACGCATGGCACGCGATATTCTATTCATCCCGGCACTACCAAGATGTACCGCGACTTGAGGGAAATCTATTGGTGGAATGGTATGAAGAAGGATATAGCTGAGTTCGTAGCAAAGTGTGCAGCGTGCCAACAAGTTAAGGTAGAGCACCAAAGACCTGGTGGTGTGATGCAAGAGTTTGGTATACCCACTTGGAAATGAGAGGTGGTAAATATGGACTTCGTAATCGGATTTCCTCTTTCGCGTCATCATCATGATTTTATTTGGGTTGTTGTAGACAGGCTAACTAAGTCCACGCATTTTTTGCCCATTCTCACATCTTATATAGATGAGGATTATGCTAGATTGTATATTCGAGAGTTAGTTAGGCTGCATGGAGTTCCCTCGCCATCATTTCGGATAAAGGCACTCAATTTACTTCTCAGTTTTGGAGGGCCTTTTAGCAGGGTTTTGGTACCCAAGTTCTTTTTAGTTTCACTTTTCATCCACATACAAATGGTCAGTCTAAGAGTACCATTCAAACCCTAGAAGATATATTGAGGGCTTGTACTCTAGATTTCAAAGGTAGTTGGGATGAGCAATTCCCATTGAAAGAGTTCGCCTATAATAATAGTTACCATGCTAACATCGGGATGGCACCATTTGAGGCCTTGTATGGTAGAAGATGTAGATCACCCATAGGTTGGTTTTAAGTGGGTGAAGCTGTCTTGATTGGGCCTGATGTTGTGTATGATGTTATGGAGAAAGTTAAGTTGATTAGAGAGAGGTTGAAGACCACCTAAAGTGGTCAAAAGTCTTATGCCGATGTGAGGAGAAGATATCTTGAGTTTAAAGTGGGTGATTTGGTATACTTGAAGATTTCACCCATGAAAGGGGTGAAAACGCTTGGTAAAAAGGGGAAGCTTACTCCCCGTTATATTGGCCCGTATAGAGTCCTAACCTGTGTTGGTAAGGTGGCCTATGAGGTTAAGTTGCCCGAAGAGTTGTTGGTTGTCATCCTATTTTTCATGTCTCCATGCTTAAGAAGCATATTGGTGATTCTGTTGTAGTAGTTCCTTTAGAGAATGCCGATATTCAGAACAATCTTTCCTTCGATGAGATTCCTATTGAGATCCTAGATTTTCAAATCCGTAGACTAAGGAACAAAGAAGTTTTCTTGGTCAAAGTTTTGTGGCGGAACCAGTCTGTTGAGGGTGCTACTTTAGAGGCGGAAGTAGACATGTGAGCCATGTACCCGCACCTCTTTTCTACGAGTTTAGATTAATCCGAAGGTATTATTCTTCCTTAATTCAGACCTTCTAATCTAAAGTTCAGCTATATGCATCTATCCTTGTATGAATTATTGCAATTTTCGAGGCATTCAAGAGTTTAGAGAGATTTTGAGCCCATTTTAGCAACCTGCTTCAGCTATGTTAACTCATCTTTTCCTGTGTTCTTAGTCTAACTAGCGACATTCAAGGAAGAATATTTCCAAGGGGGAGATATTGTAAGACCCCACAAAAATTCTCTCGTAGAATGAGTCTTAGGGTGTGTCAAGTGAGGCGTGATTCCGGGCCTAAAAGATTGAGAAGTGACTTCCTAAGTGATTACCGTGTTAACCATATAGAATTTCCCTAATTTCAAATTTTTATCACATGGGAAATTTGATAAGCTTTTCGTCGATATAAGATTCTCCCAAATACGGTACCCGGGTAAGAAGTTATGGCTAATTTAAGTCCTAGAGCGTCATTTTAGTGCTTGGCGCATCTCGGAGATGGTCTATTTTACAATTATCAATTTCCAGTGGAACTCCGTGATAGTGGGGCATCACGGAGGACTCCAATTTCCTAATAGTCAATATTCAGTGGCCTGACGCGATTGTGACGCGTCGCGCTAAAGTTTCAGGTCCCAACTAGTGGGACAACGCGATGGCTCCACGTCACGGTGACTACCAGATTCGCATTTGTCAATTTCCAGAGAGCCACTGTGATAGAGGCGCATTACGGTGGCCCATAAAATTGGGTTCTCATTTCAAATTTTCCATCTTCGTACAGAAGTTAAAAAGGGCACATTGGACATTTTCCAATCCTTTTAAACCGTACAAACACCAAATTGAAGTCATTTACAAGCATTCTATGAAGTCTATCTCAAGTTTTCTCTCAACAAAAACCCTAAGCATCCAAAACCTCTACCAAGAATCTCAAGAATCCACCATAGATTTTCTAAATTGAGTCAAGATTCAAGGTTCCCAAGTCAAGGGCTTCAAGAACCCTCATTCAAGTGTACGGATAGAGTTCCAAAAGAGAGAGTTCATCCAAAGATTCTAATTCAAGGTATGTGTGGTTTTGAACAAGGTTAATCCTTTAATCCTTGTGCCCAAAGTCTTATTTAAACTACAATTCTCTGCAATTTATGAGATTTTACATAAAATTGAATTGGGATTTTTCACCTATTGTTATTGGTTGCAAGCTTTTGATGTTTCCCTTGAATTGAGAGTCTAATGGCATGATTTTTACATGTTTTCAAATTGCTGAAATTTCCAGATCTACATGAGTTATGAATATATATGCTATCTATTATGCTTTTGATGAGTTTTAACTTGAGATTGAATTATGGGTTACTAAGCCCTACTTGAGACTTGAGATTTTATGAACTATTATGCTATAAGCACCCATGATTTGAGTATTCTGAGATTATTAAGAAATGTTTGGACATAATGGTCATTGAGTTTTGAAATCCACCCTACTACATGAGATTACAGATTTGGTTATTGGGTTCTTATTAAACCATGAGATTATTCTAAAGTAGATTTTCATGAGATGAGCGAGATAAACTAAAGGGCGTAGTATTTAGCACCAAAGTTGGGTAAGTTACCACGGTTTCTTACCCCAGAACTACGTGCCACCAAAGGTTGGGCCTAAGGCCGAGATGATTGTTGGGCCTAAGGCCGAGATATTGGTCCCGAGGCCGAGATAAGTGATCACTAAATTGAGGTTAAACTCCTTGGAAAGAGTATGACACCTCTCCCCAACGTGAGTTCTTTCCTTTAGGACGACAAAACATTGGACTCCATGTAGCTCGCATGGTTTATGTCGGTTAAGACAACCTCCCTAAACTAAAGTATTTTCCATTGATATAGAATATTTTCCATTAAAACTAAAGCTTTGAGATAAGATATTTTTCTTTAAAATTTAAATACTTTCCCTTGATATGAGTATTTTTCCCTAAAGCTTGAAATGAGATATTTTCCTAAAGTAAATGAAATTCCTCCAAGTACGTTCCAAGGTTATATGATTCCGAATTCCAAGTATTTTAGTTCAAAAGAGTTATGAGTTTTTGAGCATTAAAGAAGTTTCACTCTCCATGAGACATATGCATGAGTTGAAAGTATTGTTTAAAATTTCCTTTAGCCTTGAGTAATGAGAATAAGAGAAGAGTACAAATTTCACAGCTAAAAGTATAATGACTCGCGAGATTGTGTTACATGTTCCATTTTACATGATTCATGAGCTTTGCATTTTATACTTATTCAAGCCATGTGAGTCATTTATTATTACATGCATGATTTTATTAAAGAGTATTGATGTTGTTTTATATAAATGCATGCACCCCCACATGCTCAGTACATTCTCAAGTGTTGATCCACATATACCTCTATATGCTATATTGTCTTATAATGTAGGTTCAAGAGCTCAGTCCCAACCTCGTCAGTGATTTTTGAGTACCTCTATCTACATTCCTACAGTGGTGAGTCCTCATGGTTCGAGGACCTATATTCAGACATCTCCATGTTTTACAAGACTATGTTGTTATTTCCAGTTCATTTCGAGTCAGTTGGGGACCTGTCCCAATGGCTCTTTAGTTCATGGATTAGTAGAGGCTTTGTCAGACTAGTTATCATACTGTGATTGTGTTGAGTTTTCCAGTATTGTGGTCGTTTGGACCGAGCATTTTCTCCGTATTTCCTTTCATAAGATATGAATATGAT
This sequence comes from Capsicum pubescens, assembly GCA_030864215.1. NCBI lineage: Eukaryota > Viridiplantae > Streptophyta > Magnoliopsida > Solanales > Solanaceae > Capsicum > Capsicum pubescens. Next base: position 144,743,283 of record CM061547.1, read on the forward strand.
AGTGTATGAATTATTTCATCTTGAAATGAGTGTTATTAGTAGAAACAAGCTAAAAGGATTAGCTTAGGGCTACTTGTAGCCTTAAGCATCATGTGACATCCTAGGAGGCGATTTTGGGTCGTTACATGAAGATCATGAGTAGGATAGTTCTTTTCATGAGGTTTGACTTGTCTAGAGGCATAGGCTATGACCTTACCTCTCTACATCAAAACACACCCCAAACAACCCTAGAAGCATCACAATACACAACAAAGTTGTTTGAACCATCTGGTAGAGTCAAAAATGGGTTGTAGTGAGTCGAGTCTTCAACTTCTGAAAACTCATCTCACAAGAATCTGACCACTGAAATTCGACCTTCTTCTGAGTCAATCTATACATAGGGGATGCAATAGACGAAAATCCCTCAACAGACTATCAGTATTAGCCAGTCAAATCCATGAAACTCCAGATATCTGATGGAGAGATGGGTCTGGGCCAATTTCTCACTGCTTCGGTCTTTTGGGGATCAACTCTAATGCCATCACCGGAAATAATATAGCTGAGGAAAGCTACTTACCTTAGCCAAAATTCACACTTACTGAATTTGGCGAATAGCTGATGGTTTCTGAGAGTCTGCAATACAATTCTAAGATGGCCTGCGTGACCACGCTCACTGCGGGAGTAGACAAGGATGTCATCTATGAAGACTATGATGAACATGTCCAATTACTACTTGAACACATGGTTCATCAAGTCTATGAAAGTTATTGGGGCATTGGTAAAACCAAATGACATGAATAAGAATTCAAAGTGACCATACCAAGTTTTGAAAGTTTATTTTGAAATGTCATATTCTCCTACTCTGAGCTGATGATAGCCTGATCTGAGGTCTATCTTAGAAAAGTAACTGGCACCCTGAAGTTGGTCAAATAAGTCATCGATTCTGGGAAGTGGATACTTCTTCTTAACCATGACTTTATTTAGCTAACGGTAGTCTATACACATTCTAAGGGAACCATCTTTCTTGTGCATGAATAGAACTGATGCACCCCATGGGGACACACTGGGTCTGATGAATCCCTTATCTAAGAGATATTTCAACTGTGTTTTTAATTCTCTGAGTTCTACAGGTGTTATTCTATATTATGGAATAGATATGGGCTGAGTATATGGAAGAAGGTCTATTCCAAAGCCGATTTCTCTTTCGGGAGGGAATCCGGGAAGATCTTTGGGAAACATATCTGGGAATTCATTCTACTAACACTGATTCAAGATTAGAGGTTTTTGAGTTAGAGTCTTGGACTCAAACGAGATGGTAGACACATCTCTTAGATATCATTTTCTTTGCCCTAAGGTAGGAAACAAGTTGACCCCTAAGTGTTGAAGTACTATCCCTCCACACTAGGATGGGCTCATTCAAAAATTGAAACTGGACAATTCTTTTTTGCAGTCGACTGAGACATAGAAGGAATGAAGCCAATCCATGCCGAGAATGACATCAAAATCGGCCATCTTTAATTCGACTAAGTAAACTGAAGTGACTTGCTAAGACACCATAACCGGACAGTTCCTGTATACCTGCCAGGCTATGATAGATTTATCCACTAGGTTAGAGACTGAGAAAGGCTCTACTATAATTTTAGGACTGACTTCGAAGTCAAAAGCTATATAAGGAGTTACAAAAGACAAAGAAGCTCCTGGATCTAGCAAAGCATAAACATGCAAATAGAAAAATCATAATGTACCAGTGACCACATCAGGAGAACTTTCCTGATCCTGTCGGGACTAAAGTGCATAGAGTTTGTTTGGGCGTTGTCTACTGGTGGCACTGGATGTGGCAACCTGCTGATTTGGGTGATCGAACTGAACTAAGGGATGGTTATGCTAACTCTGCAAACCCACCTAAGATCAATGTCTGACTCTATAGCCTGTCTTTCCACATCTAAAACATACGTCACTGCCAGCTCTGCAGACACCCTGATGGTTTTTGTCACACTTCTGGCAGAGAAAAATTGTTCGGGAACTACTAACACTACCCTGGGTTTTAGGGCCTGATGACTTATCCTTATTTCCATATTTGAATTTTTGCATGGGAGAACTGGCTAAGGACGGAGCTGGGACTGAGGATTTTGGGCAGAACTGAGAACGATTACTACCCTCTGACTTAGGCTGGGTGAAGATGAAGCTACCTGTTCTATATCTCTTTTTCTCCTTCTCCTTTTCTTTATTATTAGCCTCCTCTATCTATTGATCATGGACCATGAGCCGGGATATGTCCATCTCCTTAATCAACATTGTGATCCTACACTCCTTGACCACACTATTAGATATGCCAGACATAAACTTACTCATCTTAGATCTGCTATCTTCTACCACATGAAGAGTGTATCTGGCTAATTGAGTAAAGTTGAAATAATAATCTTGTACCATCATGTTTCCCTGCTTCAAATTTATAAATTCTAAAACTTTTGCTTCCCCCAACTCTAGCGGGAAGAACCTATCCAGAAAAGCAATAGCAAACTCCTCCTATTCTATGGGCCCTGCCTCTACGGTCATCTCTGTTTTCCACTGTTTGAAAGATGAGTGAGCCACATCCAGCAACTGATGTGTATCTAACTCGGCACTCTCACTAGCTATTACCCCCATAATATATGTAACCTTCTTTACTTGATCAAGAAATTCCTGTGGGTCCTCATCTGACTTTGACCTGGTAAAAGATAGAGGGTTCATTTGGGTGAAGTCCCTAATCCTGGTTGTAGCAATAATGGCCACTGGGTTAGCTAAAACAGAAGTTGGGCGCTCATTCTGGGCTACCACAAAATGATCTGGGGTGGTGAAAGCTGCTCTGAATTCAGCGTGGGAGACATGTTCATACAGGGGATCTACCTAAACGGGCTGAGGTACTGACTAATTTCCGATTCTCCTTTTGTTAGTCTTTTTGAGAGGCATGTTCTGTAAATGAAAAGGAGACAACGGATTAGACAGAGATTTTAACTTGAGGCCATGCTCACTCGCACAACATGAATACTAAAAAAAGGGAAACTTTTCCTAAAACATCTAATAGACTCTTGTCAATAAGTGTGGCGCACTACACACCCATGCACACGACTCTACTAGATGCGTATTTAAGAATTCCTAGGACTATGTTGAATCTTAGGCTCTGATACCAAGTTTTTAATGCCCCGATTCTGTACCTTGAATGCTACACGGTGCTCATAATCTCGAGGGACCATAAGCTAACCCATGACTGGTACCTGCTATAATAACTGAATAATAATACTATAATTATCCAAAAATTAGGAAAAAGCTTTCCATAAGGTTCAAAACTGTAAATAAATTCGGAGTACGGTACATCAATACCAAAACTGAACATCTGTCTATAAATACTCTAGTCTGAAAAACATCTACTGTCTAAAAAGGAGTTGATGGGAAAATCCCCTAACTAACTTCGATTACTGAAACTGATAAACTGGGGTACTAAAATATTAATCATATCCACTATGAGAACTCACCACTAACACTGTTGTTGAAAGTTTTGGGCTGCTAAGTGTGATTGGGAGCCCATACATCTGAACCTATGATATAAGACATCATAGCGCAAAAGAAAGGTATGCATCAGTACTTTAAATATACGGGTATGCTAAGTTAGGTAGGTTGAGATGAATGTGTTCATATGCATGAATAATACTGACTGAATAACATGAGTATGACTGAATAAGAGTACATGCATGAATACGTAAACTGTAATTGAGGTCATGATAACACTGGATACTTAGTTCTGAATTACTAATTTATTGATATCTGAGTCTACTGATACTGTTTAACTGATAGTTGAATGACTGTATCTTACAGTCCTGATTTTGTAGAATGGTGCTGAGTTCTGTACTGAACTAAGTGACTATAACTGATAGTCCTAATTCTGTAGGATTGAACTAAGTTCTATACTGAGACTAGAACTGAAACTGACACTATGGGAGGTAATCATCTAATCGACATGACCTTTTCTGAATATATTAGGTTCCAACATATAACTTAATTGGAAAGGGTGTTAGTACCATTCCACGAGTAAAAACAAGCTGTGAGTTAACCCTCTTTGACAGGAAGCTCTTTCATCAACCCTTGCTGGCTAGAAAATTCATATGAGATGAATCAACCCTAATCTATTATAAGGATATCTCAACCTACATTGGCTACGTAGTTCTTTAATACAGGGATTGCTACTAAGGGTCAAACCCTCTGCTTGCAGGAATTCCCCCATCCCTTGGTTTGCTCGGTGTTGAATCCTACTCCTAACTGAATAGAAAATGAACTGATTCCTAGTTCATACTAGGCTTGACTGAATTGTTATTGATTATACTATCTAATTGGAATGAACTGAGTTCACTGAGTTCTATTGACTGATGAAATACTACTAATTCTGTTAACTAACTAAATTTATTATGGTCTGAACTGAATAAAGAACCGAGTTGTACAGATACTGAGTCTACTGAGTTTTTCCTGAGTTCTATAACTAACTGAGAGTACTACTGATCATGACATGACTAAGTTTTGGCTGAACTCTGTAGCCTTATTGGGTCATGTTGTTTCTTCCGAAGGTATTAGAGTTGATCCTCAAAAGATAGAGGCTATAAAGAGTTGGCCTAGACCTATTTCTCCTTCTGATATCTGAAGTTTCTTGGGTCTAGATGGTTATTATCGTCGTTTTGTTGAAGGGTTTTCATCTATTGCATCTCCTATGACCCGTTTGACCCAAAAGAAAGTGAAGTTCCTGTGGTCCAAATCTTGCGAGAAGAGTTTTCAGGAGTTGAAGACACGACTCACTTCAGCAATTGTGTTGACTTTGCCTGATGGTTTTGTGGTGTATTGCGATGCTTCTAGAGTCGGTTGGGGTTGTGTATTGATGCAAAAGGGCAAGGTTATAGCTTATGCTTCCAGGCAGCTAAAGTCTCACGGGAAGAATTATCCTACCCATGACCTTGAATTAGCTGCCGTGGTTTTCACTTTGAAAATCTGGAGACATTATTTGTATGGTGTCTATGTCGACATCTTCATGGACCATAAGAGCTTGCAGTATGTATTCACCCAAAAAGAGTTAAATCTTAGGCAGAGACGATGGTTAGAACTGTTGAAAGATTATGATATAAGCATGATATATCATCCGAGCAAGGCCAATGTAGTAGCATATGCCCTTAGTCGGAAGTCCATGGGTAGCGTAGCACATGTGGAGATTGGTAAGAAGGAGTTGGCCCGTGAGGTACATCATTTGGCTAGATTGGGGGTTAGGTTGTTTGGTGATGCTGAGGGTAGTATAGGAGTGCAAAGCAGTTTCAAATCCTCTTTAGTTTCGGAAATGAAGGAGAAGCAAGACAGGGATCCTACCTTGGTCATGTTAAAAGAGTCAGTTAAAGACCAAAAGGTGGAGGTTTTCTCCCAAGGGAGAGATGGCATTTTGATACTCCGAGAAAGATTATGTGTTCCTGATGTTAATAACTTGAATCAAAAGATTATGGAGGAAGTGCATGGTACGCGATACTCTATCCATCCTGGTGCTACCAAGATGTACCATGATTTGCGGGAAATCTATTGGTTGAACGGTATGAAGAGGAACATAGAAGAATTTGTGGCGAAGTGTTCCACATGTCAACAGGTTAAAATAAAGCATCAAAGGCCCAGTGGCGTGATGCAAGAGTTTAGCATTCCTACTTGGAAGTGGTAAGAAGTGAATATGGACTTCATAGTTGGTTTGCCTCCTTCTCGTCGCCATCATGATTCGATTTGGGTTGTCATAGATCGGATGACGAAATCAGTTCATTTCTTGCTTATGCATTTGTCGTATACAACTGAAGGTTATGCTAGAATATATATTCGGGAACTCGTCAGACTTCATGGAATCAATTTGGCTATTATTTCTGATAGAGGTACTCAGTTTGCCTCTCAGTTTTGGAAATCTTTCCAGAAGGGTCTCGGTACCCAAATTTGTTTAAGTTCTGCTTTCCATCAGCAAAGAGATGGTCAGGACGAGCGGACCATTCAGACTTTAGAAGATATGTTGAGGGCTTGTGTGCTCGATTTTAAAGGTAGTTGGGATGATCACTCAGCATTAATCGAGTTTGATTACAATAATAGTTTTCATGCTACTATTGGAATGGCCTCGTTTGAAGCTTTGTATGGTAGAAGGTGTAGATCACCTATTGGTTGGTTTGAAGTTGGTGAGGCTACCGCGACTGGACCAGATGCGGTGTTCGAGGCCATGGAGAAGGTTAAGTTAATTTGAGAAAGGTTAAAACCGCCCAAAGTCATCAAAAATCATATGCAGATGTAAGGAGGAAGGACCTTGAATTTGATGTTGATGATTTAGTGTACTTGAAAGTTTCACCCATGAAACGGGTAAAGAGATTTGGGGAGAAAGGGAAACTAAGTCCCCGTTACATTGGTCCCTATAAGATTGTGGATTGCACTGGGAAGGTAGCATAAAAGGTTAAGTTGCCCGCGGAGTTATCTAACGTCCATCCGGTTTTCTATGTTTCTATGCTTGAGAAGTCCATTGGTGATTCTTTTGTGATTGATCCTTTCGAAAGATCGGGTACTCAAGATAGTCTTTCGTATGAAGAGATTTCGGTTGAGGTTTTTGACTTTCAAGTTTGTAAGCTAAGAAACAAGGAAGTTCCTTTGGTTAAAGTGCTTTGGCAAAATCAATCCGTGGAGAGTGCTACATGGGAAGCCGAAGCAGATATGCACACCAAATATCCCCACCTCTTTCCTACGAATCCTGAGCATAGTATCGTTCTCTTTTGATTTAATCCTTATTATTATGTTTATCTTGGCTTGTGTGTTTTCTACGATATCCAAAAAAATCTAGAATGGAGTATATGCTTGGGCAAGATGATTTTTCTCTATATACTCATTTTCATAGTATTCTTGACCTACCTATCAACATTCGAGGACGAATGTTTCCAAGGGGGAGATGATGTGATGCCCCAGAAAAAAATTTCCGTTAAGATCTCGGACGAAAATATGTTGAATTCTGTTCTTTATCGTGATTAATAATTTTTCTATGTGGAATTTCTGGATAAGCAACCCATCATCGCGTAGATCATCGAATAATCTTTCCAACCATATATGGATCATCCAAAACGGACACTCTAGAGATGAGTTATGATCATTCCGCTCTAACCGTGAATAGTGGTGAACAGTAAATGTGCAAGAAAAAAATACTGAGGCCAGGCGAATTTTAGGGTCAACTTCAAACGATCATAACTCCTAGTACATAATGATCTGGATGAGCTACTATATATCAACATAAAGCTCTGAAATCCTTCTTTCCAATGAAATTGGTTTCATCCAATTTGGCCATCGGAGCAAAAGGTTATGGTCGATCTCCTTGAGCCTATCAAAACAGTCCACCAAAGGACAGATTTGATATTATTTGATTTTTAAGGGTATTTTGGTCATTCTCACTCCAATACATCCGGGTAAACCATGGATCTAAGTACATTAAGAGCATTCAATAGCTCATTTTTCTCCAAAATTTCCTAAGGCTCAAACCCCAACCCTACTACTCCAAATTTCATCTTTCTATGTCTCTTGATTAAACCGTAGAAATTTCAAATTGATTTGGGATTCGAGTTGATCATGTTAAGGGCTTCGAGAAGCACTCTTTATTTTTGTGAATAAAGTTCCGGAGTCGGAAGTTCATATTCATCTTCCATTTTTAGGTATGTGGGGCTTTGAACAAGATTATCTTTTCGATCTTGTGCCCGGTATTTTTGTTGAATTACATTGACATGAGATTTTACATGTTTTACCATGAATTGAAAATATGGTTTTATATCTTATATTATTGTCCATGATCTATGGGATTATGTCATCCGATATGTGTATGATGTTGAGATGGAATTATGTCCAAAAAGTATTTGATTATGAGAGTATGATGATTTAATTTGTTAAGCCTTGATTTATACTATCATTCCACTATTTCCTTATTATGAATTTATAATTGATATTGGAAATTCTATATCCCTACTATGGGTTGATGTCTCAAGTACCTTTAAATGAGAGTTGGATGGCAAATTGAGAAATGTTGATATTGAAATTGCAATGAGTCTTGGTATTTTCCGGATGGTTTTGATGAGTTAAATTGTTGAAAATATTATGTATTGAGTCTTCATATCCTTGTCCAAATGTCGAGTCGGTTATGGATCAATGCATTGATACCTTATTGATGTTGAGGAAGATTAAAATGTTTTGAGCTAAAATATGTTGAGTTAGGAACCCACAAATTGATATGATTTGATAAATGAGAAAGAGTTTGATTTGGTCTTTATGATAGACCCTCGTGATGTTGTGTTGGATTTCCTAATGCATTTTTGGGGAGTAGTACTTAGCACCAAGAGGGAAATTTGGTATTTCCCCAAACCTATGTGCCACCGTAGCATTGTTTAATGATAATATTATTGGCCAGAGAGCCCGATTTTGATTATTGAAGTTTTAAGGTTGTACTCCCTGGCAAAGAGTATGACGCTCCTGCCAATGGAGGGTTTTAAACATTGGTATTTCACGTAGCTCACGTGGGGTTGTCGATATAGGAAACTCCCCTGTCCATAAGAGTTATGTTTATTGAAATACTGAGTCACTCCGAGTTTTGATGTGGTAAGTCAAGTTGCCTATGATGATCTATAATGATTTATGAGGTTTTTCTCCTACATTTCCTATCTAAGATATTATGAGTAGCATAAAACAATGTCACTCAAGCCAGGTGTATTATTATGGTCCGTATGTATGTTTTTACGCAATTTATGATATTATTTATATTTTGCATGCACACCCATATACTCAGTATGTATCTTGTGCTGACCCACATATTTATCTATTGGATACATTCTTACCATGATGTAGGTTCAGGTACTCAGCCGTAACCGCGACAGTGATATTCGAGTGCCACATCTACGTTCCTTCAGTGGTGAGTCCTCATGGTTCGAGGACCAAGTTTCTAGTTTTGGTGCTATTTTTTTGTGATCCCTTTGGTCTGTTGAGTCAGTTGGGGGTTTGTGCCAATAGTTCGTTGATTTTGCTGTATAGAGGCTATGTTAGACTAGGGTATGGTTGGGTTGGTTTGTGTATAGACATTCCATATATGTACAGTCTAACGATATTCTGTGACATGTGCGATGTGATATGATATGTACTTATATATATATCCTTAGCGTAGCGTGTATGTTATTGTGTTGGAACCCAAGGGTAGTGTTTTGTCTTAAAGGGTTAGCTTGAGGCTACGTGTAGCCTTGGGCACCGTGTGGCATCTCGAGATAATATTTTGGGGCGTTATAATTGGATTGCATGGTAATGGTTTAATGGTCTTTGGAATTAGTTTTGGATATATTATGCCTTAAGGTGTTTGATAAAATGCTTATAAAGATATGTTCATTGCATTGACTTATTTTAATGGAACTCTTGCATGTTTTAAACTTCGTAAAGGAATTATACATGGTTTAAATGGTTGAAAAGGCTAAAGGCTAAATGGTTATGCTTGTGGAGAACATGAAAGTCTCCCAGGTGGTTTAATATTGTATATAAAAAGGGCACTGGAAAGTCCCCTTAACCTAAATGGTTTGGCTATGGGTATTACTTGAACGTAATAGGTGGTATGATGATACCACTAATTTTGGCCTTTGTTAATAAAATGTTAAATAGATTGGTTGGTTTTTAGATGGTTTTAAATAGGCAATTATTATAGGGTGTGTAGCAAAATTGTGGAAGGTGGCAGTCCTTGGGGGACTAAAATTGGAAACTTGTATTTGTCGATATGAGGATCAGTCTTAGTGGACCGTGTGCATGATATCACATTATTTGGGGATGTACTAGTCATCCCATAGGATATCTCCCTGGTCGTACAGTTACACGCACTAGGGCCCTTTTAATAGGGGAAGTTGAACCCATATAGCTCGTGGGTTATTTAGGACAGCCTTGGCATTGGAGTAAGTTTGTGTGCTAACATCATTGGACGATATTATTGGTTGTTCCATCCTATTACATTTTGGGATTAATTATATTATGCTTTGGTATCTCTTTGGTTATGGCTTGGTTTATGGCCTTTGGTTTGGTTTTGTATGGTTGGGCGGTTGGTGTGGTCTGGTTGAACTCGATTTTTTTGATCATAGTTGTGACCCTATCCCAAAGTCTTTATGAGAGAATTTATGTTATCTTGTTTTATGTTTAAAATTCATCCTATTTAAGGCTAGATATAGGTGGTTGGGTTGTGTAACAGATGGCGGTCCCCAGTCCGGGTTGGATTTGGGATGCCCATTATAACAAGGCCCTGGGTCAGGTTCTCTAAAGTTGGTATCAGAGCCTTGGTTCATGGTCAATTTGGAGTCCAAAAAACTATGTCGAGTAGAGTCTCTTCTAGTGGTTTGAACTGTGCCACACTCATAAAGAGAGGCTTCAAGCCATTTAGGAATGTTTCACGTTCTTGGTGTTCTATCTTAAAGCTTGAGTTCTCAATCCTAAAATCTTCCCTAATCCTTCTTTGCTCGTCTTTCAGATCATGCCTCGTAGATCTAGAAAATAAGTAAATTCTTTCATCTCATCTGGGGATAATACTGAAGGGGTATGTCCTATATCTGGAGTACATCTTTTATCTCATGGTCCTATTCCTGATGGTGCAGTAGTTCCTCCTACTCTGGATAGTTCTCCTAAAGTCCCTCAGGGCAACATGATGAATGCTGAATTTTGTCAGTCTATTCATGTTATTGCCCAACTGGTTGCTTCTCAAGTCGAGCGGGGTGAGACTGGTGCTTTGTCTGCTGAGGCCATAAGGGTTGGTCAATTTATTAAGATGGGTCCTCAAACATTTACTACAGTGAAGGTGGAGTAGGATCCAAAAAGATTCTTGGATGAGATGGAAAAAATCTTTCGGGTGATACTGGCTACTAATGTAAAGGGGGTCAACTTTGTAGCTTATCATCTCAAAGATGTTGCTTATCAATGGTATGAAGAGTGAGACGGATAGAGGTGACATGGAAGAAAAAGTGTTGTGGGAGGCTTTTTCTAAAGCCTTCCTTGATCGGTTCTTCCCTCACGAGTTAAGGGAAGCTAAGATGGAGGAGTTTGTGAACCTCAGGCAAGGAAGGATATCAGTAAAGGAATATTCTTTAAAGTTCAATCAGGTATCAAGGTATGCTCCTTAATTGGTGGTTGATATGAGGTCGAGAATGAAGAAGTTTTCTTCTGGGTTAAATAGAGATTTGATTCTGGAGAGAAAGATTGCTTTGCGGATTAAATATATGGGGATTAAAGATATGGACATCTCAAGGTTGAATGTTCATATGCAACTTGTTAAGAATGAGAAGAGGAGGCAGGCGGAGTTTGGGGATAGGCAGGGAAAGAGGAGCATGTTTTCTGATCATAGAGGTGCCTAGTCTCAAGGTGTTTGAGATGGTGGAAAGTGGCATAAAATAAAAGATTACTTTATGATCTATAGCTTCAGGTACATCGATTCATGGTCAGGTGCATCACTAAGTTATCACCACTAGCTATTGGTGATCCCTCCATACTCCTATAGGTTTACTTTAGATTTGATTATTTTTTTAAGTTATTTAAGGTATGTAAAAGGTCTTATCCCAATATACATTGATTTCTATGATTTTGTAGCTTCTACATAGTGTAGATATCAAACATATGATATTTTCTTTTCTGTTAAGTTTTATTTTATTTTGATTTATGATACTTGAGTTCTCTTGTTATTATCTAAATGATGAAGTCTATTCCTCTTAAAAGGTTCCTTTATGTTTCAAATATGTTTCCTGCACTATATTAGTTGTATGTTCATGTTAGATGCAAAGTAGTTGACTCAGGCTAGCAATGACACTAGGTTTCATCCACGTCTTGGGTCTAGACTCGGGACATGACAAACTTGGTATCATAGCACTAGGTTCAAGTGTCCTTGGATATCTATGAAGCCATTTAGATTCTTTTTTATGGGTAAGAAGTGTATCATATTTGCAATGGGGAAACTAAAAGATATTAGGACATACTACCCTATTTTCATACTCTAGATTATGCAATAGAGAAGTACTATAAGAATACTATTTAGATTTATTTATTTCTCTAATTCCTCTAATATGCCTCGTCTTTGAGGTGGAAGAAGTTATAGAGCTCAAATTTTTATCAAAGTGGTGCTCTTAGATAGATCCATCATAGGGTTAAGAGACTGTATAAGGGCTTGAGATAATCCAATTAGCCTGTTTAAGTCTACTGATTCAAAAGAGTGCACTTTATTTTATATGAATCGTGTTTAATCCTATCGTAGGATGTGCTCTCAGGCCCCTACTAAAACTTAGTTATAAATGACACCTTTAAGAGGGAAAGTGTGTCTCTAAATTCTAGGATAGTGTCTCTATCTAAGAGAAAGTATAATTTGGAGTGTTATAAGCCATAAGTAGTAGAAGGTTCCCAAATCCAAAAATATGAATTTTGAAGTGTAAAAAATCAAAAGTGGGAATAATGATTGATTAAACATATGCATCTAGAGTCATGTAACGATTATGTAAATAATAGGATAATATATCCTTAGGAGTTGACTAAGTTGTAATTAGTTTTGTTTAGATTTCATGGTAGTGTGTAGATATAGAGTTGTTGGTTAAGATAAATCAAGAGTATACTTTAACTAGGGAAGAAGTTCTAATGGCATTTCAATATGTTAGTAAAGATCAAGTATAGGTTATGTGTAAGAGAATATAAGGTCAGGAATTGATAGACATAGACTACACTTTGTGATTTGGAAGAAGGGACCCCGTGATATTCAAAGGGTTATGAATCTAGTTTAGGTAAAGGATATATAATGAATGGATACGTATTAATGATGTTGTGATGGCGAATGTTATTCAAGGCAATAATCAGATAGATTGTTTGATTAAGATCGACTATTTTATGATTAACATTCAATGCACTAGTGTTTCTTTATTTTACTTTAGTACCTCTAATGGAGAGTAATATAAATGGATAGTGTTTCCATCCATGTTTAGTTCTAGACATTATGCTTGAACTTTAGATTTTCACAATGGTGATAACAATGGATGTATGCGGGGAATAATTCTAGTCTGGGATTTGATCAAGTGGGCATGACATAGTGTATGTTAGAGCTTAAGTCGATAACTTGCTGCAAATGTTGAGATATTAGTGTGATATATGTGAGATCTAGATGAAATAGTGAATGGATTCTATTAATTACATAAAGAAGAGCCTTGAGTATTAGAGAGAAAGATGTGTACCTAAGATGGTATGTTATACATGAGATACTAAGATTTTGAATTCTGTGTAGATGAGATGCTAATCTTTTGGATGTTATATGTGTGTATAAATTTAGTATCAACAAGTTTTAAAAAGTAGTGAAATATTAGATATATTATTTTGATGTCTCTGAGAGTTGGATTAAGGGGATAATAGAAAGGTGGTGTTAAGTATCTTATTATAGTTTTAATTCTTTTTAATTATGTTTCTAAAGATTGGGGGTATGGTATTAGTAAGAAAATAACATTACGAATTCAATAGTGATGGACTTTGAGGCAAAGAAGAAGTTAAGAGATCTCAGAAAGAAGTCTTAAAAAGAATTTTACTATTCATAGATAGAGTCCTTAAGAGTACCAACTTCACCCCCAATGCTCGTTGGTGGCTGAATATGATTTCTAGGAGAATTCATCACTTTGCCAATGTCAATGGCATGACCGATCCATGGCCATTAGTGGTGGCTTGTGTCTTAGATCAGGTGCAAGTAAATAAAGGAGTGCAAATTGTGAAGGAGTAGAGATACTTTATTGTGACTAGTCCAAAGGACCTATGCTTTCCCTCTCTAACTACCACTTTATGCCAGCAGGCGAATGTGTTCAAAGAGTGGGCTGAATTTATGATTGAGTATGATATGGACTTTGTCCTATTAAGGGTGAAAGGCTCATTAGGGGTAAAAAGAAGAAAAGAAAGGTGACTTTCGAGGGAGAGGGAAGTGGAGGCCAGGATGGTGGAAGAGCTGGGAATGACTCTTTGTAGCCTATGGGATTTTTTGAGTGCCAAGGATTGGACTTAGATAAGGTAAAGAAAATGCTGAGGAGTTTTCCAGTCCCTCCTTAAGATTATGCATCACCAAGCACTATGGATCCATTAAATTCCCTTTTAGGGCTAATTTGATTCTTTGGTGTGTGGAGATCTAGGCGAGTCTAGATGCAGAGAAGATGAAGAGGTGCTCCAGGAATAAGATGCTCTTCCATAGGTGGAAGGTTTTCAAGACCCATATAAAGACCCTCACCCCAGATAAAAAGATACTCAAGGTAGAGGATATGGATTTCCAATAGTTCTTGCTCCTAAGTGGACTGGACAAAAATGATTTTGGCAACTCCAGCGCAGAAAGAAATAGAGAATCTAGCTAGGCCTTGACACAGAATATCTCTTGCCCTTCACCTCCTTATTGATAGCTCTATTAGTTGTTTTCCTTTATAGAGGCCTTATTTAAACACATTATTTACATTTCTGTATGTTTGGGTTATTCTTATTATATTTTTTAAAATTACGGTGTCGCTAGTGGAACTTTAGTAGATGATGGCCTTGTTTTTAGGTTGGAACATTATATTCTATAGCATTTTTATATGATTACGACACTTGAATTTTATTACAAAATGAAGTCCCTAAACAAAAAGACTGAATTCTAAGTTTTCCTCGTGTTTATCTACTACAATAAATGGTATTTCGCTTCAGCAAAAGTGCTAGAGCGAAGAGAGGCTCACTACGGTGGGCTTCTAGAGTTTTGGATGTAAGCTGCATAGGTCACTTCCTCATATAGCAGGACAACTTACATGAAATTACATTGTTGCAGAAAAGGTTCTGGTAGAATATCATGTTAAAACCTTTCACTTTCTAGCATTATAATGACCCTTCAGGTCATATTCTATATTTCCATTTCTTTTCATAGTTAGAGCTTTTCCATAGTTTCCCCAAGTCATTTATGACTTTCTAGGAATGACAATTTATTGACTGGGAAGTGGGAGTATAACTTAGCCTTGGTAGAGTTCACGTATAATAACATATATCATTCGAGTATTGAGGTGACACCTTTTGAGGCTTTGAACGATAGGAGATGTCGTTCTCCGATTGGATAGTTTGAGACCTCATAGGTAAGGCCTCGCGGTACTTATTTCCTCTATGAGTCATTTGATAGAGTCAGGGTAATTCAAGATAGGGTGAGAGCGGCTAAAGAAGGAAGAAGGCCTATACAGATCATAGGCTTTGTGCCTTGAGATTTGCAGTTGGAGATCGTGTATTTCTCCGTGTATCATAAATTTCGCCCAAAACTACACCTCAACTAGAAGTATAATGGGGTTGATTGCAAATATAATACCCAACAAGCCTGGGGTCGATTGTAACTCCCCAAATATGGTACCCGGAATCCTACACGGTGCTCATGACCCTGAAGGACCACAACTAACCCATGACTGATATTTGTACCTGTATACTACATAACATACCGTATAATGCGGAAACATGAACTGAAAGGCCATAATGTTCAAAACTATAACATAACATCTAATAAATTGCAACATATGGATGGGGTATGGAATACCCAAAACAAAGCTGAAATAAGCTATCTGAACATACTATAGTCTGAAAAGCCTCTAAACATGACTGTCTGAATAAGGAGTTGATGGGATATGTCCCCAACTAACTCCAACTAATAAATTAATTAATGAGCTATTAAAATAATGGTCGTGTCCTCGAAAGATAAGGACTCAGTTCTAACTCTGACTACTGAGATTGGAATCTACTAATGCTCTGGAGCTTTTGTATCTGAACCTATGGTATAAGACACCATAGCACAAATGCATCAGTTCTTTGAATGTACTGGTATGCATGTGAGGTAGGCTGAATGCATGGGGTTCATATGCATGAACAGTACTAACTAACTGACTAATATGAGCATGAGAATACATGCATACATACATAGTAACTATAACTGAAAACGTGATAATGTGAGTTTACTAATAAATAACATGACTAATGAATGAGTTCTGATAACTGATATAACTGATAATATGAGTGACTATATCTGATAGTCCTGAATCTAATGGAACTAACTGAGTTTCATACTGAATCTGAGTTGACTGTATCTGATAGTCCTAAATTTTGTAGAACTATCTGAGTTCTATTACTGAGACTGATTGGTTGTATATGAAAGTTCTGATTCTGTAACATGAAACTGTGGGAAGTATTTATCTAACCGACATACCCTAAATAATGCATTATAGCTGAATTGGGGTCCAATCTGTGCCCTGATTGGAAGGGTGTTAATATCACACCACTGGTGAGGACAATATATGAGTGACCCTCAACTAGCAGGTTACTTTAAAAAGAATGGTAGGAACCCTCAACTAGCAGGTTAAGCCACCTCATCTACCCTCAGCTAGCAGGTATGATGTCTTAGCCTACGCTGGCTACGTAGTTCTAGAATGCAAGGATTGCTCCTAACAATCACACTCTCTACTGGTAGGTGAGTTCTCATCCTTGGGTTCACTCGGTGCTAATTTCTACTCCCATCTAAATAGACACTGAACATGGGTTACTGAATTGAACTGGACTAAGTTAACTGAGTTTCGTTGACTGACAGAATACTACTGAGTTTTCCTGAGTCATGAGACTAACTGAATTCTACTGAACATGGCTTGACTGAGAGTATCTTGAAAACATGACATTGGCTCTAGGCATACAGCTAAATTGTCGGGTACTCACCCCTATAATAGCCACCTTAATAGCCACCTTAACTTAGGTGATTTACCTAAGTTGAGGTGAACAGTGTCCACAGGAGGACCAGTGCCAAAATAGGTTTATTGTAAGTTAAACGGGAAGGTGATAGTGTAATAAGAAAATTGGTCTATAAAGGATCAAACATTTGGATCAAAGGGATTTATTCATTTGATTAAGGAATTTTAGGCTTAAGTGGACTCATACAACAAGGGCCTATGATTATCTTCTACTTAACTATCCTAGACCTAGGTAAAAGCAACAAGGAAAGTTCTAGATTCCAACTCAACCAAGAAATCAGTAAACCTTCCACACACTTGCCCAGGACTACACTACTAAGTACTAGTTATCCAACTATGCAATTGTTTTTTCCTGAACTATACTATCCCTAATCCCAATGTCATTATTAGATTCTCAAAATTTTCATACATATATACAAATCACACAATTACTTAAACTAGATTTTTTAGGGGGCACCAATTTTCACAATAATTTAGCATTTTGAATCAGCAGTTTTAGCAATCACAAAGTATAGATTAAAACAGAATCAAAATCTTTCAATACATCTGAAGTTTTTCAAAATCCATAAATCATAATCAAAAATCAAAAATATATTGTCATAGTCACATTGATCTACTCCCTCTCTCAGCTGCCCACATCAAACCTGCTAGTCATAACAGACTTTCAGTTTTAGCTACGTCTGCAAGTTTTCAAACTACAGACAAAATGTTTTGAAATAACCCTTACCCCCAAATAAAGAACATTTCATTTTCCCCAGTGCTACAAAAATAAAATAGAGTAAGGATATGAGTCATACATAGGTACTCAGGGCACTGGAGCATCAACATCCGAACGTTGACCCTCAGATCGGGTCCCACTCTTATCAAATATTATCCCAATAATTGAGACTGAATCAATAGAAGTCAGGGAACAATATCAACCCCTTCAGTATCAGTAACTGGAGCTCTCAACCCACTAGCTCCCATGGCCATCTTCTTGACTTGTGTCACTCGATCAGCGTCATCCTAGATTCTTTCGAGTTTGGCTTTGTTCCTAGCTGCTTTAGCTTTCCTATTCTTTCTATTCTTCTATTTTCTGGTCTCTTCAACCTGTACATCCGCTAAATCTGACCAAATTTTAGGAACCTAGACTGTGGGAATAACAGTATCCAACATGGGATTAGTAACCACCAACCTCTCATACCACTCAGTGACCATCTTCTTTATCTCATAAATCTCAGCTCTAACATCAGCAGCATTGGGAGTCTACCTAGTGCCTAACTGTTGAGTAATCCTTGACTCAAATGCATCTAGGCATCTTTGTACTCTCCTATCTTATGCCTCAAACTATTGATCCATCCAACTTCTTACTCTTCCATTCATATGACCTACCTTCACCACATTCATAGCTAGTTGGGTCATAACTTTATCTATGCAGTCTGGGAAATCAACATAATATTAGGAGGCATACCTCATGGCCAGGGTGGCACAGACTGGACTGGCGGTGGGGCACTATAAGTACCCGCTGCATATGTGGGTATAAACTCGATCTGTGCACCTACCTCAGTAGCTTCAGTTGTAGCAGGGGAGTCAGGCTCATCATCTTGCAGAAACAAGCCCATCATAACATTGACTTCTTGCCTTATTGGTCAAGCCAAAGGATTGGTCAGATCTCAAATCATCCCAATATCATACGTCCTTCGGGCATCAATCATCTCATCAACCCAAGGGATCTCCATAACTCTCGCTGCTTGGAAAATTTGCATAATCATGTAGGGGTAGGCCTGCAATGCCTTCTGCCCCTAACTTTTCTATCTTTTATCTCTCTAGCTAAGAACTCACCAACATCGAATGCATACCCAACTGTGAAACTAGCTACATAGCAGTCTGGGTTGGGCTCAAAACATTATCTCCTGTAGTGGGACAAAGTAATTGTCGGGCTAGTGTCCACTAATCCTTGCCCTCAAAGTTAAAGGTTTCCTTCTTTATCTTCTGTAAATCACTAATATCTCCTACAACCCAAGTTGCATGCTCACTATGTGCATCTATCCTCTAAGCTATCCATCTAAACATCACTATTTTATCATCAGTACCCTGCATTCTCTTAGCGATTTTTCTCATCTTCGCCATTCTACAATCCATCTCACTGGTATCGGTCGAAGCATAATTTTTTGGCCCATACATGAATCCCCCAATGGTTTGGGGTGATATATCAACCCAAACTCCATAGATCATCAAGGAGGTAATAGACTCGCCTTCATTCCACAACATACCCTATGGATACTGCCTCTGTAGCTCTCTCTTATAAGCTATGCAGAACTGATGGATGAGTACCTTACTATATTTCCCAGGTGCTTTCATCATCCAGTCAAATCCATACTGTCGGAAGTATTCTGGAAACTCGGGTAACTCCACCATCCCCATAGTAGTCATTCTCTTCTCTGAATATAGCACTCCCATTATCTTGCTACTCATAAGATAAGATAGACCCAAGTTAAAAATATCCAGCATGCCATTGTATCCCCATCATTCGATGATGGGAACCAAAATAGGGGCCAATGTGAGTGGGGAGTCCTATTTGTCTATCAGGGTAGCATCTACCTCAGGACCCTGAGCTTCAGCTGAACTTTCCTTTACTGAATTTGATTCAG
Organism: Capsicum pubescens; assembly: GCA_030864215.1. Taxonomy (NCBI): domain Eukaryota; kingdom Viridiplantae; phylum Streptophyta; class Magnoliopsida; order Solanales; family Solanaceae; genus Capsicum; species Capsicum pubescens. Next base: position 144,762,691 of record CM061547.1, read on the forward strand.
TCTCAATATCATCATCATCAATAGGCTGAGGTTTATATGTAGCAAACATAGTTGTACTCTTTATCCTCGGTCCCTTTAGTGGTGGTGTCTCAGACTCTTAGGGAACGACCTTCTTCTGCTTTACCTTAGCAGCTGCCTTTCCTTTCTGAACAGCTTTCTTGGATCTGGTTTTGTCATATTCTTCTCTGCTTCTTTCCAATATGATTTCATAGTTGGAGAAGTTGGTTTCCTCACTCTCAATCGGTGGTTGCTTATTTACTTTCTTAGTGCGTAGTTTGGAGGATGAAGCATTCTTTAGAGGCATTGTAACTGAAAATACAATAATATTAGTAACTAAGAAAAGAAAAGAATAGAAAAATATAAAAATAAATTCCAATGTGCCTTGTCTGACTTGGGTACGAGTGATGGGTACTGGTCGTACCCACCGGGTATGACTCGTATAATCGAGTCGTATCTTAAATAGTGCATGAATTTTGTTTACTGGTCTGCTTATGACTCCTTCTTACCAGTTATACCAAATAGGTACGACTCGTGACCAACAGCCGTAAGCAAGTTAGAAATATTAATTATATTTTAATTCTTCCCATGTGAGTACGATTAATGTATACAAGCCGTATGGTCTGGACACGACTCATATGTTTGAGTCAAATCCATTCCAGAACATTCAATTTGTTAGACTTTCATGTAGTCAGTGCGTACGAGTCTCATTACAACTCTTGTACCGATAGGTACGAGTCGTAAGAAGTCTTATATCTATTTCAATATAAAAGTCCAACTTTAAAGTTTGACTCCAATGAAAATTCCCAAAGTACCCATGACTAATTTTCTGCTATATCCAGCAACTAAACCCAAAATAGACGTCAAAATCCTTTCCTAAACCCTAGCTCTACCCCCATTTCCAAATTTCAACAAAAATACATAAACTAAAGCACCAATTAACCAAGACATGTAGAAATTCTACTTAAACAAAGTTTACAATATCACATAATACTTATTTCAACTTACAATGTAGCAAAAATAAGTTGAGAAACTTACTTGGTCAGTGGGGAGCAGTAGATTTTGATTTTGGATCTTAGTGGCCTCAAATTCGAGTTACAATTATGACATAAGAAGCAATTAAGGTTGTTAGTAACTTAATCGACTTGAAAACAAGTTGTTTTTTCAGATTGAAGCTCAAAATTAGGGAAAAATTGAGTGGATACGAGTGATTTTGATTGGATGCCCGATCGTGTCCCATTTTTCTCTTTTATTTAATCATTGGGTTGGGTCAACCCGAGAAGTGACCTAGTAAGATTGGGTACGAGTGGTGGATACGACTCGTACCCAGTCTTACTGGTCATTTCTTTGACTGGTATAGCCTAGGGACTTACCTATGTTCAAGAGTGGATAAGATTCTCAGTTATGAACCATACCCAATGGATACGACTCGTATTGGGAATTGTATTTATTCCAGAAACTTATGCCTAATCTCCTAGGTCAATACGAGCCCTACTCATAAGTCATACCATATCGATACTACTTGTAAAGAGTATATATGGTAACTTCTTTACTTTTCTAGATTTTGCCTGCATTCTTTTAGTCCTGCACATTGAAAAACATATTACCCTATAAATTAAATAAGTAAAAAGCATGGGTTGCCTCTCATGAAGCACTTGATTTAACATCGTGGAACGACTTGGCTAAGTTGGATACTCATATTTCACCAACTAGCCTCATGGGTTGCCTTCCATGCAGTGCTTGATTTAACATCATGTCATGACGTAGCAGCCTTGATTACTCAGACTTCATCAAGGTCAATATTAGCCACTTCTTCCACCTATTCTATCTCTCCCATATAGTTCTTTATTCTTTGTCTGTTTACCTTGAATGGGCTTACATCATCCTTCTTTATTTCTAAAGCACCATAGGGATAAACATTTGTCACTGTGAATGGACCATGCCATCTTGACTTTAGCTTGCCTGGAAACAAATGATTCTTGGATTGTATAGTAGCACTTGGTCACCTTTTTAAAAAATCCTCTTCTCAATCTTGCGATCATGATGCGATTTCATCTTTTCTTTATAAATTGATGAACTTTCATATGTCAAGAGCTGAAATTCTTCCAGCTCATTGATATTATTCAAGCTTGCTTTTGCTACATCCTTCCACTCTAAGTTTAGCTTCTTCAATGCCCATAGTACCTTATGTTTAAGCTCAATTGGTAAATGGAAAGCTTTGCCATACATAAGCTGATAAGGTGAAGCATCTATGGGGTTTGGTAAGCAGTATGGTAAGCCCATAATGCGTCATCTAACATTCTAGCCCATTCAGTCCTATTGGCATTCACAGTCTTTGCCAATATAGACTTGATTTCTCTATTGGACACCTCAACTTCTCCACTAGTCTGCGGATTATAAGGTGTTTCCACCTTGTGATTCACTCCATATTTGTCAAGTAGACTCTTAAATAGATAATTGCAAGAATGTGACCCTCTATCACTAATAATAGCATGTGGCATCCCGAATTGAGAAAATATATTCTTTCTCAGAAATACAGTGACACTCATTGTTTCATTGTTAGGAAGTGCAACTGCTTTTACCCACTTCAAAACATAGTCAACATCCACAAGTATGTACTTCATTCCACATGAACTTACGAAAGGTCCCATGAAATCTATGCCCCATTATCAAACACTTCTAATTCTAGAATAGGGATCATCTAGAAATAGTACCTTGTCACTAGCATTGATCACAGGTAGTAATATAGTCATGAGCATCTTTGTATATAGTTGGCTAATAGTAGCCACATTGCAGGATCTTATGAGTTATGTAGTCCCCTCCATGGTGACCCCCAACTGGCGATGCATGGTAGGCTTCAAGTATGCTCATCATGTCTACTTTAGGTATACTTCTACGAATGATTCCATTTGCACAAATTTTAAAAAGATAAGGTTCATCCCAGAAAAATTTTCTTACCTCGTGCATGACCTTCTTCCTTTGCCGATATGAAAGAACTTCTAGGACTAGATCACTTGATAAGTAATTAGCATAATCTACAAACCATGGAATTAAATCTTGGGAATCTATAAAAATTTGTTCAGCTAGAAAACTATCATCAATCTCCAATCCCTTAGCAACCATCTGCATAGCTTCCTTCTCTAGTCTAAACAAGTGATCCATAACTTGATTTTTTGTGCCTTTTCTATCTTTCACCTCGAAATCAAATTCTTTCAACAGCAGCACCCAATGAATGAGCCTCGTCTTTGCATCCTTCTTAGCCATTAAGTACCGCAATGTTTCATGGTCTCTGTGCATAATCACCTTTGTCCAAATCAAGTAAGATCTAAACTTTTTAAGGGAAAAAACAACTGCTAATAATTCTTGCTCCATTATGGTATAGTTCTTATAAGTAGGATTTAGTGCCTTACTAGCAAAGTAGATGGGATGAAGGAATTTTTTCTTTCGTTGGCCTAGTATAACCCCTAAGGCTAATCTACTAGCATCACATATAATCTTGAAAGGTGAGGACCAATCAGGAGACACAATGATTGGAGAAGACACCAACTTCTCTTTTAGGATTTCAAAAGTCTTCTTACATGAATCATCAAAATCAAATTTTACCTCATTCTCAAGAAGCTTACAAAGTGGACTAAAAATCTTCGAGAAGTCCATGATAAATCACCTATAAAAACCTACATGCCCTAGAAAACTCTGAATTCCCTTCATAGAAATTGGATAAGGTAGTTTTCAATCACCTCAATCTTTTCTCAATTAGCCTCTATGCCTCTCTTCAAAATTTTGCGCCCAAGCACAATTCCCTATTTAACCATGAAATGGCACTTTTCCTAATGAAGCACCAAGTTGCATTCTTCATACCTTTGCAGAGCCTTTGCCAAGTGAATAAGGCAGTCATCAAAAGAATCACCAACATCTAAAAAATCATCCATAACAACTCCAATAGTGTCTTTGACCATATCAAAGAAAATAGACATCACACTTCTCTAAAATGTGGTTGGGCATTGCATATCCCAAATGGCTTCCGCTTGAATGCAAAGGTCCCATAAGGACATCTAAATGTAGTCATCTCTTGGTCCTCCAGTGCAATAATGATCTGATTATAACCTAAGTATATGTCAAGAAAATAGTACCATCCTCTGTCTGCTAACCTGTCCAACATCTGATTCATGAACGACATAGGAAAATAGTCCTTCTAAGAACATGCATTCAGCTTCTTATAATCCATGCACACTCTCTATCCAGTGGATGGTCTCATAGGCACCATCTAATTCTTCTCATTAGGTACAATAGTTATTCCGCCCTTCTTTGGTATGCATTGAACTGGACTAACCAACTTGCTATCAGCAATAGGAAACACTACACCAGTATCCAACCACTTGATGATCTCCTTCTTAATAACCTCCTGCATAGAAGGATTGAGTCAAAGATGATGTTTTTAGATGGAACACAATCCGGCTTAAGCTAAATTTTGTGAGTACACAAACCAGGTGCAATCCCCATAATATCTTCACTGGACCATCCAATGTCCCTCTTGAAATTCTACAACACTAACAGTAATGTTTCTACCTCTGATTGGCTTAGATCAGCTGTAATAATAACTGGCAAAGTGTTGTTGACCCCCAAAAAATGCATACCTTAAGTGAGATGAGAGGGAATTCAACTCTAACATCGGTGGTTCGTCAATGGATGGGCAAGCAGGTGGAGTAGTTCAATTCTTTAATTCTAGATCAAGATTCTTTAGTTCATAATTATAATCATCCACATGCAATGCACCCACTAACTCTTCTACTCCTCGATCCTTCAGAGACAAAATTCATAATCACAGCTGCAAAAGCATCGACACATAACCTCTCTTAAACAGGAACAATCGTATTGGAACCATATCCCATAGAGTAACTGTATGAACATTATGGAATGAATTTATCTCCTTATCATCTACATTAAACATAGACACCACTCTCAATTCACCAGGCTGCTTCATATATTTACATACGTTGAATATCACTTTTTCATCATTGTGTTTCAGCATCAGATGTCCTTTATCCAGGTCAATCAATATCCTACCTATAGCCAAAAATGGTCATGCCAAAATAATCAGGACTTGAAAGTCCACTTCACAATCTAATATAACAAAATCAGCAGGAAATATAAAAAAAACACTTTTACCAAAATATCATAAAGGATACTAACAAGCTTCTTCACTATTTTGTCCGCCATAACTAGTCTTATGGTAGTTTGTTTAGGAGCTCCCAACCCTAACTGTTTGATTAATAAAAAGGGAATCAAGTTGATGTTATCCCCAAATCACATAATTCTTGGGTGAATTTGAAAGACCTAATAGCGCAAGGTATTGTGGAAGAGTCAGGGTCCTCTTTCTTATCTACCAAAGATCTAGTGACTACAGCACTACAATGATGAATATTGTTGATTGGCTCATAATTGACTGACCTTTTATTGGAGATCAAATCCTTCATGAATTTTTCATATCCAGGCATCTACTCCAATGACTCTACAAGTGATATGCTGATAGTTAACTCTTTTAACATACATAAAACTTTTTGATACTTACCTTATTCTTGTTTATTTCTCATTCTTTGTGGATAGGGAGGAAGGGGTCTTATAATAGGCTTCAGCATAGGCTCTGTGGCCTTCTCTTCTCCTTCATTCATCTTTTTACTGCTCCTAATATCAATCGGCTCATCTTCACTCTTTTGCTCATAAACTGTGGGTACAGGTAGGTCTGAAGCAACTTTACTACTTCAAGTGGTAATGGCATGGCATTGACTATCTCTTTGAGGATTTACCATTGTATTACTTAGAAGAGTACCAGGTTGCCTCTGGTTCACTGTGGCTGATATCTAACCGAACTGCTACACCAATTGCCTGATTGTTGTAGCATGTGACTCAATTTTCTTATTCAATCCTGACAGATCATCTTTAATATATTTCAAGTAGTTCTCTTGACTTTCTTGTCCTTTTACCAGCTTGGACAAATGTGCCTCAATTCTGGACTCTGTATCTTGACTACCTAGTGGAATACATTTATCACTCTTCTCCTTATAGTCATCCTTACGCCATTAGTCACCATCTCTGTCTCTACATCTATCTCTATATCTATCATTATAATAGTTTCAACCTTGATTTTCTTTCCCTTGGGCTCAGAAATCTACCAATCTACGATCAAGATACTTTGCCTCTTTTTCAGATTCGATCTCAAATGGTTTATAGGTAGACCCCTGTGCCACTACTACAGTCACCTTCTCAGCACTTATTGATGCAAATTGCTTCATAAGCAACCCAATATCATTACGAAAATGTGCAACCTCTTATGGCACTATGTCATTCACTACTCTGTACATATTTGTTTATCCAATAGAATATGCACCACTACCACGTTCTGAATTTAAAGTGTGCCATCCTCTATTGGTAACTACGATATCATCTAGCATTTCCTGTGCAGCTTTCTAGCGAGGACACATAAATGCTACTCCTGAAATAGTGTTTATCATATCTCTTGAACTAACATTCAATGATTGATAGAAAATATCAGACAAGTTAGATCCTCTACTTTTGTGATTTGTTACTATGTTAAGCTTCTTTTTTAATTGAAACCAATCCTCATGCATAGGCTATAGGTAGCTATCTGAAATTATAAATTTCATCCTTTAATTATAAAATCCATACAAGAGGTAAGAATCTACTTAGAAACTATGTCTTTAACTCGTGCCAAGTAGTGATATATCCTCTTAGAAGTTCCCCAAGCCATAGTGATGCTTCACCTATCAAAGAAAATGGGAACAACCTCAATCTCAATATTTCTTGATTAACCCCTAGAATATAATAATTTGTGCAGATCCCGAGAAAATTTATAAGGTATATGTTTATGTCATCCTTAGCTGTATCCGAAAATATACCCTTCAGATTTAACAGTTGGGTCATAACACTAGTGATATCAAATTTCACATAAGGGGCTAATAGTAGAGGAATAATGGCTACGGACTTTGTAGGGTCAACAACACCTAGATCTTCTCCATCTTTCTCAAATGGTTCTAAGTGTTGATATGTTAGAATAAATGGAGACCTGCCTCTCTGAACTTAACAATCAATAACTTGTCTAGGTCTTACCAGTCTTTCTTGTTGAGTTGTTGCCTCCTCTTTAGAAAGTCTAACTTCTTCTACTTCTCTACGTTCTTTATCTAATAGTTTTTATGTTTGTAATTCTTCAATATTATGCAGATGTAATGGATCACAGGGGAGTGCCGTATTTGGATCTGCAAGTGAGGGATCTTGAATCCCTTCATTAATCTATTCTGACATCCTTCATGGAGTTTAAAGGATTCTCACTTTTTTTGGATCAAATGGGAGTAAGGGATTAACTATACTCCAATTACTTGGCGTACATCAATGTATGTTGAGGTAAAAATAGAAATTAAAAACCCACGAAATTCACCAATTCAATTTACCACTCAACCGTCATCCCCGGCAATGGCGCAAAAATTTGATGTTGTCTAAAAATACACCTCAGCTAGAAGTATAATGTGGTTGATTGCAAACATAATAACCCAATAAGATTGGGGTCGATCCCATAGGGAAAACATTAATAGTTTTTTGCCTTTATTTAATCCACGAATAGTGAAGGAAAGTAAATAGGGGAATTTTGTTATCAATTTCAAATAGTAACCAATTCTTGAGTGTCTTTCAGTAAAAATCAATATGAGATGAATGCTAGGTCTGTATTCCTCCTGGCTTCTCAAATGCATAAATTTATTGTGATCAACCCAACTATTTTGTTGTTCTTCCTGTAAAGCCTACAATATAAGTCTTATGAACTGTCGGGTAAGCTAGAAGATAAATTTCACCCTTTACTTGGTTATTATCTCAGGGTGTTTCCTTCTTGCCCCTTTCTATGGCCTCAGTTACACTTATCGGGGTAGGATCAAGTGATAATATACAATACTTAGTTATTAAATCCCAAATCACTGTCTTAATCTTCTATTCCAATTCGCAAGTTTCTTGGTTATTGAATGGTTGTGAATACAGGAAATTTTAAGCGTTTGCAGCTGCTATGAGGTTAATTAATGTGAAGAAAAATTAACATACATGCAGAAACCCTAGAACAATTATGTCTCACACTTTCCCTACGTATCTAATTCATCAGGGTTCCCAGAACCCTAGCTAAGGAGATTATCAACTCATTTTTGTGCAAGAAACTATGATTATCAATGAAGAACACATAAAATCAATTTCACAAGAATAAAATGAATAAATGTCAAAGTTTTTAATTGAATAAAAACCTAAAATCTCAAGAACTATTGTAAAAATATGTAATAATGTATAATAATGCATAAATAGTACATAACAATGTGCAAAAGAACATAACCTAATAACAGATAAACCTTATGAAATTTTTAGTATCTCAAAATAACATAAAAATCCTATTAAAATGGGAAAGGTAAAGATAAATCGATAGTTGGTATGACTCGGTCTTCACTCATGTCATCGGCTTACAAGTCATTCCTTGCCTTGTCATATCCATTCCAATGTCTGATTTTCCCAAGGCTTTAACTCTCTGTTCAGCATATGACTTCTGCTTACGAGTCATACCTGAGTGTACAACTCTTGTCCTTCATCTGTATTCTTTTCAAGTTTTGAACACTGGTTTATATATGATATCCCTATACGAGTTGTACTTAGACTTTTGACTCATATACTTTTGACACTTCAACTCCTGGATGGTAGCTTGGGTTCTATTATGCCTACGACTTTGGTATACGACTCGTATCCTGGCCTACGACTAGGATACCTGAGTCGTATCTTCTTCACACTTAGATCCTTGCTTTGGATTTTGGTTCTGTTACTCATATAATTCAGCATACAAGTCGTATCGACCAGTTACAATTCATGAGTGGACTCATATACTGATCAGAGTTGGTCTTTTTCAGGTCTGTTTCTTCTTTTTCATTCAAATACTATTATAGACCTATGTTGCCTACAATTCACGCTAAAGTACATCATATCTAACAAAATAACCTAAGTTCTTGCATAAATTCATGGTTTTAAGCATCAAAAGCAACATTTTTCCATGCCACATCAATCACCCATGAAGGGTGTGATGAGGTTTGGGAGGAAAGGAAAGCTCAATCTGAGATATAATGGACCTTTTGAGATTCTCTACATAATTGGTAGGTAGCCTGTGAGTTAGGTTTACCTCATGATTTTGTTTTTTACCTAATTTTTCATTTCTCCATGTTGCAGTGATATATTTATGATTTGTTTTATGTTCTTAGATGAGACTTAGTCTTGTTAGATGAGCGTTTGACTTTTGTAGAGGAGAACGTGCTTATTTTGGCTTGTGATGTGATACGGTTGTTGTAGTTAAGCTTTAGTGGAGACACCACCCATTGGAGGAGGCCACTTGGGAGATCGAGAGAGAGATACGGGCCCAGTATCCTCTCCTATTTGAGACTTCAGGTATTTCCTTATCTTTAACTTTCAGGGATGAAAGTTCCTTTAGTAGTGGATGTTGTAATAATTCTTCAAGTCATTTTCCATATTTCCATTTATTTTTTTGATTAGATCTTTTCCATAGCTACCCCAAGTCATTTATGACTTGTTGGGACTAAAAATTTGATTGTCGAGTTCATTTGGTTTTTAAAGCCAATTCCCTTTTTGAAGTCTTCATTGGTTCCAAATGGCCACAAGGCAAAAACTTCAATAAATTAATCTCAAGTTCATATTCAGACTGCTCCAGCATCTTTGGAATACTTATTTTAGGCTCGGTAGACCTTTGGTTTGGGTCTTGATGCACCCAAGCTCATTTCAATTGATCTGTCGGGAAGTTGGAAATTTGAAATATGGGTGTGGGACCCATATTTTGTCGAAATGTCCTTGGATAGAAAATTTAACTTCGCCATCACATCTAAAATGTCAAATTTAATGTGGTTACATAGTTCATTTATGTATATCTAATCTATAATGAATCCCAAGGTCTTACCAAAAACTTGAAAAATTCCCAAATTTCAGTTGTCTTCTGTTGTGGGCCACGATTGCACATAATATGCAGGAGGTAGTGTGATCAAACTAAGAAGTATGGCAATCGTCTACTTGCTTCTAAAGCTAAATTATGTGATTACACACCAGGTTATGCGATTGCTAAGTCTGATTACCTGGAAAAGGGTTTAAAAGGACCCCTTAGGTCACGAATTTGCCCATTTCAACCCATTCTCTTGATAGCAAAAACCCTAAAGAGTGTGATAACTTTAAATTGAGTCTTGGGGGTGACTTGGGAGCATGATTAACATATATTTTCATGAATATCTCATAATTTAAGGTAATAATACTTTAAATTCTTGCTTGAATTTCTTTAATTTTTTACCAAAGCCCCAAATCCTTTAGGGCTTGATTTTAGCCCAAAAGTTTCTTGATTTTCGCCTATTGGTAAGGGTTTTGATTCCATGATCTTATCATCTTGTGTTGGACTCAAGAATATTATTTTCTATAAGTGGGGCCCACATGAAGTTTTTTGGTATGATTTTTAGACCCGAAGCACAATGGTGCAATATGGCTATCAATCTTCTCATGTTGATGATTAGAATGTTTTTTTGATAGCTTGGAATCTCAAAGAGGCTTCTTGGAATGGGAAATTAAAAGTTTAGCGATTCGTGAGCTTTTTTTTGGTGTCGAGGTAGTCTAGGTTTATCCCTTGTTAGATTGAGCTTTTTCATAGTACTCTTACGATATTCTATTAGATTTGGGATGGGTCTTAGGTGTTGAATTGATGAAATGTAAGACTTGGATCTAGTTGGATTGCTTAGGCCAAGTTGGGACCTTAGAGTTGAAATACTTAGCTTGTTGCCTTGAACATTACTGCATTAGACTTCATTACTGATATTTAGCATGAGAATGCCTTGGTTGCTCTAAAATTTAGTAAAATGATCTAGTTAATCATGCTTAGGGTGAAGTGTCCTTATTTTCTTACACCAAAGGAAGGTTGTTTTAGTTATGATATTGGCTTAGGGTTGTGTTTGAGAAGGACCTTTACCTTAGGACTAATCATGAATTTCTATAATCTAAGAATGGATTTAAATACCATAGCCTAGTCCGGGGTAGAACTTTACTTGGTATATATTTTGGGGATTTATAAGTGGGATCTTTGACCCACCTTAAGTCAAGATTGATGTTAGTTATCTTAAACCCTTTGTACGCTTGTTATATGCTTAGATAATACCCTTATGAGGCAATATTGAGGAATCTTTGTATTTTTTGTTTATGATGAATGATGTTAGAAGTATTTCCTAACTTTTTTTCCATATGTATGATGTAATGGTTATGCTTATGACGATCTATTGATTATGCTCTTGTTTTGGCTATTTATTGGGTTACCGAATAACCTATTGAATGAGCCCTTGACTATGATATTTTCAAAGCCATATATTATATTATGAACCATGCCATGAATAAGTTATAGACTATGTCATGGATTAACTAATGCTCAAGCTATTGATAAGCTATTTTTACGTTAACTATTAGATATTGATTAGGCAATAAATGAGTGATTGCTCATGGTATTACTTATTCTTATGCTTATGATCATGCTAAGAAATTATGCTAGAACACATTCCTAATGATGATTTTAGCAATTGTGCCATGAAATATATGATAAATCATATTTCTTGATTATTATGGGAAGTCATGCCTTCATTATGTGTAAAATTATGCTACTTCATTATATGATTGTTTATACTATTGATTTTGCCATCAATTATGATTATGATAATATGTTGATGCTCGGCAAGACTATAAGATATTTTGATAATGTGATGATGCCCAGTGAAGACGAAGGATATTATGATGATATGATAATGCCTGACAAGGCCGGAGTATGTTATGATGATTTGATAAGTACGGCAAGGCCAAAGGATGTTATGATGATATGTTGAAGCCCATCAAGGAAGGAGGATATTATGATCATATGATGTTGCCCGAAAATCCGGGGGACATTATGATGATATTTGATACCTGGCAAGGTCGGAGGATTATTATATTGATGTGCCTATGTGTACATATACCGACTCGAGTTCATCTAGCCTTATGTATGGCAATTACATGTTTATATATATTTATATATAATTTGGGCATGTTAGTGATATTAGAGATGTCGGTTGTAGCCCACTAGTGTTAAATGACTACATAATGGTATGTTGATGACTAGTGGTGGATATTGTAAAGTAATGATGTTAGTTGAAAAAGGAGATTAGTTGATGAATGATGGCTTTTAAGTAATACTATGATGGCTAGTTATAAAGGATGCCTAGTTAATAGAATGGTAGATAGTGGAGTCACATAGATATTTCATGGTGTAAATTGGTGTGAAATATGGTGGATAGTTGCCTAAGTAATGAATAGTAACTTAGCAATCTAGTTAATGAGAAATGGCTAGCAAAGGAATAGTGGATAATGAAGTAGTGATGATTAAGTGGTTAATGATGGTAATAGTATGGAATATGGATATATTGGTAATTAATGAAAGTTTGGTAAAATAACCGATTGATGATAATTGTGGGAATGGGGTTAAATAATGATGAGATTTGGATATGTTGTTGGTTAAATTCCTTTATGCTTCTCTTGGGTGTACTATCTGTTAGTATGTGATGCTGGGATGAGTTTTTTACTTGTTGCACCAGTTGGTGTGTGGGAGCCAACTTTGTACTTATGTTTGCTTGTGTTGATGCTTTATGATGCGTTAAGATTTTGAATTGTCTATTTCTTATGTACGTCAATATTGACACGTGTTGATACCTCATGTTATATTGTTATTTTTGTTTAGTTGTTCATTATATGTAGTGATGATGGATATTATTTAGGTTTGATTTTTTCCCTTGACTTAGTTATGATTATCTTACATTATATCATGACTTAGCTTAGTCGGTTGATAATGCCTACTTAGTACCTATTGTTTAGGTAATCATACTACACTTCTGTTACTTTTTGGTGCAGATTCGAGTACAAGTTGTCGTCATTGATCGTTGGTCGTGAAGAGTTGATCTTTTATATATAAGGTGAGCCCTTAGAGTGTTGAGTCACCTATTTTCTTCTATCGTATTGCTATTCAGTCTTTCATATCGAGACAGAAGCATTAACTATATTCTAAGTCTTTTGGGTTGTATTATTGACATTAAATGCTCTTGTATTGACTCTACTAGGTTGAGGGATTGGTATTGTGTATTATCTATGTTATCTAATTGAAACACTTGTCTATTTCAATGTTGTGTTCTTGAAATTTGGCCCTTTATTGGGCTTTTCTACTGAATTAACCCATTGTGTTAGCTCCAAGTTATTGTAGGGCTTACTTACTAGCGGGATTTAGTAGTTGCCATCATGACTCATAAATCGAGTCATGTCAAATTGGTATCAAAGACTAGGTATCACAAATATTATTGGTAAAAGAGAAATTGTTTAGTAGAGTCCTACAAATCGCAACTTTGACATCTATTTTTTATCTTTGGGAGGCTGCGTAATATTCTTAGGAGTTCTTCACTTCTTTCACTCATATCGTGTTAAGAATTTGAGTAGGTTTGTAGAGTATTCCTTTGACTTTACTCTTTTGCAGATGGCCAAGATACATGCTACCACTACATAAGATAAGGGTTTCGAGACCAAGCCTAGGGATCCTTCTTGTGTTTGTGGATGACCTAGAGGTCGTGAGCATCCTCGTGATGTATCCCCATCTAGGGAACTGGATAAGACACCTTCCCCAGGTCTTATTTATGCTTCTGAGCTAGAGGATATCCACTATAGCTAATGGTGGGCTAAAGACCAGCCAAGGCTCCACCATGGTTTATTCCTTCTTCATTTGTCAAAGATGTATTGATTCATCTTTTAGGAACAGTTGGTGGTGTCCTTATAATGGTGCACAGTCTATTGATCAGAGTGGTACTAAGGTAGAGTCATAGCCTATAGTTGCGGCTCATAGAGTTGAGGTTCCTTATGCACCGGAAGTTATTCAATAGGCAGTTGCCCAGCCAGTGGTTGCTCATCCTGCTATGTCTTCTGCGGAGCAGAAGATGCTGGGTAGATTCTTGAGATTAGCTCCGCCTAGATTTCCTGGTGCACCAGGCTAGGATGCATATGATTTTTTGATTGCTTGTGAGGATAGGCTTTGTAGTTTGGGCCTTGTTGAGACTTGTGGTGTGGATTACACCACATTTTAGTTGGACCTTGTCTGCTTGTCATTGGTGGAGAAGTCATATGGATTCTGGACCAACTAGATCTTCTCCCTTGTCATGGACTCAGTACTCCAAGATGTTTTTGGAAAAGTATATGCCTCATAGCCTTAGAGATCATTTGAGGGATCAGTTCTCTAGATTGGAGTAGGGTTCCATTATAGTTGCAGAGTAAGAGGCTCATTTTCACGAATTGGCTAGACATATGACTTCTATTTTGTACACTGAGTATGAGAGGGTTCAATTCTTTGTCAGAGGTTTGACTTCCTATTTGTATGTCTACTTAAAGTTTATTTGTTGTGGTTAGGTATTTTGCTGAGGTTTTGAATCATGCTAGAGTGATGGAGGAGATGCACCATGAGGGTCGTGAGGGTCTTGATAAGAGGCCTAGGTTTCTAGGCAGATTCAGTGGGAGCTATAATAGTTCTTGACCAAGAGATGGCAGTTCTCAGAGTAGTTATCCTCCGCGTCCATCCTATCAGACTTAGAGCCATCTTAGTTGGTGAGTCAGGTAGCTCTTCAGATTACTAATGAAGGTCAGTCTAGTGCTAGTGATCGCTCTGTGTCACGACCCAATTTCTTAGATCATGATGGCACCTAATATGACCCACCAGTAGACAATCCAAACCCGTAACCTGGAACATCTAGAAACATACTACCTAAACAGATAAAGGAAAGAATGCATAAAAGACATAATAATAGATCAAATACATAGTATAGTCCCAAAACATGGTGGTATCAGTACAAGATCTTCTACATAAATGAGATTTCAAAGTGAAGTATAAATGAATATACTCATAGAACTTATCTCCGAATAAAAAATAGAGAGTAATATATTACATAAGAGAGAGATAAGTAATACTTTGAATGTGAAGATATTTTTTAAGTATCTAAACCATGGTTTCTCTGCACGACGCACACATCAATGGCGATAATTTGTACTATGATCTGCAGACAACAAAAGTGTAGTATGAGTACCAAACACTTTGTACTCAGTAGGAAACTACCGACTTATCTCCAAAGATAAAGCAAATATATACAACATATAAAAAGAATGGAAAACTACACTCAAATATCCATCCACAATATAAGATAGTCAATGAGCTAATAAGGATAAACTATCCTATTCATGTCCAAGATACTAACATATTAAGGATAAAGAAGTAGTAAGAATGCACTATCCTATTCCATTCATACTTAGGAATCTCAACCAAGTACCATATATCATTGGCCAATATGAAAGTAAGAGTGGGAAGAAGATACCTATAAGTATACAAGGCTAAGGAATACATTTATAATCAAGGTAAATAAAGGAAAGGAGGGATATATGATAATACCATAGATACATATAGCTAAGTATGCATAAATATATATATATAATTATATAGCCAAAGTGTACTCAAAGTATAGCCTAAGTCATCAGACTAACTATTTAAGACCTCATAATCATAGAAGGAGCTAGTTCAAGAATACTCAATGTTCTAATCCATATATCAATTGATCAGAAGGTCATGCATAATAATGTAACCGTAAGATAAAAGAGGTTGGAATCATGCCTCAAGTCTTGATACCGAAATAATGACCAATATATCATAAACTAGTCATAACAATGATAATAAAAATGTCAATAACAACGTGGGTAACTGACTAGTCTGAACAACCAAATACCTAACCGAGCCTATCACGTGCCCCCAACTACCCAGGCTTATAAAGTTCAATCAACATACAACATACCACAAGTCATAGTCATCACCTATACCTATCTAGCCCATCCCCCAATATGAGTTGATAGATATGTAGGCACATACTGGTGATTGGCAATGCACATGCAAGAAGGAATGCAACTGAATCTATAATATCATAACCGATAAATATAAGCAACATCATGATATAATCATCGTACCCATCATCATCATCGTCATAGTCATCCTTCGGCCTTGTCGGGTGTGTGTATATATATATATAATTACCATACATAGGGCTATCTAGACTCAAACCGGTAGATGTATACATAGGAATATTAATATAATCATTCTCCAGCCTTTTCGGGTATCAATATATCATCATAATATCCTCTAGTCTTTCTATATAACATCACATCATCATAATATCCCCTGGCCTTGCTGGGTATTAATAAATCATCATAATATCTTCTGACCTTGCTGGGTATCATCACATCATCATAATATCCACCTGCCTTGCCGGGTATCATCACATTATCATAATATCATCTATCCTTGCTGGGTATCATCATGTCATCATAATATCCAAATCAATGTCAATAATAAAGAGCAAGCCCCACAAGGGCTAAAGTAAAGAGCAAGCTCTACAAGGGCTAAAGTAAAGAGCAAGCCCCATGAGGGCTAAAGTAAAGAGCAAGCCCCATGAGGGCTAAAGTAAATAAGCATGAAAAACAAGTGAGGTAGAGTATATTTCCATCATTCATCATTCATCATCAACATAACATTATCAATAAGAATATATATATATAACCTGAATATTATAACTATCATTGGCTTACCAAGAATTTATATCATTAATACAACATTATTCTCTATCACATATCAGAGAGATATGTATATAGATATATAGTAGGTGCATGGACTTAAGTTGTGGCTGAAAGGGTGTTAATCCCTAATCATGTTTCCCGGAGTGAACTTCGGTACTAAATCATTATAAAAGTGTAGAAAGGGTCGAAATGTCACACGACCAGAGTAGTTAGTAGTATCAAATCATAGACTGAAAACTATCTCGGTTACATCTTTTAACATCATTATTAATCTCTTTTACAAATATGTTATTCATTAAGATAGGCATTTATTATTATGAAAAAATCTTTTTTAAGGTAGAAACTGGGTTTCAACCCTTAAATAGTACAATGGTAATAATATTATAATCTAATCGGAATTGTATCAATCATGGATGCAATGATCATAAATGTACCAAATGTATGCATGTCATCACCAGTATTCACATAATAGAATCATAAGCATTAATATATCAGTAAACTACAATCACATCATTTATAAGGATAAGCACTTCCCGAATGGTCAACTCATATCATAACACGGCCTTGGATCGAATAATATGTCCAAAATAATTAAAACATCATAATCATGGCCTTCGGACACATACATATCAAGAATCCATATCAAGATCATATTCATACATCATCTTATATTTATAAGTCATAGCATATTCATGAGGCATAACATCTTTATAAGCTATATAACACATCTAAAATCGTCTCATACATAAGAGGCATCTCACATCTAGGAGGCATAATGCAAAAATGAAATATAAATCCTAATTATGAGGTATATCACATCCATAAGACGTCTCATATTTGTAGTCATATATCAAGACTATGAGGAATATCATGTCAAAGAGGAATAACATCTCTATAGGACAAATATCATATACAAGAGGAAATAACATCTCTATAGGCCATTAATCATAATTTAGGGAAAGTCATCACAATTTACCAAGCCACGAAGTGAACTTATTATAAAGGTTCAATAGTCTCAACTAGGCCTAACCTCCACAACTAGGTCCACAAGGTCTAACACAAGTCTTAGCCTAAGATGGATTTGAGGAACCCATTTCTAATCTTCAATGTCCATATTTAGGAATTTTATACCCCCAAACTAGGCTAAGGTATCTAACCCAACTTCTAGATGTCAAGTAAGTCGTAACCAAACTTAAGATAAGAACTTCATCTAGAAATAAGGGCATTTAAGTTAACTCCACCTAAATTAAGGTTTCAAGATCACCACAATATCCCAAATAAGGTTAAATATTGTAACCATACTTCAAATGCTAAAATCACATCCCAAACCTAGCCTTCTACCATATCCATTCTACGAATTAGTTCAATCTAGGATGAAGGCAATAGGATTCAAAAAGGGCATTAAACATTTCAACTTACGGGTCAAAACCCTCATCTAATCCCAAAACGTTAATATTCAATACCGAGATTCTACCCATAATCAAACTAAACATTCACATTCATACGCAATAGATAACATGCATCATCTTACGAAGAAGAGTAGCAAGAAGCCTGACTCAAAGTCAAACCATAAATCCTTACATCATTCACCAAATGTCCATCTTTACTTCATAATCTCAAAATTCCATCACTCTATGAAAATCATAATATACTCATCAATACGAGAAAAATAATACCCATATTGCACCATTGTGCTTCGAGTCCAAAAACAACACCAAAAACCCCGAGTTCCACTTATAAAAATCACATTTTTGAGGTCAAACCAACATTCATACATGATCAAAGAATCATAAACCTTAATAAATAGGTGAAAACTAAGTTAATTTAGGGCTAAAATCAAGCCCTTAAGCTATTTGGGATTTTGAGTCAAGAACCAAGAATTTCACCAAGAAATGAATGAAATCTTACGTTAAATCCAAAGATATTCATGATAAAAGATGTTAATCAGGCTACCAAGTCACCCATAATACTCAATTTTGAGATAGCACACTCTTTTTAGAGTTCTTGGGTCTCAAGAGTGAGTGGAAATAAGCCAAAATGTGGCCTAAGGGGTCCTTTTATAGGCCCATTAGGTACCCAGGTGTTGCTATCACACACTTAAGGATTGCAATTGCACACAGGCTGCAGGATCAGGTATTTTAATCATAATACCTCTTGGTGTGATCGCACCATCCTCTCCGGCAACAAATATCAGCTAAAACTTAGAAATTTTCCAAGTTTCTACTATGGCCTCGAGATTTATTCAAAATTTGATTTATGTTAATAAACTATATAACCACTCTAAGTTTGACATTTTGTATGTAATGGTGAAGTCATATATTCCATCTGAGGTCGTTTTGATCAAATGTGGGTCCCACACCCATATTTTTAATTTTCCAACTTTCTGACCAATAGGTCAAAATGAGCTCGGATGCATGGGACCCAAAACAAAGGTCTACTTAGACTAAAATTAATATTCCAAATTTGTTAGAATAGTTGGAATTTACATTCGAGATTGTTTTACTGAAGTTTTCACCCAATGGTCATTTGAAACCTGTGAAGACTTATAAATAGGGAATTGGCTTTAAAAACCAAACAAATTGATCGATAATTGAACCGTCAGTCCCAAAAAGTCATAAATGAATTAGGGTAGCTATGAAAAATCTCTAACGGCAAAAATAAATGGAAATATAAAAAATGACCTAAAGGGTTATTACACCCTAGTAAGGGAAATGGTCAGTCTTTGAGGGATTTACCTTCAGGTTATTCTAGTCATGGAAATTACTCTGGGTTAGATGGATCTATTGATTATGGTTCATCTCATATTTCCTATTTTAATTGTAGAATTCATGTTCACTATTCTCGTGATTGCCCTAGTCAAGGGGCGATTGTTACTTCAACTCAAAGTGTCCCTATATTAGAATAATTTATCCCTTAGATAGAGGTGGTTCTCACGGTCATAGAGTAGTTCATAGGTTACTCCAGGAGATTCTAAGGTAAGCAGGATAGGAGTTCAGTCAGGTGCCAAGCCAGGTATTGACCGTGGTCAGTTTTATGCAGTACCTACTGGACTCGAGGCTGAGACTTTAGATACGATAGTTATAGGTATGATTTTGGTGTGCCTTAAGTCATCCCTTACTTTATTTTATCCAGGATCTACTTATTCTTATATTTCTTCTTATTATGCATCATGGTTGTAGTTGTCTTGTGATTCATCATTTCTACCATTGCATGCATCTAATCTCATGGGTTATTCTTTAGTAGTGGATCAAGTTTTGAGATCATATGTTATGACTATCACTGGTGTTGATACTTATGATGATCTTATTATTCTAGATATAATGGATTTTGATGTGATTTTGAGCATGGACTGGTTATCCCACTATCATATGGTTATGGATTATTTTGCCAAGATCGTTACCTTAGCCATGCTCAATGTACTTTTGGCTATCTGGCAGGGAGTTGTTAGTCATAAGCTGATGAGCATTATCTCATATATGTGTGCTAGTAGACTTATATTGAGAGGTTGTGAGTCGTATCTCTCTTTTATATATAATACTAGTGTGGAGAGCCTATCGCTTGACTCTGTTCCTGTTGTTTGTGAGTTTTCTATTGTGTTCCCAACCGACCTACCTAGTAGTCCCCCTATCCATGAGATTGAGATTGTAATTGACCTTGAGCATGGCACCCATACTATTTCTATGGTACCTTACCATATGGTTCCTATCGAGCTTAAGAAGCTAAATTTTAAGCTTTAGGATATTCTTGATAAGGGTTTTATTAGACTGAGTATCTCCTTATAGAGAGCTTTTATATAATTTGTGAAGAAGATAGAGGGTTCTATGTTGATTAATTATTAGCAGCTTAATAAGGTGGTAGTGAAGAACTATTATTATATGTTTCGCATTGATGATTTGATTGACCATGTTCAGGGTGTATTAGTGTTTTCTAAGATTGATTTGAGGTCTGGTTACCATCAGTTGATGATTCAGGATGAGGATGTCCAAAAGATAGTTTTTAGGACCCGTTATGGTCATTATGAGTTCTTAGTAATGTGTTTTGGGTTGACTAATGCTCAGCCACATTCATGGATTTGATGAATCAAGTACTTAAGACTTATTTGGACTCCTTCGTGGTCGTGTTCATTGATGAAATCCTTATGTATTTTAGGAGGAGTAAGGAGCATACACAATATTTGAGAATCACACCCCATACTTTGAGAGATGATATATTTTTTGCCAAGTTCTCCAAGTGTGAATTTTATCTTGAATCGGTGACATTCCTTAGGCATGTGGTGTCTAAAGAAGGCATTATGGTAGACCTATCTAAGATTGAGGTGATTCGTGATTGGGATAGACCTACATCTCTGACTGACGTACGTAGATTAATTAGTTTAGCCAATTATTATAGACGTTTCATTGAGGGTTTTGCTACTATTTTAGCCTCTATGACCAGATTAACTCGAAAGAAGATTCCTTTTTGATAGTCCGAGGAGTGTGAATTAAGATTTAGAAAGCTCAAGGACTTTCTTACTTCAGCCCATATTTTAGCTCTTTCAATTGAGGGTGAGGGATTCACCATGTTTTGTGATGCTTTTGGTGTTAGTCTAGGTTATGTATTGATACAGTAGGGTCGTGTTATTACTTATGCTTCTAGACAGCTTAAGGTGCATGATTGCAACTACCCCATTCATAATTTAGAGTTGGCGGTAGTACTTTTTGCACTTTAGAGGCATTATCTTTATGGTGTGCATTGTGAGATTTTCACCGATCACCATAGTCATCCGCATCTTATGACCCAGTGGGAGCTTAAGTCTCGGTGGCGTAGATGTATAAAGGTTCTTAAGGACTATGATATTTCTATCTTGCATCATCCGAGCAAGGCACATATGGTTACAGATACCTTGAGTCACAAGGCAGTGAATATCGATAAATTGGATTGTATTTCAGTTTCTTAGCGTCCATTAGCGCAAAACAATTAGTCCTTAGCTAACTTTATGGTTCACCTTGATATTTCAAATCCTAGGAGGATTTTGGCTAGTGTGGAGTGAGGTACTCACTATTTTAGCAAATTCATTATCGTCGGTTTGCAGATAACAAGCTTTGCTTTCTTTGAGATCAGGCATTGGGTGGTGACTCGGAGAGGCACACTACTAATTTTGAGGGTATTTAAAATTTGATGGTTGTATTTTTATTCCCCAAGTTAATGACTTGATTCAGTTGATTTTTGCATGAGTCTCACAGCTTTAGATATTCTATTCACCCTGATACAGCCAAGATTTAAAGTGATTTGAGACAACACTATTGGAGGAGTGGTATGAAGAGAGAATGGAAAATTTTGTAGCTCATTTCCTATGTTATCAGTAGGTGAAGGTCGAGTATCAGCGTCCTAGTGGATTGACTCAGAGGTTACCCATTCCTGAGTGGAAATAAGAACAGATTACTATAGATTTTGTTAGTGGCTTGCCTTGAACTTCCTGAGTTTTGATGGTATTTGGGTTATTTTGGATCGTTTGTTCAATTCATCTTATTTTATTCCTATTCAGATGACTTTCAGTGCCAAGAGATTAGCCCATTTCTATGTTTGGGAGATAGTCCATTTGCGTGGGGGCCTATTTCTTTCATTCCAAACTGTGTCTCTATGTTCAATTTGTGGTTTTGGAGCAATTTTTAGGAGGTGTTGGGTACAAAGGTGGATTTGAGTACAGCCTTTCATCAGTAGACTGATAATCAGTCTGAGCAAACTATTTAAGTTCTCGAGGACATGCTCCGAGCCTGTGTTATAGATTTTAGAGGTCAATGGGAGTAACACTTATCCTTAGCAGAGTTCACACATAATAATAGTTGTCATTTAAGTTTTGAGGTAGTGACTTTTGAGGCATTGTATGGTAGGAGATATCGTTCTCCAGTTGGATGGTTTGACACTTCAGAGGTTAGGACCTGTGGTACTAATTTTCCCTAGGAGTCATTGGATAGAGTCAGAGTAATTCAGGATAGGTTGAGAGCATCTCAGAGTAAGAAAAAGGCCTATGCAGATTCATTCCTTGATATTTGGAGTTACAGACTATGAATTTCACTGCGTATCTCCCATAAAGGGTGTGATGAGGTTCGGGAGGAAGGGAAAGCTTAATCTAAGATATATTGGAAATTTTAAGATTCTTTGCGTAGTTAGTGAGGTAGCCCATGAGTTAGATTTACCTCTGAATTTTATTGTTCATCCATTTTTCCATGTCTCTATGTTGCAGCGATATATTCCTAATTCGTCTCATGTGCTTAGATGGTACTCAGCCAGTAGAAGAAGCATATGACATTTGTAGAGGAGTCGGTGCTTATTTTGTCTAGTGATATGAGGCGTATGCGCACTAGAGATATTCTTGTTGTTAAGGTTTAGTAGAGACACTGCCCAGTAGATGAGGCCACTTAAGAGATAAGGAGTGAGATGCGGGCCCAGTATCCTAATATGTTTAACACTTTAGTTATTCCTAATCTTTAACGTTCGGGGATGAAAGTTCCTTTAGTAGTGGATATTATAATGACCCTTCAGGTCATTTTCCATAGTTCCATTTATTTTCTTTGTTATTTCTTCTCCATAGCTCCCCCAAGACATTTTACATGTTGGGACTGATAGTTCGGTTATCAGGAAGTTTGTTTGGTTTTTAGAGCCAATTTCCTATTTTAAAGTCTTCGATGGTTCCAAATGGCCACCAAGTGAAAACTTCAGTAAAATGATCTCGAATACAAATTCTAGTTATTTCAATAGCTTCGACATATCGATTTTAGGCTAAGTAAACCTTTGGTTCGTATCTTGATGTGCCTAAGCTCATTTCGACCTATTGATCAAAAAGTTGGAAAATTTAAAATAAGAGTGTGGGACCAACATTTGGTCAAAATAACCTCAGATAGAAAATTCGACTACGTCATCGTGTCTAAAACATTAAATTTAGTACGGTTACATAGTTTATTTGCATATATCAGATCCTCAATGAATCACGAGGCCTTAGGAAAAACTTGGAAAATTCTAAGTTTTAGTTGTCTTTTGGTATTGGTTGCAATCACATGTGATGTGCAGGAGGTAGTGTGATCACACTAAGAAGTATGGTGATTACCATACCTACCTCTTCAGTAAAGTTGTGTGTTTGCACACCTGTTTGTGTGATTGCACACCTAGTTGTGCGATTGCCATACCTGATTACCTGCAAAGTGGTATAAAAAAACCCCTTAGGTCACAAATTTGCCCCATTCTCTTGAGTGAAAAAAACCTAAGGAGTGTGATAACTTTAAATTGAGTCTTGGGGGTGACTTGGGAGCTTGATTAACATATACTTTCATGAATATCTTTAGATTTAATGTAAGAATCCTTCAAATCCATGCTTGAATTTCTTTAATTTTTGACAAAATCCCTAAATCCTTCAGGGCTTGATTTTAGATCAAATGTTTTTGGATTTTCATCTATATTTGATAGTTTTGATTCTATGATCTTGATATCATGTTGGGTTTGTCTCTAAAATATGATTTTTCATGAGTGGGGTCTAAATGAAGTTTTTAGCATAATTTGTAGACCCAAAGCACAATGGTGCAGTAATGGTATCGATCATCTCATATTGATGAGTGGAATGTGTTTTTGATAGCTTGGCATCTTGAAGAGGCTTCTTGGAATGTAAAAATAAAGGTTTAGTGGTTCGTGATCTTTCTTCATTGTTAAGGTAGTATAGGTTTATACCTTGTTAGATTGAGCTTTATCATAGTATTCTTAGGATATTCTATTTGATTAGGGATAGGTCTTAGGTGTTGGATTGATGAAATGAAAGACTTGGGTCTAGTTGGATTGCTAAGGACAAATTGGTACCTTAGAGTTGAAATACTTAGCTTGTTGCCTTGAATATTAGTGCATTAGACTTCATTACTCATGTTTAGCATGAGAATGCCTTGGTTTCTCTAAAATTTAGTATAATGATCTAGTTAATCATGCTTAGGGTGAAGTGGACTTAGTTTCTTACACCAAAGGAAGGTTGGGTTAGTTATGATATTGGCTTTAGTGGTTGTGTTTGAGAAGAACCTTTACCTTAGGACTAATCATTGTTTGCTATACATCTAAGAGTGGATTTAGATACCTTAGCCTAGTCCAGGGTAGAAATTAACTTAGTATATATTTTGGGGATTTAGAATTGGAATTTTTGACCCACCTTAAGTCAAAATTGACGTTACTTATCTGGAACCATTTGTACGTTTGTTATATGCTTAGATGATGACCTTTTGAGGAAATATTAAGGAATCTTGGTAGTTGTTGGCAATGATGAATGATGTTAGAAGTATTGCCTAACGATTATGCCATATGTATGATGTATTGATTAAGCTTATGATGAGCTATTGATTATGTTCTTTTTGTGGTTGGGTTACTAAATATCCTATTGAATGAGCCCATGACTATGATAATGTCGAATCCATAAATTATGTTATGACCCATGCTATGAATAAGTTATAGACTATGTCGTGGATTAGCTAATGCTCAAGCTATTGATAAGCTATCTTTGTGCTTATGATTTGCTATTAATGAGTAATTTGTCTTGATATTACTTATGCTTATGATCATGCTAAGAAATCATGCTAGAAAACAAGCTATAACACATTCCTAATGATGATGTTAGAAATTGTTCCATGAGATATGTGAGAAATCATGTTTGTTGATTATTTTGGGAACTCATGTCATTCATTATGTGTAAAATCATGACACTTCATTAAATGATTGTTTATGCTATTAATTTTGCCATCGATTATGATTATCATGATATGTTGATGCCTGACAAGATCGGAGGATATTATGATGATATGATAATGCCTGGTAAGGCCGGGGAATATTATAATGATATAATAATGCCCGTCAAGGCCGGGGGATATTATGATGATGTCCGGCAAGGATGGGGAGATGTTATGATTATATGATGATGCCCGGCAAGGCCGTAGGATATTATGATTATACGATGATTCTCGATCAGGCTAGAGGCTATTGTGGTGATATTTGATTCCCAAAAAGTTTGGAGGATTATTATATTGTTGTGCCTACGTATACATCTACCAATTCAAGTCCGGCTATCCCTATATATGGAAATTGCATGTTTATATATA
The DNA here is from genome assembly GCA_030864215.1 of Capsicum pubescens. NCBI lineage: Eukaryota > Viridiplantae > Streptophyta > Magnoliopsida > Solanales > Solanaceae > Capsicum > Capsicum pubescens. The sequence goes on from CM061547.1 coordinate 144,788,520, forward strand.
TTTATATGTAATTTGGGCATGTTGTTGATATTAGAGATGTCAATTGTAACCCACTAGTGTTAAATAACTACAAAATGATATAGTTGATGACTAGCGGTGGATATAGTAAAGTAATGATGTTTGTTGATAAAGGAGATTAGATGATAAATAAAGGATTTTAACTAATATTGTGATGTCTAGTGATAAAGGACGCCTAGTTGATAGAATGGTAGATAGTGGATTCACAAAGATATTTCATGGTGTAATTTGGGGTGGAATATGGTGGATAGTCTCCTAAGTTATCATTAGTAACTTAGCAATCTAGTTAAAAAGAAATATCTATCTAATGAATAGTGGATAATAAAGTAATGATGATTAAGTAGTTAATGATGGTAATTGGAAACCCTAGGTTTTGGCCCTTAGAAAATTTCCTGGATTTCTAGATTTTGGACATCATACGACTTGTGGGTACCAGTAATATGATGGGGTATGGTTGGTATGCTCTTGTTCATATGCTATCTCATATTGGTTGGTGGGTTGGATTGGTTTCTGGAATGGGTACGACTTGGTGGGTACGAGTCGTATAGTTGGTGACGGGTCATATGGTTTGGGTTTTTCCTTTACTTAATCTGAGACTTAGTAACTTAACTTGGATTTGAGTATGAGTGGCTCACCATGAACCATAAGTTAGGGTATGAGTCATACCATTGACTCGTATGGTAGAAAGTTTTCAAACTTTCTTTAATTCTATTCTGCCAAGGATACGGTTTAGGGGCATTGATCGTATGGTTTGGGTAAGTACCACTCGTATTGAAGGGCATGATCGGTATGGGGGAGTCATACCATCTAACGAGAGTTTTAAGCAGTTTAAGTTGGGGGTAATCTGGACATTTCCTTACTTAATATTTTAAGGCCCCACGACTTATTTGAGTATTGGGACATCATTTACCCTATTATTCTAATCTTAAACACTTAGAAATTCTCTCTAATTCTCTCTAAGGCTCTTCGGTAAAGGAAGGCTAGTGTTTCATCTACAGGATCAATTTGAGGGTTGTAAGAGTGATTTCTCTCTATCATCTTCATAATCTAAGGCATGTACTCCTCTCTCAATGTTAGTTCCTACTAAAGGCATATTTTAATAAAATGTTTTCATGGCATGATTATTGTATGGTTTTGCGGTTTTCAAATATATGTTGGAGTTTTGTTATCAAATGTTTGGTTATGGTTTTCCCATGTTTTAATTATTTCTTTACATGCTTCAATTGTGGTTTGGACAATTTGTTGCATGGGAATGGTTAATTGGTAATTAGAATTGGTTTTGGAAACACTATGCCCATAACATGTTTGATAAAATGCCTATGAGAATGTTTTTACTATATTATTGGACTTTTAATGGAACTATTGCATGGTATGGTTTAGTATTGGAACCTTAAGTAATTCTAATAATTTTGAATGGTTAAATGGTAAGGTGCAGTGGTCATAGATATGGTTAATTAAACTTACTTGAGGGGTACAAAGGAATCCCCCAAGTAAACATGGTAATGAATATCTTATGGGGTAAATGGGAATCCCCTAAGCAAACTGTAACGCCCCGAAATCGGGTCCCGAGACGTCACACGGTGCTTAGGGTCACAAGTGACCCCAAGCTAACCCTTCTACTGGCATAACTCATAAGCAACTGAATAAAAATACAAATACATACAAATCAGCAGAAATTAACTTTTTCTGAATCTGATCGAAACAAAAATGGAATTTTACAGGATTACAATTCTGCCTTTACAACCAAAATTGAAACAAAATACATCAACTTCTACTGACTGTCTATGAAGCCTCTACTAGTACTTACTGTAGGTAGCCGGGTCATGACTCCCGACTACCCTAACTCAATACGACTGAATAAAGAAAATACAACACTATAACTTTGCATAACTAACCCAAGCCCTTGAATCAAAAGGACTCATCACCTGCTGACTGGATACCACGAATTGAATGGATCCGAAGGTGCAACTATACCTTGTACCTACATTCCGAGAAAATGTATCCCACATACGAATATGTGGATCAGCACCATGGAAAAATACCGAGCATATGGGGGTGCAATGAATATATAAAATAATATCTTAATATCATCACAGTTTATAAAATTATGCATGCTGATATAGATGACTCACTTAGCTCGAATTAAATCATCAAAATCATGGATGAATAATACATGTAAAGTAAAACAAGTGAGTCGTTACAATACGTTCTCAATTCACTTCCATCTCAATTTCAAATCATCAAAACAATAAAATCTCATGTCAATTCTCATTAGAATAAATTCCTTAAATCTTTTAAGAATAATGACTTTCTCAAACTCAGCCTTTTAAGGAAATATATTTTCATCTCAGATAGAAGAGTACACACACACATTGGGAGATCCTATAACCGACATAAACCATGTGAGCTACATGGAGTCTAACATACAACCCACGTTGGGGAGAGCCGTCCTATCCTTGCCATTGGACTAGGACTTCCAGTATCAATTCAAAAACACTAGTGATCACTATATAAATCAGCCTCAGGCTCACATCCTACGGGGGCATGTAGTTCTAGGGAAGTAAGGTCACTTTATACCTCCCACTCGGTGCTAAAGATTACTCCCAGACTTATCTTAGAAATTTAAATTAGCCTCAGGCTCACATTAAAGAAAATCCACAATATACACTTCAACAATTTTCATCGGGAGACAATTTGCTACCCCTTTATCATAATCAATAAAAACGTGGATTTCTTTCATAGTCGAGTTCAAAATAACTCATTCACGACCAAAAGGTCAAATCATTCAAAACATCTCAAATATTCAACATCAACGTGCTTATAACACACATTTTCTCAAAAACACAATTTCAAATTGGGTTCGCGACCCATATATCAAAATCATGATAAATATCATTCAAGATTCATGCTTTTCATCATAAATATATATAACTTACTTTAAAATCTGGAAAATTCAGCTTTATGTACAAAAATGTCATCATTCTCATTCAATTCAACTTTCAAAACATAGAGAGTATCATAATCTCATGTAAAATCATATAGGGTATAAATTCATGCTTTAAATTCATATCAAAACATGTAAAATCATGTATATTCATATAAAAAAATTAATTTGGGTACAAGAAAGAAAGAGAGTTCTTGTTGAAAAACTCCACATACCTTGAATGATGAACTATAGATCAATACTCATTTTTGAGATGTTAATCGTGCCTTTGAATGATGGTTTTTCAAGTTCTTGAACTAGGAACTTGAAATCTTGAATAAATTTGCTGAATTAATGGTGAACTTTGGAGGTTCTTGAAGTTGGATGTAGGAGCTTAGGGCTTTCTTTTTTAGGGAATTTGATGAAATATAACATATAATGCTTCTAATAGGCTTTAATATAGGGTTTGGACGGATTTTGGGTGAGGGAGAATTACCAAAACGCCCCTAAAAATCAAATAATTCTCGCATCTGTTTTTTGGTGGACTGTTTTGATAGTCTGAAGTAGATCAACCATAAAGTTTTACTCCGATATCCAAATTGGATGAAACCAATTTCATTAGAAAGAGGACTCTAATATCTTTCCATTTATATATAGTATCTCACCTTGATCATTGTGTATGAGGAGTTATGATTATTTGAAGTTAACCCAAAAATTCACTTTTGGTAGGCTGAAGTAGATCGACCATAACTTTTTGCTCTGATAGAAAAATTGGATGAAACCAATTTCATAGGAAAGATGACTCGCAGAGATTTCCGTTGATATATAGTAGATCACCCAGATCATTATGTACAAATAGTTATAATCATTTAAAGTTGGAGCCAAAATACGCCAGGCCTCAGTACTTTTTTCCTGCACGTTTTACTATTTACTACTATTCACGGTTCGATCGGAATGTTCATAACTCGTTGCTCGGGTGTACATTTTGGATGATCCACATATCGTTGGAAATCTTATTCGATAATCTACGTAATGGTGGGTCATAATCTAAGACATTCCGTATGGAAAATTTATAATTCATTCTAGAAGATAGAACCCAACACGTTTATGCACAAAATTTCAACGAAAAAAATTTCTGGGGTATTACACAAATATAATAATGGAATATTTGTAGGTTACACGGTATTTCCCTAAGTTAACTTTATAATGTAATCTATGGGTACATGGGAATCCCTTTACATAAAAAGGTTGGCTAAGGACATTGCTTGCAAGCTATAGTCGGTATGACAATACAACTACTTATAGACTTGGTTAATAATAATGGAATAATGGTTTGGTTGGATGGTAATGGTTTTAGTTGGTAAATAATGGTGGGGTGTGATAACTAACCATGAAGGTGCGAGTTTAATGGAGGGATACTAGAAACACATGTTTTCCGACTTGAAGGTTGGTCATAGCGACCATATATGATACTTTGAGGTACATAGATATCCTCTAAGTACACTGTACATATGTATCATAAAAATTGAAGGGTACTCAGAAATACCCTACTCTTATGGTATCTCTTGTTCGTACGACTACATGCATCGGGGCTCGTTCAGGGGGTTACACTGGACCCATATAGCCTAGTGGGTAGTTCTAGGAAAGTTAAGCTATACATACCCAGGTTAATGGTTTTAAAAGAATGCTAAACCCAGCTCCCTTCCCTGACATGATTATATATATATACATGTATTATTTGTATGTATATGGTTTGTTTACTTGGTTTTATTAGATGTAATTTTGCATCAGGGCTTGTTCAGGGGGTTAGACTGGACCCATATAGATCTTGGGTAGTTCTAGGATGGTTAAGCTATACATACCCAGGTTAATAGTTTTAAAGAAATGCAAAACTCGGCTCCCTTTCCCGACATGATTATATATATATATGTATTATTTATATGTATAGGGTTGGTTTACTTGGTTTTATTAGATGTCATTATCTTATCCTTATACTGAGTTCATGCTAGCATTCACCTGCTAACCCAACTTTGGGTGGTTGTATCCCCACGAGATCCAAGAACCGATCATTCTGCTTTTCCTGCATAGAATTTGGATTTAGGATCAGCTATTGGATCTAACAGGTGAGCTTCCATGTTCCAAAAGGCTTTATTTCATATCATGGATGTCTTTACATACTTTGGTCATTTTATGGATATTGGTTTTGGATATGGCTGGGGGCATATGCCAACTGGATATTGTTTTTCTTTTAGTTAAAAGCTTTGTGGAACTACTATGGGTTGAAATACTTGGTGTCGGTAGTGGTGTCAGCCATAGTATTAGCATTGGTATTGGGGATGATACCATTGGATAGAATTTATAATTGTTCCATCCTTTTATGTTATATTATGGATGGAAACTTGGTTTTCATATTGGTTTGGTTATGGTTATTTATTGGTATTGGATGGTTGGACTTGTTTGGGTTGGTAATGGTTATAGACCTATCCTAGTGACTGGAATGGTAATGAACATTATTTTGTTATATGTTCGGAATTCATCCGACATTGGGTATGTGTATTTGGAGGTTGGGTTGGGTAAGGTGGTGGTCATCGATCCTGGTTGGACTTGGGATGCCCATTACGAAAAGGCCCTAGTTTGGGTTGTGTCAAAGTGGTATCAGCGCTTTAGGTTCATGGTCAATTAGGAGTCTACAAATCTGTGTCAAGTAGAGTCTCTTTTAAGTGTGAAGAGCGCCACACTCATAAGAAAGAGGCTACAAGGCATTTAGGAATGTTTTACTTTCTTGGTAGTCTATTTTCAAGTTGTGTATCTATCTCCTGGAATCTTCTCAAATATTGGTTTTTTCACTTTTCATATCAAGCCTCGATGATCTGATGCTCACGGAAACTCCTTGTAACGCCCCAAAACTACACCCTGGGCACCACATGGTGCTTAAAATCTCGAGATACCACAAGCTAACCCATGAGCTAGTACCTGCTATGAGCACTGAGTAAAATTGATAACAAAAGATCATGTGCAGAATTTAACTAAGGAATGCCATAAAGTTTTAAGTTATAAATCTTATAAAATCTATAAACAAAACTGATAATACTAATAAAACATCCGACAATAACTAAAATTTTAGAGCTGACTAACTGTATGAAATATCTGAAAGTCTCTAAACTGACTGATTGAGAGTCGATAGGACAGGCCCCAACTAACTCCAACTAACTGTTGAACGTAATGCATGAATGTAAATATAATCTATCCTAAAAATATGAGGACTCACCACTTCTACGGCTGATAATCTGGAAGGTCTATGCGTGATCCGGGAACTGAGCGTCTGAACCTATCATATGATACATCATAGTGCAAGAAAAGCGTATACAATCAGTACTTTGAATGTACTGGTATGATAAATGAGGTAGGATGATATGCATGGTTTCACGAACATGAGTAGTAACTGATAAAATATATATAGCAGACATACTGAATAGAATACATGGAAACTGTAAGTGCTAAAGATGCAAGACCTAGCATAAACCATATTCTGAATATAATCTGAAATCAAACATACTGAATACTGATAACTGAATAATTGATATTTGTATGCTATGGTCAAGCAAATCTAAAACTGAACCACGTAACTGATGACTGGACTGAGACTGTGGGATTTATCATCTAACCGATATGCCCCAATGAGCAATTTTGAGGTCCAACCTGTGACCCCAATTGGAAGTGTGTCAGTACCATAGCATGGGTACTAAAACTGGCTGGGTAGATCCACTAAAGTGTTGTCTTGAAGGACTAAGGGTCACCCTCGTCTAGCAGGGCCCTAATGAGATCAACCTTCAACTAGCAGGTTAACATCTGGACCTATGCTGGCTACATAGTTCTAGAACGCAGGGGATGCTACTAAAGGTCTCAGCCTCAATTGGAAGGTGAGCCCCCATCCCTGGGTTCTCTCGGTGCTAATTCCTACTCCCAACTAAACTAACTCAGAATACTGAATTGTTCTAAGTTTAACTGATTATGATGACTACTAAACTGATAATGCTCATAACATATTCTGAAACTATTCTGAAGATACTGAGACTAAGTAAACAACTAATTTTTTGGGTATTCACAACCCCCATGACTCGATAGAAATAATAGTAAAATAGTACTAAATGTGGAGGACATGATATGAAATTATTTATTCAAAATTCCTTCTTGTAGGCATTTCATCAAACACTTGGTATTCATAGTTTAAGCTAATCATGGGAATAGTATAAAACTTGAAGTAATAGCATGATTTTGTCATCAATAATACTCAATCATGATTTAAATCAGTGAATAACAACATTAAAACATGTGGGGTTTGATAAAAAACAACAATTTCATGTAAGCATGGTATAAAGTCAAGATTCATGGTTAAAGTCACAATTTAAAATCATGGTAACTTGTAAATATTACAACTTTAAATTTTAAATTTGGATACTTGGACTCCATGGGTGAAAGGGACCCATGAATGAACACTTAAATACCTGGGCTGATGAATTCGTGAGAATTGACGGTGAATTCTTCAGATTTAATCTTGAATTTAGAAGGCCAGGGTTTTGTTCTAGAAAGAGAGCTACTTTAATGTAAGTAAATTGTGAAAATAATGAGCAGCTAGTGCTCTTTTAGACTTAAATCCCGTGTTTGGGCTGCATGGGGTGAGAGAAAAGGACTTAAATGCCCTTGGGAATTAAAAATGTGGAACTGAATTAAAAATCCAATTTTGACACCCGACGCGACGTGATGCAATCACATTGGTCCACTAGAAAGCTAACCACTGTGAACTGGAACCTTGACGTGACGCGGCGCTATCGCGCTGCCTTACTGGAAAATGACAATTGCAAAATGACCCCTTGGCGCGACGCGGTGGCAATCATGGTGATACACTGGAAAAGGACGAATGCGAAATAGCACATCAGTGTAATGCGGTGCTCATCGTGATAGCACAATGTAAAATGAAAAACGTTAATTTGGTCATCACTGCGATGCGGCCTTATCGCGTTGGGCTACTATTTCATACTAAAAATGTCATAACTTCTCACCCCAAGTAACGGACTTAGGAGAAATTGGTATCGTTGGAAACCTAATTCAATTTCCTACAACTTGGTGGGTCTTGATATGGAAAATTCTGAGTGTAATAAAAGCTATTCTAGCTTAAAGTTGACTAAATCAACATTCTTATCAAATTTCAATCGGTAAGGATTACTTTGATTTGTCTAATAAATGGGAGTCATTTGGGGCCTTAATATACCTCAAACTAACTCATAAGACTTTAAAATAATGATAATGTTCTATGAACGAGCTTGAAACATGGTGCTAATATTGGTTTGGATTTTTTTGGGGTATTACAATAACTCCCCCTTGGGATTATTCGTCTTCGAATGAGAATGGTTAAGCTGAAAATACTAAAGAATTGAGATTACATGCTTAATATGCGTGATAAAAACGTGATTACATGACTGAGTCTGAACATTGCACATGACTGAACTGGTTTTATAAATGTATGACTGACATGAGAATGATATGTAGCGAAACTGAGCATGGAAAAGAGAAATTCTAAGAAAATTATTACCTTAAGCTGATTCTGAGTTTACGGAGAAAAGATGAGGATACTTGGTCTGCATATTTGTTTCTTTTTCCTAAGTGGCTCCCTCAACGAACTGATTTTGCCAAATAACTTTGACTAGGGAATTTCTTTGTTCCTTAGTCTACGAACTTGTCGATCAAGAATTTTGACTGGAATTTCCTCACAGGAAAGACTGTCCTGAACATCTACGCTTTCTAAGGGAACAACTACAGTTGGGTAACCAATACACTTCTTCAACAAAGAGATATGGAATACTAGGTGCACTGATGCTAAGTCTGAAGGCAACTCAAGCTCATAAGCCACCTTTTCAAAATATCTCAAAATCCTATAAAGGCCAACATATCGGGGACTAAGTTTCCGCTTCTTACCAAACCTTTTCACTCCTTTCACTGGAGTGATTTTAGATATACTAAATAGCCAACCTCAAACTCAAGATCTTTCCATCTCATATCTGCATATGATTTTTGTCGTCTCTAGGTTGTCTTAAGCCTCTCCCTGATCAACTTTACTTTCTCTAAAGCATCAAACACCAAGTCAGGACCTATTACCTAGGTTTCTCCTACTTCAAACCAACCAATCAGAGATCTACATCTCCTTCCATATAGAGCCTCAAACAGAGCCATCTGAATACTAGAATGATAGCTATTATTAAAGGCTAATTCAATCAAAAGCAAGTGACCATCCTAACTTCCCTTAAAGTCAACCACACATACTTTCAACATATCCTCAAAGGTCTGAATGGTCCTTTCTTCCTGACCATCTATCTAAGGGTGGAAGGCTATACTGAGCTGAACTTGAGTACCAAGACCCTTTTAAAAGTTTTCCAAAAATGAGAGGTAAATTGAGTACCTCTATCTGAGATGATAGATAACGAAATATCGTACAACCTAAAAAACTCTCTGAGATAGAGCCTGGCATAGTCCTCGGCTGAAAAGGAAGTATGGACTGACAAGAAAGTGGCTGATTTGGTCATTCTGTCCACAATGACCCAAATCGAATCATGCTGCTGACGAGTACGAGGCAAACCTGTCATAAAATTCATGTTCACTTCCTCCCATTTCCAAGTGGGAATACTGAACTCCTGCATAGACCCACTTGGCTTCTGATGTTCAATATTAACTTTCTGACAAGTAGAGCACTTAGCTACAAACTCTATGATATCCCTTTTCATCCTACTCCACTAATAGATTTCCCGCAGATCGTGGTACATCTTCGTGGCCCCTGGATGAATAGAGTAACGCGCACCATGTGCTTCTACCAGAATTTGATGTCTCAACTTATCAACACACGACATACACAGTCTACCCTTGCAACGCAACACACCATCTCCCCTTGGGAGAAAACCTCTACTTTTTTATCTCTGACCGACTCCTTCAGCTTCACTAGACAAGCATCCTTATCGTGCTTTTCTCTCACTTCGGCAAGCAAAGAAGATTTTGAACTATTCTGAACCCAAATAATACCCTCAGCTGAATCAACCAAATGAACACCTAATCTGGAAAGCTAATGAACTTCTCTAACTAACTTCTTCTTATCACCCTCAACATGAGCAACACTACCCATAGATAATCTACTTAGGGCATCTCCCACTACATTGGACTTGCCCGGATGGTACAAAATACTCATATCATAATCTTTCAATAATTCTAACCACCTCCTCTAACACAAATTCAAATCCTTTTGTGAAAACACATACTGCAAGCTTTTGTGATCTATGAACACATCAACATGCACCTCATACAAATAGTGCCTCCAAATATTTAAGGCAAACACAATAGTTGCTAACTCAAGATCATGGGTAGGGTAATTCTTTTCATGGGGCTTAAGTTGTCTAGATGCATAGGCCACAACCTTACCCCTCTACATCAAAACACACCCCCAAACCAACTCTGGAAGCATCACAGTACACAACAAACCCGTTTGAACCATCTTAAATGTCAAAACTGGGGTTGTAGTGAGTCGAGTTTTCAACTCCTGAAAACTCTTCTCACAAGAATATGACCACTGAAACTTAACTTTCTTCTGAGTCAATCTGGGCATGAAGGATGAAACAGACAAAAATCCTTCAATAAACGATCGGTAATAGCCATCCAAACCTAAGAAACTCCTGATATCTGATAGAGAAATGGGTATGGGCCAGTTTCTCACCACTTCGGTCTTTTGAGGACAACTCTAAGGCCATCACCAAAAATAATATGGCCAAGGAAAGATACTAATCTTAGCCAAAATTCACACTTACTAAATTTGGTGAAAAACTGATGGGCTCTGAGAGTCTGCAATACTATTCTGGGGTGATTTGTATGATAATTTTCACTATGGGAGTAGATAAGAATATCATCAATGAAGACTAAGACAAACATTTCCAAGTACTGCTTGAACACTTGATTAATTAAGTCCATAAAGGCTACTAGGGCATTCGTGAGACCAAAGTACATAACTAGAAACTCTAAGTAACCATACCAAGTTCTGAAAGCTATTTTCGGAATGTCACATTCTCTGACTCTGAGCTGAATATAGCTGGATCTGAGGTCTATCTTAGAAAAATAACTGGCACCCTAAAGTTGGCGAACAAGTCATCAATTTTAGGAAGTAGGTATTTGTTTTTTATGGTGACTTTGTTCAACTAACGGTAGTCAATACACATTCTAAGAGAATCGTCTTTCTTACGCACGAATAGGACTGGTGCACCCCACGGGGAAATATTGGTCCTGATGAATCCCTTATTTAGGAGATCTTTTAACTCATTAAGTTCATCTGGAGCCATTCTGTCTGGCAGAACAAAGATAGGCTTAGTATCTGGAAGAAAGTCTATTCCCAAGTTAATTTCCCTTTCGGGAGGAACTCCAGGAAGATCTTTAGGGAACACATCTGGAAATTCCCTCACTGCTGAAACTGACTCAAGTTTAGGAGACTCAGAATTAGAGTCATTGACTCGAACAAGATAATAGATACACCCACTGGATATCATCTTCCTCGCTCTATGGTACGAAACAAACTGACCCCTAAGCACTGTAGTACTATCCCTCTATTCAAGGACTAGTTCATTTGGAAACTGAAAATGAACTACTCGGTTTCTACAATCAACAAAAGCATAACATAAGTGAAGCCGATCCATGCTGAGAATGACATCAAATTACATCATCTCTAACTCCACTAGATCAACTGAAGTGACTTTCTGAGATATTATGACTGGCCAGTTCCTGTATACCTGCCTAGATACAATAGAGTCACCTACTGGAGTAGACACTGAAAAAGGCTCTGCTAGGATTTCGACACTGACTCTACAGTTGATGGCTATATAAGGGGTTTCAAAAGAAATAGAAGCTCCAGGGTCTAATAAAGCATAAACATATAAATGGAAGACCTGTAACATATCAGTAACCATATCAAGGGAATTTTCCTGATACTGTCGGTACTAAAGGGCATATAATCTATGTGGACACTGACCACTTGTAGCATTGAAAGCGGAACCCTGCTAAGTCAGGCGGTTGGCTGGAACTGGGGGACGACTAGACTGACCCTACATACCACTCTTTGGACAATCCCTGATTCTATGGCCTGGCTTGCCACACATAAAACATACATCACTACTGGCTCTACAAACACCCTGAGGGTTTCTACCATATTTCTGACAAAGAGGATTTGTACGACCACTATTAAACTTCCCTGGGACTTAGAGCCTGGTGCCCTATCCCTATTATCATTTTTGAATTTTGGTATTAGGGCACTAGCCAAAGATGGAGATGGGAATGAATATTTTTTGTGGGACTGAGGATGGTTACTACCTTATGACATTGGCTGATTAAAATTAAAGTTACTCATTTTGGCCCTCTTATTCTACCTCTCTCTCTCCTTAAGATTCTGCTCCTCAATCTATTAAGCAAGGACCATAAGCCTAGATAAGTCCATCTCCTTAATCAACATTACGGTTCTACACTCCTTGAACACACTATCAGATACTCCAGACACAAACTTGCTCATCTTAGATCTATTATCAGCTACCACATAAGGAGCATACTTAGCTAACTAAGTAAACTTGAGGGAATACTCTTTCACACTCATATTACCCTGCCTCAATTTGATGAACTCTAACACATTATTCTCTCTTAACTCTAACAGAAAGAACCTATCTAAGAAGGTAGTAGAAAACTCTTCTCATTCTATAGGCCCTACATTTGTGCCTCTATCTATCTTCTACTACGTAAACCACGTATGAGCCACATCTTGCAACTGATAGGCAGCTAACTCAGTACTTTCACTAGCAGTCACCCCATAATATATGTTACCTTCTAGATTCCTAAGAATTACTGCAAATCCTCTTCAAATTTGGATCCCAAAAATAGAAGATGATTCATTTGGCTAAAATTTTGAATCCTAGCTATGGCAGTATTGGCCACTGGATTGGTCAAAACAGCAGCTAGCTGAGAAATTTGAGCTACTACAGAGTCATCTAGAGTAGTAAATGCATCTTTGAACTCTTTATAAGAAACATGCTCATTTAGGGCATCTTCTTGAATAGGCTGAGGCACTGGCTAGTTTACGTTTCTTCTTCTGTTTGTCTTTCTGGGAGGCATGTTCTATAAATGAAAGGGATAATAGATTAGATAGCGAGTTTAACATGATCTCATGCTCAGTCGCATGATATGAACACTAAAATAAGGGAACTTTTCTAAAAACTCCTCAAAGCCTCATGTCCATAAGTGTGGCGCGCTTCACACCCATGCACAAGACACTACTTGACATGGCTTTTAGACTTCCAAGGACACTTTAAAACCTCAAGTTCTGATACCAAGTTTGTAACACCCCAAGAGTACACCTTGGGGGCCACACGGTGCTTACAGTATTGGGGGACCACAAGCTAATCCATGAGCTAGTACCTACTATGAGCACTGAATAAAACTGATAACAAAAGATCATGTGTGGAATTACACTAAGGAATGCGATAAGGTTTTAAGTAATAACTCAAATAAAATCTATATACAAAACTGATAATACTGATAAAATATCTAATAATAACAACTGAAATCTGAGAACTGACAAACTATCTAAAATATTTGAAAGCCTCTAAACTGACTGAATGAGAGTTGATGGGACAGGCCCTAACTAACTCCAACTAACTACTGAACTGAAAGCATGAATGTAAATATAATTTGTCCTTAAAATATGAGGACTCACCACTGCTATGGCTGATAATTTGGAAGGTCTATGCACGATTCAAAAACTGAGCGTCCGAACCTATGATATGATACATCATAGCACAAAAAAAGAGTATACAATCAGTACTTTGAATGTACTGGTATGCTAAATGAGGTAGGCTGACATGCATGGTTTCATGAACATGAGTAGTAACTGACTGAATATATATAGCATGACATACTGAATAGAATACATGGAAACTGTAAGTGTTGAAGATGATAGACCAAGCATAAAACATGTTCTGAATATAATTTGAAATCTAAAATACTGTATACTTATAACTAAATAACTGATATTTGTATTCTATGGTCAAGAAAATCTAAAAATGAATCACTGAATTGATGACTGGACTAAGACTATGGGAGCTATTATCTAATCGACATGCCCCAAAGAGCAAATTTGGGGTCCAACCTGTGACCCCAGTTGGAAGAGCGTCAGTACCGTGCCACGGGTACTAACACTGGTTGTGTGGATCCACTAAAGTGTTATCCCAAAAGACTAAAGGTCACCCTTATTTAGAAGGGCCCTAATGAGATCAACACTCAACTGGCAGGTTAACATCTCAACCTACGTTGGCTATATAGTTTTGGAATGTAGGGACTGCTACTAAAGCTCGCACCCTTAACTGGCAGGTGAGCCCTCATCCCTGGGTTCGTTCGGTGCTAAATCCTACTCCCAACTAAACTAACTCAAAATACTGAATTGTTCTAAGTTTAATTGATTATGATGACTGAATGAACTGATAATGCTAATAACATATTCTAAAACTATTCTAAAGATACTGAGACTAAGTATATAGCTAAGTTTTTGGGTATTCACAACCCCAATGACTCGATAGCAATAATAGTAAAATAGTACTAAACTTGGAGAACATAATATAAGAGCATTTATTCAAAATTCATTCTTGTAGGCATTTCATCAAACACTTGGTATTCATAGTTTAAGATAATTATGGGAATAGAATAAAACTTGGAGTATAGCATGATTTTATCATCAATAACACTTAATCCTGATTTAAATCAGTGAATAACAACATTAAAACATGTGGGGTTTGATTAACAACAATAATTTCATGTAAGAATGGTATAAAGTCAAGATTCATGGAGATTCATGGTTAAAGTCACAATTTAAAATCATGGTAACTTGTAAAGATCACAACTTTAATTTTTAAATTTAGACACTTGGATTCCATGGGTGAAAGGTACCCATGAATGAACACTTAACATACCTAGGTTGATGAATTTGTCAGAATTGATGGTGAATTCTTGAGATTTGAACTTGAATTTAGAAGGCTAGGGTTTTGTTCTTGAAAGAGGGCTACTTTAATATTAGTAAATTGTCAAAATAATAATCAATTAGTGCTCTTTAGGACTTAAATCTCATTCTTGGGTTGCATGGGGTAAGGGAAAAGGACTTAAATGCCCTTGGGAATTAAAAATGTGAAACTGAACAAAAAATTCTGATTTTGACACCCCGTGCAATGCGGTGCAATTGCGTCGCGCTACTGGAAAGCTGACCACTGTAAACTGGAACCTTGGCACAATATGGCGCCATGGCAGTGTATCTCTAAAAAATGAGAATTTTGAAATGACCCCTTGGCGCGACGCGGTGGAAATCACGATGACAAATTGGAAAAGAATGAACGCAAAATAGAACATAAGATCAACATAGTGATCATCACAATGGCACACTAGGAAATGAAAAACATGAATTTGGCCATTACTGCGATGCGGACTTATCGCGCTGGGCTACTATTTCACACTATAAATGTCATAACTTCTAACCCAAGTATCGTATTTATGCGAAATTAGTATTGTTGGAAATATAATTCAATTTCCTATAATTTAGTGGGTCTTGATATGGAAAATTCTAAGTGTAATAAAAGATATGCTTGCTTGAAGTTGACTAAAACATCATTCTAATCAAAATTTCAATCGATAAGGATTATTTTGATTCGTCAAATAGCTGGGAGTTATTTGGGGCCTTAATATACCTCAAAATAACTCATAAATCTATCAAAGAATGATAATGTACTATTCAGGAGCTTAAAACATGGCATTAATAATGGTTTAGATTTTTGGGCATATTACACTTCTCTATCCCAATTGCAGATGATGTTTATGGGACATGATCCACTCAGGAGATCCAAACTTAGCCTAGGATCTAGTCCCTAATATTTATAGAGTTCCATTGGTTGCTACTAGTCCTCCTTACGGTGAGGTGATGAATGCAGAATTTTGTCAATCGATTCACGTTATTGCTTAGTTGGTTACTACTCAGGCTGAGCGGGATGCATCTGGTGTTTCATTTGCTGAGGTCATAAGGGTTGGCCAGTTTATGAAGATGAATCCTTCTCTTTTTACTAGTGTAAAGGTGGAGGCGGATCCTCAGGGTTTCTTGGATGAAATGGAGAAAACTTTTAGGGTAATGTAGGCCATGAATGTTGAAGGGGTGAATTTTGTTGCTTATCAGCTTAAGGATATAGCGTACCAATGGTACGAAGAGTGGGATAGGGAGAAAGGTGATATTGAGGAGTCGACTTTGTGGGAGACTTTCTCTAATATTTTTTTGGATCTTTTTTTCCTTAGGAGTTGAGGAAAGCGAAAGCGGAGGAATTTGTCAATCTGAGACAAGGAAAAATGTCTGTCAAAGAATATGCCTTGAAATTTTATCAGCTGTCAAGGTATACTACAGAATTGTTGTCTGATATTAACGCAAGGATGAGAAATTTCACTTCTAGACTATCTCGAGATTTTATCCTTGAAATCAAGACTGTATTACTGATCAAGGATATCGACATTTCTAGGTTAGTGGTTCATATTCAATAATTGGAGGGGTAAAAGAGAAAGTAGGCTAAGTTCGGGGAAAGTCAGGGTAAGAAGTTCAGATCTTCTAAACAAGGTGGTGGGCAATAGAAAGGTGGTCGGGATGGTGGTAAGTAACCAAAGAAGTAGGGAAGTTCTGGTTCCTTCTCTGCAGCTAGTGCTCCTTACTCTTAGTATTTGGGTAATAGGCGTCAGCAGGGTAGCAATAATTTTTAAGCACAAGGTTCCCTATCTTAGGAAAGTAGGTATTAGTTGGCCTCATCATGCCCTCCTTGCCCATTGTGAGGTAGGATTTATAGGGGTTGTTTTGATAAAGGAAGGGACAAATATTTCAAATGTGGTCAGCCAGGCAATATGCTTAGAAAATGTCCGGTTGGTAAAGGTGTTTTGGGGGCGAGCAAGGCTCCAATTTCTTCATCCTCTACTCCTTTACCAAAGGGTGTTGCTTTTGCATCTATTTATGCTTCTGGTACCGACACAGGTCAGAATAGTTTATATGCTCTTTCTACTCAACAGGAATCTGAGGCATCACCAAATGTTGTTACTGGTATGGTACAACTCTTTTCTCATTATGTGTATTAGTTGATTGATTCAGAGTTCACTCTTTCTTATGTGACCCCATTTATGGCTGTGTATTTTGGTTTTGATCCCGAGGTTATTTTGGATCCTTTTTCTATTTCTACCCTGGTAGGTGACTATGATTTCTAAAAGGGTCAATAAGGCGTGTGTGGTATCTATAGGTAGTACACAAAATTTGGTGGAATTTTTTGAACTGGATATAGTGTATTTTTATGTTATACTAAGGATGGATTAGTTACACTCTTGCTATACGTCCTTGGATTGTCAGACTCGTAAGGTTGTCTTTAGGTTCCCTGGTGAACCGTTCATTGAGTGGAAGGGTGATTCCCTAGATCCTAGAAGGAGGTTTATTTCATATCTTAGAGGTCAGAGGTTAATCTCTAAAGGGTATCTCTACCATTTGGTCCAGGTTAAAGATTCTAACTCGGAAGGCCCTTCTTTACATTTGGTTCTAGTGGTGAATAAGTTTCCTGAGGTCTTTCTGAATGATATTCCTGGTGTTTCTCCGGATAGGGAGATTGAGTTTAGTATTTATTTGGTTTCAGATACTCATCCAATATCTATTTCTCCTTGTATAATGGCTCCGACTGAGTTGAGGAAACTCAAGGGGCAACTTAAGGGTCTCTTGGATAAAGGTTTCAGCCATCTTAGTGTGTCCCCATGAGGTGCACCGGTGTTATTAGTGCGAAAGAAAGATGATTCCCTTCGGATGTGCATTGACTATCGGTAATTGAATAAGATAATGGCTAAGAATAAGTATTCTCTCCTAAGGATAGATGACTTGTTTGATCAATTGCAAGGTGCCAAATTCTTTTATAAGATAGATCATTGGTTTGGGTATTATCATCTTAAGATTAGGGAGATGGATATCCCTAAGATGGCTTTTCATACTCGGTATGGTCACTTTGAGTTCTTGGTTATGTCATTCAGTTCGACAAATGCCCTGACGAAATTTATGGATTCGATTAACAAGTTTTTCACGTAGTTTTTGGATCTTTTTATCATTGTGTTCATTGATGACATTCTAGTTTATTCTAAGAGTGAGGTGGATCATGTCAATCACCTACGTATGGTGTTAGAGACCTTTAAAGATCAGAAGTTGTATGCCAAATTCACCAAGAATGATTTTTTGTTGAACACTGTAAATTTTCTTGGTTATATTATTTCTAGTGAGGGGATCATCGCAGATCCGTAAAAGGTGGTTTTTGTTAAAAGTTGGCCTAGACCCACGAGTCCAATTGACATTCAAAGATTTTAGGGATTGGATAGGTATTATAGGCGGTTCATGGAATATTTCTCAACGACAACTGCCCCATTGACTAAGTTGACTCAGAAGAAGGTAAAGTTTTCTTGGTTAGATGCTTGTGAGAGGAGTTTCGAGAAGCTGAAGGATAATCTAACTTCAGCTCCGGTTTTAATGTTGCATAAAGGTAATAAGGGGTTTATAGGTTATTATGATGCATCTCGGGTGGGACTTGGTTGCATGTTGATACAACATGGGAAGGTGATTGTGTATGCATCCAGGCAGCTGAAAGTGCATGAGAGGAATTATCCTACTCATGATTCGGAGATTTTAGTGGTGTTTTTTCTTTGAAAATCTGGTGGCATTATTTGTATGGAGTGTTCGTGAACATCTTTTCTGATCATAAGATTTTACAGTATGTGTTCACTCAGAAGGAGATAACTCTCTGATTGAGAAGATGGTTGGAGCATCTCAAGGATTATGACATGAGTCTTCACTAACACCCAATTAAAGCTAACGTGGTTGCTAATATTCTTAGCAGTCTGTCCATCGGGAGTTTAGCTTACGTGGATAAGGAAAAGTCACGAACAAGTTCATAAAGTCATGAACATCATAGGAGTCAGTTCCAGTAAGAGTGCTGAGTTAGTTGCCTATCAGCTACAAGATGTAGCTCATACGTGGTTTAAGTAGTGGAAGGTAGACATGGGCACAGATATAGAGCCCATAGAGTGGTAAGAGTTTGCTACTACTTTCCTAGATAGATTCTTTCCCTTAGAGCTGAGAGAATCCAAGGTGTTAGAGTTCATCAACCTTAGGCAAGGAAGTATGAGCGTAAAAGAGCATTCCCTCAAGTTTACTCAGTTAGCCATGTATGCTCCCCATGTAGTAGCAGAAAGTAGGTCCAAAATTGGCAAGTTCATATCTAGGGTGTCAGATAGTGTGTTAAGGAGTGCAAAACAGCGATGTTGATTAAGGAGATGGACATATCCAGGCTCATGGTCCATGCTCAGTAGATAGAAGAGGCTAAGATTAGAGAGAGACAAGAGAGCTAGAATAGATATCTTCAATTTCAATCATCCTAAGTCAAAGGACGGTAATCGTTCCTAGTTTCATCCAAAATCTTCAGTTCCAGCTCCGTCCTCAGCCAGTGCTCCAGTTCCTAAGTTCAGAGATGGTAACAGTGATAGGGCATCAGGACCTATATCTCAGGGTAGTGTTAGCAGTGCTCGAACAAATACTTTATGTCAGCAATGTGGCAAAAACCATAAGGGTGTCTATAGAGCTGGCAGTGATGTTTGTTTTGGGTGCGGCAAGCTAGGCCACATAGTCAGAGATTGTCCTCAGTCATGTTCTTAGGGTTAGTATAATCATCCTTCAGCTTAGTCAGGTCGCCCGAATCAGCAGGGTGCCACTTCCAGTGCCACTAGTGGGAAACGACCAAACAGGCTTTATACACTTCAGTCCAGATAAGATCAGGAAAATTCTCCTGATGTGGTCACTGCTACATTACAGATCTTTCATTTACATATTCATTCCTTATTAGATCCAGGATCTTCTCTGTCTTTTGTAACTCCTTGCATGGCAGTCAACTTTAAGTCAGACTAGAAAATCTTAACAGGACCTTTCTTAGTGCTTACCTCAGTAGATAAATTTGTTCCAGCCAGACGAGTATAGAGAAATTGCTTGATTACGGTAATTCAGAAAATCTCCTTAGCTAATTTTAGTAATAGATTTAGTCTGTTTTAGTTTCCTGATGGACCAATCATTGAATGAAGGGGAACTACCTCATTATCAGTTGATCTAAGTTTAAATCTCTAGATTGAACTAGTAGAACGAGAAGTTGAGAATTCTAAGTTAATCAGTGTTGAGGTTGTTATAGGATGATTTTTTAGACAATAGAAAGCTAAGAATTATGTATCAGGAGAAAGTACTAGCAGTGGACCTTACATCATCAGGAGTAGTCCTTCATAATGAGTTTAGTGTTTACGAGTATTGTCATATCTTTGACTCTAGAGTAAGTGGTTTTAGTTCAATTTAGAGTTTATTAAGTTCCTCACGGTCTTAGAATAATGGCTTTAAGATAAGGGAGAGATTGTAGCACAGGTAACCAAGTAAGGCTTTCAGATTTTAGTAGTAATGTCAATATATGTAGAAAAGTAGTAGGAGAGGTTGATGCCCAACCCATCCTTACCTCAGTGCAAAGTTTTGCACTTCATCTATCACGATGTTTATTCATGCAATACATGTCAGCTCTACAATCTAAGCCCATATTCACGCACATCAATGAATATCATGTACGCTTATAGTTCCTAGTATTAGGAGTTCAAGTTCACTCAGTGTTTTGAATCATGTTCCATGAAACAGAAACTCCAAACTCAGGTCATGCAACTCATGACTCATGTACTCATGCTTTACAGTGTGCTCAGTTCAACATTCAGTTCCAAACTTAGTCCAATTTCAGGTGTGCTTAACCAGCGCGTACAGATATCAGTTATTCAGTTGTCAGTATCTCAGTATTTCAAAATCATGTCATGCCCTTAGTCTTGCATTCCTAGATAATACTGTTTCCACGAATTCATGCTCAGTTACCTCATGTTCCTTAGTCAGTCCTTACCTCAAATTCATAGTATTCTATAGTTTCAGTCTAGTTATTCAGATTAAGTACAGTTCAATCTTACATGACCAACATCCAGCTATCAGTCATCCAGTTAACCAAATAAGTTAGTATGTTTATGTATTCGTGCACAGTGCCCATGCGAATATTTTCAGTATCCTAAGTGAAATTCCATGTTTAGTATAAATTTTCTGCATGGGATAGTCCATACAGCCAACAACTCAATTTAGTAGTCAGGCGGACAAGTTTATATGTTTTCCCATCTTTCCATCTAGTCGTACTATCTGAAATCTCATGAATGTAACCATTCCAAGATAGAGCAACCAGGTAGTTGAGTATCCATCCCAGTTCATGTGTCATGCCTCAGTTTCAGATCCCAAATATTCAGTCACAAATCAGTTCGTAGGTGCCCCGTGCATCGTCTTAGTTTTTCTTCAGAATCCCAGTCAAGTCAGCATTCTCTGGGGGGACATAAAGTCCTAAGTGGGAGATGCACCATAAACCCCTGATTTTTCATGAACTAAACCTTCCATGTTCTTTTTACATAACGAATCTAGTTTGGAGTAGTAGGTATTCCTTAGTTGACCCTCAAGTCGCAATCTAAAATGTAAACCATGTATTTAGGGGTAAGTTCAGTTCATGATAGCCAGTTCGTGTATCATGTTTTAGGCTTAGTTTTGTTCTCACGTTCCCGTTCATGTGTTTTCATTAAATGATCTCAAGTTGAGATCGGTGATTCTATATTCTTGAAAATCTCTCCTATGAAAAATGTAAAGAGGTTAGGCAAGAAGGGAAATCTCAGTCCCCGATATGTCGGGCCTTACAAAATTCTCAGTCATTTCAGAAAGGTAGATTATGAGCTTGAATTGCCTTCAGATCTAGCCCCAGTGCACCCAGTATTCCACATATCCTTTTTAAAGAAATACATTGGTGACCCATCAATCATAGTTCCTTTAGAGGATGTAAATATTCAGAATGATATCTCTTTCGAAGAGGTTCTAGTACAGATCCTCGATCATCAGATTTGTAGACTGAGGAACAAAGAAATTCCCTTAATCAAAGTTCTTTGGAGGAATCAATCTGTAGAGGGAGCTACTTAGGAAGTTCCCTCTTCCTCTTCTCCGCAACCTCAGATCCAGTTTAAAGTAACAGTCTTCCTTAGCTTTACTCAGTTCAATGTTCAGCTATAATTATAACTTGGTATCCATTACCGTTACATATTCAGTCATGTACTCATGCATCAGATATGCATGTTTAGTATGAAAACTCAACTTGTTAGTAGCTTCAGTCATAAATTCCATGCATCAGATATCTATGTTCATTGTAAGAGCTCAATTTTTCAGTAGTTCAGTCATGTAGCCCTGCATCAAATATGCATGCTCAGGGTGTAAACCCAGTCTATCAGTGTCTCAGTTTAATCAGTCTCATTCGAGGATGAATGTTCCAAAGGGGGAGATATTGTAATACCCTGTATTTCTCAAGCTTAACTTAAATCTCATTTCATATGTTATCCAATATAAAAAAATTTAAATGATCAGTATTTTTCAGTTTAGAATCTACTATTGCTTAGGAAATTCAATTAGCTTTCCAACGAAATAAAATTTGCCCAAATCCAATAACCGGGTAAGAAGTTATGGTAATTTTAAGTTTCAGTCGTTAATACCGTCATTTTGATCACTAGTGTATTACTGAGCCAGTCTAAATGACAATTGTCAGTTTCCAGTGTTGCTTCGCGATATTGGCGCGCCGTGGTAGGGTTTATTTACACATTTGTCAATTTCTAGTGATTCAACGCGATTATATCGCGTTGTGCCAAGCTTCCAAGTCTCATCCAAGGTGGCAACGTGATACCACCGTGTTGTGCCACTAGCCCAGTTCCCAATTATCGAATTCCAGTGACACGGCGTGATAGCTCCACATCGCACCAAGGGTGAAAATTGAGAATTTTTAGTTAATTATGAGAATTAATTTCCAAGGGCTTTTAGGTCTTTTTCCCTTATTCCAGTCAGCCTAAACACAGGATTAAAGCCCTAAATAACCTATTATGACATTATTTACTTACTCTTCTCAAGAAATTAAATCTTTATCTCTAAAAATAAAAACCCTAGCTTCAAGAATCAAGGTCAAAACTCAAGAATTTCTTCAAGCACCTTCAAGAACTAATAACCCAAGGTATGTTAGGTGTTCATCTATGGGTCCCTTTCACCCATAGAGTCCACGAATCCACTTTTAAAACTTCAAGATCTACGATTCATGATTTACATGCTTGAAATTTGATTGTATTAGTGTTCTTGATATTAAATAAGTTTCAATTCATGATTAATTGTAGATTCCATGAAGTTTGAATAGCATGTACATTGAGTTGTGAAATTCCCATGTCATAATCCATGAATTTGCAAGTTAAGGCATTGTAATTGTCAAGCTTATGTGTTAACCATGATCATGTGCATTAAGTTGTGCTTTCTAGGTGTTTGATAGAATGTCCATGTGAATGAATTAATGAAATCATGGCATGTTAGTACATGTATAATCTTATGCCCTACAGGTGTTTGAGAAAATATCTCTATGAATTATTATGATTTTCAAGAGCGTATTATGCTTTATTTTTCATGCTATTGAGTCCTGGAGTATTTAATACTCGACAATTTAGTTGTGTGCCTAGAGCTATTGTCAGTTACAGAACCTTTGACATATCACAATCAGTAGTACTCTCAGTCAGTTACAGAACTCAGTAGAACTCATTCAGTTACCAAACTCAGGAAAACTTAGTAAGCTCAGTATCAGTTCAATCCAGTTCAGCATACTCAGTTCAATGTCTTTAAGTTGGGAGTAGGATTCAGCACCGAGTGAATCCAAGGATGGGGGCTCACCTGCCAGTAGAGGGTGTGATCTTTAGAAGCAATCCTTGTATTCCAGAACTACATATCCAGCGTAGGTTGAGACATCAAACCTGCCAGATTAAGGGTTGATGAGGTGTTTTAACCTGACACATAAGGTTTCCACCATTCTCATTAGAGAACCTACCAGAGAAGGGTAACTCTAAGCTTGTCTTTACCCGTGGCACGGTACAGACACCCTCCCAATTGGGGTCACAGGTTGGACCCCAACTCAGTTATCTTATCTTATTTGGGGAATGTCAGTTAGATGATTACCTCCCACATTCTCAGTTTCACTCCTCATAATAGAACTCAGTTCAGTTCTACAGAATCAGGACTGTCAGATACAGTCAACCAGTATCAGTAAATCAGTTATCAGTAACTTCAAATATTAGTTACTTAGTATTAGAATTCAGTACTTAGCTTCATCCAAGCTTAGTCACAGTATTTATCTATATGCACATTAGCGCACACTCAGTATTTGTAGTAGTATCAGTTATTCATGCACTCTTACGTTCAGTTAATCTATATCATGCAGTCAATTATTGTTCATGCATATGAACTCTTGCATTCAACGTACCCCATCTAGCATACCAGTACATTCCACGTACTGACGCATACTCTTTCTTTCGCTATGATGTCTTATATCATATGTTCGGACGCTCAGGTTCTCGACTGCGTTTAATAGATTCAAATTCAGCCAGCAGCAGTAGATTAGCAGTGAGTCCTCGTCATTTGAGGATATTCTTTTATTTCATTATTTCAGTAAACTCAGTATTTCAGTAGATAGAGTTAGTTGGGGGATTGTCCCATAAACTCCACATTCAGACAGTTCAGTTAGAGGCTTTTCAAAGTAGTTTTCAGTCAGTATTCAGTTTTGCAGATATTATCACATACGATATATTTTATTAGTATTTACAGATTTTGAACTTATGGCGTTTCACCCTATTTTTCTGCATTTATTACAGTATCATGTTTCAGTGCTCACAACAGATATCAGTCGTGGGTTAGCTTGTGGTCTTTTAGGGTTGAAAACACTGTGTAGCGTTCGGGGTATAAACTCAGGGCGTTACAACTACCATCACTACAATCTATCTCTGCTAACAACCATCTGCACTATCACAGCTAATAGAATCTCCAACTACCACTAACACATTGTCAAACATCATTTTTCAGTCATCGTAATCAATACCTCCAAAAAATACCATCAACCAATTTCACATCACAATCACCACCATCGCTCCCAATCGCCACCATTCTAATAGTCACTACAACACCAACCATATCTATCATCACAATTATCACCACCAATATTACTAGTCACTAACATCAATCATTACCACCATCACACCAGTACAAACCATCTCCACTATCACTAGTACACAAATATTTTTTTCAATCAAATACTAATTATGTTGTATTAATTCAAATATTAACTTAATATATAATTAATTTTTTGTTTGAATTTTATTTTTATTATATATACAAATAAATAAACTTTACACATTCAGATATTGAAAAACAAACAGTCTTAATCACCCAGTTTTCAAATCTAGAGACATCTTAGTCATTCAGATGTGCATTTAGATTCAGACGTCTGAATCATAATAAAAACAAATTCAGCCTCACTCTAGTGAAGGATCCTCATGCATGGTTTTTATAGCATTTTCATATTTAATTAGAGTAAATTATTAAAAATATATTTAAATTATCTATTTTTTTGAGTTTCACACTTAAACTAATGGAAGTGTGAGAAACACACCTAAACTATCATTTTAGTTTGAGAAACACACCTAAACTATCACTTATATTTGAGAAGCACACCTAAAAACTTACTAGACTAAATATTTGCTTACATACTCTTTAAGCGTGTCTAGCTATTAAAAATTAATCCAATGCATTTTTATTTTTTTCTGCTAACACATTATTTTTTATATTTTTTTAAATACTTTTAATTAATTTTTATTCATTTTAAGGTGTGTTAACCAAGCTAATGATTAATAATTTAGGTGTGTTTCTCACATACTCAATAATTTAGTGATGAAACTCTTTTAGACATGATTTTTACACTTCACTCTATTTAACAATAAATTCATTCAGTTCTCCAATTGTAATACCCCACATTTTGGACTAGAATAAAAATCTGTCATTCCTATGAGTGAATGTTTCAAAAGCCTCAAATCCTATATAAATTTAGTGTGTTAATCAATTATGTAGTGTGGAAATCTATTTGAGCATTAATTTATATCATAGAGGTCCCCTAACTCAAGTAAAAATTGAAAACTTTCCTATCGTTCAAGTTTTAGTGAGTGTCAAAACTTGGGTCAACTTAAATCAACCATAACTCATTGTATATGACTAATTGGGTGGTTTACAATATATTAAATGAAATATCTTTGAATTACCTTTCCAACAATACTTTCTCTTAAATCTGATATCGGAGCAAAGAGTTATGCCTATTTTACTCCAACATGTCAGGCTGGAAATAGTGTGACGACATTCATGATAGCTTATCACATTTGTGATGCCCTATCACGAAGGTCGTCAGCCTTAGGCAGAAACTAGCTCCTAAGTGACAACATTCGTGATAGCTTATCACATTTGTGACGCCCTATCACGAAGGTCATCAGCCTTAGGCAGAAACCAACTCCTAAGTGACGACATTCGTGATAGTTTATCACATTTATGATGCCCTATCACGAAGGTCGTCAGCCTTAGGCAGAAACCAGCTCCTAAGTGACGACATTCATTATAGCTTATCACATTTGTGATGCCCTATCACGAAGGTCATCAGCCTTAGGCAGAAACCAGCTCCTAAGTGACGACATTCGTGATAGCTTATCATATTTATGACGCCCTATCACGAAAGCCGTCAGCCTTAGGCAGAAACCAGCTCCTAAGTGATGACATTCATGATAGCTTATCACATTTATGATGCCTTATCACGAAGGTCGTCAGCCTTAGGCAGAAACCAGCTCCTAAGTGACGACATTCATGATAGCTTATCACATTTGTGATGCCCTATCACCAAGGTCGTCAGCTATGATTTTCAGAAATAGGGAAACTATTTCATAAGGGTATTTTGGTCTTTTCCTTCACCTTTCACGACTTATAACCCTAAACAGGCATAATTTTTCCCATTTTTCTTTAGTTAAGCATCTTAAAGACCCTCTTTTACACTCTCAACCACAAGATTAGGGTTTCTATCAAACTCATCTCTCAAAAGCAAGATTCAAGCCTTTTTCCAAGATAATCAAGAATTAAGTTTCCCAATCCAAGAACTCTCCAGCAAATCATCAAGGTTTCCTTTCTAAGGTATGCTTGTGTTCATTCATGGACTCCTTTCGTTCATGAAGTTCAAGAACCCTTTTTTTCTAAAACTATATATTATGGTTTTCATGTTATGAATGGATTGTTGATCATGTTTATGTGTTGAATGATTCCAAGATAGAATCTTTATGTGTTATTATGAATCTATTACATCATATGAGTTGAAAACATGTAAGTTTGATTATTTATGATGAGTAATTGTATGATTTACACCTATGCCTAAGTTGTGCATGCAAGGTGTTTGATAAAATACCTAAGAGACTAGAAATCATGCATTATAGCTAAATTGTGACTAAGTGAAGTATTCATGATAGGCCTCTATGATTCAATGCCATCCATGTTGATAATGTGTCTCGTGAATACTGTTGGATTACTCATGAACTAGTCTTATGGAATCATGCTATGCTTACTTGCAAAACCCAATCATGTACAAGATGTAGAATACCCATTTACTTCATGAAATTCCCCATGTTATGATATTATGGATTGGGGTTGCAATTTGTAATGACCATGATATTGAAAGCTATGCAAGTATATACATGTTGTATGAAATTCCCTTTCATGAAATAGATTGTTGAGAACCATACTTATTATGAAATCCCTTATTTATGATATTGTGGATTATGGACTCTACTCTTATGATCAGGTAAGTCATGTGTGTCAGTTTCCTTCCATCGAGTCCTAGGGGTACTTGTACCCGAAAAATATAGTTGTGTGCGTAGATCCATGTCATGTTTTCACGATACTCTCAGTCAAGCCATGATCTATAGAAATCAGTCAGTCATGTAACTCAGGAAAACTCAATAATCTCAGTAGTTCAGTATTCTCAGTAATCTCAATGCTCAGTAACCTCAGTAATCACAGAAAATCTTAGTAACTTTAGTACTCTTAATCAGTCCTCAGAACTCATTATATTCCATCCGTCATCAGAATCCAGTAAACTCAGTTTTAGCTCCTTTAAACAATACCACTATTTTCAGTTCAGTTAATCAGTATCAAGTTAGCAAATCAGTTTAGTTAAGTTATTTAGTTCAGCCCAGTTATTCAGTTCAGTGTCTTTCAGATAGGAGTAGGATTCAGCACCAAGCGAACCTAGGGATGGGGGCTCACCCGCTAGAATAGGACTGAGATCCCTAGAAGCAATCCCTAAGTTCCAGAACTACGTTGCCAGCATAGGTACGAGATGTCACCCGTTAGATAGGACTGACATACTCAGGGGTTACCCGTTTGCATATTTATATGTATAGGACTAATCCTAGGAGTCACCCGCTAGATTAGGACTGACTCCATAGTAGTTGTATTTACTGGTGGCACGGTACTTACACCCTTCCAGTTAGGGCAGAGATTGGAACCCAGTCAGCTTAGCTTGGGGCATGTCGGTTAGATGAACACATCCCACAATTTCAGTTACAGAATCAGGGTTTTCAGACACAGTCAACTTAGCTTAGTAGTACAGATTCAGTACTGTTAGAGACAATCAATCCTTCAACTCCTTATTCAGTTTAGTTAGAGGCTTTCGGACTAGATGTCAGATTAGATATTCAAATCTCATTATTTTCAGTATTTATGACTTTTTTGGTATTGTTATACCTTTTTCATACATTTTGTTATCAGAAGTTTATTCAGTTCGAACCTTATGGCCTTTCATGTTCATGTTTCTACATTTTATGATATATTATATAGTATACAGGTACAGATATCAGTCATGGGTAAGCTTGTGGTCCTTCAGGGTCATGAGCACTGTGTAGCATTCCGGTTCAAAAAATCAGGGTGTTACAAACTTGGTATAAGAGCCTAAGGTTCAATAGAGTCCTACGAAGTATGAAAGCCGCATCTAGTAGAGTCTTGTACATGCGTGTGTTGTGCACCACACTTATGTGTAGGAGGCTATAAGATTTTTTAGGAACAGTTTCCCTTCTTTCAGTATTTATGTCGTGCTAGTGAGCATAATCTCAGTCTAATCCATTTCTCCCTTTCTTCTACAGACATGCCTCCTAAAAGAAAAAATGGGAATCAGTCAGCCCCTCAGCCAGAAGACCCTTTGGGCGATCATGTTTCTCATACGGAGTTCAGGGTTGTATTCACCACTCTTTCTCATTCAGTCGCTTCCCAGAATGAACGACCAACTATCGTTCTATCCAACCCAGTGTCCAATTCAGCTACAGCTAGAATTCAAGAATTCACCCGAATGAATCCTCTTTCCTTCATAGGGTCTAAGTCAAATGAGGACCCGCAGAAATTCCTAGATCAGGTTCATAAGGTGAAAGATGTTATGGGGGTTACTACTGTTCAGAGTGCTGACTTAGTTGCATACCAATTACAGGATGTCGCTCATACTTGTTACAAGCAGTGGAAGTCAGAAAGGTTGAATGATGCAGGCCCTATAGAGTGGGAGGAGTTTGCCTCTTCTTTCCTTGATAGATTCTTTCCGCTAGAGCTTAGAGAAGCTATGGTACTAGAGTTCATCAACCTCAAGCAGGGAAGTATGACGGTAAAGGAGTATTTTCTCAAGTTTACTCAATTAGCCAGATATGCCCCTCATGTGGTTGCAAACGGTAGAGCTAAGGTGAGTAAGTTTATGCCAGGGGTGAATGATAGTGTTGTAAACGAGTGTAGATCTGCCATGTTGAATAGTGATATGACTTTAGCCAGACTTATGACATATGTTCAGCAAATAGAAGAGCAAAAGATTAGGATGAGAGAGAGACAGAGTAAGAGAGCAAGGACAGGTAGTTTTATCTTTTCTCAGCCTAAGTCACAGAGTGGTAACCGTTCTCAGCATAGTCAGAAATTTTCAGTCCCATCTCTATCCTCATCTAGTGTACTAGCACCTAAGACCAGAAATAACCGTTATGATAAAGCGCCAGGCTCTGAGGTCCAGGGTAGTGAAAATAGAGGTCTTACTTATCCGCTTTGCGAAGAGTGTTGTAAGAATCATCTAGGTGCATGTATGGCAGGCAGTGATGTATGCTTTGGGTGTGGCAAGCTAGGCCATAGGATGTGAGAGTACAGAGTTCTAGCACAGAGGGGTAAGGAGTTGCATCAGCAAGGTACCAACAGTGGTCAGCGTCAGAAAAGACTTTATGCACTCCAGACCCATCCTAATCCAGAAAGTTTCCCTGACTTAGATTCGGGTATGTTACTAGTCTTTTATGTTCATAGTATGCATTGTTAGATCTCTTTCTCTCATTCGGTCAAATGTTTCAGTATGAGTTAGCTAGTAAAGCCAGCAAGTCAGTTTAGCAATCGAGCAGTCAGATTTTTATAGCTTGTTTTCTCATCTTTGCATCTATTCATGCTATCCAAAATCTCAGAGAATGTAACTATTTCAAGGTAGAACCTCCTAGTAGTTGCAAGTTCAGTTCATCTCATGCATCATGCATTAGTTTCAGACTCCCAAAGTTTAGTTATAATCTAGTTTGTAGATGCCCTGTGCATCACCCAGTATCTCCATAACGTAAGCGTTCTTAGAAGGACATAGCATCCCAAGGGGGAGATACCCCACTTTCTCTTAACGCTCACATGCCTTAGATCCTTCAATTTCTCCTTGCATTATGAATTCAGTCTAGAATAGAGGGTACTCATAAGTTGACCTTCAAGTTAGACCTCAGCTGTAAGTCAAGTATTCAGAGGTTCAGTTCAGTTCATGATGTTCAGTCCATATGTCACGTAGCAGAATCAGTCATGTTCTCATGTTTCAATTCAATCTTAGTACCTTTACCATTGCACGTTCAGTCGCATGTTCATGAGTCAGTTCAGTCATGTATTCACGCATCAGATATGTGTGGTCAGTTTATCAGTACTTTCAGTCATGCATTCACGTATCATGTCATTGATATAATCATGTATCAGATATGCATGGATTCAACTTATCAGTTAAGCATCATATATGCATTCTCATTTTGAGAAACTCAGTTTATCAAAACACTCAGCCTTACATTCATAAATCAGTTACCCATGCATCAGATATGCATGTACAGTATGATATGCTCAGTTTTCAGTCATGTCAACCATGAAATCATGATCAGTCATTCATGCTATATATTCTTGTAAGTTGTCTTTCCTCTCATCTCAGTCAGTATCATTCGAGGACGAGTGTTCCCAAGGGGGAGATATTGTAATACCCTACATTTTGGACTAGAATGAAAATCCGTCATTCCTATGTGTGGATGTTTCAAAAGCCTCAAATCCTATATAAATTTAGTGTACTAATCAATTATGTAGTGTGTAAATATATTTGACCATGAATTTAGATCATAGAGGTCCCCTAACTCAAGTACAAGTTGAAAGCTTTCCTATTGTTCAAGTTTTAGTGAGCGTCAAAACTTGGGTCAACTTTAATCAACCATAAATTGTTTTATATGCCTAATTGGGTGGTTTACTATATATCAAATGAAATCCCTTTGAATTATGTTTCCAACAATACCAATTTAGCCTAAATCCGATATCAGAGCAAAGAGTTATGCCTATTTTACTCCAGCATGTCAGGCTAGAAACAGTGTGATGACATTCGTGATAGCTTATCACATTTGTGATGCCCTATCACGAAGGTCGTCAGCCTTAGGTAGAAACCAGATCCTAAATGACGATATTCATGATAGCTTTCACATTTGTGATGCCCTATCACGAAGGACATCAGGATTAGGCAGAAACCAGCTCCTAAGTAACGACATTCGTGATAGCTTATCACATTTGTGATGCCCTATCATGATGGTCGTCAGCCTTAGGCAGAAACCAGCTCCTAAGTGACGACACTCATGATAGATTATCAAATTTTTGAAGCCCTATCACGAAGGTCATCATCCTTACGCAGAAACCAGCTCCTATGTGACGACATTCGTGATAGCTTATCACATTTGTGACGCCCTATCACGAAGGTCGTCAGCCTTAGGCAGAAACCAGCTCCTAAGTGACGACATTCGTGATAGATTATCACATTTGTGACTCCCTATCACAAAGGTCGTCATCTATGATTTTTAGCTACTGGGAAATTATTTCATAAGGGTATTTTTGTCTTTTCCTTCACCTTCCATGACTTATAACCCTAAAGAGGCGTAATTTTTCCCATTTTTCTTCAGTTAAGCATCTTAAAAACCCTCTCTTACACTCTCAACCACAAGATTATGGTTTCCATCAAACTCATCTCTCAAAAGAAAGATTCAATCCTTTTTCCAAGATAATCAAGAATTAAGTTTCCCAATCCAAGAACTCTCCAGCAAATCATCAAGGTTTTATTTCTAAGGTATGCGTGTGTTCATTCATGGACTCCTTTTGTCCATGAAGTTCAAGAACCCTTTTTTTTCTAAAACTATATATTATGGTTTTCATGTTATGAATGGATTATTGATCATGTTTATGTGTTTAATGATGCCAAGATAGAATCTTTATGTGTTATTATGAATCTATGACATCATATGAGTTGAAAACATGTAAGTTTGATTATTTATGATGAGTAATTATATGATTTACACCTATGCCTAAGTTGTGCATGTAAGGTGTTTGATAAAATACCTAAGAGACTAGAAATCATGCAGGTACATGCACTCAGCTAGTAGAACACTCCAATAGAAACACATGATACTCAATTGTAGTTGGCGAGCCATTGGTTGATTTAGGGATTTGTTGAATCATTGGCAGATATTTTGATAGTGGTATAGATGGATTCCATTAGAGTCTTTGTAGACATTGTAATGTTGTCATATGTATTTATAGTTTCCCTTGTCATATGTACTAGCTTTGTAAGTTGGCTAGTTTTGTAAATATGTATAGCTTCTCCTCAATAATTCTTATTACACAATAGCCTATTTTCTCATCAGTGGTCATTTGTAAGACATGTGTTCATATGTTACTTGTCCGTCTCACCCAAGGTTAGGGTGTGACACAGATGTAATCACATGTTTTAAATTATTTTAATTATTTAGTCAATAAAAGTTTATGTTATTTTATTTTATTGTTTCTGTAAAAGTCAGCCCATGCTTTTAGCTTCCAATAATTTTTATCAAAGTTTATCTTTCCTAGTTTTATCCCAGTCCAGGTGGTTCTCTCAGTCCACTCATGGTTTTACATGCATGTTATGTCTAGGGGGTTGGCACGGGGTGTGACACTATCAATACCCCAATGGTCAGTACACACAAGTAATTAAATATAATATCAACATAGTTGGTCTACACAAGAAACCTAATTATCATAACAAATAATTAGACCACACAAGGATACAAAGATAATATCAAATAACCAGACCACATAAGGATCCAAATATTATATCAAATCACATAACCACATAATGATTCAAATATAATATCAAATAATTGGACCATACAAGGAACCAAATATAGATCAAATAATGGGACCACACGCGGATACAATTATAATATCAAATAATCAGATCGCGCAAGAGTCCAAATATAATATCAAATAACTTGACCACAAAAGGATCTAAAGATAAGATCAAATAATTAGACCACACAAGGGTTTAGATGTAATGTCAAATAATTAGACCACACAAGGATACAAATATAAAAATCTAATGACTAAACCACTTGAGGATCCAATTAAACTATCAAATAACCGAACCACACAATGACACATCAAACTCTCCAGCCTTAGTGTACACACATGCTATGGCACCTGTGGTTGCCCACTAGCCATGACCTATAGGGATGAGTTCTATCTATATAATAATCATGACAGGTATCTACATGTCATGTCATCCTTATCCCAAATAAAGTGTTATGCCACTCATACTCCAGTGTCCCAACCATTAGACCACCTAATAAATTGAAAATATAGCCCATATGTTTAGCATCTACCATATAATAATATCAATATGGTATAATCACAAGTATAATTTATCAAGAAATTTCACCAATAATCTATTAATCAAGTTCAACAACTCTCTTATACCAATTATTAATCATTGTTGCATTATCTACAACATGTTTCAAGGATAAATCAAAAGCTTATTATACAAGTATTGTCAACCATGTTCATAAATTATGAGTAAGACAGAATATAAATCAACAACTTATTACTATAAGTATGACCAATCATATTCCTCAATTATTAGTACGTCTAAATACCAATCTATATCTTGTTCATATAAGCATTATCTACCAAATCGATGTTATACTCTAATTCAACATACATAAGTTTTTTCACTAACCTGATCCTCATTAATTCGCACCAAGACTAATGAATTTAGTTACTAAATGGTAACTCTTACATTCAAGTAATTACTAGGTTCAAGGCACTATTTCATTACCTAATTATTCAATTATTTATCTTTATTCAACTTATAATTCTAGCTTTAGTCATACACCTTTACACATCTTACTTCATAACACTTAGACAAGCTTGACTTTATATTCTTAATTCATGATACCACATAAACTTGTCAATATCAACTATGATAACTATCTTTTAGTAAGAATATTCCACATTCAAAACATGCACAATAGTGAATTCATCCTTTTGAAGGTAGTTAAGTGTAGCCTTATTGATCATGAGCTAATACAATTCCTCTATTGTTACACTTAAATATTAAACTTGTAATTCATCAGGTAAGTCATACCAATATAAACTCATCAAGGAATTTATACAAAAAATATATCAACACATAGTAAACAACACCGAAGTTGCACAAACTAGTTTATCGGTAATGATTAATTTATATTCATATTAAAATATGTGTTTTATCCAACTCAACAACATGCCATAGTATTAAACATCAAATATCACATTAATCTATATCACAATTTTCTTTCTAACCATAGTCCACTACTCAATTAATGATAACCTACGTCAACCAAAGATTTTGGAACAACTAAGTCACTTCACGGACATTCTTTCCCTTTCTTTATTTCTAAGAACACTCAACCATCTAATAAACAAGTAGTTGTAATAGTAATCAATCAATTATTCATTAAATAAATACTTTGTAAATTCAAACTCACTAATTCTACCCGTATTCATGGTCTATAATATTATCCAAGGGTCAATGAAGTATTAACTAGTTCTATCATACTCTTTTTATCTCTATTAATGGAGTTTTAAAGATAAATATCCCATCTTTATTGAATTTAAGGTCTCCAACCATCCAAAATCACATGTTAGAATAACAACCTCATATTAGGAACCGTTAGTTATTAGTCTAGAAGCAATTTTCGGTGTGCAGAAATAGTTAGTTTAATGTCTAGACGCAAGTTTAGGTGATATTACACATACACTTAGGTTTTTATCATAATATCATGTTCCTAGGATTCTAATCCCAAATAATTTCACCATCATTTACCATTCTAATGATTTTAGAAGAAGAATAGACATATTGATGTTAAAAGAAAGTAAAAATGTTATTTTGATGAACAATTTCCATCCTAACCTTGTATTGCCCCCTAAGATCGTGGAATGAGGTTTTTGAGTTTGATGTGAAACTCAGAAAAATAGGCTTGTAAAATGTTTGAGGGTCGTGTAATACCCCATGTCTAAATGCCACTGTACAACGTGAGACTGATTTCCTTGAGTCGTCATACAACCTTTGAGTTGTATATTATAGTTGTATCTAAGACAGTGTGAAATGGTTGACGTTTTGGATTAGGTACGAGTCTACCCTTAGAGTCGTAAGATTACTATAAGAATCATATGAAGATGAGTCGTAAGGTCAGTAACTTAGGTTCTCCAAGTTTCTATCCAAGTTATGAATTGGGAGCTACAAGTCGTATTGTGATGTTACTAGTCGTAGGTTCAGACTCGTATGTTGACCATTGTATACCATCTTGATACTTCCAAGATTACGATTCATTAGGCTAACTCGTACCTTCACCATACGAGTCATATAGTTAACTCGTGAAGACTGGCGATCAATTTTTGTAATGATCAGATAAATGGCCTATTGATATTTTCCCCTCTATTAACTCCCAACCATGACTTATAACCTCAAAATTAGCATTATTTTCCTCCACTTTTATTCAATTAATAACTCTTTCCACCTCGCATCTTTAAGATCATCAAGATTTGGATTTCTCTCACTAAGTCGTCTTTCAAGTCTCAAAGTTCAAGCCCTTTTCACAAGTCAAGCAATTCTAGGTATGTGGATTTTATGAACAAGGTTATTCTTTCATCCTTGTTCCCAAAAAATATGATTTTAAGATTTAATTTACTTATTTTTAATTAGGGTTCATACCCAAATAACCATATTCTTAAAGTCTGACATTACCTTATGATAGAAATCTTTAAGTTTATTAAGGTTTACATGTATTCATGTTTTGACTTGAATGATTTATATAGAGATTTGGGTTTTATTATCTTGACTGGGATGTTGTTGAAATATTTCAAGGTTATTATTGAAGATAATTTTTTATTATGAATTTCTATGAAATAAAGCATGAATTCCAAGTCCTAAGTACAATTACTGAGTTTATAAGAAGTTTATGCTTTTAAGCTCCATTAATATGTTCTATAACATTATTTAAAGAAAGACTGATCTTTTGATCTATAGATAAGACATGAAATCCACAACTATTCATCTTGATTATGATTTAAAGTAATGATAAACATAATTGTTTTTCAGCCTATAATCCCTTATGCTATTATAAGGTGGATTTCTGAAGTATGAACATATAAGTCTTCTAGAAGTAGTATTTAGTACTGAGAAGAGAATGTGGATAAGCGTATCCTAAATTTCTGCAAACTACGAGCTACCGTAGGTTAAACCTTTTTTTATAATATGAATGAAATATAGTGATCACTTAAGTTAAGGTTTTATACTGATGGCAAGGGTAGAGCAGCTCCCCCCAATGTGGGAAAGACGTTGGACTCTATTGTAGCTCACATGGTTTCTATCAGTTAGAAGAATCTCCCATAAGAAAGAATAAAAGTAAAGATTTTAGAAACCAAGTGTTATGGCTTCCTAAGATTATTCATATGATTAATTATCCATGTTTTATGATCTTATAGTCTTCAGTTTTACTCAAGTCCAAGGTGAGTAATTTATGCTTAGCATGAATCATTTAAGAGTTTATATAAATATATATACACACACACATATATATATTCAGTTCTTATTCTACTTATGCATTCACCCCCGCATACTCAGTACATTCTAGAGGTAATGATCCACATATATGTGTAAGACCCCGCAAAATTTCTAAGCTTAATTCATTTTTTTAGGCTTGTCAAGGGGTCTCAAACTTAGAAAATTCTAGCTATGTTCACATACATAGTTTATTTTTAGTCTTCAAAAGTTGGAAATCTCATTTTGTGACCTTAATGTCCATTAATGGTCCATATTTTGGTTGATTTATGATCAGAGAGGTCAATAGGTGTTCCCAGATGAGTTTCAGATTTTTCAGAACTCGTTTAGACCACGTTTGATGTCCCAAAATAGTGAACCAACGCGATCTTGGTGCGCCATGTCGCCTATAGCATTGGTTAACATTGTTGCAGGGAATGCCAGTAAAAACAACTTAGGCTTGGCGCGATCAAGGCGCGACTCATCTGGCATCGCGTCGATTCCATCAACGCATCGCGTCGCCAATCACGTCGATACCCAGTTTTCAGTCATTAAATGTTCGTGCCTTTAAGGGCAAAGGGGTCAATTTTCCACCCCTATATAAGCCTATAACACGAGATTCAGCTTGGTATTCACCAAAATATAGTTATTTCTCTCAAATTCCCTCAAGAACAAGTCTAGGGTTTTCAATTGAAAGTTCTAATCCAGGAGATTCCACCATTAATCTTCAAGAAACATCCATATAAGGTATGTAAAGTGTTGATTCATGGGTTCCTTTCACCCATAAAGCTCAAGAAATCCCTTTCAAAATATAAATTTTGAATTCCATGTTATGAATTGAATCATATCCATGTTTATGTTGTTGTATGATTACCAAGTTGAAATTTTTAATACATATAATGAAATTATGTTAGAATGTAGTTGGAATTATTGTATTTGAAGTGAAAAATATTTCCATGATGTATTATTTTAATGTTCATACCTAAGTCTCAAGTTATACATGAAAGGTGGTTGCTAAAATGCCTAAGAGAATAAGAATTATGCTTTATGACTCAATTGTGACCAAATTGATGAATCCATGCTTTACCCTTGTGTTCATAATGACCTCCATGTTATTGTTATGCATTGTAATTGTTTGGTGGAATGCTCATGAGATTAGACTTATGAAATTATGACATGTTTATATGTATTCCTATTCATGTGTAAGCTTATGACATACAAATACTTCATGAAAATCCCCAACATTTATACTATGAATTGTTGACTATGGTCATGTGTTCAAGAAGTATCATGTCTTGTCAGTATCATGCTATCGAGTCCTGGGGGTACTTGTACCCAAAAATTTAGTTGTGTTCCTTGAGACAGTGTCAGTTTCAAGATAATACCAGTCATGCTATGATCAGTAGTATTCTCCGTTAGTTTCAGAACTCAGTAGAATTCAGTCAGTTACATGACTCAGGAAAACTCAGTAATCTAATGAACTCAGTCAGTTACCAAAATTAAGTAACATTCCGTCAGTCCACGGAACTCAGTGAACTCAGTCCAGTTCATATCAGTATAATTAGTTCAGTGTCTATTCAGGTGGGAGTAGGATTCACCACCGAGCGAACCTAAGGATGAGGGCACACACTGACAGTAGAGGGTGTGACCCTTAAAAGTAATCCTTACATTCCAGAACTAGGTATCCAGCTTATGTTGAGACATCAACAGTGATAGTTAAGGGTTGATGAGGTGGATTAACACTGCCAGTTGAGGGTCCCACCGTTCTCCTTTTGGGATGCCGCCAGATGAGGGTTACTCGCAGCTTGTCCTTACTAGTGGCACGGTATTTACACCCTTCTAATTGGGGTTAAAAGTTGGAACCCAACTCTATACAAAAAAAGGGCATGTCGGTTAGATGACTACTTTCCATAGTCTCATCCTTAGTCTCAGTAAAAGAACTCAGATAGTTCTTC
This sequence comes from Capsicum pubescens, assembly GCA_030864215.1. Classification (NCBI taxonomy): domain Eukaryota; kingdom Viridiplantae; phylum Streptophyta; class Magnoliopsida; order Solanales; family Solanaceae; genus Capsicum; species Capsicum pubescens. The sequence continues at coordinate 144,827,690 of CM061547.1, forward strand.
AGATTTAGGACTGTCAGATACAGTCACTCAGTTCACTATGAAACTCATCTAGTTCCATCATATTCAAGACTATCAAACACAGTCACTCAGTGAACAGTATGTTAGTTATACAAAACTCATGATAGCAGTATTCAGACTCTGTAGTCAGTATTATCACGATCATTTTTACAGTTATGTATTCATGCATGTATTCTCATGTTCATGTTATTCAGTCAGTTAGTATTGTTCATGCATATGAACCCCATGAATTTAGCCTACCTCACTTTGCATACTAGTATATTCATACATACTAATGCATACTTTTCTTCTATGCTATGGTGTTTTATACCATAGGTTCGGACGCTCAAGTTCTCGATTGCGCTTAGCTTAAGATTAAGCCAGAAGCAGTAGATTTGCAGTGAGTCCTCATCATTTGAGGATAGCATAATTATTTCATTACTTCATTATTTCAGTTTTAGTAGACGGAGTTAGTTGGGGACATGTCCCTTCAACTCCACAGTACTCAGACAACTTAGAGGCTTTCAGACTATCATGTTCAGACAGTTTATTTTGGTTTTGGTATTGATATACCGTATTTCCAGATGTTATGTTTTATTAGATATTTGAACCTTGTGACCTTTCATCCCTTTTATTCTTCATTTATACAGTATATTATGCAGTGCTCAGTTATAGATATCAGTCATGGGTTAGCTTATGGTCCTTTGGGATTTCTAGAACCGTGTAGCATTTTGGGTAATAGATTCGAGGTGTTACAAACTTGGTATCAGCTCTTAAGGTTCAATAGTGTCCTAGGAAGTCTGAAAAGCCACATCAAGTAGAGTATTATGCATGGGTGTGTTGTGCACCACATTTAAGTACAACAGGCTATTAGATGTTTTAGGAACTATTTTCCTTCTTTAAGTATTTATGCCGTGCCAGTGAAAGAGTATTCTCTTAAGTTTACTCAATTAGATAGATACGCTCCTCATGTAGTGGCAGACAACAAGGCTAAGATAAGTTTGTTTCTGGGGTGAATAATAGTGTGGTCAATGAGTGCAGGTCCACGATGTTGATTATTAAGATGACATAGCCAGGATTATGATCTATGCTCATCAAATAAAAGAGAAGAAGGTTAAGATAGGAGAGAAGAAGAATAAGGGAGAAAGGACAGGTAGTTTAAACTTTGCTCAGCCTAAGTCAGGGGATGGGAAACATTCTCAGTTCTTCCCAAAGTCATCCATTCTGGCTCCTTCCACAGCCAGTGCTCCAGTGTCAAAATTCAGAGATGGCAGAACGGATAGGGCATTCGGCCCTAAACCTCAAGGCTATGTTAGCAGTGCCCGCACTCATCCTCTTTGTCAGACTTATGGCAAGAACCATTAGGGTATTTGTAGAGCTGGTAGCGACGTTAATTTTAGATGTGGCAAGCCAAGCCACAGGGTTATAGATTGTCCTCAGTCGGGCTTTAAGGGTCAGCGTAACCATTTCTCAGCTCAGTCCGGTTACCTAAAACAGCAGTGTCCCACTTCCATCACCACCAGTAGGAAATACCCAAATAGACTATATGCTTTTAAGTTCACACAAGATCAAGAAAATTCTCCTGATGTGGTCACTGGTAATTACAAATCTTTCATATACATGTTTATTCTTTGATAGATCCAGGAGCTTTTTAGTCTTTTGTTACTCCTTATATAGCAGTTGATTTTGGAGTCAGTCCCAAACTTGTAGCAGAGCCCTTTTCAGTCTCTACCCCAGTGGTTAAAACTATCATAGCCCGGCGAGTATACAGGAACTGTCCGGTTATGATATCTCAGAAAGTCACTTTAGCAAACTTAGTCGAATTTGAGATATCTGATTTTGATGTCATTCTCGACATGGATTGTCTTCATTCCTACTATGCCACAGTCGACTGAAGAATTAGAATTGTCTAGTTTTATTTTCCGAATGAACCCGTCTTAGATTGGAGCGGTAGTACTTCAGCCTTCAGAGGTCAACTTATTTCCTACCTTCGGGCATGAAAAATGATATCTAAGGGATTGTCTATCATCTTGTTCGGGTTAAGGATACTAGTTCCAAAACTTCATGTCTTGAATCAGTCCCAGTAGTTAATGAATATTCAGATATATTTCCCAAAGATCTTTAAGGAATTCCTCCCGAAAGGGAAATAGACTTCATCATTGATCTTCTTCTAGATACTCAATATTATTCTTCCATACAGAATGGCACCAATAGAACTCAGAGAATTGAAAGAGCAATTGAAGGATCTCCTAGACAAGGGTTTCATCAGACCCAGTGTGTCCCTATGGAGTACACCAATTCTATTCATGCGAAAGAAAGACGGTTCTCTCAGAATGTGCATAGACTACCATCAACTCAATAAGGTCACAGTCAAGAACAAGTATCCACTTCCCAGAATCGATGAATTGTTTGAACAACTCCAGGGTTCCAATTATTTCTCTAAGATAGATCTTAGATCAGGCTATCATAAGCTCAGAGTCAGAGAATGTGATATTTCAAAAATAGCCTTCCGTACTCGATATGGTCACTTCAAATTCTTAGTCATGTCCTTTGGTCTTACCAATGCCACAGCATCTTTCATGGACTTGATGAACCATGTGTTCAAGCAGTACTTGGACATATTGTCATAGTCTTTATAGATGACATCCTTATTTACTCTCGTAGTGAACGTGATCATGCAGACCATCTCAGAATAGTATTGCAGACTCTCAAAAATCATCATTTGTTCGCAAAATTTAGTAAGTGCAAATTTTGTCTAAGGTCAGTAGCGTTCATTTATCATATCATTTCCGGTGAAGGAATTAGAGTTGATCCTCAAAAGACCAAAGCAGTAAGAAACTGAACTCTTCCTGTCTCTCCATCAGATATCAGGAGTTTCTTAGGTTTGGTTGTCTATTACAGATGGTTTGTTGAGGGATTTTCTTCTATTTCATCCCCTATGTCCATACAAACTCAAAATAAAGTAAAGTTTCAGTGGTCAGATCCTTGCGAGAAAAGTTTTTAGGAGTTGAAGTCTCGACTCACCTCAACTCCAGTTTTGGCTCTTCCAGATGATTCAAATGGGTTCGTACTATACTGTGCTACATCCAAAGTAGGTTTGGATTATTTCCTTATTCGGCATGGTAAGATCATAGCCTACACCTCTAGACAACTTAAACCCCATGAGAAGAATTATCCAAATCATGATCTTAAGTTAGCGGTCATAGTTTTTGCTTTATAAATTTGGAGGCACTACTTGTATGGGATACATGTAGATGTGTTCAAAAATAATAAATGACTTCAATATGTATTCTCTCAGAAATATCTAAATCTTTATCAGAGAAGGTGGTTAGAGCTCTTGAAAGATTGCGTCATGAGTGTTCTTTATCATCTGGGCAAGGCCAATATAGTGGTCGATGCTCTAAGTAGACTGTCTATGGGTAGTGTTGCTCATGTTGAAGAAAGTATCAAGAATTTAGATAAGGAATTCCATCAACTTTCCAAACTAGGTGTCCACTTAGTCAATTCTGCAGAAGGAAGTATATAGGTTCAGAACAGCTCAGAATCATCTTTAGATTCTAAGGTGAAAGAAAAACATGATAGAGATTACAGTCTTGTTAAGTTGAAAGAGTCAGTCAAAGATTAGAAGGTTGAGGTTTTCTCCCATGAGGGAGATGGTGTATTGCATTATCAGGGTTATCTGTGTGTTCCAGGCTTAGATGACTTAAGACAGCGAATTCTTACAGAAGCGCATGGTGCGCGCTACTCTATTCATCTAGGTTTCACTAAGATGTACCGTCATTTATGGGAGATCTATTGGTGGAGTGGGATGAAGAGAGATATTACAGAGTTTGTGGCTAAGTGTTTAACATGCCAGCAGGTTAAGATTGAGCATCAGAAGCCTAGTGGGTCCATGCAGGAGTTTAATATTCCCACTTGGAAGTGGGAAGCAGTGAACATGGACTTTGTGACGGGTTTTCCTTGTACTCACCATTAGCATGATTCAGTTTGGTTCATTGTAGATAGGATGACTAAATCAGCTCATTTCCTTCTAGTCTATACCACTTATTTAGCCGAGGGTTGATAACACTCAAACTACATTCTTGAATGGGTGTAAGCGATCGTTGTCAATATAAAACCCAACTACATTGGGGTCGAATTCCATAGGGAATATGGTGTGAACTCAAGTTGTTTGCAATTTAATTCACTGATAGTTTAACATTTCCTGAAATGGGGGTTTAAGTTTCACAAATGATTGTTTGTCACTTTAATTTTGATGTTTGTAACCAAGATTTTATGAAATAACTAGAATTATGTTCACTAGGGCTTACGGTACATGACAGATGCTAAAGGTGACTCAAGATTCTCATGGTGGTTAGGATAACAAGCTATCTTTATCGATGATATGCTCAAATGTCTCTCGACCTATTTAAGCATCTAATTTCCTAATCCTCTCGGACTTAGGAAATCACTATTCACTGCCCAGATTTTACCTCAGGTTAATCAACCATGTTACAATGATGATTATTAAACAAAGTATTTCTGAGTCCCTGTTGATAATTCACTTCCTACTGTATATGATTTCTTTCTCAAGCAAATCAAAGTAGGTGTGTCTACTGTTTGCAACCAACGGACGTTAATTAAAATCTCAGAATTATCAAGAAATCCTAACACCTATTAAATCTTAAGTGTTTAGCACATCATCATGACCTAACCCTAGATCCTATAATTCAGGTTAACGAAGTTTAGCCACTTATGATGCAAAGAAAGAAACACATAATTGAGAATATTAACTTACAGAGATGAATAATAATTAGTGAATCGTAGATTAGATCACAAAGGTAAATCCCAAAAATAGTTGTATTGTTCGAATCCAAAAAGTTAGAGAAAGAAATATCGAAAAATATTCTCCAAGACTCAAAGTATCGAACTCTCTTTTGAATAATGATGATGATGAATGAATGCCTGAATGCCCTTAGAAAACCCTAAAACAAAGCGTTAAATAGTTCAACCTAAATAAGGAAATAAAATTAAAGATGTAGCCTTTTCTCGGAATAGATGACGACATACGTGACAGCTTATCAGGAGTCTGACGGCTTATCACGGATGTTGTCAGCTTCTCTGCACTTTTGTCTTCTACTGTCTAATGTTGATAACGAAGTTGACACCTTATCAGCAACTTGATGTCTTATCACTGATGTCGTCAGCTCCTCTGCAACTTTGGCTCTTGTTGCCTAAGGCCGACGACGACGTTGACGCCTTATCACCAACCTGACGGTTTATCATGAACGTCGTGAAAAAAATGTCTTCAACTCCCATTCTCTGTTTAAGGCTGAAGGCATCCTTGACAGCTTATCACCAGGCTGACGACTTATCATGACCGTCGTCAGCCACACTTGTCCTTTATTTTTCTTCACTTTTCAACCTTTTGGCTTCCATTATTTTTGGTTCTCCTACATCTCAACAATTACTGCAAAAATCAAAGTAAACTAATCAAAAACAACTAAAGTTGCTCAAGAACTTATAATTATTTAGAGTTAAAAGCCTTAAATGTGTTAGCGTAGGCTCACACATCAACACCCTCAACTTAAACTATTGCTTGTCCTTAAGAAACTATAACATAACTAAGAGAATACAAAGTACAATTTGGCAGCTAACTACTCATACTAGTTCAGAATACATTCACCACCTCTAAGGTCAATCAATTTTAAAGCTCATTGTTGATGTTTTCAAAAACAACCATGCAACTCACAAGAATCAAGGTACGAAAAAAAATTTAGCAATAACAACTATTCCATACCAAGATCATACTCATCTGAATAAGTCAGTGACTAGCAACATACACAGTGTTCCCTCATAACAAAGAAATCCCTTTTTCACTCATATCAGAATTCAAATACATAAACAGAGGGATAAAACAAGACTCACTCTCAAAATGAAGTTCCAAACACTGCATGTCAAATGCCATAGGCTTGCCCTTATAGTCAGTACCCAAGTTTTCAGAAGGGTCAGTTAGGATCACTATAGGGCTTTTCTTAAGCTTGTAACGTAGGCCAGGGGATGGTATGATATTCCTGGATATTTTAGAGTGACTATGCCTCCTTGACACTACACTAAACTCTCGGGTTTTCAACTCTCAACCTTCTTTTCTTCCTCTCTTTTATTGATCACACATGCTCAAGATAGATGCGGTCTTTTCAATTATCATATTATCTTTTTCATCTTTTACACAGCTTTCTCATTTCTTATTCTTTTTTCAACGCACGTAAATTTTTATTTTTTTCCTTTATTCTTCCTCTCTTCATACTCATTTTATATCACGGACCCCTATGATAGCCACTCTCAACTTAGGTTGTTTGCCTAAGTCAAAGTGCACAATGTCCAAGAAGGACCAGGGCCAAAACAGGTTCATTGTGATGTAAATGGGAAGGTGAGAGATGTCATAGAAAGAAATAGGCTAATTAGGTTCTAATAGGGATCAAGGGATATTATTCACATTGGGAAGGTCATTTAGGCTAAAAATGGACTAATCATCCAAAACGGCCTATGATCCTCTCCTAACTCTTATCTTATGACTATGGCAAGACTAACCGGGCAAGTTCTAGATTCAACACACAATGGGAACTGAGTAAAATCTTACACACACATAGCAGACAAGTCTCTTGCATATCACTACTTATCTGGTTCATGTACTTGTTTAACAAAGGTTGATCAGTTGCCAGACTAATGCCACAAAAAGATGCACAGTGATCACAAATGAATGCAATTCACACAGTAGACACTATATATCAGACCAATGAAGAGGTACTCAAAAATCACAAAACAAGATAACTGTCTCAAGTACATGTATTACTCCTAATTATCTACAAAATATGGTACAACAACAACCTACCCTACACCCTTAACTAAAAATAAAAAATAAACTGCTCTAAGGGTTAGGGTATACCTGAAGGAAATCAAGCACATAAATCCTGGGTCTCCGACCCTACTACTACACCATCTGCTATCTTCTCTCCATCGGGAGCATCTGGCTTTGTAGTAGCTGGAGCCCTGCTAGATGAGGCACCTGTAGCCCTAGCTCGGACGGTTGCCTCTTATTTCTTATTATCAACTAAGGACTTAAATTCTGCCCTTTTTAGCTCCTCTTTCTCCTTCTTCTTTCTTTCCTTCTTCTCTACTTTTTTCTCTTCATCACTGTCGGGCCTCTCTCTTTTTCCCTTACCTTTCTTCTCACTTTTCTTCTTCTTTTTCCTTGGTGAGTCTCTAGTGAGGTCAAGCATTGGAATTTCTTCCTCAGATTCATGCATGGCCTGACCTATTGGCATCATAAATTGGTGTTGTTGCAATACCCCGACATCTGCCTTTACCTTGTCCAGTGTCACTCTGAATCTAGCAAGATCAGACCCTGACATTTATTTTGCCCGCGCATCGAATTGGTTCTCCAAATCTGCAACCCATTTAGGCAAAGTCACAAAAGGCTCAAGAGCAGCCTTGATTCTCTTGTCCACTGCAGCAACAAACTATTTGGCAAAAGCATATAGATGTGCCTCACACCACTTGGCTTGTTTAGCCACTTTTCGAATATCGATCAGATGAAATGCAAAACCTGTTGTTGTTGTTGGAACTAAAGGGCTGGCTTCAGTCTCAAACACTGATTCTGCCTGTGATGAAGAAGTTGGATGCACAGCCTCAGAATCTTGCACTTCCACATAGGGTGCTGCACCGGTATCTGTAACTGGAGGGTCTGTTGCTACCTCTGCACCTCTATCAAGTCTCAATCCTGGCTGATTTTCATCATACCGTATGGGGTTGTAAGTCTTTTGGGCAGGAATTTCATCATCAAGCCCTATAATCTTTGGCAGATTAGCAGCTCGGCACAACTCTGTGATAAGACAAGGGAAAGGGTAACCAGTGTTGGTTCTCGATATTCTAATCTTCATCTCATCAGCAATGATTTTCTCAAAATTTAAAGAAAGGTTCTGCACCATGCTCGCCACTAGAATAGCTCGGTCATCACCTAGAATATTGTCTCCATCAGTAGGTATCAGCCAGATACGCACTATACCCCACCAAAACTTTGCTTCTAGAGTCAAAGAGGACTTACAGATTCTTTCATTTGGGTTTGTTACCCATGATGGTTCTCCTTTAGTTATGATATTGGCCAACCACGGACGTTGTTTCTCCCGGTTCCTAATCCGAGCATAGACTGATGGTGCAGTGGCTTGAGGAGTGAAGTTGAAACCATGCAAGAACCTGTTGATGGTTCTGATTGATACATCAACTCTTACGCCCCACACCTGCATTCTATCCAACAGGGGCCGATCTGCTACTTTTTTACCTGGCCTGTATATGTTTTCCAACTGAGCCTGGTAGTTCGCGTAGAACTCCCGAACCAGTGCAGGGAAAAATGAACCTCCTTCTTTTGTGGTTTGTCCCAAGCCATACTCTTAGAACTTCTATTCCACTTCAGGGTACCTGCTCAACGCTCTGGTGATAATTATCTTTTCATCCTAAATTGGCCTCTTAGCACTCCTTCTATCAGTTCTGCGTAGCCCAGCAGTAAAGATGCTCTTTGCCCTGGGAATTTGCTACCTAGCATTATCTACAACTTCGGGGTTCTTACATTTGATAAGTGTTTCTCGAGATGGAGACTCTTCATCATATTGTTGTTCAGTGGAAGGGGATCCAGATGTTGTTCCCTCATACTCAGACTCCTCAGACCCTTTCTATTTCTCTTCTTCAGATTCAGCATGGTTAGACTCATGTTGTTCAGAATCCTCTTGCTCAGAGGTAGTATTTTCAGAAGCTGAACTTTTTGGTGGTGTTGTAGTCTCAGTATCATCACTATCCTCCACTTCAATGGGTGGAGGTGGCAAAGGTTTCTTTGTACTTTGCTTCTTCTTTTACTTCCTGAGCAAGGCTTCCTCTCCTCGTAATCAGATTCCTCATCGATGAGCTTACGACGTACACTTTCTTTGTTCACTTTCTTTGGTGCTTTGGGTCTCTTTCTTTTTGGAGCCATTTTAAGGTTCCTGTACCAGAAGAAAAACCATTGGTTAATCTATAAGAGCACAAACACAAACACATTAATCATTTCGCCTTATTCATGTTTCAGGTTCAAGGTGTGACGGCAATTCTTGATGAGTCGTCACGACTGTGATAGCTTATCATAATGGTCTTCAACCTTAGACAGCACCTTCAAGATTTTTACAACTTTTGACGGTATTCCTAATAAGCCGTCATAATTGTGATAGCCTATCACGAATGTCGTCAGATCTAAACAGAAACCACTTCATTCTTGTCAGTCTTTGACGACATTCCTGATAAGCCATCACAATTGTGATAGCCTATCATGAATGTCGTCAGCTCTTATCATAACCAACTTTTGATTTTAACTCAATTTTTGGTCCCCATTATTTCTCAAAATCCATATGAATTCCGAGTGTGAGCTGTCTTTTTAAACCCCGGGCCTGCACAGCACCCTAGGTGCGATTTTAGCTCCTTTCCAAGTTGAACTTGGTTCAAGAATCTTGGGGACTTATGTTGTCATCTATCAATCACTTACCATAAGAAAATAAGAGTTAAAGTTACAGTATACCTGATGGGGGCCCTTAATCTGATTACACGCACAAGAGGGAGTAGGAAGTAGAAAGAATCTCTTAATTGTGAATTGTAAACCCACGTACAAGGGAACTTGTTTTCTTGAAGTGTTTTGTAAAGAGTAGGAAATAAACTAAATAAGGAAAGAAATAAACAAAAGGAAAAGAATTAAAACTAACGGAAATTTGAAAAGGTTCCTGTGTTGGGACGGGTCAGATTTGATTTAAACTCGGCCCAGAATTTAGCTTTTAAGGCTTTGGGCTAACGACGACTTGTGACGGCTTATCACAAGTGTGACAACCTATCACAAACATCATCACCCCTAAGCAGAGGTTGCCTCAAGTTTGGCCTATCTGACGATATTTTTGATAGCTTATCACAGATGTGACGGCTTATCAAAGATGTCGTCATAGCCTTTCAGCTGACCTCCTCATTTTTTACCTTCTCTGTACTAAATCCTAATTATAAAAGTAAAAACACTTTCTTAAACATAAAAACTTTGGGTTGCCTCCCAATAGCGCCTGATTTACTATCGTGGCACGACTTGGTTGTCTTGACTACTCAGACTTTGCCAAGACAACTTGTTGATACCCCTTTAACATCATCATAGAAGACGTCAACAATTGAGAAAACACTTATCTCATGTTGATGAGTCTTGGATGAGTGTATTTTGAAGCGTTCTTCTTTGTCACTGAACCTGAACTTTAGCTCGTTCAACTCCATATCTACTAGCACTCTCCCAGTTGCAAGTAATAGCCTACCCAAGATGATGGGCACTTCAAAATCCACTTCGCAATCTAGGACTACAAAATCAGCAGGCAGAACAAAATCGGCTACCTTTACCAAAACATCATGCAGTATGACCACAGGCCGCTTCACAGATCTCTCTGTCATTACCAACCGCATAATTGTTGGGGTAGGATCCCTCAAACCCAATTTCTTGTACACAGCCAGTGGCATTAAATTTATACTGGCTCCTAGATTGCATAGTGATTTTGTGAACTTCAGGGTGCCAATATTACACGAGATGGTAAAAGCTCCCAGATCTGCCTTTTTGCACTAAAGACCTTGTAGAGATAGCTCCACAATGGAGAAGATTGTCCTCCGACATATGGCTAACCTTCCGTTTCTTGTTTACAAGGTATTTCATGAACTTTGCATATCATGGAATTTGCTCAAGTGCCTCAACCAAAGGCACATTAATTGTCAAGTGCTTGAGCATGACCATGAATTTGCTGAATTTTTCAGCATCAGCCTTTCTCTTCAATCATTGAGGAAAGGGAGCTGGGGATCTTGGGATAGATTTCAACACCACTTCCTCTTCTTTCTCTTTTTCTTTCTCCAAAGCATCAACAGAACTATCTAGCTTCTCAGACTCCACTGGTTTGCTTTTTTCAGATTCATCAACAATCACCTCACCATATAAAGATTTTCCCACAGAAGGGCCAAGTAAGATCTTACCACTCCTAGTGGTAATCACCATACATGAGCCATCATTCCGCGGATTCTAAATCGTATCACTAGGTAAAGTACAACTTTTTCTTTGGTTCAGCATTGCAGAAAGTTGGCTCATCTGCTGCTCCAACTGCTTAATAGAAATGGAGTGTGAACTAACCAACTGACTCAGGGTAGAGAATTCACTCTTCTTAGTAGTTACCCCCTAGTTTGGTAGCCTCAACTCCCTTCAATGATTTTTCCATCATGTTCTCCATGGACATCTTACCATATCTAGTTGGTGTAATATCCCTACTTCCAGGAGGAACATACAAACCACTCCTATCATTATTGCTTCTCCAATTTCCTTGCTCCCTATCTTTATAATAAGGCTTGTCATAAAAGTTCCGACCTTGATTTCTTTGGCTATTTCATCGGAAACCCTCCTAATTAGTAACATAATTTGCCTCCTCATCATTATCAATAGCAACAATGCACTAAGATTCCACAGCCTTAACCTTTTTAGTCTTGCCTGACAGCAAGTTCTTGGTCAGCAAGTCCATCTGAGTCTTTAAGTGGGCCATGTCTTAGTCTCTCTCCTCATCCCTTCTACACTGCTCCGTAGTCAGACCACCAGACATAGTCGGGCTAGCTACCACGGAATCCCTGGTATGCCAAGCCCAACTTTGTTTTGTCATTATATTCAGCATGTCTAAAGCATCTTAAAAAGAAAATTCAATGAACGAACCACCTGCAGTATTATTTATAATTGGCTTTGTCACAAAGTAAAAAGCTTTGTACAAAGTATCCATCAAGTGCAAGTCCGTCATGTTGTGGTTCGAACATTGTGCCATCTTCTTCTTGAATCTCTCCCAAGTTTTATGCAATGCTTCAGTTGGGAGCTGCCTGAAGTTACTAATTTTTTCCCTCAACTGTACCCTCTTGGAGGGTGGAAAGAACCATTCTAGGAATGCCTCTTTTAACTGTCTCCAGTTGGTTATACAATCGGGCTCCAGCTTATTTAACCACATTGTTGCCTCCCCAGACAGAGACAATGGAAACAATCTCAACCGGATCACATTCTGGCTCACTCCCGGATTATCAAACGATTTGCAAATAGTGAAAAAGTTCACCAAGTGCATGTTCGGATCATCACCAGGAAAGTCTCCAAACAACCCCTTCATATTCAAGAGTTGAATCATAGTACTTATTATGCTAAATTTTGCACCAGGCTCCAACGGTGGAGGAATGATAGCACCCGTTGCACCTGCTCCATCCATTCCTTTGTCATCATCATCAACCTTGTAATGGATAGGATTTTGACCATACCTTCTTCTGATTGGACGATTTCTGTCAAAATTTCACTGCGCTGGCGCAGCAATTTGCTTAGCTTGCCTTGGGTTTTGAGGATTCAGAAATTTCTCATCACCCAAGTCTTCATCATCATGGTTTGGGTGACGTACTTGTTGACCCTGGTTTTGTACCTTCACCTTAGCCCTGGCCAAGGCTGCCAAACTGTCAGCCTCTTGCTGTTCTGCCATTTTCCTGATAAGCTGAGGTTCTGGATTAATTGGTAATAATGGTTCTCCGAAATTTGTTGTTTTTGGCATAAACAACAAGGAACCTACAATAAACAAAAATAACAAATAAACGTAATTCTAGGAAACCTAACAAACAGTTACTTAGTGCGTAGAACTTTCAGTTTACAACCGTATTCCCCAGCAACGGCACCATTTTTTATAATGCTCAAACTATACTCTTGAATAGGTGTAATCGATCGTTGTCAATATAAAATCCAACTAGGTTGGGGTCGAATCCCACAGGAAATATGGTGTCAACTCAAGTCGTTTACAATTTGATTCACTGATAGTTTAACGTTTCTTGAAATAGGGGTTTAAGTTTCACATATAATTGTTTGTCACTTTAATTTTGATATATGTAACCAAGATTTTATGAAATAACCAGACTTATGTTCACTAGGGTTTACGGTACATGACAGATGCTAAAGGTGACTCAAGATTCTCACTGTGGTTAGGATAACAATCTATCTTTATCGATGATATGCTCAAATGTCTCTCAACCTATTTAAGCGTCTAATTTCCTAATCCTCTTGGACTTAGGAAATTGCTATTCATTGCCCAGATTTTATCTCAAGTTAATCAACCTTGTTACAGCACTGATTATTAAAAAAAGTATTTCCTAGTCCCTGTTGATAATTCACTTCCTACTGTATATGATTTCTTTCTCAAGCAAATCAAAGTAGGTGTGTCTACTATTTGCAACCAACAGACGTTAATTAAAATCTCAGAATTATCAAGAAATCCTAACACCTATTAAATCTTGAGTGTTTAGCACATCATCATGACCTAACCCTAGATCCCATAATTCAGATTAACAAAGTTTATCCACTCATGATGCAAAGAATGAAACACATAATTGAATTCATAATTGATAAGATTAACTTACAGATATGAATAATTAGTGAATCGTAGATTAGATCACAAAGGTAAATCCCCAAAATAGTTGTATTGTTCGAATCCAAAAAGATAGAGAAAGAAATATCGGAAAATATTCTCTAAGACTCAAAGTATCGAACTCTCTTTTGAATAATGATGATGATGAATGAATGCCTGAATGCCCCTAGAAAACCCTAAAACAAAGCGTTAAATAGTTCAACCTAAATAAGGAAATTAAATTAAAGTTGCAGTTTTTTCTCGAAATAGATGACGATATCTGTGACAGCTTATCAGGAGTCTAACGGCTTATCACAGATGTTTTCAGCTCCTCATCACTTTTAGCTTCTGTTGTCTAATGCTGACGATGACGTTGATGCCTTATCACCAACATGATGGCTTATCACTAATGTCGTCAGCTCTTCTGCAATTTTGGCTCTTGCTGCCTAAGGCTGACGACGACGTTGACGCCTTATCACCAACCTGACGGCTTATCACGAACGTCATCAAAAAAATTTCTTCAACTCTCATTCTCTGTTTAAGGCTAACGGCATCCTTGATAGCTTATCACCAGGCTGACGACTTATCATGAACGTCGTAAGCCACACTTTTCCTTTATTTTGCTTAAATTTTTAGCCTTTTTTCTTCCATTATTTTTGGTTCGCCTACATCTCAACATTTACTAAAAAAATCAAAGTACACTAATCAAAAACAACTAAAGTTGCTAAAGACCTTACAATTATTTAGAGTTAAAAGCCTTAAATGTGTTAGCGTAGGCTTACATATCAAGGGATATGGCAAACTCTATATCAGGGAGTTGGTAAGATTACATGGTGTTCCATTTTCCTTTGTTTCAGATGGAGGTACCCATTTTACCTCTCATTTTTGGAAAGCATTCCAAAATGGTCTTGGTACCCGAGATCACCTCAGTACAACCTTCTATCCCCAGACAGATGGTTAAGCAGAAAGGACCATCCAAACTTTAGAAGATATGCTGCGAGTGTGTGCAATAGATTCAAGGTTAGTTGGGAAGACCACTTGCCTTTGATTGAGTTTGCCTACAAAAGTAGCTATCAGTCCAGTATTAAGATGGCTCCATTCAAAGCTCTCTACGGTAGGAGATGCAGATCTCTAATTGGTTCATTCGAAGTGGGTGAGGCCACAGTAGTAGGGCCTTACTTGGTATTCGATACCTCAGAGAAAGTCCAATTAATCAGAGAAAGTCTCAAGACAGCTCAGAGCTGACAAAAATCATACATAGATGAGAATAGAAAAGATCTCGAGTTTGAGATTAGTGATCATATTTATTTGAAGATCTCTCCAATAAAGGGAGTGAAGCGGTTCGATAAGAAGGGAAAGCTCAGTCCCCGATATGTCGGTCCCTTCAAAATTCTCAGTTGTTTTGGCAAGGTAGCTTATGAGCTCGAATTTCCTTAAGATCTAGCCTCAGTCCATCAGTGTTTCATGTATTCTTGCTTAAGAAATGCATAGGTGACCTAGCAGTTGTAGTCCCTATAGAGGGAATAGACAACCAGAACAACCTCTCTTATGAAGAGACTACCAGTCTCGCGGACTAAGGAATAAAGAAGTTCCTCTAGACAAATTTCTTTGGCAGAATAAGTCCGTTGAGGGAGCTACTGTGGAAGCAGAAGAAGCCATTCGGACCAAGTACCCTTACCTTTTCTCCGTAAACTTAGACTCATCCCAAGGTAATAGCT
Organism: Capsicum pubescens; assembly: GCA_030864215.1. Taxonomy (NCBI): domain Eukaryota; kingdom Viridiplantae; phylum Streptophyta; class Magnoliopsida; order Solanales; family Solanaceae; genus Capsicum; species Capsicum pubescens. Next base: position 144,842,871 of record CM061547.1, read on the forward strand.
TTTCTTAAAGCTTATTCATTTTCATGTTCAAATTTAACTTACAACATGGTGTTTAGTTTCATGCTCTGATTCCCATTATAAACTTGGTATCAACTACCATTGCATATTGATTCATGTGTTCATCAATAATGTTAGTCATGTATTTGTGTATCAGATATACATTAACAAGTAAATCAGTACTCCTAGTCATGGATCCATGTATCAGATCAGTCATGAAATCATCCATAAGATATGCATGCTCAGTATAAATCTAAGTAATTCAGTAATGTCAGTCACGTACTCATGTTTCAGTTGTTCATGATCAGACTATACTTTAGCTTATTATTTCTCCCATCTCAATTAGTTTCATTCGAGGATGAATGTTCCCAAGGGGTAGATATTGTAAGAACCCGCAAAATTTCTAAGCTTAATTTATCCTTTTAGGCATATCAATGGGTCTTAGACTTTGAAAATTCTAGCTAAGTTACAAGACTTAGTTTATTTTTGGCCTTCAAAAGTTGGCAATCTTATTTCGTGACCTTAATGTCCCTTAATGGTCCATATTTTTGTTGATTTATGATCAGAGAGTTCAATAGGTGTTCCAAAACAAGTTTTAGATTTCTTAGAACTCGTTAGACCACGTTTGGTGTACCAAAATAGTGGACCAATGCAATCTTGGTGCGTCGCGTCGCCTATCGTATTGGTTAACATTGTTGCAGGGACTGCCAGTAAAAGCAACTGAGGCTTGGCACGATCAAGGCGTGATGCATATGGTATTGCATCGATGCCCAATTTTCAGTCATTAAATGTCCACGTCTTTAAAGGTAAAAGGGTCAATTTCCCACCCCCTATATAAGCCTATAACATGAGATTCAGCTAGGTTTTCACCAAAATATAGTTGTTTCTCTCAAATTCCCTCAAGAACAAGTCTAGGATTTTCAATTGAAGGTTCTAATCTATGAGATTTGTCACGACCCGAGCCTAGGCCCTAGCCGTGACGAGCATCCCGAACCATGAAGGCCCGGAACACCCATTCTCTATCTGGTTATCATGCACAACATTCATAATCATAATAAAATGCGGAATTGAAACTGAGTACGGAAAACATGGTCAAGTTCTGCAACATTTCTGAATAATACTATCTGACATCAGTCTGCAAAATCTCTACTAAGAACATAAACATCTGTCTGAAAAGAAACTGGGACAAGGGCCCCAGTAAACCAAAAACATAATAAATAAGATAATGTCTGACATAATTAGGCGTTCCGAATAATAGAAGGCTCACCACTGTGAGATCAAGTCTGCAAATCCGAGAATGTCTACTGAGTAGCTGGACCCCTAGATTGTGCCTCAGAACCTGGAAGGAGGGGGGTCAGCACAAAAGTACTGGCACGCGAAGCAATCCAAAAAAATAGTATAATGGAACATACATATATACATATATATATACATATTAAGTGAAAGCAATTTTTCATCAAGACATCATGTATAAAACTGTTTCTGAAAAATACATGGGCACTTTCTGAAAACAGGTAACCTGTCTGTTCATTTCAAATCATGATCTGTGTTTTACTTCAGAGTTAGGTGGTATTCCCCTACAAGTCTGATATTCCACGGGCTGTATGGAATACGCCATTAACTCGGCGGGGAAGCCCCTAACCCAAGTGTGCCGTAAGGGTTGGAGTGTCTGAGTCTGATACGCCACAGGACATTTAAGTCAGCGCATAATAGTATACCCGGGTCGGCAAACCACGGTTTTAGGCAATGAGTCTCTTGAACTCAAGCCCTTTTCGGGGAACCACCTAACATCTCTGTATGCCCACTTTTAACCTTTTCTGTACATGCAACATTCTGAATGTCTAAAATCATGAAAGTATGAAATGTCTGTTAGTCTGAGTGTGATATGGCATTAGTCTGAGTTGGTATCATCATACCAAGACTTGCAAGTCATGATTTTTCTTAGCCATAATGTATTAAGCAAGAGCTTTCATTCAAAACATAGTTTAGACCACCAAAACATGTAACTGATGTAAAGGATTTCATATTCCGAAACTTAAAGTTCAATTCATGCAGAAATTTCATCAAACACCTGGTGGTCAAATGTCTTTAGCAAGTTCATGTATTCAAAATTGAAACACATTCATTCATATATGTATATAAACTGTCAAATCGCTTTGGAGATGGTCAAAAGACCAAAACAATGATGTTAAAACATCTTATACATAAATATATATACATAATTTAAAACCCCATTCTAAAACATAATTTTTCTATGCCCATGAGAATTTAGAAAAACCCCGCGTACCTTGTTCTCCACGAATTTTGGGTGTCTATCGAAGCCTACGTCGAGAGGATTCCAAATCTGTAATTTGTTTCACGAACCCGCGGTTGAATCTTGAGTTGCTTGGGTTTTAATGTTGAAACCCTAGGGAGAGTTCTTGAGCAATTTTGGGAAAAGTATGTGTATTATGGTGTTTGAGGGATTAAATCCCGTGTTGGTGGTATATATAGGGGTGGAGGATTACCAAAATACCCCTAAGGAACAATTAAGGTCAAATCTGTCCCTCAGTTGACAGTTTGGTAGACTGGAGTAAATCGATTATAACTTTTTACTCATATACTCAAATTGAATGAAACCAACTGAAATTGAAAGAGGACTCGAAGAGCTTTTGTTTGATATATTATAGCTCACACATTTCATTATATAAAGGGAGTTATGATCGTTTGAAATTGACCCGGAAATGCTGAAAACTGGGCAATAGTCTATGCGTTTTGCTACTGTTTTTAAATCCAAACGCAGCCTTATGCGTTCCAAAAAATTCCGAAACTTATCCGAGATGTACTATGAGATTTCCCGATCATAACGCAACTTGAAAATCTAAAAGCGGATGTCGGGAAGGTTGAAAAGTTGTATCCCGAAGATAGCTAGCTAAAATGACTCTAAGTCCTCATTACACTTAGAAAAATTTTCAAGTTTTTAAGTCTAAGGGCACTCTATTAAAGGCTAATCCATGCACGACTTTTACAGGGTGTTACAAGATTCCGCCGTTAATCTTCAATAAACTTCCATATAAGGTCTGTAAAGTGTTGATTCATGGGTTCCTTTCACCCATGAAGCTCAAGAAACCCCTTTCAAAAATATAAATTTTTAATTTCATGTTATGAATTAAATCTTATTCATGTTTATGTTGTTGTATGATTACCAAGTTGAAATCTTTAATACATATAACAAAATTCTGTTAGCATGTGGTTGGAATTTTTGTATTTGAAGTGAAAAATATTGCCATGTTGTATTATTTTAATGTTCATGCCTAAGCCTCAAGTTATACATGCAAGGTGATTGCTAAAATACTTAAGAGAATAAGAATTATGCTTTATGACTCAATTGTGACCAAATTGATGAATCCATGTTTTACCCTTATGTTCACAATGACCTCCATGTTATTGTTATGCATTGTAATGGTTTGGTGGAATTCTCTTGAGATTAGACTTACGAAATTATGACATGTTTATATAAATTCCTATTCATGTGTAAGCTTATGACATACAAATACTTCATGAAAATCCCCAACGTTTATACTATAAATTGTTGACTATGTTCATGTGTTCAAGAAGTGACATGTCTTGTCAGTATCATGCTATCGAGTCGTGGGGGTACTTGTACCCGACACTTTAGGTGTGTGCCTAGAGCTAGCGTCATTTTTAAGATAATCTCAGTCACACCATGATCAAAAGTATTCTCAGTCAGTTCTGCACTCAGTAGAATTTAGTCAGTTACATAACTCAGGAAAACTCAATAATCTCATAAACTCAGTCAGTTAACATAATTCAGTAATATTCCGTCAGTCCACAAAACTTAGTGAATTCAGTCCAGTTTACCTCAGTATAATTAGTTTAGTGTCTATGCAGTTGGGAGTAGGATTAAACACCGAGTGAACCCAAGGATGAGGGCACACACAGACAGTAGAGGGTGTGAGCCTAAGAATCAGTCCTTGTATTCCAAAACTATGTAGCTAGCATAGGTTGAGATATCAACACTGACAGTTGAGGGTTGATGAGGTGGATTTACACTACCAGTTGAGGATCCCACCATTCTTCTTTGGGGACATTGCCAGATGAGGGTCACTCACAGCTTGTCCTTAATAATGGCGTCGTATTGACACCCTTCCAATTGGGGTTACAGATTGGACCCCAACTCTCTACAGAAAAAGGGCATGTCGGTTAGATAACTACTTCCCACAGACTCAGTCTTAGTCTCAGTAAAAGAACTCAGATAGTTCTTTTGATTCAGGACTATCAAATACAGTCACTCAGTTCAGTACAAAACTCAGCTAGTTCCATCAGAATAAGTATTATCAGACACATTCACTCAGTTAATAGTATATCAGTTATACGAAACTCATGATATAATTATTCAGACACAGTAGTCAGTTTTATCATGATCTCTTTTACATCTAGGTATTCATACTTGTATTCTCACAATCTTGTTATTCAGTCAGTTAGTATTGTTTATGCATATGAACCCCATGAATTCAGCCTACCTCACTTTGCTTTACAGTACATTCATATGTACTGATGCATACTTTTTTTCTGCGCTATGGTATTTTATACCATAGGTTCAGACGCTCATGTTCCCTATAGCACTTAACTTCAGATTCAGCCAACAGCAGTATATTTGCAGTGAGTCCTCATCATTCGAGGATCGCATGATTATTTTATTACTTCATTATTTCAATTTTAGTAGACGGAGTTAGTTGGGGACATGTCCCTTCAACCCCACAATTTTCAGACAGTTTAAAGGCTTTCAGACTAGCATGTTCAGACAGTTTATTTTAGTTTTGGTATTGATAAGCCGTATTTCCAGATGTTATGGTTTATCAGATATTTGAACCTTATGGACTTTTAGCCCTTTTATTCCATATTTATACAGTATATTATGTAGTTCTCAGTTACAAATATTAGTCATGGGTTAGCTTATGGTCCTTCGTGATTGCTTGCACCGTGTAGCATTTCGGGTATCAGATTTGAGGCGTTAAAAACTTCGTATCATAGACTAAGGTTCAACAGTTTCCTAGGAAGTCTGAAAAGCTGCATCTAGTAGAGTTTTGTGAGTGGGTATGTTGCATGCCACATTTATGTACAGGAGGCTATAAGATGTTTTAGGAAAAATTTACTTTCTTTTAGTATTCATGTCGTGCCAGTGAGCATGAGCTCAAATTTAACTCTCAGTCTAATCCGTTTCTCCCTTTTTGCTAATAGAACATGCCTCCTAAAAGAAGAAATAGAATTCAGTCAGCCCCTCCTCCTGTCCAAGAAGATCCCTTGGACAAATATGTTTCTCATGCAGAGTTAAGAGCTGCATTCACTACTCTTGCTAATTCAGTTGTTGCCCAGAATGAACGACCAACTGCTGTTCCGGCAAACCCAGGGGCCAACACTGCTGCAACTAGGATTCGTGACTTTACATGAATGAATCCTCTATCTTTTGGGGGGTTTAAGAGAGATGAGGACCCTAAGGAATTCCTCGATCGTGTTCAGAAGGTTACAGATATCATGGGGGTTACTGCTAGTGAGAGTGCTAAGCTAGATGCATACCAGTTGCATGATGTGGCTCAAACATGGTTCAAGCAGTTGAAAGTAGAGAGGGCTATAGATGCAGGGCCTATTGAGTGGGAGGTGTTTGCCATTTCCTTCTTAGATAGATTCTTTCCACTAGAGCTGAGGGAAGCTAAGGTTTTAGAGTTTATCAACCTCACGCAGGGCAATAAGACAGTGAAAGAGTAGTCTGTTAAGTTTACTCAATTAGATAGATATGCTCCTCATGTAGTGGCAAACAGCAGGCCTAAGATGAGTAAGTTTGTTTATGGAGTGAATGATAGTGTGGTTAATGAGTTCAAGTCCATGATATTGATTATTGAGATGGACATAGCCAGGCTTACGATCTATGCTCAACAGATAAAATATCAGAAGGTTAAGATGGGAGAGAAGAAGAATAAGGGAGCAAGGACAGGTAGTTTTAACTTTTCATAGCGTAAGTTAGAGGGTGGGAATCATTCTCAGTTCTACCTAAAGTCATCCATTATAGCTCCTTCCACAGCCAGTGCTCCAGTGTCGAAATTCAGAGATGGTAGAACGGATAAGGCATTCGGCCCTAAACCTCAAGGCAGTGTTAGCAGTGCCCGCACTCATCCTTTTTGTCAGACTTGTGGCAAGAACCATCTGGGTATTTGCAGAGCTGGCAGTGACGTCTATTTCAAATATGGAAAGCCAAGCCTCAGGGTCAAAGATTGTCTTCAGTCAGGTTTCCAGGGTCAGTGTAATTGTTCCCCTGTTAAGTCCTGTCGCCTGAACCAGCAGGGTGCCACTTCCAGTGGCACCAGCGTCCAACGCCTAAACATACTATATGCTATTCAGTCCCAACAAGATCAGTAAAATTCTCCTGATGTGGTAACTGGTATGTTACAGATCATTCATATACTTGTTTACACTTTGCTAGATCAAGGATCTTCTTTGTCTTTTGTTACTCCTTATATTGTAGTTGATTTCGGAGTCAGTCCTAAAATTCTAGCAGATCCCTTTTCAGTCTCTACCCCAGTGGGTAAAACTATCATAGTGCGATGGGTATACAGGAAATTTTTTATTATGATATCTCAGAAAGTCACTTCAGCAGACTTAGTTGAATTAGAAATGACTGATTTTGATGTCATTCTCGATATGGATCAGCTTCTTTCCTGCTATCCCACAGTCAACTGTAGAAATAGAATTTTCCAGTTGTAGTTTCCGAATGAACCTGTCTTAGAGTGGAGGGGTAGTACTTCATCCTTCAGAGGTCAGCTTATTTCCTACCTTCGAGCATGGAAAATGATATATAAGGGATTGGCTATCATCTTATTTGGGTTAAGGACACTAGTTCCGAAACTTCCAATCTTGAATTTGTCCCAGTTGTGAATGAATATTCAGATGTCTTTCCCGAAAATCTTTGAGGAATTCCCCCCAAACAGGAAATAGACTTTGTCATTGATCTTCTTCCAGATACTCAGTCTATATCTATTCTGCCATATAGAATGGCACCAGTAGAACTCAGAGAATTGGAAGAGCAGTTAAAGGATCTCCTAGACAAGGGGTTCATCAGACCTAATGTGTCCCTATGAGGTGTACCAGTTCTATTTGTGCGAAAAAAAATGGCTCTCTCAGAATGTGCATAGACTACCGTAAGCTCAATAAGGTCACAGTCAAGAACAAGTATCCACTTCCTAGAATCGATGACTTGTTTGACCGACTCCAAGGAGCCAGTTATTTCTCTAATATAGACCTCAGATCAGGCTATCATCAGCTAAGAGTCAGAGAATGTGACATTTCAAAAATAGCCTTCCGTACTCGGTATGGTCACTTTAAATTCTTAGTTATGTCCTTTGGTCTTACCAATGCCCCTGCAGCTTTCATGGACTTGATGAACCGTGTGTTCAATCAGTACTTGGACATGTTCGTCATAGTTTTTATAGATAACATCCTTGTTTACTCCTGTAGTGAACGTGATCATGCAGACCATCTCAGAATAGTATTGCAAACTCTCAAAAATCATCATTTGTTTGCCAAATTTAGTAAGCCCGAATTTTGGCTAAGGTAAGTAGCGTTCCTTAGTTATATCATTTCTGGTGATGGCATTAGATTTGATCACCAAAATACTGAAGAAGTATGAAACTAGCCTTGCCCTGTCTCTCCATCAAATATCAGGAGTTTCTTGGGTTTGGCTGGCTATTACAGATGGTTTGTTCAGGAATTTTCTTCTATAGCATCCCCTATGTCCAGACTGACTTAGAAGAAAGTCAAGTTTTATTGGTCAGATCCTTGCGAGAAGAGTTTTTAGGAGTTTAAGACTCGACTTACCTCAGCTCCAATTTTGGCTCTTCTAGATGGTTCAGATGGGTTCATAGTGTACTGTGATGCATCCAGAGTAGGTTTGGGTTGTATCCTCATGCATCATAGTAATGTCATAGGCTACGCCTCCAGACAACTTAAACCTCATAAGAAGAATTATCCGACTTATGATATTGAGTTAGTGGCCATAGTTTTTGCTTTAAAAATTTGGAGGCACTACTTGTATAGGGTACATGTAGATGTATTCATAGATCATAAAAGCCTTCAGTATGTATTCTCTCAAAAAGATCTAAATCTTTGTCTGAGTAGGTGGTTAGAGCTCTTGAAAGATTATGACATGAGTCTCCTTTATCATCCGGGCAAGGCCAATGTAGTGGCCGACGCTCTCAGTAGACTGTCTATGGGTAGTGTTGCTCATTTTGAGGACAGTAAGAACATGTTAGCTCAAGAATTCCATCAGCATGCCATACTAGGTGTCCTCTTAGTCAATTCTTCAGAAGGTAGTATATGGGTTCAGAACAGCTCAGAATAATCTCTAGTTTTTGAGGTGAAAGAAAAACAGGATAGATATTCTAGTCTTGTTAGGTTGAAAGAGTCAGTCAAAGATCATAAGGTTGAGGTTTTCTTCCAAGGGTGAGATTGTTTATTGCATTGTCAGGGTCTTCTGTGTGTTCCAGGCATAAATGACTTGATACCGTAAATTTTTGTAGAAGCACATGGTGCACAGTACTCGATTCATCTAGGGGCCACTAAGATGTACCATGATTTATGGGAGATATATTGGTGGAGTGGGATGAAGAGAGATATTGTAGAGTTTGTGGCTAAGTTCTCAACATGTCAGTAAGTTAAGATTGAGCATCAGAAGCCTAGTAGGTCCATACAGGAGTTCAATATTCCTACTTGGAAGTGGGAAGAAGTGAGCATGGACTTTGTGACAGGTTTACCTCGTACTCGTCATTAGCATGATTCAGTTTGGGTAATTGTAGACAGGATGACCAAATCATCACATTTCCTTCCAGTCCATACCTCTTATTCAGTAGAGGATTACGCCAAACTCTATATCAGGGAGTTGGTCAGATTACACGGTTTTTCACTGTCCATTATCACAGATAGAGGTACCCAGTTCACCTCTCATTTCTTGAAAGCATTCCAAAAGGGTCTTGCTACCTGAGTTCACCTCAGCACAGCCTTCCTTCCCCAGAAAGATGGTCAAGCAGAAAGGACCATCCAGACTTTAGAAGATATGTTGCAAGCGTGTGTAATTGATTTAAAGGGTAGTTAGGATAACCACTTGCCTTTGATTGAAATTGCATACAACAACAGCTATCATTCCAGTATTAAGATAGCTCCATTCAAAGCTCTCTATGGTACCCTTACCTTTTCTCCGTAAACTCAAACTCAGCCCAAGGTAATAGCTTTCTTTAAAGCTTATTCATTTTTAAGTTTAAATTTCAGTTACAACTTGGTATTCAGTTTCATGCTCAGATTCCCATTATAAACATCGCATCAACTACCATTGCATATTCAGTTATGTGTTCATGCATCATGCCAGACATGTATTTGTGCATCAAATATGCATGAACAAGTGAATCAGTACTCCCAGTCATGCATCCATGTATCAGCTCAGTCATGAAATCATGCATCAGACATGCATGCTCAGTATGACTCATAGTAAATCAGTAATGTCAGTCACGTACTCATGTTTCACTTGTTCATGCTCAGTATATAATTCATCTTATAATTTCTCCCATCTCAGTTAGTCTCATTCAAGGATATTTTTTCCCAAAGGGGAGATATTGTAAGACCCCACAAAATTTCTAAAATTAATTCATCCTTTTAGGCTTGTCAAGGGGTCTCGAACTTAGAAAATTCTAGCTAAGTTCCCAGACTTAGTTTATTTTTGGCCTTTGAAAGTTGAAAATCTCATTTTGTGACCTTAATGTCCCTTAATTATACATATTTTTTTTTATTCATGATCAGAGATATCAGTAAGTGTTCCCGGACAAGGTTTAAATTTTTTAGAACTTGTTTAGACCACGTTTGGTGTCCCAAAATAGTGGATCAATGCGATCTTGGCGCACCGCGTCGCCTATTGCATTAGTTAACATTGTTGAAGGGACTGCTAGTAAAAGAAACTGAGGCTTGGTATGATCAAGGCGCGATGCGTCTGGTATCGCGTCGATGCCTAGTTTTCAGTCATTAAATGTCCGCGTCTTTAAGGTCAAAAGGTTCAATTTTCCACCCCTATATAAGCCTATAGCATGAGATTCAGCTAGGTTTTCACCATAATATAGTTGTTTCTCTCAAATTCCCTCAAGAACAAGTCTACAGTTTTCAATTGAAGGTTCTAATCCAGGAGATTCCACCGTTAATCTTCAAGAAACTTCCATCTAAGGTATGTAAAGTGTTGATTCATGGGTTCCTTTGACACATTAAGCTCAAGAAACCCCTTTCAAAAATATTAATTTTGAATTCCATGTTATGAATTGAATCATATCCAAGTTTATGTTGTTGTATGATTACCAAGGTGAAATCTTTAATACATATAATGAAATTATGTTAGCATATGGTTGGAATTCTTGTATTTGAAGTGAAAAATATTGCCATGATGTATTATTTTAATGTTCATGCCAAAGCCTCAAGTTATGCATGCAAGGTGGTTGCTAAAATGCCTAAGAGAATAATAATTATGCTTTATGTCTCAATTGTGACCAAATTGATGAATCCATGTTTTATCCTTATGTGCACAATGACCTCCATGTTATTGTTATGCATTGTAATGGTTTGGTGGAATGCTCATGAGATTAGATTTACGAAATTATGACATGTTTATATGTATTCCTAATCATGTGTAAGCTTATGACAAACAAATACTTCATGAAAATCCCCAACGTTTATACTATGAATTGTTGACTATGGTCATGTGTTCAAGAAGTGTCATGTCTTGTCAGTATCATACTACGAGTCCTAGGGGTACTTGTAAGCGACATTTATTTGTGTTCCTAGATCCAGTGTCAGTTTCAAGATAATCTCAGTTACTCCATGATCAGTAGTATTCTCAGTCAGTTTCAGAACTCAGTAGAATTCAGTCAGTTACATGACTCAGGAAAACTAGTAATCTCATGAACTCAGTTAGTTAACAGAATTCAGTATCATTCCGTCAGTCCACGAAACTCAGTGAACTCAGTACAGTTCATCTTAATATAATTAGTTTAGTATCTATAAGATTCAGCACCGAGCGAACCCAAGGATGAGGGTACACACTGACAGTAGAGGCTGTCACCCTTAGAAACAATACTTGCATTCCAGAACTATGTATCCAGCATAAGTTGAGACATTAAAACTGATAGTTGAGGGTTGATGAGGCAGATTAACACTTTTAGTTGAGGGTCCCACTGTTCTCCTTTAGGGACACTGCCAGATGAGGGTTACTCATAGCTTGTCCTTACCAGTGGCGCGGTATTGACACTCTTCCAATTGGAGATACAATTTGGACCCCAACTCTATACAGAAAAAGGACATGTTGGTTAGATGACTACTTCCCACATTTTCAGTAAAAGAATTCAGATAGTTCTTCAGATTCAGGACTGTCAGATACAGTCACTCAGTTCAGTATGAATCTCAGCTAGTTCCATTAGAATTAGGAATGTCAGACAAAGTCACTCAATTAATAGTATATCAGTTATACGAAACTCATGATATCAGTATTCGGACTCAGTAATCCGTATTATCACGATCTCTTTTATAGTTACATATTCATGCATGTATTCTCACGTTCATATTATTCAGTCAGTTAGTATTTTTCATGTATATGAACTCCATGCATTCATACTAGCTCACTTTGCATAACAGTATATCCAGAAGTACTGACGCATAATTTTCTTCTGTGCTAAGGTGTTTTATACCATAGGTTCGGACGCTCAAGTTTCTGATCGCACTTAGCTTTAGATTCAGCCAGCAGTAGTAGTTTTGTAGTGACTCCTCATCATTCGAGGATCACATGATTATTGCATTACTTCATTATTTTAGTTTTAGTAGACGGAGTTAGTTGGGGACATGTCCCATTAACTCCACAGTTTTTAGATAGTTTAGAGGCTTTCAGACTAGCATGTTCAGATAGTTTATTTCAGTTTTGTTATAGATATACCGTATTTCCAAATGTTATGTTTTATCAGATATTTTAACCTTATAGCCTTTCGGCCTTGTTATTCTATATTTGTACAGTATACTATGCAGTGTTCAGTTACATATATCAATTATGGGTTAGATTGTGGTCCTTTGGGATTGCTAGCACCGTGTAGCATTCTGAGTATCAGATTCAGGGCATTACAATATGTCTATGTGATATATTGTTATATAATGTATGTTCTGGTTCTCGTTTCTAATAGAACGATTGACTACAAGTATCATCACCTACATCCCGGCCTTTGGTGAGTCCTCATAGTTTGAGGACCTAGCTTATTAGAAATCTGTTCATTGATTCAAGTATTTTAGTATTTGATTTTTATTTAATTTTGACTCAGTTGGGTCTATCCTAGTGGCTCTCTAGTCAGTAGTAGAGGCTTGTCAGACTATGTATGTTTTAAGTTCAAGGAGTTTGTTTAAGTATTCCAAAGTTAAGGGTATATATTAAGCAATGGAACTTTTTACCTTTAGTTTCTACATATGTTAGTTCACCTTTCATGCGAGTATCAAGAAGAATAGATATCAAGGGTAAGCTTAGGGATATTCATATTCTTAAGCACCATGTGACGTATAGGGGTACTTCCAAAGCATTATAAACTTGGTATCAGAGCCTAAGGTTTAAAGAGTCCTCAAGAGACGGACAAGACACGTTATGTAAAGTCTTGATTTTGAGTGTGAGGTGCGCCACATTTATGAGTAAGAGGCTATGGAATGAGTTAGGAATCATCATTTCTCTCATAATATACCATACTTACAGCCTCTATCTGCCTTAACTTATCCTTTTATATGATAGAATATGCCTCCTCACCGAGCTGAAGCATACCAAAATAATGATCAACCAAACCTATACGCCGGCCCTCTAAATAAGAATATGTCTAACGCTGAATTTCAGTCTGCGTTTCAAGTGTTATCCCAAGCCATGGATGCTAATGTTTAACGAAACTAAAAAGCAACAATGCGACTTTAGCAAAATAGTAACCTAGCTGCAGGCCAAATTTAGGACTTTAAGAGGATGAATCAACCTGAGTTCCATGGGTCAATTGTGGATAGAGATCCTAAACTCTTTATTGATGAGATGAGAAATATTACTTAGATTATGTATGTTACTAAAGAGAAAAGTGTAGAGTTGGCATCCTATAGGCTAAAGGTTATTACTTATGATCGGGTCACTATGTGGAAGGAAGGTAAGGGTGAGAATGCAGCTCCTATAAGTTGGTTGGTATTTCTTGGATAAGTTCTTTCCTCATGATATGAGGGAGGCTAAAGTGAAGGAGTTCATAAACTAGAGGCACGGTTCTACATAGTGAAAGAGTATTGCCATAAGTTTACTCAGCTAGCTAAATATGCCCCATTGTTGTTATCTAATTATAGAGCTTGTATGAGTAAGTTTGTTACCAGGTGTCTTATTTGGGAGTCAAGAAGTGTAGGACTGCCACACTGGTTGGGATATGGATATTTCTCGGTTGATGACTTATGATCAATAGATTGAGGAAGAAAAATTAAAAGAAAGAGAGAAAAGAAATAAGAGAGCTAGGACTGGACAGTTTGAGTATAGTCAGCCATGTTCTGGAGGGGGAAGCCATTCACAATTTCAAGCTCATTTATAGATTCCTGCACTATCTTCAGCTAGTGCCCCGCACTTAAGGCCAGGTAGGAGAAGCAAGGAGGACTTTGAATTCCAGGTCTCAGAATAGTATAGTCGGGAGGCTCATTTACCTGACATGTGTAAAGTGTGGCAGGACCATCCTGTGAGTGTTTAATGGGAAAAATAGTTGCTATGGTTGTTGCTAGTTGGTCTACTGAATTATGGAGTGTTTATATACTTAGCAAGGAAGTAGAGATTCTCATCCTCAGACTCAAGCTACAAATCTAATAGCTCAGCCAGGCTTCCTGATTCCTCCTCAAGGTGCATCTCCAGTACCAGTGGTGGTTCGCACAAAAATTGGTTATATACTTTACGATCACGTCATGAGCAGGAGAGTTCAACAGATGTTGTCATTGGTACACTATGTGTCTTTCATCTTGATGTGTATGTGTTGTTAGACCAGAAATCAAATTTCTCTTATGTAACTCCATTGCTTGCTGTAAATTTTGGGGTAGGTCCTAAAAATCTCCCTAAAACCTCTTAGTTTCTACACCAGTGGGTGAGTCAATTGTTATTAGGCGAGTCTGTAGGAAGTATCCTATTATCGTCCTCCATAAGATCACACTAGTGGACCTAATAGAGTTAGATATGGTAGATTTCAATGTTATTCTTGGCATGGATTGGCTCCACTCATGCTATGCACCATATTATTGTCGTACCCGCGTGGTGAAGTTTCGTTTCCTAGTGAGCTAATTTTTTAATGGAAGGGTAGTTCTGTGTCTCCCAAAGGTCGTTCATCTCTTATCTTAAGGCCAAAAAGTTAATATCAAAAGGGTGTACCTACCATTTAGATCAAGTCAAAGACACTAAGTCTGAAGCCCCAGTAGTTCAATCAGTCCGTGTAGTCAATGAGTTTCCTGAGGTTTTCCTCAAATATCTGCCATGGGTACCTCCGGATAGAGAAATAGAATTTGGTATTGATCTTTTTCCTGATACTTAGCCCATTTCTATTCCTCCATATCGTATGACTCCGGTTGAACTTAAAAAAATAAACGAACAACTTTAAGACCTTTTAGATATAGTTTAATCAGACTCAGTGTTTCTACATGGGGTGCTTCGGTCCTCTTCGTGTGCAATAAAGATGACACTCTTAGAATGTGTATAGATTACAGATAGCTAAACAAGGTCACCATCAAGAACAAGTACCTCGTTCCTATAATCGATGATTTGTTCGATCAACTTCAGGGTGTCTGGTGGTTCTATTAGATTGACCTTAGGTCGAGATACCATTAGTTGAAAGTCAGGGAGAAAGACATTCCGAAAATAGCTTTACGAACAAGGTACATCCATTTTAAGCTATGAGACCCTGTACTCTACACTCCATTAAGAAAATTACTTCACCTTTTCACCACCATCAAACACACTCGAGTTTTAAATCAAGGATCACCAAAATCATAACCCATTGGTTTGAGTTTTCATCAATCACAACATTCAAGCCTATAATTACTACACCCACTCCGAGGATCTCCCACTAAGACGAACAATTTTAATCACTCTCACATAGACTTTCGCCATAGTCTCCTTCCTAAATATTTCACATAACAAAAGTTCATCTCCTTCTCTCCCCCTCTCTCCTATAATTTTTGCTAAAGAAATCACATCAAAACTTTCATATTCAAGATCATCTACTGCCTACCTAAAACATCACCACGCTTCCACAACAACCATCATACTAACATACGGAGGGTCACTGAGGGACCCCGAGCATAAACATCATGATGGAAGTAACATTATCATACCATTGCTCATACTTATTGCATTATAGCTAAATTGTGACTAAGTGAAGGATTCATGATAGGCCTCTATGATTCAATGTCATCTATGTTGATAATGTGTCTTGTGAACACAGTTGGATTACTCATGAACTAGTCTTATGGAATTATGCTATGCTTACTTGCAAAACCCACTCATGTACAAGATGTAGAATACCCATTTACTTCATGAAATTTCCCAAGTTATGATATTATGGATTGGGGTTGTAATATGTAATGAGCATGATATTGAAAGTTATGCAAGTATATACATGTTGTATGAAATTCCCTTCCATGAAATAGATTGTTGAGAACCATGCTTAGTATGAAATCCCTTATTTATGATATTGTGGATTATGAACTCTACTCTTATGATCAAGTCAGTCATGTGTGTCAGTTTCCTTCCATCGAGTCCTGGGGGTACTTGTACCCGAAAAATATAGTTGTATGCCTAGAGCCATGTCATGTTTTCACGATACTCTCAGTCAAGCCATGATCTATAAAAATCAGTCAGTCATGTAACTCAGAAAAACTCAGTAATCTCAGTGGTTCAGTATTCTCAATAATCTCAGTGCTCAGTAACCTCAGTAATCACAATAAATCTCAGTAACTTCAGTACTCTTAATCAGTCCTCAGAACTCATTATATTCCATCCGTCATCAGAATCCAGTAAACTCTGTTTTAGCTCCACTAAATAATACCACTATTTTCAATTCAGTTAATCAGTATCAGTTCAGCAAATCAGTTCAGTTAAGTTATTTAGTTCAGCCCAGTTATTCAGTTTAGTGTCTTTCAGATGGGAGTAGGATTCAGCACCGAGCGAACCTAGGGATGGGGGCTCACCCGCTAGAATAGGACTGAGATCCCTAGAAGCAATCCCTAAGTTCCAGAGCTACGTTGCCAGCATAGGTACGAGATGTCACCCGTTAGATAGGACTGACATACTCAGGGGTCACCCGTTAGCATATTTATATGTATAGGACTGATCCCAGGAGTCACCCGCTAGATTAGGACTGACTCCACAGCAGATGTCTTTACTGGTGGCGCGGTACTGACACCCTTCCAGTCAGGGCAGAGATTGGACCCCAGTCAGCTTAGCTTGGGGCATGTCGGTTAGATGAACACATCCCACAGTTTCAGTTACAGAATCAGGGCTTTCAGACACAGTCAACTTAGCTTAGTAGTACAGATTCGGTACTGTTAGAGACAATCAATCCTTCAACTCCTTATTCAGTTCAGTTAGAGGCTTTCAGACTAGATGTCAGATTAGATATTCAGATCTCATTATTTTCAATATTTATGACTTGTTTTGGTATTGTTACACCTTTTTCAGACATTTTGTTATCACACGTTTATTCAGTTCGAACCTTATGGCCTTTCATGTTCATGTTTCCACATTTTATGATATATTATGCAGTATACAGGTACAGATATCAGTCATGGGTTAGCTTGTGGTCCTTCGGGGTCATGAGCACCGTGTAGCATTCCGGTTCAGAAAATCGGAGTGTTACACCAATAATCACTAGAGCTGAATCACATGAAATACTATTGTATTGGTAGATTATTGTATCACATTGTTAAACCCATTATTAGATAATGATGAAATCTTAATGTGTGACGAGTCTGGTGTCATAGTGTCATTACTCTTTTCTTTTTGCCTTCTTATTTTATCTTCATTTACTATTAAATTATTTTATTTCATTTTTTATCTTACATTTCCATAGTAGCTTTACCCGATACCTTATTTTTCTTGTAAGTTTATCCTTCACCTTATAGATGTGTGATATTAAACGATACAATTTATCCAAATATGCAAAATAACACAATGCAATAGAAAGCAAATTATATGATATTATAATACATTATGAAACATATGCAACAACCATCCAAACAGTGCAATCAAATGATATTTTATATTTTATAGATTATAGAACAATAGAATGAACTAAATAGAATTAACTCCTACATCATTACCATTATAGAATTAACCATTACCAAACCTTTAGAAAGATAATTTTGACTATCTCAGAGTAGAATAGTCAACTGAAATAAAAGGACGAGCTGAGAGACGTCTTGGCATGAAAGCCTTGTACTACAATCATGCTAATGTAAACTGTATGACACAGGATAACGTCCATGAGATGATTGACAAGCTACGCTTCAGTTACCTTGCAGGTATTCAAAAAGCATCCACAAGATTTCCATAACTTCTTGAGTAGTCTTTCACCTAAATGAGATAATCAAGTACAGATATAAGATAGAATCATGCAAAAATCTTCTGAGGTGCCTCATTCACAAGTTCAAAGCGTCTATAAGATCAGAAACCTATTCACAGTGGAGTTGAAGAGCATCATTTGAAGATGTTAAAAGATACAAAAGACTAGACAACTAATGCTACAAATTTAATTGATAAATGATAAGCACTCTATCATCTTCTTTGCTGTGACATGCAAATAGTTTTGTACAAGGGTCAAAGGGTAACTTCCAAAGATATATGTTCTTCTCCAAGCTATTTCAAAGTAAAATGTTCAACTATAATTCAGCCTTAATCCCATGCATGATATTGAAGATCATTGACGAACTTTCTATAGTTCATGGATTAGCTCATGGAATCGTCAACTTTTAGAATTTAATACTTGACACCACTAGCTACTATAAAACTCATAGGAGTCAAAAACTCACGACACTTTCGAGATTCACGCTATATAATAATACTAAGTTCACTACATTTACATCCCAAAGGACTCCCAGAATTTTCTTTAAAATGATGACATGGTTGCATGCCATTTGAAGCTACCTAAGGTGAGAGTAAATCTATAAGAACACGAAAAAAAGGCCAGATTTTTTACCGAAATGCTAAAGAAAGTAAAGTCATGTACTAATAAGTGAACAAAATTAATCTCAGTCTTATTGCAATCTTAACAACTCACGCCATCTGTAATAGAAGTAAAGGAGACATCAAGAATCTAAGACGGCGTTTAGACATGCTGATTTCATCTCATAATTTCAATTTAGCATTTTGGACGTACGATTTGGGATCATGATTTGAAATCATGCTTTCATATCCCAAATTCTCATAAAACTATGATTTGGTCATGATTTCAACTTTTTAAAATACAAAACTTGACCCATAAGTTTATATTTTATAAAAACTTATCATTTTAAATTTTGCAAAAATAGACTCACGCTCAGCGTGAAGAGATTGTTTGTAGGAAGCGAAGGATTATATTAAAGAAATACTTATTATTATTATTATTATTGACTAATGAATCTTTATAAAATTATGTGTACTTGAGAATTTGTAATCATAAACAGAAAAGAACATGGAGATATGCGATTTATCAATGCAGTGTCTTAGGTATTACAATATTCTATTTATGAACTATGATTTGCTCATTTGATACCATTATATAAGAATTGGGAAAAATTTAATTGCTTTCTCAACTTGTGGGGTTTGCATGCTTATGAGAAAAAATACATCTTAAAAAATCCAAATTGCATGTCCAAACAAAACTTTACTTTCATATCACAAATGATTTCATACTGGCATGTCCAAACAGGCCCTAAGAGTGAAATGATTAATAATTAAACGTATCAACCTCAACTTCACAGCATTCTCAAACTTTGGATCTATTGTCAAATATTCAGGGACATTACTATGCACGAAAGCCAAGTGATTTTGCTACCTAAGAGAACATAATGACTTCGTATTACCTAACAGGGATTGTCCACAATGGTACACACCAAGATATAAACCTTTATAGCAGATTTTGTTTTAACTAGTGATCCAAGCTCAAAGAATGATCTCAAAGTGTGATCAATGCACACTATACAGGGCTACTGTTCCATTGGATATGAGCTTCTCGATTGAATTAGCAAATTAGTTAATTAGTTAGCAATATAGTTGAGTCAGTTAGCAAGTTGTTAGAGGTTATTAGACAAGTCATTAGTTAGTTATGATGAGCTGGAAATAAGCTCACTATCTCAGCTCAAGTCTATAAATAAGAGCAATGTTGTAGTGTACAGATGATGAAGAATGAAATTTCCATCTTTACTTTCTCTCTTCTACTTCCTTGCTCATAGATTATCAAGCTGTAATGCTTGAATTTCACGTGGTATCAGAGCCACGAGTTCAATGCTGAGAGTGTTTCAATCACTTCTCCTCATGTTCTCTGAGAATTCTTAAGAACTCTGTGTGTTCTCTATTTTTTACTTCTTCTTCTTCGCAATTCTGGTCGATTTTGCAGTTCAATTCCTTCACTCATGGCACCTAAAATTGATCAAAGTGATCCATTCTTCATTGGTGCTTCTGATAGTTCCAGTACTGTACTCGTCCCAATCAAATTAACTGGTTCAGAAAACTATAGTCTATGGAGTCGATCTATGTGAATTGCTCTCTTGGGAAAGAGAAAGTTGGATTTTGTCATGGATCCTGCAACAAGGAGTCTTACAGAGAGGAACTCCATGAACAATGGGAAACATGCAATGCTATTGTCCTCTCATGGATCATGAACACTGTGAGTGAAAGTTTACTATCTGGTATCGGTTATGCTACCAATGCTTGTGCAGTCTGGGAAGATTTGAAGGAAAGATATGACAAGGTGAACCGTATGTGCATATATCAGTTGCATCGTGAAATCAATATGCATTCTCAAGATATTGATTCAATCTTAGATAATTTCACTAAATTGAAAAATTTATGGAGTGAATATGATGTTCTGGTTCCTAATCCTAGCTATGATTGCCTTGAGTCCAAAGAGTACTCAGATCATATGTGTCAACTGAGACTTTTACAATTTTTGAGTGGATTGAATAAGTCCTATGATCAAGCTAGGAAACAGATCTTACTCAAGGGAGTAACTCCAACTCTCAATCAGGCTTATGCCATGCTCATAGAGGATGAGATCCAACACTCAGCATGTATGCTTGCTGTGAATGATAGATCAAAACCACTTGCTATGCAAGTGAATCGCAATTATGGTTATGGATAGGGAAACACAAATTACAAGGGTAGAAAGTGTGACTAGTGTCACCTCTAAGGTCATACCAGAGAAAACTGTTATAAACAGATAGGGTATCCAAATGATTAGAAGAACGAAAAGAAACAAGGTTATAATCCTCCAAATTTGAGATCACGTAATGCTAGTGGTAACAATTTCTCGTCACATAATAGTGGTAACAACTATACCAGCACTGGTAGCAAGGCTTCTCAAACTGCAAACATGGTAGTAGGACAAGTTTATGCTGCCAGCTCCAGTCATAATGTGAATCCTACACCACTGGCAAAACCTCATACATTCACAGATGAA
This sequence comes from Capsicum pubescens, assembly GCA_030864215.1. NCBI lineage: Eukaryota > Viridiplantae > Streptophyta > Magnoliopsida > Solanales > Solanaceae > Capsicum > Capsicum pubescens. Next base: position 144,863,618 of record CM061547.1, read on the forward strand.
GAGTACATTCAATCATGAACATGTTAAACAAAAACAAGGATACCAAGAATATGAAACAAGTCAATATTACAAGTATTACCACTTTCTTTTTATCCAAGACTTGTTCTGACAGTTGGATTGTAGATTCGGGAGCTATACATCATGTGCCTGCCCATAAACACTTGTTCAAAGATAGCACAAGCTTAGTTCCAAGACACTTGGACAAATTGCACCTTCCAACAGGTGATGAAGTCATAATTTCCCGCACTGGAAAAGCCTATATGTTTGCAGATGATGTGATCAAAAATGTCCTCTTTGTTCCAGATTTCAGACTAAATTTGTTATCTGTTGCTAAGATAGCCAAGGAACTTTCCTGCTTTGTGTCTTTTTATCCTGATTTCTGTGTATTTCAGGACCTCTTCAATGGCAAGGTGAATGGGATTGGTAGACAAAAGGGTGGATTGTATGTTCTTAAAGAAGAATGGAATGAAAATACTGATAATACAGGACCAAAGCACAACAGATTCATTGCAGAAGTTTCTGCTCCCAATTGCAGATTATGGCACCAAAGACTTGGGCATCCAGCTTCTCAGGTTTTAAGATGCTTAGACATTTTGAAGAATCATAGTGATGTAAATATGTTGAATAAATGCATTGTATGTCCACTAGCTAAACAGACAAGACTATCATTTCCTACAAGCACTACTAGGTGCTCTGCATGTTTTGAACTTGTACACATGGATTTATGGGGTCCTTATAGAACGTCTACATTTGATAATAAGTGTTATTTCTTAACTATGGTGGATGACTATAGTAGATATACTTGGGTTCATCTGTTGCAGCTAAAATCTGAGACCATAGTGGCTATTAAGACCTTCATATCCATGATTAAAACACAGTTTGGAGTGGTGAATAAAGCTATCAGATCTGACAATGGGACTGAATTTATCAATACTTAATGTCACACATTATTTCTATCTCTAGGTATTCTACATCAGACCAGTTGTCCTTACACTCCACAACAAAATGGAGTTGTTAAGAGAAAGAACAGACATTTATTAAACATAGCTAGAGCTCTTAAGTTTCAGTCTCACTTGCCCATCAAGTATTGGGGATTATGTGTGAAGGCTACAGTATATATCATGAACAGGTTACCAACCTCAGTCTTGAATGGTAAGAGTCCATTTCAGTTGTTATTCTCCAAAGATCCCAAGCGATATCATCTAAGGGTATTTGGATGTCCGTGTTATGTGACTGTTGTCCCTAGAGGTGACAAGTTCTCTGCAAGAGCTAAGCCTGCTGTGTTAGTTGGCTATTCAGAGTCTCAAACGGCATACTTGCTACTGGATATCCACTCAAAGAGACTATTGGTGAGTAGGGATGTTGTGTTCCATGAAGACTCATTCCCCTTTGATCCATCACAAGTAAAATTGCAGAATACAAATGCTTCCAAACCTGATGAAGACATCAATGACTTCTTGGTTTCCACAGATGATGAAATTGCTACTGAGGTTCCTACAAGGGATGCTCATATTGATGATGCTGGTTTGGTTGATGCTGCACCACTTGATATAGATCCATCTGATGCAAATACTGAACTGATTGCCAAGCTGAGCCTTCCTTGACTCAAGCTTCTTCCAGTAAACCCACTAGAACTAGTAGACCACTTGAACCAAAGGAAGTATATCCTTGAATTAATTCCAAACACAGGCTTTAGTGGTTCAAAGCATGCAATCACTCCCTTAGAATCCAATATCAGGTTAACCGCACTTGAGTATGATCAAGCCACAGGTGCACAAGGTGATGATTTGTTGTCTGATATTTCTTCTTATCAAAGACTACTGGGCAAACACATATATGCTACAATTACAAGACCAGAAATTAGTGTTGTAGTCCAAACCCTTAGCCAGTTGGGAGGCTGTTACCAGGGTAGTCAGGTACCTCAAAGGCTCAGTTGGTCAACGGATCTGGTTAAAGGCTGAGCATTCTACTACACTAACTTGCTGGTGTGACTCAGATTGGGTTGTCTGTCCCAACACCATGCGATCAATTACTGGTTATGCAATCCATTTTGGTGAATCATTGATATCTTGGAAGTCCAAGAAATAGCACACTGTTTCCAGAAGTTCTGCTGAAGCTGAGTACAGGAGCATTGCTTCAGCAGTTGCAGAGATAACCTGGTTGGTTGGTTTATTCCAGGAACTCAAGGTTCCCGTTACTTTGCCCATATCAGTCTTTAGTGACAACAATTCAGCAATTCAATTGGCCAAAAATCCTGCGTTTCATGAGAGAACAAAACACATAGTGATTGACTGCCATTTCATCAGGGACAAGATCAAAAGTGGACTAATACAAACTGTATATATTAACACTCATGATCAGGTTGCTGACCTGCTTACCAAGGGTCTAAGCCAAGCTCAACATGCCCATTTATTAGGCAGGCTAGGTGTGCTAAACATACTGCACCCTGCAGCTTAAGGGGGCATGTTTTAACTAGTGATCCAAGCTCAAAGTATGATCTCAAAATATGATCAATGCACACTGTACAGGGTTACTATTCCATTGGATATGAGCTTCTCGATTGAATTAGCAAATTAGTTAATTAGTTAGCAATATAGTTGAATCAGTTAGCAAGTTTTAGAGGTTGTTAGACAAGTGGTTAGTTAGTTATGATGATCTGGAAATGAGCTCACTATCTCAGCTTAAGTCTATAAATAAGAGCAATGTTGTAATGTCCAGATGATGAAGAATGAAATTTCCAGCTTTACTCGCTCTCTTCTTCTTCCTTGCTCATAGATTATCAAGCTGTAATGCTCGAATTTCACATATTTGAAGATAGACTGACTGCTTCGAATTATGAAATGAGAGTAGTGCAAAAAGAATTTTCACAACAATTCATCCACCTGCAAGGAAACTTGCTGGAAATTTTCTATCTACTTATCAGCAGACATTGCTTATACTTACAACTTATGAGTGATTACTCAATTTTTATATGGAGAAGCAGATACCTTTTCACTTAAAAGCCACTTTTCAGATTATGCAATACATGAAACCTCTCCGACAAGAGGTTGATTCTTGCCTAGCTCTTTGGGAAGTCAAAAGATCCTTCCTTCTTTACATAAGGATTTGAAAAGGATCTGCTATTTGTATGGCATTGATTTACTAGCATCTCGTTATACGTTATTTTTCTTTTATCAGAATGAGAAAAATAAATTTCCAACCGACAAACTAATCAGCTGTATAATCTCGTATATGCTTGAAGGCCAGTTATATACTTATATTTCATGGTAAACATGATTTACCTATAGAGAAGGGCTTAGGTAAGAGGAAACCAAGTGCAAAGTAGACAAGTGGAGTATCGGTAGAACAACTGTACATACCTACAACAGAGGTCATAAAAAACAAACTGCTTGTTAGAATTATAGAACAACTTGAGCTGTTGTATTCCTAATGATATGGAGGTGTTGATTGAACACACAACTCTGACTCATCTCCTTCATCATCGTCATCATCTGCATCCACCCAGTTACTAGGATGGTGTTGAGAAGCATGACCATCCAAATATACCATGCCTGACACATAATCGGAGCAGCTAAAGCTGAGTAGACTACAATACAAAAACTAAATGAACAGGAGTAGGACTGGGACTAACCTTGAGGTTGTTCCAAAGGATTTTTGTCAACACTTCGGAAGCTAATCGATGCAGTCAAGAAAAGTCACTTTCTTCTGGGAAGTACACTCGTAAAGTATTAAGAATTTCACACTGATTTTCAAATTCACCATCAAAATCCATTATCTCACTCACATAGATCATTTAGGTGATTGGAACATGTATATATTTGTAGTTTCCTCAGGTTAATATGTCCATCCCGGAAACTCTTAGGGGTTGTCTGGTTAATGAACTGATTAAACAAGGGTTTATAATACATGAATTGTTATGCAGTGATTATAATGCATAGACTGTAATCTGGTAAATAATAAAACAGAGATTGTGAAAATGCATAACAAAATGTGCAAGAAAATTCAAATATAGGTGACCTGCTGGATAGATACCTTCCCGTTACATTAGCTGCGAAAATACTTGAGACATAGGTTTCCCCTTTCCACACACCCCTCACCCCACCTCCCCACCCCCCAAAAAAATACCATATCAATCCCAACCAGACCTTAGAATTCCTTGTGACATTTCATACATGTCAAGACTTATCAAGGTTACCCCAATAGTTTGGGACCAAGACCTCACGCCTCTTACACCTCAATAGATTGTAAATTATGAACCTACAATTGAAACTTTTCCAAACCAAAAAACTTAACATGTCAGCTAGCTTTAACCTCTTCAGTTTATATATCTACAGGTAATAATAGGTTTACAGAATGAGTAATAAATTACTAGGAAGTTTGACACCAAAAGAAGGTTCAGGATACTCATTATGAATGTCAGACATATTTCTTCCAGCTGCTCCAGCTTCAGATATATGCATCGCACCAATTTGCTGAAGTTCCCTTTGCTCATTGTCGTTCTCATTTCTTTCTCCTCCATGTCCAGCACCATTGCCACCTTTTGTTCTGCTTCCTATATAAAGTTGAACTTATGAATATCAAGTAAATACGTCGTACCAGTAAAATATGTTGTACCATCTAGTTCAGCAAATACTAACCTGAAAGATCAGACCAAATCCTGGTCTGGTCAGATGGAAGCCCCGAATTCCCTTTTGACCTCTCCTGAACTGGGGCCTGTCTTCCATCATTAGCCTGCCCATAGGAAGTGCCACCAACTTGTGGATTCTCCGAAGAGCTTGCAGTGTAGAGCTGTGACATAAGCATGGTTGCAAGCATCAAGGTGGCATCAAAAGTTGAGTTGGAGCCATCATCTAAACCAAATTTTGGAACCATTAAAATTGGCCTGTCCATAAATTCAGGTATGATCAGAAGAAAATCTTAAGTGAAAATCAAAAAACTTGTACGTAACACAGCAAAGAGATCTATTAATGAGTTTAAAAAAGAAAAATTGAAGGTCATAAAAATTGAAGACGCACATAAGCACACTAATGTACATTCATCAGTAGTTTAACATGGTCTGTACACTAGATCCATTTGACACCAAATTAGTATCTATTGTATCCGGTAACAGGAAAAGGAAAACTTTGTGACCAGTGTTTTCAGGGGACATGCCAAACTTATCTTCCATAACAATCAACTAGATGATTTGATTATATAGCAAAAAACATGTCTTTTGTTGTTATTGCGTTCAACATTTTTCCGTTTTTTGATGAATATCCTCGGTTAGCCATTTTACAAAACATACACAATTTAAATCATTAAAAGCTGTAATGAAAGAAAATTAGTCTTGAATTCACTCAGTAGTAGTGATCAACCATCCAAACCAACAAGTGCTGATATGGAGGCAAAATTTTGCAATATGTACGGACTTCAAAATAGCTTTCAGTGCAGATATCCTAAATAGTTTTCAGTGCAATATGTACGGACTTCAAAATAGCTTTCAGTGCAAAATTTTGCAATATGTACGGACTTCAAAATAGCAGTTCCTCTTACTGAATACAAAGACAGGTCAAAGAAAACAACAAGAGACTATGTCGAACACAGAAGCAGAGTGTATCATTATCTTACTCGCCAGCTTTATCAAAATAGAATTGTATGTCAACTTCACATCCCTCACAGAAAGAAAGGAAAGCCTGAATAGAGAATTTGCAAAAAGGAGGTTCAGCAAACATGCAAAGACATCAAGGAAACACAAGTACTATTTTACAGCATCAAGTTGTGAATTGTGATTACATGTCATTTGTGAAATAAAAAGAGAAAAAGGTCTCAGAAATTGGAAAAGCTTTAATTGGCTTAAACAAGTCCCTGTCAAAGACATGAAAAATGAAGATACCTTTGATTCCTTCACTCCAAACGTTACATCCACAGGGCTTCCTACATGATTGTACTGCACAAACTCTTCAGTGGGATCTATCCACAACTGAGTGTGTAGTGCTGAATCATTTTCTACAAAAAAAGATTTACAGCTTAAAACCGCCTGTAGACAAACAAGGAAAAAAGAAAAGAAGAAGTGGCTAACCTAGTATACCTTTTGTTGGGTCTATATAACTTCTGAGCTCAACAGCTTTCCCTCCAATTTCAGTTGCAGCATCAGGAGGTAAGCAAGTTGGATTGGTAGCAATGATTGTGATCTCCTGAAGAGTTGTTTGGAAGTTGGAGAATAACCTGTTCAGATCACGAGGCCTCAGCACAAAGTTGCTTGGAAGCTTTGTCCTATCAAGAGATAGGTTTTGTATGTCTGGTTCAACGTCGCACGTAATCCAGTAAGCTTTTTTCATACCTGTAAAGCTGGCATGGTAATGTGATGCTGCTAATACATCAACACAATTATATGTTGTACATATCATGTTATCAGAGCAGGTCTTGCGGTGATGAGAGATACATAGGACATCACTAACTTCTCGTGGTGTACCCAATAGTGCAAATGATTCCTTCATGATACAAATTTGTGAAAGCTCAACCCAAAGACTGCTAATATTCCGAGGAGAGTTTAAAACAGAAAATGTTGAAAACTGTTACAAATTAGAATGTTAAGCATAACACTTCCACGAGCTTAAAATATGACAACTGTAAGCATAACACTTACAGCAGATGAAAATATGATAAACGTAAGCATAACACTTTCAGGAGATCGAAATATGACAAATGTAAGCATAACAGTTTCAGGAGACTAAAATATGACAAACTACAGTCACAATATTCTAATAATACTCCTTAATGATTAGGGCAAAGAAATAGTATGTAGCATAGAAGTATTATTGTAAAGTGGCTTTTATTTTCATACTTGGAAAACACTTAAGATGCATTTCGTATTAGATATAGGATATTTTATTGTAGAAAAGCTAATCTATTGAATACCTTTGAGGTTTTCAGCTAAATTTCATTACTTAATTGTATTTATCTTTTTAGATTCCTCAATTAAGTCATATTTATCTATTATATTATATATGATCTTTTTTTTTAAATTGAGATACAAAAGTCAAAGTATAATATAATAGATCAATATGACTTATGGAAGAATCTATAAAGAAAAATACTCTTAATTATATCTAATTCATTGTTACTATCACTTGCTTTAGTTTGAAATTATCTTTTATCATTTAATTGGAGATAGTTTTAATTATTTCATGAGTTTCACCTTGTTCAACGGTTCCCTATTTTATAAGCAGGACCAGAAACCAATTGATCTGCTCACCATATCTCTCTCCCTCACCTCTCCTATAAATTTCCCTTCCTCGTTTCTTCTCCTTACCTTTCTCCCTGTCTTCTTGGTACTACATCGATCTTAGTATATATATTCTAATTCATTACATAGCACTCTCAATAACCGTACTTGTAAAAGTAATCGTCGCACTCTAACAAATAACACTATCTTTGGCATTCAACTGGCACTTGTTTCACAACATTCATGCAACTATTGTAAGGAGGTGATCTCAATAGTCACTCAGTTATTTGAACTTTTGGAAGTAGAAGACAATGTAAAGGTTCTGCTGTTCTACTAAACAGTATGAAAAGCAAAGGATTTGACAACCTTGAGGCACTGCTCTTTCTGCATAATACTTTGTTAATGTAAGGCGATCCAATAAATTTTTCTCCAGATACACAGAGAACCTTCAAAATGGAAACCCTTCCCGGAAAGAACCCACAAATAACTATCATTCGGAGTAAGGATCAACAGTCACATAATATTATATGTTGTTTTTTATACTTCCATTACTTCTTTTTATAGACTGTCTTTGTCTTGAGCCGAGGGTCTCTCTACCTTTAAGGTGGAGATAAGGTCTGTGTACGCTCTACCCTCCCCAAAATCTACTTTGTAGGACTACACTAGGTATGTTGTTGCTGAATTCCGTTCAAATGATCGTAATATTTATCTTACAGTGCGTCAAGCTTTTCCCACCAAAAGAGCATGATGCGGCTTCTAAGAGATGAGATATTTTATACAAAACTCTAGATTTTTCAAATTATACCAAAGAAGTACTGAGAAGAGATGATTAGCCAGGATATGGTGCAGCTTCAGCTTACCAAGGACATGACATAAATAGGAGGGTACAAAGGTCACAAATTAGGGTAGAAAATTGGTAGTAGGTAGGTGAAAGTTGTCTCGCTTTTCAGTGGGATTAGGCTTGGTGGGAGTCTGGACCATGTATGTCATAGTATTAACCTTATTCATGTATTTTCTTGCTTTTGATATCTATTACCAACTGTTGTCTATTGTGTTTCAGTTATTGCATTATTTCGTTGTTGTTACTGTTCTTTTTTCTACATGCTTTGTACTCATTTCCTTATTAGTTGCAACGTTTACTTCACTATCGTATTTTCTTTTTTCATAACTACTTTGATTTGTTGCACTTGAGCCAAATTTCTTTCTAAAACAGTCTCTCTACCTCCATGATGTAGGGGTAAGGTCTGAGCACACTTTACCCTCCCCAAACACCACTCACGGGATTAGACCGGGTATGTTGTTGTTGTTATTGTATCCTTAATATGATTAGATAAATAAATTTATCCCGAAGGGGAACCTTGAAGTAACGCGTAAAGTTGTTGTCATGTGACCTGGAAACAGCCTCTTGCAGAAATGTAAGGTACACAATAAATCCTTATGGTTCGGCCCTTCTCCGACCCCGCGCATAGCGGGAGCTTTAGTGCACCGGGTTGCCCTTTTTTCAAAATAGATTTATCCCTTATTAATTTTAAGAATTTATATTGATTGTACTATTATTTATTTGTTAGATACTGGGTCTATGGGAGAGAAAAGTTAGGGGCCATAAGGATATGAGCTCTGAATATAATTATTGAGGAGCCTTTTGGGTTAAATCCTATTGGACAAATATCTTAAGGCCCTAAAGGTTGGGTTAGAGTGGACACTGGACAATACCTTCGCAATTGCACTTGAGCCGTTGCATTCAAAAATGTATAGAAGAACTAATTGTTGAAATTGGACACCATTCAAAGATTTGATGTAAAAGCTGCCTTAGGCAAATCCCCATCTGAATGGGAGGGGAAAGTTAGGGTCTGTAAAAGGTGACCTAGTGATTTCAACTTTGAAGTGCCTTTTGGATTAAAGCACAAAGGGCCAAAATTTTGAGGCTTCAAAGGTTGTTGCCTGAGTGTTTAATCTTCCCTCTTAACTTTCTTTCTCAGTTTCTCCCTGTTCTAACGTTTCCAGTACCTTTCTTCTTACTCCTTTTTGGCAATTCATCACCTTGTGACATAATGTGAAGATAATGCATGGGAAGACACAATGTGACCATATTTATTCATGAGAATGATGAAAAAATTCAATAGACCTTTGACACTACAGCTATGTGAGTCTCTACGTGGTCCATCCATCAAATAAAAGACGTTCTGCCCTAATCTATAGCTCCTAACTAAGAATATAGTTTCCTTTTTATTTTTGGAAATCCTGAAAAAGGTGGAAAAACTCAAGAAAAATACCGTAGAAAGTCTTATCCTTATAAGGAATTTTAATAGTTCAGTTGGTTAGCTACATGAACTTTCACCTACAACCTTGTAGGTGAGGATTTGATTTCCCACCTAGTAATCCCCTCCTCCAATTAAAAAAACAAAGTTATTTAATAAAAAAATACAGACAAGAGGAGGTTGCTCGGATGGTAAGCACCCTAAACCTCCAACCCTAAGGTTGTGGATTCAAGTCACTAAGGGAGCAAAAAGGGGCGGGAGTTCCTTAGGGAGGGGTTAAAAAAATGTCTTACCATTATGACAGTTCAGTGTCCACTGCACCTTTGATGCATCAGGATTAGGCAATGACACAGTCAAATGATCTATACTGGCAATTGGTGTTCTTAATACAGAACAAATGGCCTATAAAAATCCAGGTAAGTTAAAATACAGTAGCTGAAAAACCAAAACAGCTTAGACTACACAGCACTGCATTGCTAAAAGCATATACCTTCAAGAGCACACTACATTGCATCTGTGGACCAAAAACCGTGTAGACATCAAAAAAGTCAGGTTTAAATGTAATTGATAGATAGGCCGACCTTGAGGAGTTGAGAGTGTGAAATGTGAGCTGCCCAAAAAAATAACAAGGAAACAATGAACTGAAACTATAATTTCACAATTCACACAAATGCTGATGATTTCCAATTTAACAAGATGGGGCCAATTTTTGTCTTGTCAAATATACAGAAAAATTTCCAAAATAATAATAATAATAATACTCATAATAATCGTTCCCCAGGCTTGGAGGTGGAAAAATACTTTTCCGCACCTGATAGTTGTACCAAACCTACCAATTTAACTAAACGAGCCACAAATCAAAAAGAGAGAAATATATATCAGTTAATTGTATACAATGTTTATAGAAAAGATTTTACATTCATTTGCTTACGCGTCAACAGAAAGGGTCATAATGCAGAATTATACAACCTAGTGACTGACAAAACCCTTACTACTTGTGGAGCTGCAAAACCAATCCATTAAATGCAGAACGATTTTAGTTGAGGTGAAGCTATATAAAAATGATGCTTATCAAATATAAATCAAGAAAAGTATTGTTCAAATGGAAAAGAACAGAACCTTGGTAGAAGAGGCTTGAATGGCGAGCTCATTGCCAATGCGTGCAAGACACGTGATGGATCGAGTGAATGTCTTCAGCGCATATCCACTCAGTGTGAACTCCATTTCTCTTGCTACTTCCTACCGCAGATTTTCGTCGGAGAAGGATTTGTTAAATTACTACTTCAAAACCCAGGGTGTTTTTTTTCCATTTAGTTAAGGGTGTCAAACGGGCCGGGCTGACCCGGTCCTAGCTAACCCGGCCCAGTTGACCCAGCCCGGTAAGTCCTAGGGTTTTAGGGTTCCGGGTTTCGGGCTGGTTTTTTTGTTAAAATGGGTCCGGTTAACCCGGCCCGGATCAAGTCCGGTCCAGGCTCGTCGGTTAACCGGCCCGGCCCGAAAAAAAAAAAAAAAATGATTTTGGGCCAAACTAGCCGTTGGCCCAACGGCTATATAGCCGTTTTTGGGTCCAAACGGCTAGTTTGGGCCCATTTAATAAAAAAAAAAAAAAAAACTTTAAAAAATATTTTTTAATCCCCAAAAAAAATCTATAAATACCCTACAACTTCAAATCATTTTTCACACAATTTTTCACTCTCTCAAATCTCATTCTCTCTCAAATCTCAATTCTCTAATATTCAATATATTTAATTTCTTAAAGTGTTCACTTTAATTTTCGTTTACAAAGTACGAGCGGAAGTTTCTAAAGTCGCAATCTTCGGATACTTCCAAAATTTGGTATTGTCGTTCCATCTCTTACGTTTAATTTTTATTTATTGTAATAATTGTTTAATAATTAATTTTATTATATTTGTGTATTTTGAATATTTTTAGTTTAATTTAATTTATATTATGGATAAATTAAAAAACCTCGTTGCTAAAGGTGTTAAAAAATTTTGTTCCGGAAGCGGTAGAGGTAGTTCAAGTAATAGATATACCCGTGTGTCTTCGCCTCCGGTACCGCTTGGTACACCTTTTGAGGAAGAAATAGGTGTAGGTGCTCACGATATGGATTATGTAGAAGCTCAGGAAAATTACGGTATAGAAGAAGAAAATGAAGTAGATGCAGTTAATTTAGACGAAGATAATGAAAATATTGTTGAAACACCCGCAGTAGGAGATGCTAACGTTAGATCTGAATCAGTTAATCTCCCTTCCCGTCCTCCCAGTGCCCCAAAACCTCGTAAAAGAACTAGTATTGCATGGCAATTTTTTGAACGTATATCAGATATTGAGGTGCAGTGCAATATTTGTCAACAAATATATAAGCATAGAAGTGGAGGCAAGCAAGGGGTACGGGTACGTTAACGAGACATATAGCTGAAGATCACAAAAGAGAGTTAAATATTGCAAAAGGTGGTGGGGATGTTGGTGGGTCAACGCAAACTAGAATGGACCCAACAACCGGTCAAGTAGCGAAAAAGTATAATAAATTGAGGGACAGGGAAGAAATAGCTAAAATGGTAGCTGTGGGTTGTTTGCCTTTTAGTTTTCCTTCTTCTGATGTTTTTATTCGTTAGACACAAGCAATTTATAATCTTATGTTTAATGGTATTCCTAGAACTACTTGTCGGTCTGATATTTTTAGACTCTATTCACAATATTGTTTTTATTTATCAACATTGTTAAAAAATATTCAATGTAGATTGTCCCTAACTTCTGATCTTGATCGTGCTGTAAATAAAAATGATTATTTAACCGTTACTTGTCATTGGATGGATAGTAATTTCGTGATGCAAAAACGTATTCTTGCTTTTTTATATGATGAAGATCGTAAACATACTGGACAATTTATTGCTGATTCTATTGTTAAAATTGCCGGATATTATGGTATAGAAAATAAAATTTTATGTATTGCTTTTGATAATGCTTCTAACAACAAGACTGCTATAACAAAAATAAAATCTACGCTATCTCCACCCTTGCCTGAAATTTTTCATATTAAGTGTGCATGTCATATATATAATTTAATTGTAAAAGATGGTCTTGAGTTTTTTGAGCTTTATATTGAAAAAATTCGTCTTGTCGTTGGTTTTATTCAAGGAAATAATCGTAGATCGAGAATTAGAGAATTTAAACTTAAATGTCAAGAAAATGGACTTACACCGATTTTGATGCCTGAGGAAATTGATACTAGATGGAATTCTACGTATGAATTTCTAAAAACTTGTTATAAATATAAAATTCCTATTACACTAGCTTTTAACCAACATTGCGGTTCATTTGCTGATTCTGCTGATTGCATGCTACATAATTCTGATTGGGTTGTAATTAATGATCTTGTTAAGTTTTTAGAAAAATTTTATGTAGCTACGGTTGAATTTTCCGGTGCTTACTATCCTACTGTTTGTAATATTTTGGCATATATAGCCGAATTTCTAGTTTGCTCCAACAATATAAAAATAAAGAAGGTTATAAAAAAGCTGTTGGCGCCATGTTTACGAAATTTAAAAAATATTTTTTCCCGATTCCCCCTATTTACTTGGTTGGTGCTATGCTAAATCCGTGCATGAAATATAATCATATGTGTCACTTTAGTACTCTTATTTATACTAATTTAGAAATAAATACTAACCATGATTCTGAACAAGTACAGCCTGATTTGTGGACGGATACGGCTGATGCAAAGGATTATATAGAAAAATTATATAATCACTATGCTGATTTATTTGATTCAGCCTTACCTACAAATATCACTCCAACTGTCGCTCCTCATCCTCCCGAGGAGCCATTATCTTCTAAAAGGCCGGCACATAGTGGTTTTTCTGATTCGTTTTATGATTTAAATTGTTGGAACAGTGTTGATGAGAGAACTTACACATCAACTTATCGGGAAGAGCTGAAATATTATCTTCGGGCGGCACCAGAGGATCGCAGACGACGGATCAACACGCTGGATTGGTGGAGGAATAATAAATCACAATATCCTGTGCTTTCAAGATTAGCTAGAGATATCTTGAATTTTCCAATGTCAACCGTTGCATCAGAGAGCGCCTTCAGTCAGGGACGACAGCAGCTTGGAGACAACCGACACTCATTGGGAAGCAATGCAATGAATGTTCTAGTTTGCCTCAGAGATTGGATTAGAGCGGAAAGAAGAAACCAAGGAATGGAACCGGAGCCGAGCGACGAGCTGAAACTTGAAGAAATTATGACTTCACGGGAGAACTCCGCAAAATCAAGTCCAATGCATGGTTTTTCCCCCGTTGACTTCGATTATCCTATGCAAGTTCCCATTAATATTAACATGAATGAGTTGGAAAAAATTATGCATAATTTATAGATTTTTCATTCATGTAAATTATAAAATTTGGATCATTTTGCAATCAATAAAATTCCCCAAATTCATTCACTCCTTAGTCGTTGTTTTTTATTTTTTTTTATTTAATGATTTAAAATTTAAAATTGAATTTCTAGTTTTCTACTTTAAATTAAAAACTTACTTCTAATATATTATTAATTTACTACCAAATATTATTAATTTATTATATTAAGTAGCATATGTTTTGTATATTTGTGCATATATCTTCTATAGAAGTGTATATTTAACGTATACATGTGTATATATTTTATAAATTAGTATATAAGTATATCTATACATATTGTAATGTATATATAATGTAGTATATTTTATAAGTAGTAGTATATATACATTTAATGGTGCGTATACACGTGTATATATCTTCTATAGAAGTGTATATTTAATGTATACATGTGTATATGTTTTATAAATTAGTATATGACTATACAAATATATATTGTAATGTATATACATTATAGTATATTTCATTTAAAGTATTACATATACATAGAATAGAGTGAATGGATCTTCTATAGACGTGTATATTTAACGTATACATGTGTATATATTTTATAAATTAGTATATAACTATACAAATATATATTGTAATGTATATATATTGTATATATCTCATTTAAAGTATTACATATACATAGAATAAAGTGTATATATGTGAATAGATCTTCTATAGACGTGTATATTTAACGTATACATTACTTTATGTTTTATAAATTAGTATATATATTGTAGTATATACTTTTTTTAAAGTAGTACATATATATTGAATGGTGCGTATATATGTGTATATATCTTCTATAGACGTATATCTTTAAAGTATACAAGTGTATATGTTTTATAAATTAATATGTAACCATATATATATACATATTGTTGTATATATATATATATATGTATATCACTATACTGTAGTATATATTTTATTTAAAGTAGTACATATATATTGAATGGTGCATATATATGTGTATATATCTTCTAAAGTAGTATATATTTAACGTATACATGTGTATATGTTTTATAAATTAGTATATATATATATTGTAGTGTATATATATATATATATATTATACTATTATAGCATATGTTTTATTTAAAGTAGTACGTATAGTCATATATAATTATATATTGAATGGTACGTATATATGTGTAATTGTTTATACTTTATATATTTTTTTAAAAATATATATTGTATATTGGAGTGTATATAGTGTATATTGGATTTTTTATTTATTTTTTAAACGAGTTTGACCGATTTTTAACCGGGTTTGACCGGTTTTGATCGGGTCTTGGTGGGTTTGACCGGATTGGGTTAAGTGGGCCGGGTTCGGGTGGGTTTTAATTTTTTTACTGTTTGGCCGGCCCGGCCCGACCCGGTTAACCCCAAACCCGGCCCGTCACCAGCCCGGAACCCGGGTAAAATGGGAGGGCCGGTTTCGGGTTGGCCCGGCCCGACCCGTTAGACACCCTTACATTTAGTACATATTGAGTTGTAAGTGAACATGTGAATGAAAAATGGAGGTTCTTCCTTTTAAAACAAGTAAAGTTTTCCCGTATTACTCTGAGAAAAAAAAAGTTATGCTTATATTTTGAAGTATTCTTTCATGTACATAGTGAGGTAACAACACGACATGCTTCACACAGTCATCGTTTCTCATCCGGCATCGAATTAAGAGATTAACTTTTTGAACAAAATTTATTTGAAATTTGAAAATAAGTGAATTTTTTAATTCAAAAATTTAATAGAAATTTTTTCTCCATTTGTGAATGCAGTCAAAACAAGTTTTGCATAGAACCAGCGCAAGTGTATTACGTTTCTAAAACAGTGCATTGTTGGTGAATCATTGCTTCCTTTCTGAAGCAACACCAAACATTTCTTCATCTTCTAAAAACTCTAGCGATTTTCAAATCGTTAAGTGAGTTCGTAGTTCAGAAAATTTGAGGTATCACTATTTTCTGAAGTAAATCATTTTATTCTGGAAAGAGATATTCCATTAATCTCGAGTACTTATAGGAAATAAATTCCTTAAGAACACACTGTGAATTCGGTTGACGTTATTCTATCATCTCTATCTTCATCTTACTTTCTTTTGAGTTTGGTTTTACTGTTTTTACAGAAAATAGTAGAAACTTCATTTTGATAGTTCGTTTGAACTTGTGTTTGAAGTTGTTGGAACTTCTTTGTAGTTTTTTAACTTGTTCTTGAACTTAGTGTTAAAATTCATATTGATAAATACACATTTTGTACCCAAAAAATAACAATCTAAGGAATTTATTGTAATTTGTATTTTTTGGATCTCTGGAGATTAAAGCTTGTTGATTTCTACTCTGTTTGAATTTAATAGTGATTTGAAGATATAAAAACTTTATCACGAGTTAAAGTTCATTCGGTTGACGATTACAAGAATATAAAAATTTCATCATTAAACTAGAAATAAGTTGTTGTTTAAAATTTAAAAAACCTTATATTTAGTATTCTGACATATTAAATTGTTTGTCTCTTCGTGACAGTAAAAATGACTGTTGAAAATCATGCTAAAGATGGAATGGCAAATGTCGCAGTAACAATTATTCCTACTTTAAGTCGTTCAATTGTCGCACCCGCCATGGCACCGACAGATAAATCTGAAAAGTTTTCTAATGTGAATTTTAAAAGGTGGCAACAAAAAATGTTCCTTTACTTGACTACATTAAGTCTTCAAAGATTCATCTCATAAAGCCCTTTAGAATTATCGGAGGAATGCTTTATAGTAACTGAAGCGTGAAAGCACTCGAATTTCTCAGGTAAGAACTACACATTGAGTGACCATCATGATGATTTGTACAATGTGTACAGCAATATGAAAACCTCTAAAGAATTGTGAGATGCTTTGGAGACGAAATACAAATCTGAGGATACGGGAATGAAAAAGTTCATTATTGCAAGATTTCTTCACTTTAAGATGACAGATAGTAAGACTATTATCTCCCAGGTTCAAGAACTGCAAGTAATCATCCATGATCTCCTAGCGGAAGGTATAAACTTAGTGAATATCTTTATTTAACATATGGTGTTCTTAATAATCAAATAACCTTTGATGTAGGTTTGATTGTGAATAAGGCTTTCCAAGTAGCTGCTATAATTGAGAAGTTACCACCATTGTGGAAAGACTTCTGTGATGCCCCAAAAAAAAAAATTCGTTAAGATCTCGGACGAAAATATATTGAATTCTGTTCTTTATCGTGATTAATAATTTTTCAGTATGGAATTTCTGGATATACGACCCGTCATTGCGTAGAGCATCGAATAAGCTTTCCAACGATATGTGGATCATCCAAAACGGACACTCGAGCGATGAGTTATGATCATTCCGATCTAACCGTGAATAGTGGTGAACAGTAAATGTGCAGGAAAAAAAATACTGAGGCCAGACGAATTTTAGGGTCAACTTCAAATGATCATAAATCCTTGTACATAATGATCTGGGTGAGATACTATATATCAACAGAAAGCTCTGAAAGTCCTCTTTCTAATGAAATTAGTTTCATCCAATTTGGCCATCGAAGCAAAACGTTATGGTCGATCTACTTCAGCCTATCAAAATAGTCCACCAAAGGACAGATTTGACATTATTTGATTTTAAGGGTATTTTGGTCATTCCCACTCAAATCCATCCGGGTAAACCATGGATTTAAGTCCATTAAGAGCATTCAATAGCTCATTTTTCTCCAAAATTTCCTAAGGCTCAAACCCCAACCCTACTACTCCAAATTTCATCCTTCTATGTCTCTTGATTGAACCATAGAAATTTCAAATTGATTTGGGATTCGAGTTGATCATGTTAAGGGCTTCGAGAAGCACCCTTTATTTTTGTGAATAAAGTTCCGGAGTCGGAAGTTCATATTCATCTTCTATTTTTAGGTATGTGGGGCTTTGAACAAGATTATCCTTTCGATCTTGTACTCGGTATTTTTGTTGAATTATATTGACATGAGATTTTACATGTTTTACCATGAATTGAAAATATGGTTTTATATCTTATATTATTATCCATTAGCTATGGGATTATGTCATCCGATATGTGTATGATGTTGAGATGGAATTATGTCCAAAAAGTATTTGATTATAAGAGTATGATGATTTAATTTGTTAAGCCTTGATTTATACTATCATTCCACTATTTCCTTATTATGAATTTGTAATTGATATTGAAAATTCTATATCCCTACTATGGGTTGATATCTCAAGTATCTTTAAATGAGAGTTGGATGGCAAATTGAAAAATATTGATATTGAAGTTGCAATGAGTCTTGGTATTTTCTGGATGGTTTTGATAAGTTAAATAGTTGAAAATATTATGTCTTGAGTCTTCATATCCTTGTCCAAATGTCGAGTCAGTTATGGTTCAATGCATTGATACCGTGTTGATGTTGAGGAAGATTAAATGTTTTGAGCTAAAATGCGTTGAGTTAGGAATCCACAAATTGATATGATTTGATAAATGAGAAAGAGATTTGATTTGGTCTTTATGATAGACCCTTGTGATGTTGTGGTGGATTTCCTAACGCGTTCTGAGCTTGTAGGGGAGTAGTACTGTAACGCCCCGAAATCGGGTCCCAAGATGTCACACGGTGCTTAGGGTCACAAGTGACCCCAAGCTAACCCTTCTACTGGCATAACTCATAAGCAACTGAATAAAAATACAAATCCATACAAATCAGCAGAAATTAACTCTTTTTTGAATCTGATCGATACAAAAATGGAATTTTACAGGATTACAATTCTTCCTTTACAACCAAAATTGAAATAAAATACATCAACTTCTACTGACTGTCTATGAAGCCTCTACTAGTACTGACTATAGGTAGATGGGTCATGACTCCCGACTACCCCAACTCAATACGACTGAATAAAGAAAATACAACACTATAAACTCTACATAACTAACCCAAGCCCTTGAATAAAAAAGACTCATCACCTGCTGACTGGATACCACGAACTGACTGGATCCGAAGGTGCAACTATACCTTGTACCTACATTCCGAGAAAATGTAGCCCACATACGAATATGTGGGTCAGTACCATGGAAAGATACCGAGCATATGAGGGTGCAATGCATATATAAAATAATATCTTAATATCATCACAGTTTATAAAATTATGCATACTGATATAGATGACTCACTTCGCTCGAATTAAATCATCAAAATCATGGATGAATAATACATGTAAAGTAAAACAAGTGAGTCATTACAATACGTTCTCAATTCACTTTCATCTCAATTTCAAATCATCAAAACAATCAAATCTCATGTCAATTCTCATTAGAATATATTCCTTAAATCTTTTAAGAATAATGACTTTCTCAAACTCAGCCTTTTAAGCAAATATGTTTTCATCCCAGATAAAAGAGTACACACACACACATTGGGAGATCCTATAACCGACATAAACCATGTGAGCTACATGGAGTCCAACGTACAACCCACGTTGGGGAGAGCCGTCCTATCCTTGCCATCGGAGTAGGACTTCCAGTATCAATTCAAAAACACTAGTGATCACTATATAAATCAGCCTCAGGCTCACATCCTATGGGGGCACGTAGTTCTAGGGAAGTAAGGTCACTTTATACCTCCCACTCGGTACTAAAGATTACTCCCGGACTTAGTTCAGAAATTTAAATCAGCCTCAGGCTCACATTAAAGAAAATCCACAATAAACACTTCAACAATTTTCATCGGGAGACAATTTGCTACCCCTTTATCATAATCAATAAAAACATGGATTTTTTCACAGTCGAGTTCAAAATAACTCATTCACAACCAAAAGGTCAAATCATTCAAAACATCTCAAATATTCAACATCAACGTGCTTATAACACATATTTTCTCAAAAACACAATTTCAAATAGGGTTCGCGACCCAAATATCAAAATCATGATAAATATCGTTCAAGATTCATGTTTTATATCACCACACATATAAATTCATCTTTCAAAATAATAAACATCAAGATTTCATAATAATCATCATAAGATATGGGTTCATACTTCAAATTCATAAAAAAATCAAATAAAAATCATGCCTTTGTAAGGAAAATTACTTTTGGGCACAAAAACGAAAGAGAGTTCTTGTTGAAAAATCCCACATACCTTAAATGATGGACTTAGATCGATACTCATTTTAGAGATGTTAATCGTGCCTTTGAATGATGGTTCTTGGAGTTCTTGAACTAGGAACTTGGAATCTTGAATAAATTTGCAGAATTAATGGTGAACTTTGGAGGTTCTTGAAGTTGGATGTAGGAGCTTAGGGTTTTCTTTTTGAGGGAATTTGATGAAATATAACATATAATGCTTCTAATAGGCTTTAATATAGGATTTGGATGGATTTTAGGTGAGGAAAAATGACCAAAACGCCCCTAAAAATTAAATAATTCTCGAATATGTCCTTCGGTGGACTGTTTTGATAGTCTGAAGTAGATCAACCATAACGTTTTACTCCGATATACAAATTGGATAAAACCAATTTAATTAGAAAGAAGACTCTCATATATTTCCATTGATATATAGTATCTCACCCAGATCATTGTGTACGAGAAGTTATGATTGTTTGAAAACGACCCAAAAATTCACTTTTCATAGGCTGAAGTAGATCGACCATAACTTTTTGCTCCGATAGACAAATTGGATGAAACCAATTTCATCGGAAAGAGGACTCACAGAGCTTTCCGTTGATATATGGTATATCACCCAGATTATTATGTACAAGGAGTTATGATTGTTTAAAGTTGGAGCAAAAATATGCCAGGCCTCAGTACGTTTTTTTCCTGCACGTTTTACTGTTCACTACTATTCACGGTTCGATCGGAATGTTCATAACTCGTCGCTCGGGTGTCCATTTTGGATGATCCACATATCGTTGGAAATCTTATTCGATACTATACATAATGGTGGGTCATAATCTAAGACATTCCATACGGAAAATTTATAATTCATTCTAGAAGATAGGACCCAACACGCTTACGCACAAAATTTCAACGAAAAATTTCCCGGGGTATTACATCATATCCCCCTTGGATACATTCGTCCTTGAATGTCGATGAATAAGTACAGAATACCATGGAAATAAGGACAAAAGGCTGGGATAACGAAGTCAATCCACTTACTTCACTCCAAACTTTTGAATACTTCATAGAACATGTGATTCATAATGAGAATGGTCACATAGTTGGATCTTAAACAAAGGAGAATGATTTTAAGGAATCGATATCTTTGGTTTATTCAGAGACTGAGAATCAAAGGTCTCAAAGGGGATCTCATAAAAAAAGGACCACTTGCGCCCAAATGAAACGTCCCTCAACACTCCCTCTAAAAGATTCATATGACATTGTTCGAGGAGAAAATGAACCATAATTTGATACAATCATATCGTATGGGAACAAGGACCTATATGTCATAAATTAAGATAGGAATTTCTAGGTGTTGGGAAACATAACTCCTTTCTTCCAAACTTAGCAACACTTCCCAATTACTCCCTCGACTATGTTCAAGCCTAACTCCAAGTACTCATGAGATACGTCACATAGCACTATAATATTAATCTATATCATGAACCTCAATACACACTGAGCCTCACAACTCCTCACTTCAAACATAACTCTTATTGCTACTCTAACAACCACATACAATCTTATACTAGGGATCCGCTAACTTGTGGTGCATTCTTTTAGATATACAACAATAACATTCAAGCCTATACTCATAACCACATACGCACTTCGCACATGCACCTCTAAACAAACACTTATAAAGCATCTTCCTCGCTTTCTCTAAGATTCCATCAACTACATCATTCATACATACTGGCCAATTCTTTAAATGGCACATATAACATTTTCTCAACCAATTGAACTATACACAAAAACTCTATATTACTATTCCTACAACCTCATAGAAGTGCATAAAACCAACGCACAATAATTTTTCCAAATAAACATTTAAAACTTCAACTAACCACGACATGTATCAAGGACTTAGCCTCAATCTAACTTCACTTCACCGCCGTGAGCACACTACCTTCTATCATAGATAAGGAAGTATCTTCTCTCCCTTCTAGAAAACTGCTCAACACTATTAGCTTGACTTAATGAAAAGGTCATAAAATTTTAAAACATGAAGACCTGAAATAGGAAGGTATAATGTAAATAACTTGACTTTCTCTATTGAGGCCTTAGGAATAAAATATCAAATACAATGGGTTTATTAAGGTATCAAAACTGAAGACACCCATAACGGAAACTGAATCTCACTGATCAATAAGAGTATTGCCTGAGTACTGGTACTGAACATACTGTAAAACTTGAGTATATGAGTCATGGGCGGTATGCCCTGAATTTAGAGCTCATAACTTATGGAATATGATTCCAACTGCTAGAAGAACTGGAATTTCTCATTTTTGGAAACTAGAAGAGTATGTAATTCTCCATCACGTGTATGAACATGAATTAAGATCATGGAACTGAAATATAAAGCATGAGTAGATCTTGGGACAGCTGAAAATACTGAAATAACATTGGGTCAAGCATCGATCTTTCTCACAGCAAGTTTACAACTTACTGGTACTTCTACTAAAATGTAAAAGCTTGACTTGACTACTTGTTCTATCATCTCCCCCTTAGCTTTAAACCACCACTCAAATTCTCAAATGCTTACTAATTTTGAATCTCCACGAACATCTCTATCGCCGGAATGTACACCATCTAGTGCTTCAACTCTTATTTCTATTAGCTCAACTTGAATACTTTCTAACCTTTTGATAGACCAGGCTACTTATGTCTTCTCCCTCTAATACCATGCCTATGGACTTATGTTTCTAACCCATAAGAATCAAAATCACACTTAAGAGGCTCAACATTTCCAATCATACGCCTCGCCTTAACTTAGCCATCAAAACATCATCCATCGTCTAACTAGTATTTATCCCTCTATGAATCTCATGGCACGACTCACTACACCACATACACTAATCCTCGAAATTAAAGTAGTCCCATAATATCTTGGGTGAATTTTCTCATCATAATATAATATTAAACTTAATTACAAGTCAACTACACTTAAAGTCTTGTGTACACTGTTCAAGCCTATTAGGTCACTTCCGGTAACTAATACCATTAATCCGGAAACCGTCACATTCGGCTTCATGATCACCAATCGTTCAAACTTAAGGTCTCACACTTCACATAATTTACAACTCCATCTCACGCATAACTCCCACGTGAAGATTATAAAATAACACTTCCATGAACACTAGCCCACTTAAACTTCATAACAATAATAATTAGTCCTAATCATATAGCCTATCTTATTCACAATCCATTAACACATCCTTCTTTCACCCGTCACTACTATCTATCCTTCATACACAACTTAACATAGTTTATAGCTCTCTACGTCTTAACTTAACTTCCTCTTGCAATCTAGAGAGCGCCTAGATTAACATCACTTACCCACCGAGTACTTCCATCACTAACCTATACTCTCTGTCATATAAATATCATCAACACCCGTTTCATACCTCGAACAAACTATATCACTTCCTATTAACCCAATTGCATGCAAAATGGGATTTCGCTATACTTATGCTCAACAAATCACACTTGCCATCTTTCTTACTACTACACCTCCACATCCCATATTTTCAGCCAACACAAGGAATAAGATGAGCTACAAGTTGCTAGTGGATCGAAATAGGCCTCACACGGCTTCACTAGACTTTGGTTTTGTGTTTTGAGCAAGAAAGTTATATGAATAACAAAGTAACTATGCTAGTGAATCAAAATAGGCCCTACACGACTTCACTAGAATTTGGTTTGTATTTTGAACAAGAAAATGAGATGAATAACAAAGAAGCTATGCAAGTGAATCGAAAAAGCCCCACACGGCTTCACTAGACTTTGATTTTTCACAAACATAATGATAACAAGATTACATAATACAAGAGAAAGAAACTTGACACACAACATTCAACGATCTAAGAATACACCTTACTCTGTCTTAATTAAATAACTCATAAGAATGAGGGCATAACTTTCAACTTAAGGAACTTAACACACTAGAGAGCTCCTCTCAAGCCCTTTGTGTAACTTTTGAAATTTCTTCTAGAAAATATAGAAGAATTACCTAGGGAAGGACTGGAGCTTACGAATCATGTTATCTCAAAAATAATACATAGAGGGAGAAGTATAGATTAACATTGTAGATTCTAAGGAGGAATCTAAAGGCACACCTAACCTAGGCTTAGTTCATGACTTTTATGAACATGAATAAAGTACTTCAATCTTTGGAACTCAAAAACACTGACAGGATACTTTCTAGCTCTCTTACAATCCCATAACTATCTACGGAGAATTAAGCTTAACTGTTTCTGATACCTTGAAAATGAGGCAGAGTTGGCCAGAATAGAGTAAGATAAGAATCTATATAAGCTTATTGGAGAATCTTTTTATAGCACGATCTTAGACTTGAAAGAAGGGAAATATTTCCTAAATGCCCTGTAGCCTCTCGAAGAAAAGTACAGACGTCTCCGTACCGTTCCGTAAGAATCTACTAGACACGACTTCATAGATACCCTAGGACACTCGAACTCTGTGCTCTGATTCCAAGTTTGTAACGCCCCAAAATTGGGTCCCGAGACGTCACACGGTGCTTAGGGTCACAAGTGACCCCAAGCTAACCCTTCTACTAGCATAACTCATAAGCAACTGAATAAAAATACAAATCCATACAAATCAGTAGAAATTAACTCTTTTCTGAATCTGATCGATACAAAAATAGAATTTTACAGGATTATAATTCTGCCTTTACAACCAAAATTGAAACAAAATACATCAACTTCTACTGACTGTCTATGAAGCCTCTACTAGTACTGACTGTAGGTAGCCGGGTCAGGACTCCCGACTACCCCAACTCAATACGACTGAATAAAGAAAATACAACACTATAAACTCTGCATAACTAACCCAAGCCCTTGAATCAAAAGGACTCTTCACCTGCTGACTGGATACCACGAACTGACTGGATCCGAAGGTGCAACTATACCTTGTACCTACATTTCGAGAAAATGTAGCCCACATACGAATATGTGGGTCAGTACCATAGAAAGATACCGAGCATATGGGGGTGCAATGCATATATAAAATAATATCTTAATATTATCACAGTTTATAAAATTATGCATACTGATATAGATGACTCACTTAGCTCGAATTAAATCATCAAAATCATGGATGAATAATACATGTAAAGTAAAACAAATGAGTCATTACAATATGTTCTGAAATAGGGTAAACCACTCCTGCATGCAACTACTTAATAATTTCCTTCTTAACCACCTCTTGTATTGGTAGGTTAAGACGACACTGGTGCTCGATGGTCGAAATACAATCTTTCTGAAGTTGAATTTTAGGCATGCAGATGCTAGGGGAAATGTCAATAATATCTGTGATAGTCTGTCCGATTGCTCTCTTATACCTCTGAAGTATGGAAATAATTGCTTCTACCCGTTTCTCACCTAAATCAGCCACAATAATTACAGGTAGCATGTTTTCATGGCCCAAAAACCTGTACCTTAAATAAACAGGCAGTTCTTTCAACTCTAACACCGGTGGCTCTTCAATGGATGGCTTAGCAGGCGGTGTCGGTCGATTCGCAAGATCAAGGTCTAGCTTCTTAGGAGCATAAGGGTTTGCACCCATTTTTAACAAAGAACAAACAATCTCTTCGTATTCCTCCATGCTATCACGATTAAAATTTATCAGAACTGTGGCTAAAGGCTCGATAACAAGTTGCTCCTCTATTGACATTTCCTATTCGTCCTCATAATACACATCAACCATTGAGAACACACTTATTTCTTTATGATGCTTCATTGACTTGTCCACATCAAATCGTATCACCTCATCATTCATCCTGAATAAGAGTTTATTCACTCTCAAATTAATCAATACTCTTCCGATTGTGAGAAAAGGTCGACCCAAGATTATGGGCACTTCAAAGTCCACCTCGTAATCCAGAATCACGTACTCTGCAGGGAGTATGAAGCTAGATACCTTCACCAAAACATCATACAAAATATCAACAGGTTATTTTACTAACCTGTCCACCATTACGAGTCGCATGTTAGTGGGTGTGGGATTTCCCAGGCCCAACTTTCTATATACAACCATCGACATCAAATTAATGCTTGCTCCCATATCATATAATTCCTTAGTGAATTCCATAGACCCAATCATACAGGGAATAGTGAATGCTCCTGGATTTGGCTTCTTTTACACTAAAGTTCGCGTAGAGATAACACTACAATGGAGGAGATTATCCGCCAGATCCTAGCTTACCTCTCTTTTCTTAGTCACAAGGTCCTTCATGAACTTCGCATATCCTGGAATTTTCTCGAGTGTCTCAACTAATGACATATTCACCGTTAATTGTTTGAGCATTGCCATGAACTTGCTGAATTTTTCATCATCAACTTTATTTTTAATAATCGAGGAAAGGGAGATGGTGGTCTTGGGAGAGTTTTCAACACTACCTTCTTCTCCTTCTCTTTCTCTTTTTTTAGAAGACCATCAGAACCATCCAGCTTCTCAGACTCCACTGGATATTTTTCTTTGTGTTAATCCTCTACCTCAGTCACATCTTCAACCAAACTTTTGCCCACATAAGGGAAAGTTCACATCTTACCACTCCTAGTGGTAATCTCCATACATGAGCCATCATTCCACGAATTATGGACCGTACTCTTCCTCTGGTTAAATGTTGCGAAGAGTTGGATTATCTGCTGGTCCAACTATTTAATTACAGTGGAGTGTGAGTTTACCAACTGACTAACAGACGACAAATCAGCCTCCATGGTAGTCACACCAGAGTTAGTAGCCTTCACTTCCTTCATCAACTTAGCCATCATGTCTTCCATGGACATCTTTTCAGAACTTATTATAGCAGCCTCACGATTTCCAGGAGGGACATAGAGCCCGCTCCTATTATTATTGTTCCTTCAATTTCCTTGCTCCCTATCTTTATAACCAGGCTTATCTTAATAATTCCGACCTTGATTTCCTTGGCCATTGACTCAAAAACCCCCCTAATTATTAACATAGTTTGCCTCTTCTTCTGCCTCTGTATCAACTCTATCTTGAGATCCCACAGCTCTCACCTTCTCAGTCTTGCCTGATAACAAGTGCTTGGTTAGCAGATCCATCTGTGTTTTTAGGTAAGCTATGTCTTGGTCACGCTCCTCATCTCTTCTGCGTTGTTCCGCAGTCATGCCCATAGAAACAGTAGGGATGGCTACCATAGAGTCTCTGGTACGCTATGCCCGACTCTGTTTGGTCATTCTCTCTAGCATCTCTGAAGCCTCTAGGAATGTAAGATCAACAAAAAAACCAGCAGCAGCATTATCTACAATTGGTTTTGTAATAGAGTTAAGAACCCTGTACAAAGTCTCTATTAAGTGTATTTCGTTCATATTGTGATTCGTACACCGTGTCAGCTTCTTCTTAAATATCTCCCAGGTTTTATGCAAGGCTTTAGTTGGGAGCTGCCTAAATTTTCTGATCTCATCCCTCAACTGTACCCTTCTGGAAGGCATAAAGAACCTTTCCAATAAATCTCCTTTTAACTACCACTAGTTGGTTGTAGAATCGGGTGTCAGCTCATTAAGCCACAATATTTCCTCCCCAGATAGAGACAACGGAAACAACTTTAATCAGATAGCATTCTGACCCACTCCTGGGTTATCAAGAGATTTATAGATGGTGACAAAGTTCACCAAATACAAGTTTGGGTCATCCCCAGAAAGGCCACCAAACAACCCCTTCAGATTAAGGAGTTGAATCATAATACTCGTAATGTTAAATTTTGTCCCAGGTGCCAATGGTGGAGGAATAATTGCACCCGTTTCACCTACTCCATCCATTCCATCATCATCATCATTGAGGTCATACTGGACCGGCTGGTAATCTTGCCTTCCTTGGAATGGACGGTTCCTGATAGCATTATGTTGTACTGGTGCAGCTACTTGCTCTACATGCCATGGGTTACCAGGATTTAGAAACTCCTCGTATCCCAAATATTTATCCTTAGGATTTGGATGTCGTGCTTGTTGCCTGATATTTTGCACATTCACCTAAGCTCTAGCTAAGGCTGATAGTCTGTCAGCCTCTTGTTAGTCTGTCATTATTTCAATTCTTTGCGGTTTCGAATTAAGTGGTACTAATGGTTCTCTGAAACTTTTGGTTCTTGTTATACACTACAAAGATCCTACAATAAACAAAAATAATAAATAAATGTAAAACTAGGAAACTTGACTAACAGTCAATTAGCGTATACTAACTTCAATTTACGACTGTATTCCCCGACAATGATGCCATTTTTTGATAACGCTCAAACTAAACCTCTCTAATAAGAATGTAAGCGATCATTCCAACTAGGTTGGGTTCGAATCCCACAGGGAATATAGGGTAAACTTAAGTCGTTTGTGAGTTAATCAACTGATAGTTGGATATTTGCTGAAATGGGGGGTTTTGAGTTTAACAAATAATTGTTGGTCACTTTAGCTTCAGTGTTTGTAATCAAGAGTTTATGGAAAACCAAAATTATGTTCACTATGGGTTTTGGTACTTCACAGATGCTAATAGTGATACAAGATTCTCATAGTAAATAGGGCAACATATTATCTTTATAGAAGTTATGCCTAAATATCTCTCGACCTACTTAAGCATTTAATTACCTAATCCTCTCGGACTTAGGGAATTTATATCTATTGACCATACTTTACCTCAGGTTAATCAACCTTGTTACAACGTCAATTATTAAATGGAAGTTTTTAGTGCTTCCAAGTCCTTGTCAATAATTCACTTCCTACTGTATTTGATTTCTTATCTCAAGCAAATCAAAGAAGGTGCTATCTATTGTTTACGATCAATAGACAATGATTAAAATCTTGGAATTATCAAGGAGTCCTATTACCTTTTAAATCTTAAACACTTAACATCTTACCAAAACTTAACCCATAGATCCCATAATTCGGGTTAGAGGGGTTTAGCCACTCATGATGTAATAATCGGAACAACTAGATGAATTTATAATGTGAAAGATAAAATTACCACAAGATGAATAATAGCTAGTGATTCTCAGATTAGATCACAATAGGAATCCCCAAAGTATTGATAACGCTCAAACTACAGCTCTCATAAGAGTGTAAGCGGTCGCTGTCAAATATAGAACCCAACTGGGTTGGGTGTAGAATCCCACAGGGAATACTTGGTCACTAAGTATTGCAACTATTATTAGACTGTTGGTCGAAAATTCTACGGAAAGAGGGGATGGTTTAGGCATGAAGTAAAAGTATCAAAATAGCAAAGTAAAAATGGAATGTTTTGTTTAGTAAGATTTTAATCAATGAGAATTGTAAGTTAGGGTTATGTCCACCTTATGAGTTCTACGTATCTATTAACTATGAGTTATGCGGAATTCATACATGTATGCACTTATAGAGATTCATATTCTATGGTAAATCCTAGCGTCTCTCGACCATCAAGGATTATCTCACTTTAACTCTCTCGAGCTTAAAGTGTATAACTAATGGTACGAACTCTCCAAGAGGTTAGTCCAGTTACGGCACTAACTTATAAACAGGGGTTGGTAGCCCTATTTCCTTGTCACTCTCTCTTTTCCAGACATGTAACTTTTCTCTCGAACAAGTTAATGCTATACTGGCGTATTCTATATGTTTGCAACCACAAGAATTCAATTAAGATGAAGAGAGTACTGATATAAGTAGCATGCACGTCACGAATTCACAAACTCATAATAATAGATAGTATATCATAACGCTTCCATAACCCTAACAGAGAAGTTTAGCTACTCATGAGTGCAACGGAAATCACAATAGATATAATCATCATACCACAACCTAGAATAATCTTGGCGATGGAGATGGTTTAGACGTCAACTTAGGGTTGGACGTTTTTTTTCCTCTTGGTCCGTTGCTCTCAAGAGAGTCGTGTCCTCTGTCAGAAATTGTAACGTGAATTAGGAGCAAAAGTCGAATGAATAATTGATAGTGAATGAAAAGCTTGCTGAAAAATTCAGCAAATAGGGTTTTTATAACATCCTTGTCCTAGTCCTACTGAAATAGGGTTTTTATCCTTGTCCTAGTCCTACTGGGTTACTGCTGCACCCTTAAGTATGTAAAAATACTGTTTTTACCCGGGACAGATTCTCCATGCATCATATTTAGTCCACAAGCTTCCAAAAGCTGCCTTCCATCTTATGTGAAGTTTCTCTTTGCTACCGAAAGGTCCACAAAGTGCTGAAATCTTCATCATTAATACCTGAAAACATGCTAATCACGTTGGTTAGCTCACTTACAGGAAAAGGGACTAAAAGTGCAGGAATTATATATTTTATTCTTAAAACTTAGCCTAAAATATGGGTAAATTATGGTGTTTAGGCGTGTAAATACGCCCAACATCAACACCCCACCCTTAAAGCTTTGTTCGTCCTCGAACAAAATATTACGTCCATGCAATCATCTAACTAGAAATCACAGCAGTAACACAAAATATTCATCAAGACAGGTACGACAATTATCAACAAAGAGTAGTTTTCTGATCACTACTAGAAACAATTCAACCTCCAACATAGACTCGTGATGATGGTTAATTCGTATCCATAAGTTAAGGCACCAAGAATCATACAACAACTACCCAACAATCATCAACCATGTGTGTCTCACATAATATATCACCCATAATCACTCACAAGTTTTGCATTTTTCGGAACATGGGTATAAGACTCTCCTTGCTCTCTCTCTCACAAAGAATTCATATGTTGCAACTGGTGACCATAGGCTTGCCCTTAGTGTAATGCTCCACTAATATCAGAATGCTAAGCTTAGGATCAAATAGGTCTTTTACAGGTTGTAATGTAGGCTAAGGGACGGGTAGGACTATTTTGGCCAGAAATAGTGACTATGTTCCTAAGCGCTTTAATACATCACATTATGCCATTAACACTCTCTTTTAATCAACCCTGCTACGTTTCTTTCATCTATCATCCCTTTTCACCTATTTTTCCATTCAAGCATAACTATCTTTTTATTTAATCATAAACACAATTTATCTTTTTGTTTTTCTATTTCTTTTTTTTTATAACACACCTCTATGATAGCCACTCTTTTTCATAACAAATTCAAGTACCAATACACTCTAAGGCATCACTCTCACCCAATTTCCTCTTATTTTGTCACATGACTTCACAATTTAAAGCACTTAGGAATTTGGATCAAATTATGGTCTTGAAAAAAAATGGATTAGGCTTACATATGAGGCTGTAAAAGAAAATGGATAAAGGCTCAAAGGGGGTTAACTAAGATAATGTCCATGGGTAGGTAAAAGGAAGGTAAACAAATACAGGTTGCCAAAGAAATGCCTAAATCATCTCCTAAACTTGCACTCTTTATTTCGCTTTACATACACACCAAGCAAGTTCTAGCATCAGCCACAAACACAAAATATACTATAACCTCACACACACAAGGCACATGGTCGACTTTATTGGGAGCAGTATAGACTCTTGACCCCACAGATGAATGAATTAAACCACACAGATATCATACAGTGAGTCCCACTTGGAGCCTAAATGTCTCAATAGAAATGATTTTTTTGCACAAACTCTTGTCATAATACCATGCCGCCTATCAGAACAATTTCATGCAAAAAAAATAATCTAAAAACTAAAAAATTTAACTACAAACGAGAATAAATGCAGGCAAAGAAGTACGCTACAGTATACAAATACCCTCACCTCACACTTAGACGGGACACACTGCCCTCAGTGGAAATAAGTAAGGAAAACCTGATTAGTCGGACTCCTTTTCTATGTCTGGGGTCAAACCCCCTGCGTCGGAATCATCATCATAGTCGTCATTACCAGAGTTGTCCTTCACATCTTCATTTGAGGTATTTGCAGAGAGGAGGATTCAACTTGCTCTTTTCTTCCCCTTTTCTGACTTTTCTGTGAGGTGGACGCTTTTTCTTTTCCTGGTCGACCTTTTGGTGCCATTTTACCTGAGACTAAAATAAATTCATTCTAGATCATCTCGGAAGATTTAATTGACAACCAGAAAATAGTGGCACCACCCCACACTTAATTTGTTGACACAAACTAATTAAGTGAATGATGTCGATTACTCAGACTTCATCGACGTACATTTAGGTGATATGTTCCAACAATATGTTTAGCGCAGTCATACTTTTATTTCATCTTACTATCCTTTCCAACTCTATTTCATGTAATCTTGACTATACTTTCATGTGTGGATTAATGCACCTTTTGAACAAGACTACTACATAGAGATCGTATCAAGTTATGGCATAGAAATAATCACAACATCTCATGCTTGTATTCAATCATGATCTTTATCTCGATAAACGAGTCATTCAAACATCCAAGCATTCAACTTTGAAGAGTATGCAATTAACTTCACTATTTTCAATTTCACAAAAGTATGACAGTGTATCAAAATCAACTACAAGACAGAACCAAGTCAAGAACACCCACACGTATTCTCTCACTCAACTAGATGTATCATAACAAATCTACTACATTCAAATCACCAACACCACTTTAAGATCTAAATTACCATTATAAGGGTAAGATTGTAACAACTTCGGAATATAAACGAAGGACTTACTTGGTGTTGAACTCGGAAGATGATCTTGCAAGGTTAGATGAGAGAAAAGAAAAGTTTTGAGAGATTTGGGAGGCAAAGGCGGCGCCTAGGTTGAGCAAATAAGTGTGTTTTGTTCTCATGTTGAAGTTTTATTTAAAGGACAAGGCTTGGGTCGGGTTTGACCCATTTAAAATCGGATTAGGAGACCAAAAAGTAAGCATAGGTGGCGCCTAATGCTTTGCCTATGCTTAGCATAGGCGGCGCCTTTTGCAAAGCCTAGTTGAGCATAGGCGGCGCCTATGCTATGGCATTGTTAGGCATAGGCGGCGCCTATGCTATGGCATTGTAGATTCAGAGAGCAAAGGCAATGGCATAGGCGGTGCCTATGCTATGGCATTGTTGGGCATAGGCGGTGCCTATGCTATGGCATTGTAGATTCAGAGAACAAAGGCCATAGCATAGGCCTTGCCTTGTTCGTTGCCTAGATTTACATAGGCCTTGCCTTGTCCATTGCCTAGATTTGTATAGGCAATGCCTAATCGAAACCCTTTTGCTCCTTCATTACTCACTTACCACCTTTAACATTGCTCACTTTCAAATCAAAATTTGAGACCAAGTTCCTTCTTTATACGTCTTGCACCTACACTTACTCAAAAACAACAAAAATAATTAGAAAGATGGGTTGCCTCCCATCAAGCGCCTTAGTTTTGGTCGTGGCTCGACAAAATCCTAGGAAAATAAAAACAACAAAAACAATTAAAAATGATGGATTGCCTCCCACCAAGCGCTTGATTTATTGTCGCGGCACGACATAGTTATCTCGATTACTTAGACTTCATCGAGATATTTGGTGCATCATTTTCTGAATGGATTCAGATGACGCTGATGCTTAATTGTGGGCATGCAATCTTCTTCGAGATGCATCTTGTGCATACATATCCCTGGTGGGATACCAATTATATCATCAATAGACCAACCCATAGCTCTCTTGTACCTCTTCAGAGAAGAGATGAGAGCTTCTACGTGATGTTCACCTAAATCAGCCGCAACACTCATCGGAAGTGTACTTCCACCTCCCAATAATGTATACCTTAGGTGACTGGGGAGCTCTTTCGATTTTAGCACTGGTGGCTCTTCAATGGAAGTCTTCGCTGTTGGTGAAGGTCGATTCCTAAGATCAAGGTCCAGCTTCTTAGTAGCATGAGAATAGGACTTTATTCTTGTTAGAGCACAAACAGTTTCTTCATATTCTTCAACATCCTCATGCTCAAAATTTAACAACACAGCAGACAATGGCTCAACAGTAAGCTGCTTCTCTACAGATAATCCTTTCTCATCCTCATAATAAACATCATCTACAGAGAACACATCCATATCTCTAGGCTGCTTCATCGATTTGCATACATCAAAATGGACTACTTCGTCATTCAGCTGAAATAAAAGCTCATTAGCTCTTAAATCAATCAGCACACTTCCAGTTGTGAGGAAAGGATGCCCCAAGATTATAGAAACTTCAGAATCCACCTCGCAATCCAAAATAACAAAGTCTGCAGGAAAGATAAAGGTGGAAACCTTCACCAACACATCATATAAGATACCAACAGGCCGTTTTACCGACCTATCTGCCATCACGAGCCGCATATTGGTTGGTGTAGGATCGCCCAACCCCAACTTCCTGTAAACGGATAACGGCATCAAATTGATGCTAGCCCCCAAATCGCACAACGCCTTAGCAAAATCCAACGATCCAATCATGCAAGGAATAGTGAAAGCACCAGGATCTGCCTTCTTCTGTACTAAAGATCTTGTAGCGATTGCACTGCAATGATAAACATTATCTGCCAGCTCATAACTTGCTACCCGCTTCTTTGTCAACAGGTCCTTCATAAATTTAGCATACCCAGGCATCTGTTCCAGCGCCTCCACCAACGGAACATTAATAGTTAGCTGCTTCAACATGGTCATGAATTTACTAAACCTGGTGTCCTCAGCTTTCTTCTTCAGTCTCTGCGGAAAAGGTGGTGGTGGAAGAGGAATCGTTTTCTCCACCACTTGCTTTTTATCTTACTTCCGATTATCAACCTTTTCAGGAGTGTCATCAGCCCTTTTCTTCAGTCTTTGAGGAAAAGGTGGTGGTGGAAGAGGAATCGTTTTCTCCACTACTTCCTTTTAATCTTGCTTCCGATTATCACTCTTTTCAGGTTGGTGACGTCTAGTTGTAACATCATGAACACTCACTTCAGTTTCTACGGCATCTTCAAACTCTGCTTCATCAACATTCTCTGCTATATCATCAACCACCTGCTTGCCTTTGGATGGATTTTCCAATACTTTACCACTCCGGGTAGTAATAGCCATACATGATCCGTCATTCCTTGGGTTTTGCACAGTGTCACTGGGTAGCGTGCCAGCCTTTCTTTAGTTGAATGCCGCTGATAATTGACTCAATTATTGCTCCAGCTGTTTTATTGATGTAGAATGCGAGTCAACCAATTGATTTATTGAAGACAAATCATTCTTCACCTCGGTTACACCCATGTTGGTTGCCTCCACTCCTTTCAACAGCTTAGCCATCATATCTTCCATGGACATCTTCCCAGATCCAGATGCCGCAGCCTCACGATTTCCAGGAGGAACATACAAACCACTCCTGTCAGTCTTATTCTTCCAACCACCTTGATCGCGGTCCTTGTATCCAGATTTATCATAATAGTTCCGACCTTGGTTTTCTTGGGCGTTGCCTCGGAAACCCCCCTGATTATTCAAGTAATTTGCTTCTTCCTCAGAGTCTGATTCATCTCTTCCCTGTGATACAATGGCCTTAACCATTTCGGTCTTCCCTGATAGTAAGTGCTTGGTAAGAAGATCCATCCGTGTTTTCATGTGAGCCATATCTTGGTCACGCTCCTCTTGTCTACGCCTCTGCTCTGCAGTCATGCCAATGGCTATAGAAGAGCTTGCTACCTCAGAATCACTGGTATGCCAAGCTCTACTCTGCTTTGTCATACGGTCCAGCATATTACTTTCCTCAATGAAAGTAAGGTCCATGAATGACCCTCCTGCAGCATTATCAACCACTGTCTTAGTCACCGAATTCAAAGACCTGTATAATATCTCCATCAAGTGGACATTGGTCATATGATGATTTGGGCACCACATAAGCTTCTTCTTGAACCTCTCCCATGTTTCCTGTAGAGCTTCAGTTGGAAGCTGTCGAAAATTGCTTATCTCATCTCTTAATTGGGCTCTTTTGGATGGCGGAAAGAATCTTTCTAGGAAAGCATCTTTCAATTGCCTCCAATTTGTAATAGAATCAGGAGTTAGCCCGTTCAGCCATAGAGTTGCCTCCCCAGACAGAGACAATGGAAATAAGCGCAGCCGAATTGCATTCTGCCCAACTCCTGGATTGTCAAATGACTTGCATGTTGAAATAAAATTGACCAGATGCATATTCGGATCATCACCTGCAAGTCCACCAAATAATCCCTTGAGCTGCAATAGCTGAATCATGGTGCTAGTGATATTGAACTTGGCTCCGGGAGACAAGGGCGGAGGAATAATAGCTCCTGTGGCACCAGCTCCATCAAGATCATCATCATCATCATCAAAAGGAGCCTGGACAGCTCGGCGGTCAGGTCTCATTCTAGCTTGACGTTCCCTCCTATGCATAGGTGCCGCCACCTCATCAGTACGCCTGGGATTCAGTAACTCGTCATCACCCAGGTCCTCATCATCAGGATTTGTTGCTCGCCCTGGGTTATCAATATTTTGTTGGTGTACTTGAGCAGCTTCCAGTGCAACTAATCTAGCCTGCTCCTATTGAGCCGCCCTTCTATCGATGTCACGCTGTGCATCCATTCTGCCAATAAGTTGAGGTTCAGGATTTATGGGTAATAATTGCTGACCAGAACTACGAGTATTTGGCATGCACTCAACAGAACCTGAATAAAACAAAAACAACAACTAAAAGTTAAATTCGAGAATTTTAGACCAAAGGGTCTATTAACTATCACAAACTTAGTTGACAACTCTATTCCCCAGCAACGGTGCCAAAATTTGATAATGCTCAAACTACAGCTCTCGTAAGAGTGTAAGCGGTCGCTGCCAAATATATAACCCAACTGGGTTGGGTGTCGAATCCCATAGGGAATACTTGGTCACTAAGTATTGCAACTATTATTAGACTGTTGGTCGAAAATTCTATGGAAAGGGGGGATGGTTTAGGCGTGAAGTAAAAGTATCAAAATAGCAAAGTAAAAACGGAATGTTTTGTTTAGTAAGATTTTAATCAATGAGAATTGTAAGTTAGGGTTATGTCCACCTTATGAGTTCTACGTATCTATTAACTATGAGTTATGCGGAATTCAGACATGCATGCACTTATAAAGACTAGTATTCTATGGTAAATCCTAGCGTCTCTCGACCATTAAGGATTATCTCACTTTAACTCTCTCGAGCTTAAAGTGTATAACTAATGGTACGAACTCTCCAAGAGGTTAGTCCAGTTACGGCACTAACTTATAAACATGGGTTGGTAGCCCTATTTCCTTGTCACTCTCTCTTTTCTAGACATGTAACTTTTCTCTCGAACAAGTTAATGCTATACTGGCGTATTCTATATGTTTGCAACCACAAGAATTCAATTAAGATGAAGAGAGTAATGATATAAGTAGCATGCGCGTCACGAATTCACAAACTCATAGTAATAGATAGTATATCATAAGGCTTCCATAATCCTAACAGAGAAGTTTAGCTACTCATGAGTGCAACGGAAATCACAACAGATATAATCATCATACCACAACCTAGAATAATCTTGGCGATGGAGATGGTTTAGACGTCAACTTAAGGTTGGACGGTTTTTTTCCTCTTAGTCCGTTGCTCTCAAGAGAGCCGTGTCCTCTGTCAGAAATTGTAACGTGAATTAGGAGCAAAAGTCGAATGAATAATTGATAGTGAATGAAAAGCTTGCTGAAAAATTCAGCAAATAGGGTTTTTATAACATCCTTGTCCTAGTCCTACTGAAATAGGGTTTTTATCCTTGTCCTAGTCCTACTGGGTTACTGCTTCACCCTTACGTATGTAAAAATACTATTTTTGCCCGGGACAGATTCTCCATGCATCATATTTAGTCCACAAGCTTCCAAAAGTTGCCTTCCATCTTATGCGAAGTTTCCCTTTGCTACCGAAAGGTCCACAAAGAGCTGAAATCTTCATCATTAATACCTGAAAACATGCTAATCACGTTGGTTAGCTCACTTACAGGAAAAGGAACTAAAAGTGCAGGAATTATATATTTTATCCTCAAAACTTAGCCTAAAATATGGGTAAATTATGGTGTTTAGGCGTGTAAATACGCCCAACATCAAGTATTCTTGGAAATCTCTTCAAAGTTAATTGTTTTTCAAGCCAAAAAAACTAGAGAGAAAAGTAACAAAATACGTGTCTCCCAAAAGATGTTCGGAACTGCTTAGAAAACCCTAAACAATGCTTTAAATAGTTCACCCTAATTATGGAAACAAAATCATAGAGTGCAGTAATTTCTCGGATAGATGACGCCATTAGTGACGCCTTATCAGGAGGCTGACGACTTATCACAAATATCGTCAGCTCCTCTTTGATTTTTACATTCGCTGCCTTAGGATGATGACGAACTGTAATGGCCTATCAGATCTTTGACAACTTATCATAAATGTCGTCACTTATCTACTTAGATCCTATGTTATACCTTAAACTGACGACAATTTTGACAACCTATAAACTCCTTGATGGCTTATCACGAAATGTCACCACAACTTTTAGTTGAGGCCCATTCTCAGTCTAAGGATAACGATAAAGCTGATAAGTTATCACAGGGCTGACGACTTATTAGGAATGTCGTCAACCACACTTCTCTTCTTTTTGCTTTAGATTTCAACTCTTTTGCTTCCATCCTTGTTGGTTCTTTAGCATCTTAGCTTCAACTGCAAAATCAAAGATAAAATAATCAAAAATGATAAAAGTTGCTTAAGACTTTACAATTATTCTTAGTTAAAAGCCTCAAATCTGTTAGCATCAGCTCATACATCATCTGTTATTATTATTATTCATGCATATGAACCAAATGCATTTATCTTACCTCACATGCATAATAGTATATTCAAAGTACTGACGCATTCGCGCTATGGTGTCTTATACCATTGGTTCAGAGATACGATCTCCAGAGCAGTAGTAGATTATAGTCTCAGCAGTCAGAGTTAGAAGTGAGTCCTCTTTTTTAGAGGACATGATTATTCCTTATTATCAAATTTATTAGTTTATTAGTTGGAGTTAGTTGGGGACATGTCCCATAAACTCCTTACTGAGACAGTTAAGTCAGTTAAAGGATTTCTAGACTATTATGATCAGACAGTTATTTAAGTTATTTTAGGTATTTTTTACCCCTTTTCAGATGTTATATTTTACTTCAGATATGTGAATCTTATGTCCTTTCAGTTTATGTTTCCGTATTATTCAGTATTTTATGTAGTATACAGGTACAAATATCAGTCATGGGTTAGCTTGTGGTCCTTCGGGGTCATGAGCACCGTGTAGCATTCTGGGTACCAGATTTGGGGCGTTACAAACTTGGTATCAGAGCCTAAGGTTCAATAGAGTCCTAGGAAGTCTGAAAGCCGCATCTAGTAGAGTCTTGTACATGGGTGTGTTGCGCTCCACATTTATGTGTAGGAGGCTATAGGATGTTTTAGGAACAGTTTTCCTTCTTTAAGTATTCATGTCGTGCCAGTGAGTATGATCTCAAGTCAATCTCTCAATATAATCCATTCTCCTTTTCTTCTACAGAACATGCCTCCTAAAAGAAGAAACAAAAATCAGTCAGCCTCTTAGCCCGAAGATTCTTTGGGCGAACACGTTTCTCATGTAGAGTTCAGAGCTTCATTCACTACTCTTGAACAGTCAGTTGCTACTTACAATAAATGACCAACTATCATTCCGTCCAACCCAATGGCCAATTCAGCTACAACTAGTATTCGAGACTTCACCCGAATAAATCCTCCATCCTTTCTCGGGTCTAAGTCAGATGAGGACCCTCAAGAATTCATTGATCAGGTTCAAAAGGTTACTGATATTATGGGGGTGTTAGCTGTTGAGAGTGATGATATTGTTGCATATCAGTTGCAAGATGTTTCTCACACTTGGTATAAGCAGTGAAAGTCAGAAAGGCCAGATGATGCAGGGCCTATAGAGTGGGAGGAATTTGTCACCGCATTCTTAGAGTGGTTCTTTCCCCTAGAGCTGTGAGAAGCTAAGGTGTTAGAATTCATTAAACTCAGGCAGGACAACATGATGGTGAAAAAGTATTCTCTTATGTTTACCCAATTAGCCAGATATGCCCCTCATGTAGTTGCAGATAGTAGGTCTAAGATGAGTAAGTTTGTTTCTGGGGTGAATGATAGAGAGGTTAATGAATGCAGATCCGCCATGCTGAATAGTGACATAACTGTATCTAGACTCACGAATCATGCTGAGCAGATAGAGGATCAAAAGATTAAGATTAGGGAGAAGCAGAATAAGAGCGCAAGGACGGTAGTTTCAACTTTGCTCAGCCTAAATAAGAAGGAGAAAACTATTCTCAGTTTCATCCTAAATCATCAGTTCCAGCTCCTTCTTCAACTAGTGCCCCTGTGCTGAAATTCAGAGATGGCAACAGAGATAGAGCACCAGGCTCTAAGTCTCAGGGTAGTATTAGCAGTACCCATACCTATCCTCTTTGCCAGACTTGTGGCAAGCACCATCAGGGTATTTGCAGAGCTAGAAGCGGTATTTGTTTTGGATATAGCAAGCTAGGCAACAGAGTCAGAGACTATCCTCATTCAGGTCCTCAGGGTCAACAGAATTGCTCCTCAGCTCAGTCCGGTCGTTCAAATCAGTAGGGTGCCACCTCCAGTGCTACTAATGGACAACTCCCAAATTATCTCTATGATCTTCAGTCCCGACAAGATCAAAAAAATTCTCTTGATGTGGTTGCCGGTACGTTACAGATCTTTCATGTGCATGTTTACGCTTTGCTAAATCTAGTAGCTTCTTTGTCTTTTGTTACTCCCTATATAGCAGGCAATTTCAGAATTAGTCTCGAAATTCTAGTAGAGACCTATTCAGTTTTTACCCCAGTGGGTAAAACAATCATAGCTCGACAGGTATACAGGAACTGCCCGGTTATGATATTTTAGAATGTCACTTCAGTAGACTTGGTCGAATTAGAGATGACTGATTTTAATGTCATTATTATCATAGATTGGCTTTATTCCTACTATGCCACAGTCGACTACAAAAATAGAATAGTCCAATTTTAGTTCTCGAATGAATCCATCCTAGAGTGGAAGGGTAGTGTATTCGCCTTCAGAGGTCATCTTGTTTCCTACCTTTAGGCACGTAAAATGATATCTAAAGGATGTCTATATCATCTTGTTCGAGTTAGCGACACTAGTTCTTAAACTCCCAGTCTTGAATCAGTCCTAGTCATGAACAAATATTCAGATGTCTTTCTCGAAGATCTTCCAAGAATTCCTCCCGAAAGGGAAATAGACTTCGACATTGATCTTATTCCAGATACTCAACCTATCTCTATTCCGCCATACAAAATAGCACCAGCAGAACTCAGAGAACTAAAAGAATAGTTGAAGGATCTCTTAGATAAGGGATTCATCAGGCCCAGTATGTCCCCGTGGAGTGCTCCAGTATTATTCATGCGCAAGAAAGACGGTTCTCTCAGAATGTGTATAGACTCCCATCTACTTAATAAGGTCACGATCAAGAACAAGTATCCTCTTCCTAGAATTGATTAATTATTTGACCAACTTCAGGGTGCAAGCTATTTATCTAAGATAGACCTCAAATCCGGCTACCATCAACTCAGAGTCAGAGAATGTGAGATTCCAAAAATAGCTTTTCATACTCGGTATGGTCACTTCAAATTCTTAGTTATGTCCTTTGGTCTTACCAATTCCCAACAGCTTTCATGGACTTGATGAACTGTATGTTCAAGCAGTACTTGGACATGTTTTTCATAGTCTTCATAGATGATATTCTGGTCTATTCCCGCAGTGAGCGTGATCATGCAGACCATCTCAGAACGATACTTTAGACTCTTAGAGATCATTAGCTATTTGCCAAATTTAGTAAATGCAAGTTTTGGCTAAGGTCAGTAGCATTCCTTGGTCATATCATTTCCGGTGATGGCATTAGAGTTGATCCTCAAAAGACCAAAGCAGTAAGAAACTGGCCTCGCCTTGTCTCTCCATTAGATATCAGGAGTTTCTTGGGTTTGGCTGGATATTACAGATGTTTTTTGATTGATTTTCTTCTATTTCATCCCTTATGTCTAGATTGACTCAGAAAAAAGTCAAGTTTTAGTGGTTAGATCCTTGCAAGAAGAGTTTTAGGAGTTAAAGACTCGACTCACCTCAGCTTCAGTTTTAGCTCTTCCAGATGGTCCAGATGGGTTCATAGTGTACTGTGATGCATCCAGAGTAGGTTTGGGTTGTGTCATCATGCAGCATGGTAAGGTCATAGCCTACGCCTCTAGACAACTTAAACCCCATGAAAGGAATTATCCTACTCATGATCTTGAGTTAGCAGTCGTAGTCTTTGCCTTGAAGATTTGGAGGCATTATATCTACAAAGTTCATGTAGATGTCTTCACAGATCATAAGAGTCTTCAGTATGTCTTTTCTCAGAAAGATCTCAGTCTTTGTCAGAGAAGATGGTTATAGCTCTTGAAAAATTAAGACATGAGTGTCCTCTATCATCCCGGCAAGGCCAATATAGTGGCTGATGCTCTCAGTAGATTATCTATGAGTAGTGTTACTCATGTTAAGGACAGTAAGAAGAAGTTAACTCAGGAAGTCCATCAACTTACCAAACTAGGAGTTCACTTAGTCGATACAGATGAGAGTGATATATGGGTTCAGAATAGTTCAGAATCATCCCTAGTTTTCGAGGTAAAAGAAAAGCAAGATAGAGATCCCAGCCTTGTCAAGTTAAAAGAGTTAGTTCAGGATCAGAAAGTAGAGGTTTTCTCCTAATGGAGAGATGGTGTTTTACATTGTTAGGGTCGTCTTTGTTTTCCAGGTATAGATGACTTAAGGTAGCAAATTC
This sequence comes from Capsicum pubescens, assembly GCA_030864215.1. Taxonomy (NCBI): domain Eukaryota; kingdom Viridiplantae; phylum Streptophyta; class Magnoliopsida; order Solanales; family Solanaceae; genus Capsicum; species Capsicum pubescens. The sequence continues at coordinate 144,906,345 of CM061547.1, forward strand.
TTGCAGAAGACCATGGTGCGCTCTACTCTATTTATCCAGGGGCCACAAAGATATACCGTGACTTACGAGAAATCTATTGGTGGAGTGGAATGAAGAGAGACGTTACAGAATTTATGGATAAGTTCTCTACATGTTAGCAGGTTAATATAGAGCATCATAAGCCTAGTGGGTCCATGCAGGAGTTCAGTATTCCTACTTGGAAGTGGGAAGAAGTGAATTCTGACTTCGTGATGGGTTTGCCGCGTACCCGTTATCCTCATAATTCAGTTTGGGTCATTGTAGAAAGAATGACCAAAGCAACTCATTTTCTTTAAGTTCATACCTCTTATTTAGCCAAGGATTACACCAAGCTCTATATCAGAGAGTTGGTCAGATTGCATGGTATTCCGCTATCTATTATCTCAGATAGAGGTACCAGTTCACCTCTCATTTCTAGAAAGTATTCCAAAAGGGTTTTGGTATCCAAGTTCATCTTAGTACAACCTTTCATCCTCAAATAGATGGTCAAGAAGAAAGGACTATTCAGACGTTAGAAGATATACTGCATGCGTGTGCTATTGCTTTCAAGGGAAGTGGGGATGACCACTTGCCTTTGATTGAATTTGCATATAACAACAGTTATCATTCCAGTATTCAAATAGCTCCATTCGAAGCTCTCTATGGTAGGAGATGTAGATCTCTAATTGGTTTGTTTGAGGTTAGTGAGGCCTCAGTTATAGGACCTGACTTGGTGTTCGACACCTTAGAAAAAGTCCAGTTGATCAGAGAAAGACTTCGGGCTGCTCAGAGCCGACAGAAGTCTTAAGCAGATGTTCGTTGAAAGAATCTCGAATTTGGGATCGGTGACTTTGTCTATCTCAAGATCTCTCACATGAAGGGAGCGAAGCGATTAAAAAAGAAGGGAAAGCTCAGTCCCCGATATATCGGTCCCTTCAAAATTCTCAGTCGCTTTGGCAAGGTAGCTTATGAGCTCGAATTGCCTTCAGATCTAGCTTTAGCTTACCCAGTCTTCCATGTCTCCTTGCTCAAGAAGTGCATAGATGACCCAACAGTTGTAGTCCCTATTCAGAGCATAGGTGTTGAGAACAACCTCTTTTATGAAGAGATTCCAGTTGAAACCTTAGACTATCAGACTCGTAGATTGAGGAACAAAGGCGACCCTCTAGTTAAAGTTCTTTGGTGAAATTAGTCTGTCGAGGGAGATACTTGGGAAGCAGAAGCAGACATACGTACCAAATATCTTCACCTATTCTCCGCCAACTCAGATCAAGCTTATGGTAACAGTTCACCTTAAGCTTACTCAGTTTCATGTTCAGTGTTCATCACAAACTTTGTATTAAATACCATTGCATATTCATGTATCAGTTTAGTTATAAAATTTTGCATCAGTCATGCATTCTCATTGTGATAAATTTAGTTCATCAGAACACCCAGTCATGCATTCATGAATCTGTTACACATGCATCAGATATGCATGCTCAGTATGATATATATTCAGTTATCAGTCATGTCATTTATGAGATCATGTTTCAATTATTTATATTTAGTATCTACGTCGGTTATCTTCTCCCCTCACTCTCAATCTCATTCGAGGATGAATGTTCTCAAGGAGGAGATATTGTAATACCTCATACTTTTTCTTAGCTTGAAATAATCTCAAGAATGTTAGAAGCTTTCTTTGAAATATGAATCTACTTTTGTACATGTGGTATTTTTAAGATTTTAAATTTTTTTTTTCACGTGGTAAATTGAATAAGCTTTCCAATGATACCAATTTCGTCAAAATCTAACATCGGAGGAGAAAGTTAAGGCCAAAATACAAAAGGTAGTAAAGCCGCCCAGATGCGATGGTGAGGACAACGGGCCATCGGACTAGCGATGGACCATCACCCACGACCGTTGCAACAAGGTAGTAGGGACTACATTCTGCCTAGGAGTGACAACCCAAGCTGATAGACCGTTAGACTAGCGACGGACCATTGCTTAGGCCGTTGCAAGGGAAACAGTGAGGCTACCTTTTGGATAAGGTGCGACGGCCAGGTTGATGGACCGTCGAACTTGCGACGGACCATCGCCCAAGCCATCGTAGCCTAGGCAGTGAGATCCTAATCAGATCCATGTGCGATGGTTAGTTCGATGGACCGTCAACCCAGCGACGGACCGTCGCACCCACCGTTGTGGTCCCGTTCAGTTTTTTTTAAGTCGTTTTAATAGGGGTATTTTGTTCATTTACCACCCACTTATATATACCAAGTTATATCTAATTTTTGCCCATTTGTTTATTATTATTTCAACAACAACATTAGGATTTCTCTCTAAAATTAATCCCTCAGAACAAAAATCTAAATCTTCTCCAAGAAACTAAAGATTCAAATCCCTCAAGTTCGAGAACATCAAGAAAACTCAACCCAAGTATGCATAGTGTTCATTCATGAACTCCTTTCATCTATGAAGTCCAAGAATCCCTTTCCAACTTTATGTTATAGATTTTCTTTATGATTTCATGATTGAGCTGTTCTTGTTCACGTTGATAAATGAGAAATTAAATTTTACTCCATGTTGGGTGATAATTTCTATGTGGGTTTAATTATTATAGATATAGATTCATGCAAACCTATGACTAAACCCTTGAATGATGAAATTAGAATGTGACCATGATGTTTAATTGTTGTACAATGATGTTTACATATACCATGCCTACAATATGTTTGATTTAATGCCTAAATGAAGGAAAAGTGCTTAACTAGCATGTTTTCATGAAATCCCCATGTATGTACAAGCTTATACCTATCACATGTTTCATGAAATACTTTAGTAAATGCATTATGGTGATTATTATGTATTCAAGCAAGTCATGCTTTGTCAGTTTACTTTTATCGAGTCCTAGGGGTACTTGTACCCAAAAAATTAGTTGTGTGCCTAGAGCCATGTCATGTTTTCATGATACTCTCAGTCAAGCTATGAATCCTTAGACTTTAGACAGTCTTATGACTCAGGAAATCTCCATGATCTCATGAACTCAGTCAGTTGTCACATATCAGTAGTATTTCGTTAGTCAATGAAATCCAGTAACTCAGCTCATGTTCAGTTCAGTAAATCATGTTCAATGTCTATTTCGATAGGAGTAGAAATTAGCACCGAGTAAACCCAAAGGTGGGAACTCACCTGTTATATGAGGGTGTGATTCATAGAAGCAATCCTTGCATTCCAGAACTATGTAGCCAGCATAGGCTGAGACATCATAGCCTTCTATATTTGGGAAGATGAGGTGGCTTAACTTGTTATATGAGGGTTTCCACCGTTCTCATTAGAGTTACCTATTTTATTAGGATTACTCGCATGTTGTCCTTACCAATGGCGCGGTATTGACACCCTTCCAATCAGGGCATAGATTGGACCCCAATTCATCTATAATGCATTACTTGGGGCATGTCTGTTAGATGACTACTTTTTGCAGTTTCAGTATCAACCTTAGTAAAAGAACTCAGATAGTTCTATAGAATTCAGGACTGTCAGATACATTTAACTCAGATATAGTACAGAACTTAGCTAGTTCCATTAGATTCAGGACTGCCAGATACAGTCACTCATGTTATCAGTTATATCAGTTATCAGTATGTCATGTTATCAGTATTCAGATTCAGTAATCATGTTATCACGATATCAATGTCAGTTGTTATGTCTTATACATGAATTCTCATGCTCATGATAGTTAGTCTGTTATTATTATTGTTGATGCATATGAACCCCATGCATTTAGCCTACCTCATATGTATACCAGTACATTCAAAGTACTGATGCATTCACTCTATGGTGTATTATACCATAGGTTCAGAGATACGCGCTTCAGAGCAACAGTAGATTCCTATCTCAACAGTCAGAGTTAGAAACGAGTCCTCATATTTCGAGACATGCTTATTCCTTATTATCTCATTTATTAGTTTATCAGTTGGAGTTAGTTGGGGACATGTTCCATTAACTCCTTACTCAGACAGTTCAGTCAGTTAAAGGCTTTCTAGACTATTATGATCAGATAGTTATTTAAGTTGTTTTGGGTATTTCATACCTCTTTTCAGATGTTATGTTTTACTTCAGATATGTGAACCTTATGGACTTTTAGTTCATGTTTTCGTATTATTCAGTATTTTATGCAGTATACAGTTACAAATATCAGCCATGGGTTATCTTGTGGTCCTTCGGTATCATGAGCACCGTGTAGCATTCTGGGTACCAGATTCGGTGTGTTACACTACTCCTGCCTATTTTTGGGTACGGGAGCACTAGATGATGAAGGCGCTGACATAGATAAATGGTTTTGAAACTGCAGACGATTCCCTTCATGGGATCTAGTCTGACCATACTTGTGCTTTTCTAATCTAGACCTCTTATTTCCTCTTACTCTATCTCTCTCTTTTATCTTATCTGCCTCAATCTGCTGAGTATCCATCATCAGTCTGGAAATTTCCATGAATCTATTAACCATAGCTATTCTACACTCCTTAAAAACTAATCCATACACACCAGTCATAAACTTACTCATACTGGTTCTGGGGTCATCCATCAAATCAGGAGCATACTTGGATAACTGGTTGAACTTGAGGCAATACTCCTTTACTATTATAGAGCCTTGCCTCAGGTTCATGAATTCCTGTATGTTTGCTTCCCTCATCTCAAGTGGTAAGAACTTGTCCAAAAAGGCATCCTGGAAAACCTACCAAGTCATAGGAGCTGCATTCTCCCCTCCACACTTCCTCCACATCACGACCCAATCATATGAAACATCTTTCAGCCTATAAGATTCTATTTCTACACTCTCTTCTTTAGAAATATATATAACTTAGGTGATCTTCTTCACCTCATCAAGATACAACTGTGGGTCCTCATCTGCCTTCGACCCATATAACCCTAGCGGATTCATCCTCATAAAATCTCGAATCTTAGCTGTAGCTAAATGACCTTCTTGATGATGCAGGACTGCAGCCTGGTTATTGGCCTAAACATTCGTGGTGACCGCCTGGGATAATGCCTGAAAAGCTGCCCGAAACTCAGCATGAGACACATTCTCAGTCAGGGGATCAACAGGCTGAGGTTGCTGGTTATCATTCCTACGGGTATTAGCTCTTTGGAGAGGCATTTTCTATCAAAAAAAGCACGAATTAATAGCAGAGAGAGAACACTATACGCATGACGGATTATGAAAGAAAGAGATAACTTTTCCTAAAACATCTTGTAGACTATAGCTCATAGATGTGGTGTGCTACACACCGATGATCAATCCTCTACCTAACGCTGCTTGTCAGACTCCTTAGGAATCTTAAAAACTTAGGCTATGATACCAAGTTTGTAACGCCCCAAAATCTCATCCCGGAACATCACACAGTGCTTAAAGATACAAGTAGCCCCAAGCTAACTTTTTGATCATGCTACTACTTCTAACACGTACTTTAGGATAGATAAGTCAAGCAACAACACTATATCATAACAAATCTGAACTAAAACAACTGAAATAATCATCTGAGAAATCAAACTGAAAATCTGGAATTCAACCACTAGTATAGTCCGACAAGCCTTTACTTACTACTGAACTAGAGAGTCATTGGGAAAACCCCCCAACTAACTCGACTGAACTGAAAATCATAACAACTAATATAAAAACTAAAAATATGATAAGTAGGTCCTCAAACCATAAGGACGCACCAACTTTGGAGTGTAGAAAAAGGTACTCAGGAATCATTGTCGCGGCTGAGAATGAGCACCTGAACCTACATTATGAAACAATGTAGCACATAGACATATATGTGGATCAGTACTTTGAGGATGTACTGAGTATATAGAGGTGTATGCATTAAGTAAACAATGTCATTACTTATTATGATATCATGTATGCAAATATGAATGACTCACATAGTTTGAATAAGTCTGAAATATAAATCTCATAAGTCATGAACAATGAAACATGTACTATAAATCTCGTGAGTCATTATACTTAGTTCTAAAATCTGTATTCTCCCCTTATTCTCAAAGCTTGTAAACAAAAAAAAGAAATCTTAAAACAATAACTTTCAAACTTATATTTTTTTATCTTAAGGAGAATAAAGAACTTCTTTTGAATCTTAGGAATTTTAGAACTTTGGGAGACTGTGGAAACTTGGGAGTTTCTTCTAACCGACATAAACCTTATGAGAAAAATGGAGTCCAACGTCTTGCCCACGTTGGGGAGAGCTATTTTATCCTTGCCATCGGAAAAGAAACTTAACTTTAGTGATCACTATCTTAACCCACTTGGGGTAAATTAAATCCTACGGTGGCTTGTAGTTCTGAGGCATGAAACCTTAGAATCAATCCCGATTCGGTGGTAAATATTACTCCCTTACTTAGGCTCAGAACTTTTTAGGAAAATCCATTTTAAATAATATTAGAATGTGTTATGGAAGCTAACTATGCTTCGCTTTGCTTTAAATCATAGATAAAAGTGGATTCCTATCTTAACTTAGGATGAAAGATCAACCTTCTTTATAATCAAAGTACTTGCTTGTTTAAATCATGATAATACATTATTTTTAAGAAACATAACAATTCATACTTGATTTAGAGAATATATACATACTCAAATAATCATAATTTCACAATGAAGCTTAAATCTTGACTTCAACCTTGGGAACACTTAAAAACATCAATTCATGGTAGGGATGTGCAATTCATAGTATAATTTCTCAAATTCAAACATAAATAAGTGAAATAACATGCAATTTCAAGACTTGAACAATTTATAAATTCATAATCTCAAAGTAAAGTAAATTGGGCAAAACCCACTTGCAAAAACATGAAATTCCTTAATAAAAATCAAAACTTTGGGCAGAAGAACGGAAAAATTATTTTAGTTTAAACCCCACATACCTTAGATTATGTACTTTGAAAGAACTCTCACTTTTGTGTCTCTATTCGCGAATTTGAACGAATATTTTTGATGCCCTTGGTCTGGGGATTCCAATTCTTGAAGAAATTCTGAAAAGTGACGGTTAAACCTTGTGTTCTCTTGAACTTTGGGTTGAAACCCTAGAAAGTGTTGGTGAATTTTTGTAATACCCCATACTTTTCTAGGCTTGAAAAGTTTTCCCAAGAATGTTAGAAGCTTTCTTTGAAAGATGAATCAACTTTTGTTACACATGGTGTTTTCAAGATTTTCACTTTTTTATCATGTGGGGAATCGAATAAGCTTTTCTTCGACACCAAATTCACCCAAATCCAACACCCGGGATGAAAATCACCCAAATTTCCCATTTGTCACTTTCCATTGACTTGGCGCGATAGTGGCGTGTCGCGCCAATGATGAAAATTGAGAAATTTTCTTAGAAATTAAATTTGTACCCCAGGATTAAAAGGGTCAATTTTCCACCCTATATAAGCCTTATATAACACGAGATTTAGCGATAATTCAGCAGCTTATACTCAATTACTCTCAAAAACTCTCAAGAACAAGCCCTAGGGTTTTCATAGAAGATTCAATTCCAAGGGAATTCACCATCAAATTTCAAGAATCTCTCCGTCAATCTTCGTAAAATCACAATCTAAGGTATGCGTAGTGTTCATTCATGGATTCCTTTCATCCATGAAGTCCAAGAATCTCTTTTCTAAATTCAAGTTATGGATTTTATTTATGAATTTCATGATTGGATTGCTCTTGTTCATGTTGATAATGACTAATTGCATTCTAATCCATGTTTGGTGATAAATTGTATATGTAATAGATTAGTAATGATGTAGATTCATGTAAACCTAGGATTAAAACCCTTGGATGATGAAATTAGAGATGAATCATGATGTTTGATTGTTGTATAATGTTGTTTACACATTCTCTGCCTATTATGTGTATGATTAAATGCCTATATGAAGGAACAATGCCCATCTAGTATGATATCATGAAATCCTTATGTATGTACAAGCTTATGCATATCACATGTTTGATGAAGTGCTTCAATATATGAATTATAAATTGTGTTGTTGGTCATGTGTTCAACTAAGCTATGCTAAGTCAGTTTCTTCTCATCGAGTCTTGGGGGTACTTGTACACAAACATTTAGCTGTGTGCCTAGAGCCATGTCATGTTTTCACGATCTCCTCAGTTAAGATATGATCCATAGATCTCAGTCAGTCATGTGCCTCAGGAAATCTCAGAAATCTCAGTAATTTCAATAGCTTAGTAATCTCAGTAACCTCAGTATTCCCAGTCAATCTCAGTAACTTCAGTATTCTCAGTCAGTCCTCAGAAACTCAGTATATTCAGTCAGTCAACGGAACTCAGTAAATTTAGTTTAGCTCTACTAAATAATACCACTAGTATCAGTTCAGTTCAGCTAATTAGTTCAGTTTAGTTAATCAGTTCAGCTCAATTAATCAGATTACTGTCTTTCAGATGGGAGTAGGATTCAGCACCGAGCGAGCCTAGGGATGGGGACTCACCCGCTAGATAGGACTGAGATACCTATAAGAAATCCCTAAGTTCCAGATCTATGTAGCCAGCGTAGGTATGAGATGTCACCCGTTAGATAGGACTGACATACTCAGGGATCACCCATTAGCACTTTTAAATATATAAGACTGATCCCAGGGGTCACCCGCTAGATTAGAACTGACTCCACAACAGTTATCTTTACCAGTGGCTCAGTACTTACACCCTTACAGCTGGGGCTACAGGTTGGACCCCAGTTAGTTTAGTGTGGGGCATGTCGGTTAGATGAATACATCTTACAGTTTCAGTTACAGAAACTAGGACTGTCAGATACAGTCAATTCAGCTCAATAATACAGATTTAGAACTTTCAGATACAGTCAATCCTTGGCATTATAAATATACTACGAGATCACCCATTAGATAGGACTGATCTCAACTATAGTCAATCAATAGCAGCATAATCAGATTCAGAGATTACCCGCTAGGTAGGACTGATCTCAGACTAAGTCAAATCTTCTTTATTATTAGTATACTCAGAGATACCCCACTAGATAGGACTAATCTCAGATTTTGTTACTTAGATACAGTACGAAACTCAGCTAGTTTCATTAGATTCAGGAATGTCAGACACAATCACTCATGTTATTAGTTATCAGAACATATGTAATTAGTCTTTATCTTCAGAACTATCATATATAGTCAACCAGACCAGTTCTTCATAATCAGAACTGTTAGACATAGTTATCCATGTATCAGTGACATAGTATCAGTCCCTTAGTGTTCAATAATATAGTATTCAGTCACAAAACGATCTCAATTACAGTTATGTAGTCATGCATGTATTCTCACGATCATGTTAGTCAGTCAGTTATATTTGTTCATGCATATAAACCCCATGGATTTAGCCTACCTCACTTGTATAACAGTACATTCAAAGTACTGATGCATTCGCTCTATGGTGTCTTATACCATAGGTTTAGAGGCACGAGATCCAGATTAGCAGTAGATTCCATTCTCAACAGTCAGAGTTAGAAGTGAGTCCTTATCATTTGAGGACATGATGATTACATTACTATTTCAGTTTCTAGTTTATTTCAGTTGATGGAGTTAGTTCGGGACATGTCCCATCAACTCCTTATTCAGACAGTTTAGAGTCTTTCAGACTACAGCATATCAGACAGTTATTTTAGATTTGTTTTGGTATTGTTATAACGTTTTCAGACATTGTGTTATCAAATATTTGTTTAGTATTAAACCTTATGGCCATTCAGTTTATGTTTCCGCATTATCATGTTATATTATGTAGTGTACAGGTACAGATATCAGTCGTGGGTTAGCTTGTGGTCCTACGGGGTCATGAGCATCGTGTAGTGTTTTGGTTCAAAAAATTAAGGCATCACAAACTTGGTATCAGAGCCTCAGGTTCAATAGAGTCCTAGGAAGTTTGAAGGCTTCATCTAGTAGAGTCTTGTACATGCGTGTGTTGTGCACCACACTTATGTGCAAGAGGCTATGGGATGCTTTAGGAACAATTTCCCCTCTTTTAGTATTTATGTCATGCCAGTGAGTATAATCTTACGTCAATCTCTCAGTCTAATTTGTTTCTCTCTTTTTTCTATAGAATATGCCTCCTAAAAGAAGCAACGGGAATCAGTCAGCCCCTCTGCCCAAAGAACCTTTGGGCGATCATGTTTCTCATGTGGAATTCAGGACTAAATTCACTACTCTTGCTCAGCCAGTTGCTGCTCAGAATGAGCTACCAGCTATCGTTCCAGTCAACCCAGTGGCCAATTCAGCTGCAGCCAGAATTCAGGACTTCACCCAAATGAATCCTCCATCCTTTCTCGGGTCTAAGACAGATGAGGACCCTCAGGAATTTCTAGATCTGGTTCAGAAGGTGACTGACATCATGGGGATGACTACTCTTGAGAGTGCTGAGCTAGCTGCATATCAGTTGTAGGATGTGGCTCATACTTGGTTCAAGCAGTGGAAGTCAGAAAGGGCAGATGATGCAGGGCCTATAGAATGGGATAAATTTGTCACTGCATTCTTAGAGAGGTTCTTTCCCCTAGGTCTTAGAGAAGCTAAGGTGCTAGAGTTTATCAACCTCAGATAGGGCAATATGATAGTGAAAGAGTATTCTCTTAAGTTTACTCAATTAGCCAGATATGCCCCACTTGAGGTTGCAAATAGTAGGGCAGAGATGAGTAAGTTTATGTTAGGGGTGAGTGATAGCATGGTTAATGAGTACAGATCCTCCATGCTAAATAGTGACATGACTTTAGCCAGACTTATGAACCATGCTCAGCAGATAGAGAACCAAAAGATTAAGATGAAGGAAAAGAAGAATAAGAGGGCAAGGACAGGTAGTTTCAGCTTTGCTCATCCTAAGTTAGGGGGTGGTAGTCATTCTCAGTATAGTCATAAGATTTTAGTCCCAGCTCTATCTTCAGCTAGTGCACCAGTACCCAGGTTTGGGAATGACAATCGTGATGGATCGTCAGGATCCGATGCCTAGGGTAGTGAGAACAGGAGTCTTACCTATCCGCTTTGTGAAAAGTGTGGTAAGAATCACCTAGGTATATGTAGAGTAGGCAGTGAGGTATGTTATGTATGTGGTAAGCCAAGCCACAGGTTGCGGGAATGTAAAGTAAGGGCTCAGAAGGGAAAACAATTGTGCCAACAGGGCATCACTCCCAGTACTACTAGTGGTTAGTGTCAGAATAGGTTTTATGCTCTTCAGACTCACCAGGATCAAGAAAATTCCCCTAGCATAGATTCAGGTAAGTTATAGGTTCTTCCTACTCATGATATGCATTGTTAGACCTCTTGCTCTCATTCTAGCTTAAGATTTTCAGCATGAGTTATTCAGTCATGAATCAGTCCGTGGATGCCTTATGCATCACCCCAGTATCTTAGTAAGGTGAGCGTTCTTAGAGGGATATAGTGTCCCATGAGGGAAGATACCCCATTATTACCCAACTCTCTCATGTCTTAAGTTCAATTTCTCTTCGCTTGAAGAATCCAGTATAGAGTAGGGGGTACTCATAAGTTGACCCTCAAAGTCCCAAACTCAGCTATGGTCCAAGTATTAAGAGGCTTAGTTCAGTTTACGAAATTCAGTTTATGTATCGTGTTTCATCCTTAGTCATGTTCTCAGGTTCCAGTTCATGCATACTTCTAGCATAATCATGGGGTCATTAGTATTTTTAAGTCACGTAACAGTTTTCTTAAACATACTCAGTTAAGTTCTTATATTTTTGCTCATGCATGTTTAGTAAGACGATCTCGGATTCATTAGCATTTTCGGTTAAGATAAAAGTTCTCCTTAGTCTTACCAGTTTCATGTTCAGTTTTTATTACAAACTTGGTACTAAGTACCTTAGCATATTCAGTCATGCATTCATATATCAGTTCAGTCATGTAATTATGCATCAAACATGCATTCTCACTGTGGGAAAATTAGTTAAACAACATATTCAGTCATTTATTTATGAGTCAATTACCAGCCATGCATCAGGTATGCATGAATTTGGCTTATTAGTTATGCATCAAATATGCATGTTCAGTATGTTATTTAGATCTTCAGTCATGTAAGTCATGAGATCATGTTTTAGTTATTCATGTTCAGTATGTAGGTTAGTTTATGTTCTTCCCCTCACTCTCAGTCTCATTCGAGGATGAATGTTCTCCAGGGGGAGATATTGTAATACCCCATACTTTTCCTAGCTTGAAAAATTTCCCCAAGAATGTTAGAAGCTTTGTTCGAATGATGAATATACTTTTGTACACGTGGTGTGTTCTATATTTTCACTTTTTATCATATGGGTAATCTAATAAGCTTTACATCGATACCAAATTCGCCCAAATCCGACACCCGGGTGAAGAGTTAGAGACTTTTTAGTGAGACAGTGTATCACCTGAGCCTTCAGCGCGTCGCTGAGATAGCTCAAAGGGAAATTATCAATTTCCAGTATTTCTCCATGATAGTGGAGCGTCGCGCCAAACTTATAGGTCGTAGAAAAGGTGGCAAGGCGATAGCTCCGCATCACGCCACCGTGCAATTTCCTATTTGTCACTTTTCAGTGACTTGGCGCGATAGTGGCGCATCGCGCCAAGGATGAAAATCGAGAAATTTTCTCAGAAATAAAATACGTGTCCTAGGGTTAAAAGGGTCAATTTCCCTCCCTATATAAGCTTTATAACACGAGATTTGGCCATAATTCAGCAACTTATACTCAATTACTCTAAAAAACTCTCAAGGACAAGCCCTAGGGTTTTCATAGAAGGTTCAATTCCAAGGGAATTCACCGTCAAATTTCAAGAATCTCTCCGTCAATCTTCGTAGAATCACAAGATAAGGTATGCATAGTGTTCATTCATGGACTCCTTTCGTCCATGAAGTCCAAGAATCTCTTTTCTAAATTCAAGTTATGGATTTTCTCTATGAATTTAATGATTGGATTTCTCTTGTTCATATTGATAATGACTAATTGCATTCTAATACATGTTTGGTGATAAATTAGATATGTAATCGATTAGTAATGATGTAGATTCATGTAAACCTAGGATTAATATCCTTGGATGCTGAAATTAGAGATGAATCATGATGTTTGATTGTTGTATAATGTTGTTTACATATTCTATGCCTATTATGTGTATGATTAAATGCCTAGATGAAGGAACAATGCCCAACTAGTATGATATCATGAAATCCTCATGTATGTACAAGCTTATGCATATAACATGTTTGATGAAATGCTTCAATATATGAATTATGAATTGTGTTGTTGGTCATGTGTTCAAGTAAGCCATGCTATGTCAGTTTCTTCTCATCGAGTACTGGGGGTACTTGTACCCAGACATTTAGTTGTGTGCCCAGATTCATGTCATGTTTTCACGATCTCCCCAGTCAAGCTATGATCCGTAGAACTCAGTCAGTCATATGACTCAGGAAACCTCAGAAATCTCAGTAATTTCAGTAGCTCAGTAATCTCAGTAACGTCAGTATTCCCAGTCAATCTCAGTAACTTCAGTATTCTCAGTCAGTCCTTAGAAAATCAGTACATTCCATCAGTCAACAAAACTCAGTAATTTCAGTTTAGCTTAACTAAATAATACCACTAGTATCAGTTCGGTTCAGCTAATCAGTTCAGTTCAGTTAATCAATTCAGCTCAATTAATCAGTTCAGTGTCTTTCAGATGGGAGTAGGATTCAGCATAAAGCGATCTTAGGGATGGGGACTCACCCACTAGACAGGACTGAGATCCCTAGAAGAAATCCCTAAGTTCCAGAACTACGTAACCAACATAGGTATGAGATGTCACCCGTTAGATAGGACTGACATACTCAGGGATCACCCGTTAGCACATTTAAATGTATAGGACTAATCCCAGTGGTTACCCGCTAGATTAGGACTGACTCCACAGCAGTTGTCTTTACCAGTGGCGCGGTACTGACACCCTTCCAGCTGGGGTTACAGGTAGGACCCCAATTAGTTTAGTATGGGGCATGTCGGTTAGATGAATACATCTCACAGTTTCAGTTATAGAAATTAGGACTGTCAGATACAATCAATTCAACTCATTAATATAGATTTAAAACTATCAGATATAGTCAATCCTTGTTATTATAAATAGAATACGAGATCACCTATTATATAGGACTGATCTCAACTATGGTCAATCAGTAGCAGCATAATCAGATTCAGAGATCACCCACTAGGTAGGACTGATCTCAGACTAAGTCAAATCTTCTTTATTATCAGTATACTACCAGATCCCCCACTAGATAGGACTGATCTCAGATTTAGTTACTCAGATACAATACGAAACTCAATTAGTTCCATCAAATTTAGGACTGTCAGACACAGTCACTCATGTTAGCAGTTATCAAAACATATGTAATCAGTTTTCAGCTTCAGGACTGTTAGATACAGTCAACCAGACCAACTCTTCATAATCAGAACTATTAGACATAGTTATCCATTTATCAGTAATATAGTATCAGTGTCTCTGTATTCAATACTATAGTTTTCAGTCCCAACTCGATCTTAGTTACAGTTACGTAGTCATGCATGTATTCTTACCATCATGTTAGTCAGTCAGTTATATTTGTTCATGCATATGAAACGCATGCATTTTGCCTACTTCACTTGCATACCAGTATATTCAAAGTACTGATGCATTCGCGCTATGGTGTCTTATACCATAGGTTTAGAGGCATGAGCTCCAGATCAACAGTACATTCTAGTCTCAGCAGTCAGAGTTAGAAGTGAGTCCTCATCTTTTGAGGACATGATGATTACATTACTATTTTAGTTTCTAGTTTATTTCAGTAGATGGAGTTAGTTGTGGACATGTCCCATCAACTCCTTATTCAGACAGTTTAGAGACTTTCAGACTACAGCATGTCAGGCAGCTATTTTAGATTTGTTTTTGTATTGTTATACCATTTTCATACATTATGTTATCAGATGTTTGTTCAGTATTGAACCTTATGGCCTTTTAGTTCATGTTTCCACATTATCATGTTATATTATGCAGTGTATAGGTATAGATATCAGTATGGGTTAGCTTGTGGTCCTTCATGGTCATGATCACCGTGTAGTGTTTCAGTTCAGAAAATCGGGGTGTTACAATTTTAGAGAAGAAGAATATATTTTGGTATTTGGGGACCTTAATCCCGTGTTATTACTGATAGAGGGTGGGGGGAAAAGACTAAGTTGCCCCTTTGGATGCGGATTTTAAAATCTGAAAAAAAATTGGGCATCGACGAGATTGGTGATGCCGTGCGTGGATGGCATCGACGTGATGCCGCACTTCGCACCATAATCGTGCCAAGCCTTAGTACTTTTGACTGGCTATTCTTGCAATAAAATTGACCAATGCGATGGGCGACGCGGTGAGACAAGATCGCATTGGTCCTCTATTTTGGGACACCGAACGTGGTCTAAATGTGGATAAAAATTTTTGAAACTTGTCCGGGAACACCTATTGACTTCCCTTATCATGAATTAGCTAAAATATCAACTATCGAAGTCCGGGAAGGTTGGTAATAAAATCCTCAAAGTTTTGAGGCTCTAGAAATGACTAAATCCCAATACTTAGCTAGATTTTCTAAGTCTAGGAACTCTTTGGGAATCGTTTAGGGGATTTAGACAATGAGGATTTTGAGGGGTCTTACAATATCTCCCCCTTGGGAACATTCATCCTCGAATGTCACTAGTTAGGCTAAAAAAATAGAGAAAACTGAAGATATACAACTGAAATAATTTACTAGACTGACTCTACATTGTCATAAACTTTGAGTACTTCAGAGAATGCAAGGACTCATAATGAGAATAGATATATAGTTGGATCTTTTGTTAAAGAGGAGCTGAATTAAGAAAGAATAGTACCTTTGTCTTAATCTGAACTTGTGGAGAAGAGATGGGGGTACGTGGCTTGTATATCTGCTTTTGCTTCCCAAGTAACACCCTCAACTGATTGGTTCCGTCACAAAACCTTAACCAAAAGAACTTCTTTGTTCCATATTCTACGAATCTGATAGTCTAGGATCTCAACTGGAATGTCTTCATATGAAAGAGTGTTCTGAATGTCTGATCTCTATGAAGGATCTACTACAACGGAATCACCAATGTGCTTCTTAAGCATGGAGACGTTAAAGACAGGATGAACAACTGACAAATCTGCGGGAAACTCTACCTCATAAGCTACTTTCCCAACACGACTTAGAATTCTATAGGGGCCAATATAATGGGGAATAAGCTTCCCCTTTTTGCCAAATCTTTTTACCCCTTTCATGGGTAAAATCTTCAAATACACAAAATCACCTACCTCAAATTTGAGGTCCCTTCTCCTCACGTCTACATATGACTTCTGACGACTCTGAGCTATCTTTAATATCTCTCTAATTAGATTGACTTTATCTATAGCCTCAAACACTGCATCAGGTCCAATAAAAGTAGCTTTACCCACTTCAAATCCACCTATGGGTGATCTACATCTTCTCCCATAAAGATCCTCAAATGGGTCCATCTGAATGCTAGAATTATAACTATTGTTATACGCAAATTCAATCAACGGAAAATTCTCATCCCAACTTTCTTTAAAATCAAGGGCACACGTCCTCAACATATCTTCAAGAGTCTGGATAGTCCTCTTAGCCTGACTATCTGTCTGCTGATGAAAGGCAGAACTATGATGCACTTGGGTACTAAGACCCTTCTGAAAAGCTCTCCAAAATTGGGAAGTAAACTGAGTACCCCTGTTTGAGATGATAGACAAGGGAGCTCCATGAAATCTTACTAACTCTCGAATATATAGCTTAGCATAATCCTCATCTATATAAGATGTATGCACTGGCAGGAAATGTGCTGACTTAGTCAACCTGTCTACAACAATCCAAATAGAATCATGATGACGATGTGAAAGGGGTAAACCATTCACGAAATCCATATTTACCTCTTCCCACTTCCAAGTGGGTCTACCAAACTCTTGCATTGCACCACCAGGTCTTTGGTTCTCTACCTTAAATTGTTAACAAGTTGTACATTTCACCATAAACTCTGCTATATCCTTCTTCATGGCTCTCCACTAATAGATTTCCCACAAGTCGCGGTACATCTTGGTAGCGCCGGGATGAATAAAATATCACTCTCCATATGCTTAAGACATAATTCTCTAACTTAAATCACCAATAAAAGGAGCACACAATCTACCCTAAAACCTCAACACACCATCTCTCACAGAGGAGAAAACCTCTACCTTTTGGTCCTTAACTGATTCCTTTAGTTTGACCAAACTAGGATCCATAGCTTGCTTCTCATTTACTTTCGAAACTAAGGAGGATTTGGAACTACTCTGAACCCACACATTACCTTCAGCAGAATCAAACAACCTAACACCCGATCTAGCCAAAAGATGAACTTCACGAGCCAATTCTTTTTTATCCTTCTCCACATGAGCCACACTGCCCATAGACAACCTACTAAGGGCGTCTACCACTACATTGGCCTTTCGCGGATAATATAACACACTCATATCATAATCCTTTAGCAACTCTAACCATCTTCTCTATCTAAGATTTAACTCCATCTGAGTAAACATATACTGAATGCTTTTGTGATCATTAAATACATCAACATGAACACCATAAAGATAGTGTCTCCAGATTTTCAAAGCAAAAACCACAGTAGCTAATTCAAGATCATGGGTTGGGTAATTCTTTTCATGCAGTTTCAACTGCCTTGAGGCATAGGCTATAACCTTACCTTTTTACATCAACACACAACCCAGGCCAACTATAGAGGCATCAAAATACACCATAAAATCCATACCATCGGCCAGAGTTAATACAGGGGTTGAAGTGAGTCGAGTCTTCAACTCCTGAAAACTCTTCTCATAGAAATTTGACCACAGGAACTTAACTTTTTTTTGGGACAATCAGGTCATGGGAGATACAATAGAAGAGAATCCTTCGACAAAATGGTGGTAATAGCCAGCTAGACCAAAGAAACTTCTAATGTCAGATAGAGGGATAAGTCTAAGCCAATTTGTTACAACTTCTGTCTTTTGGGGATCAACTCTAATGCTTTCGGCTGAAATAATATGACCCAGAAAAGCTACTGACCTTATCCAAAACTCGCACTTGCTGAATTTGGCGAAAAATTGATGATCTCTAAGAGTCTTTAGGACAATTATAAGATGGTCGGCTTGGTCATCCTCACTACAGGAGTACACGAGAATATCATCTATGATACTATGACAAATATATCCAGATACTGTTTGAACACTCGATTCATGAGATCCATGAAAGCTGCTGGAGCATTGGTTAGCTCAAAAGGCATGACTAGAAACATAAAATGAACATAGTAGGTTCGAAAGGCTGTCTTTACTTTAAGCTGATGATAGCCGGATCTAAGGTCTATCTTTGAGAAATAAGTTGCACCTTGTAATTGATCAAATAGGTCATTAATTCTAGGAAGAGGATACTTATTCTTGATTGTGACCTTATTAAGATGACGATAGTCAATGTACATACGCAAAGAACCATCTTTCTTTTGAATGAATAGGACGGGAGAGCCCCAAGGAGAAATACTGGGCCTTATGAAACCTTTATCTAGAAGATCCTTGAATTGCTCTTTCAATTCCTTAAGTTTTGCGAGTGCCATACGGTATGGATGGATAGAAATAGGTTGTGTATCATGAAGAAGGTCAATCCCGAACTCTATCTCTCTATCGAGAGGTACCCCTGGGAGATCTTCTGGAAAAACATTAGGAAACTCATTAACTATGTTGGCTGACTGAATAGTTGGAGTCTCAGACTTAGTGTGTTTAACTCAAACTAGAAGATAGATGTAACCTTTAGATATTAGCTTTCTGGCTTTGAGATAGGATATAAAATGACTCTTAGGAGATACAAAGTTGCCGAACCACTCAAAAAATGGCTTATTAGGGAACTGAAACTTGACCACATGGGTACGAAAGTCTATAGATGCATAACAGGAATGAAGACAATTCATACCCAAAATAAGATCAAAATTGACCATATCTAACTCTATCAAATCAACGAATATGACCTTATGAAGAACAGTAATAGGACACTTTTTATAAACATGCTTAGCAACAACTGGCTCACCTACTGGGGTAGAAACCAGGATAGGCTCAGGGATCTTTTGAGATTTATCTCAAAATTCACAGCAACTAATGGGGTCATATAAGAGAAACTTGACCCCGGGTCCAACAACACATAAACATCAAAGTGAGACACGGAGCATACCAATAATAATATATAGAGAATCCTATTGTTCCTGATGGGTTAGTAAGGCATAGAATTGATTCTGGCGCTGGCCGCTAGCTGTGCTGGATGAAGAACCCTGAGGAGGGGCTGGACGAACTAAAGGAGCTGTTGCACTGGTAGCCTGAGTCTGGAGTCAAACATATCTATTCCCCTGCCTAGCATGCAGACACTCTTTAAGTCTGTGGCCCAACTTTCCATAACCAAAACAACCCCTCTGTTCGTCCAAACACTCATCGGGATGGGTTCTGCCACACTTAGCACATAGGGGATAACTGGTCCTGTTACTTACACTATTCTGGGATCTGGACATAGAAGACTTATTCCCCTACTCCTGCCTATTTCTAAGTTTAGGAGCACTAGTTGATAAAGGAGCTGGCATAGATGAACGACTCTGAAACTACGGACAGTTCCCTCCATGGTATCTAGTCTGACCATACTCATGTTGCTATGATCTAGCCCTCTTGTTTACTCCTACTCTATCTCTCTCCTTTATCTTATCTGCCTCAATCTACTGAGTATGCATCATCTGTCAGGAAAGATCTATGTCTCTATTCAGCATAGCAGTGCTACACTCCTTAACAACCAATCCAGACACATCGGTCACAAACTTACCCATACTGGTTCTGGGGTCAGCCATCAAATCAGGAGCATACTTGGATAACTGGTTGAACTTGAGGCAATACTCCTTTACTGTCATAGAGCCTTGCCTCAGGTTCATGAATTCCTCTATCTTTTCTTCCCTCATCTCAAGTGGGAATAACTTGTCCAAGAATGTATCCTGGAACACTTGCCAAGTCATAGGAGCTGCATTCTCCCCTGCACTCTTCCTCTACATCACAACCCAAGCATATGCAATATCTTTTAGCTTATAAGATGTTAATTCTACACTCTCTTCTTCAGAAATATACATAACTTGGGTGATTTTCTTCACCTCATCAAGATACAAGTGTGGGTCCTCTCCTGTATTTGACCCATATAACTATGGAGGATTCATCCTCATATAATCTCAAATCTTGGCTACAGCTAAATCACTTTCTTGCTGATGCGGGACTGCACATTTGCGGTGACCGCCTGGGCTAACACCTGAAAAACTGCCCGAAACTTAGCATGAGACACATTCTTAGTCAGGGGATCAATAGGATGAGGTTGCTGGTTATTATTTCTACGGGAATTAGCTCTTCGGGGAGGCATTTTCTGTCATAAAAGAGAACGAATTAATAGCAAAGAGAGATAATTGTACGCACGACAGATTATGAAAGAAAGAGATAACTTTTCCTAAAATGTTTTATTGCCTCTAGCTCATAGATGTGGCGCTCTACACACCGATGATATAGACTCTACCTAACGTGGTGTGTCAGACTTCCTAGGACTCTTAAAACCTTAAGCTCTAATACCAAGTTTGTAATGCCCCAAAATCTCATCCCGGAACATCACACGGTTCTTAAAGCTACAAGTAGCCCCAAGCTAACCCTTTGAGCCATCTACCACTTCTAACACCTACTTTAGGATAGATAAGTCAAGCAACAACACTATATCATAACAAATCTGAACTGAAACAACTGAAATAATCATCTGAGAAATCAATACTAAAAATCTGGAATTCAACCACAAATCTAGTCTGACAAGCCTCTACTTACTATTGAACTAGAGAGTCATTGGGACAAACCCCCACCTGACTCGACTGAACTGAAAACCATAACAATTGATATAAAAACTGAAAATCTGAGAAGTAGGTCCCCGAACCATGAGGACTCACCAATTGCGAAGTGTAGACAAAGGTACTCGGGAATCACTGTCGCGGCTGAGAATGAGCACCTGAACCTACATTATGAGACAATGTAGCACATAGACATATATGTGGATCAGAACTTTGAGGATGTACTGAGTATATGGGGGTGTATGCATTAAGTAAACAATGTCATTACTCTTTATGAAACCATGCATGCAAATATAAATGACTCATATAGCTTGAATAAGTCCAAAATATAAATCTCATAAGTCATGAATAATGAAACATGTACTATAAATCATGTAAGTCATTATACTTAGTTCTAAAATCTGTATTCTCCCCTTATTCTCAAAGCTTGTAACAAAAAAAAAAGAAATCTTAAAATAATAACTTTCAAACTTATATTTTTTTTATCTTAAGGAGAATAAAGAACTTCTTTTGAATCTTAGGGATTTTTGAACTTTGGGAGACTGTGGAAACTTGTGAGTTTCTTCTAACCGACATAAATCATATGAGTAACATGGAGTCCAATGTCTTGCCCACGTTGGGGAGAGTTGTTATATCCTTGTTATAAAAAAAGAACCTTAACTTTAGTGATCACTATCTTAACCCACTTGGGGTAAATCAAATCCTAAGGTGGCTCGTAGTTCTGGGGCATGAAACCTTAGAATCAATCCCAACTTGGTGCTAGATACTAGTCCCATACCTAGGATAATAACTTTTTAGGAAAATCCACTTTAAATAATATTAGAATGTGTAATGGAAGCTAACTATGCTTAGCTTTGCTTTAAATCATAGATAAAAGTGGATTCCTATCTTAACATAAGATCAAAGATCAATCTTCTTTATAATCAAAGTACTTGCTTTTTTAAATCATGCTAATACATTATTTTCAAGAAACATCACAATTCATACTTGATTTATAGCATATATACATACTGAAATAATCATAATTTCATAATGAAGCTTAAATCTTGACTTCAACCTTGGGAACACTCAAAAATATCAATTCATGGTAGGGATGTGCAATTCATAGTATAATTTCTCAAATTCAAACATAAATAAGTGAAATAATATGCAATTTAAAGACTTGAGCAATTTATAAATTCATAATCTCAAAGTAAAGTAAATTGGGCAAAACCCACTTGCAAAAATATGAAATTCCTTAATAAAAAACAAACTTTGGGCACAAGAATGGAAGAAGTGTTCTTGTTCAAACCCCACATACCTTAGATTATGGACTTTGAAAGAACTCTCACTTTTGTGACTCTATTCACGACTTTGAATGGATATTCTTGATGCCCTTGGTCTGGGGATTCCGATTCTTGAAGAAATTTTGAAAAGTGATGGTTAAACCTTAAGTTCTCTTGAACTTTGGGTTGAAACCCTAGAAAGTGTTATTGGTGAATTTTTGAGAAGAAAACTATATTTTGGTATTTGGGGACCTTAATCCCGTGTTATGACTGATAGAGGGTGGGGGAAAAAGACTAAGTTGCCCCGTAGGACGCGGATTTTAAAAGCTGAAAAAAAAATTGGGCATAAATGCGATTGGCGCCGCAGCGCGTCGATGCCATTGATGCGATACCGACGCGTCACGCCATAATCGCGCCAAGCCTCAGTACTTTTAAATGGCAGTTCCTGCAACAAAATTGACCAATGCGATAGGTGACCCGGTGCGCCAAGATTGCGTTGGTCCACTATTTTGGGACACCGAACATGGTCTAAATGTGGACCGAAAATTCTGAAACTTGTTCGGGAACACCTATTGACTTCCCTAATCGTGAACTAGCTCAAATATCAACTATCGAAGGCAGGGAAGGTTGGTAATAAAATCCTCAAAGTTTCAACGCACTAGAAATGATTAAATCCCAACACTTAGCTAGATTTTCTAAGTCTAGGAACTCCTTGGGCATCGTTTAGGGGATTTAGACGAAGAGAATTTTGCGGGGTCTTACAGGAAAGCAGAAAATAAAGCATGCAAAATACATACTAAGAGCACATCACCAGAACCAAAAAATGTCCCAAACGGTAGCCCACACCGTCTTTACTAAAAATTTATAATATTTACATGCACCATAGCAATACGAGTGTCACGACTCAATTTACGAGTCATGATGGCACCTACCAATTCCCATCAATTCGTAAGCCAATACAATAACCCGAAGCTAACACAATGGGTTAATCCAGTAAGAAAGGCTCGACATAGTGAAGTTTGATAACATTAATTGTAAACATAAAGGTTCTAGATAGAATAAGTAGTCGTACAAGATACGAATCCCATAACCTGGTAGAGTTAGTACAAGAGCAACTAATAGTATCAGTACAACTCCAAGTCTATTATAGTCAATATATCAGTCTCGAATACTAAAGACTGAATTCAAGAGATAGAAGGAAATTGGGTGACTCAAACTTCATGAGCTCACCCTATCTCCAAAAATCAATCACCACACAAACCACGATCAATGATGATAGCTAATACTCAGATTTGAATCATCTCCATCATCACTGTTTATAATAAGTAACCAAATTTGAATAACAGTGTAACATAAGGCATCAAAATAGGCCAATATCATCATACATAGCAAGCCCTAAGTATTAGAATAACAATATAACATAAGGTATCAATGCATGCTAATATCGTTGTACATAACAAGCACTAAGTATCAAAATAAAAATATAACATAAGGCATCAACACATGCCAATAGCATTGTACATAACATCATATATGGTTCGGAATCATAAGAAACACAAGTATAATCACAAACAAACACACGTACAAAGTTGGCGCCCATACACCAATAGGTAAATAAAGTAAAGAACTCATCACGGTGCCCCATACCACTGGAGAGTACATCCAAGAGAAACGTAAAAGGATCAAATCAACAATATGTCCGAACTTCCTCATTATCCATAGTTTTCCACAATTTCCATCAAATGGCCATTTGCCAACATTTATAATCATCATCCTTAATCGTAATTGAATAGCATATACCAATCTACTCATAACTCTAATCATACCATCATATAGCCATCTATCTCATCAATCTACCCTATTCACTCATTATTAGCTAGACAATGCTTAATACTAAACCCATTTACTCACTATCCATAATACAACCTCTAATTATCATCTATCCATATTCATCATATAAACACTATTCATGGATTAATAAATAACCACCATTCACTAACTAGCTAATATCTAGCCTTTAACCAAGATTCTCCATTAGGCCGTATTCTTCAATTAACCAATACCTAATTCTAGCCATCACACTTCCACTAGTTACCATTCATTAGTGATTGCTAATCACCATTAGTTTGCTATTCATCCATCAAATAATATCTTTTATAAACTAGCATCATTAATCTGTAAATCCTCACTTAACAACTAACCAACATCATAGACTTAGTAATCAACATCAACTAATTATTACCATCACTAATCTCATTATCACCAATCTCCATGATAAAATAATCATCACTATTAATAGTCATCAATGCCACTAGCCTTCTTTATCACCAAAGTTCACTAATCCATTAGTCACTATTAGCCAGTTAAGCAATATCCACCACTAAGCATCTTTCATCCTTAACACAAAAATTATACCACTTTATACCTTAACTCATTAGAAGGCTATAACCGACATCTCTAATACCAATATTATACACAACTACCCAAGAGTACAAATAAAACACATGACAGCCAAATATAGGGATAGCTGGACTCGATCCAGTAGATGTACACATAGATCAATAATCATCCTCCAGCCTTGTCGGGAATTATCATAACATCACAATATCCTCTAGATGCATCGAGTATCATCATATCATCACAAAATCATCCGTCCGCACCGGGTATGATCATATCATCACAACATCATCCGGCTGCATCGGGTATCATCGTATTATCACAACATTATCCGGCGGCACTAGGTATAATTATATTATCACAATATCATCCGGCCTTGTCGGGCATCAATATATCATCATAGTATCCTCTGACCGTATCGGGTATCAACATGTCATCATAATATCCTCTGGCCTTGCCGAGTATCAATGTAACATCACAATATCCTCCGACCTTGCAGAATACCAATATATCATCATAATATCCTTCGGTTTTACTGGGTATCAATATATCATCATAATACGTAAATTTATGACATTAATAAAGAATAAGACCCATGAGGGATAAACAAAATAACAAGCACCAAGGGCTAAAGTAAATGACAAGTCTCACGAGGTCTAAAATTAATGACAAGCCTCACGAGGGCTAAAGTTAATAATTATAAATAGAAAGAGAAGAAGATCATAACTCTATAATCCAATGTTTATTATCAATGTCACTTTATCAATAGATATATGTATATGTAATATGAATATATAAACTATCATCGGGGTTTTCATCAGAACTTATATCTTCAATGCCAACATCTTTCTCCATCTCATATCGGAGAGATGGATATATAGATATGTATAATAAGTGGAAAAAACATTAGTATAATTGATTATATAAGGAAGTATCATGGGTCCAAGCATAATTTATGGAATATCTTTATGTAGTGTCAATAAGTATGCCTTCTAGCACCATTATCATCATCGTTTCCAATATCAACAATATGGAAGATTTCTAATATGATTTATTAGCATAATTATTAAGCATGATTATCACTTGGGTCATAGCATGTTAATGGCCCGAACACTAGCCTAAACAATGGCTTAATCAAAAGTATAATAAAAAATTCATCATCACATAATCCATAATTTAGTCATTTAGACCAAGGGCATAACTATAAGTGAGGTCCCATAGTAGCATATTCATTGAACTATCATTGACCTAAAGATAATTTATCATTAATATGAGCTATAGCTAAAGAATGACATAATCTATAGCTTGTTCAAGGAATGGTCATCATATATAGCTTAGGCCATATTATAGTCAAGGGCTCATTCAATAGCACATTCATTAGCCCAGACAATTGTTAATCACAATCACATAATTAATAACTTGACATAAGATTTAGCTAATAAAACATACAAAGGCATAATAACTTAGGCATTAATATCAATGCCATTCACCATAACCAACAAGTATTAAGAGTCATTAATATTTCCTCAAAAGGGCACTCGCTAGTCAGTTACTAAGCGTAAGGGTTCAAGAGAACTAGTCATAATTTTTACCTTAAGGTGGGTCAACACGACCAAATCAAATCCTCGAATACATTCTAAGTCAATTTCTACCCTAGAATAGGCTACTGTATCTAAATCATCTCTTAGACTTATAGCAAGCCACCATAATCCCTAAGGTAGATATTCTACTCAAACACTTTTACTAAGTCCAATGGAACTAAGACAACCTTCACTTGTATTAAAAACTAAGACCTACTTATTGTAAGTATGGGCAACTAGAGCATTTCACCTAATATTGAGTATTCTAAGGTATTCTCATGCTAAACATGTGTAATGAAGTCTATTCCACCTAATTCAAAGGAAAACAAGTCAATCTTTTTAACTCTAAGATTCACATAGACTAAATGGTCCAACTAACCCAAGTCTTCTTACATTTCATCAACCCAATGCTCAAAACCCATCCCAATCTAACAAGATATCACAGATATATTATGACATAACTCAATCTAACAAAGAATAAACCTAGCCTACCTCAAATCCGAAGAATGCTCAACAATCTGCTAAACCTTTTCTTTTCCCTTCCGAGAAGCTTCTTCAAGGTGCCAAGCTTAAATCCAAAGATATTCTCTTTAAAAGTTGTTAATCAAGTTCCCAAGTCACCCACAATGATAAATTTTGAGTTTCCACACTCATTTTGGGGTTTCTAGGTTTTAAACATAAAGGGAAATGCCCCAAATACGTCTAGGGGTCTATATATAGCCCCTATAGGTAAGGAGATATCGCTATCTCTATCCTAGGGGGTCACTATCACACTAGGATAATCAATACGCATATATATAGAACCATTCTTTTTTCTTCATAGACAAGACAAGAACACCCCAAGGTGACACACTTGGTAATAAATCCCTTATCCAACAACTCCTGCAACTGATCCTTCAATTTTTTCAACTTGGTTGGGTCCATCCTATATGCAGGATTAGAAGTGGGCTTGGTGCCCAACTTAACATTAATGGAAAATTCAATATCATGATATAGAGGTATACCAAGCAAATCTTAGGGAATACATCCATGAACTCACAGAAAACACAAATAGAATCTAAAGAAGAAGGCTAAGCAACACTAGTATCACGAATATGGGCCAAATAAGACAAACATACCCTCTTAATCAAGCGACAAGCCTGAATTAATATATTAATCTCTTAGGACCCTAATGAAGTATCCCTTCTAAGCTATCCTTAGCACACATAGCAGAACTAAAGTCACGATCTTAGCATTGTAATCTAGGATAACATGGTAAGGAGCCAACCAATTCATTCCCAAAATGACATCAAAGTCCACCATATCTAATACAAATAAATCTACCTAAGTCTCATGCCCATCAAATGTCACAATACAAGATTGATACATCCAATCCACTACTAAAGAATCTCCTACAAGGGTAGATACATAAATAGGCATAGCAAGAGGCTCACTAGAAGAATTAAAATCCAAAGCTAAATATATAGACATATAGGAGAAAGTCAATCTCAGATCATATAATATAGATGAAGGTTTGAGACAAATAGGGATGATACCTGTGATAACAACATCAGAAGCCTCTACCTCTGGTCTGGCGGGTATAGCATAACACTATCCACAACCACTGACTGGATGAATAGCCTCACAACCAACACCACAGGCTCTACTATCTCTACCTCACACACCGTTCATAGAACCCTTACCTCTCATAATTGAAATAGAAGAAGACCTAAATCAAGGTGGGGACTGTCCTTGGCCAAATGGCTAGTCTCATCACATGACCCGATTCAATAGGAGGAGGTACAACTAGACCAAAATGGCCATTAGGAATTGCTAAACTAGAAGACCCACTACCTGAACACTACAAGGCTTCCTGTACGGGCCTACCATGAATCCACAAAAACCTCTAGAATCCCTACCTCGAGAAGTGTAACATCTGAACTCTCCTATATGATGCACCTTCTTAGCGTCTCCTTGATATGCTCAATGAATACCCTCAATCATCTTAGCATAATCTACTATACTTTCAAATGAAGCTCCATACACCACCACCTGAGTGGTAGAAAGCTGAAGAGAGATATCCAACCCCTTCATAAACTTTTGAATCTTCTCAGATTTGGCGGTAATATTGGCATAGAAATATCTAAACAAGGCATGAAAATGTTCCTCATACCATACAATAGTCATGGAGCCTTTCTCTAGGCGATCAAACTTATCTCTCATCTAATCCCTCAGAATGTAAGGCATGAACCTCTCTAAGAAGACCTCACTAAACTAGTCTCAACTAATCTTAGGAAATTAAGAGGTCTGCAACCAACAAGTGACCTCCACCAATATCTAGCGACATCCCTCAACTGATAAGTAGTATATGCAATGCCATACAACTCAAGAAAACCCAGGTTATGCAACTTCTTATGACAGTAAATCAAGAACTCACATGCATCCTCGCCCACAACACCACAGAACCTAGGGGGACCCAAATAAGTAAACCTCTCAAACCTCTTTTAATTCTCAGAAAACATAACTATACTCGTAATAAGAGGAGGCATGGTAAATCTGGAGGGCTGAGATCCCACCTGAGGAGGCAACATAGACAAAGGCTAAACTCCCAACCTCAAAATGCAATACTCAGATACAGGTGCTGAAGGTCAGACAACACTCAGTATCTGTGGAGTACCAAAAGAAAAAAAATAGGTACTACTGAAGGGTCCCTACTCGAAATTGGAGGAACGCCATAATCTGATTCTAGCACAGACAGAGGTACCATACTCAGAACTAGAGGAACACTAGGAGCACCAAAAAGAGAACTCATCAAATAGGTCAATAAGCGAACTAATAACCCCTTCAAGATTAAGGTAGAAGAACTTGGTTGGACCAAAGTAGGACCTACATCCCCAATATGCTCAACCCGAGGCATAAGAGAGAGTCCTCAAGCACTACTTCTAGATAAGGTAGATCCTCGTGCTCATCCACAACTCACAACATACCCTCTAGACTAGGCTCTCTCCTTAAATAAAGGCTCTACACCTATAAATTCACGAGATCTAGTCATCACTATCTACACAGAAAAGAGTAAAGCAAGACTTAGAACACAAGGTATGAAGAAAATCTGCATGACAAGGAATAACACGAGGGAAGTTTCCTAAATAAATCCTATAGCCTCTCGAAGATAGATATGGACATCTATCTATTGATCTGCGAGACTCTATTAGACATCCCATTCTTAAACTATTGAGACCAATGAACCTGGATGCTCGGATACCATTTTTTACGACCCAAAAGTCAAAGGTCATGATGATACTTGTCGTGGCAAGCCTTGGCAAATAAGCCTATTATCCAACCTGGTGGAAAAAGGAAAAATAACACCAATACCCAAGGTAAGACTCCTAGAATGGAGTGAACCACAAACATATATAGTGAAAACGGAAATACATATCCAATGATACGAAACAAAAATCTAAAACTTGGTGTCATAGTGTAAGAACATAACTAGTACAACTCGAGATCAAAATATATAAGGTATCCAAAAAAGAACAACCCTATCTCCGAATACAAATAAAGACATAATCTAAAATAAGGAAAGGTTGTAGTCAACTCTGAATGCATAAAATCAACCGCTACCTCAAAAAGCTCCAAATGCCGCCCGAATCAACCATAGTGAGGCACACTCAAACCTTGAACTACACCAAAAAGGTATAGTAGGGGTGAGTACAATCCACTTATACTCAGTAAGTATCATAGGCCGATTGAGAAAAGTAGAAAATAAAACATACAACACACTAAGGGCATGTCACCTTGAACCAAAAAATTTCTCAAACGGTAGCCCACACCATCTTTACTAACAATTCTATAATATTCACATACACTATAGAAATAGAGAGAGAAAAAAAAGTATACAGATATCACACATACGAATATGAAGAAAGTACTTATAGATAGGTATCACACCAAGTAAAGATATACCTCACAGAAAAATACAAGGTAAATACAATGCAATGGAGATGATAATGATGATAGTCGAGGGTGTCACACAACCTCCATATACACCTACAGATCTAAATCTTCTCGATGTAGGACCTATGGGGGTTTTATCAACCGTATAATACCAATATCCATGCTCTGGTACATACATCGGTAGGGGTTTTAAAGATGTCACATTTCTATCTGAAGAAGCCAGTATTTTTAGTATTTCTAGTATTTTCATAGTGGTACCAATGTTTCATGAATGAAAATGATATAAGGATGTAATGCTCACAACCAACCAGAATGAGAAATTTCCATATCCAACCAATATACCAACCAAGTAAGCCAAAATCCACTCATTAATCCCACCAACCATAAATCCAACATAATCCACATGCCAATAGAATGAAATATATTAAAAGTCACCATTGATACCACGTTAGGATTTTTCATCAAAAAAAATTACAATAAATTTCCACATACATGAGACTAATAATGACATATAGGACCCCACACGGTTACAAATAGCAACTAATATTTAAAAATAGCCAAATAACCTAAATATATAGGCCCTCACACGGGCAAAACACAACAATATAGCCTATTTTTATAAATAGTCCCATACCCTTAACATGATTTTGGATATTAACTATCCAGCCCAGTCTGAAGAAAGTTAGGCTATAACCTACCTCGAATGCCAAAAATTGGTCTAAAAGCCTTCAATCCGAAGCCTTACTCCCATGAAAATACTTGGAATCAACTAGACATAGAATTATAGAATTGATGCATCAAAAGAAAGCCAACGATACCTATATTACCTAATTTTGAGTTGGGGTCAAAATGGACCCCTAAAATGGGTTTTAAAAAAAAGGGTAAAATCAAAATTTTATTTTTGAAACATGTTCCCCATACTCCTAGGAGTCTACAGCTAAAAACCTAAGCAAAAATAAGTTAGAAAAGAGGTCCAAATTTATGAAAAACTACTTTTAAGCTTTATCGGCAAAACCTCCAAAATCCATTTTATAAATCTAGAATTGGAATTATTTTTATGATGAAATTTAGAGAAATATGATAATTATTAGATTAGAAGATCACCCCAAAGAAAATAGATTGAAATCAGGGTTTAAACTGGACAAATACAAATTTTAGGCCTTTTGGGTCAAAATTCCTAAATTTCACTTTTAAATCCGCATTTAAACAAGATTTAATTGATAAAATTAAAGGAAAGTAGTTGAATCTTAGAAATGAACGAAATTGCTCAAAACATGAAACCCCAAGCTCCATGTCTGAAAAATAGTGAAGAAAATGAGAAAAGGATTATTTATACCCAGGGCCACAGTACTGCTAAAGCGGTCAAGTGGCCGTTTTAGCGTTATTCACCAAGAGGGCCAATTCACTAAAGTAGACAAGAGCCTCTAAAGCACCCTTGCTCCCAGGGTAGCTGGCCGCTAAAGCGTCCACGTGGCGCTTCAATGCTAGCCGCTAAAGTAATCAAAGTTGTACTTTAGTGGCTGCATCAGCTGAGGTGCACCAATTGGAGACTTGGAGAATTTCAAGTCTCTACGGACCCCTTGAGATTCATTCAAAATCTCGAGAAGAAAATGAACTATACAACCCGATCAAATTTGACACTCACGACTCAATGGAAAAATCAAATTTTTTGAAAAAATGTTACTTTCACAAAATTGAACCCCGAAACTCAATTTCACAACTTTCTGAACTGAGGGTCAAAATGAGATATAAAAGACAAAAATCATACCAACAAAATTACCACCCTAAAATTGGTGTTTCGAATCTATTGGCATAGTCTTTTTTCATCTGATGCACAAATCAGTAAATGTTGACTGAAGTTAACTATAAGGCTTCTCAAACCACAAAAAATCATAATATCACATAAATTACATGAAAATGTACCAAAAATTATGCCAATCATTCTCACACCCCAGAAATACCCCTAAATAACCACAAGTAAGGGTAAACTAGCCAAATCACATAGAAATAAATATTTTACTCAAATCACCAAAAATTAAGTCGTTACATACTTGAAGGGAATAAAATCCTTAATGATACACCGTAAATACGATAGACTTGATTCTATCATCTCTATCTTCATCTTACTTTCTTTTGAGTTTGGTTTTACTGTTTTTCCAAAAAAATAGTAGCAACTTCATTTTGATAGTTCGTTTGAACTTGTGTTTGAAGTTGTTGGAACTTCCTTATAGTTCATGAATTTAGTGTTAAAATTCATATTAATTAAACAAATTTTGTACCCAAAAAATAACAGTGCGTGATTTATAAAATAATATTAATATTATTAAAATAAATCTTTGAGTAAATAATTATATATAAAAGATAAAAGACTTCCTCTTGACAGGCTAGTATTCTACCTCATACAAGAATGTTGGTCTAATTATCTCTTTATAAAACTTACCTTAAGCCTAACAGACACATATTTATCACTTAATACCTCAAAGGTGAGCCTCAAATTTCATCCAACCCGCTTGAATATGATGTACGGCATCGTCATCAATCACTCCATCTCCATGAATTATAGACCCAAAATACTTCAATTCTTTTCTTAGATATGACATGCACATCAACCTTTACTTTTACCTCTGACACTGATCATGTGATACAAATACTCTATTTTAGTCATGTACAACCTAAAACCCTCAGAACTAGGTCTTGTCTCCAAATATCCAATTAATTATTAACCCCATCGCTTGTCTCGTCAATAAATATTATGTCATCTACAAATAATATATACCATAACACCTCCCCTTGTTTATGGTATGTCAATCACCCATCACTCAAGAAAGTAAGAATGGGCCAAGGGCTGACCTTTGATGCAGCGTTCCAACATATTTACATTATTAAAGCATAATTTTAATTAAATAACTCCACATGAAAGCATAAAGTATAAGTTTTGGTAAATAAATGTGGATTATAATATGATAAAGTATTTTTCAAGGTCAAGATAACTGATATCACTTGATTTTATAAATATGACCAGTCAAAGTTTATTTCAAGTGGTACAAAACATTTTTAAAGGTGCTGAAAATAATAATAGTGAATTAGTGCCATATTATGAGTTATCTAGCAAAAGAAATTTTGTTGAATGCCTAGAAATCGAATCAATAAAAAGGCACTAAAATGGCATCCAAAATTTGAATCCAATTACAAATTAGCGATAAATCTACAAAAGAAGAAAACAACAAAACTTTAAAAATAAATTGAGAAAAAGAGGCATACTTTTAGAAATATATAAAACTAAGGAAACTTATAACAAATGCATTGCAAAGAGAAACTCGGTGAAAACCCCACAAAGAACCAAATTGAATTTTTTTATTAGAAAATAGAGTAAGAAAAGCAACAACTACAACAACATACCCAGTGAATTCCCACCAAGTGGAGTTTGGGGAGGGTGAAATGTACATAGTCCATACCATTATTTCCAAAGAAGTAGAGAGGCTATTTCCGATAGACCCCTAACTCAAGACATAGTGACAATAAATAAGGTCATAATAAAACATGAAACAAGACACATTAAACAAGATGAAATAATTGAAATAAGGCACCCACAAAGTAGTATGATATACTAACCAACCACAAGCATCCACCTACCACTCCCCCACCTAACTAGAGACTCCAACCTATTATCAAAGTCCTATAATGACTAGTAGGCTACCCCAAAGCTCACCTAACTATTGGCTATGAAGTACCTTCATACACAAACCTTCTACCCTAATCCTTATTCTCCAGACTTTCCTATCTAGGTCCATGTCCTCAGTAAACTATAACTGCTCTAAGTCCTTTCTAATCACATCCTTCTAGTTTTTCTTCGACTTACCTCTACCCCACTTAAATCCACCAAAAGATAACCTCTTACACCTCTGAATCAGGGCATCCGTACACCTTCATAGCATATGCCCAATCTATCTCAACCACACTTTCTGTATTTTATTCTCCACTGAGGCCATTCCCACCTTCGCTCGAATAACCTCATATCCTAACCCTATTACTCCTAGTAAGTCTACACATCCACCATAATATTCTCATTTCTTCCACCTTCAACTTTTAGATGTGAGAGTTCTTGACTAGTCAACACTCGGCACCATACGACATGGACAGAAAGACCACTACTCTATAAAATTTTCCTTTAAGCATTGGAGGCACCTTCTTATCACACAAAACTCTTGAATCAAGCCTTTATTTCATCCATCCCACCCTAATATGGTGCGTGTCATCATCATCAATCTCTTTATTTCCCTAAATCATAAAAACAACATACCTAAAACTAAACCTTTTACAAACAACCTACGAATCCAACTTCACTAACACCTCATCCTCCTGAGTCACGTGGCTAAACTTACATTCCAAGTAATCCATCTTTTTCCTACTTAAACTGAACCCTTTAGATTCCAAGGCTTGTCTCCAAACCTCTAATTTATCATTAAAACCTCTGCAGGTCTTGTCAATCAAAACTATATCATCTGCAAAAAGCATATATCATGGCACCTCTCCTTGAATATGCCATGTCAAAACATCCATCACTAAGGCAAAAAGAAATTGACTAAGCATTGATCCCAAGTGAAACCCTGTAAAAATAAGAAAATGCTTTGAATCCCCTTCTACTATCCTTACTCGAGTCTTCGTACCTTTATATATGTCATTAATTTCTCTAATGTACGCCATTAATAACCCTCTAGCCTGCAAGAATTTCTCAAGCACCTCCCTAGGAACTTTGTTGTATGCCTTCTCTAGATTCATGAACACCATATGGAGGTCCCTCTTTCTCTCCCTATACATCTCCACTAGTCTCTGCACTAGGTGAATTGCCTCTGTCATTGAGCGGATGAGCATATATCCATAATGATTCTCCAAAATAAACACTCTCCTTCTCAATTTCCACTCAACCACTCTCTCCCAAATCTTCATACTGTGACACAACTTAATTCCTTTATAGTTATTATAACTCTAAATGTCACCCATGTTATTGTATAAAGTAATTATCATACTCCATCTCAAAGCCTGGGGTAGTTTTGCACTCCTAAAAATACCATAAAATAATATGGTCAACCACCTCAAACCTACCCTACCCAAAAACTTCAAAAAATTCATCGAAATCTTGTCAGGCCCCTACCCCTACCCCTTCGCATCCTATAAGTAGCTTCAAAGACCTCCTCAACCTTAATACATCTATAATAATTGAAATCAGGAAACCCTTTAGAGATTTTTAGCTCTCCTAACACAATGCCTTTGTCCCTCTCGTCATTCAAGAGCCTATAAAAATTTGACTGCCACCTTTTCTTAATGAGAACGTCCTCTACCAATACTTTACAATCCTCTCACTTAATACACTTCACTTGATCAAGGTCATGAGCCTTCCGTTCCATAGCCTTATCAATCCTATACAACCTTTTCTCCCCATCTCTTTTTTTTTAATCCCGCATATAAGCTCTCAAAAGCTATTATCGTAGCTACTATAACCACTAACTTATCCTACTTCGTAGATAACTTGTACTTATCCCTGTTAGCTTATTTCTCCTCTTCATCCATTATCCTAACCAATTTAGTATACACTACATTTTAGTCTCCACCACCAGTCCCCCGATGATGGCCAGTCCAGCCACTCAGGATCCCTAGCATATCGCTAGTAGTCTCCTTAATATAACTGGCAGCCCTATCCTACCTACACTCCCATACCTCCATCACCGCTAACTTCTCCCAAATCTCTTAAGAACTAACTAGAGTAAAGCCACCCCACCTAATCCTGGGTCGACCCTCTCCACCCCTTCTCTTCTTGCCCTTTTTGATATCTATGTCCATCACCAAAAGCTATGCTGGGTCAAGAGATTCTCACTAGAGATTGCCTTACAGTCCTTACCCATCATTCTATCCCCCTTTCTAAGTAGAAAAAGTCACTTTAAGTCTTAGCTACAATACTTCAAAAAGTAATTAGGTGGTCCTCCTTCTATGTGAAACTTGATTTCACTACCTCTAACTCAAAGGCACTCGCAAAATCAAAAAGTGCAACTCTATCTAACTTTCTATCCCTAAAACCAAAGCCTCTATGTTCATCTTCATATCCACTAGGTATTAACCCAATGTGCCCATTGAAATCCCCCTCAATAAAAATCATCTCAGAACTAGGCACACCTCTTACCACCTCATTCAAAACCTCCCAAAATATCTTCTTTTTCTCCTCATTGAAGCCCACATATGGCGTACAAGTGCTACAAATGTTTAGAGTAAACCCTTCAATGACCAACTTAATAGTCTTAACCCTATCGTTGATCATCTAAACCTCTACTACTACCCTCTAAGATTATCATCTACTAGAATACCTACCCCATTTCTATGCTTCTTGCTTTCTGAGTACCACAACTTATACCTATCTATATCCCTATCCTTAGAACCTACCCATTTGGTCTCCTGAACACATGCAATATTGATCCCTCTCTTTCTAAGAATCTTTATGAGCTCTATAGAATTACCCTATAGGGTCCCTATTTTCCAGGACTCTACCCTCAATCTATTGGCTCTCGCCTCATACTTACTACCTCTACCCCTCTCCCATGACCCAAACCTGACCCTACACTAGACCTCACCCCTACCCCTAACCCTCTAGGACATGACCCTCATTTACCATCAACTACCAAATCTATTACCTAAAAGAAAATTAAAAAAGGAGACAATAGGCACACACAAAGCACACTATAAGGCCAAATACCCTAAACAACAAATAATAAGAAGGCCGTCTTAAGCAAGGTACAAAATATTAGAGAAAAAAATAATGAAATAGAATAAATATGAAAGGTTAGAAGTCACCTGGATACGCCTAGAGATGAATTACTCTTCTTTTGCCTAATTCATTAAATTCTGGAACAGGTTGGTAAAGAAATTGGTCACCCGAATATCTTCCCTAGAGCTTCGTCGATCAGTTGTCAGACAAAATTTGGTCTGTAGTTTGTGGAGTTTAGAGCAAGGACCTGCTTTTCTATACGTACCGGTAAACCCATCAGAGTTCGTCGGAACACCCAACTTGAGACCCACTGACAAATCTTTTTTCTTCTTTTTTTACAAACACTGGTGACTGGTAATTATCTCCTGCTTATCATTGTTGGAGAATCAACGATGGCATAAGCACACCGATATAGTATGTGAAGAGAAACCAAAAACAAAAAAGGAGAAGAAAAGAAGCAAGGAAAAGAAAGAGAGAGAGATAGAAAGGGGAAAAAGAGAGATCATTATCGATCACTAGTGATACTATGTCGTCGGCATTGACGTCGATTGTAAAGTCACATCAGAAGATGTATGTTAAGGCTCATAATAATAATACAATCATAAATTTACAAGAACTTAGTGTTCATACTTAGAAATTTATTTGCAAACCATCTTTCTAGAATTTGTCAAAACCACTTACCTTCTCTTGTTTGGTTACTATTTTGAGCACTGATTGTAGAATAACTAATAAATTTGACCTCTCTAACCTAATAAATTTTTTAATTCTTCCTATCCATTTTGAACAACCTATAAAATTAGTCTTACTTTCAATTATCCCTATATCTGGGCAACCCAGTGCACTAAAACACCTCTATGGGTAGGATCTAGAAAGCACCAAACCACAGAGGTCTATTGTATGCAATCGTACCTTACATTTTTGTAAGAGGTTGTTTCCATGGCATGAAATCATGACCTCCTGATCAAATTAACCATCTCAAAAGGCCCACAAACCTAGAGGAAAAACACCTTCAATGGAAATTAATGGTTTCTTTGCCTTTGTACTATATAATATAAAACCAATTCTCTGACACCACTTGTTGGAGGATAATTAGGATCTTCATACACAAATAGAATGAAAGAGGGAAATAAAATATATAGTCAACTACTATAAAATATAACACCCTGGGTTATTGAACTTTAGAAAATATATTTAATTTCTAGTTTCTAGACAAGTTACTAGTAGGGGAAATGAGTGTTACACTGGGGTATGAGTGGTATGGGTTGGTCGTATGTTGACCAATGTAGGATGGTGGGTTGAATTTGATTCCTGTAATGGATATGACTTGGTGGTACGAGTCGTATTGCGGATACATATCATTTGGTTTGGGTTTTATCTTTACTTAATCTTAGACTTGGAAAATTAAGTTAGATCTAAGTATGAGTGGCTCACTATGAGTCGTAAGCTAGGGTAAGAGTCGTGCCATAGATTCGTATGGTGGACAGTGTTTAGACCTCTTATAATTTTATTCTGCCAAGGGTATGGATCACGGGTACTAGTTGTATACTTAGGTATAACTTGGTTTGGGTGAGTCATACCTTGGACATTATTAGGTCCAAAGGGAAGGCCTAGGGGGGTACAACAGGTATGGTTAGTCATACCCTTAGACAGGATTTTATGTAGTTTAAGTGAGGGAAATTTGGAAATTTCCCCACTTAACCTAATAAGGCCCCATGATTTTTAACTCATTTAGGAGGCTATTTACCCTATTATTTTATTCATTAACACCTATAAAACATTCTCTAAAGTTTTTGGGCAAAGAAAGTTAGGGTTTCATCTTTAGGATAAATTTGGAGCTTGTGTTTGTGATTTATCTCCATTATTTTACCAATTATGGCATGTACCATTCGCTCATTGTTAGTTCTAACTAAAGGCATGATTTTATACAATGTTTTCATAGTATGATTTATTGCATGATTTTGGCATTTTCAAATATGTGTTGGGGTTTAGGTTATAAATGCTTGGTTATGGTTTTCCCATGTTTTAGTTATATTTTTACATGTTTAATAGTGGTTTTGGATAATTATTGCATGAGAATGGTCACATGGTAATTGGTTTTGGTTTTGGAAATACTATGCCCCAACATATTTGATAAAATGCCTATGATAATGTGTTTACTATATTATTGGATTTTTACTGGAACTATTGCATGGTTTGAACTTTGTAATGGAACCCTAAATGATTTCAAATGGTTAAATAGAATGGTTTGGTGGTCATGGTTATGGTTAATTGAATATCTTTATGGTGTACAATAGAATCCCCCAAGGAAACATGTTAATGGATAACTTATGGGGTACATGGGACTCCCCCAAGCAAACATAATGGAACACTTGTAAGATACATAGGATTCACCAAAATTAACTTGGTAAATGGGTAAACGGGAATCCCTTTACCTTAAAAGATTGGCTAAGGAAAATACTTGTAAGTTATAGTTGGTATGATAATACCACTAGTAATAGCCTTAGTTAATAATAAATGGAATAATAGATTCGTTAGATGGAAATAATTTTAATTGGGTAATAATGGTGGGGTGTCATAGCTAACTGTGAAGGTGAGAGTTCAATGAACAAACACTAGAAACTCATATTTACCAACATAAGAGGTTGGTCATGGCGACCATTTATGATACTATGAGGTACACAGGAATCCTCTAAGTACACTGCATATATGTATCATGGAGAGCTAAAGCCACTTCAGAATCCCCTAATTTTATGGTATCTCTGGTTTGTATGGCTATATTTATCAAGGCCTATTTAAGGGGTTACACTGGACTCATATAGACCTTGGGTGGTTTTAGGACAGTTAAGATACATATACCTAGGTTAATGATTTTAAATGCATTCTAAATCCGATTCCCTTTCCCGATATGGTTATATATATGTATGGTTTTTATGCATATGGTTGGTTTACTAGGTTTTAATGGATGGCATTATCTTATCCTTACCCTAAGTTCATGCTAACATTCACCTGCTAACCCATCTTCGGGCGGCTGTATCCCCATGCGATGTAGGAACCGACCATTCTACTGCTTCTACATAGTGATCAAATTTCAAGATTAGCTTTTGGATTGAAGTAATGAGCTTTCATCTTTCCATAAGGCTCTATTTCATGTTATGAATATTTTCATATACTTTGGTTAATTTATGGATATTATTTTTGGCTATGGTTGGGGGCATGTCCCAACTGGATATTGTGTTTTTTTTGGTTAGAGGCTTTTGTGAAACTACTATGGGTTGGTATGGGCGGGATCCATATTGGTGTCATCCTTAGTATTGGCATTGGCATTTGGACTGTTACCGTTAGACTAAATTTCTCACTGTTCTATCCTCTTTTATTTGGGGATTATATATAATTATTATAGAACTTATAGGGTTATAGTTCTGGATTATGGTCTGGTTTGGTATTGGTTATGGGTTGGTATTAGACAGTTGGGATCGTTTGGGTGGTCACAATCATAGATTTATCCCCGAGTCTTGGATTTTACAATAATGGTATCTTGTTATATGTTTGGAATTCCTCTGACTCGGGATATGCATTGGTTGTTTGGGTTAGGTAACAGGGGTGGTCTC
The DNA here is from genome assembly GCA_030864215.1 of Capsicum pubescens. Taxonomy (NCBI): domain Eukaryota; kingdom Viridiplantae; phylum Streptophyta; class Magnoliopsida; order Solanales; family Solanaceae; genus Capsicum; species Capsicum pubescens. Next base: position 144,946,794 of record CM061547.1, read on the forward strand.
CAGTCCCGGTTGGACTTAGGATGCCCATTATGATAAGGCCCTGGTTTAGGTCGTGTCAAGTTGGTATCAGAGCTTTAGGTTCATGGTCATTTGGGAGTCCACAAATCCATTCCTAGTAGAGTCTCTTTTAAGGTTGTGTAGCGCGCCAAACTCATAAGAAAAAGTCTATAAAGCATTTAGGAATGTTTCACTTTCTTGGTATTCTATTTTCAAGCTTGGAGTCTACGTCCTGAATTTTTTTTTAATCCTTGTTTATTCACTTTTCAGATCATGCCTTGATGATCTGGAGTGCAAGAAAACTCTTTTGTCCTATCTGGGGACAATATTGAAGGGAAATAGGGGAACCATTATTGATCTAGGTGAGCAGTCCTTGATATTTTTTGAGTTCCACTAGTTGCTATTAGTCCTCTCCAGGGTGAGATGGAGAATAAAGAATTTTGTTAATCGATTTATACTATTTCTCAGATGGTTACTGCTTAGGCTGAGCGAGATGCATTTAGTGTTTCATCTACTGAGGCCACAAGGGTTGTCCAGCTTATAAAGATGAATCCTCCTACTTTTATTGGAGTAAAGGTAGAGAAGGATCCTCAGGTTTTCTTAGATGAAATGGAGAAAATCATCTGAGTAATGCAGGCCACGAATGTGGAAGGGGTGACTTTTACAGCTTATCAGCTTAAGGATGTAGCGTACTAATATTATGAGGAGTGGGATAGGGATATAGGTGATGTTGAGGAGTTGTCCTTATGGGAGACTTTTTCAAATACTTTTCTATATTGCTTTTTTCCTTAAGAGTTGAGGGAAGCGAAGATGGAGGAGTTTATGAATATTAAGCAAGGAGAAATGTCTGTCAAGGAGTATGACTTGAAATTTCATCAACTGTCAAGGTATGCTTCGAACTTGGTGTAAAATATAAGGGTAAAGATGAGAAAGTTCACTTCTGGGCTATCTTGGGATTTGATCCTTAAAAGCAAGACTGCTTTGCTGATTAAGGATATGGATATTTTAAGGTTGGTTGTCCACATGCAGCAGGTAGAGAAAGAAAAGAGAAAACGGGTAGAGTTTAGGGAAAGGTAGGGTAAGAGGAGCAGGTTCTCTGAGTAGGGTATCGCTCAGTAGCAGGGTGGTCGAGATAGTGATAAAGTGCAAAAGAAAAAGTGGGAAAGTTTTGGTTCCTTCTCTACTGCTAGTCCTCCTTATTCTAAATAGTCGGGTGATAGGCGTCAGCTGGTGATAATTTTCAAGCACAGGGTACCCATTCTTAAGAGGGCGGGGCTCAGTCTTCTTCTTCATGCTCTCATTACCAGTTTTGTGGTCGTCTTTATTGGGGATTTTGCAATGAAGGGAGGGATAAATGTTTTAAATTTCGTCATCCAGGGCATATGCTTAGAAACTATCCTATTGGCAAGGGTACTTTAGGAGCGGCCAAAGCTCCAGTTGCTTCGTCTTCTGTTCCTTTACCTAGTGGTGCTGCTTCGGCGTCTGCCCCTATTTCTAGTACCGATACTAGTCAGAATAGGTTATATGCTCTTGTATCTCGATAGGAGTTGTAGCCATCGTCTGATGTTATTACTGGTATAATACAACTGTTTTCTCATGATGTGTATTGTCTCCTTGATATAAGGTCCACTCTTTCTTGTGAGACCTCATTTGTGGTTGTATGTTTTAGTTTTGACCCTAAGGTTATTTTGGATCCATTTTTTGTTTCTACCCCGATAGGTGATTCGATTATTGCTAAGAGAGTCTATAGGGGGGGTATCTATTGGTAAAAGGGAGACTTTGGTGGATTTATTTGAACTTGATATGGTGGATTTATATGTTATTCTGGGTATGGATAGGTTACACTCTTGTTACTCTTCCTTAGATTGTCGGACTTGTAAGGTTGTCTTTAGGTTCCCTGTTGAACCCATTATGGAGTGGGAAGGTGGTTCCCTAAGTACTAGGGGTAGTTTTATTTCTTATCTTGAACTCGCATACTAATCTCCAAAGGGTGTATTTATCACTTTGTCCGGGTTAAAGATTCTAACTCGGAAGGTCCTTTTTTTCATTCGGTTTCAGTGACAAGTGAGTTTCCTGAGGTCTTTCCAGATGATCATCCTGGTGTTCCTCCAGATAGAGAGATAGAGTTTGCTATTTATATGGTTCTGGAAACTCATCCAATATCTATTCCTCCTTATAGAATGGCTCCGTCTGAGTTGAGGGAACTCAAGGAGCAACTTAAGGATCTTTTGGATAAGGGGTTTATTCGTCCTAGTGTATCCCCATGGGGTGCACCGGTGTTATTCGAACTCAAGAAGAATGGTTCCCTTAGGATGTGCATTGACTATTGAATAAGGTAATGGTCTAGAACAAGTATTCTCTTCCAAGGATAGCGATAACGCTCAACTTACACGTCAATTTAAGTGCAACGCAGTCGTCATCAATATATTTACCCTACTTTGGAGCCGGGGTCGAATCCACGAGGAACAATGTGCGTGGCGATCAAATTAATTTAGAATAATAGATACAAGTTAAATTCAAACCAATAGTACAAAAAGATAAAAAAAATAGGGGACACGAGTGTCTACACTAATGTTTCTTTTTGGGGTTTTCTAGTATAAATTCAGGGTTAAGAATAATTAGAGTTTAAACAATTATACACGGATCTTGGGATTATATGTTACTAAGGGAAGTGATATGTGGATGCTAATAGTTAACTTCATTATTAGTAGATCAAGTGTGGGTAGGTTTGGTAATAAGTTTTGATGCTAGTCTTTCAACAAAACACCAAACTTTCACCTATTGATTCTTTCGAATACCTAATGGGTGTTTTTAACAATAGGTAATCACAACCTCAATCTAGGCATCCCTATTTCTAGGATAATGCCCATGGTATAGTCAACTTCACAACCACCCTTATTTCTAAGATAGTGATAGATTAGCCAACTACACACATAATTGTCTACCATTGCTTTGGTCTCCACATCCCTATTTCAAGGATGATATATTCCTAAAATTCACCCAAAACCGTTCTTTCAAAGATTACCTTTAGCTTTCTAGAGTTTGGAGCTTTCACCCATCAAACCCATGTGGGTATTTAAGGATTTCACCCTTAAGTCTCAACCATGTTAGAATAGCAATGGTAAAATCCATCAACATGTACTATCAAATAGAAGCTAACAATAACAAACCACAAACATTATTAGCCCCTATTCACACATAACCCAAGAAGGAGATCTAGCTACACATAAGATAAATTAGCATAGATATACCAAAAATCTCCACTGAAATGACTTGTTAAATATTAAGTTAATGTTACTTCAAACTTGGCACTCCTACAAATCAACAATGAAAGTGAGCTAATCCTCCATTTAGAAAGTCTCCAATGTATTCTTCACCCAAAATTTATACAATATTTTCTTCTCTAAGTATGGAGACTATGAACTCAAGAGCTAAACCTAAAATTGGGGAAGGTGGAATATGATTTATGATGCTAGGGTTTGAGTCTTTTTTTCAAAATTGGGATCAGCCACGTGCAATTCTAATTTTGCCCTTGGGCTGCTTTTTTTTGTTAAATCGTGATCGCGCGGCTATGGCCATGATTGCATGTATGCGATCATAGTTATCTTCTGTGACTACGATTGCTTGACTTCTGCTTGACTGCCATGACCACGGTTACTAGACTGCGACTGCGGTAACTGAGGCCACTTCCTGCTCTAGGTCTTCAGCAGCACTATCTTGCTCCCTTTTTGATCATTTTAAGATCCAATCCATATCTTTCTATCTCCTCAACTCTATGCCTACAAAAAGTGGATATTAGTGGATTTAATCAAAATTATGTCTGATTTATTCATTCAAAACAAGTATTGTGCACGAATATTGGGTGCGAATGAGTCGTAAAATCACCACTCATCAACATCCCCAACTTAAAGCTATTGCTTGTCCTCAAGCAACACTACCTCTTACTATGAGACACAATCGTCTATACCCAAACTTTATGCCTTAAAGATCACAATGACCTCAACTTAAGTCATCACCACAGGTACCTCATTGCACAGGTGCTAGTCTAGTTTCACTACACCCCTCATTATAAAATTGCAATATCTAAGGATGCATAAGACTTTAAAGAGAAACCAAGAAACAACAACTAATACTCTAGAAGTGGCTTCTTTTTTACCACAACTAAGCTATACTCCATTTGCCTCATTGTTCGAGAGGAGGTACAATCACCCACCTCAACATGTTCACATGCCAACCTCACAAGAAAGATAATTCCACTCACCAAACTACCAAATATGCAATAAGGAATTTTAAGAGCAAAAATTCTCTCGCTCACAAAAGAAATATCTATGAAACAAGTGTAATAACATAGGCTTGCCTCTATTTTCTATTGCCACTACAAAGAAAGTAAATGGTCGAAGATCCCAAAGGGCTTTCTATGCTTGTAATGTAGGTTCGGGTTAGGGTAGGATATCATTTGGGACTAACATGTATACACCCTTCCTTGAACATCTATATTACACTATTTAATCCTTCTTTTGACTATGGGCCATTCTTCATTGTTTTGTCTCTTTTTATATGCCTACAGTTCGCTTTTTTTGTTCACCACTTTTCTTTCATTCCTTTTTCTTGCTACTTTTGGGAAGTTCATTCCTTAGTCAGATCCTCTCTTTTTCGATTCATTTAGTTTCAATTCTAAGGCCACTAGGCATTTCACTTACAACTTCGTGGCCCCAAACTTACTTCCATCACTCTTTACCACCCCTAACTTAGGATTTTAGCCTTAAATTACATTTTCAATTTCAAGGAGGGTATGGTTCAAAAGAGGGATAAAAGGAATAGTTCACGTCTTGTAATGTAATTGACAAAGACAGTTTCAAAGGCTCAAAGTAGGTAACTAGGAGTTACATTCATGCTTGGGTAGGCTTTTTAGGATACAGTGGCTTCCAAAATCACAAAGATGGTCTAAGAACATTTCTCCAACCAAATACAATCAAAATTAGATTTAAAAGACTAATGGGGAAAGTTCTAGATAACACAAGTTTACATGAGATAAATCCAAAGATCCCATCACACATGTCATGAAAAACTTGCCAAGGGATCTCAAATGTCCCTCACACTAGAGACAATTTTGGAGTATCTATTTCTATTCACAAGTCAAAAATTTATGTAGACACAAAAAAAGAAAAAGTTTTGTTACAAAATTGTTCATGTCCATTCCCTTGATTTTGCTTTGAAAGGTTCTGGATGGAGGGGGTTGTTTATTTTACATTAGCACCACACAAAATTTGCTAAACTATGAAAACAACCAAAGCCTTAGCCTCACATTTTAGCTCAAAATGGGCAAACCATCCATATGGCTACTCAGACTTCCCCTATGGTGTATAACGTGATCCCAAATCAACAATGCTATGGGTACTCAGAATTCCCCTTCATCAATGTCTCAAAACCCAATCACAATGCTTTACCCTTAGTAATGTCCTCACTCAATCTATCATAGGGCAAAGCTAGTCATGTATCATCAAAATCAATATAGAACTATAGTAAGAAGAAAAAGCTAAAACTAAAACCATATGATAATCCATAAAACATGGGCACCATAAAGGTACCCAAAAATGCAGCATCCCCCAAAACAAAATAAAAATAGTATCCAAAATGTAATTTCAAAACAAAATCAACATAAATATTTGGCACACAACATCACAACAATATAAATTCTAGGGAACCCCTAACGAAAAAAGAATGCAGTGTCCTCACTGCATATGCAATAAATCAAGAGTAAGAAGGGTCACCCTGAATCTGCATCAAGAGTTTCTCTCTCTCGCTAACTCTGCACTACTACTATCAGCATCATCAGTAGACTAATCATAAAGGTCCTCATCCTCACTGTCTATCCTAGGTGAAGGTAGTCGATGGTTGGGCTTGAGCACCTTAAAGATACCCTTTACCTCTTTACACAACATCTTAAAGAATTTGTCTTTTTTTTTCTCTATTCACCATATTCTCATGTGAATCCCTAAGGTCCTTATTTGATACAGCTAAGGCTGAATAAGCTCTATCCAAATGGGCAACAGTGGCTCCTTATTTTTTCTGCTCCTTCTTGTATTTATCATAGTCTGACTAAGCAACGTATAAGTGGCGAGTGGTAGAGGACTCTCCCGGTTCCTGAGGAAGTCTGTACATTAGTTACCTCACCATCTGAATCTGGCCAGAGATGTCATTGAAGGCGGTGGCTGATGAGGGTCTACAAGAGTCTGTATGCTCTTAGACTGATTTGCTCGAGTTTATTTTCCTTTTCTTTCTTTAACCTAGGGCACCCTCGCCTCTAATTTTAAGTGGGAAGATATGGGGTCCTTTGAGCACCCAGGTATATGTAGCATACTCCTCCACCTGTGCAATTCTCCACATCCCTGTGATAAATAAAGGGAGGAGAAGATGTGTATCTCCGTGATTTCTAAAGTACCTCTATTCTAAATGCACAATCTCTCCCACATTTAGGGCGATGCCAGAGAGAATATAGGCCACCATCCGAGCTCTCATGTCTGTGATAATGGTCATAGAAGTGCACGATGATACTCGACTACAAATGATATTCAGCCAAAGCCTATCCTTAGTTGTGAAATCATTCATCAGAATGTCTCTCTTAGTGGTGGCCCAAGAAACCTCTTTGCTAGAAAATAAAATTTACACTATCTAGGCCCCTGGATCACATGATTTAGCATTAAACTACTCCATGTCAGCATCTGGGAGCCCATATACCTCGTTGATCTGCTCTGTCCTGAAGTTCACTTGCCTTTCCCTAATAGACATTATCGGGTTTATGAAATAAGTTACACTTAGGTTAGCATAGAATTTATGTACCCAGTGCTCATTAGAAACATAAGGGTCTAGGGCAAAACCTATACACCCGGTCTAATCAAGTCTGACATAAAAATTTGGGAACTTTTCTTCCACTTTATCTAAGTTGATACCCCCTTCAGAGAGGAACTTAGTTCTCTACAAGTCCGCATTGTAGTAGTTTTGACATTATGGGGTCATGAATCTATTATTGTCAAGTTCTTCCATCTTTGAGGTGGATTTGTACTTGTAAATAATACATTCCAGACCATCATTATCATTATCACACTTTAAAATATACTGCATTAATCAGATAGGCTTATATGGTAGTGTGTTAGAAGATTCTGGGGGAAGAAATAGCTGTGCAGAAATTTTGTTTTCTACAGACACTGCCCTCAGGTAAGGTGATCACGGTTTAGTGGCAGTGGATGCGGTGCCGCGATCGTAGTCATCAGGACCACGTTCGCAGTACCTGAGACCATAGTCGACAGTTCTGCACTTTTCACCAAAACCATAATTTTATCCCCAAAATTGTGTTCAACTAGGAGCCTAAACATTATGATTAAGGAACTTAAGCCTAGACTTCATAATTATAACCCCAACATCAAAAAATTTAACATAGAATTCATTGGGGCATTGAATCGAACACATGGTGTACACATTCTTTTCAACCATTTAAGGCTTAAATCTGTGTACTTAATACTTCCCCATCAATGTGTACACCAACTACAATAGCTAACCACAACCATAATTTCAAACAAGCATGCATTAAGTATTGAAAATGATATTTTAGGATTTTCCCTAAGCCATTAGTTCTAAGTATGTAATTACATTAAGAACAAGGGAATAGGGACAACATACCAAGTTTTATGATGTAAATGGAATGAATTGACACTTGGGTATGCTATGCAATGCCAAAATTTGGGAGAAATTAAGAGAGGAGTGTGGGAAGAACCGAAGTTTGGATGGTCATTTAAACTGATTTGATCGCAATTGTGGTCCTATTTATGCAATCGTGGTTATGTGACCTCTGCAAATTCGATGGAACAGACCATAGTATCGATAACTGATACCAAACAACCAGGTTTCCTTCACTTCTTATTCAGTCCAATTTGCCAATTTCACATGTTCCTTTTTCAAATTCAATCAAAATTCCTCTTAGCATCAACATTTTATGGATTATGCATGCATAACAATAAAAATGAAGTCTACTCTACATGCATTAATCAAAAGGATATATTCCACTATTGTGGTGTGATGGGTTGCCTTCTATCGAGCATTTAGTTTAATGTCGTAGCACAATGCCCTCACCAATTCTTTTTGTGCTTCTATTTAGAAAATTTGTATCTCCATCCCAGCTTTCATTCAATATGCAATGAGCGGCAGAGGGACAGAAGATTCAGATCTTCCAAAATGAGGCTTGGAAGAGGTGATGAAATAGCAAGCATACTTCAATCTCGCCATTTTGAAGATTTGAATCTTTTACCCAAATTTATGTCAAACTTTTGGTTTGGTTCCTTGGGTAAAAATGAGTACATCAATAGGTCTTTCCTTGTACATTAGAAGTTAAGTTCTTTTGCCATTGATAGGTGGGGTTCTATATTCTCTTTTGGAATGTCAAATTTTGCAATGTAGGAATCATACTCCGTCTCCTCACAATCCATCATTTGTCTCACTGGATGGAATCTCATCACATCCTTAAGGCATAATATTGAAAATTAGGTTGAATGAGGTCCAACCCCTAATTTTGGAAAAGATTCCTCCAAAGCATTTTCACCCTAAAATGAGCTAGAGTCATCATAAGAGATTTTCCTTGTTCTTCTTGAGACTCTAACACCATTCCTTTTATTTTGGATTCTTCTTCCTCATTTGATTTGGTAGATTGGGAAGTCACCGAGGATTCTTAGCTATCAATCTCATAATCATAGCTTGGTTTCTCTTCTTGATTATCCTCCTCATAAAAAATGGGCATGGTGTGAGTTTTGAAAGAATTATGTTCTTGCCTAATTCCTTTACCTTGGCATTTTCCCTTTCAAACACCTCGTAGGATTTATACAAGCCTTGCGCATTCTCCCCTGTTGTGGTTACCCGATCCCAAATAATTTGAAATATTGCTTTAAGACTAGTGGATCTGGTTTGTTGCTCCTCCTTCCTCTCATCATAAGACCTATCAAGCTTATAAGAAAAACTAGCAACCTGATTAGCATAATAGAGGGACAGGAATTTGAACAATCATCCCAATGTCCATCTTGACTACCATATAAGGTACAACCATACTCCCTATAGGATCGAGATAGTGATTTCGTCTCTTTCCGAGGAGCATAGTTATAATTTCTCCTGAAGTAAGGTCTATCACAATATAGACATAGGCCATCAATATAGGTGTTCTAACTACTAAAATTATATTTGTCGGAAGATTCCATAGTAAAAAGTAAAACTAAAATAAAATCTACCTATAAAGAAAATCATAAACAAATATATACAAGCTTGAATTCAAGCAAGTAACTAAAATTCCAAACTAACTTAATACACAAAATTATTCTTTGGCAATGGCGCCATTTTTGATAACGCTCAACTTACACGTTAATTTAAGTGTAAGGCAGTCATCGTCAATAGATGTACCCAACTTTAGAGTCGGGGTCGAATCCACAAGGAATAATATGAGTGGCAATTAAATTAATTCAGACTAATAGATACAAGTTAAATTCAAACCAATAGTACAAAAAGATAAAAAATAGGGGAGACAAGTGTCTACACTAATGTTTCTTTTTGTTTTTTTCTAGTATAAATTTGGAGTTACGAGTAATTAGAGTTTAACCAATTATGCACGGATCTTAGGATTATATGTGACTAAGGGAAGTGATATATGGATTCTAATGGTTAACTTCATTATTAGTAGATCAAATATGGGCAGGTTTGGTATAAGTTTTGATGCTAGTCTTTCAACAAAACACCAAACTTTCACCCATTGATTCTTTTGAATACCTAAAGGGTGTGTTTAACAATTGGTAAGCACAACCTCAATCTACACATCCCTATTTCTAGGATAATGCCTATGGTATAGTCAACTTCATAACCACCCTTATGTCTAAGATAGTGATAGATTAGCCAACTATACACATAATTGTCTACCATTTCTTTAGTCCTCATATCCCTCTTTCAAAGATGACATGGATTGTTAAAATTCACCCAAACCCTACTTTCAATGATGTCCTTGAGCTTTCTAAAGTTTGGAGCTTTTACACATCAAACCCATTTGGGTATTTGAGGCTTTCACCCACAAATCTAAACCAAGTAAGCATAACAATGGTAAAACCTATCAACATGTACTACCAAATATAAGCTAACAATAACAAACCACACACACTATTATCCCCTATTCAAACATAACCCCAAGAGGGAGATTTAGCTATAGATAAGATAAATAAGAATAGATATACCTAAAATCTCCAGTGAAATGACTTGTTGAAGATTAAGTGAATGTTAATTAAACCTTGGCACTCCCACAAATCAACAATGGAAGTTAGCTAATCCTCCACTTAGAAGGTCTCCAATGTATTCTTTACCCAAAACTTATACAATATTTTCTTCTCCAAGTATGAAGGCTATGAACTCAAGAGCTAAACCTAAAATTGGGGAATATGGAATATGATTTATGATGCTAGAGTTTGAGTGTTTTTTGTCAAAATTAGGATCAACTACGTGTATTTCCAGTTTTGCCCTTGGGCTGCTTTCTTCTGATAAACTGTGATTGCGCGGGTCTGGCAGCGACCGCGAGTACGTAACCGCAATTATCTTATGTGATCACGGCTGCTTGACTTTTGCTTGATTGCCAAGACCGTGGTCACCAGACTGCGACCGTAGTAACTGAGGCTAGTTTCTACTCCAGGTCTTCAGTTGCACTATCTTGATCCCTTTTTGATTATTTTAAGATCCAATCCATATCTTTATATCCCCTCAAATCTATGCCTACAAGGAATGGATATAGGTGCATTTAATCATAATTATGTCTCAATTTATTTATTCAAAATAAGGTATTATGCATGAATATTGGGTGCAAATAAGTGGTAAAATCACCACTCATTAGATAGATAACTTGTTTGATCAGTTGCGAGGTTACAAGTTCTTTTCAAAGAACCTTTGGTCTAGGTATCATCAACTTAAGATTAGGGAGGTGTATATCCCTAATATGGTTTTTCATACTTAGTATAGGCACTTTGAATTCTTGGTCATGTCATTTGGCTTGACTAATGCCTCGATAATGTTTATGGATTTGATGGATAGGGTTTTCAGATAGTTCTTGGATCTTTTTGTCATCATATTCATTGATGACATCTTAGTGTACTCTAAAATTAAGGTAGATTATGCCAATCACCTCCGTGTGGTATTGCAGACCTTGAAGGAACAACAGTTGTATGCCAAGTTATCCAAGTGTGAGTTTTGGTTGAACGTTGTGACTTTCTTGGGTCATATTATTTCTAGTTAGGGGATCATAGTGGATCCGCAAAATATGGCTATATTTAAGAAGTGGCCTAGACCCACAACTCCAACCGACATTTAGAGCTTTTTGGGTTTGGATGTGTATTACAGGTGGTTTCTAGAGAACTTTTTGATGATAGATGCCCTATTGACTAAGTTGACTCAGAAGAAGATAAAGTTTTCTTAGTCGGATGCATGTGAAGGAAGTTTTGAGAAGCTTAAGGATAAGCTAACTTTGGTTTCAATTTTGACATTGCCTGAAGGCAATGAGGGGTTTGTGGTTTATTGTGATGCATCTTGGGTGGGACTTGGTTGTGTTTTGAGGTAGAATGGGAAGTTGATTGCCTATGCTTCAAGGAAATTAAAGGTGCATGAGAAGAACTATCCTACTCATGATTTAGAGCTGTTGCTGGTGTTTTTTTCTTTAAAATTCTAGCGACATTATTATATTGCGAGCACGTGGACATCTTTTCTGATCATAAAAGTCTACAGTATATGTTCAGTCAAAAGGAGCTAAATCTCAGGCAAATGAGATGGTTGGAACTTCTCAAGGACTATAATATGAGTCTTCACTACCACCTAGGAAAAGCTAACATGGTTATTGATGCTCTTAGCAGGTTGTCCAAGGGGAGTTTGGCCCATGTGGAGAAAGGAAAGTAGGAATTGGTGAAGGATATTCACCACTTCACCAATCTTGGAGTTCGTCTCTTGGACTTCAAGAATGGTGGGGTAATGGTTTTGGAAGTGATTCAGTCATATTTTAGTGTAGAGATCAAGGAGAATTAAGTGTTAGATCCTATCTTAATGAAAATCAAGAGTGATGTTGGTGGGAAAAAGGTAATGGTATTTGAGATCGGTGGTGATGGTACTTTACGATACCAAGAGAGTTTGTGTATTCCTAATGTTGACAATTTATGATAAAGGATTTTGGCTGAGGTGCATGAATCGTGCTATGTTGTTTATCTCGGTTCAACAAAAATGTATCATGATCTTACAAAGATGTATTTGTGAAATGGTATGAAAAGGGATATGGTTGATTTTATAGCAAAGTTCATAGTGTACCAACAAGTCAAAGTTGAGCATATGAGGCCTAGTAGGTTGTATCAAGAAATTGATTTGCCTAAATACAAATGGGAGGTATTTAATATGGATTTTCTTACTAGTCTTCCTCGATCTCAGAACCAATTTGATTAGAGTTGGGTTATCCTAGATAGGATGACAAAGTCTGCTGACTTCTCACTAATGTGAACAACTTTTTCAGCGCAGGATTACATGAAGTTGTATCTTTAGGAGACTGCAAAGCTGCATGGGGTACCTATTTTGATTATTTCTAATCATGGTACGCAATTTTTATCTCATTTTTGGTTGTCTTTTCAAAAAGTATTGGGGATGAAAGTTAGTTTAAATACTGCTTTTAATCCTTAGATAGATGGGCAAACAGAGAGGACTATTCAGACATTGGAGGATATGCTTTGGGAATTCATGATTGATTATGGTAGAAATTGGGTTGAGCATCTACCTTTGGTAGAGTTTGATTACAACAATAACTATTATTCAAGTATTGGTATGGCCTCTTTTGAGTCATTGTATGATAGGAGGAATAGATCTTCTATTGGTTGGTTTGAGCTTGGTGAGGCGGATATGTTTGGTCTGAATTTGGTTTATTAGGCTATGGAAAAAATGAAGGTGATTTGGGATAGGATTAAGGCTGCCTAAAGTCGGCAAAATTCATAGGTGAATGTAAGGCATAGAGACTTAGAGTTTTAGGTTGGGATAAAGTGTTCCTAAAGATATCTCCCATGAAGGGACTAATGGAGTTTGGTAAAAAAGGGAAGCTCACTCCCCGATTTGTATACAATTTTATGAAGGGTTGATAATATGGCTTATGAACTAGAGTTTCCTTCTAGTTTGGGCTTCGTTCATCCGATATTTTATATCTCTATATTGATAAAGTGCATTGGTGATCCTTCTTCGATTGTTCCTTTGTAAGGATTGGGTATCTCAGATTCTTTATCTTATGAAGAGTTCCCAATTGAGATTTTGGAAAGGAAGGTTCGTCGATTACAGACCAAGGATGTGACCCCAGTTAAGGTTCTATGGCGGAACCACAAGGTGAAGCAGGATACATGGGAAGCGGAAGAGGACATAAAGTAAAAATATCTGTATCTATTTTCTACTCCTGGGATTTATGCAGAAGGTATATGTTCTTCAACATATTTTTGTTTTCAAACTTTGTTAAAGGAAGGATTAGTATTTTTGCATATTTGTTTTCTAACTTGGTTAAAGATTGGATTGATATTTGATAATGCAAATGAATTATTCTTGTGGTTATCCTACCTTGTCCGTCATTCGAAGACAAATATTCCTAGTGGGGGAGACTATAACACCCTGGGTTTTTGACCCTTAGAAAATTTCCTAGATTTTTGGTTTTTGGACAAGTTACGACTAGGGGAAATAAGTCATAAACCAGGGTACGAGTGGTATAGGTTGGTCATATGCCGACCAGTATTGGATGGTGGGTTGAATTTAGTTCCTAGAATGGATATGACTTATTGGATATGAGTCGTATTAGTGGATACAGGTTATTTGGTTTGGGTTTTTCCTTCACTTAATCTTAGATTTGGAAACTTAAGTTGGATCTGAGTACGAGTGGCTCACCATGAGCTGTAAGCCAGGGTATGAGTCGTACCATGGACTCATATGGTGGACAATGTTCAAACCTCTTGTGATTCTATTCTTCCAGGGGTACGGGTCAAGGGTACTGGTCGTATACTTGGGTACGTCTTATTTTGGGTGATTCGTACCTTGGACAGTGTTGGGTCCAAGGGGGAGGCCTAGGGTACAGTGATGGGTAGCACTAATATTGGAAGGTACAACTGGTATGGTTAGTCGTACCCCCTGATGAGATTTTATGCAGTTTAAGAGTGGGAAATCTGGACATTTCCCCACATAACCTAATAAGGCCCCATGACTTTTAACTCACTTGGGAGGTTATTTTCCCTATTATTCTATTCATTAACACTTATAAAATACTCTCTAATCTTCTCGAAAGTTTTTGGGCAAAGGAAGCTAGGGTTTCATCTTAAGGATTAATTTGGGGCTTGTGTTTTTTATTTCTTTCCATTATTTTAGCAATTAAGGCATGTACTCTTCTCTCATTGTTAGTTCTAACTAAAGGCATGGTTTTATACAATGTTTTCATGGCATGCTTTATTGTATGATTTTGGGGTTTTCAAATATGTGTTGGGGTTTTGGTTATAAATGCTTGGTTATGGTTTTCCTATATTTTAGTTATGTTTTTACATGTTTAATAGTGGTTTTGGATAATTGGTTACATGGGAATAGCCACATGGTAATTGGTTTGGGTTTTGGAAATACTATGCCCAACATGTTTGATAAAATGCCTATGATAATGCATTTACTATATTATTGGATTTTTACTAGAACTATTGCATGGTTTGAACTTGGTAATGGAACCCTAAATAGTTTAAATGGTTTTTTTATGGTTAAATGGAATGGTTTGGTGGTCATACTTATGGTTAATTGAATGTCCTTGTGGGGTACAATAGAATCCCCTAGGGAAACATGTTAATGGACAACTTGTGGGGTACATGGGACTCCCCCAAGCAAACATAATGGAACACTTGTGGGATACATGGGATTCCCCCAAATTAACTTGGTAAATGGGTACACGGGAATCCCTTTACCTTAAAAGGTCGGCTTAGGAAAATACTTGCAAGTTATAGTCGGTATGCCGATACCACTATTAATAGCCTTGGTTAATAATAAATGGAATAATAGATTGGTTGGTAGGAAATGGTTTTAATTGGGCGTGAAGGTGGGAGTTAAATGAACGAACACTGGAAACTCATGTTTATTGACATGAGGGGTTGGTCATGGCGACAATTTATGATACTATGAGGTACACTGAAATCATCTAAGTATACTGTACATATGTATCATAGAGAGCTAAGGGTACTTTAGAATCCCCTACTCTTATGATATCTCCGGTCATTCCTACACACATCAAGCCCGTTCAGGGGGTTACACTAGACCCATATAGCCCCTAAGTGGTTTTAGGATGGTTAAGCTACACATACCCAGGTTAATGGTTTTAAATGCATGCAAAACCCAGTTCTATTTCCCGACATGGTTATATATATATATATGTTTTGTATGCATATGGTTGGTTTACTTGGTTTTACGGGATGACATTATTTTATCCTTATCCTGAGTTCATGCTAGCGTTCACCCGCTAACCCATCTTCAGGCGGTTGTATCCCCATGCGATGCAACAACAAACCATTCTACTCCTCATGCATAGTGATCGTATTTTGGAATTAGCTTTTGAATTCTAGTGGTGAGTTTTCATCTTCCCAGAAGGATCCATTTCATGTTATGGACATTTTCATGTACTTTGATTATTTTACTAATATTGGTTTTGGCTATGATTGGGGGAATGTCAAAACTGGATATTAGTTTTCTTTTGGTTAGAGGCTTTTGTAGAACTACTATGGGTTGGTATGGACGGGATCAGTATTAGTGTCAGCCTTAATATTGGCATTAACATTGGGGCTGCTAGCGTTGAACTAAATTTCTTACTGTTCTATCCTATTTTATTTTGGGATTATATATAGTTATTATAGAACTTATAGGGTTATAGTTCTGGATTATGGTTTGGTTTGGTATTTGTTATGGGTTGGTATTGGACGGTTGGGCTCGTTTGGGTGGTCAAAGTCATAGACCTATCCCAGAGTCTTGGATTTTGCAATAACGATATCTTGTTATATGTTCGAAATTTCTCTAACTTAGGATATGCATTGAATGGTTGGGTTGGGTAACAGGGGTGTTATCTCGTCCCGGTTGGACTTGGGATGCCTATTACGACAAGGCCCTGGTTCGGATAGTGTCATAAAATCTCCACTATTTCATGAAAACATTGCCAAGAAAACTTTTAGACTAGTATTAAATACTTTCACATATGCTACGAACTTAGCCCCAACGATGACCTAAAAGTCATATTGATGGTATAAAAGATCATGAACATAAATAGCATGATGCTTATGCGCCATTGCACCTACTTACATTCATATCCTAAAAATCACATGATAAACCAAAATCCATATAGTAATTGTACAATATTTAGAATTTTTTCCCAACACTTATAAGTTTATAAATGTTAATTGCCTACTTTATCTGTTTTGTTATGCATCATTTCTATGATATAAAAGTAAGGACAAAAATGTTCAGTGCTATTTTTTTGGTACCAAGATAATTATATTATACATTAACATGCATCAATACAAGACAATTTAGATATGGTATTTGGCTTCTTAAGCCTAACAAAAACTGTTCCCACTTTGTCTGCTTCTAACTGCCTAGACACAAAAAATGGAGAATCACCCAAAACACAACGTCATTTGCTAACTGCATAACAGACCCTTCCTTAGCTAACAATCTACCTCTTGATTTTTTTCATGGAACCTGTAGTGCACTGGTGGATTCCTCAACCTAAGAAGGAGTTCCCTGCAACCAGCCAACATGGTAGAGCAAGTGGGTTTATAATTCATTAAGTAATCAAGAACATCTTATCAATCAATATGTATCTTAAGAGGTGTGAGGCTATTGTCTAAGGCTAATCTTAATTTCCTTAGGAGAACATAGCGTTCAGAGGAGATAATGTTTTCCTAAAAAGACTATCCATAACGCCTATAATCCATTTCTATTTGGTCTCGTATGATACCTCCGATCTCACTCATACTATTTCCTTTCTTTATGGAATAATGCGTATTTATCTTATATCCCATTGTTGGTGTTTTTTAGCTAACATAACTAACTTAGGTTTGTTCTATAATGGTTTGCTTGTGGCTTGTGAGAGCTAGAAAATCCGTAGTGTGTACACATGGGGTAGTTATGCTAATTTTGTTTGACCTATTATTATGATAATTGTCATTCCTAGTAAGCCATACGTTCCATAGATAAAAAAGATAAAGCCTCCTTTCAGTGTTGTTTTTTCTTTAGTACTAGATTTATGTACTTAAGGAAGCTCAACCAGTAACCACATTGTTGGTTAACAAATCTATTAATACTATATATAATGCCTAAATCTCTCTAGAAATTTGGAACATTATAGCATTCTAGGAATACATGCCTAATGGTCTCAGGCTTGCTACACAATTGGAAGGCTTTATAGATTTCTATACCTATGTTTTTAAGGTATGCACGGGTTGGGAGTCTTCCGTGATTATAAAGACACATGAAGTATTAAATTTTTGGGGACAGTTCAACTTCCATATCCAGTTGAAATCTGGTAAATATTGAATACTATTATGGTCTTTGTCTCGTTAAAGTGTATAGACGGAGCATGCCGTTAATATCCCTTTATGACTTAGATTCCAACTAAATTTATCTCTTGATCTAGGTGTAGTTGGAATATAAACATAGTTAATTAAGTTTGTGGCTCTGTTTGTTAATTGAAATGCTATCATGTCCAGTCTCTATGATCCCGAGTTTCTAAGTAATTTATCAATTATCATACTGCCATCCCATTTACTTAGATGACCCTATATGTGATGACCCTCCAGATTGTTTCCTTAATTTTCATGTATTTCTAGTATTTCAAGCCTTTCCACAGTAACTACAGGTCATTTACAACTTGCTAGAACTATAGGTTCAGTTATCGGATAATTTATTGGGTTTTAAGCTTATTTTCCTATTTTGGAGTTTTTGTTGTTAAAGAATTGATCTTGGACCAAAATGCATAGTAAACAGCCTCTTATGAGAATTCCAACAACGCCACCATCTTTGAAACTTTGATTTTAGGCTAGAGAGACCCTTAGTTTAGGTCTCAAGGCTTTCAAACTTATTTTGGCCTAGTGGGTAAAGTTTGGTTAAAAATATCTAGGTATGTGACCTATATTTAATCGAAACGATATTGAATGAAAGTTTTGATGGTTCCGTTGAGTTTGGAATGTCAAATTTGGTATGGTAGAATAGCTTGTTTGTATGCATAGGATTCCAAAAAAAATTTGAACCCTCGATCATAGTCCATTTGGACTTAGGAAATTCTGGTGCAGCCAAGCCTTGGCCTTTGTGTTTTCGAGGCTTGGCCATGTTCATAATGGTCAAGGAATCTTGGCTTTCTCGTTCGCAAACTAGCCATCACGTTTGTGAAGGAAAAGTCAGCCCGATTGGCCTAGCTTTAAACTTCACGTTTGCGATGGACCAACAACATTCGTGAAGGTATAATCTAGGATAATATTACGTTAGCAATCCATTCCCCATGTTTGCAAAGGATAAGATTAGTATGCATCATAAACATGACCCTCAAGTCTCACGTTCGCGATGGGAAAAGGCTTAGCAGTATAAACCCCTCTTTCTAATTTCTTCACCTTTTTCTTGTCATTTTCCTCCATTATTGAACCACAGAGCTTGGAGAAAAGTGGGAAATCATAAGTTTGAGTTAGGGATGAGTTGAGGGTGTTGAGGTGATCATTTTCTTCTAATTTCTTTGTAAGTTTTTGGCCTAAATCACCTGTTTAATTCTTGTTTTCTCTTCTATTTTAGTCATCTCTCGGGGATGATTTGAGCCTCATTTTGTAGTCCATTTGTGCTCAAATTTTGAGAACGCATTCCTTGTCCTTTGAGAGACCTTGTGACGGATTTAATTTTGAATTTCATTATCCAACCCTAGAGACCCATTATTGTCCTAATTTTGGGCTCAGAGTTTTATATTGCAATATGGGGTATCATTTTACTCCTATTAATTTGTAGATTATTATTTTGATAGAGCAAGGTCATTTTGGGGTAGTAGAGAAAAGATGGGCGATTTAGACTATTCAAGAATTGTGGTTTGGCATAGAGGTAGGTTTCAATGTACTTTTCTTTATGAGATGGTGTTATGTATAGATTGCTTGTTAGGTAGGGATGATAGGTTATGGTTCTGACTAGTATATAATGATTTGACCTAATTAGGGGATTTAGGATAGAAAATTGACCTGAACCTTAGCCTAAAGTGCCTTTTAAGGCCGTTGAATTCTATTATATTTGATGATGGCTTGATTACCTATAGATTGGCAAAAGGAATCCTTTAGCATAAGACATAGCATATTACTTGGAATTTAAGGTGATATTCCTTGATTGGACCCTTGTAATAGCTTTATTCCCTTGTTTACCTAAGTTTTTGAGCTATGGTGTTAATATTATATTGAACAGTAAATTATGAACCCGAGGCCATGATTATCGTACCAATTGTGCACGAGGTTAGTATTATATCCTTTGTGAGGATGTGGATGTGGCTTAAGACGCTTATAGTTGTTATTGTTTGTATTTTGGTAATGTCATACATACTTTTGGCGCGCATTTGCATTTACTTAGTGGTATGAGTCCAACCAAATTATTTATTTTACTATTGTTATCTAAAAAGGAATTTATTTCTACTTTCACTTTTAAAATGGATTCTTTTACAATGAGAATTATATAACCTTACTAAATGACTTCTGGGCTTTTGGAAACAAATGAGCTATTTTGGAAATCAGTCTAAGGTCTGTTCTGGTCCATTATTACACCATTCTATTACCACTACTATTTACTTCGGTTGAGAGAGATTCCAATTCTTTCTACACTATCATGCAAATTTAGTCCAGGCATTGATCTCAAGTAATAGATTTATTGATTGATACTCTTTTAGTCATGGTTTGAGTTCGTGCACTTATTATACTTATATATATATATATATATATATATATATATGTATGTATATGTGTAACACCCCATATTTCCCTAGAATAATCTAAGTCCTAGTGCATGAGTATTCATATATAAAAATTTCGAAATACTTATTTTTTTCAGTGTAGAGTCTGCCATTGCGTAGGAAATTCAATTAGCTTTCCAATGATATAAAATTTACCTAAATCCGATAACTGGGTGAGAAGTTATGGTGATTTTAAGTTTTGGTCGTTAAACACCACCATTCAGGCCGGTGGCGCATCGCGGGGCATGTCAAAATGGCAATTGTCAGTTTCCAGTGAGGTACCACGATACCAGCGCATCGTGCCATAACTTATTTTCATATTTGTCAGTTTCCAGTACACCAACGCGATCCCACCACATCTCGGTGAACTTCCAGGTCGCATCCAAGGGGTAACGTGATTCCCCGCGTCGCGTTTATGGTCAAATTTACAGTTGTCCACTTTCCAGTAACACGGCACGATAGCGTTGCATTGCACCAAGGGCCAAAATCAGGATTTTTTAGTTAATTTCCAGTTTTAAATTACGACTTTTTAAATCATTCCAGGGGTATTTGAGTCTTTTTCCATGGCCTTAGTCAGACTTTAACAAAAAATTCAACCCTAATAAACCTAGTTACAACATTATTCATTCAGGTTTTCCCTAAATTAAATCATTCTCTCTCAAGAGGCAAAAACCCTAGTTCAAGAATCAAGGTCAATCCTCAAGAATCTCTCCAAGAATCTTCAAGGGCTCTTCTTCTCAGGTATGTTAGGTGTTCATCTATGGGTTCTTTTCACCCATAGAATCCAAGAATCCATTTCTAAATATACAAGATCTCAGATTTATGATCTCCATGTTTGAATTAGATTGAATTCATGTTCATGATAGTAGTTGGGTTTGAATCCATGATTTAAGTGCAAGTTTTATGAAATTAAATAGCATGTGTGATGAATATGTTATTATCTTGATAAACCCTTGAATTTACAAAGTGATTACTGTGTTTATGTTGCTAATTGGGTTTTAATCCATGATTATTATATGATTCATGAAATTAGATTAGTAATTTATGGGGAATTATATGAATTGCATGCTAAACCCATCGAATTGTAAGTTGGGCATTGTAGTTGCCATGTTTATATGTTATCCATGATTATCTGCATGAAGTTGTGCTCCCCAAGTGTTTGATAAAATGTCTCAATAAATGATATATGAACATGTATACATTTTTATGCTTTGCAAGATAATGTGAAGCTTTACTCTTCATGCTATCGAGTCTTGGGGATATTTAATACCCGACAATTTAGCTGTTTACATAGCGCCAGTGTCAATTATAGAATAGTTTCAATCTTGTCACGATTAATAGTACTCTCAGTTAAATACATAACTCATTAGAACTCAGTAAGTTATAGTACTGAGGAAACTCAGTGAATTCAGTCTAGTTCAGTCCAGTATAACAGTTTAGTGTCTATTCAGTTGGGAGTAGGATTTAGCACTGAGCGAGTGCAGGGATGATGGATTCCCCATCAGATAGGCAGAGTCATTAGCAGTAGTCCCTATACTCCAGAACTATATAGTCAGTGAAGGATGAGGAGTCACCCCTCAGACTAGGCTTGACTAACTCCAAGGGGTCACCCATCAGATTAGGCCTGGCTCTGCCTAGGTGTCACCAGTCAGTTAGGCTTGGCATCCTGGTTTTCTAGTATTTGTTCTCGTGGCACGATATTATAACCCTTCCAGCTGGGGTTACAGGTTTAACTCCAATCAGTTTAGAGAGGGGTATGTCGGTTAGATGATTACCTCCCACAGTTTCAGTTCCAGTCTTCAGTCTAGAACTCAGTTCAGTTCTACAGGATCAGGAATGTCAGATACAATCACTCAGTATCAGTAATTTAGTTATTAGTAATTTTAGATTATCAGTTACTCAGTACTTAGCTTATGAAAAGCTCAATCACGGTATACATATATGCACAGTATTACATACTTTGTATTTACAATAGTTTCAGTTATCCACATACTCATATTCAGTTATTCTATATTATTCAGTCAGTTACTGTTCATACATTTGAACCCTTGCATTCATACTTTCCTCATCTAGCATACCAGTACATTCCCACGTACTGATGCAAACTTTCTTACGCTATGATATTTTATATCATAAGTTTGGATGGTCAGGTTTCCCGACCATGCATAGACAGATCCAGTCAGCAGTCGTAGATTTAGTACTGAGTCCTCATCTATCAAGGAAATACTTTAATTTTAGCATTTCGGTAGTTATATTATTATAGTAGTTGGAGTTAGTTGGGGGCTTGTCCCATCAACTTCATATTCAGGTAGTTCACTTAGAGGCTTTCAGACTAGACTAGTTTAGACAGTATTTTAGATACTGGTGTTTTATTAGATGTTGCTATTTATCATTATTTCATATTTTGAAACATATGGTATTTCATCCTATTTTTTTGCATTTATTCAGTATTATTGTTCAGTGCTTACAACAGATATCAGTCATGGGTTACCTTGTGGTCCTTCGGGGTTGTAAGCACTGTGTGATGACTAGGAGTAGTCTCGGGTCGTTACAAACTTAGTATCAGATCCTAAGGTTCAATAGTGTCCTAGGGATTTTGAAAGTCGCATCGCGTAGAGTCTTATGCATGGGTGTGTAGCGCACCACACTTATGGATCGGAGGCTATGAGATGTTTTAGGAAAAGTTTCCCTTCTTTCAGGTTTCATGTCGTGCAAATGAGCATGAACTCAAGTTAAACTCTCAGTCTAATTCATCTGTTCCTTATGCTTCCAGAACATTCCTTCCAAAGAAGCTAATGAAAAAAGTTATGAAAATTAGTCAGCACCTCATCCCGTTCAGGAAGATCCTCTGGAAGAGCATGTCTCTCATGCAGAATTTAGAGCTAATTTCACTACGTTAGCCAGTTTAGTAGTTTCTCAGAATAACTTTTAGGATGTTGTCCAATCTAGTCTTGGGGTTCATACTCAGCAGAGCAAGGGGGAGTGCATAGGAAGAAAGATAGACACAATAAAAATAAGAGATTCAGACCAAGTGGTTTTAGGCCAAGGTTAGTTAGTGGTAACCGGTTCCATTTTTATCAGAAATTCTCAGCCCCAAATCCTTCTGTAGCTAGTGCTCCAGTGCCAAAGTTTATAAATGTCAGTCGAGATAGTACGACAGACTCCAAGTCTCAGGGTAGCATGAAAAGAGGTCATACCCACCCACTTTGCTAGAAATATGGTAGAAATCATCAGGGTGTGTATAGGGCTGGAAATGGCGTATGTTTTAGGTACGGAAAGTTAGTCCATAGAATCAGAGATTGTCCTCATTCAGGTTCATAGGGTCAGTACTACTGTTCTTCAGCTCAGTCCAGTCTCCCGAATCAGCAGGGTGCCACTTCCAGTGCCGCCAGCGGGCAACGCCCAAACAGACTTTATGCACTTTAGTCCAGACAAGATCAGAAAAGTTCTCCTGATGTGGTCACTGGTACATTACAGATCTTCTATTTACATATTCATTCCCTATTAGATCCAGGAGCTTCTCTGTCTTATGTAACTCCTTGCATAATAGACAACTTTAAAGTCAAACTAGAAATCTTAACAAAACCTTTTTTAGTTCTTACCTCAATAGAAAAATCTATTCCATCCAGATGAGTATACATGAATTGCTCGGTTACAGTATTTCAGAAAATCCCTTCAGTTAATTTTTGTAGTAAAGTCGTTCCATTTTAGTTTCATGATGAACCAGTCCTTGAATGAAGGGGTAGTACCTTAGTTTTAGTTGATTTAAGTTTGAATCTCTAGATTGAACTAGTAGAAAAAGAAGTTGAGAATTCTAAGTTAGTCAGTGTTGAGGCTGCTATATGATGATTGTTGGGGCAATATAAAGCCAAGAATTATATATCAGAAGGAAGTACTAGAAGTGGACCTTACATTATCAAGAGTAGTCCTTCAGAATGAGTTTAGTGTTTATGAGCATTTTCATATCTCATACTCTAGAGTAAAATGGTCTCAGCTTGATTTAGAGTTTATTAAGGGGTTCACAGACTTAGAATAACGACTTTAAGCTAAGGGGGAGATGGAAGAAAAAGTAACAAAGTTAGACTTTCAGGTTTTAGTAGTAATGTCAGTATGTGTAGAGAAGTAGTGGGAGAGGTTGATGACCAACCCATCCTTACCCTAGTGCAAAATTTTGTACTTCAGCTATCATGATATCTATTCATGCCTTACATGACTTCTTTGTGATCATAGCTCATATTCGTGCACATTATCAAAAATCATGTACGTTTACAGTTTCTAGTATAAGGAGTTCCAGTTTCCTTAGTATTACGAATCATGTTCCATGAATACAGAAACTCTAACCCAGGTCACGCAGCTTATGACTCAGGTTCTCATACTTTACAGTATACTCAGTTACCATGAATCATGCTACGCTCCTAATGATCAGTTAAATCCAGACTATGTCATGTATATTTTCAGTTTGGACCTCTTGGTAAATCCATGATGTAGGTATTGTATTCATCAGGCTTCAGTTAAATAACTAGTTCATGTATATTTTCTATTAATGCTTCAGGCCCCTATGTTTTATCCCATCAGTGAACTCTCCTTATGAAATGATGTAGTGATGAGAAATTCCTTAGAAGGGAGAGAGTAAGGTAGATGTTTCATGATTTAGGAAAGATTGGTGCAAGCATGTTTTACCCGAAGCTATAGTTATGAATATAGGCTTGAAAGTCAAGTTAATGTGTGGGCGAATAGCGAGCAAGAGGTTGTATTTAGTTATTGGAGGAAAAATTAGAATTCTTCCTAAGATAAGAAATTGAGAAAATGCAGAATGTGAATGTACATTTAGATCCTCAATTTGTGTCAGTCCCCATCATATAGCTATCAAAACTCATTCACAGTCTCAGTTAGCATTCAGTTCCAAACTCAGTCTCATTTCAGGTTTTCTTAACCAATGCGTATAGTTACCAGTTATTCAGTTATCAGTATCTCAGTATTTCAGAATCATGTTATGTGGTTAGTCTTGCATTCCTAGATATATCGTTCCCATGAATTCATGGTTAGTTACCTCACTCTCCTCAGTCAGTCCTTACCTCATAGGCATAGTACTTTATAGTTTTAGTCCAGTTATTTAGGTTAAGTACGAACATCTTACATGACCAGTATTCGAATGTCAGTCATCTAGTTAATCAAATAGGTTCGTATGTTTACGCATTCGTGCTCAGTGCCCATTTGAATATTTTTAGTAGTCTCAGGTGAAGAATTGTGTTAAGGTGGAAGGTATATTTGAGAGAGTATTCGAGAAATATATTTAAGCTTGAACATTTGTAGCGCCAGTACATAAGGATTAGTCACTCTATTTTAGGTGATGTTTCATAGGCCTCGCCTCATATTACAACATTTTAGCCACGTTGTGATTTCTTATGTCTCATTCAGTCTATGCTAAGATTTTCTTGCTCCCTAAAGTCTGTAGAACTATATAGAAAGAGTGTTAAGAGATGCTTCAGTTAAGTATAAGTTTTCAGTATGATTTGGTACGTAAAGACAGCAATTCAGTTTAGCATTCAGGCGGACAACTTCGGATAGTTTCCCATTTTTCCATCTAGTCGTCCTATCCCAAAATAGAACAATCCTAGTAGTTACGAATTCAACCTAGTTCATGTATCATGTATCAGTTTCAGATCTTAGATATTCAGTCACGATTTAGTTTATAGGTCCCCTGTGCACCGTCTTAGCCTTTCCTCAGTATCCCAGCCAAGTCAGCATTTTTCGAGAGAAATAATGTCCTTTGGAAGAGATGCACTATAACCCCCGAGCTTTTAGGTCCTAAACCTTTTAGTTTATCTTCATGTAATGAATCCAGTTTAGAGTAATGGGTATTCATAAGTTGACCCTCTCATTCCAATCTTAGCTGAATGACCATTCCCAAGTCATGGCATGTATTCAAGGTCCTAGTCCCATTCCTGATAGTAAGTCCATGTATCATGTTTCAAACTCAATCATGTTCCCATGTTCCCATTTATGCATGTTCAGTGTAAAAGCTCAGTTTGTCAGTAGCTCAGTCATGTTGTCATGCATCAGATATGCATGTTCAGTATGTAAACTCAGTCTATCAGTGTCTCAATTTAACCAATTTTATTTGAGGACGAATGATCCGAAGGGGGAGATATTGTAACACCCCATATTTACCTAGCATAATCTAAGTCCCAGTGCATGAGTATTCATATATAAAATTTTCAAAACACTTATTATTTTTTAGTACAAAATCTTTCGTAATGTAGAAAATTCAATTAGCTTTCCAATGATATAAAATTTTCCTAAATTCGATAACTGGGTGAGAAGTTATGGCAATTTTAAGTTTCAGTCATCAAACACCATCATTCAAGCCAGTAGCGCATCACGGGACATGTCAAAAGGGCAATTGTCAGTTTCTAATGAGGTACTGCGATACCGGCACGTTGCGCCATAACTTATTTTCACATTTGTCAGTTTCCAGTACACCAACGCGATCCCACCGCATCGCGGTGATATTCCAGGTCATATCCAAGGGGTAACGCGATTACACCGCATCGCGTTGATGGTCCAATTCCTAATTGTACACTTTCCAGTGATACAACGCGATAGTGCCGCATCACGCCAAGGGCCCAGATCAGGATTTTTCAGTTAATTTTAAGTTTTAAATTTCAAGTTTTAAAATTATTCTAGGGGTATTTGAGTCTTTTTCATGACCCTATCCAACCTTTAACACAAAATTCAACCCTAATAAACCTAGTTACACCATTATTCATTTAGTTTTCCCCCAAATTAAATCATTCTCTCTCAAGAGGCAAAATCCTAGTTCAAGAATCAAGGTTAATCCTCAAGAATCTCTCTAAGAACCTTCAAGAACTCTTCTTCTTAGGTATGTTAGGTGTTCATCTATGGGTTTCTTTCACCCATAGAGTCTAAGATTCCCTTTTTAAATATACAAGATCTTATATTTATGATCTCCATGCTTACATATTCATGATATTAGTTGGATTTAAATCCATGATTTAAGTGCAAGTTTCATGAAATTAAATAGAATGTGTGATGAATATGTGATTATCTTGATAAACCCTTGAATTTACAAAGTGATTAATGTGTCTATGATGTTAATTGGGTTTAAATCCATGATTATTATATGATTCATGAAATTAGATTAGTATTTTATGGGGAATTATATGGATTGCATGCTAAACCCATGTAATTGTAAGTTGGGCATTGTAGTTGTCATGTTTATATGTTATCCATGATTATGTGCATGAAGTTGTGCTCCCCAAGTATTTTATAAAATGTCTCTATAGATGATATATGAACATGTATACATTGTTATGATTTGCAAGATCATGTGATGCTTTACTTTCATACTATCGAGTCCTGGGGCTATTTAATACCCGACAATTTAGCTGTTTACTTAGAGCCAGTGTCAGTTACAGAATAGTGTCAGTCTTGTCACGATAAATAGTACTCTCAGTTAGATATAGAACTCAGTAGAACTCACTTAGTTATAGCAATCAGGATACTCAGTAAAATCAGTCCAGTTCAGTCCAGTATAATAGTTCAGTGTCTATTCAGTTGGGAGTAGGATTTAGCACCGAGCGAGTGTAGGGATGACGGCTTCCCCATCAGATAGGCAGACTCATTAGCAGCAGTCCCTATACTTCAAAAATACATATCCATTGCAGGATTAGGAGTCGCCCGTCAGACTAGGCTTGACTACCTCCCAGGGGTCACCCATCAGATTAGGCTTGGCTCCGCCTGGGTGTCACCCGTCAGTTAGGCTTGGAATCCTAGTTTTTCTGGTGTTAGTACCCATGGCAAGGTATTATCACCCATCCAGCTGAGGTTACAGATTGCACCCCAATCAATTCAGAGAGGGGAATGTCATGAAGATGATTACCTACCACAGTTTCAGCTTTAGTCTTCAGTTTAGAACTCAGTTCAGTTCTATAGGATCAGGACTATCAGGCACAGTCACTCAGTATCAGTAATTCAGTTATCAGTAACTTTATATTATCAGTTACTTAGTATTTAGCTTTAGAAAAGCTCAGTTATGGTATACATATATGCACAGTATTGCACACTTAGTATTTACAACAGTTTCAGTTATCCACGTACTCTTATTTAGTTATTCTATATTATTCAGTCAGTTATTGTTCATGCATTTGAACCCTTAAATTCAGCCTTTCCTCATCTATCATACCAATATATTTTCACGTACTGATGCATACTTTCCTATGCTATGATTTTTCATATCATAGGTCCGGATGCTTAGGTTTCCCGATCGTGCTTAGACAGATCTAGTCAGCAACCACAAATTTAGTAGTGAGTCCTCATCTATCGAGGATATGCTTTTATTTCATCATTTTAGTAGTTTTAGTATTGCAGCAGTTGGAGTTAGTTGTGGTCTTATACCATCAACTCCATATTCAGACAGTTTGGTTAGAGGCTTTCAAACTAGACTAGTCCAGACAGTATTTCAGCTACAGGTGTTTTATTAGATGCTATTTATCATTATTTCAGATTTTTAACCTTATGGCATTTCAACCTATTTTTCCATATTTATTCAGCATTATTGTTCTGTGCTCATAGAAGATATCAGTCATGGGTTAGCTTAAAGTCCTTCGGGGTCGTAAGCACCGTGTGACGACTAGGAGTAGTCTCGGGTTGTTACAATATGTATATATACATGGTACTGGATGGAGCAGATTGATTGTGATGGTTATTGGAAGTCCTACTTTGGGTCCAAATAGTGTATACAGATATACCAAGTCTCTTATGGGAGCCTTCGTTCATGAGCCACAGTGCCAAAGAAAGATAGTCTTCTTTGGTCCATCCATTTCAAGCTACTGAGATGGAGGATGTGTATACACTTGTATATTTGCATGGGTTTACTACTGGTTTATGTGAATTCATTATTTCATATGCATTTCCTATCACCAATATATTGTTTGGTGCTCATATCTATAGGTATTATGGGGGTTTGTATAGGTATAAGCTATGATTGTTTCCTGAGGAGGTGATTGCTTACACCTTCCGAGCTTATAAGGGTCTGATTTGATTATTATTTTTCTTAGACAATCCGATTACTTTATTGTTAGTTCAAAGTTAGTTCGTGGTAGGATGGTTATGGACTGTTACCCTAGATCTATGATGCATTTTTGATTCCTTGTCTTTCTCTATAATTTTATAAGTTACATTATTGATAGGTTACCTTATGATTAGTCACACTTTAATTAGAGGCTTAATTATGCTAGTATTAGCTTTCCTACTTAGTTAGGTGTCACAACCTGATTTACTAGTCATAATGCCACCTACTTTATCCCACTAGTAGGTAAGCCAAACCGTAGATCAGAGCTATAAGTAATGGGTTAATTTGGTAGAAAATGACATAAATGCCAAAAGTTTTCAAGTTAAGACTTACAATAATAATTCAAGTAATAATAATAATCCGAATAGAAAAGGGCCTAAAATGCCCTTCAATTATGTGAAATGGTCCAATAATATCCTTTATCTACTTATTGGACCTGAAATGCCCTCCCCGTCTATCTATTGAGGTTGTTTTTCCCTTTCATTAAATAGTTGACCAATGACCCCACTTCATTAATGACATGACATAGTTCTATTTGAGAATGAATATTTAATTAAATAATTAAATTACCCTTTAGAACTAATAATACCAAATCCAAGATGAACATCTAGTTTGGTTGAGCCAACTCTGAAAACTTTCAGATTATAGGACAGTGATGTCACATTATCATCTTAATACTAATCAAAATAACTTTTGCCCAAATAGAAAGATTAATTACCACATCTTAAATAGTATACCATATTTATATTTGTATACTAGGGACATCTTAAATAGTAAACCATATTGATATTCATATCCTAGGGACTTCACAAATACTTCCATGTTTTCAACATCTCTAAGCAAAGTTGCCATGT
The DNA here is from genome assembly GCA_030864215.1 of Capsicum pubescens. NCBI lineage: Eukaryota > Viridiplantae > Streptophyta > Magnoliopsida > Solanales > Solanaceae > Capsicum > Capsicum pubescens. The sequence goes on from CM061547.1 coordinate 144,976,786, forward strand.
CTCACTCTTCCTGTATTTTTTAGCTTAAGAAAGAAAATACTTCCTCTATTTTAATAAGTTTATTTTTACTTTCCTTTTTAGTCCCATTCAAGTCAAACCAAATAAATATATTGAAATAGAGGGAGTAATTGCTAGAGGCAACTTAAGTTTCTTACCATAGATGAAAAAAGATTGAAAATTTAGCAGTAAATCTTGTTTAAGGCAGAAAAATGCTCTGTGAATTTTTCATTGGTAATCAAAGTTCATACTATTCCACCAAATATAACACCATCTTTCAGAGGGACAAAGATTAGGCTGGATTGTGAAGTGCTAGCTAACCTAGAACAACAAAAACTTTCCATTCTTAGCAGAAGAGGCATAGAAATAATTTGCACTTTTGGAGAACATATCAACAAAATAAACCCCTTTTACCAAACATACACCCTATCGAAGGTGCTTTGGGGGAGCAATTTTTGTGATTCAAAATGGTTAGCTTGTGAATATTATTTGGGTGGTGTAATACCCCACACTTTTTCTTGTTTAGTTCAGCTCCTAGTGCTTGCATAAGAGGCTAAAATCTTGAAAATTTAGCTCCGTGTTGAGGACTTAGCCATTTTTAAGACCTTTTAACTTCAAGGAATTTTAAGTTGACCTTCCAGACTCCGAGACAATAGTTTTTGAGTTGATTCATGTTCTGGGGTGTAAGGAGTATGTCTTGGTTAAGTTTTGCATTTTTTGGATGAGGTTTAGATCATGTTTGGATTTCCGACACAGCAAGGCACCGCGATTGTGGCGTATCGCGGTGGAAGCCTTGGCACATTGCTGTGATTCCCAAATCAGAAATGGTCCCATTCCAGTAAGCCATCGCGATTCCACCACATCGCGGTGAGAATTGCGATGAACCATTCACCGCATCGCAGTGACGCCTTAAACAATGCTCCAGTTTTGAATTTTAAATTTCAAGGACAACTTAGTCTTTTTCCCACACCCCAAATCATGAAAACTGAAGATTTAACCATATTCTAAGCATATTAGACTCATTCCTCACCCAAATTCTCTCCAAGACAACCCTAATTCTTCAATATTAAACTTTAAGAAACTTCAAATTCCATCATTTCTCTTTCAAGATAACAAGAATTCAAGTTTTACGATTCAAGAACTTCAAGAAATAATCTTCAAGAACACCAATAAGAATTCAAAGTCAAGTGTCTTCATCTATTTAATCCATTAAGGTATGTGGGGATATGAACAAGGATAATCCTTCCATCCTTGTACCCAAAACTAGTTTTTCAAGTTGAATTTACATAAATTTATATGATTTACAATTTAGGGTTCATGCCCAATTATCATTATTTGAAGATTATGATGTTACAAGTGAATTAAATATTGAATTGCATCTCTATTTTGTATGTTTATGCGTGTGACGTGATTATATATACATTGAGAATTGTATTTCACTATTTTGACTAGAATTCTTACAGAATTTCAAGATTTTGATTATTGAGCATGACTTGGTGATAATTTCACATTAGTTTAAAGCATGGGTTATTAAGCCCTAGTTTGAGTGTTGATATTTCAAGAAGATAATGCTTTTAAGCACCTATGATTAGTTCATATTCAGATTTTGAGAAAAAAATTGATCTTTTAATCCTCATTTTTAGATATGAAATCCACATTACTGTTTTATTACAGTTTACAGTAAACAGATGTATTATTGGTTTTCATTATAAACCTTTATGCTAGTTTTAAAGTGGATTTCTTACAGATTGAGCATACAAATTAAAGGGAGTAGTATTTAGCAACGAGCGGGAAGTGTGGGTTTAGCACATCCTACTTCCACAGAACTTTGAGCCAACGTAGGTACGAATTAAGATTATATTCTATTTGTATATGGATACAGATACAAATTGTGATCACTTAGCTCAGGTTATACTCCTTTACAAGAGTATGACACCTCTTCCCAACGTGAGGTTTTCCCCTTAGGGGAACTAGACGTTGTACTTCATGATAGCTTACATGATTTATGTCGGTTAGAAGAACCTCCCTACAGAAAAGAGGAACCCTAACAGAAAAGGATAACAGAAAAGCTTTTAGAAACTAAGATTAAAGGTTCACAAATTTTACTCAGATATTGTCTTACAAGAGGCTTCAGTTATTAGATTTTATCTTTCAGTTTTCATATGATAAAGGTGAATGATTTTTACACTTAGCTTGCATGATTTGAAAATAGACTTAACTTCAATCCTACTCAGTTCATTATCAGAAAGAGTAAAAGTACAACTTTTAGAACTAAGTGTTATGGCTCACAAGATTTATATAATATGCTTATTTCTTATGATTTATGATTTTGAGCTTTCAGTTTTTCAAGCCAGTATGAGTCATTTACACTTATCATGCATTCTTTACAAGTTATATGAACAATTGAGTTACTGTTTTACTTATGCATTCACCCCCATATGCTCAGTACATTCCAAAAGTACTGATCCACATATACATCTATGTTCTACATTGTTTAATAATGTAGGTACCAGATCAGTTATAGTCCATATATCATGATCAGACAATTACAGATTCCAGTCAGCAGAGAATGAGTCTTCCTACTTCAGGGACTTCAGTTAGCCATTATTTATGTTCTTTACTTTCCTATCCATATGTATTAATTAGTTGTAGTTGGAGTCACATCCCATCTATGTATAGTTAGTATAGTAGAGGCTTCACAGATGTCAGTTAGAGTCAGTCTTGTAATTTTAGTTTCGCTTGTCAGTTTTATCAGAATGTAAAATTGTATCAGAATTGTATTTTTCCCAGATTTCATCATGATTATGTTTCTGCATAGTAAACTCAGTTATTTTATACATATTTAAATTAGTTGCTTAGCAGTACGTTAGTTCATGGGTTAGTTTTAGATCACTTATGGTCTTAAGCACCGTGTGCCTTCTAGGGGGTAGTCTCGGGGCATTACAGGTGGACTGTGAAGCTATAGCTATGAATATTATTGGTTTTAAAGGGTAATTTAATTATTTAATTAAATATTAGTTGTCCAATAAAACTATTCCACGTTATTAATGAAATGGGGTCAATGGCCAACTATTAAATAAAAGGGCAAAACAACCCTAATAGATGGGCATTTCAGGCCCAATAGGTAGATAAAGGTTATTTTTGCACCATTTAATATAGTTGAAGGGAATTTTAGGAACTTTACTATAATTTGAAAGATAGATAAAATAACAATAACATCCCACAACCTAGTAGTATCGGTACAAGAGACCTTAACAAGAGGTATATGAGTATTGTCATAGTAAAATATACATCATTTTTGAATAATGAAAGACTAAGCAAAGATAGAAGAAGGAGAAAAGGTCAACTCTGTCTCCTAGAGCTCACCCCATCTAAGAACACTAGTCAGCATGATCGCAGCGTCAACGACAACAACTAGTACTCGAATTTGCACCAAAAAGGTATAGAAGTGTAGTATGAGTATCAAAGCCACAATTACTCAGTAGGCATCATCTGCTGACTGAGCCAAATTATAATCTAAATGCAGTAAAGATGCAAGATAAATAAGCTAAGTCAAGATAAGAGGGAAAACATGGAACAATGCTCCATAATGTAAATAAATAATCAAAACAATAATACTACGAACGAAATCATAACTATTACTACCAAACTGGACCCCATAAGCCAGTAAATAGGAGAAGTAAATAACCCAATATGGGCCTTCCTTAACCCAGAGGGCGCAATCAAAGAGAAAAAGTAACCATAATTATGTTAATTAACCATATTTTTAAACCATAACCCTGAGTCCTTTGATACCATAAGCATATTATGAGTAACCTCTTAATGTTGGACTCAAATTAGAAATCATATCATCATCATTTGACAGAATTAAATCAAAACTCATGTAATCAATTGCCGGACTCGAACTAGGTCTCAAAATCATAAATCACTGACTAAAACTATCATCAACTCCCAAGTACTAATCTAGCATAAGAATCATGTATGCAACCTCTCCAAGCTCCTAAGTATACAATTTAAAGGGTGTAACATACCTATACAGTCTATAAGGAGCTAATGATAGTCTTGCCCTAAGGTGGGCTAGAGGGGCCCATTTTTTAATCCCTGAAATCTGTTTTAGGGCAATTTCTACCTTGGAGTAGGCTAAGGTATCTAATTTTACGACTATTTATTAAACCAATCACATTTTAGTCCTAAGGTAGTAATTCTATCGAAAACATGAGTAACTAAGTCAATTATGCCTAATTTACGATTCTTTAATAGGCTAAATAATCCAAATTATACTAAATATGCCTTCAAGACCTAATTTCCAACCAATATCTAGCACATTATCATAAATATACTACAATGAAGCCCAATCTATAAGAAAGGAAAACCTAGCCTACCTGGGCGCCAAAGAAAGCCTGGTGAAATTTGCTAAATCAATAATTTTCTCTTTCGAGAAGCTTCTGCATGAAGCCACACTATCAAACAATAATCTACTCTTTAATACAAGAACAATGGTACCATATTGCATTTTTATGCTTTGAGTGGAAAATTACGTAATATCCCATATGGGAACCGCTTGTGGAATCATATATTCAAAATCGTCAATGTGTCCCTCTATGCTCAAGAAATATTTACCCTAAAGAATCTAAGCTCAAATGATGCTAAAATCAATCTGCTTATAATCTAGGAATTTTAGGGAAATAATAGAGAATTTTACCATGAATTTAATGGAGCTTATTATGAATTCGGAGAAGAATGAGAAATCCAAGCTCATAAACACCCTAAAATTATCTATTAATATTTGTCCCAAGTTTCCACACTCTCTCGGGTTCTACACTCTAGAACTTGTTTGAAAAATGTGAGAAAATTGGGCAAAGACGCATTTAAGGCTACCCATGTACCGCAGGCCTCTTAAGTATTCACCGATTTCGAGGCCAAGTACCTCTTTAGTGGTAACTGCTGCCTGTACCCTCTTTATTTAAGTGGATAATTTGCTGCTTAATCGGGCTTGGCTTAAGAGGTTTGGGCTCCTCTTAAGAGGCCCTCAGCTAGGCAAGCCTGGTTTCTCAAGCGGCCTTTGCTTAAGTGAATCAAGGGAAGCTTACGCGAATACACCAGTTGAGTGCACCACCTGAAGACCGCCGACCCCTTGGGATTCATCCAAAATCCCATGAACTAAAATGAACTATGCTACCCTATTAATTTTGATATTTTAGACTCAATGCCATGGCTAAAATTTTCATCCAAGGTTGTTTCAATGAAAAGTCAGTCTCATACCCAAGACTCACTTTTATCAATTTTTAGCCAATACCCCAAAAGCCTTGGGACCCAAACCGAAATCCCTCTGGCCTATAATCAATGTTACAGAGCTAACAAAATAGTCAAAATTTGCATAAAATGTTATTTGGATGAAGTTTTCACTCGGTAGCCAAGTTTTTACCAGCAAAGACTTCTAAAAAGTGAATTGGCTCTAAAACCAAATGAATGACCTGATAACTGAACTTTCAGCTCTAGCAAGTCATAATTGACTTAGGGGAGCTATACAAAAGCTCTAACTAGAAGAAATAAGTGGAAATGTAGAAAATGACCTGAAAGATCATTAAAATATTCACCAATAAAAGAACTTTTGTACGCAAAAGTAAAGGGTTAGTATGCACTTGAAGCCTCAAATAGGATTGGATATTGGTCCTGCATTTCACTCACGATCTCCCAAGTATCCTCTTTTATTGGTCGGTATCTGTCACGACCCAATTTATCGAGTCATAATGGCGCTTACTACAACCCACCAATAGGCAAGCCAAACCCGTAGTCTAGAACGGCTAGTAACAGACTACCCAACTAGATAACGGCAAGAATGTAGAAAAGATGAAGTAAGAGACCAAATACATAATATAGTCCCAAAACCTAGTGGTATTAGTACAAGAGATTCTACATAACAAGAATCCAAAATGAAGTACAAACCAATATACTTAAAAAATTTATCTCTGGATACAATATAGAGACTAGTCTAGTATATAAGAGGGAGGTAAGTAATACTCCGAACGTCAGGAGATCACTTTAAGTCTCTGAACCATGGATGATTTGCACGATGCGTACATCAACGACGATAACCGATAATATGATTTGCATATTGCAGAAGAGTAGTATGAGTACCAAACTCGTGGCACTTAGTAAGCTATTGACAACTGTGCTCCAAATACAAGGAAAATATACATAACATATAAAAAGAATGGAAAACTACACCCGAATGTCCAGCAACCACATAAGAAAACTAATGAGATAATTAGGATAAACTATCCTATTCATGTTCAAGAGACTAACATTTTAAGGATAAGGAAGTAGTAAGAATGCATTATCTTATTCCATCCATACTTAGGAATCTCGACACTGTACCACATATCACTTGCCAATATGCAAGTAAGAGCTAAAAAATACATGTAAGTATACAAGGCCAATGAATGAGTATATAATTCGAGTAAACAAAGGATAGAAGGGATATATGGTAAAACTATAGCTATATATATCTAAATATGAATATATATATATATACATATATAAGTATATAACCAAGGTCTACTCATAGTACAACCTAGATCATCAGACTAGCTATTTAAGGCCTCGTAATCATAGTAGGAGCTAGTGCTAGAATACTTAGGGTTCTAATCCATATATCTAGTTATCAGATGGTCATGCATAATCATATAATAGAAAGATAGAAGAGGTCAGAATCATACCTCAAGTCTCGATACCGAATCAATAACAGACCTATCACAAACTATCCATAACAATAATCATGACAATGATAATAACAATATCAATAATAGCGTGATTAATCGGCTAGTTCGGATAGATAAATACCAATCGAGCCTATTACGTAACCCCACAGCCCCAAGCTCAAAAGGATCAATCACCATTCAACACCATAAGGCATAGTCATAATCCATACCTATGCAACCCCCCATATGGGCTAATAGATATAGGAGCATACTGGTAATAGGCAATGCATATGTAAGAATGAATGCAAGGTGTATAATTAATATGACAAACCAATCCTTATAAACATCACCATCATAACCATTATCATCATAATCATCATCCAAAATTAAACTGGGAATATGTATCATCAAGCCTCAAAATAAAACAGGTTATAAATATCATTAAGTCTCGGAATTGAACAGATCATAAATATCATCAAGACTCAGAATTAAACCGATTATAAATATCATCAAGACTCAGAATTGGTCCAGTCATAAATATCATCAATTATTATCAATACCATCAATACACATATATATAACATAGATACTAAAGAATGTCATCGGTTTTACCTGGAATTTATATCATCAATCTAACATCTTTCTCCATCCCATACCTGAGAGATGTGTATTTAGATATGATGGGTGCACGGACTCAAGCCATGGCTAAAAGGTGTAAATCTATAAGTCCATTGCCCAGAGTAAACTTCGGGACTAAATCATTATAAGAGTGTAGAAAGGGTCGGCATCTTTCACGACCAGAGTAATTAGTAGTATCAAATCATAGATTGAGAATTGTTTCTGTCACCTTTTAAAACATCATTATTAATCTCTTTTACATATAAGTTATTCATTAAGACAACCAATTACTATGATGAATAAATTTGATTTAAGGTAGAAAGTGGGTTTTAACCCTGATTTAGTGACAATAATAATAAGATCATAATCTAATTGAAATCATATCAATAACCGATGCAACGATTATGAATGTATTGAATCAATGCATGCCATAACCAGTATTCAAACAATGGATCCATAAGCATTAATATATCTATGAACTACAATAATATCCTTTATAAGGATAAACACATCTCGAATATACAATCGATACCATAACACGACCTTTTGCCTAATAATACATCAAAAATAATTATAACATCATAATCATGGCCTTAGGCTCACATATGTATCCGAAACTCACATCAATAATCATATTTATAAAATGTAACATACCAATGAGGCATGACATATCTATAGGCCATATGTCATAATTCGGGGAAAATCATCACTATTATCAATTCACAAAGAAAATCTCATAATAAAGGCTCATTGGTCTCAACTAGGCCTAACATCCGTTAACAAGTCCACAAGGTCTAACACAAGTCTTAGCCTAAGGTGGGTTTGAGGAACCTACTTCTAATCCTCAATTTTCATATTTAAGAAATTTATACCCCAAACTAGGCTAAGGTATCTAGTTTTACTTCTAGATGTCAAGTAGCCATAACCAATCCAATGATGGAAATTACACCTAGAAACATAAGTAATTATGGCAACTCCACCCAAAGTAAGGTTCCAAGATCACCACAATAGCCTAAATAAGGTTAAATATACAAACCATGCTTCCAATGCTAAAACCACATCTGAAACCTAGCATTATATCATATCCATTATATGAATTAGTTCAGTCTAGTGTGAAAGCAATAGAATTTTAAAAGAGTATGAAGTATTTCAACTTATGAGTCAAACCCTCATCTAATCCCCAAACTTCAATATTCAATACCAAGTCATTCTACCCAAAATCAAACTTAGCATTTTTGTTCACACGCAATATATAACACGCATCATCTTAAAGAGAAGAGTGGATAAAAGCCTACCTTGAAGCCTAAATGAAAATCCTTAAATCATTCACAAACGTTCATCTTCATTTCATAATTCCAAGATGCCATCACACTATCTAAATCATATTCTACTTATTAATACGAGAATAAAAATACCCATATTGCACCATTGTGCTTCGGGTCCAAAAATGACACCCAAAACCCCAAGGGGGTTCCACTGACAGAAATCACATTTTTGAGGTCAACCCAATTTTCATACATAATTAAGGAATCATAAACCTCAAGGAATGGTTTAAAACCAAGCTAATTTTGGGTAAAAATCAAGACCCAAGCTATTTGAGGTTTTGGGTCAAGAACCAAGAATTTCATCAATAATGGGATGGAATCTTACATTAAATCCAAAGATATTTGCTATAATCTATGTTAATCAAGATCCCAAGTCACCCATAAGACTCAATTTTGAGTTATCACATTGATTTAGTGTTCTTGGCTCTCAAGAATGAGTAGAAAAATGGTCAAAGCCAAAGGGTCCTTATATGCCCATACCAGGTGTCTAGATATGGTGATCGCAGGTATGGATATACGCAACTGAACAATGCAACCATACTAAATTCAATGTTCTAGATGCAATGGTAAAGTCATATTTTCCATTCGAAGTTGTTTCAACATAATGTGGGTCCCATACCTAATTTTCTGATTTTCTAAATTTCCAACCAATAGGTCGAAATAAGCTCGAGTGCTAGAAGACTAGAACCAATGATGTACCTAGCCTAAAATTGGTATTCTAGAGTTGTTTGGGCAGTCGGAATTTGCATATAAGATCATTTTATTTAAGTTTACACCTGGTGTCCATTTGGAACTAGCAAAGACTTCAAAATAGGGAATTAACTCTAAAAACCAAACGAACTGACCGATAACTGAACTGTCAGTACCAGCAAGTCATAAATGATTTGAGGATGCTATGGACAAGCTCTAATGGTGAAAATATGAAAAATGACCTGGAGGGTCATTACAATATCCACTACTAAAAGGATTTTCATCCCCAAAAGTCAACGGATAGAAAAAAATCTCAAAACATCGAACAAATGAGGTACTGGGCTTGCGTTGCTTTGTGCATGACTTCCTAGATAACCTTCATTAAGAGAAAACCCTTCCAAGGGATTTTTCCATAGGTATACCTTTTTCAACCAGCTCTCTTAGTTCACATTCAAATATCCAAAACTCAACTCCAACTACCAACTAGTCTCCAACTGAACCGAAGAAGGTAGATGCACGCAAATCTGAACCACAACACACTAATACCATCTCGATATCTTCACAAACCAACAAAGGCTCATTCATTACACGACCCAAACCAGGGCCTTATCATAATGGCCCTCACAAGACCAACCAGGACCACCCACGTTCCCAACCCCCAAATACGCATACACTGAGTTGGATGAATTTTGAACGCATAAAAAGATAGCATTTATTATTATTCTTGACTGTGGGATAGGTCTATAACCACGACCAACCCAAGAAAGTCCAACTGGACAATACCAACCCAACAAATGTAACCAAACCAATATAAAAAACAAGTTCTTGTCCATAACAAAACATAAAAGGACGGAACAATCATAAATTTAGTCTAATAGTATCATCCCCAATATCAATGCCAATACTAAGGTTGACACCAATACCGACACCGATCATTCCAGCCCATAGTAGTTCCACAAAGTCTCTACCCAAAAGAAAATAATATTCAGTTAGGACATGCCCTCAACCATAGCCAAAACCAATATCCATAAAATAACCAAAGTATGTAAATACATCCATGATATGAAATGGAGCCTTCTGAAATATGAAAGCTCACCACTTCTATCCAATAGCTAATCCTGAATCCAATCACTAAGCAAGAGGATCAGAATATTCGATTCCTACATCGCGTGGGGATACAACCTAACGAAGGCGGGTTAGCTGGGGAAAGCTAACATGAACTCAGGATAAGGATAATATAATGACATCCAATAAAACCAAGTAAACCAACCATATACATATAGGCATACATATACATATATATATACACACATAACTATGTCGGGAAAAAGAACCAGATTTAGCATGCTTTTAAAGCCCTTAACCTGGGTATGTGTAGCTTAACCATCCTAGAACCACCCTGGGCTATATGGGTCTAGTGTAATCCATTGAATGAGCCTCGATATATGTAGCCGCATGAACTAGAGATACCATAAGAGTAGGGGATTCCCAAGTACCCTTCGCTCTCCATGATACATATGTACAAGTGTACTTAGAGGATTCCCATGTACCTCATAGTATCATATATGATCGCTATGACCAACCCTTATCTCAAAAATAAGTTTTTAGTGTCCGTCTATTAGACTCGTACCTTCACGGTAAGCTATCATACCCCAACATTATTGCCTAATTGAAAACATTACCATCCAACCAAACCATTATCCATTATTATTAACCAAGGCTATAAGTAGTGGTATCATCATACCGACTATAGCTTACAAACAATGTCCTTAGCCAACCTTTTTATGTAAAGGGATTCCCATGTACCCATGGATTACATTATTGAGTTAACTAGGGGGAATCACGTGTACCTTAAAAGTGTTCCATTATTAAGTTTTCTTAGGGGAATCCCATGTACCCCACAAGTTGTTCATTAATATGTTTACTTGGAGGGTTTCCTTGTACCCCACAAGGATGTTTAATTAACCATAACCATGACCACCATACCTTTCCATTTAACCATTCCAAACCATTTATACCATTTTGGGTTCCATTATCAAACCATACCATGCAATACTTCCATTAAAAGTCCAATAATATAGTAAAAACATTATCATAGGCATTTTATCAAATATGTTGGAGAGGTAGTGTTTCCAAAACCAAATACCAATATACCATTCCCATAAAACCAATTATCTAAACCACCATTAAAGAATGTAAAAACATAATTAAAACATGAGAAAACCATAACCAAGCATTAAATACAAAAAACCCAACATATGTTGAAAAATCCAAAACCATACAATAATCATGCTAGGAAAACATTCTATAAAACATACCTTTAGTTGGAACTAACAATTAGGGAGGAGTACATGCCTTAGATTATGGAGACGATGGAGAGAAATCACTCGTACATGCCCAAAATTAATCCTCTAGATGAAATCTTAGCCTTTCTTTACCCAAGAGCCTTAGAGAGAATTAGAGAAAGTTTCTAAATGTTTAAGATTAGAAAAATAGGGTAAATAATGTTCCAATAGTAAAATAAGTCGTGGATACTTAGGAGGTTAAGTGGGGAAATGTCTAGATTACCCCTAACTTAAACTACTTAATATTCCCATCAGATGGTACAACTCCTCTATACCAGTCGTACCCTTCAATAAGAGTGGTACCCACCACTCGTACCCTAGGCCTTCCCCTTGGACCTAACATTGTCTAGCATACGAATTACCCAAACCAAGTCGTACCCAATCATATCACTAGTACCCCCAAACCGTATTCTTGGCAGAATAGAATCAAAGGAATATTAAACACTGTCTACCATACGAGTCAATGGTACAACTCATACCTTATCTTACGGTTCATAGTGAGACACTTGTACTCAAATCCAAGTTAAGTTACTAAGTTTTAGGTTAAGTAAAAGAAAAAATAAAACCATATGACCCGTCACCAACCATATGAATCGTACCCACCAAGTCGTACCTATTCCAGAAACCAATGTAACCCACCAACCAATATTGGTTAGTATACGACCAAGAGCATACCAACAACACCTTATCATATGACTGGTACCACAAGTCTTATGATGTCCAAAATCCAAAAATCTAGGAAATTTTCTAAGGTTCCAAACCCAGGGTGTTTCAGTCTCCCCCACTAGGATCATTCGTCCCTAAATGACGAACATGGTAGGTCAAAACCCAGCACAATTCATTTGCATTATCAAACATTAATCCAACCTTTAACTAAGTTAGAAAACAATGATGTGATGAAGAACACATACCTTTCGCACGAATATCTAAGGCAAAAAGTAAATGCAGATATTTGGACTTCATGTCCGCTTTCGATTCCCATGTAGCCTCTTCCACCTTGTGGTTCCTCCATAGAACATTAACCGAGGCCACATCCTTGGTTCATAATCGATGAACCTTTCGATCTAATGTCTAAATCGAGATCTTTTTATAAGACAGAGAATTTTGATATACCCAATCCTTCCAAAGGAGCCACTGAAGAAGGATCATTAAGACACTTTCTCAACATAGAGACATGAAATGCCAGATTAATGTAGCTCAAACTAGAAGACAACTCTAATTCATAGGCCACATTACCAACCCTCCTCAAAACCACATAAGGACCAACATATCAGGGACTAAGCTTTCCTTTTTTACCAAACTGCATCACTCCCTTCATAGGAGATACCCTTAGGAACACCCTATCCCTAACCTTAAACTCCAAGTCTCTACGCCTTATATCTATATAGGACATTTGATAACTTTGGGCATCCATAAGCCTATCTCGAATTACCTTCACCTTTTCCATAGCCTTATAAACCAATTTTGGGCAAAACATATCCGCCTCACCAAGCTCAAACTACCCAATAGGATACCTACACCTTTTACCATACAATGCCTTAAAAAGGCCATGTTAATGATAGAATAATAGTTATTGTTGGAGGAAAACTCTACAAAAGGTAAATAATCAACCCAATTGACACCATAGTCAATCATACTCGTACGAAGCATGTCCTCCAATGTCTAAATAGTCCAATCTCCTTGCCCATCCATCTGCGGATGAAAAACAGTACTCAATCTGACCTTAGTCCCCAACCCATTCTGAATAGACCGCCAGAAATAAGATGAAAACTATGTACCACGATCAGAGATAATCAAAATAGGTACCCCATACAGCTTTACAATCTCATGAAGATACAAACTAGCATAGTCCTCAGTTGAAAAGTTCATCTACACTGATAAGAAGTGAGCAGACTTTGTCATCCTATCCATGATGACCCAAACCGAATCTAATTAGTTCTGAGATCAAGGAAGATCGATAACGAAATCTATATTTATTACCTCCTATTTCTATTCTGGCAATTCCATTTCCTGATACAACCCACCAATCCTCATGTGCTTGACTTTAACTTATTGGCACACCATACACTTGGCCACAAAATCAGCCACATCCCTTTTCATACTACTCCACCAATACATCTCCTTGAGATCATGATACATTTTTGTCAATACGGGATGAACAACATACCGTGACTAATGCACCTCAGTCAAAATCATTTGGCATAAACCATTGACGTCACGAACACATAACCTGTGTTGGTACCTCAAGGTACCATTACCACTAATCTTAAATACCATCAACCTTTTCCCACCAACATAACTCTTGATTTTCATCAAGATAGGATCTAACATTTGATTCTCCTTGATTTCTGCACCAAGAGATGACCGAACCACTTCCTATACCATTACACTACCTTTATCGGAGTCCAAGAGGCGAACTCCAAGATTTGCCAAGCAATGAATATCCTTCACCAATTCTCGCTTCTCCTTATCCACATTAGCTAAAATCCCAATGGAAAATATGCTAAGAGCATTAACTACCATGTTAGCTTTACCTAAGTGGTAGTGAAGATTATATCATAGTCCTTGAGAAGCTCCAACCATTTCCTTTACCTTAGATTTAGCTCCTTCTGAGTGAACACATACTGTAGACTCTTATGATAAAAAAAGATGTTCATGTTCACTCTATACAAATAATGTCGCCAGATTTTTAAAGCAAAAACCACTGCTAAAAGCTCCAAATCATGAGTAGGAAAATTCCTCTCATACACCTTCAACTGCCTAGAAGCATAGGAAATCACCTTCCCTTGCTTCATCAAAACGCAACCAAGTACCACCCAGGACATATCACAATAATCCACAAACCCCTCATTACCTTTACGCAATGTAAAAACCGGAGCCAAAGTTAGCTTATTCTTCATCTTCTTTAAACTTCCCTCACAGGCATCCGACCAAGAAAGCTTTACCTTCTTCTGAGTCAACTTAGTTAATGGGGAAGCTATATAGTCGAGTAACTTTCCACAAACCGCCTATAATACCCAGCCAAACCCAAGAAGCTCTAAATGTCGGTTGGAGTCATAGGACTAAGCCACTTTTTAACCACAACCACCTTTTGTGAATCCACCATGATCCGCTCACTAGAAATAATATAACCAAGAAAAGTTACAACGTTTAATCAAAACTCACACTTGGAGAATTTGGCATACAACTGCTGCTCTTTCAAAGTCTGTAATACCACACGGAGGTGATTGGCATAATCCACCTCACTTTAAGAATATACCAAGATATAATCAATTAACACAATGACAAAAAGATCCAAAAACTGCCTGAAAACCTTGTTCATCAAATCCATAAATGTCATTGGGGCATTATCAAATTGAATGACATAACGAAGAAATCAAAATGCCAATACTAAGTATGAAAAGTTGTCTTAGGGATATCCACCTCCCTAATCTTAAGCGGATGATACCAGACCGAAGATTTATCTTAGAAAATAATTTTTCACCTTGCAATTGATCAAAAAAGTCATCTATCCATGGGAGAGGATATTTGTTCTTAACCGTTACCTTATTTAACTGCCGATAGTCAATGCACATCCGAAGGGAACCATCCTTCTTTCGCGCGAATAACACTAGTGCATCCCATAGGAATACACTAGGATGGATGAAACCCTTAGCCAACAGATCCTTAAGTTGCTCTTTGAGTTCCCTTAACTCAATCAGAGTTGTTCTATAAGGAGGAATAGATATTAGATGAGTGGCTGGAACCAAATCAATACCAAACTCAATCTCCCTATCCGGAGGAACACTAGGAAGATCATTCGGAAAAACCTCCGAAAAATCATTTACCATCAGAACCGAATGTAAATAAGGACCTTCTGAGTTAGAATCTTTAACCCAAACTAGATGATAAAGACACCCTTTAGAGATTAACCTCTGAGATCTAAGATATGAAATAAGCCTCCCCCTAGGAGCTAAGGAACCACCCTCCCACTCAATAACTGGTTCACTTACATGTCTGACAATCTAAGGATGCGTAACAAGAGTGTAACCAATCCATACCCAGAATAACGTCAAAATCCACCATATCAAGTTCCAAAAAATTCACCAAAGTCTTTTTACTACCAACAGATACCATAAACTCCCTATAGACTCTTTTAGAAATCACAGAGTCACCTACTGGGTAAAAATAGAAAAAGATTCCAAAATAACCTCGGGATCAAAACCAAAATACACAGCCACAAATAGAGTCACATAAGATAGAGTAGACCCTGGATCAAGAAAACAATACATATTGTGAGAAAAGAGTTGTAACGTACTAGTCACGACATCAGGTGATTCCTCAGATTCCAGCTAGTAGCAAGAGCATATAACTTATTTCGACCTATGCCGGTACCTAAAGCAGAAATAGATGTAGAAGCAACACCTTTTGGTGCAAGAGAAGAATATAAAGTAACTGGAGCCTTACTCGCTCCCAAAGCACCCTTACCAATCAGACAATTTTTAAGCATATGGCCTGGATGACCAGATTTGAAAAACTTGTCCTTCACATCATCACAAAAGCCCCTATGCAATCTACCACAAAACAGACAAAGAGGACACAATGATGCCGACTGAGCCCCACTTGAATGAGATTGGGCACCTTGTGTCCGAAAATTATCACCACCCTTATTATGCCTATCACCCAACTTTTTTGGGTAAGAAGCACTAGTCGAAGAGAAGGAACCAAAACTTCCCCACTTTTACTTTGGCAATTTACCGCCATCCTGACCACCTTTTTGTTGAGCACTACCCTATTTAAATGACCTGAACTTCTTACCCTACCTTTCCCCAAACTCAGCTTGCTTCCTTTTTTCTTCCCCCACCTGTTGGATTTAAACCACTAACTTACAAATATCCATATCCTTGATCAGCAATGAAGTCTTGCTTTGAAGGATCAAATCATAAGATACTCTAGAAGTGAACTTTCTCATCATGGCTCTTATATCACACACAAATTCCAGAGCATACCTAGACAACTAATGAAATTTCAAGGTATATTCCTTGACAAACATTTCCCTTGTCTCAGATTAATAAATTCCCCCGTCTTCTGTTCCTTCAACTCCTGAGGAAAGAAGTGATCCAGAAAAGAACTAGAGAAAGTCTCCCATAAAGTTGACTCCTCAACATCACCTCTCTCCTTATCCCACTCTTCGTACTATTGGTACATCACATCCTTAAGCAGATAAAAAGGAAAATTTACCCCTTCCACATCTGTGTCCTACATTACCCTGAAGATTTTCTCCATTTCATCCAAGAAACCCTGAGGATCCTCCTTCACCTTTACACCACTAAAAGTAGGAGTATTCATCTTCATAAACTGTCCAACCCTTGTGGCCTCAGCAGATAAAAAAACAAATATACCCCGCCCAGCCTGAGTAGCAACCAACATAGAAATAACATGAATCGATTGATGAAATTCCTTATTCACTACCTCGCACCGAGGAGGAAAATAGTAGCAAGCGGTGGAACTCAAGAAATATAAGGGACTTAACCCCTAGACCATAGTATGGATCCCCTGAGTAGATTGTGTCCTATCAACATCGTTCTCAGTTGGGACAGAAGAGTTTTCTTGCATCTCAGATCCTTAAGGAAGGATTTGAAAAGTGAATAAACTAGGATTAGAGAAAATTCCAGGACTTAGACTCCAAGCTTTAAAATAGAACACCAAGAAAGTGAAACATTCCTAATTTCCTTGTAGCCTCTCCATTATGAAGAGTTTGGCGCGCTACACACCCTTAAAAGAGACTCTACTCAACATGGATTTATGGACTCCCAATTGACCATGAACCTAAAACTCTGATAACAACTTAACTCGACCAGAACTAGGGTCATATTGTAATGGGTATCCCAAGTCCAACAAGAACTGGTGGCCAACCACGTTACCCAAACTAATCTCTAAATACACATACCCTGAGTTGGATAAATTCCAAATATATAACAAAAAAATATTTATTATGATTCCTAACTCTAGGATAGGTCTATAACCGCGACCAACCCAAGTAAGTCCAACCAACCAAAACCAACCAACAACCTAACCAAACCAATATAAAAACCAAGTTCCTGTCCATAACATAACATAAAAGGATGGAACAATTATAAATTCAGTCCAATGGTATTAGCACCAATACAAATGCCAATACTAAGGCTAACACCAACACCGACACCGCCTATTCCAACCCATAGTAGTTCCACAAAGCCTCTAACCAAAAGAAAATCAATATCTTATTGGGACATGCCCCAAACCATAGCCAAAACCTTTATCCATAAAATAACCAAAGTATGTATAGATATCCATGATATGAAATGGAGCCTTCTGAAATATGGAAGCTCACTGCTTCAATCCAATAGCTAATCCTGAATTCAATTACAAAGTACGAGGAATAGAAGGGTCGATTCCTATATCTCATAGGGATACAGCTTCCCGAAGATGGGTTAGTTGGTTAATGCTAGTACAAACTCAAAATAAGGATAGAATAATGCCATCCAGTAAAACCAAGTGAACCAAACATATGTATACAAACCATCATACATGCATACATACATATATATATAACACCATAATGGGAAAGGGAATCGAGTTTAGAATGCATTTAAAACCATTAACCTGGGTATATGTAGCTTAACCATCCTAGAACTACTCATGGGCTATATGGGTCCAATGTACCCCCTGAACGGGCCTCGGTGCATGTAGCCACACGAACTGAAGATACCATAAGAGTAGGGGATTCCCAAGTACCCTTTTCTCTCCATGATACATATGTACAATGTAGTTATAGGATTCCCATGTACCATATATTATCATATATGGTCGCTATGACTAACCCTCATATCGGCAAACATGAGTTTCCAGCATCCGTCCATCGAACTTGCACCTTCACAGTTAGCTATCACACCTCACCATTATTGGCCAATTAAAACCATTACCATCCAACAAAACCATTATCCATTATTTTTAACCAAGGCTATAAGTAATGGTATCGTCATACAAACTATAGCATGCAAGCAATATCTTTCGACAACCTTTTTATTTAATAAGATTCCCATGTACCCAAAGATTACATTATCAAGTTAACTTAGGGGAATCTCATGTACCCCACAAGTGTTTCGTTATTAAGTTTGCTTGGGGGAACACCATGTACCCCATAATTTGTTCATTAACATATTTACTTAGGGGATTCCCTTATACCCCACAAGGATATTTAATTAACAATACCCATGACCACCATACCTTGCTATTTAACCATTCCAAACTATTTAATCCATTTATACCATTTAGGGTTCCATTACCAAACCATACCATGCAACAGTTCCATTAAAAGTCCAATAATATAGTAAAAACATTAGCATAGGCATTTTATCAAACATGTTGGGGGTGTAGTGTTTCCAAAACCAAATCTAATTACCAATTTACCATTCCCATACAACCAATTGTCCAAAACTCCATTAAAGCATGTAAAACATAATTAAAACATAGAAAAATCATATCCAAGCATTTAAAACCAAAAACCCCAATATATGTTTGAAAACCCCAAAACCATACAATAATCATGCCATGAAAACATTGTATAAAACATGCCTATAGTTGTAACTAACAATGAGGGAGGAGTACATGCCTTATATTATGAAGATGAAGGAGAAAAATCACTCGTACAAGCCCCAAATTAATCATCTAGATGAAACCCTAACCTTCCTTTAGCTAAGAGCCTTAGAGAGAATTAAAGAGAGTTTCTAAGTATTTAAGATTTGAATAATACGATAAATAATGTCCCAATAGTGATGTAAGTAGTGGATCCTTAAGAGGTTAAGTGGGGAAATGTCCAGATTACTCCCAAATTAAACTGCTTAAAATTCTTATCAGATGGTACAACTCCCCAATACCAGTTGTACAATTCAATACGAGTGGTACCCACGACTCGTACCCTAGGTCTCCTTCTTGGACCAAACACTATCTAGCATATGAATTACCCAAACCAAGTCGTACCTAAACACATGAACAGTACCCCTAAACCGTATCCCTGGTAAAATACAACCAAAGAAAGATTAAACACTGTCTGCCGTATAAGTCAATGGTATAATTCGTACCCTATCTCATGGCTCATGGTGAGGCACTCGTACTCTTATCCAAGTTAAGTTACTAAGTCTTAGGTTAAGTAAAGGAAAACCCCAAACCCTATGACCTATCACCAACTATACGACTCGTACCCACCAAGTCATAACCATTCCAGAAACCAATCTAACAAACCAACCAACACTGGTTAGGATACGACCAAGAGCATTCCAGTCATACCCCATCATACGACTGATACCCATAAGTCGTACGCTATCCAGAATCCAGAAATCTAGAAAATTTTCTAAGGGTCCAAACCCAGGATGTTCCAATTCAAGCCAAGACCTACCCAAAATATGAGTCATACTACCGACTCCAAATCCAAATATAACCATCCTTTACCAATCCATACTTTCAATCTACCCAAAACCAGGAGAAAAATAACTTCAGTCCTGTTCGTGCAATTTTATTATATAGAACTCGAAGAACTAAAGCTAATCCGCTAAAAGTCTATACGACAAATATGAGAATAGGCTCATAAGGCGCTATTTGAGCACACAAATGGGGATAACCAAGGAAAATAATCTATGCCAATATTACAATTAGTTTGGATGGCAACCAAGATTGAAACCCAGAAGATCAAGGCATAATTACTCATCATTGAACGATCCACTCCAGGATGTCCCATCAATAGTGAATAAAACCATACTAAGCCCAACTCAAGAATACTACTACCATTGACTACATTATTTGAAAATCTCAACATTAATGCTACCAACCCAAAAATGAACTGAGCAACTCAAGAAGCAACCATAGGAAAGGCCGCTTGCCTCCAACTCTCTAACTCCACTTTAGACAAGAATCACATCACAGCAAGAATGAAGCATCTAACTCCACACCAAAAACAAGTGCAAACCATCATTAGGGTATGAAACCAACAAATCTAAGAGATGAATCTAGGACATCTCAGTATCAAAATCCAACCACTATCTGGCAGTGAAGTAACAATAAACAAAGAAGGGACCCAAAACTTGTCAAGATTAAAGATGAGCTATATAAAAGAGATAGCTAAAGCAACAAGCTTCACACATAGGAGGCAATTCTAAGAGTCTCAAACTCAAGAATAGGCAATATAACTAAATTTTTAACTCTAGAACCACGAAAGGTCAACTTACCTTCGATATTATCATACATTACTGAATCAATCTATCATAGCTAGCCAAGAGAGAAAACAATCAAACTCGCCTCGCTATGGGAAAGAAATAATCAAATTGGGCTATATCTACTCAAGCCACTGAATAAGAATTGAAAAGAATGGAATTCTAACTAGATAACACTAGTCTATACAACTACCCTACGAGGATCAATTACATCAAGTGATAATATCAGTACAACGATAATAATAACCATCAATAGAAATATCAACATCCATATAATGAATAGGCGGTACCAAAATGAACATCAACAGCAAGTACCACTCAAAAATTCATAATAAGGATAATGTACCAAGATAAATGGAACTCAAACTAAAATGATACACCCATTGAGAGTAAATATCAATACAGATCTACCCCATCCACTGCTAAAAGAAATAAACCATGGGGGTAGTCATATAATTATGAATTTAACATGAGGCACACAATAATCAATATGAACTCATCAAGGCATATAATCATCAATGGGTATAAATACGCTAATACACTTAATGAAAATAGTAAATGTGGGGAAACAAAAGCACACCAATTACGGTAAAATCCACAACCACATGCCTAACAAATCCAAAAGAGAGTAAATCTGAACGGGTCCAAACTCGGACAATCTGACTAACTCATCAATTAAGGCACCAAGATCACTATCCCTATCTGAAGATGTCACAATCATCATGAGGCTAATTTGAATGAGCATAAAGACTTAAAATCCTACATTGGGGACACTCTCGAGACCAATATCCGATCTCTCTACAGTCGTAGCAAACTCCTGAAGCACCAACATGGCAATAGCATAAACTAAGACCAAATGGCTGACCAACTGATGCTGAGAGCACTTTTTACTACCAATGTCCATCCTCCCACAATGATAGCATACCTCAAGAACTCTAGGCAGGCAGAGAATTCAAGATAACTCTGTATAATTACTAACTGCATCTGGGGAACTCTTTGAACTAATCTCTCATCTTGCTATAACCAAGACAAACTCCTAGAATACTCTAAGATACTGCCCCTCTTAATTCGAAATGACCGCCATGGCCTGAATACCTACACCAAAACTCTACAAGATCTGGTGAGAACTCTGCCCATTAAGATCACCATGACAAATATGAGAACCACTCATAGTCTAAAATACCATCTGCGTAGAGCCGATAGGCTGTAAGTAAAGATGAACTCTGCTGAAAAAATCCTCACTCCAGGATGAGATACTAATAGTATAATACCATGGTCATGGAATCTTGATGCCACCTCCATAAGTGTCAATACATACTCTCTCTATGGACCTCACATAATCAATAATCTAAGAAAAGAAAGACCTAGATGCTATCAGGTGTTTCGACACCAAATAGAATGGCAATATTAATCCTCTAATAAATCAATGCACCATGTCCTACTCTAAAGGATATAGCATTGAAAAATGTCTGGAAAACTCAAGAAATCTAATCTCGTACTTAGAAATTAGTAAATAACCCTAATAAGCATTAACAAATCCAACTTTAGGTTAAGAACTTACTTGATAAACTAGATATCATCCCTAACTATGAGGGATTTGCAATATACTCAGGACCCCCAATGCAGAACCTCAAAGGGCTGAAGTAGTCTTGAGACTTACTGGAGCTTAAATTAGCTTTTGGTTAAGGCTGAAGATCTTCAATATCCATCTCTGATTCTCTAGTATGACACTACATTGAAATGTATGTTAAAGTCCTATCTGCATCTATCGACCATCTTGCATCATCCATTTTAGATAGAATATAGTCAAGGAATGTGCTTGAGGCTCATAGCAATGCGGACACATGAAAAGGAGTCAACAAGTGAATTTCCTAAGAATGTCTCTATAGCCTCTCAAAGATAGGTTACGGACATCATCCCACTGATTCGTAGGACTCTAGTAAATATTCAGCTCTTGTATTAATACACTGGTGAAACCTAGGCTCTAATACCAATTAGTCATAACCTAATTTCTTCGGTCATGATAGCGACTACTATAATCCACCAATAGGCATGCCAAACTCATAGTCTAGAATGGTTATTAACGGGCTACCCAACTAGATAAAGGCAAGAATATAGAAAAGATGAAGTAATATATCAAATACATAATATATTCCAAAAACCTTATGGTATCAATACAAGAGATTCTACATAAGAAGAATCCAAAATGAAGTACAAACAAATATACTGATAAACCTTATCTCTGAATACAATATAGAGACTAGTCTAATACATAAGAGGGAGGTAAGTAATACTCCGAATATTAGGAGCTCACTTTATATCTCCAAACCATAGCTGCTTCACACGACTCGTACATCAACAGTGATAACCCATACTATGATTTGCATGCTATAGAAGTGTAGTATAAGTACCAAACATGTAGTGCTTAGTTAAAAACTGTCGGCTGAGCTCCAAAGAAAAGTATGATATACATAACATATAAAAAGAATGGAAAACTACACCCAAAAGTCGAGCAAACACATAAGAAAGTCAATGAGATAATTAAGATAAACTATCTTATTCATGTTCAAGAGACAAACATGTTAAGGCTAAGGAAGCAGTAAGAATGCACTATCTTATTCCAGCCATACTTAAGAATCTCAACACTATACTGTATGTCACTGACCAATATAAAAGTAAGAGCGATAAAAAGATATATATAAGTATACAAGGCTAAGAAAAGAGCATATAATCTGAGTAAATAAAGGAAAGAAAGGATATACAATAATACCATAGCTATATATTGCTAAAAATGCACATAAATATATAAGTAGATAACCAAGGTCTACTCATAGTACAACCTAGATCATCAGATTAGCTATTTAAGGGCTCATAATCATAGAAAGAGCTAGTGCTAGAATACTCAGGGATCTAATCCATATATAAAGTCATAAAATAGTCATGTATAGTTATATAATTGAAAGATAGAAGAGGTCAGAATCATAACTCAAGTATCGATAACAAATTAAGAATAAATATATCACAAACTAGACATAACACTAATTATATCAATGATAATAGCAATATCATTAACAACATGAGTAATAGGCTAGTTCGGACTACCAAATACCTAACTGAGCCTATCACGTACCCCCACCGCCTAGACTCAGAAGGTTTTATCATCATACAACATACCACAAGGCATATTTTTTACACATACCTGTGCAACCCTTTATATGGGCTGATAGATATAGGAACATACTAGTGATAAGCAATGCTCATGCAAGAATGAATGTAAGGTATATAATTAATATCACAAACTCATACTCATAACTATCCCCATCATAACCACCATCATCATAATCATTTTTCAAAATCAAATTATGAATATGTTTCATCAAGACTCAGAATTGAAGCGGTCATAAATATCATCAAGACTCAAAATTAAACTAGTCATAAATATCATCAAGACTCGAAATTGAATCGGTCATAAATATCATCAAGAATTGAAATTGAATTGGTCATAAATATCATCAAGACTCAGAATTAAACTAGTCATAAATATCATCAGTCATCATCAATATCATCAATACATAAATATATACAACATCAATATTATAGTTTGTCATTGGTTTTACCTGAAAGTTATATCATTAATCCAAAATCTTCCTCTGTCCCATATTAGAGAGATATGTATCTGGATATGATAGGTGTATGTACTTAAGTCATGGATAAAAGAGTGTAAATTCATAAGTCTGTTGCTTAGAGTAAACTTCAGGACTAAATCATTATAAAAGTGTAGAAAGGGTCGGCAACTCTCATGACTGAGAAATTAGTAGTATCAAATCATAGATCAGGATTTGTCTTGGTTAGATCTTTCAAAACATCATTATTAATCTCTTTTACGTATAAGTTATCCATTAAGATAGGAAATTATTATTATCAAGAAATTTAATTTAAGGTAGAAAGTGGGTTTTAACCCTTATTTAGTGACAATAATAATAAGATCATAATTTAATTTCTATCATATCAATCATCAATGCAAAGATCATAAATGTACAAAATCTATGCATGCCATCACTAGTATTTAAAGAATGGAGCCATAAGCATTAATATATCAATGAACTAAAATCACATCCTTTATAAGGATAAACACTTCCTGGATATCCAACTGATATCATAATACAACCTTTGGTCTAATAATACATCTAGAATAATTATAACATCGTAATCACGGCCTTAGGATCACATAAGTATTTGAAACTCACATCAATAATCATATTTATAAGCCATAACATACTATGAGGCATGACATATATATAGGCCATATCTCATAATCCAGGGAAAACCATCACTATTTCTCAATTTACAAAGCAAATATCATAATAAAGGCTTATTGGTATCATCTAGGTCTAACATCCATCAATAAGTCTACAAGGGATAACATAATCTTAGCCTAAGGTGGGTTTAAGGAACTCACTTCTAATCCTAAATTTCCATATTTGAACAATTTATACCCCAAACTAGGCTAAAGTATATAGTTTAACTTCTTGATGTCAAGTATGCCATAACTAATCCTAAGATAGTAATTACACCTAGAAACATAAGAAATTAAGTCAACTCCACCTAAATTAAGGTTTCAAGATCACCACAATAGCCCAAATAAGGTTAAATATACTAACCATGCTTCCAATTCTAAAATCACATCCCAAACCTAGCATTACATAATATCCATTCTACGAATTAGTTCAGTCTAGGAAGAAGGCAATAGGATTCTAAAAGAGTATTAAGCATTTCAACTAACGTGTCAAACCCTCATCTAATACCCAAACTTTAATATTTAATACCAAGTCATTCTACCCATAATCAAACTTAACATTCACATTCGCACGCAATATATAACACGCATCATCTTACAGAGAAGAGTAGAAAAAAACCTACCTCAAAGCCAACCAGAAATCCTTAAATTATTCACAAACATCCATCCTTATTTCATTATCCCAAAGTGACATCGCACTATCAAAATTGTTATGTACTAATCAATACTAGAATAACAATACCTATATTGCACTATTATTCTTTAGGTCCAAAAATGATACCAAAAATCTCAAGTGGGTCCCACTTATAAAAATCATATTTTTGAGGTCAACCCAATATTCATACATGATTAAGGAATCATAAACCTCAAGAAATGGGTGAAAACCAAGCTAATTTGGGGTTAAAATCAATCCCTAAGCTATTTGGGGTTTTTGGTAAAAAGCTAAGACATTTATTAAGAAAGGATGAAATCTTACCTTAAATCCACATATAATCATGCTAATAGCTATTAATTAAGATCCCAACCCACAAGACTCAATTTTGAGTTATCACACTCATTTAGGGTTCTTGGCTCTCAAGGATGAGTGAAAATGGCCAAAATGCGGCCTAAGAGGTCCCTTTATACCGATACCAGGTATCCAGGTATGTCAATTGCACAATAGGGTGTGAAATCACACTACTTAAGTGTAGGAGTAGGTATGGCAATTTCCATCCTCCCTTGTACAATCATAGTAATTGCTGTCACAACAGGTGACATCTAAAACTTAGATAATTTACAAGTTTTGTCAAATGTCTCAGGATTTATTAAGAATTCGACATATGAAAATGAACTATGTAACCTCACTAAATTAAATGTTTTAGATGAAATAGCAAAGTCAAGTTTTCCTTCTAAGGTCGTTTTGACCAAATGTGGGTCCCACACCCAAATTTCTAATTTTTCAACTTTTCGACCTATAGGTTAAAATGAGCTCGGGTGCCCTGAGACCTTAACTAAAGGTCTACCTAGCCAAAAATCAATATTTCAGAGCTGCTGGCATAGTCAAAATTTACATGCGAGTTTGTTTTGATGAAGTTTTTGCTCGATGGATATTTGGAACTGGCAAAGACTTTAAAATAGAGAATTGACTCTAAAAACCAAACTAACTACACAGTAACCGAACTTTCAGTCCCAACAAGTCATAAATAGCTTAGGGAAGCTATGTAAAATCTCTAACGGAGAAAATAAGTAAAAATATGAAAAATGACCTAGAGGGTCATTATAGTATCTCCACTAAATCTTAATCACCGAAATCTCTCTAGGGCATAACCTTCTGACATCCTTGGCTAATATGAACATATGATCCTATACAAAGGTCAACTACTCATTTAAATGAACAGAGTCCCTCCAATGCACATGGGACTTATTGAGAATTTACCACTGCAACATAGAAACATGGAATATTTGATGAATAATAACAAAATCTAGGGTAATATTAATTCATAAGCCACCTTTCCAACTATGTGGAGGATCTTAAAATGTCCAATATATCTGTGGTTGAGCTTTACATTCCTACCAAACCTCATCACACCCTCCATGGGTGATACTTTGAGGAATACTCGGTCACTAACTCCAAAACTCAAGGAACAAAGTCTACTATCTTCATAAGCCTTCTGCCAATTTTGAGCTGCCCTTAACCTATCCTGAATCACCCAGACCTTATCCAATGACTCATGAAGTAAGTTAGTACCATAGGGTCTGACTTCGGAGGTCTCAAAACATCCAACAAGAGAACAACATTGCCTACCATACAGAGCCTCAAATAGTGCCATCTCAATACTTAAATGATAGTTATTATTATACGTAAACTCAACCAAACCTAAGTGTTTCTCCCACTGACTTCTAAAATCCATAACATAGGATCGGAGTATATCCTCAATAATATAAATAGTTTTCTACAACTTCCCATCAGTCTAAGGATGGAAGGTTATGCTAAGATCCACCTGAGTACCTAAATCTACGTGAAAAGCTCTCCTAAATCTAGAAGTAAACACTGAACCCTGGTCTAAAATAATACATATAGGAACTTCATGCAAATGGACTATCTCTCAAACATAGACACAGGCTAATATCTTAGCACTAAAGAACATCTGAATAGACATGAAATGTGCCGATTTAGTCAATCAATCCACAATGACCCAAATACCATCAGAACCAAGGGAGGCAATCCACTAACAAAGTCTATAGTAATCCACTCCTATTTCTACTCAGGAATAGGCATCCTTGGAATCAAGCTATTAGGACTCTGATGCTCGACCTTCACCTTTTGACAGTATAGTAAAAGAGCTACAAAGTCTGTCATATCTCTCTTCATGCCACTCCACTAATAATTCTACCTCAAATCTCTATACATTTTAGTTTTACCAAGGTAAATAGAGTATATGGAGCATTGAGCCTTATGAAATATCAACTGGATCAAGTCTCCAACCATCAAAACAAAAATGCAACCATCATATCTTAAAATACCCTAAGAATCTATGGTATCCCTCTTGAATTCACTACTCAACACCTAATCACAAATAATACCAAGTCTCATAGCCTCAAACTAGAGACTCTAAATATGTTCAAATAAAGTAGACCTTGTCTCAACACTAGCAAGAATCCTTTTGGGGTCAGAAATATCAAGTCCTCCTAAGGTCAAAAATATCAAGTCATATTATCAAGTTAGCTAAGGACTGGATTTCCCCTGCCAATGACTTTTAGAAAACTGATATAGAAGCCAAACTACCCATACTCATAACTTTTTGGCTTAACGCATCTGCTACCATGTTCGCCTTACTCGAACGATATAAGATAGAGATGTCATAATCCTTAAGCAACTTTATCTATCGGTGTTGCCTAAAATAAGCTCTTTTTGGATCTTAGATATTGAAGACTATGATGATCCGCGTAGATCTCACAATTCATGCCATAAAGCTAATTCCACCAAATTGTAAGTGCAAAAACTACTACTTCTAACTCTAACTGATGAGTGGGGTAGTTGCACTAGTGCACCTTCAGCTGCCTCGATGCACAAATAATAACTTGACCCTACTGCATTGTAATGAATCTTTAGATCATTTTTCATATTTTTACTTATTTTTTATATTAGAGATTGTCTGTAGATGCCCAAGTCAATATGACTTACTGAAACTGACAGTTCAATTACTAGGCAGTTCATTTAATTTTGTGAGCCAATTATCTATTTAAAGTTTTCATTGGTTTCAAATATCCACTGGATGAAAAATTCAATAAAAATACCTAGATGTATGTTTTGACTATTCCAACATCTCCAGCATATTGGTTTTAGGCTGGGTGGACCTTTTTTTGGGACCTAAGGCACCCGGGCTCAATTTGACCTATTAGTCAAAAAGTTAAGAAAATGAAATATGAGTATGGGACTCAATTTTGTCAAAACAACCTATGATAGAAATTTTGACTGCACCATTGATCCTGGAACATCAAATTTGGTATGGTTACATAGTTTATTTGTATATACAGGATTCTGAATGAATCTCAAGGACTTGACGGAGACTTGGAAATTTTCAAAGCCTCAACAGTGATCTGGTGCATTCTTGTGCACCCACAATTATGGAACATGTATGAAATAACCTAGATTTTGGCCCTTAGAAAATTTCTAAGCTTTAAGCTCAATGTCCTAGTAATGACCCATCATACGAGTCAAATGGTATGGTTGCATATCAGGTCCCTAGTCGTAAGGTGTCTAGAGGATGGTGGGTTGGTTTTCTAACTTGGTTATGACTTGGTGGTATGATTCTTTAGGGGGTGGTGATGAGTCATTAGGATAAACCTTAATCAAATTAGTAACTTAGTGGCTTGACTTGGGTCTAAGTATGAGTGGCTCACTAAGAGCCATGAGGATAGGTTATGAGTGGTAGGGTTGAGTTGTATGGTGTCTAGTGTCTAATCCCTTGGTTTCTATCTTGGATACAACTAGATAATATAAGTCATATGGTCAAGTCATAGGTGGGATCATGGAGTCGTAAGAAGGACAGTGTATGGGTTTCCAAATCACCATCTAGGATATGACTCATGGCTATGAGTCATATGATATGGTGATGAGTCAATAGGTTGACTCGTAACCAAGGATGACATTTTACTGATTTAAAGCTGAGTGTATTTTGGACCTTTCCTACTTTATTTCCCATTGATACCATGATATAAAACCTTCCTCGAGACTTCATTAACTCACCTTTCCTAATAAAAGACTCTTAAATTTTCTCCCAAACTCTTTGGTCAAGCAAAAGATAGGGTTTCATTAATTTAATCAATTAAGGGCTTTCAATGTTTTTTTCTCTCCGTACTTCTTCGTTTCTAAGGCATGTTAATACTCCTTCATTGTTATTTAACTAAAATCACAAGATTTAATGTATGGTTTTCATGGTATTATTATTGTTTTGAAATAAAGGTTGGGGGTTTTGGATGTTCATTATTGAATAATGCTTTCCCATGGTTTAATTATGGTTTTTTATGTTTTATTATGGTTTTGAACATGTGGTTTCATGGTTATGGTGGTGGAATTTGATAATGGTAACTTTCTCTAAACTTGTGAACTGGTTAGTAGTTATGAGAAAGGTGGGAATTTGAACTAAACGTATAATGGAATCCCCAAAGTGTTTGGTTTAACTTACTTTTGAAACTAATGTATGGTATAATTGATTAAAAAGGTTATGGATGGTTTTGAAAACCTTGTGGGGTTCATAAGATTCCCCCAAGAAAACTTATAATGAAAACCTTATAGGGTACACGGGAACCCCCCAAGTGATTTTAATAATAGAGTCTGCGGGGTACATGGGAATCCCCTAAGTGTTGGCTTATGATATTTATTACAAGCTATAGTCGGTTTGACGATACCACTTTATAATGCCTTAATATTTGACTCTTGAAATTGGGTGTTTGGTTATATGCTAAATGGTTATGATAGCTAGTCGTGAAGGTGTGAATCCAAATGACGGACACTAGAAACTCATGTTTGCCGACATGAAGGTTGGTCTTGGTGACCAAATGCTTATGATATACATGGGAATCCCCCAAGTCTATACTTATATATAGGTATCATGAAGGGCGAATGGTACACGAGAATCACTGGCTTTCTATCATATCTGTGATTCATGCAGCTACACACACTAGGGCCCATTCAGGGGGTTAACACTGGACCCATATTACCTGTGGATGGATTTATGATGGTCAAGCTATACAATTCAGTTTAATATTTTAAATGAATGATAACCCTTATTCCCCATATCAACATGGTATATATGTATACATATGATTAAATATGGTTATTTGGTTGGTTTTGAATTATGGAATTATATTATATTTATCCCTAAGTCACATACTAGTGTTCACTCTGCTAATTGTCTTCGGGTGCTGTATCTTCACGCGATGCAGAAACCGACCATACTTCTATTCTTCCTGCTCAGTGACTTGGATTCGGGTAAAGCTTTTAATTTAGATTTAAGTGGTGAACTTTTGTACTCCAAAAGATTCAATTTCATATTATGGACTTCTTTTTATCATTGTTATTTCTTTGTTTTTGGTTTTGTCCATGGTTGAGGGCATGTCCCAACTGGATATTCTTTGATTCTTATTAGAGGATTTGTTGGACTACTATGGGAAATAGTGGTGTCAGTATTAGTGTTAGCACTGACATTAGTATTGGCATTGTATTTGGTATTGGTTGTACACTTGGTTATGACTCTTTGGTTATGGTTATAGATTTTATCTAATGTCCTTAAATTATTATTGCTTTATCTTGTTATATGTTTGGAATTTATCCAACATGAGGTGTAGGATGGTTAATGGTCTAGGTATTTAGGGTGGTCTCTGGTCCTTGTTGGACTTGATATACCCAACACAACTAAGACCTAGTTTGGGTAATATCAGATTGGTATTAGAGGCTAGTTTCATTGTCAATTGGGAGTCCATAAATTTGTGTCGAGTAGAGTCTCTTTTAGGTATGCATATCGCATCACACTCATAAAGGAGAGGCTATGAGGCATTTAGGAATGTTTCTCTTTCTTGTGTTTTATTTTTGGGTTTTAGAGTCTAAGGTCCTGAAATATTCTCTAATTCCCGTTTATTCTCTTTTATAATCATGCCTCCTAGGTAATTTAAAGTTTATGAAAACTTCTCTGTCCCACTCGAGGACAACATTGATGAGATACACCCTATTTATAGGGTCCAGAACTAATCTAGGGTCCAGTTACTTAATACCCTTCTACAGTTCCATCGGTCCCCTCCAGTCCTTCTTGAGCTCCTCAGGCTGATGTCTGTGATACTAAGTTTTATTAGTTTATTCACATATTGGTGCAATTGGTGGCTTCTCAATCTGAGCGTGGTGCTTCTATTATTCCATCTTCTAAGGACACAAGGGTTGGCAAGTTTATGAAGTTGAATCCTTCAACCTTTACCAATGTTAGGGTTGAGGAGATTCCTCAGGATTTCCTTGATGAGATGGAAAAGATATTCTATGTGATGCATGCTACTCATGTAGAAGGCATGGAGTTTTTCACCTACCAATTGAAAGACGTGGCGTATCAGTGGTATGAGGAATAATACTAGTCAAGGGGTGATGATGTTTAGTTAGCCCAGTGGGATAATTTTTCTAATGATTTATTAGACCGATTCTTTCCTAAAGAGTTGAGGAAAGAGAAGGTAGAAAAGTTTGTTAACTTAAAGGAAGGCAAGATATCAGTCAAGGAGTATACATTGAAGTTTCACCAGTTATCACGATATGCTTCGGAGTTAGTTTCTAGCACGAGGGCTTGAATGAGGAAGTTCACTTTTGGGTTATCCTGAGACTTGATTTTAGAGAGTAAGGTTGCCTTGTTGATTAAGGACATGCACATCTCCAGGTTGGTTGTGTACATATAACTGGTTGAGAAAGAGAAGAAGAAGCAGACAAAAATAGAAAATAGGCAGAGTAAGAAGTTTAGATTCTCTAATCAGGGTGGTGGTCAATAACAGAGTGTCAGGGATAGTGGAAAGTGGTCCAAGAAGAGGGGCGATTCTGGGTCTCAGTCGACGTCCAATGGTCCCTACCCAAAGCCTCTTGATGACAGACATTTTTAGGGTGGAGATACTAATAAGGTGTAGAGTGCCCAATCTCCGGCTAATGGGGCCCAATTAGGTCTATTATATCCTCCCTACATATTTTGTGGTCGATTGCATTAGGGTTTTTGTGATGAAGAAAGGTACAAGTGCTTTAACTGTGGTCATCCAGAGCACATACTTAGAAACTTCCTAGTGGCAAAGGTTGATTATGGGTAAACAAGGTTCCGATTGCCTCTTCATCATCTATGACACCAAGGGTACACCATCTGGCTCTGACACTGTTCAGAACCGACTCTATGCTCTCACTATCCATAAGGAGTCTGGGGCATTGCCTAATGTTGTTACCAGTATGTTGAAACTCTTTTCTCATGATGTGTACTTTTTTTTTTATTCAGGGTCCGCTCTCTCTTATGTGACCCTATTTGTGGTTGTACATTTTGGTTTTAGTCCCGAGTGTATTTCATACCTTTTCTATCTCTACCCCAGTGGGTGACTCACTAGTGGCTAAAAAAGTCTATAAGGGTTGTGTGGTATCAATAGGTAGTCGTGAAACCTTGGTAGATCAATTTGAATTATACATAGTTGATTTTGATGTTATATTGGGTATGGATTGGTTGCACTCATACTATGATTCTCTAGACTGTAGGACCTATAAGGTTTGCTTTAAATTCCTTAATGTGCTAGTTATTAAATGAGAGGGTGGTTCCCTAGCTCCAAAAGGAAGGTGCATATCGTATCTTAGAGCTTGAAGAATAATCTCTAAGGGGTATCTCTATCCCTTGGTTTAGGTTAAAGATTCTAACTCGGAGGGTCTTTCTTTACATTCCATCCTAGTGGTGAATAAATTTCCTTGATGACCTTCCTGGTGTCCCTCCCGATAGAGAGATTGATTTTAGGATTGATCTTGTTCTATACACTCTTCCTATTTCTATTCCCCAGTATAAAATGGCTCCAACTAAGTTAAAAGAGTTCAAAGAGCGACTAAAGGATCTTTTAGACTAGGGTTTCATCCATCCTAATATATCCTCATGTGGTGAACCTATTTTATTTGGGCGTAAGAAGGATGGTTCTATTCGTATGTGTATTGATTATATATAGTTGAATAAGGTGACGGTAAAGAATTAGTACCCTCTTCCAAGGATAGATTATTTATTTAATCAGCTTCAGGGTGCTTAGTTTTTCTCTATGATCGAGCTTCAATCCGGTTATCAACATTTAAAGATTAAGGAGGTGAATATCCCTAAGACTAACTTTCGTACCCTATATGGGTATTTTGAGTTCCTGGTTATGTCTTTTAGGATGACTAATGCCCCGACGACATTCATGGACTTGATGAATAGATTTTTTCATTAGTTTCTGGATCTGTTTGTCATTGTATTCATAAATGATATTCTAGTCTATTCTAAGAGTGTGGTGGATCATGCCGATTACCTCCGCATCGTGTTTCAAACCTTTAAAGAGAAATAGTTATATGCCAAATTTTCAAAATACAATTTTTTGTTGAACATGGTTACTTTTCTAGAATATGTCAATTCCAGTGAAAGGATTATAGTGGATGCGCAAAAGGTTATAGTGATTAAGAAGTGTCCTAAAACCATGACTCTAATCGATATTCAGAGATTCTTGGGTTTAGCTGGTTACTATAGAAGGTTTGTGTAAAGTTTTTCAACTATAGCTACCCCGTTGACTAAGTTGACTCAGGAGAAGGTGAAGTTCTTGTGGTATCTGATGCTTGTGAACGTAGTTTGGAGAAGCTAAAGAATAACCTATCTTTGGCTTCGGTCTTGACTTTGCCTTAATACACTGATGGTTTTGTGGTCTATTACGATGTATCTCATATGGGGCTTGGTTGCATTTTGATGCAGCATGGCAAAGTTATAGCTTATGCCTCAAGAAAGTTGTAGGTACATGAGAAGAATTTCCTATCTCTTGACTTGGAGTTATTGGCGATGGTGTTCACGTTAAAAATCTAGCATCACTATTTGTATGAAGTGCATGTGGATAACTTTTCCAATCGTAAGAGCCTGCAGTATATGTTCTTCGGAAGGAGCTAACTCTCAGGAAAAGGAGATGGCTTGAACTCCTTAAAGATTATGACATAAGACTTTACTACTATCTAGGTAAAGCTAACGTGGTTGCTGATGCTTTTTCCAGGTTATCGATAGGGAGTCTGGCTTACATGGATGAAGGAAAACGGGAGTTGGTGAAAGATATTCACCGGTTGGACCTTGGAGTACTTATCTTGGACTCTGAGGATGATGGCATGTTTGTGCAGAAGGTGGCACAGTCATTTCTTGGTGCTGAGATAAAAGAGAAAAAAATGTTAGATCCTATCTTGGTGAAACTCAAGGGTGATGTAGTTAGGCAGAAGGTGATAGCCTTTGAGATTAGTTGTGATAGTACCTTGCGGTACCAAGAGAGATTATGTGTTCCCAACATAGATGGATTTCGAGAGAGTATCTTGGCCGAGGCTCATGAGTCTCATTACGCCATTCATCCTGGTTCAACAAAAATATATCATGACCTTAAGGAGATGTATTGGTTGAACAATATGAAGCGGGATATGGCTAGTTTTGTGGCTAAGTGCATGGTGCGACAACAAGTTAAAGTTGAGCACTTGACGCCTGAGGGATTGTATCAAGAAATTGAGTTGCCTGTGTGGAAGTGGGAAATGCTCAATATGGATTTCCTTACTGGTCTTCCTCAGTCTCAAAATTAGTTTGGTTTAATCTGGTTCATTGTGGATAGGATAACAAAGTTTGCTCATTTCTTACCTGTGAGAACAAATTTTTTGGTAGAGGATTATGTAAGTTTGTACCTCCAAGTGATTGTAAAGTTGCATAGCGTACCTATTTCTATCATTTCATATCATGGTACGTAGTTTTCATCACATATTTGGCAGTCATTTCAGAAAGGTTTGGGGACTAAAGTGAGTCTTAGTACTGCTTTCTACCCATAATCTGATGGTCAAGAGAAAAGGACTATTCATACATTGAAAGATATGCTTCGATCTTGTGTGATTGACTATGGTGGTAGTTGGGTTGAGAATTTTCCTCTTATAGAGTTTGCGTATAATAACAACTACCACTCTAGCATAGGGATAGCCCCATTTGAGGCTCTGTATGGTAAAAAATGTAGGTCCCCTATTGGGTGGTTTGAGGTTAGGGAGGCATAGATGTTCTGCTGAATTTTGTTCATTAAGCCATGGAAAAGGTGAAGGTGATTCGGGATAAACTTATGAAGGTGGTTTGAGGTTTGCGATAGGGTGTTCATGAAGGTATCTCCCATGAAGGGGGTGATACCGTTTAGGAAGAAGGGGAACTTAGTCCCCGGTATGTTGGTCCGTACTTGGTTTTAAGAAGGGTTGGCATTGTTGTGTACAAATTAGAGTTTCACTGTATCTTGAGCTTCTTTCACCCGGTGTTCCACGTATCTATGTTGAGAAAGTTTTGGTTGATCCATCGCAGATTGTTCCTATCAAGGATATAGGTGTTTCAGATTCCTTGTCTTACGATGAGGTCCCGATTGAAATTTTGGATTGGTAAGTTCGTCGGTTGTATACCAAGGACATAGCTTTGGTAAAGTTGCTATGGAGGAACCACAAGGTCCAAGAGGCTACTTGGGAAGCCGAACTGGACATGAAGTCCAAGTTCCATTCCATTCCCCATTCCAAAAAATCATGCTTAAGGTATGTGTTGATCTTACAATCCTTGTTTTCTGACTTTGTTAAAGGAAAGATTGATTTTCTTTACATCTTTGCTTTCTAACTTAGTTAAAGGTAAGAGTAGATATATTTGGGGTTTAATCGTGCTAGTCAATGCCTTGTCCCATCATTCCAGGATAAATGATCTAAGTGGGGTAGAATTAAAACACCTCGAATTTTGGATCTTACGAAATTCATGAGTTTTGAGATCACTATTCTGGTAACGACCCATCATAGGAGTCGTATGGTATGGTTACAAGTCAGTGACCCTAGTCGTAAGGTGTCCAGTGAATGGTGGTTTGGTTTTCTGAGTCATTAGGAGTGGTGATGATTCGTTAAGACAAACCTTAATCAAATCAGTAACTTAGTGGCTTGAGTTGGCTTTGAGTATGAGTGCCTCACTAAGAGCCTTGAGGATAAGTTATGAGTAGTAGGGTTGAGTCGTAGGATGTCTAGTGTCTAATCCCTTGGGTTCTGTCTTGGATACAGCTAGACTATACGAATCATATAGTCAGGTCATGAGTGGGATCATAGAGTCATAATAAAGACAGCGTAAGGGTGTCCAACTCACTGTCTAGGATACAATTCATCACTATGAGTCGTACGATGTGGTGACGAGTCAATGGGTTGACTTGTAATAAAGGATGTCATTTTACAGATTTTAAGCTGAGGGTATTCTAGACCTTTCCCACTTTTAGTCACTTTGATACCATGACTTAAAACCTTCCTTAGGACTTTATTAACTCAATATTCCCAAAAAACACTCTCAAATTCTCTCTCAAACTCTCTGTTAAAAAAAAATCTAGGGTTTAATCAAGTTAATCAATTAGGGCTTTCAAGGGTGATTTCGTTCCATACTTCTTGGTGTATAAGGTACGCTACTCCTTTCTCATTGTTATTTTAGTAAAAGCACATGAATTAATGTATGGTTTTCATTGTATTGTTAAGATTTTGAAATAATGATTGGGGGTTTTGGATGTTCATTGTTGAATAATGATTTCCAATGGTTTAATTATTGGTTTTCATGTTTTATTTTGGTTTTGAACATGTGGTTGCATGGTTATGGTAGTGGAAATTGATAATGGTAACTTTCTCTAACCTTGTGACTTCTGAAGTGGTTATGACTCCAACCTTGTATTGTAAAACTTGTTAGTAGTTATGAGAAAGGTGTGAATTTGAACACGGGGTACAATAGAATCCCCAAAGTGTTTGGTTTAACTTACTTTTGAAACTAATGTATGGTATAATTGATTCAAAAGGTTATGGACGATTTTTAAAACCTTGTAGGGTACACAGGAACCCCCCAAGCGAACTTATAATGAAAACCTTGCGATACATAGGAATTTCCTAAGTAATTTTAATAATGGAGTTTGCGGGGTACATGGGAATCCCCTAAGTGTTGGTTAATGACATTTCTTGCATGCTATAGTCGGTTTGATGATACAACTTTATAATGACTTAATAATTGAATCCTGAATTTGGAGGTTTGGTTATATGCTAAATGTTGTAATTAGGCAAAAATGGGGGTTGTGATAGTTAGCCATGAATGTGTCAGTCCAAAAGACGAACACTGGAAACACATGTTTTTCGACATGCGGGTTTGTCTGGGTTACCAAATGCTTGTGGGGTACATGGGAATCCCCTAAGTCTATACTTGTATATATGTATCATGTAGTGTGAAGGGTACATAAGAATCCCTAGCCTTTTGTGATATCTTCGGTTCGTGTGGCTACACGTACTGGGGCACTTTCAGGGGGTAACACTGGACCCATATAGCCTATGGGTGGAATTATGATGGTCAAGTTACACAATCCGGGTTAACATTTTAAATGCATGATAAACCTTGTTCCCCATCCCAGCACGGTATATATATGTATATGTGATTGCATATGGTTATTTGATTGGTTTTAAATGATGGCATTATCTTATCTTTATCCCTAAGTTACATTCTAGCGTTCACTCTGATAACCGTCTTTGGGCACTATATCCCTATGCGATGCAGGAACGACCATACTTCCATTCCTCATTCTTAGTGACTTGGATTCGTGACACAACCCATAATTGAGCCTTCTCGTATGGGCATATTATTCCCAACAAGGACTGAAGATCTCCTTGTTAACCCCACTTAACCATCATATCAATCCACAAGCGTCGGATAAACTCTGAACACATAATAAGATATCGGAAGAAAACTAACATTCACAGGTTAAGGAACTCTAGCCATTAATTAATATCAACATTCAACATCCAATCTACCCAAGTCCATATTCATCCACAAGCCTCTATAAATCCAGAGTCAATAATATGTCGGGACAAGTCCCCGACAATGGCCAAAACCGACTCCAAAATAAGTATATGACATAACCTAAGACGACCATGGAATGTTTTCCTTCCAAAATATGGAAGATCAACACTTCGATGTCAACACTCAAAATCCCCAAATACCTGATCACTGCGGAGGAAAAGAAGAAGATACTCTAGCCCCTGTGTTGTGTGGGCACACAACGTCCAAAGATGGTTAGCGGTTAGATCACTATCATGTAACTCAAGGGTAAGGATAAGATAGTGTTATTATTCATTAGCAAGTCAAACCATCATAAAACACAACATTTATACACATGGACATGTAAATACATATGGATACTTCAAGTGTCAAAAGATGACAAAGCCTTAGCATGCATTTGAAAGAACTCAAACATGAACCACAAAGTGGAGGACTCTAACCTTCCACCGATTAGGGTATATCGAGAAAGAGGACTCTAACCTCAAACCATCACTTTAACAAGTGGATTCTAACCATAAGCCATTCCGTTATGCATGTGGACTCTAACCATAAGCAATTTCATCACGCAAGTAGACTCTAACTATAAGCCATTTTATTTCATTACGCATGTGGACTCAAACCACAATCTATCATGCCTATTACTAGTTGATATTTGGACTCTAATCCTTTGTCCGTGCATTCACATCACACTATTCTCATTTGGGGACTTTAACCTATTTAACCATTCTAAGCCATCAAGGCCACAATTCAACATCATACATAACCACAAGGTCTTCATGAATTGCATATCAAACAATCACTTTAATAAGCCAACACATTAGTTTTAAATATCATTTGAGTCAAATTGTAGTCATCAAGACCCTTAAAAAGGAATTCCTTCTTCATTAGAATTCTTATGCCACTCTTTAGTTCAAGCACAATTCAAGTTCATTTTACGGAATTTAAACCTTTTATCCGTCAACTATCAAGGTCATAAATTGACTAAATATATGGATAACAAGGTCTTTACGATACCATTTACCAACCACTCATACTTATTTGATGATTTCCCTAGTTCAAAACATCATCAACATGTGACTAAATATTTCTCTTGGACATTTTCACAAAGACCTTGTGGGCATGCTTTTACCAAGGACAAAATCAAAGTAGAAATCATCAATATTAGGGTTTCTCATGACCCACTTGTTAAACCACAAACAACAAGT
Source organism: Capsicum pubescens (assembly GCA_030864215.1). Lineage (NCBI taxonomy): Eukaryota > Viridiplantae > Streptophyta > Magnoliopsida > Solanales > Solanaceae > Capsicum > Capsicum pubescens. Next base: position 145,016,771 of record CM061547.1, read on the forward strand.
ACCCACATATCCAAATTATCACCAAAATCAAGTATAAACACAAGTCTAAGCAAGAGAAAATATTACTCAACACTAGGCATCAAAACCCTTAACATTTGATTTCAAAATCATCATTTACAAGTCATAATCCATGTTTAAAACGTATGATATTTCGGGTTAGCAATAATGGAAATAGTAACATGCCTTATACAAGATGATTCACGGAAGAACTTGACTCGTCCTTGCTACTAGATGAACACCCCTTGGAACCCTATCCTCCAAATCTTAAAGAGTGCATTTGAAAAAGTATTTTGAATGTTCAATACACCAAAAATATGTTTTAGGAGGATACAATACATTATATAGTGAAGGGACTTAAGGGTTTTGCAGTGGGAAATCTCCATAAGGCCCTTGGCTTAAAATCTAAATAGTGGCTCCCATGAGGGTATGACTGCTAGACTAAAACATACCCTAGGGTATGAGTGGTACCCAAACTTGTACCCTAAGCCTCATCAAGGACCCCTACACTGCCCAAGGTACTAAAACACACATTTGACTAGTACCTTAGGGTATGAATGGTACCCAAAACCATATCTAAAGTTGTACCAAAAATAGTTTCAATCTAGGTCTAACTCAACACTTCATAATACTAGGTAGTATATGACCCGTACCCTAACATACGACTATGGGGAGGCTAAACCATATCTTGGAAAGTATGTAAGCCCCACTATACTTCCTAGTATATGAGTGAGGGGTTATTAAGTTGTATTCAAGGGTACGACTAGTACCCTGGAATTATACCTAGTCCAGAAGCTTCAACTAAGGAAACTTTCTAAAGTTACAAAGTCTAGGTGTTTCAATTCGGTGAAAACTTTAAAGTTAGATTGAAGTGGTGAGCTTCCATACTCCAAAAGACCCTATTTCATGCTATGGACTTCTTTCTTATCATTGTTATTTCTTTTGTTCTGGTTTTGGCCATGGTTGGGGGCATGTACAGACTGGATGTTCTTTGATTCTGGTTAGAGGATTTGTCGGACTACTATAGGAATGGGCGATGTCAATATTAGTGTTAGCATTGGTATTGGTATTCGCATTGGGTTCGGTATTGGTTGGACACTTGGTTGTGACTGTTTGGTTATGGTTATAGATTTCGTATAATGTCTTTACATTATTATTACTTTATCTTATTATATGTTCAATATTCATCCAACATGGGGTATAGGGCGGTTAATAATATGGGTATCGGGGGTGGTCTCCAATCCTAGTTGGACTTGAGATACTCGACAAAACTGGGCCCTAGTTCAGGATATCACAGTGGATCACGATTGCAGTCTGGCAGCACCCATAAGTGTCGTGATCTAGATATTATAAGTCATAAATGCAACTCCTTGACTAGACGATCAAGGCTGCAATTGCAAAGGGGATTTAACGCGATTGTGACATTTTTGTCTGATGCCTTACATCCCGATTACGAATATTGGGTCGCGATAACAATACCCGAGTACCTGGTAAGGGTATAATACCTTATTTTAGCCCGACTTAGCTCATTCTTCATCTATTTTCTTGAGAGATAAAACCCTAAATGGTGAGATAACATAAAATTGGAGCTTGCGGGTGATCTAGGAGCATGGTTAACATCTATTTTTGTGATTTCCCTTTAATTTGTGGTAAGATTTTACCCTTTTTATGGTAAAATTTCTCTTTTATTGTTCTAAAATCCCAAAACCTTGGGGGCTAATTTTATCCCCAAAATTAGCTTGAACTACACCTATTTTTGAGGATAATGATTCCTTGAGCAAATGGGAACGTTGGGTTTGCTTCAAAAATATGATTTTTCATAAATGGGACCCACATAGGATTTTGGGTGATTTTTGGATCTGTAGCACAATGGTCCAATATGGGTATCATTATTCTCTTATCGATCAGTAGAATATGATTTTGATAGCTTAGCATCTTACAGAAGCTTTTCGAAAGGGAAAAGTAGTGATTTAGTGGACCGTTGAGCTTTCATTGATGTCAAGGTAGGCTAGGTTTTTTCCTTGTTAAATTGAGTTAGTTCATAGTATTTTTATGATATTATGTTAGATTCAAGATTGGTTTTAGGTATTGGTATAATGAATTGAAATGCTTTGGGGACCATTTAGGTTAATCAAAAATCATAAATTAGGCATAATTGACCTAGTGACTCATGTTTTTGGTAAATTTCCAATCTTAGGACTAATTAAGGTTTGTTGAACATCCCAAAGTAGAATTATATGAACTAAGCCTATTTCAGGTAGAATTTGCCTAAAATGGATCTTCAGGGATTAAAAGTGGGCCCTTGACCCACCTTAAGCTATGACACATATTAACTTGTGTAGACCTTTATACATTTGTGAGACTCTTGGAAATGCTTATAGAGGTAATATTGAGAAACTTTGACACTTGATGGCTATGTTGTTTGATGTGAAGGTTGATGTCTATTTATTATGCTATTACTTATGCTATTGATGATACTAAGGATTATTTTGTTATATTTATAATTACTCATTCAAGTATGAAAGATGCATATAATATTGATTATATCTTACTGATTTAAAGTCGTATATTGATGATATATTACCAGTTCAAGTCTGGCTATTAATGATATATTTATTGATTTATGTCAAGCTACTATTGATATATTACTGATTCAAGTTTGGCTATTGATGATATATTTATCAGTTCAGCTCCAGCTATTAATGATATATTTAATGGGTCATGTTTGGCTATTGATTATAACTACCAGTTTAAGTCTAGCTATTGATTATATTTACTGGTTCGAGTTCAAATATGCATATTATGCTATGATGACATACTTATTATGATATGATAATATTGGGGTTTGAGATTAAGAATAACAATTTGACTAAGTCTAAAATAAAGAAATGGTTATAATATGGTATGAGATTCTTCTACCCTAGCTAATTATGGGCCAGGGACCAACCCAGGCTCCATCAGGGTTTATTTTTTATTCGGTGATTAGAGATTCCTTTGTTCAACTTTTAGGGATAGTTGGTGCTGCATCGTCTAATAGTGCATATTCTACTAATTAGAGTGGTATTGAGGCATGGGCGTGGCCTGTAGCTGCGGCTCCTAGACTTGAGGTCCCTCCTACACCAGTGGTTGCTCAACTAGTAATTGTTCAGCCAGTGGTTGCCCAACCTGCTATGTATTTTGAGAAGTAGAAGATATTGGGTATATTCTTAAGACTGGCTTTGCCTAGCATTTTTGGTGCTTTAAGTAAGGATGCATATGAGTTTCTAATTTTTTGTGAGGATAGGCTCCATAATTTGGGCCTTGTTGAGACTCATGGTATGGATTACATCATATTTTACTAGAATTTGGTTGCTTAACATTGGTGAAAAGGTTATATGGATTCTATACTAACTGGATCTTCTCCATTTTTATGAACTCAGTTCTCTAAGATATTCTTGGAGATGTACATGCCTCATAGTCTTAGGGATTAGTTCTCTAGATTGGAGTAGGGCTCCATGACAATTTTAGAGCATGAGGCTTATTTTCATAAGTTGGCTAGGCATACTACTTCTATTATGGATACTGAGTATGAGAGAGTTCGTTGCTTTATTTATGGATTAAGATTTTCCCTTTGCATGTCTACTCAGAGTTTAGTTGGTGCGGGTAGACATTTTTCTTAGGTTTTGGTTCACACATAGGAGATGGAAGAGATGCATCATAAGTCCCAAGATGGTACCAATAAGAAGCCTAGATATGAGGAAAATTTTAGTGAGAGCTGTAGTAGTTCCCGATTTAGAGGTAGTGGTTCTCATGGTGGGTATTCTCTACGTCCATCATATCAACCTCAGAGTCAACTCAGTAGACCAATTTAGGCACCTTTTCAAATTATTAAGGGAGGTCAGTCTAGTGCTAGTGATCACCCTGGTTAGGTTGGTAGTCAATTTTTTAGGGTTTCATCTTTTGGTTATTCTAGTCGTGGTGGTTACTCTAGGTCGGCCGAATTTGTTGGTTCTAGCTCAGACCGGGGAACATGTTATTATTATGGGTCTTTTGGTCATTGTTCTTGTGACTGCCCTACTAGTGGGGTGATTTTGGCTTTAGCTTAGAGTGTTCCCCCTATTAGAGTGGTTCATCCCTCAGTTATAAGTGGTTTTCAGGGTCGTTGGAGTGGTTTACATGGTACTCAAGGAGGTTCTCAAGAAGGTAGGATAGGAGGTTGATCAGGAGCCCAGCTAGGTGGTGGGCATGGTCAGTTATATGCAGTACCTACTATACTCGAGGATGAGTCTTCGGATGTTGTTACTACAAGTATAATTTTTGTGTGTCGTTAGTCATCCCTTGCTTATTTGATTTGGGATCCACTTATTCTTATGTTTCTTCTTATTATACTCTATGGTTAGAGTTATCTTAGGATTTATTTTTTGTACCATCGCATGTATCTGCTCCTATAGGTGATTTTTTAGTGGTGGATCAAGTTTTCAGATAATGTGTTATGACTGTTAGAGATGTTAATACTCATGTTGATCTTATTATTTTGGATATGTTAGATTTTGATGTGAGTCTAGGCAAGAACTAGTTAACCCACTATCATGCGGTCATTGATTGTTTTACCAAAACCGTTACCTCGCTTATATTTGTGATATTAGTGTGGAGAATCCATCACTTCACTTCATTCCTATAGTTTGTGAGTTTCCTGATGTGTTTACTTCTGAACTGACTAGTATTCCCCCCTTCCTGTGAGATTCAGTTTGCTATTGATCTAAACTTGGCACCCAACATATTTTTTGGCACCTTACCATATGGCTCCTACCAAGCTTAAGGATCTAAATTCACAGTGTTAAGATCTTATTGGTAAGGGTTTTATTAGACTGAGTATGTCACCTAGGGGAGCCCCTGTGTTGTTTATGAAGAACAAAGATGGCTCCATGCTTATGTGTATTGATTATAGGTAGCTTAATAAGGTGATAGTGAAGAACCATTATCCTATGCCTCACATTGATGATTTCCTTGACTAGCTTCAGGGAGAGACAATGTTTTCTAAGATTTATTTGAGATCTGACTACCGCCGATTGAGAAATTAGGTCGAGGATATCCCAAGACAACTTTCAGGATTCGTTATTGTCATTATGAGTTCTTTGTGATGTCTTCTGGGTTGACTAATGCCCCAGCCGTATTTATGGATTTGATGAACTGAGTATTTAGAACTTATTTGGACTCCTTTATGATTATGTTCATCATTGACATCCTTGTGTATTCGAGGAATAGAGAGGAGCATGCACAACATTTGAGGATTGTGCTCTAGACTTTGAGAGATTATGTGCTTTTCACCAAATTTTCCAAGTGTGAGTTTTGGCTCGAGTCAGTGTCATTGTCGGACATGTGGTATCTAATAATGGTATTATGGTAGACCCATCTAAGATTGAGGTGACTCGTGATTGGGCTAGACCTAAATCTCCGACTGAGGTTCATAACTTAAATTGTTTGGCCGGTTATTATATAATATTCATCAAGGGTTTTTCTAAGTTCCTATAACTAATTAAACTGAAAGAAGGTTCCTTTTCGATAGAAAAAGGAGTGTGAGTTGAGCTTCAAAAATCTAAAGAGTTTTCTCAGTTCAATTCATATTCTAGATCTTCTTATAGAGAGTGAGGGATTCACCATGTTTTCTGATGCTTCTGATGTAAGTCTTGGTAATGTTTTGATGAAGAAGGATCATGTTATTGCTTATGCTTTGAGGCAACTTAAGGTTCACAAGTGAAACTACCCCACTCATGAGTTGGAGTTGGCAGCCGTAGGTTTTGCGCTTAAGATTTGAAGGCATTATCTCTATAGTGTGCATTATGATATTTTCACCGATCATCGTAGCCTTTACCATCTTATAACCTAGAAAGATCTTAATGCTAGACAGTGTAGATGGATAGAGTTACTTAAGGATTATGTTATTTCCACCTTGTATCATCCGGGCAAGGCTAATGAAGTAGAAGATGCCTTGTGTTGGAAGGTTATAAGTATGGCTAGTTTGGCTTGTATTTCAATTTTTCAGAGGTTGTTGTCATGGACATTTAGTCCTTAGCCAACTAGACGGTTGTATTTGATATTTCAGATCCTAGGAGAATTTTTGCTTGTGTTGAGGTGAGAAAATTTATGATTATAAGTTTAAGGAGAGTAAGCTTTGCTTCCTTCGTGATCAGTTGTTGAGTTGTGAGTCAAGAGGAAAATCATAGATTCTGAGGGTAGTTTGTAATTTGATGACCGCATTTGTGTTCCAAAGATTAATGAATTAATTCAGTTGATTTTGCATAAGGCTTATAGCTCTATATATTCCATTTATGCTGGCATAGCCAATATACATAAAGATTTGAGAAAACATTATTGGTGGAGGGTATAAAGAGTGATGTGGTAGATTTTGTAGCCTCTTTCCTTTGTTGTCAATAGGTAAAGGCCGAGCATCAGCATCCCAGGTGTTTTTATTCAAAGATTGCCCATTCTCGAGTGTAAGTGGGAAAGGATTACCATAGACTTCGTTAGTGGATTACCCCGTACTTCCTATGGTTCTGATGGTCTTTTGATCATTGTGGATTCATTGACCAAGTCAACATATTTTCTTCCTATCCAGATATCTCTTATAGCTGAAAGGTTAGCCCATATCTATGTGCGTGAGATATTCCATTTGCATGGAGTTCCCATATCTATTATTTTAGACCGAGGTTCTGTGTTTTTTTCTAGCTTTTAGAGAGATTTTCAAGAGGAGTTGGGTACTCAGGTGGATCTAAATATAGCCTTCCATCTGCAGACCGATGGCCAATATGAGTGGACTATTAAGGTGCTTGAAGATATACTCCGAGCCTGTGTTATAGATTTTGGGGGCCAGTGGGAGCATCACTTAGCCTTGGTAGAGTTTGCTTATAACAACAGTTATCATTTCGAGTATTGTGATGGCGCCATTCGAGGCTTTGTATAGTAGGAGATGTCATTTTTTGATTGGATGGTTTTAGTCTTCTAAAATTTATCCCCGTGGTACTGATTTTCTTTGGGAGTCATTGGATAGAGTTTGGGTGATTCAGGATAGTTTGAGAGAAGCTAAGAGTAGGCAGAAGGCCTATGCAGGCCGTAGGCTTCGTGCCTTGAGATTTTGAGTTTGTTATCTAGTATTTCTTCGAGTATCACCCATGAAGGGTGTGATAAGGTTTTGAAGGAAGGGAAAGCTCAGCCCTAGGTATATTGGACCTTTTGAGATTCTTTGCATAGTTGGTAAGGTAGCTTATGAGTTAGATTTACCTCCAGATTTTGTTCCTGTCCAATAAGTTTTCCATGTATCCATGTTGCGGCGATACGTTCCTGATCCATCTCATGTGCTTAGATGGGACTCAGTCTAGCTATATGAGTGGTTGACCTTTGTAGAGGAGCCGGTGCTTATTTTGGCTAGTGGTGTTAGGCGGTTACGCACTAGGGAGATTCCTGTAGTTAAGGTTTAATGAAGGGCGCTTGGGAGATCGAGAACGAGATGTGGATGCAATATCCTCACCTGTTAGAGACTTCAGGTACATCCTTATCCCTAACTTTTGTGGATAAAAAATCCTTTAGTAGTGGATATTATAATGACCCTTCAGGTTATTTTCCAAATTTCTACTTTTTTTTACCGCCAGATCTTCTTTATGGCTTCCCCAAGTCATTTATGACTTACTGGAACTGATAGTTTAGTTACCGGGAAGTTTGTTTGCTTTTTGGAGCTAATTCCCTATTTTGAAGTCTATGATGGTTCCAAATGGCCACAGGACAAAAAAATTAGTATAAACATCTCTAATGTAAATTTTGACTGGTCCAGCACTGGAATATCGATTTTAGGCAAAGGTGGACCTTTGGTTAGAGTCCCGAGGCACCCGGGCTCATTTCAGCCTAATGGTCAGAAAGTTAAGAAAATGGAATATGGGTGTAGGACCCATATTTTATCAAAACGACCTTCGATGGAAATTTTAACTGGGCCATTGAGTTTGAAACGTCGAATTTGTTATGGTTACATAGTTTGTTTGTGTATACGAGATTCTGATGAATCCCGAAGGCGTGGCGGAGATTTGAAAAGTTTCCAAGTCTCAACTGTGATCTAGTGCAATTTGGTCCACCCACGAACACTGACTATGGATCACAATTGAGGCCTGGCAAAAACCGTAAGTGTCGCAATTGCAACACTTTAAGTTAAGAATGAGACTCCTTGACTAGTAAACCAGGGTAGCAATCACGGAGGGGATATGTTGCGATCACGACATTTTAGTGTGATGCCATGTATCGCGATTGTGAACATCGGGTCGTGATCGCGAGACTCAAGTACCTGGTAAAGGTAAAAATATCCCATTTTAGCCCGACTTAGCTCATTCTTCATCAATTTCTGCAGAGCTAAAATCCTAAATAGTGAGATAGCTTAATATTGGAGCTTGTGGATGATCTAGGAGCTTGTCTAATATCTATTTTTGTTATTTTCCATTGATTTGTTGTAAGATTTCACCCTTTTCATGGTAAAATTTCCCATTTTTTTCTAAAATCTGAAAACCTCGGGGTTTTTAATTTAACCCCAAAATTAGCTCAGATTACACCCATTTTGTATGGTAATGATTCCTTGAGCATATGACAATGTTGGGATGTCTTTGAAAATGTGATTTTTCATAAATGGGACCCACATGAGATTTTGGGTGATTTTTGGACCCTAAGCACAATGGTACAATATGTATATCATTAACTGATGAGTAACATGTGATTTTGATAGCTTGATATTTTGTGGAGGCTTCTCGGAAGGAAAAAATGATGATTTAACGGATCGTTGAGCTTTCTTCAGTGTCGAGGTGGGCTAGGTTTTCTCCCTTGTTTGATTGAGCTAGTTCATAGTATTTTTGTGATATTGTGTTATATTTGGGATGGGTTTTAGGTTTTGGTACAATGAATTTAAATTCTTTGGGTTAGTTGAACCATTTAAGCTAATCAAAAATCGTAAATTAGGCATAATTGACCTAGTTGCTCATGTTTTAGGTAAATTTCCTATCTTAGGACTTATTAAGGCTTGTTTAACATCTAAAAGTAGAATTAGATACCTTAATACTACTTCGGGTAGAATTTTCCTAAAATGGAACTTCGGGGATTAGAAGTGGGCCCTTGACCCACCTTTGGCTGATGCGTACGTTAGCTTGCGTAAACCTTTATACGCTTGTTAGACTCTTAGAAATGTTTATGGGGGTAATATTGAGAAACTTTGACACTTGATGGCTATGTTGGTTAATGTGAAGGTTGATTCCTATTGATAATGCTATTACTTATGCTATTGATGATCCTATGGATTTTATTGATATACTTATAACTACTTGTTCGAGCCCTAAAGATGCATATGATATTGACTATATATTACGGGTTTATGTTCGGCTATTATTGATATATTACCGGTTCAACTCTGGCTATTAATGATATATTTGTCGGTTTAAGTCCGACTAATGATTATATTTATCGATTTGAGTCTGAATATGCATATTATGCTATGAAGATATCGGGGTGTGATATTGAAGAATAGAAATTTGACCAAGTTTGAATGCAAGGAAATGGTTATAATATGGTCTTATATAAATGGATTCTAGTGTAATAATGACTAGTTGATAAGTGATGTTTAGTTGATAAGGGATGATTTATTGATACATGAGGATTAGTTATCACAAGATGGCTAGTCGATAAGTGTAGATTAATTGGAAAATGATGAATATGGACAATCAATGGTTATAGTGTGGCATGACATGGATGAATTCCAATTTGGATTATGTGAGTTAGTAAATGACGGTGGTGGATATGCTATCTTGTTTGTACCTTCCAAGCTTATGGGGGCTTTCTATGGATTATTTACTTTTCGGCACTAATTGGTGTATGTGCGCCAATTTTGTAGTTATGTTTTCGTGTGTCGATGCTTTACGTTATGTTACGCTATTATTTTGATTTATTTATCTATATAAGCACAATGATGTTGGAGTTGATTCAGGTTCATTTCCTTACCTTGACTTAGTTATGTTATCTTGCACATTATCATTCTTATATCATGATTTAGCTTAGTCGACCAATGATGCCTACCGAGTACCCGTTGTTTTGGTACTCATACTACACTTCTATACCTTTTTGGTGCGGATTTGAGTACTAGTTGCTGCCATTGATTCATTTTCGTGCGGAGTTGATAGCCGGAGATAGGGTGATCTTTTGGAGTTTGATTCGTGCATTTCCTTCTATCTTTTTATGTTCAGTCTTTTGTTTTAAGACAAATGTATTGACTACTCTAGATACTCGGGTTGCATTGCTATTTCTAGATGCTCTTGTACAGGCTCTACCAATTTGTGGGATTGTATTTATGGAGTGACTACCTTTTACACTATTTCTCTTGCCTTACTTATTTATTGTGTTGGATTGCCTATTTTTTAGGCCCTTTTTGGGAAAGTCCACCAAGTTAATCCATTGTGTTTAACTCTAGGTTACGATTTGTCTTACCTACTAGTGGTATAGGGCAAGTGTCATCATGACTTGAATTGGGTCAAACACCAGAAGCATCATAATATACGGTGAAGCCCACTCCTTCAAAAGGAAGAACCAATACAGGAGCTAAAGTGAGAAATATCTTAGCTTCCAAAAGCTCGACTCACACTCTTCATACTAATGGAAGAAACCTCCATCTGGGTCAATCTGGTCATCGGCACTACAATAGCAACAAAACCATCAACAAACCACCTATAGTTACCAGCTTAGCCAATGAATCTTCGAACCTCAGATGAATATATAGGCTTGGCCCAATCACGAATGACCTCAATCTTTGCTGGATCCACCATAATCGTATACTTAGACACCACATGTCCTAGGAATGTCAGCGACTCGATCCAGAAGTCACACTTAGAGAATTTGGCAAACAGTCTATAATCTCTTAAGGTCTGGAGAACAATCCTTAAATGTTTCATATGCTCCTCCCGACTCCTCAAATACAAAAGAATATCATCGATGAACACAATTACGAAGGAATCTAAATAAGGCTTGAACATGCGGTTCATCAAATTCATGAACATCGCTGGGGTATTGGTCAACCCAAAATACATCACGAGGAACTCATAATGACCATAGTGAGTGCTGAAGGTTGTCTTTGTGATGTCCTCAGCTCGAATCCCCAACTGATGGTAACAGAACCTCAAGTCAATCATAGAGAACATCACTACTCCCTGAAGCTGGTAGAATAAATCATCAATACGATCCATAAGATATTGATCCTTCACCGTCACCTTATTATACTACTTGTAGTCAATACATATTTGCAAGGAACCATCTTTCTTCTTTATGAACAAGGTAGGAGAACCCCAAGGAGACACACTAAGTCTAATTCAACCCTTACCCAGGAGATCCTCAAGCTGAGAATTTAGCTCCTTAAGCTTGCTAGGATCCATATAGTAAGGTATCATAGACATAGCTCATGTTCTTGGATAACTATCAACAAAAAACTCAATATAACTCTTAGGAGGAATACGAGGTAGATAGCGGGGAAAACATCAGAAAATCACAAATTACAGGAAAAAAGTCAAGCGAGGGTTTGTCCACATTAACATTGTGAATATAAGCGAGATAAGACTTGCAACCCTTCAAAATAAGTCTCCTAGACCAAACATAAGAAATAATCCACATCAACTCATGGATAATAGATCCCCGTGACACAATTGAGGGTATGCCTGGCATGGCTAAGGTAACGGTCTTGGCAAAACAATCAAAGACTGCAAGACAGGGGGATAACCATTCCATGCTTAGAATCATACCAAAATCCACTATGTCTAACACAATAACATAAGCCTGATTATCAAACTCTCGAATAGGCACAACACATGTCTATAAACTCAATTCACTACTAAAGAATCACCCACAGGAGTAGATACACATAACGACACAGATAAGGAATCCCAAGATAACTCTAACCGCAAGGCATAATAAGTAGATACATAAGAGTAAGTGGATCTTGAATCAAATAAAGAAAAAGTCAGTTGATGCCACATTGAAATTTTACCTGTAATAATAACATCTAAAAACTCCTCCTCGAGTGTAGAAGGTACGACATACAACTGGCCATGCCTGCAACCAGTCTAGGCTCCTAACCGATCTCCTATCCTACCTATCCGAGGACCTCCACAAGCACCCTGAGGATGACCCCAACGACTATGCATACTACCTCTGGATGGGAAAGGTACTACCTTAATTCGTGGAACACTTTGAGATGTAGGAACCACCGCTCCATGATTGGGGCACTCTCTAAGAAAATAGCCAAAGACCCCATAGCCATAATATACCCCAGGTGCTCTATTGAAAATAGAAGATCCAACTGACACAAAATAACTACCATGGGTAGAATAATCAAAAAATGAACCCCTCAGAGATAGTCCACTACTCTAGCTAGGATGATCCCTGTAACTAGACTATCCTCTATTAATCATCTAAAGTATAACATGAACGAGCCTACTAGACTGATGATGTTGAAAGGCTGGCATGAAGGGTACCTACATCAAGAACAATTACCTCTAAATAGTTAGCCACTACGACTCCTAGTAAAAATACCCTGATATCATGGCCACTTATCACTGGCTTGTTGGTCCTCGTAATGCATCTGCTTCATAACCTATACATGATTAGAAACCTCAGGAAAAGATCTATCTGTAGAAACCAAACTCTGTATAGCCATGCAAAAAAAAAGTCTCAATACCCAGAAAAAACTCCAAACCTATTTATACTCGATCAATAAAATAGATATAGCATGCCTGCCCAACTCATGAAATAGATCCTCATACTAAACAATAGTTATAGAGCCCTACTCTAACCTCAAAAACTGGTCTCTCAGATGATCCCTAAGACCTTGGAGAACTGAGTCTATGTCAAATGGTGAGATCCAACTGTTCTGGAATCATGATGACCTGTCCACTAGTGTTGAACCGCAAAATCCAACTACAAAGTAGTGCAATCCACACCACGAGTCTCAAATAGGACTAAATTATGGAGCCTATACTCGCAAGCAACCAAGAACTCATAAGCATCTTTTCTCGGTGCACCGGAAAACCTAGGTGAAGTTAATCTCAAGAATCTACCCATCATCTTCTTCTCCTTGATAGGAATAGTAGGCCAGTAAACCACCAACCGAGTAACTACCAATAAAGCAACCACTAGTGCAAAAGGGGATCTCAACTCTAAGAGTCGCAGTTACAGGTTGCGCCCTCACCTCCGTACCACTCAATTCGTTTACTATATACTATTAGTTGGTGTGCCACCAATTAATCCTAAGAGGTGAACCAATGTATCATTGAGTAGTAAAGAAGAGATGAACTTAGTGGATCTTAGGCTTGTCCCTGGCCCACCACTGGTTAGAATGGAAAAATATCTAGCTTGAGAGCAAGAATAGGGTTTGGTGAAGTCCCCCTATACTTGTCTCTGACTAGGGATGCTTTTTTCATCTATTCTCAACAGGCCATCCACAAACTATGATAGGATTCCTAGTTGTAAACTCGGGGTTCTCATCTCATGTAGCTGTATTATGCATCCTAGATATTTTCAAAAAAGTGAAACTAAAGGAATCTTTGGAAACCAACTCAAACTCTTAGCATGAAATAAGTGAAAGAAATGAAGAACTCCGAAGAATGTCCAATAGAAAACCAAAGGAATCCTTGCTCTTGTACCAGCAATATTGGTGAACCTAATGCTTTGATACCAATTTGTCATATCCTAATTTACAAGTCATAATGACACCTACTTTATCCTACCATTAGGTAAGATAAATCGTAGCTTAGATCTATAATCAATGGGATAATTTTGTAGAAAATAGCATAAATGCTGGAAGTTTGCAAGAAAATACTTACAATAATAAGTCAAGTAATAATAATAATCCGAAAGATAGATAAGATAACAATAACATCCCATAACCTAGTAGTGACGGTACAAGAGCCACTAACAAAAGAAATATGAGTCCTGCAACAGCTAAATATACATCAGTCACAAATAATGAAAGACAAAGCAAAAGTAAAAGAAGGAGAAAAAGTTAACTCCAGCTCCAAGAGCTCACCCCATCTCCGAACTCAAATCAACACGATCCCAGCATCAACAATGGCAACTAGAACTCAAATTTGTACCAAAAAGGTAAAATAGTCAAATATAAGTATCAAAGCCATGGGTATTTAGTAGGCATCATTGTCCGACTGAGCTAAATTATAATATAAGTATAATAACGATGCTAGATATATAAGCTAAGTCAAGGTAAGAAGGAAAATTTGGAATAAGGCTCCAAAAACTGTAAATAAATAACTGAAATAATAATATTATGAAAGAAAGCATAACTATTACTACCTAATTGGATCCCATAAGCTAGTAAGTGCGAAAAAATAAATAACCCAATGCGGGCTTCCATAATCCCAAAGGGTGCAATCAAAGAGAATACGTAATCAAAATTATGCTAATTAGCTATATTTTATAACCATAATCATGAATCCATACATACCATAAACATATCATGAATAACCTCGTAATGCCGAGCTCAAATAACAACTCATATCATGATCATTTGCTAGACTTGAATCAAAACTCATGTAATCAATTGTTAAACTTGAACTAAAACTCAAAATCATAAATTGTTGGATTTGAACCAGGACTAGCATGCCTATAAAGTCTACAAGGTACTAACGATAGTCTTGGCCTAAGGTAGAAATGGAAGGGCCTACTTATATTCAACGAAATTCGCTCTAAGGAAATTTATACCTAGACTAGGATAAGGTATCTAATTTTATTATAAGATATTAAACGAGTCATGTTTTAGTCCTAAGGTTGCAATTCTACCTAAAGCAAGAGTAACTAAGTCAATTACACTTAATTTACGGCTCTTTAAATAGGCTAAATAATCCAAGTTATACTAAATATACCTCCAAGACCTAATTTCCAACCCATATCTATCACATTATCACAAATATACTACAATTAATCTCAATCTATGAGTAAGGAAAACCTAGCCTACATAGACACCAAAGAAATCCCTATGAAATCCACTAAATCATTAATTTCCCATTTTGAGAAGCTTCTTCATGATGCCACTCTATCAAAATGATAATTTACTCATCAATACTAGAAAATGGTACTCATATTGCATTTTATGCTTTGGATCAAAATTTTATAAAATCCCATGTGGGGCCTCCTTGCAAAATCATATTTTTGAAATCATCAATGTGTCCCTCTATGCTCAAGGAACATCCACCCTCAAGAGTAAATTTCAAGCTCAAATGGTGCTAAAATCAAACTTCCAATAATCTAGGGTTTTTGGTTAAATGATAGATAATTTAACCATGAATTTAATGGAACTTACCAAGAATTTAGAAAAAGAAATGAGAAATCTAAGCTCACAAATACCCCTAAATCACCTATTAATGTTTCTATTATGTTTCCACACTCTGCAGGTTCTACACCCTAGAACTTATGTGAAGAATGGGAGAGAACTAGGAAAAGGGGAATTTAAGGTTACCCAGGTATCGTTTATGTAGACATTAGGATGCTTAAATGGTCACTACTTTTACAGCCAAGTGTTGTTTTTGCAGTACCGGCTGCCTGAATCCCTATCGCTTAAGCGGACCATTTGCTCTTAAGCGGCCTTTACTTAGCGGTGAGGGCTCCGCTTAAGAGGCCCTCAGCTGGGAAATCTTGGTTGCTTAAGCGACTGGTTGGATGCTTAAGTGGCCTTTTCTTAAGCCACCCAAGGGGAACATAAGCAAATGCACCAAGCTAAGACTTAGAATTTTGTTAAGTCTCCAAAGACCCTTTGGAATTCATTCAAAATCCCATGCATGAAAATGAACTAGTCTACCTTATTAATTTTTATGTTTCAGACTCAATAGCATAGTTGAAATTTTCATGCGAGGTCATTTCAATAAAAAGTGGGTCCCACACCCAAGTGACATTTTTATTATGTTTTGACCAGCCTGAAATGAGTCTAGAAACCTTGGGACCCAAACCAAAGGTCCCCTTAGGATAAATTAACGTTTTGGAGCTAATGAAGCTATCAAAGTTGGCATATGAGGTTGTCTGACTAGAATTTTTACTCGGTACAAAATTCTTACTAGTAAGGACTTCAGAAAACAGAATTGGCTCTAAAAATCAAATGAACTAATTAATAACCGAACTATCAGCTCCAACAAGTCATAACTGTTTGAGGTAGCTATAGAAAATCTCTAAATGGTGTAAATAAGAACAAATTTCATAAATAACCTACAGGGTGATTACATTAGGATTACTCAAGATGTTAGTTTAGATTTTTCAGGTTATTACCTTTGAGTTTAGCCCTATATATGTGTATATATGTATATATATATATGGTGTCACCATATATACCTCCCTTTTCTTATCCATTCATATTGCATATGTACTTTGTCCTTGTATTATTTCTATATCTCCTTCGTTCACTCTTCATCTGAATATTGGCTAATTATATATGGTATCACAACTTAGTTCCTTAAAAAAGATAGAATAGGATAGTTTATCCTTATGGATCAATTAGTATTATCTTGTTTTGTTTTTATGGATAATTGCTTATAGTTTTATATTCTCTTGATAGTCCATTACTAGATGTTCTAGATTATGCGCTCGTTTACCTACTGGTGGGTTATAGTAGGTACCATTATGACTTGAAAAATTAGGTCATGACAAACTAATATCAGAGATAGGTTTATCGGTGTATTGGTATAAGAGTTAAGTGTCTAGTAGAGTTTTGTTTATCGGTACGAAGACGTCTGTATCCTATATTTGGAAGGCTACAGGGCATTTTTAGGAAATTCTATTCTTTTCTCCCTATTGTGTATTCATATTTATATGAACCTCTAGTACTTTTTTTTGACACCACCCTTTCCTAGATGGATGACACGAGGTTATCAATAGATGATGAGACTTTAACACGTGTTTCCAGAGTTTCATCTCAGTGTTGGGATAGGGAGTTATATATTAATAGTAAGGATCTTTAGTATCAACCAGAAGATATAGAGCTATCCTAGGCTTTGACTTGTAGCTTAGCTTCTTTCTCTTTTCAGAGTTATACCTTACATAATGTATTTGATATCGACCATAGAGTTTGAGACTGCCTTAAATTTTTAGGATATCTATTGGGGATTATTGAGCCTTTTATGGATACTTCGTAGCCAAAGATGATGTATGGAACATTGAGTTATTCTCAGACAAAAATTAGGTTTGTTGGTGTTCAGCAGGGTTTTCTATTTGCTTCAAAGTATAAGATTAGGTTACTCAAGAGGTCGGACATACTCATATACTATATCCTATAGAGAATGAGTTGGTACATGGATTTATTAGAGGATTGACCATGCCACTCCATTTGGCGTTAAAGTATTTGATAGTAGTCGAGTTATCTTTTCTTCATGTTGTTTATCATGCAAGGACGACAAAGATGGCATGGATTTAGATATATAGAGGTGGTGTAAGAGGCCATATCATAGTATAGTGTGATTGGTATTCTATCCGAGAGTAAGGGTTGTCTCATTCACTTATATTATAGCCTATTAGTTCCGTATAGGTAGCATTGACTGTGCCCAAGCGCACACGCAAGTGTACGTGGTCCACCAAGTAATATGGTGGCCTTCAAGAAAACCGAATATCAATCCCATGGAGACTTGATTTAACAACGATTTAATTTTAGTTCACCGTCTAGATTAATTTAGTGTAAAATTAACCAAAAAGAAAATTTTGAATTACTTTGTAAATTAAAAAATAATATAAATAATGCGGAAAAATAAATTCTTGGAACAATCAATGGAAGAAAACCTGGGGTTAAAACACTCCGAACAATCATACTATGTTATTGAATCTCATCCGCTAATTTGCTTATCTTGGTTATTGATTCATAGGGTTAATTGCATGATCATAGTTTCCCAACCTCTTACCTTTTACCTAATTTGGACATTACAACTACATCGTTGAGCGGACATGTAATAATCTAATTAAGTGAATTAAAGCTATCATCTTATGTATGAATCAAGTAAGGCATCTAAGTACATCCCTGTCCTAAACGCTACGTTTAATTTTTTATTTTATAAAAGAATAAAAACCCAAACTTCATTTATTCCCATGTTCTATCTCCCTATTCCCTCTTTCGAGATCAAAAGGTCGACAATATAAGTATTCTAAGGGTCGCGAATCCTTAAAATAATTAAAAATAGAATGAACAAACAACCAAATATGATAAGCAAAATTAACGAATTTAATCCAAAATAATAGTACTCATGTTTGTGACTTTAACCCCGAAAAAGGAATTTTTAGCCACTAATATTCATGATCACGATCTAAATAATTGAATACATGATATGAAAAATTAAAGATTAAATAAAATAATAAAACCTAATTAACCATGTGGCCTCCGCTTTTCGTCAAAACAGTGTCCAGCCGTCCCTGCTTTTCGTCAAAACAGTGTCCAGCCATGCCATACGTGTCCAGGTCTTCTTAATATATAATATTCTCCAAAAAGAATCCAAGATTGTTCAAATTGTGACCAAAAGATTAATGAATGCCCCAAAGCTGTTTCCCACTCCCAATATAATATAATATTTACTATTTTTTGTGGGATTAGGTTATCACATGTGTCCAGCCGCCTTTGGTAAGTGTGCTATTCAAAATAAGCCAGTGCATACCAACTGTGTTGGTGCTGAATTCCTTTTTAGAAGACACCCACGCGATGCGTCGAGTCCGCGTTGATTTATTGAAATTAGCATTCAAAAATTCTTTTAATTCCAAACTGTGTGAGCATAGACGCGATGCATCGATTTCATATCGACTCACTAGAATTTGCTTTCAAAATTATTGTTAAGTGTTAAACGTTCTATGCTTTGTTCATGCCTTTGATAGTATATTTTCAATGAATTTTCGGCCTTTAAATCATCAAAATATCACCATATTCACCTCACAAAGCCTCCTACAATATCATACACCACAAATTAAAAATCAAAACAATACAATAAACTTAACGACGAATCAAAACATGAGCTAAGATAAGGCAAATTCACAATGATCTTCCACTTATTATTTCGACTCTTGACTTAATCAAATTAAACTTTGCATATTACAAACAAGTTATTCCACTCATAATTACATATTTAAACCATTTGGAACAAATTAAATACATTAGAATCCATCGAGATCAACTAGACACACAACTAGCTCAAGCTAGTAAAATTAGTTTTCCGGGTTGAACTCTAAATTACTCAATTAAGCACAAACTTGTTAAGAAAATACTTTGGACATTGTAACGACATACTTGGACACTTAAATGCTTATTTATATCAATATGAACACGTTAAGCTCACGAATTTCTCTTAAAACAAGGAGAATTAAACTAGAATAATGATACCAAAGTGTATAAAACCACCTCAGATCATCACCCCACACTTAAACTCTTATTCGTCCTCGAACAACTCTTTACTCTAAGCATAAAAATCTGAGGTGACTCTATACTTCTACTAAAATAAAGACACTCAAGCTAGTGCTACAATGACTATATGGAATGCAAGTTTCTACACAAAGCACGTTATTTACACAATTGAAAACTCATGAACACCACTTTAAAAACATCCTAGCCTCAAGAATTGACTCGCATGTGGAAAACTCACACATATTGATCAATCAAGGACATCATACAAATCACCCACATTCATCAAACATGTGCCTCACAACAAGAGAGTTACCCATAATCACTTACAATAATGCAATTTATAACGTAATGGGTACAAGAATCAAATTACACTCGCTCTCACAAAAAATTCACAAGTTACACACAATGAACTATAGGCTTTCCCTTAGTGTAATGCTCCACTAATATCGGAATGATGAACTTAGGATCAATTAGGTCTTTTTCGGGTTGTAATGTAGCCTAAGGGATGGGTAGAAACTATTTGGAAATAGTGACTAACCTCTCTAAGCGCTTTAATACACTACAAAAATTAATCTCCAACAACCAAATTACACTTTTTCATCCATCCATATCTTTTATTTTTGCCCCATCTGTTTTAAGAATTTTCACAAACACTTGATGGACACATAGTTTACTACCACAAGAATTAATTTTTCCCTTTTTTCACAATTATGACAATATTTCTAACATTATTTATACCACATCAATCCACCACAAATCAATTATACACCAATAACTATTATCTTTGGGCATCAATTTCACCTTTTTCTAGTTCAATTTTTCAAACTCCTTAATTTTTTATTAAATCACTTAGGAGATTTTAAGATCAAATTATGGTCTATCAAAGAAAGGATTAGGCTACATATAAGGCTACCAAAAAAATAAGCTAAAAGCTCAATGGATTTAACTAGGATAATGCACAAAAGGTACGACAAATAGAAAGTATAAAACAAGGCTATCAAAAAAATGCCTATATCATCTCATAAACTCCCATTCTTTATTTCGCTTCATACACACACCATGAAAGTTCTAGACATCACATGAAACAAGGAATATACAAAAATCTCACACGTACATGGAACATTCTCAACTCAATAGGATCATCATAGACTCCCAATCAAATAACAACATAAATTCAAAATTAAGCCAACAAGTACAAGTGTCATAAACATGAGCCTAAGAGTTTAAAAAATAGCAATTCACATCATTCAACATGCTTTTAAAAACGAACCCACTTGTATCATGTAATAAAAAATAGCACCAACAAGAATATCATACTTATTCTTAACCATTTTTTTTTTAAATTGAGTTAAAATTTAGAAATTTCTCCACCCCACACTTGAAAATCTATTTTGTCTCCAAAGTGAACTTTTTAAAGTAAGGGATAGAAATACTCCCTGAGGCCTCTAGGCCTAGCTATTAACATCTTCACACATAAAGAAGATCCATTAAACCCCACACTCAATCTTTGCCATGCTTTAAGCTCAAGTTTATGGTACTCAGACTTTCCATTAACCTGTGACTCAATCAAAAAATAAAAACTACGTGAAATAAAAACTAAAAATTGAAAAGAAAACATACCTAATTAACTAAGGTTGCCTCCCAAGTAGCGCCTAATTTAGTATCGCGACACGACCCATATCAACTCAACCATATTCCTTCGCCCTTTTACTCCATTTTGGGAGCCATTTTTTCATTTATTTCAAACCTCTTTTACCTTTTAACATGTTGGAAATCAGTGGTTTTATATTAGGTCGCTTAATCAGGTAATCGAAAGAGGTTTTTAGTGACTTAGGCACCCCACACTCATCCCTTTCAAACATATTGATCATGCATAAATCTTTATATAATGTATTTTCAATGGGGGCTTTGTAAACATCAAATACCACCTCTTCATCATCTACCCTCATTTTGAGTGTGCCTTCTTTAACATCAATCAAAGCCCCTCCGATCGCTAAGAATGGGCACCCCAAAATAATTGGTACCTGTTCGTCTGCCACAAAATCAAGAACAAAAAAGTCAGTAGTAGTAATAAATTTACCAACCTTTATGAGTACATCCTCAATGATTCCATCCGGATATGCTTTGGATCTGTCTGCGAGTCGTATAACTACTCGTGTCACTTTAGGCTCTCGTAAGCTCAATTTTCTAAACAATGATAGGGGCATTAAATTTATGCTTGCCCTTAAGTCACTTAGCGCATGAACCTCATTACTTCTAATTTGAATAGGGATGACAAACTTCCCTTGATCTTTCAATTTCTCAAGGATTTTATGTGACATCACCGCGCTATATTCTTTAGTGATTGTTGCAGCTCCTACCTCTTGTAATTTCACCTTTTTATCCACCACATCCCTCAAGTACTTTTCATAATTAGGCATACTCTGCAAAACATCTAGGAAAGGTAAGTTAATATGAAACTCTTTGAGCAAGACATCCTCCTTCTCTTTTATTTGCTTTTGAGGGAAGGCCAATGACAGTGTCTTTTTCACTTCTGATTCCACAACTTTTGGTCTCAAGTACTTAGACTTCCTTGAATTTTCAGCAACTCTGTCATTTACCTTTTGGGTCATCACATCAGCATCTACCTCATTAGTTGTCTTTGGAGGTTCTTCATTAAACTCTTTACTACTCTTCAAGGTGATTGCCATGACTTGTTTTGTATTTTGTGTATCAGCGAGCAAACCACCTTGTGGTCTGGTATTTAATGCCTATTGTATCTGCCTAACCTGGAACTCTAAATTTCTCTGGGCCACTTTCTAATTCTTTAATTTTGCCCTTTGACTGTTTAGATCCGCAACCAGTTGTATCTGACCAGCTAAGATTTGTTTCAACATCTCTTCCATGTTGCTCTTAAACTGATTTGATTGGGACTGTGGTTGTGGGGCGTTTCATGGCTGATTAGGTGACTGAGTTTGCTACTTCATGTTGTAGGAATTACCATAATTTGGCCTTTAAACCTTGCCTATATACATCACAGATTCCAAATTTGAAGCACACATGGTAGCCATATGAATACTATTTTCACATACTTCACACCAACCTGCAGCTTGTTGGATGGAATTGATTGTGGCTGCACGTTATGTTGCTCCCAACTTCATGCTGTTGAATAATGTATTGATTAAATTCTGTAGTGTAGAAACCTGAGCTGATAGGGTTGTGAATTGGTCCACCTCCAACACACCGATAATTCTTTTCGTGGCACTTCTAGAATCTTAATGTCACTCTGAATTTTCTTGTGCTATGTGGTTCAGTAATGTGTACATCTCATCATAAGTTAGCTCCAATGCTTGACCACCTACGGCTAAAGCTAGCAAAATCTTTGTATTGTGATCAAGAGCTTCTACAAAAGTATGATCAAGTACCTCATTCGACTGTTGGTAATGTGAACAATCCCGAAGAAGAGCCTTGAAGCGTTCCCATGCATGATAAAACTTTTCAACTGGCTTTTGCTTGAAACTCACTATCTCACTGCGAAGCCTCGCAGTCTTGCTAGAAGAAAGAATTTGATGAGGAACTTTCTGGCTAAGCCATCCCATGAAGTGATTGAATTGGCCGGCTTCGCATTCAACCATCTTTTTACTTCCCCTAATAAAGAATAGGAAAACAGTGTCAACCTCACATAATCTATACTCACCCTAGTCAGAGTGAATACGTTAGTAAGCTCAATAAAATTCTGCAAGTGGACTTGTGGATCCTCGTGTGAAAGCCCTGCAAACTGTCCACTGCTAATAATAAGTTGTTCCATATTGTGCTTCAACTCAAAATTTCCCCAGCTTTCGGTCTTTGAATTGGGGAAGTCAAGTTCATTGGATATGAGACTGCCGCTTTCCTAACCTTCCTACCAGCTGCTTGTTGTTCAGCCATAGGAATAGTATGCACTTGGTTTTCTTGGAATTACGGAATTCTAGGGAGAAGGATTGCTTCTCTTCTGCGTTGATGGTAAAGTTGCTCAGGTTCGGAGCTTGGTTCAACCAAGTCGTGATCCCTTGCCATCTTTCTACTTTAAAAACCTGTTTCCTGCAAAAAAACAAAACCAAGACAAAGCATAAAAACACCAAATAAATCTAAAAGTAAAACTAAAATAAACAATTGCCAAATAACAAGTCCCTGGCAATGGCACCAAAAAATTGACATCTCCCAAGTGCACACGCAAGTGTACGTGGTCTACCAAGTAATATAGTAGCCTTCAAGAAAGCCGAACATCGATCCCACAAAGACTTGATTTAACAATGATTTAATTTTAGTTCACTGTCTAGATTAATTTAGTGCAAAAGTAACCAAAAAGAGAATTTTGAATTATTTTGTAAATTAAAAAATAAAATAAATAATACGAAAAAATAAATTCTTGGAACAATCAATGGAAGAAAACCCGGGGTTAAAGAACTCCGAACAATTATACTATGTTATTGAATATCATCCACTAATTTTCTTATCTTGGTTGTTGATTCGTAGGGTTAATTTCATGATTATGGTTTCCCAACCTCTAATCTTTTACCTAATTTAGACATTACAACTACATCGTTGAACGGTGATATAATAATCCAATTAAGTGAATTAAATCTATCATCCTACGTATGAATCAAGTAAGGAATCTAAGTACATCCCTGTCCTAGATGCTAAGTTTAATTCTTTATTTTATAAAAGAATAAAAACCCAAACTTTATTTATTCTCATGTTCTATCTCCCTATTACCTCTTCCAAGATCAAAAGGTCGACAATATATGTATTCTAAGGGTCGCGAATCCTTAAAATAATTAAAACAAGAATAAAAAAATAACCAAATATGATAAGCAAAATTAATGAATTTAATCTAAAACAATAGTACTCATGTTCTACACCACAAATTAAAGATTAAAACAATACAATAACCTCAGCGACGAATCAAAACAAGAGCTAAGATAAGATAAATTTGCAATGATCTTCCTCTTATTATTTTGACTCTTGACTTAATCAAATTAAAATATGCACATTACAAACAAGTTATTCCACTCATAATTACATATTTAAATCATTTGGAATAAATTAAACACATTAGAATCGATCGATATTAACTAGACACATAACTAGCTCAAGCTAGTAAAACTAGTTTTTCAGGTTGAACTCTAAATTACTCAATTAAGCATAAACTTGTTAAGAAAATATTTTGTACATTGTAATCACATACTTGAATACTTAAATTCTTATTTATATCAATATGAACACGTTAAGAACACAAATTGCTCTCAAAATAAGGCAAATTAAGCTAGAATAATGATACCAAAGTGTATAAAACCACCTCAGATCAAGCATCTTAGGCTATAGGTGGCTCTCAGATAAGTCGTAATGGTCGTAGTGGGTAAATTTTTGAGTAGTTTGTAACAGTGAAGATAGGTTTGTCTTTCCATGGATTTGTTATGATTCTGAGTTGATAATTCAGTTTTATTGCTTATTTTTGGTGTTGAAAAGTCTGAGTTTTGCCTTTATAATTTTTTGGGATCATCTCCTAGTAGAGGACTTGATACTGTTGTTGGTGTTGAGTTAAGTACTTCATGATTCCAATAATGTGGTTCATGGATTAGTTGAATTGAAGTTGGTTTTTACGGGTGACTTTAGAATTTCTCTTTTCAACTATTGTTCGGCCTAATATGACTTCCTGTGGTTCCTATGCTAGGTTATATGTACTCATGGGTATTCTTTGTTAGAGATTGAGTATTGGATTAACCGAATTCAGGCTAATCTTATAATTCTCGAAGTTGCTCGAGTTCTGTCCATCATTATTATTCTTCGTAACCTCAACATATTCTTGATTATGCATTGATGCATTATGCCCTTTAGCAAATGTGGAGTTGATTGTTTGTGTCTTCAGCTGGTGGTTTTTATCTGTTCTGATTATATTCTTTGGCAACATTTTAGTTTCAACTCTTGTGAGAATCATTAGGTAGATGTTGTAATCCTTATAGTGATATTGGTTTATGTATTTGATATCCATGAAGACTCGTGGGATTTAGTTTTAGATTTGGCTCTTTTGAACTATGGCTTAGAAGTTGTAATAGATTTGAGTTATGGACTCGTACTTGTCAGCATTGATCGATTTGGACAATTGAGATCAAGTAATTCAGCTTTGGTATGAAGATTTCAGCTATGGATTCCATAACTTGATTGCATCCCCATTTACAGATGTGGTTTAGTTGATTACTTATTTATAGGCTGACTAAGACTACTCTTTACCTACTAATTAGGCTACCTTCAGTTCAAATGGGTTATCTTTGATAAATGCTTGAGGTATAGTTCATTGGCATAGCATTGGCTTTTACTTCTCTTGACCTTGATTTTCAGTTTTCGTCTGAATTTTGGACTGCCGACTCAGTAGGAGAAGTATGCTCAAATTGAACTTAGCATGGTTTCATTCTCAGTTGGTGGGACATTCTTGAGTGGATCAATAAGTTTTGACAGTTTGTACTTCTGATTCCTAACTGTCTGTTTTGAGGGCCATTCGTACCAGTTGTAGGTTTGTCTAGAGATTACAGACTTTGATCAACACCATCTATGGTTTAACGTATCACCTAATGGGATTATTCTTATTCTTTCCATTATTTATTTATGGTGGATCATTTTGAATTCTTTGAGGTCGGTATGATGTGATTATGCGGGCATGGCTAGATAGACATTTTGCATGATTTAGAGTAGATAGAAGGTTTAGAATAACAAGGGAATTTTGGATTTAGAATTTTGAATTGGTTGCAGATTCATACCTTGGATTGTCTTTAGCTTGGTTGAATTTCCACTTGGTTGTGCTTGTATCAATGGGATATCTGTGTACTATGACTTAGGTTTGTGTGCATTAGTCATTCTTAGTTCAATGGGAGGCCAATTGATTGTTGAGGTTGGGTTTGTGTCTATTTGAGAAGTGAATAAAGAAGTTTGCTAAAAAACTGATACCCTTGGTGAAATCCCTTGAAAACATTAGTTTTCCTTAGAGGTTATCTAGGGTCTCATGCTCTATGCATATGGGCCCAATACCTCGTACTCTTGGGCATATGAGATCTTTTTATCCATTGACTTTTAAAAAGGAAATTCCTTTAAGTAGTGGGTGTTATATTGACCCTCTAGGTCATTTCCTCAATTTTTATGTATTTTCGGCATTTCGAGCTTCCCCACAATAGCTATCGATCATTTATGACTTGCGAGATCTATCGATTTGGTTAATGGATTGTTCTTTTGGGTTTTAAGATCATTTCACTATTTTTGAGCTTTCATTGTTATGAAATTGGTATTGGACCAACACTCATAGTAAAAGGCCTCAAATGAGAATTTCGACAATGCTATTAGCTCTAGAATGTTGATTTTACAATAGGGGACCCTTGGTACAGGTATCAAAGCTTTCAGACTCATTTTGGGCTATATTGGGTAGAGTTTTGCTAAAATAGAACTAGGTATGGGACCTATATTTAATCAAAATGATCTCAAATGAAAGTTTGATGGTTTTATAGAGTTTCAAATGTCGAATTTGGTATGGTAACATAGTGTGTGTGTGTGCACGGGATTTCGAGCGAATTTCAAACTCCCTATAAAAGTCCATTTGGAATTAGGAAATTCTGGTGCAGCCAAGCCTTGGCCGCATTGCCAATGGTCAAAGAATCTTAACCTTCGCATTCGCAAGCTAGCCATCGCATTTATGAAGAGGAATCCAACTTTATCGGCCCATCTTTACACTTTGCATTTACGGTAGATGGGCATTCACGAATGGTATTCTTGGTATGGATTGCGAGTTCAACCCTTGAGTCATGTGTTCGAGAAGGGAAAAAGCCTGGCAGAACCCCTCTTTCCCAATTTCTTTTTAATTTTCTCAAAATTTCCCACCATTAATTAACCCTACAGATTGGAGAAGAAAAGGAAATCATAAGTTGGAGTTTGGATGAGTTGAGGGTGTTGAGGTGAACATTTCACACTAATTTATTTGTAATTTTCTAACCTAAATCTTTCTTTTAATACTTGTTTTCTCTCCTAGTTTAGCCATCAGCCAGAGATGATTTGAGCCCTAATTTGTAGTCCATTTATGCTCAACTTTTAAGCACACAATCCTTATCCTTCGAGGGACCTCGTGATGGATTCAACTTTGAAATTTCATTAGCGAGCCCCGCGTGCCATTTATTGACCCGATTTTTGTCTCAGAGTTTTACATTGCAATATGGTTATCATTTTCTCCAATTAATATATAATTATTATTTTAAGAATGGAACGTCATTTCGGGGTCATAGAGAAAAGATAAACGGTTTATGGACTATTTAAGAATCATAGTGTGGCATTGAGGTAGGTTTTGGTGTAGGTTTTTAATGAGATGGTGTTATTTATAGATTACAAGCTAGGTAGGGATTATAGGTTATAATTATCACTAGTATATATTGATTTGACCTAATTAGGGAATTTAGGATAGAAAGGTGACTCAAACCTTAACGTAGAATGCCTTTTAAGGCTATAGAATCCTATTATATTTGATGATGGGCTTGATTAACTATAAATTTGCATAAGGAATCGTTTAGCATAAGACTTATCATATTACTTAGTATTTGGGGCAATATTTCCCGATTAGACCCTTGTTGTATCTTTATGCCCTTGTTTACCTTAGTCTCTAGGTTATGGTGTTAATATTATATTGAACTATATAATGTAGGCCCAAGGCCATTATTACGATACCAATTGAGCATCAGGTTAATATTCTCTCCCTTGTAAGGATGTGGTTGTGGCTTACAGACGTTTATAGTTGTATTATTTGAATAATGGTGATGGCATGCATACTTTGTGTCATGACCCTAAATTAATGGTTGTGATAGCACATGTCGCCCAAATTAATATGAAAAGGGAACAACAACACCAAAACCCAAGGTAAAGCTTCTAGAGCAGAGCCGAACCATGCATATACGATAATAGACGAAAAATACATAACAAAGATACCATAAATCTCCCAAAACCTAGTGTCACAACGTATGAACCGAATAAGTACATCTTGAAGTCAAAATATACAACTGATAGCTCAAAAAGAACATATCTATCTCTGAATACAAAAACAAGACATAAACTAAATAAGAGGAGGTAGTATATCAACTTTGGAAGCATAGATCGACCGCTACCTCAAAAATACTCCAAACACCACCCGAATCAGCTACCGTGCAATGCATTTGTATCTAGATCCGCACTGAAAGGGTGCAATAAGGGTGAGTATGGTCAATCTATACTTAGTAGGTATCATAGGCTGACTAAGAAAAATAGAAAATAAAGTATATAAAACACACATTATGGGCATGTCACCTGCAGTAAGAAAATATCCCAAACGGTAGCCCACACTGTCTTCACTAACAGTTCTAAAATATGCATATACCCCAAATAAAAATACAAAAAGGAAGCACAAATTGATATATATAAAATCAAGAATGAAATTACAACATAGAATGTGCATAGTATATGGAATGCAATGAAGATGATGCTGATGTGATGCATGAGGTTGTCGCATAACCTCCGTATACATCTACCAAGCTGTGCTCCCAAGGTAGGATCCATGGAGAGTTTCTCAACCCATACACAATCCAATAACCAATACAGATCCAATATCCAATACAAATCCAATATCCATAACTCCTCTTTGGATCATACATCGACAGATGGTTTTCAATGATGTCACATTTCTATCAGAAAAACCAGTATTTCCACGGTGGTACCAATATTTCATGAATGTATATGATATGAGGATGTAATGCTCACAGTCAACTAGAATGATCATTTCCAAATCCAACCAATATACCAACTATGTGAGCCATAATTCCATGCAATATGCCAACCATCCATGATCCAATATAGTCCATAAACCAATCGATATAAGATAGACAATAACATAGCATCTGATACTATATAAATACCAACTTATACATTTTTCCACCAAGAAGAAGATAACAAATTATATGAATACTAGGCCAATAACATCATATATGACCCCACACAGTCACACATAACAAATGATGTCTCAAAACTATCAATTAACAACAACATAGGCCCCTATATGGGAATAAAACAATAATAAATCCATTTCCATGATTAGTTACCACACCCATAATATGATTTTATATTAATTACCTACCAAACCTAGTCTGAAGAAAGTTAAGCCACAACATAACTCGAATAAAGAAAATAGAGTCCAAAAGCCTTAAACACGGACCCTTCTCCTTACAAATGGATTCAAAAGCAACTAAAATATACAAATATAGAATCTATGCATCAAAAGGAAGCCAATAATACCCATATATCCCATTTTTTGATCGGGGTAAAAATGAATCCACAAAATATATTTTCAAAAAAAAAGGGTAAAATCAAAATTTTAATTCAAAATATATTACACAATTAAAGGAATCCATAGAAGAAAAACAAAATGAAAATAAGTAGAAATTAAGATTTAGATCAAAGAATTATTAATTTAGCTCTTCAGGGACAAAATCCCCAAATTCCACTTCTGAAATCGAGATTTAACAAACTCTAAATAAAAAGAATCAAAGGTCAATAATTAAAGTAGGAATTTGGGGCTAACCCAAGCATAAAAATGGAAGAAATCTCCCATGAACAACAAAATCCAAGATCAAAGTATCAAAAATGGTGAAAACATCGAGAACAGGGTATATGTATTACCCCAGTGTTTCTTAATCGGACACTAGGCCGCTTAAGAGGACAAGTGCCGCTTTAGCGACACCTGCCCTATCTACACGCAAAGCTTAAGTGGGCAGAATGCCGCTTAAGCGACACTTGCTTAAGAAAGTTGGATATCACTTAAGAGATACTTGACAAGTTAAGACAGGTCACTTAAGCAACCGGCTAGCCTCTTGAGCAGCCTCTGCTTAAAGACCCCATGTGCCACTTATGCGGATGCACCAGCTGTGTGGTGCATCAGCTAGGGACTTAGAGAATTCTAAGTCTCTGCATACCCCTCGAGATTCATCTAAAATCCCAAGAAAGCAAATGAACTATGCTACCGTATCAAATTCAATGCTACGAATTCAATGGCGATATCAAATTTTCAAAAAAAGGACGTTTCACAAAATAGACCCCCGATACCAAATTTCACAACTTTCTAAATCGAGGGTTAAAATAAGAAACAAAAGCTATAAAACCACACAAACCATGTTACCAACTTCAAATAGACATTCCAAATCTATTGGCGTAGTCGTTTTGCCATCCGACACACAAAATAATAAATTTTCACTAAAGTGAACTATAAAACCTTTTTAACTTTCAAAAACCACAAACTCTCACAAATTACACTAAAATGCATTAGGAACCATGGCAATAATCCCTACACCCTAGAAATACCACAAAGTAACAACAAGTAGGGGTAAAATGGTCAGATTATAAAGAAATGAATAATCTATAAAAATTATCAAAAATCAAGTCATTACATCATCCACCACTAAAAATCCAATTCGTCCTCGAACGAAAGTCAAGGAAATACCTGAATTAGTGAAAAGCTGGGGATAACTACCAAACATATCAAACTTGACCCCTCAAGTAGCCTCATCTACAAGTCATTGTCTCCACTATACCTTAACCATTGGAATGACTCTAGATCACAACCGTCAAACATCTATAGCTAGAATGGAGATGGGCTCATCAACAAAGGACAACCCCTTATCTAATTGTTGTGAATTCCAATGAGTGAGATGAGACTCGTCCGAAATGTAACGCTGAATCATGGAAACATAAAAGACTGGATGAACAACTGATGAGTCTGGTGGCAATGCTAACTCATAAGCTAAATCCCAATAGTCTTAAAAATCTTAAATGGGCAAATATACCTGTGTGTAAGATTGTATCTCTTACCAAATCTCATCACACCCTTCATAGTGAAACACAAAGAAGACTCGATTACCAACATCAAATCTCAAGGCACAAATCTATGATCTGCATAGCACTTCTGCCTACTCTGAGCCACTCGAAGTCTATCCTAAATGACCCGAACTCTATCCAAAGACTCGGGAATCAAGTTTGTACCCTGAGGTTTAATATCAAAAACCTCAAATCAACCAATTAGAGAGCGAGAATGCGTACCATAAAAAGCTGCAAAGGAAGCCATCCTAATGCTGGAATGGTAACTATTATTATATGCAAACTCTTCCAAAGCTAGATGTTACTCTCACTGACCCCCAAAGTCCATCACACAAGTGCGAAGCATATCCTCCAAAACCTGAATAGTCCACTTCAATTGACCGTAAGTATGGGGGGTGAAAAGTTATGGTAAGATCAACCTAGGTACCCAACTCCTCCTCAAAAGTCTTTCATAAGTGAGATGTGAACACTAAACCTCTATATGAGATGATAGACACTGGTACACCATGAAGATAAACTATCTCACAAATATAGATATGGGCCAACCTCTCATTATTGAAAGAAACCTGAACATAAATGAAATGAGTAGATTTGGTAAATCGATCCATGATGACCCAAAGACTATCAGAACCATGAGAAGTACGAGGCAACTCAGTCATAAAGTCCATAATGATCCTTTCCTATTTTTACTCAAGATTAGGTATCCTTTGAAGTAAGCAACCAAGCCTTAAATGGTCGGCCTTCACCTGCTTGGAATATAGGCAATGAGCTACAACATCTACTATATCCTTTATCATAACACTCCACCAGTAGTGTTGTCTTAAGTCACAATACATCTTAGTCACTCTTAGATGGATGGAATACCTGGAACAATGAGCCTCCTCAAATATCAATCTAATCTAATAACCCACTCTCGGTGTATAAACTCGGCCTCCAATCCTCAAAAGACCATCTGGATCAAGTGAGGCTTCCTTAGCCTCACCACTCAACACCTTATCCCGAGTTACTCTGAATCCAATATCATCAAACTGATGAGCCTGAATCTACTCTATCAAGGAATACCTAGCCACCACAAATGCCAAAAAACACCCAGGTGTCAAAAGATCAAGCCTAACCATTTGGTTAGCCAAAAACTAAACCTCTAAAGCCAAAGCTCTTTCCTAAGTTAAAATATGCGCCAAGCTACCCATGTTGCTAGACTTTTAACTTAAGGTATCTGAAACCATGTGTGCCTAACCCGAATGATAGAGAATAGTATGATCATAGTCCTTAAGCAACTCAAGCCAATGATGTTGCCTTATATTAAGATCATGCTGGGTGAAGAAATACTAAAGGCTAGGATGATCTGAGAAAATCTCACAACAAACTCCATAAGAGAAGTACCTTCACAACTTTAATGCAAAAGCAACTACGTACAACTCTAAATCGTGGGTAGAATAATTTGTCATATGGGGCTTCAACTGGAGAGAAGCATACGCAATCACCTTATCCTCCTACATTAACACAATGCCTAACCCAATACCAAAAGCATCATAGAAGATGGTACAACTTACATCCTTCTTAGGTAAAGTCAAGATATAAGCTGATATCAATAAATCCTTGAGATTTTGAAAGCTCGCCTCATAAGCATTGGACCACTAAAAGTTTAACTTCTTTTGAGTTAACTTAATCAGAGGAGCCATAATATATGAAAAATCCTTTACAAAATATGATGGTAACCTGCTAAACCAATAAAACTCTGAATCTCGATAGGAGAAGTAGGCCTAGCTCAATCACGATCTACTGTAATCTTGGCGAGATCGAACATAATAGCATCATTGGTCACCACATGACCAAAAAAGAGAAAAAATCTAACCTAAACTCACACTTGGAGAATTTAGCATACAATTTCTCATCCCTCAATCTCTAAAGCACAATCCATAAATGCCGCTTATGGTCGGCCTCATTCTTGGAGTAAACCAATATATCATCTATTAATATAATAATTAAAGAGTTGAGATACAGTCAAATTACCTGATTCATCAACTCCATGAATGCAACTGGGGTATTGGTCAATCCAAGGACATGACTAAGAACTCAGAATGACCGTATCAAATCTGAAAGGTTGTCATCGGATTATCCCAATCTCTAATCATCAAGCGATGATATACGAACCTTAAATAAATCTTTGAAAATGCCAAAGTACCCTAAAGCTAATAGAATAACTCACCAATACAAGGGAGAGAATACTTTTTCTTAACACTTACCTTATTTTAATACAGATAATCAATACACATATACATAGACCCATATTTTTTCTTTATACACAAGACAGGCACATCCTAAAGTGATACACTAAGTCGGATAAATCCCTTATCCAATAACTCCCACAACTGGTCCTTCAATTCCTTCAACTCTTTTAGGGCCATCCTATAAAAAGGAATAAAGATAGAATTAGTTCCTATCTCAACATCAATAGCAAAGTCAATATCATAATTTGGAGGAATACTAGGCAAATCCATTAGGAAATAATCCATGAATTCACTGACAATACAAATAGAATTCAAAGGCAGCGAGAAATCAAATTAGTATCACGAGTATAAACCAAATAAGACAAACGTCTTCTTTTAACCAAGCAATAATCCTGAAGGAAGGAAATAACTCTCTTGGGACCCGAATGAAGCACACCTTTCTAAGCTATCCTCATCATACCTAGTGAAGCTATGGTCACGGTCTTAATATAATAGTCTAGCATAGCATGATAATAAGTTAACCAATCCATACTCAAAATGACATCAAAATCTACCATATCTAGGATGACTAGATCCCTCCAAGTATCATGCCCTGCAAAGGGCACAACACAAGATCGATACATCCGATCCACCACTAAAGAGTCTCCTATAAGGGTACATACATGAATAGGCATGGTAAGAGGCTCACTAGCAGAATCAAAACCCTAAGTAAATTATGCAAACACATAGGAAAAAGTTGACCCCGGATCAAATAACATAGATGCAGATCTGAGAAAATTAGGGATGATACTTGTGATGACAACATCGAAAGCCTCTACCTATGGTCTAGCTGGTATAACATAGCACTCTTCATGTCCACCACCTAACTGTGTAGCCCCGTGACCACCACTACAGGCAACACTACCTCTGCCTCATGCACTTCAACTAAATTCTCTATCTCTTACCACTGATATAGGAGTAGGCCTAAAAATATGGCAGTGACAGTCCTTGGCTAAATGGCCAACCACATCACACACAAATAAATCTCTAAAAAGGCCTCAACAAATTGATCCCAAGTCATCCCTGGCGAATGAAAAGGTTGGAAACTAACACGTGACCTCCACTAATACCTGGCTGCATTTCTAAACTAGTACGCAATGTAAGTAACCCCATGCGACTCAAGTGATCCAAGGTTATGCAACTTCTCTTGACAATCAATCATGAAATCATATGCATCCTTGCCGATAATACTACTGAACTTGGGTGGACCCAAATGAGTGAAACTCTCAGACCTCTTCTAATCCTCAGAAGACATAACTATACACGTAATAATAGGAGACGTAGTAAATCTCGATGGCTGCGATACCACTTGAGGGGTTAACATAGATGAAGGCTAAACTCTTGATATTTGAATACCATACTTAGATGCCAACATTAAAGAAGGACCAATACTCGAGGTCTGTTGAGTACCATTAGTAGATACCGATACTACTAAATGATTCACACTCAAAACTAGAGGAGCACCATAGGCAGGCTTTGGAATAGAATAAGGTACAATACTTAGAGCTATAAGAACACTACATTCACTCAAAAGAGCACCATCAAAATAAGTCAGCAAGAGAAATCAATAACCCCTTCAAGGCCAACTCTGTGGAACCTTAGTAGATCCTACGTCCCTATCATATTCAACCTGAGGCTCAAGGGAAAGCACCCTAGTAATACCTCTAGATGGGGTAGATACTCGTGCCCAATCACTACCTCAGCCTCGTTTATGACTCACAACTCACACTTTCGACTGATCTCTCTCCTTGAATTATAGCTCAACATCTCTAGCCCCATGGGATATCGTCCTCACCATCTGTATAAAAAAGAGTGAATTATGATATAGAACACAAGGTATGAAATATCCACATGCTAAGAAACAAAAAAACAAAGTTTCCTAAAGAATCTTATAACCTCTTGAAGCTAGATATAGATATCTATGTATCGATCAGTGTGACTCTACTAGAACTCTTATTCTTACATTAATAAGATCAATAAACTTGTTTGCTCAGATACCAATTTGTCATAACCCCAAAACCAATGGTCATGATGGCACTTGTTGAGGAAAGCCTTGAAAAGTAAGCTTATCGCCCAAATAGATATAAAGATAGAAACAATACCAAAACCCACAGTAAGGCTTCTAGAGTAGAGCCGAACCACACAAATAAAATAACAGTGGAAAAATACATAACAAAGATACCATAAATCTCCCAAAATCCAGCATCACAGTGTAAGAACCAGCTAAGTAGATCTCAAAGTCAAATTTTACAACTTATAACTCAAAAGGAACATAATCTGCCTATAAATACAAAAGCAAGAGATAAACTAAATAAAAGGAAGTAGTAGATCAAATCTTAAAGTATAGACCAACCGTTAACTCAAAAAATACTCAAAACTTTGCTTGAATCAGCTATCATGCGATGCACTCGAACCTAGATTTGTACTAAAAAGATGCAGTGGGGGTGAGTATGGTCCACTTCTACTCAGTAGGTATCATAGGCTGATTGAGCAAAATAGAAAATAAAGTATATAAAATACACACTAATAGTTCGCAAATGATAGTCCACACCATCTCCACTAACATTTCAAAAATATGCATATATAACAAATAAAAGTATAGAAAAAAAACACAAATAGATAGATATCAAATCAAGAATGAAATTACAACACAAAATATGCACAATATATGAAATATAATGAAAATAATGATGATGTGATGCACAAGGTTGTCGCACAACCTCCATATACACCTGCCAAAATGTGCTCCTAAGGTAGAACCTATGGGTTTCATCAACCCATACACAATCCAATAACCAATACCAATCCAATATCCATAACTCCTCTTTGGCACATACATCAAAAGAGGGTTTTTAAAGATGCCATATTTTTTGTCAGAAAATCCAGTATTTCTATGGTGGTACCAATGTTTCATGAATGTATATGATATGAGGATGTAATGCTCATAACCAACTAGAATGAGAATTTCCAAATTCAACCAATATACCAACCATGTGAGCCATAATTCCATACAATATGCCAACCATCCATTATCTAATATAGTCCATAAACCAATAAAATAACAAGTCATTTGATACCATATAAATACAAACTTAGATATTTTCAACCAAGAAGAAGACAATAAATTATATAAATACTAGGCCAATAACATCATATAAGACACCATATGGTCACACATAACAAATAAAGTCCCAAAACCACTAATTAAAAACATTGTCTCCCATACATGCACAAAATAATAATAAATCCATTTCAATGATTAGTTCCCACACCCATAACATGATTTTATATCAATATTAACTATCCAACCTAGTTTGAAGAAAGTTAAACCACAATCTACCTAAAAAAATGGATATAAAAGCCTTCAACATAGAGCCTTCTCCTCACGAATGGATTCAAAATCAACTAAAACATACAAATATAGAATTTATACGTCAAAAGAAAGCCGACAATACCTATATTATCCATTTTTAGATTGAGGTCAAAATGGATCCCCGAAATGGTTCACAACAAAGGATAAACCTGAAATTTTAATTCAAAAACATATTACCCACGATTAAAAAAAACCATAGAAGAAAACCTAAGTGAAAACGGGTTGAAATTGGCGTTTTAATTGAAGAATTACAAATTTATGCCTTTAGGGCAAAAATCCCCAAATTCCACTTTTTAAAATAATTGAAATAGGGATTTGGAGCTTACCCAAGCTTGAAACTGGAAGAAATCGCTCAAGAACACAAAAATAGAATATTAAAGTATCAAAAATGGTGAAAATATCTAGAATAGGGTATACACACACACACACACATATATATATATATTACATAGGTGTTTCTTAAGTGGACAATGGGACACTTAAGTGGCCAAGTTCTATTTAGCAGCAACCACCACATCTGCACACATCGCTTTAGAAGGCCTAGTGCCGCTTAAGAGACCTGGACATTTCTTAAGCAGTATCAGCTAGTTAAGCTAGGTCATTTAAACGTCCAATCGATCATTTATGACCTCTGCTTAAGAGACTCAAATGTCCCTTAAGAGGATGCCCTAGTTAGAGACTTGGAGCTTCAGATCCCTCGTCTTCATAAAAAATCCCAAGGACAAACAAACTATGCTACCCTATCGAATTCAACGCTTTAGACTCAGTGGAGATATCATAATTTCAAATAAACATTGTTTTCACAAAATAGACCCAAGACCTAATTTCACAACTTTCTAAATTGAGGATCGAATTAAAATAAAAAGGTTGTAAAACCACACCAACCATGTTACCAACCTAAAATTAACATTTCAAATCTGTTGGTACAGTATGTTTTGCCATCTCATGCACAGAATAATAAATATTGACTAAAGTCAACTATAAAGCCTTTTAAACTCTAAAAGTCACAAACTCGCACAAATCACACCGAAATACATTAAGAACCATGCCAATTATACCCACACCACAAAAATATGACAAGGTAACCAAAAGAAAGTGTAAAAAGGTCAAATCTCACAAAAATAAGTAATTCATAAAAATCATAAAAAATCAAGTCATTACACTTTGGGCGCATTTATGTTTTCTTAATGGTACCATTCCAACTAAATCCTTGATTTTACTGTTATTTTCTAAGAAATGGATTCATTCCCACTTTTGACTTCTAAAATGTATTCTTTCAAAATGAAAATCGTACCACCTTATTTAATGTTTATGAGCTTTTGAAACTAAATAAACTATTTTGTAAATTAGGCTGAGATTTGTTTTGATCCATTATTAAACCACTCTTTTACCGCTACTATTTACTTTGGTCGAGAGAGATTGCAATCCTTTGTATGCTATTATGCAAATTTAATCCCAATGTTGATCTCGAGCAATAGATTTACAAATTTATAATTTCTTAGTTATGATTTGAGTCCACTTAATTATTATACTTATATATATATATTTCTTCAATATTAGATGGAGGAGATTAATTATGATGGTTATTAGATATCCTGGTTTGATATCAAGCAATGTATAAGGATATTTCATGTCTCTTATAAGGCCCATCATCCATGAGCCATAGTACCGGAGAAGGATGGTCACTATAGGTTCTACCTTTGCAAGCTATTGAGTTGGAGGAGGTGTATACACTTTGTACATTTAGCATTATAATTGTATATTGGTTACTATTGGTTTATGTATATTTATACATTCATATACACTGCCTATCACCAATATAACTATTTGGTGGTTATACGTATTGGTATTTTGCGTGGTTGTATAGGTGTAATCTATGATTATTGTTTGTTGAGTGCTTTATTGCACCTTTCGAGCTCATGGGGGACCGGTTAGGATAAGTATAAGCTATGATTGCTGTTTACTGAATGCTTGCTTGCACCTTTTGGGTTTCTATGGGTTTGATTAGGTCATTATTTGTCCAGACTAGTCGATTAATTTAGTATTGCATTATAGTTAGTTTATGGAAGTATGGTTATAATTGGTACCCAAGATTTATGGTGCATTTCTGATTCCTTATCTTTCTCTATTATTGGTAAGTTACATTATTGATAGGTTACCTCATTATTAGTCATACTTTGATTAGCGGCTTAATTATGCTAGTATTCATTTTTTACTTGGTTTGGATTCCTCGAGTTTTTAAGTTAGCTTCCTCAGGTTATTACCTTTGAGTTTATCCATATATATGTATATGTATATATATATATATATAAATATATACACACCTACATGGTGTTACAATATATCCATCTTTTTCCTTATCCAATCATATTATATATGTATCCTTTGGCCTTATATTAATGTTATCTCTCCTTCTTTCGCTCTTTGTTTGTATATCATCTAGAAATATATGGTACCACACTATAGTTCTTTAATACTGATAGTGTATGATAATTGATCTTTAGTTATCCATTATTATTATCTAAAGTTTAGTTTTTATGGATAGTTGTTTGTTGTTTATATACCTGATTTACATGTTATTTATGCTTGCATTATGCATGGGGATAAGACGGCCGATGCATACTGAGTACCATATGTTTGGTGCTTTACTTTTTCCATTTCATATTACTACCTCAAAATTCGACTGTCTATGAAGAAAGTTGACTATATAATAAAAAAGAGTAATTCACCCCCTCTTACTACTTTTAATTGGTATCAGATCTTGGACTCATATTTATTTTCTTAATAATAAAGTGAGAAAAGACATGGCCTAAACAGTTGCTGGAGCTATATTCTCAGAAGGAATATCTCAAACCAGACCTCCTTGTTTCAATGAAAAACATTTTTCTCATAAAAAAATAAGGTTGAAAACCTACATTATGATGTATGTTGCCATGATGTGGATGGTGATCAAGCTTGGTGATCTTCCACATGTTCCTACAATTAAAGATAAGGATGACAAGAAACCAGAGGATGGTAATGCATCTACTGACAGTATTCCAACTTTAGAGGACTACTCTGATGAATGAATTAAAATTATTCAAATTAATTCAGAGTGAACAAATGTGTTATACAATGAACCCTAAAGAGCCTATTTATAGTTATTACAAAATAAAGACAAAATGACCCTAATGCCCCTTATAAAAGGAGCTCCTATGGTGTGTAAGGAAATGACACAAAATGACCAAAACAACCTTAAGTAGAGTCATGATTTTGGAGCATTTTAGGGCTATTCAATGCTCCAAAAACCATGAGGCATTAAGTGTGTCCAAAACCGTGAGTCCTCAAGTCTTTAATGCTTCAAGCAATCTTCCACACATGGCCTTGCTTAATGGCATGCTTAAAACCGGTCCTCCATGCTTGTTCTTGTTTACTCGAGGTGACCAAGTCTTGAGTCTTTATGTGTTGGCCTCCAAAGATGTCATTAAAATCTAAGTTGGCCATTTGGCTCGTATCATCCTCCCCATCTTGAAAAGGATTCGAACTTGAATCCAAACCTTGAAAGAATAAAGAGAAGACAAACAAGCACCACATACTCATTACATGAGGGTTAGTGTTAGCATAATAAACAACATCAACATGCCAAGGAGGTACACACGTAAGATATAGCCACACATCCTTTGATTTAATCATGAGGAACTTAGTAAAAATATTACAAAGGAGTTGGCAAAAGGAATCACCATGAAGAGGGTGCCTTGATTGAAAGTAAAGTCCACGCAAAACATATAGTAATGTCACTTAAATAGGTGGACCGACCAACAACTATCTGTAAGAACTTACTGGGGTCAAATGGAAGATGTAACCAAGGGCTTAGGTCTCGGCCACTATCACTCTCCCCTAAGGTACCATCCTCAAAGTTAAGCATACCCTCTTTATCACCATTGGAAATATCATGAACAAAAAGAGGGTTGAGAAAGGTTTTCCACAAGTCAACTTTAAATAAAGGGTTCTTATGCATGCACTTACTACTAGTTTCAAAATCTCCACTAGGAGTATGCCCAACATAAAAAACACATAAAGAAGAAGTAGATAGAATTTCTAAGCACATATCACCATCTCTTTCAAAGGAGAAATCGTCACTTAGACACAAACCACCACGGGCAGCAAAGGGATCACAAGCAAACCTATCTTTACCAACACAATAACAATTCAGGTTTCCTAAACAATCGAACACATCAAGATCATTCCACCCGATTGATCATTGTCCACATCCTCACTAGTTGTTGGCAACTCATATACCAACATAGACTAACCTTGGTTTTCACAAGGGTCAACTAGTGTGTGAATACTCTCGCCACTTAGTAACAGAACCTTAGTTAAGTCATAAGTTCTAGCACTAGATGGACACAAATCATTTTCACGAGGAGAATCAATTTTGTCATCTAAAGGATCAACCAATTCTTGTGTACCTACAACAAGAGTTTGGGACTTATGCGACCTAAAATTACCAAGAGTATCACCAAAGGAAGATTCAACCACCTCTACCCTAGGCAAAATCACAACTACACCCACTTGGCTACTATTAGCTATAATATAATATTCTAAGTTCATAGGAGTGTAGGGGATAACATTTTTACCTTGTAGCTCACATGAGCTACGACCTTTCTCTTGACGTGTGTTTGGGCAGCCCACTTGCTCCCTTTGACCTACCATATGATCCAACCTTTCATTTATCATAGCTAGGTATCGGGATATAGTGTCAAGGTAGGTCAAAATGACATTGATGACATTGTTGTCCATGGGTTGAGAGGTTGAAGCCGCGGGTTCCCTTGTAATTGTACCTAAAAAAAAGGAAAAGAACAAGCCTACAAATCAAAATATAAGTCAGTTCAAAACAACCTCACCACACTCTCACACACTTGATCGTCTCACACTTGGATTCACAAGTGTTGCAAGTCGGCTTGTAGTTCGTGATGAGTCAAGGGGTGAGTCTACTCCTTGGTAGGAATGGATTCTTTATTTGAAGAATCAAGGAAATAATTTCCAAACTTGAACCAAGAAATACTATGATTCAAAAACAAGAAAAGCACAAAATAATGCTAACACGAAGAAACGTATTCAAAAACTAATTTACAACTTAGTAGGTATTTACTAGTTGCCAATTAGTATAAGAATCAATAAAATGAAACTAAGAATCAAAAAAAACAAACTAAGAATCCAAGATTTTGAGCCAAAAATTTTGGTATTGTACGGAATTTGGTGATGTGGCGGTCTAGGATAGGTTGTGTTTTTTTTTGGAAGGTTCTTTTTTTTTTTTCAACTTTAAAATTTTGGTTTAATTTTCAATTCTCGAAGTGTATAATTCAGCCTAGGAGAAGAAAAAAACAAGATTGGAGCCCTTTTCACCTTTCAAAAAGGTTTGACTTGTCTTACACCTTTTGGTTAAGACACCTTTTTCAGGGGTTGGTGGACTTTTCCTCTTTTGTACACCTAGGATAGCGTTCTTTCTCCCTTTTGGAAGTAAGTCTTTTGGTAGATATTTTTGTCCCCCTTCCCTTTTGGTTGGTCTTTGGGACTTTTTTTCAAGACTAACAATGACTTTACTTCTTTCTACTCGGCTTTTGAATCAAAACAACACTA
Source organism: Capsicum pubescens (assembly GCA_030864215.1). Classification (NCBI taxonomy): domain Eukaryota; kingdom Viridiplantae; phylum Streptophyta; class Magnoliopsida; order Solanales; family Solanaceae; genus Capsicum; species Capsicum pubescens. The sequence continues at coordinate 145,059,321 of CM061547.1, forward strand.
TTGAAGAGTCTTTTTGCAACTAGACATGAAGATTGGTGTAGAGCAACAAGAACCTTCAAAAGAAGTTTGAAAACCAAACCTCACGTGAACCTCCAAGAATCCAAAAACACCTTTTAAATCTTATAATCCACAACAAAATATCAACAACACAAGTTCAAGCCAACACCTTCAAGTTTTCGGATCCAACAACAACAACACCATAATGCTCAAGTTCTTGAAACCGTAGCAACAATATCAAAAACAATGCTCAAGCTCAACTTGGATCTAGACTCAAGGGTGTTAGTGAAGACAAAACTAACACTTAGAAACAACTAATACAAGAAAAATACACCTATATCTAGACTCAAATCTAGGCCAAAATAACAAAAACAACAAGAACACTTATCGGCCAAGAACACCAACACTTAAAACACTTTTTTTTTATTTTTCTACTAACCGAGCCCAAGATTGGTCTTGTGGGAACAAAACCAGCCGTAAATTTTATGCCAAATGATACAAGGCAGCCTATAATGGACACAAAACATTCCACAAACGTCAAAAAATAGTCCACAAAGAACAAGACACAAAATGGAAACAAGAAGAGAAGCACAAAACACAAACGATTTGCAATATATTAAAGTATAGATGGTTAGACAAATACTTACATAAACATTAGAAAACCTAAGATGTATCAAATCTAAGGACCTCTAACACCTACATAAACAATCACCAAAACCCTTACGGTGACACAAGAGAGATGTTTCCTCCTTAAGCACCAATATTTCAAGCCAAGTTGCAACTCAAGTGAATCCACACTTGAATTAGCCGTTATTTTGGTTTTGGCTTTTCCAAGCCCTACAACTAAGGTGTTTCACTCTCAAAACCTAGGGAGAATTAGGTGTTACAATGTTTCAAAGTCTTCCATCAATAAACAACCAAGTAGGAAATGAACCCTAAAGAGGCTACTTATAGTTATTACAAAATAAAGACAAAATGACCCTAATGCCCTTAATGAAAGGAACTCCTATGGAGTGTAAGGAAACCCTTAAGTAGAGTGGCAGTTTTGGAGCATTTTAAGGCTCTTCAATGCTCCAAAAACCATGAACCATTAAATATGGTCCAAAACCATGAGTCCTCAAGTCTTTAGTGCTCCAAGAAATCTTCCACACACAGCCTTGCTTAATGGCATGATCAAAACCGGTCCTCCATGCTTGTTCTTGTACACTCTAGGTGACCAAGTCTTGAGTCTCTATGTGTTGGCCTCTAAATATGTCATCAAAAGCTAAGTTGGCCATTTGGCTTGTATCATGATTGTCCAAAAGCTAGAAGAGAACCCTCCATAGAAAGTAAAAAAGATTTCAGTTGTTGGGGTGATGAAGAACAATCTGAAAATGAAAATTACTATATTGGAGATTGCTACTTCATAGATATTAGGGAATCTAGTCGGGTGAGAACTAATTCTTATGATGAATGCTCTAAATTACAAAATCTATTAGATCTTGCCATAGTTGATTTAAATAAAGCTTTTGATGAAAAAAAGCTTTATTAATTGGAAAAAAAAGACTGGGAAATTAAACTTGAAGTTTGTAAAATTGAAAAAGATTTTTCACAAAAAAAAATGATGACTTAGATTGAAAAATCGATCAATCACAGTATTGATAGATCTAATCAGTTGACTAGCTCTTCTAAGTCAGCTGACAAAAGATCTGATAGTGATAGATCTACATATTATAATTGATATAGATGTGAAGGATATCAAAGGTCAACTAACTCCAATAAGTCAAGCAAAGAAAGAAGTCATAGTCATAATACCTATCATAATAAGTTTTATAGTTGTTAAGGATCGGAGTTAGTTGACCAATGGAATCAGTCATAGTTATAATACCTATCATACTTGCTCAACCACCGAAAGGTACTCTCATTTCTTTCTATCATTTGGAAAATAATCATTACCCAAAAGCTAAGTGTCATGATAGCGCTTGTCATGGCAAGCCTTGACAAGTAATCTAATAACCAAAACTGGTATGAGAAGAGTGAAAAACACCAGAATGCTAATGCAAGACTTCTAGAATATAGTTGAACCGTACATACACAATAATAGCGGAAACATACATAACAATGATACCATAAATCACCCCAAAACCTGGTGTCATAGTGTAAGAAAAATCTACATACAAATCAAAGTCCAAAAATACAACCGATAACCCAAGAAGGAACATAAGTCTATCTCTTAGTATAAACAAGACATAAACTAGATAAGATGGGGTATGAGATTGTATCTGGAAGCATAGGGAAACTACTACCTCAAAAATACTCCAAGCACACCTAAAATTAGTTACCACATGGTGTACTCATACCTGGATCTGCACTGAAAGGGCACAATATGGATACTTATGATAACTTATACTCTGTAGATATCATAGGCCTAATGAGAAAAATAAAAAAAGTATATAAAATACACACTATGGGCACCTCACCTATAATTAGAAAATGTCCCAAATAGTAGCCTACACCGTATCCACTAACAGTTCTAAATATCAGAAAATATATCAAGTACAATTACCCAAAAGAAGTACCAAAAGATAAACATTAAATCAAACACGAAAGAATGACACAAAGTGTGCATAAAGTATGAAATACAATGCAAATGATGATTATGCTGATATGATAAGTTTGAGGTTGTCGCACAACCTTCATATGCACTTATCGAGCATTTCTCTGGTGGTAGGGCCCATGAGGGTTTATACAACCTAAATATAATCCAACAACCAATACTAATACCAATCCAATATCCATAACTCCTCTCAGACCATGATTTTTGGAAGAGCATTTCAAAAGATGCCATATTTCGGTCAGAAAAACTAGTATTCCCACAATGGTACCAATGCCTCATGAATGTATGTATGATATGAGTATGTAGTTATCACAACCAAACAAAAATGAGAATTTTAAAATTCAACTAATACACAACCACATAAGCCAAAAATCAACTTAATAAGCCAATAATCCATGATCCAATATAGTCCATGTAGTAGTAGAGTTAAAAGTGCAATACTATGCCATTGATACCACATAGATCCTAACTTGTAACTTTTTACCAAGAAAAAATAACAAAATATATAAATACCAGGCCACCAACATCATATAAGACCCCATACATCACATGTAACAAATAATATCTCAAACCACCATAACAACATCGTAGGCCCTCGCACGGGCACACAATAAGAAATGATACTATTTTTATGATTAATACCCATACCAATACCCATAACATGCTTTAATATCAGTATTAACTACCCAACCCAGTCTGAAGAAAAATTAAGCCACAACCTACCTCGAACGAAGAAAATTTGTCAATAAGCCTCTAATAACGAATACTTACCCTCATTAATGCCCTCAAAATCAATTAAAACATAGAAATATAGAATCTAAATGTCAAAGAAAACCAACAATGCCCATATTGCCTATCTCTGAGTTTGGGTCAAAAGGGACCCAGAAAATAGGTTTTTCCAGAAAAAGGTAAAACCAGAATATTTATTCAATAACGCATTACCCATGATCTAAACAAGCCTTAAAAGAAATCCCATGTGAAACCAGGTTGAAATTAGAGTTTGAATTGAAGAAATGCTAATTTAGGTCTTTCGGTCCAAAATCCCCAAATTTTACTTTTGAAAACATGTTTTAACAAGCTTTAGATGACAAAGATCGAAGAAAAATAATTGAAATAGGGGTTTGGAACCTACCCAAGTTTGAAAATGGAAGAAATCACCAAAAAAACTCCAAAACATTAAGCTCAAAGTATCAAAATGGTGAAAAAATGAGAAAAATCCATTTAGGCACAATACCAGTGGTGACTGCTAAAACAGTCAAATGGCTACTTTAGTGGTCACCGCTAAAGCGATCAATTACCTCTTTAGTGGTACCTGTGTGTGCAAACTTGTCTGCTAAATTTAAAAAGAGGCCATTTTAGCAGCCTCCGCTTAACCAAAAAAAGGTACCTCTAAACTGCCCCTTACCTAGATGGAGTAGGTCACTAAAGCGGCTAAAATAACACTTTAGCAGTTTCACCAGCTGGGTGGTGCACCAACTAAACTTGGATAACTCTTCTAAGTTTCCACCAACCCCTTGGGATTCATCCAGAATCTCAAGAATGTAAATGAACTATGCTACCCTACCAAATTCGATGCTCCAAACTCAACCGCGACATTAGATTTTTTAAAAATAAGTCGTATTCAAAAAATTGACCCCAAGACCTAATTTCACAACTTTTTGAATTGAGGATCAAAATGGGATACAAAAGCTATAAAATCACACCAACCAATTTATCATTCTAAAATAGATGTTTTAGATCTACCGTCGCTATCTATTTTTCAATTCGATGCACGAAATAATAAATTTTGACGAAAGTTAACTATAAAGCCTTTTTAACCTTGAAAAACTACAAACTCACAAAAATCAAACTGAAATGCATCGAGAACCTTTCCAATTAACCCCTCATCCTAGAAATATCATAAAACAACAACAGAGAGGGGGTATAATGGTCAAATCACATAAAAATAAATAATTCACAAAAATCAAGTTACTATACCATCCACCACTAAGAATCTAGCTTGTCCTCGAACTAAAGGTAAGGGAAATACCTAAATTAGTGAAAATTTAGGAATAACTACCATGTATATAAGACTGAACCTCCCAAGTAGCCTCATTTGTAGGTCGATGCCTCCACTGGATCTTTACCATCATAATGTCTCTAGAATGTAATCACTTAAATCCCTAGCTAGAATGGAGACGGGCTCTACAATAAAAGACAATATCTCATCTGACTGCACTGAATCCTAACCAATGATATGAGATTCATTTGAAATACAGCTTTATAGCATCCAACAACTGATAAATTTGGAGGCAATGCTAACTCATAAGTTGCATCCCTAAAAGTTCTAAAAATATCAAATAGGCTAATATACCTGGGTCTAAGCTTGCCTCTCTTTCCAAACCTCATCACACCCTTCATGGGTGAAATATGAAGGAAGACTTGATCACCAACATCAAATCTCAAAGCACGAAGTCTACAATCCGCATAGCACTTCTGCGTACTTTGATCCATTCGAAGTCTATCCTGAATAACCAAAACTTAACCTAAAGACTCACAAAGAAAGTCTTTACCCCAAGGTCTAATCTTAAAACCTCAAATGAACCAACTGGAGAGCGAAAACTCCTACCATACAAAGTCGCAAAGAGAGACATATAAATACTGGAATGGTAGCTTTTATTGTATTCCAACTCCGTCAAAGCTAAATGTTGTTCCCACTGATCTCCAAAGTCCATAACACAAGCATGGAGCATATCTTCCAAAGCTTGAATAGTCCGCTCTGACTGATCGTCGGTATAGGGGTGGAAGGCTATTCTAACATTAATCTAAGTACCCAACTCCTCTTGAAAAGCCTTCTAAAGTAAGATGTGAACAGTGAACCTTTACTGAAATGATAGACACGGGCACACCATCAAGAGGAACTATCTCAGGAATATAGATACATGCCAATCTCTAAGCATTGAAAGAAACCTAAATAGGAATAAAATGAGAAGATTTGGTCAATTGATCTAATATAACCCAAACACTATCAGAACCACGAGAAGTATGAGGCAACCCAGTCACGAAGTCCATAGTGATCCATTACCATTTCAATTTAAGAATGGATAACCTCTAAAGTACGCAACCAGGCCTCAAATTATTGGTCTTCACCTGCTGACCACATAGGCAACAAGCAAAAAAATTTGCTACATCATTCGTCATACCACCCTACTAGTAGAGTTGTTTTAAATCATGATACATCGTGGCCACTCTTGGATGAATGAAATACCTAAAACAGTGAGCCTCTTCCAATATCAATCTCACTCAATTTCCCACTCACAACATACACGCTCGGCCTTCAATCATCAAAACACCATTAGAGTCAAGTGACACTTCCTTAGACTCACCATTCAATACCTTATCTCAAATCACTCTCAACCTAACATTATCAAACTGATGCATCCAAATTTGCTCCATTAAAAAAGATCTAGCCTCCATAAATGCCAAAACACACCCAGGTGTCAAAATATAAAGCCTAACTATCTAGGTAGGCAAAGACTAACCTCTAAGGTCAAGGTCCTCTCCTAAGTAAAAATATGCTCCAAGCCACCAAACTAGTTAACTTTCAACTCAAGGCATCTACAACCACGTTAGCCTTGCTAGGATGCTAGAGAATAGTAATGTCATAGTCCTCAAGAAACTCAAGCCAATGATGTTGCCTCATATTAAGGTCTCACTGGGTGATGAAATACTGAAGGCTACGATGATCGGAGATAATTTCACAATAGACTCCATACAAGTAGCTCCTCCACAACTTCAAAGAAAATACAACAATGCACAACTCCAAATCCTGGGTAGGGTAATTCTTATCATGACACTTCAATTAATGAGAAGAACACACAATCACCAATCACCTTACCCTCCCACATAAACACCTAACCCAACACAAAAAGTGTAACAAAAAATAGTAAAACCCAAGCCCTCCTTAGGCAAGGTCATGATGGGAGCTGAGGTCAACAAATTCTTGAGCTTTTAAAAGCTGACCTCACAAGTATTAGACCAATAAAATAAAATTTTCTTCTAGGTCAACTTAGTTAAAGGAGCTGCAATAAATGAAAAAACCTCAACAAAGCATCGATAATCACCTGCTAAACTAACAAAACTCCAAATATCAGCAGGAGAAGAAGGCTTAGTCCAATCACAAAATACTACAATCGTGGTTGAAATGCCCAAGCTCTAATCCTTAATCGCTGATACTCGAACCTAAAATCAATCTTTGAAAACACTGAAGCTCCCAGAAGTTGATTGAAGAAATCTTCCTTATGAGGAAGAGGATACTTATTCATAATTGTGACCTTATTCAACTGCTGATAATAAATATGCATGCGCATAGACCCATCTTTTTTTCACAATCAAGACAAACGCACCCTAAAATAATAAACTAGGTCAGATAATTCCCTTATCTAATAACTCCTACAACTGATCCTTTAATTCCTTCAACTCTGCTAGGGTTATCCTATAAGGAGAAAAAGAGATGGGCTTGATGCCCGACTCAACATTAATATCAAAGTCAATATCATGATCTGAAAGTATACCAGGCAAACTCATGTGAAAAATTCATGAACTCACAAACAATACAAATATAATCCAAACAAAAGTGAATCAACACTAGTACCATGAATATAGGCTAAATACAATAAACATTCCCTATCTACCAGGTGATAAGCCTAGAGGAAAGATATAATTCTTTTGAAACCTAAATAAAGTGTACTCTTCCAAGTTATCCTTGTTACACTCGTCAAAGCTAAATTCTTGGTCTTAGCATAACATTCTAGAATACCATAATAAGAAGCTAACCAATCTATACCCAAGATGACCTAAAAATATACCATATCTAGGATGGTTAAATCTACTAAAGTATCACGCCCAACAGAGGTCACAACATAGAATTGGTACACTCGATTCACCATTAAAGAGTCTCCTACAGATAGATATATGAATAGACACAACAAAAGGCTCACTAGTAGAATCAAACAAAGTAAAATATGTAGACACGTTGGAGAAAGTTGACCCTAAATAAATTATACAAATATAATTCTAAAGCAAACAAGGATAATACTTGTTATAACAATGTCTGAAGCCTCTACTTCTAGTTTGGTGGGTATAGCATAGCATTGTACAATTCCCTTACCTGACTGAATAGACCTACAACCACCCTCGTGGGCACCACTACTTCCATGCACACTTTTAGTAGAATCTCTACCTCTCTGAGGGGTTACCTCTCACTGTCGGTAAATGAGCAGACCTGAAAACACTACCAAGATAGTTCATGGCCAAATGGCCAAATTCATCACACACATAGCAAACTCTATGACCGACTCAATAAGAGGAGGTATGGCAGAGCTAGAATGACCACCCTAAAGTAATGAACTAGAAAACCTACTATATAAACCTTATAAAGTTGCCTACACCGGTCTACTCTGATACCTATAGGAACCTCTAAAATCTCTGCCTTGAGAAGTACGACTACTAAACTTGCCCTCACGGTGCACCTTCTTGATAATCTTGAAAAATAGACTCAATCATCTTTGCATGATCCACCATACTATGAATTGATGCCCCAGACAATAACATCTGGATAGTAACTAACTAAAATAAAACATCTAATGCCTTTATAGACTTCTAAATATTCTCAAACTTGGTGGCAATACTGGTAAGAGAATAACTATATAAGGCATGAAAATATGCCTCATACTTTGCAAGAGTAAGGGGGCCTTGCTCGAAGTAATCAAACTCATCCCTCATCTAATCCCTAAAACTAAATGGCACAAATCTATCCGAAAAATCCTTAGAAAATTAATCCCAAGTCATCTTTGAAGAACCTAGAGGTTTGGAACTAACAAGTGACCTACCCTAATCTCTAGCTGTATTTCTCAACTGGTGTGTTATGTAAGCAACCTCATGCGACTTAAGCAATCCAAGGTTAAACAACTTCTCATAATCTTCAATCAAGAACTCATAGGAATCCTTGACCACAACACCACTGGATCTAGGTGGACCTAAATGAGTGAATCTCTCAAACCTCTTTTGATCCTCGAAAGACATAACTGTACCCGTAATAATAGGAGACATAATGAATATGGATGTCATAGCTACAACCTTAGGGGGTAACATAGATGAAGCTTGAGATCCTAATCTCAAAATACCGTACTCAATATCAGGACAAAAGGAGGAACAATACTCAGAGTCTATAGAGTACCATAATATAATATCTTAAATTTTTAAGCTCTAGACACACCAATAAGTAAACTTTTTGATTAGCTTTCCAACCTACCAAACTCACCTAAATTCGATAACATAGTAAAAGTTATGGAAAATTGACTAATGAACTATCAAACTGCCAATGACAATGACTCATTGTCAGATACAATGAGTCCTAGTAAAGACTCGTTATCACAACAGTAAGAAACCAAAAAATTATCCCCTTGACAACGACCCGTCATGATGACCCATGGTTAGACTAAACAAGTCTTTAGGAAGGACTTGTAGTCATGAAAGTAAGGGACCAAATCTTAGGTCCTCAGGTCATGACTCTAGGTCACGACTCATGATCAAACCCTGTGAGTCATAGCCTGAGTCATCACGACTATTTTCCAAAAATTCCTACATATTTTAAAAGGGTCTTTTTGGTATTCTCCCACTCTTTAAGCACCTAAATCATGTTGTTTAGGCTTTCTCAAGGTTGGAATATAAGGGACAAATATCCCAAATTCCTCATTAAGTCATAAATTCTATTGACACAAATAAAAAAGGCAATTTTTCTTCTCCAAAAGCCAACTTATGGTTTCTCAAATTCAAGCATAAATTCCAAGGAGTTCTTTAAGAAGTTCATCTCCATGTATGTGGGATTTCATCATTGGGTCTCTTCTACCTATTTAGTCCCAAATATTTCCTCAATACCCAAGTTAAATTCACCCTTCACGTTTAGGGTTCCATGAAAAACATGAGTTTCATAATTCTTCAGTTTAATTCTTGAATTCAACCATGAGTATGTGTTTCCCTATAAGCTGAAACATCCATCTATACTGAGAATCATGATATCTCTTCATATTGATAAAATTATAAATTCTTGGGGTTGAGTCATGAATTTCCCTATAATGTTTATACTTTAATATTGTCATATTTAGTTGTATTCTTCAGAGCTAGTGGGTTATGAACACCCAATACCTAGGAATTCATGCATACATTAGTTTACATATTCTTTAGGAACTTCCAATTATGCATATGTTGTTATTTCAGAATATTATTATATTGAGTATATGTTAGTTATTAGTGTCATTAGTTGGAAGTAGTACTTAGCACCGAACGAATGTAGGGATGAAGTCTCACCTGTCAGTTACGACTAAGACCTTTAGTTAAATTCCTTAAGTTTAAGAACTACGGTGCCACTGCAGGTTTTAAGGTGTCCCTTCTAGCTTAGGACTGACACCATAGTCCTTTTTGACACCATCTTAGTGGATCCACACCAATCAATGTTCATACTCTTGGCAAGGTATTGAATAACCATCGAATTGGGGTTACAGGTTGGACTTAGATTAACTAAAATTAGGGTATGTCGGTTATTGCTAGATCCCACAATCCTTAGATTATGTTTTAGTTTTCAGATTATTTCCTTGACCTTTTATTCAGTCATTTACTTTTTAGTCAGTATATATTTATACTTGGTCTTATATCATATCTTCATGTTTTATGCACTACATTTAAGTTACATTAGCTATTTTCCTATCTCACAACTTAGTATATTCAAAGTACTGATCACATACTTTTCTTGTGCTATATTGTCATATAATATAGGTTTCGATGCTCAGCATCTAGACCACGCTTAGTATAATTTGGTACCACCTTTAGAAATAATGGTTGGTGAGTCTTCATAATTTAAGGATTAGTTGTTAATATTTATTTTAAATATTCTTTTAGTTTTAGTCAGTTAGATTTAGTTGGAGGCCTGTACCAACAACTCATATGAGTAGAGGCTTTCAGATAGATAGATAGTTAGTTATATTTTGGCATATTGGGTTTTGTCAGACAATTTTAGTTTTGATATTCTTATTTAGTATTGATTCTTTATCATTATTAACAGATTATTTAAGTTTAGCTTCCACACAGTATATTATCTCTTCAATATTCTTAGTGTTATGTCATGCCATGGGTTAGCTTGGGGTCACTTGTGACTCTAAGCACCGTGTTACAACTAGGGGACATCTCGATCATGATATATAAGCAAATGTTGGCACAACTAGAGGATACATATTCAGAGATGAAGGAACACCATAGAAAGACTCTGGCATAAATAAAGGTACAATACTCAGAGCTAAAGGAACACCAAGCCCACTTAAAGGAACACCCTCCAAATGAGTTAGAAAACAGATCAACAACCACTCCAAGATTGGAGTAGATGAATTCTACGAAATATGAGTAGGTACCATATCTCAAAAATTCCTTGCCTTAGGCTTAGGAGAGATCTCCGTAATACTACCTCAAGAAAAAGGAATATCCTCATGCTCCTCCTCTACTTTGTCCATGACTCGAAACTCATCCCCTAGATTAGGATCTCTCCTTGGATGATGGATCAACATATGTAACCTCATGGGATTTAGTCCTCTCCATCTACGCAAAAAAAAGGGAAACATGATTTAGAAAAAAGGTATGAAAGATCCGCATGATAACGAATAAAACAAGGATGTTTCCTAAATATATCTTATATCCTCTCAAAAAAAGATATATACATCTATGTACCAAACTGTGATACTCTACTAGACATCCTTTCTTACACTAATGATATCAATTATCGCAACCCGACTCAGGTCCTGGTCGTACGGGTATCTCAAGTTCACCGTAGACCAGAGACCACCCCCTTTGCCTAGTTAAACAAAACAAAATAAACCAATAATGGATGAATTTTGGAAATATAACAAGATTGATAAAGATAATCTCAAGAAGTCTAAAGTATATCCACAACTAATAGCCAGTCCATAGTAATCCACAAATCCTCTATGAACAAACTCAATTAAACTAATGTTGAGACATGCCCCCGACGATAGCAAAAAAATTAGTCCAAAGAAAAGTATATGATAAAATATGAACAAAGAAGTAAAAACCTTCCGGAGGAAGAAGGCTCACCATTTCAAGCTAACCTTTGACTCCCCAAATTATATCACTGTATTGGAAAAGTAGAAGTGTCTCTATTTCTTGAATCGCGGGGGAATACAACATCGAAAAATGGTTAGTAGGTTGAGTGCTAGCATGCAACTTAGGGATAAGGAGTAAAATAATGCCATAGTCAACTATTTCAAAACTAGTCAAAAACCAATGCACACAATCACGTGCATATACATATATATATATATCACATGTTCAGATAGGGAACAAGGCTTAGCATAAAATTTAATTCATCAACCTGAACTTTGTAGCTCAACAATCATAAAAAGGCACCTATGGGCTATATGGGTTTAGCTCTATTAAAACTTAAAAGGCCCCTATACGTGTAGCCACACGAACTAGAGAATAATCAGATGTACATATGTACAATGGGGGACTCAAATCTCCTAGTCATATATCAAGGTGACATAATCACCCAGTTATTTTACATGGGGGATTCGAACCTCCCATCATATAATAAGGGGGACTCATTCCACTCGATTATTTAGACCACCATGCCAGCAAATAAAAATTCCAATATTGGTCCCTCGGGACCTCTAATTTCATGGCCCTGCTACACAGCCCTCTTTAAAGCCCAATTAAAATTTTTTCACACATTCCCATTCATTGACCCAATTTAGTTATTAAAGCACCACGTTGGTATCATCATACCAACTTTTCTTGAAAGCTAACATAATCATGCCATTTTAATTATCTATCACACGGGGGAATTCACAGTGACTTAGATTCAATTATCCATTCATATAGGGAATACAGAAACCCCAAGATTTAATTAAAAATCAATCTGTGGTTCATTGGCCCTTTTATGCCATGTAATAGATTAAGTGAGAAAGTCAAACCATGTGAAAAAACCATATTTCAATATCAATTTCACAAATGGGTTGAGTGACCAAAGTACAACTCTCGTTAGAAAGTGTAAGAGGTCATCATCAAATATAAAACCCAACTAGGTTAGAGTCAAATCCCATAGGGAATACTGTGTAAATAAGTGTTATGATTATTAATAGATGGCTGATAGAATGTTCCAGAATAAAAAGGTGTTTGTTTGTTAATGGTGAGGTATGGTTGTAGAAAATCTTATTCCAAATAATGAGTATACTTGTAAGTTTTAATTCACTGAGAATGAATAAACTAAGATTAAGTTCACCAAGATGTTATAGCAGTCAAGGTTGTGAGGTATCCCGAATTCCAACGTAAAAAATTCCAATTGCAAGAATTATTGAAATCTAAAGTTCATCTATTCATTTTTCAACCTTAATAGATGATTACCATTTAATTCTTGTGAACGTTAAGAATATATTGATATGTTTAATTTTTTTATGAAGTGGGTTAATCCTGTTAAGGCGTCAACCCTTAATCCAAAGGTTAAGGCCTTTAAGATCCTTGTCAATCTCCTCTTATCCCAACACATGCATTTCTACTCAAACAAATGATGTTTTTGGGATCACCCTTCAAGTTTGCAACCAAGAAAGATCATTAAAATGAAGAGGATTTTATACAATTGCAATTAGTTATCGAACTTAAGAAAATCTCACAACCCTAAACAACTCATCACATCGAGGCTCTTATAACCCTATATATAGGAGCTTTAGCCACACATCATAGAAGAAGAAAAAGATTCCATTGGTTTCTCATAAATAATATAGAAAGGTACTAACAAAAATATCCAAAGGATTGTTCTTGATCTTCAAAGAAGAATAGTAAATAAGATGTTAAGATACATAATATCAGCTTATTTATTATAGAATAGTAGGTTACGAATTGCTCAAATGTTTAAAATGAGATAAAAAATACCTAATATAAATGTAGACTGGGTATTTATATGTTTCCAGGCACTGGGGATTTAAGATTTGAACTTCAGTATTGCCGTATCACGGTTGAAAGTTAGGTTAACGGCCCATCAGTAGCCTGACAGTCCGTCACTTGGATCGTTGCTGAGAGTCCTAAAATCCTTCATTCTATTTAAGAAGTGACGGTCAAGTTGATGGGCCATCAATGGTCTGACGGTCTATCACTTGGACCATCACTTCATTACTTGAGGGACCACTTTCTGTTTCATACTTAAAGGTCTGACGGTTCATCACTTAGACCGTCATTTGAATTATTTTTTTGTCCATTCTGCTTAATGTTGATGGAAAACCTGATGGTCTGTCATATGGTTGACGGCCTGTCAGTTTTGCCAGCAGTTCCCTTTTTTTCTCTTTTTCCAAGTTATTTCTTCCGCTGAGCCATTAACCTGAAAACATTAAAACCCAGCATCAAATACACCATCGGTTGCTTAAAATTGTACAACTACCCCTCGTAAAAGATGTAAAATATTTTGTCCAAAGATTAAACATCAACACCTTAAACATAACATAATTGCTTGTCCTCAAGAAACCCAACACCATATTATATGCATGAACAACACAATGATGGGCATCCAATCATTCAGCTATGCCTGATACAAACTCTCAACTATCACCTTACTCATGTAGCTTTAACACATTAGGATCTGTAATTAGCACTAGTTCTAAATAAGAACATATATGATCACAAACACAATATCTCACGGAATTCAGTAAAAATAAGTACGGCTCAAGTTTCCCTCACAGTCAAAGAAGTCCACCACACTTTGTTCATCTAACCTGTGGACTATAAACTAAGACTCTCACTCTAAAAAAGAAGTTACAAACACACCATACACACCCATAAAATTGCCCTTATTATCTAATGCTCCCCTATAGTTGAGTTGCAAAGATCAAACAGGACTTTCTATGGCTTGTAATGAGGTTTCGGTGATAAGTGAAGAATGATTTTGGTGAAGTGACTTTCAAGTTTAGATTTCACTCTCTTCACCCTTAGATTCTTCTCACCATGATTATTACTTTTATTCTTCACTTACAATCCATATCATTCATCCACACTTTTACTATATACCTTTTTTTTACATCAGCCACCCCCAACTTATGCTGTCAGTTGAGGTACACATTATCTAAATAGATCAGGGACATATGAAACATTTTCTTTGAAATACTAACCCACTTACATCAAATTGCCACCTTTTCAATAGTAGCCTCCTTCAACTTAGGTATTTTTCCTAATTTAAAGTGCACTATGTCCAATACTGGACCAAGGCCAAAATTAGGTGTTAACATATTACTAAGAGTAAATAAAAATTATTGGGGATGAATAAATACCAACCAAATCTTAAAAAGGGTGAAAAGGAAAAAATCACATATTTTTGTGTGATTTTTATGGTTAAGTTGACTACAACTGAAAGAGGCCTGCTATTCTATCCTATTAAATCAACCACAAGGTAACACAAATGAACTGGTAAAGTTCTAGTTATGTATACTATGTAAGAACTATATAAAAATACTCTCACACACAGGCAATGAGCTCATACTTATCCTACAAACTCTTGGGTTCACAACACATGATCATGCTTAATTTATCTTTGCATCCTACTGCCAATCACAGATTCAAAATGGTTGATTAATAAATATTAAGCGACAAGAAAGTATTCTCATACATAAGCATATTTACAGTAATCTACCACAATTCATTATCTATCCATACATACAAAAGGTGCTAAAAGAAAAGAATTTTAAACAATTATTATATAATCCCTAAATGATATTTACATCATGATGCACAAGAAAAGAAACATAAATAATAACTAAATATGTTGGTTCTACTAGATAGCGCACGAGGGGAAAAAACACAAGCAACCAAAACCTAGTGGTGAAAAACAACGCAACAAGTATCCCAAACCCATTAAATAAAAATGATTTGTCCTTAAATGAATGAACAATAAGGTACAATAGAGTGAAATACTTACAAAGCCTTTCAGGCTAGTGAGTCGGTCGAATATGGTAAGGCTTCTTTGGTCTCAGGTGCAACATCAGTGACCCTAATGGTGGTAGGGGTGCTCAAAATAGGTTCCTCCTAGATCGAAGGTATCTTAAACGACACTGGATCAGGTATGGACCCTTTTACTGGGGATGAACTAGTTAAGACTCTCGCTGCTTCATCGTTAACCTTTTTCTTCCATTTTTTTTCATCTTTCTTCGATCTCTAAGAAGCTTTTCTCTTGTCGCTATCTTCTCTTTCCTCAGGTGCCATATCTTTGAGCCTCCTTCTCCTTGAAGTCTGCCTGTTAGCACTTTCATTAACCTTCTTACCTTTATCTATCAGTGGCCTACTCATAAGATCAATGAGGCCCTCATCTTCGTCCTTGATTATCGAAGTAGGATCAAAAATAGGTTGTAATGGTTGACTTTTCAGCTCAGCAATGTCAGTCTGTAGTTGCTGAAACTCTACCACAAACCTCACAAAATATGGAATTAATAACTCATCCAACTGCTTCTTCACACGCTCCTCTATGTCGTCCATCCTGGCATAAATATTCTGATAGGTCTGAGGGCTTCCTCAATAATACAGTCAATGAATGGCTTGACCTACTTTGCCCATGCATTTATCTACTTCACAAACTTTTTCTGGCTCTCACAGATTTGGCAAAGTTCTCTTGTATTAGCCAGTATTTAGAATACTGAGGTGGGATAGATATAGTTTCTGTAGTTTCTACCATCGGAGGAATAAAAGCTGACCCTGCAGAAGCATCGGGAGGCATATAATCCGACGGCACATAAGTTGTAATCGATAATGGCATACCTGTGGGGATCTCATATGCCCCTGGGGATGGTTTTGACTGTGACTAATAGTCAGGTGGCTTGGTGGATCGCATCTCATATTTCAAATCATCTTTCGTTCATTCAATGTCCTACCTATGACTTACTTGAACATCATTGTCAACACCTCTGATTAAAGACATATTTGCTTGTCTGTATAGTTCCGTGATCAACTATGGGAATGGTAAAGCAGTCGCCACTTTGTGTGCACGGATGAACAACTCATCAGCAATAATACAACCAAAATTAATCTCTAGCATGTCAACCAGACTAGTAACCAACACTGCCCTGTGACAGTCTAAATTTGCATCTCCCTTATCGGCATCAATCGTAGTCTGACAATAGCCCACCAAAACTTATCCCCAAAGCTGAAGGATGATTTAGAAATTCGCTCTTTGGTATTATGTACCCATGATGGGTTACCATCATTAGTGATAAGCCTAGATAATTAAGGCCTTTGTCTTAAGACCGTCGTCAGGCGATGCTTAAGTTCTGGTTTGGACACTGGTGCCTTATAATCCAGCCGAAAAAATATCATGTTTAGTGTGCATGTAGATATATCAATGGTGACCCCTCTTACAGTAGCTACTTCCCTAATTGGAAAGTCTGAAATTCTGATACCCTTAGGATAATCCTTTTCTACCTGTGTCAAATAGTTGGTGAAAAACTCTCGTACGATATTGGGATAGTATATCCCAGGAGGTTTTCTCATCCACCCCAAATCATACTCATTAAATTGTTGCTCAAGATCCAGGTACTTATGCAACTCGAAAGTGACAATTTGGTGCTCCTCTTAGATGGGCCTCTTTATCTTTCTGTTTGCTGTTGGTTCAATCCCATCAAGGTAGTTCTCCTGTGCTCCTTCAATCTTCCATAAAATTACTTCCAGTATCTGAAGGTCCTTGCTTTTAATAATATTAGCATCCTCAGTTTTCGATGCCTCAACTTGGTTGGGGTTTGATGTGTCAACCCCTTTCTCGTTGGGAATGGAAGTAGAACTGCTGCTGTTATCACTCTCACTTTCCTTCTCAGATTGAGAGAGTACTTGAGTTTCTCGCTGATAAGTGTCAAAGGTAGGTGCTTATTTACTGTGTGTCGGTTCACCTCTACCCCTTTCTTGTTGAGATCTGCCATTGCCTTTGTGTGGGGGTAGTTTCTTTGCCATTTTTCCTGAATAGAGAACAAACCATCAATTTCTTATCAGAATCAGAATGAAATAATGCTTAGAGTTGTGTTAACCGATAGTCTGATGGTCTGTTAGGGGTATGATTGTCCGTCAAGGTATTTATTGCAGCCTAACCAGTGAAACCTTTATTCAGAAGCCTAGCGACGATCAAGTTGACGGTCCATCAGAGGTCTGATGGTCTATCAAGAAGTCTATCATGGCTAAACCAGATAGGAAGTTGTTCAAAAGGCAGTTTACGGGTAGTCTGATGGTCCGTTAGGGGTCTGATGGTCCGTCAGCGTGGCCATCAATTAAAATTCCCAATTTCCTCTTTCTCTTTGGCAAATTGGCGAACATCTTGTATGCATCTTATCATTAAGAATAATAATCACCATATCAATTTAACATTTAAAATCTAGTTTCACCATTTTTGGCCATGGGTTACTCAGATTTCACCAGAACAGTATTTACCAGGGTTTAATTAAATCAGAAACTCAACAACAACAACAAGAAAAGAAGAAGTTCTTTCAAACATTTTCAAACTAGTCCATTCATGCTCTTCATTCTGAAAAAAAAGTAGGGTTTTTATCATACCTTATCCTTGAAGTAATCTTCAATACTCTGAACTTGCAAAACTTAGAACAAACTGTACTATTTAGTTTTTCTCAGTAAGTTATTTAACTTTGATTCTGATAAGAAGAACAGAAGAGGGTGGTAGTTTAAATAGGAGAAGAGAGGAGATGAAGAGTCTTAAAATGGGATGTATTTGATTTTCATAATGAATGTAAAGAAAGTTAAGCGGTTTTGGGAGTTAAAGAAGTGGGAGCGTGTGTGTAACTGACTCCTATTATCCATTAATTATGTTTTGGGTTGGATCAAAATAACTACATGGACCTTAAATGATTCGACCTATTCATTTTAAAAAGTAGGGTTTTTTCTGATGGGAAACCTGATGGTACATTAGGTGTCTGACGGTCCGTCGATTCCACCATCAAGTCATACCAAAACTTCATTTATTGTGCCTTAATGTGATGGTGAAGGTGATGGTCCATCAAAAGGTTGACGATCTATAGTGGTGTCCGTCAGCTTTTATTCAGAACCTCAATTTTTTAGCTCTATGTTGATGGTAACTTTGATGGTTCTTCGATGATGTGTCGGTCCATCAGCTTAGCCATCTAGCCTTAAATAGAATGTCAATTTTCTTTCCATGGCTTCGATGTCTTTAGTGACAGTCCGTAAGGCCATCGACGGTCCATCAGCATTCCTGTCAACCTTTCTCAACTTGATTAGATTTTGTTTTCCTACATTTTTATTCTTGAACATTTCAACAAACACATTAAATAGCACCAAAAAAAACAAATAACTCTAACTACACTTACAACAACACATTGTGGGTTGTCTCCCACTTGCGCCTGATTTACTGTAGCAACACGACTCAGTTATCTCGATTACTCAGACTTCGTCGAGATAAACTATAATTATGCATTTAACTAAGTCCATTGGACCTATATATAGCTTGAATTGTTTCCCATTGACTTTGAAGACACTTCCATCTTTGTTTTCAAGTTTGACTACTCCAGCTGAGTAGACCTGTGTAACATTAAATGGGCCAGACCACTTAGACTTAAGTTTACTTAGGAAGAGCTTCAATCTAGAGTTGAAGATTTATACACAATAACCTTTATAAATATCCCACTTTTCAATCCTCCAATCATTGTATTTCTTCATTATTTCATTGTACAGATTCTCTCTTTTGTAAGCCCTCAGACAGAATTTATCCATCTCATTCAGCTGCCCTAGTCTTAGCTCCGTTGCCTCCTTCTAATTCAAATTTAACCTCTTGAGTGCCTAGAGATCCTTATGCTCTAGATCAACCAAAAAATTGCATGCTTTTCCATAGACTAGCTGATACACCGACTTCCCAATAGGTGTCTTGAGAGATGATCGATAATCTTATAAGGCATCATCGAACTTTCAAGACAAATCTTGTCTACTTGCATTCACAATTTTGGCTAGAATTGGCTTTATCTCCCAGTTTGAAATCTCCACTTGACCACTATTCTGTGGATGATATGGAGTTTCTACCTCATGTTGTTTCACCCTATATTTTGCAAAGGAAGCTCGGAACACTTTGTTGCAAAACTGGGATCCTCCGTCACTTATAATAGTATGTGGTACTCTGAAGCGAGAGAAGATGTTCTTTTTGAGAAAGGCAACCACTCTTTTGACTTTGTTGTCATCCAAGGAAACAACTTCCACCTATTTAGACACATAGTCCACACCAACCAGAATATACTTTATCCTATAGGAGATTACAAAGGGCCTCATGAAATCAATACCCCAGACATCGAACAATCAACCTCTATCATTTTTGTCATAGGCATCTCATGGTGTTTTGAGATTGACCCTTGTCTCTGGCACTAGTCACATCTTCTTACAAACTCATATGCATCCTTGAACAAGGTTTTCCAATAATAGCCACTTTGCAATACTTTTCTTGTAGTACGATCACCTGCATGGTGTCCCCCAACTGGTGAAGCATGACAAGCTCCCAGAATACTCAGCATGTCAACTTTTGGGATACACCTTCTAATAATATTATCAATATAACGCCGAAATAAATGTGGCTCATCCCATAAGTATCTTGTAACATCGTGGATAAACTTCCTTTTCTGATGGATGGAAAGGCTTTTTGGAATGATTAACTTACCATATAATTGGGAAAGTCCACGTACCAAGGCACCTTTTCACGTACAACATCAAGGATTTTCTCATCAGGGAATGCATCATCAATTTCAACTTTATCTGTGACTGCCTAATTTCCCTCAAGCCTGGATAGGTGGTCTATGACCTAATTTTTGCATCCTTTTCGGTCTTTGATCCCAAAGTCAAACTCTTACAGAAGCAACATCCATCTGATTAGCGTTGGTTTAACATCCTTATTCGCCATCAAATATCTCAAGGCAGCGTGGTCTGTATGAACAACTACCTTGGTTCCCAACAAGTAATCAAGGAACTTATCAAATTCATAGACAACCACGAGAAGTTCCTGCTCAGTAACAATGTAATTCTTTTTTGCCCCATTCAATGCCTTGCTATCATAGTAAATAGGGTGAAACAATTTTTCTTTCTTCTTGCCAAGCACAACCCCAAGTGCCACTCAAATTGTGTCACACATGATTTCGAATGGCCTAGACTAGTCTAGAGAAACAATAACTGGGGAAGCCACCAGTTTGTCCTTAAGGCATTCAAATGCCTTCCTGCAATCATCATTAAATAAAAAATTAGCCTCCTTCTCTATTAGCTTGCAAAGTGTATTTGCAATTTTGGCTAAGTCTCTAATAAACCGGCGGTAGAATCCAGCATGACCCAGGAATCTACAAACTCTTTTTACTGAGATAAGAGGGGTAGTTTATCTATAACTTCTACTTTGGACCGGTCAAACTCAATCCCCTTGGATGAAATTAGATGTCCAAGAACAATGACTTCATTCACCATGAAGTGGCATTTCTCCCAGTTCAGCACGAGATTAAATTCCTCACATCTCTAAAGCCCTTTACTCGGGTTCACCAGACATAGTTCGAATGAATTGGCTACAACAGACAAATTTCCCATGAACACCTCAAGCGTGTCTTCCACCATGTCGGAGAAAATCAACATCATGCAACATTGGAATGTGGAGGGTGCATTACATAAATCGAACGACATTTTCTTGGATGCAAATGTTCTATATAGGCATGTAAATGTTGTTTTCTCCTAATCTTTTGGGGCAATCGAGATATAATTGTATCCTAAATACCTATCAAAAAAGCAATACCAACCCCTTCCTACTAAGCAATCAAGAATTTGATCCATGAAGGGAATTGGGAAGTGATCCTTCAATGTCCATGAGTTCAACTTCCGATAGTCCATACACATGCGCCACCATGTCACTGGTCTAAGCTGTATTAAATCATTCTTCTCATTAGAAACTACAGTCATGCTGCCTTTCTTGGGCATACATTGCACGAGTCTCACCCACTTGCTGTCGGAGATGGGGTACACTAACCCTGCGTTAAGCCATTTAATATCTCTTTCTTAACCACTTTTTACATCGGTGGGTTTAATTTGTATTGATTCTTAATAGTTGCTAAGCACTCTTCCTCTAGATGAATTTTGTGGGTGCAGATACCCAACGGAATACCAATAATATTAATAATCGTCCACCCTATAGCCTTTTTGTATCTCCTAAGCACAGAGATAAGGGCTTCCACCTGCTGCTCACTTAAGTTTGCTTTAATGATCACAAGTAAGGTGTTTCCACTGCCTAGAAACACATACCATAAATGGCTCGACATCTCCATTAGCTCCAACACCGGTGGCTCTTCAATAGATGGCTTAGCCGGTAGTGTTGGATGATTTTTGAGGTCAAAATCCAGCTTCTTGGGAGCATATGAATATGATCCCATTCCTGTCATGGCACATACTGTCTCCTCATATTTTTTGATACCCTAACTATCAAAATTCATCAATACCACAACCAAAGTTTCAATAGAAAATTTTTCCTCAATCGGCACCTCTTGCTCATCTTCATAAGATACATAAACAATGGAGAATACACTCATCTCTTTGTGCTTCTTCATGAACTAGCAAACATCAAATTGTACTACCTTATTATTGATCCTAAACTATAGCTCATTCACATGCAATTCAATCAACACACTCTCGGTTACTAGGAAAGGTCTACCAAATATTATGGGTACTTCAAAGTCCACTTCACAATCCAGGATCACAAAGTCGTGAGTGAAAATAAAACCGACCACTTTCACAAGTACATCATATAATATACCAATTGGCCACTTCACTGATCTGTCTTCCATCAAAAGTATAATGTTAGTAGGCATGGGATCTCCCAAGACCAAATTTTTATAAACTACCAGTGTCATCAGATTAATACTTTCCCCAAGATCACAAAGAGCCTTCACAAAATCCAGTGATCCAATAGTACACAGGATAGTGAATGCTCCAAGATCTGCTTTCATTTGCACTAAGGATCTTGTAGAAATAACACTATAGTAGTGAATATTGTCCATCGGTTCATAGGTCACCATCCTCTTCTTTGTGATAAGGTCCTTTATAAATTTAGCTTAGCCAGGCATTTGTTCTAATGCCTCCACCAAAGGTACATTTACAGTCAACTATTTTAGTATTACCATGAATTTTCTAAACTTCGTATCATCCACCTTTTTCTTTAGTGGATGGGGAAATTGAGGATGTGGCTTTGGCATAACAATAACCACTACTTTCTGTTTCTTTTCCTTCTATTTCTCTAACTCATAAATTATAGCTTCTCAAACTCCACTGGATGGTTTTCTTCTTCTTTTTCCGCATCCAACTCCACCATATAATCAATTATAGGTTTGCCTACAAAAGGGCCCAGTAATACTTTACCACTGGGGTTGGTAATTTCCATGGAAGAACCATTATTATATGGGTTTTGCGTTGTGTCACTCGGCAGTGTACCATTTTTTCTCTGATTAAATGCCCTAGATTATTGGTTCATCTGCTGCTCTAGTTGCCTGATGGAAGTTTAATATAAGTCGACTAACTGACTCTTAGATGATAAGTCACTCTTTAGTTCCATCACCCCAGTGTTAGTCATCTCCACCCCTTTCAGTAACTTCACCATCATGTCTTCCATAGACATTTTCATGAAATAGTAGCAACAGTATCACGATTCCCAGGAGGACATACAAACCACTACTGCCATTTTTATTCTTCCAGTTCCCTTATTCACGATCTCTGTAACCAAATTTATCATAGTAGTTCTGACCTTGATTTACCTGTCTATTTCCTCAGAAACACCCTTAATTATCCAAATAGTTAGTCTTCTCCTAAGAATCGGACTCAGCTCCCCTACTTTGTGACCCCATGACCTTCACCTTCTCTATCTTCCTAAATAATAGATGATTGGTGAGCAAGTCCATATGAGTCTTCATGTGGTCCATGTCTTGATCTTGCTCTTTCTCTCTCCTCTATTGTTTATCTGTCATACCCCTAGATATAGTAGAGCTTTCTACCTCAGAATCCCTAGCATGCTAAGCTCTACTCTATTTAGTCATTCTATCAAGCATTTCCGAAGCCGCAGGATAAGTTAGGTCCATAAATGCTCCACCTGCAGCATTATCCACCGTCAGCATTGTCATAGAATTCAAGGCTATATACAAAGTCTCCATCATATGTACATCAGTCATTTTATGGTTGGGGCATTGCATCAAATTCTTCTTGAATCTCTCCCATATCTCATGAAGATCTTCGCTCAGAAGCTGCCTGAAATTACTTATCTCATCCCTCAACTATAATATTATGGATGGAAGAAAAAACCTTTCTAGGAAAACACCTTTCAACTACCTCCAGTTTGTTATAAAATCTGGAGTCAACCCATTTAACCACAGTTTTACCTCCCCACATAGAGACAAAGGAAATAGCCGCAGATGGATCGCATTCTGTCCTACTCCCAGATTATCAAAAGATTTGTAAATAGTAATGAAGTTCACTAGATGCATATTTGGATCATCACTCGGAAGTCCACTAAACAACCCTCTAAGATGAAGTAACTGAATCACGGTGCTTGTAATGTTGAACTCAGCTTCGGGTGCCAAAGGTTGAGAGATAATAGCTCCAGTTTCCCCTGCTCTAACCATATCATTCTCATCATCATAGAGATCAAACTGCACAGCTTGGCAGTTTGGTCTACCTCTGAATAGATGGTTTCTGTTCATAGGTGCAGCTACACTCTTGGCACATCTTCTGTCAACCTGATTAATCAAATCATCATCTCCATGGTTCTCATCGTCTAGATTACACTTCCGATATGGTTTCCCTTTATTTTATTGATTCACTTGAGATCTAGAGAATACGGCTAGCCTATCTGCTTTTTGCTGATCTTCTATTCTGCCGATTAATTAAGGTTCTAGATGAAATGGTATTATTGGTTGTCCTGATCTCCTCGTACGTGTTATGCAAAGTAAAGATCCTATAATGAACAAAAAAACAAATAAAAGTTAAATTAAGAAACTTGACCAAATGTCAATTAACACTCATAAACTTAATTGACAATCATATTCCCCGACAACGACGCCAAAATTTAATATGCCCAAATTACAACTCTTGTTAGAAAGCATAAACGACCGTCGTCAAATATAGAACCCAACTAGGTTGGGTTCGAATCCCATAGGAAATACTGTGTAAACTAAGTGTTATGATTATTAATAGACGGTTGATCGAAGGTTCTGGAATAAAAAAAGGGTTTGTTTTTTAATGGTGAGGTATGCTTGTAGAAAATCATGTTCCAACTAATGAGTATGATTGTCAGTTTTGATTCAATGAGAATGAATAAACTAGGATTATGTTCACCAAGATGTTACAACAGTAAAGGTTGTGAGTTATCCAGAATTCCAACGTAACAAATTCCAATTACAAGAATTATTGAACTCTAAAGTTCATCTATTTGTTTCACAACCTTAACAGATGATTACCCTTTAATTCTTTTGAACTTAAAGAATATATTGATATGTTCAATTATTTTCTCAAGTGGGTTAATACTTTTAAGGCATCAACCCTTAACCCAAAGGTTAAGGCCTTTAAGATCTTTGTAAATCTCTTTTTTTCCCAACACACACATTTCTACTGAAACAAGTGGTGTTCTTGGGATCACCCTTCAAGTTTGCAACCAAGAAAGATCATAAAAATGAAGAGGAGTTTATACAATTTCAATTAGTTATAGAACTTAGGAAAATCTCAAAACCCTAAACAACCCATCACATCAAGGCTCCCATAACCCTAGTTCTAAGAGCTTTAGCCAAACATCATAGAATCCAAAGGATTGATCTTGATCTTTAACAAAGAATACTAAATAAGATGTTAGGATCCACAATATTAGCTCTGATTTTTAGAGAATAGTAGGTTAAAAATTGCTCAAAAGTTGAAAATGAGATAAAAGATACCTAATCTAAACCTAGACTGGGCATATATATGTTTCCAGGTACTGGGGATTTAAAATTTGAACTACAGTATTGCTGCATCAAAGTTGACGGTGAGGTTGATGGATTTTTATTGGCCTGAAGGTCCGTCACTTGGACGATCACTGGGAGTCCTAAAATCCTTCATTCTATTTAAGAAATGACAGTTAAGTTCACGGGCCATCAAAGGTCTGACGGTCCGTTACTTAGACCATCGCTTCATTACTTGAGGGACCACTTTCTATTTCATATTGACAGCCAGGTTGACGGCCCATCAAAGGTATGACGGTTCGTCACTTGGAATGTTATTTGGGTTATCCTTTTGTCCATTCTGTTTAGTGTTGATGTACAACTTGATAGTCTGTTATATGGTTGACGGCCTGTCAGTTTGGCCGGTAGTTCCCTTTTCCTTTTTTTCCAAGTTATTTCTTCTGCTAAGGTATTAACCTGAAAACATTAAAACCCAACATCAATACACCATCGGTTGATTAAAAACTCATAATTACCCCTCGTAAAAGATGTAAAATGTTCCGTCCAAAGACGAAACATCATTGAAGGAACACAATTTCCAAAACCATATGTCAAGCAAAAAACATCAATCTGGGGAAAACCAAAAACGCTCAGTTTATTCACCATGCTCATACACCCCACAATTTCAAAACCACAATTTAGGAATAAACAATGCATAATAAATCATGGGAAAACAATTTACAAATCAACCATGCCAAAACCCTCAATCCTTGTCATCAATAATCATTTAATACACATGATTTAAGGAAAAATAGGTTTAACGGTAGAGTCACATGCTGAAAAGTATCACCAGTATGGAGAGAATTTTCCTTTGGAAGCTCTTGACAATCAATATTGAGAAACTCTAGGTATTCTTTGACTTAGGGATTTGAGAGAGTAAAGAGAGTGTTTGATATGTTAAGCCATGAGAATAATGTACCAAAGGTGTTTTATGTCCGTGGGGTCTAAGTGGGGAATGAGGGAAATGACTATAATGCCCTTACTTAAAATGCTGGAATTATTTTTCCCTGTCGCTATGGGTCTCATAACGACATGTTATGACCGGTTACGAATCATCACCATGAGTCATAGTCAAGACATTAACATTGGGGATCTTTAGTGTTAACTTTATGACTTGCACCCTATGTCTCGTGATGAGACCCTACAACTCGTAGAGTCCAATCGTTGTCAATACAGAATCCTTTTTGGCATACACTAGGCTCCTTATGATTTGGGACATTATGACTCGTATTGAGTCATTACAAATCTTGACCTCAAGTCACAATCACAATAGAAGAATGGGAACCACTGACTGTTCAGGCAATGATTTAAGTCATACAACCCTTATAGAGACCTAACAACTCGTATAGTGAGTCATAGGTTTGGCAGTAATCTCAAAGGTTGGTAAATTTTAAAGGTCAAAAACCTAGGGTGTTACATTCTTCCCCCTTTAGGATCATTCGTCCTTGAATGATTGGTCAAGGCATCCTTTATCACGATTTAACACAGAAACACAACCACACTTACCTTTAACAAAGAAAAAAAACAAAGATGTTAAGAATAACCCATACCTTAAGCACGATTATCCAAAATGGGTAAGAAGGATGGATATATGGACTTCATGTCCTCTTCAGCTTCCCAAGTAGCTTCGTTAGTCTTTTGGTTCCTCCATAGAACCTTCACTGAAGCCATATCCTTAGTGCGCAACCAATGGACTTGTCTATCAAAGATATCTATCGGGACCTCCTCGTAAGACAAGGAATTGGAAATAGCCACTCTCCAAAGGAATAACCAAGAAAGGATCACCCACATACTTTTTTAACATTGAAACATGAAAGACCGGGTGAATGGAACCCAAACTAGAAGGAAAATCTAACTCATAGCGACCTTACCCACTCGTCTAAAAATCAAGGGCCAATATTACGGGGACTGAGCTTCTCTTTCCTTCCATACCTCATCACTCCCCTCATGGCAGACACCTTCAAGAATACCCAATCACCAATATCAAACTCCAACTCTCATCGCCTTACATCTGCATAGGACTTTTGGTGACTTTCGGTAGTATTAAGCCTATCCCGAATTACCTTCACCTTCTTCATGGCCAGATGAACCAATTATGGGTCAAATAATCTAGTCTCCTAAACTTCGAACCATCCAATAGGAGAGCGATATCTTCTACCATACAAATCCTCAAAATGAGCCATCTTAATACTAGAGTGATAACTTTTATTAAAAGAAAACTCATTGAGAGGCAAGTAATCAACTCAACTACCACCAAAGTCAATCATACAAGCCCGAAGCATAGCTTCCATGGCTTTGATAGTCCTCTCTGTTTGTCCATCCATCTAAGGGTAGAAAGTGGTCTAAGATTCACCTTAGTCCCCAAACCTCTCTTAAAAGAATGTTAAAAGTGAGACAAAAACTATATACCTCGATCCAAGATTATAGAAGCTAAAGCACCATGAAACTTGCAGATCTTTTAAATGAAAAACATAGCATAATCCTCTATGGAAAAATTAGTCCTTAGAGGCAAAAAGTGAGCAAACTTAGTCATCCTATCCACGATGACCCAAATCAAATCAAATTGACTATGAGACCACAGAAGACCGATAGCAAAATCCATATTAACCACCTCTTATTTTCGTAAAGGAAACTCAATCTGTTGAGATAAGCCACCAGGCCTCAAGTGATCAACATTCACATGCTCACAAACCATGCACTTAGCCATAAAATTGGCCACATCTCTCTTGATGTTATTCCACCAATAAATCTCCTTCAAGTCATGGTACATTTTTGTTGAACCAGGATAAATAATGTACCTCGACTCAAGAGCTTTAACCATAATTCTTTCTCACAATCCATCTATATCAGGAACACATAATAGACCTTGGTACCTCAAGATACCATTACCACCAATCTCGAAAGTCATCACTTTCTACTTTCTCACATCATCTTTAATCTGCATCAAGATAGGATCCAACACCTATTTCTCTTTCACCTTAACACCAAGAGTTGATTTCACCACCTCTTAAACTATCACACCTCCATCCTCAGAATTAAAAAAAAACTCCAAGATTATCCAACTAGAATATCATTCACCTAACCGCACTTCTCCTCATCTACATAAGAAAAGATTTCCATGGACAACCTTCTAAGTGCATCGGCAACCATATTAGCTTTCCCTAGATAATAATGGATACTCATTCATAATCCTTTATCAACTCAAGACATCTCCTTTGCCTAAAATTCAAATCTTACTAGTTAAACATGTATAATAGACTTTATGATATGAGAAGATGTCAACATAAACCCCGTACAAGTAGTGAAACCATATCTTCAAGGAAAATACCACAACCAACAACTCCAAGTCATGAGTTGGATAATTCCTCTCATAAACTTTCAACTACCTAGAAGCATACACCACCACCTTGACATGTTGTATCAAAACACAACCAAGTACCACACAACACACATCACAATAGACACAAAACTATCAATACCCTCAGGCAGGGTCAAAATAAGAGCAGAAGACAACTGATCTTTTAATGTCTTAAATATACCCTCACACACATTGAACCAATGAAATTTCCCCTTTTTTGACTCATCTCAGTCAACAGAGTAGCGATCGAAGAGAAACTCTCTAGAAACCTCCTATAATAACCATCTAAACCCAAGAAGCTCCAAATATTAGTTGGAGTTGTGGGTCTAGGCAATTTCTTAAATATTGCAACTTTATTTGAATCCACCATGATCCCTACACTAGAAATAACATGACCCAAAAATGTAAGACCATTCAACCAGAACATGCACTAAGAAAGTTTAGAATATAATTGCTGATCCTTAAGGGTCTGCAACACTCTACGGAGGTGATTTGCATGATCCTCTTCACTCCTTAAATATATCAAATACCGTCAAAACATAAAATGACAAACAATAAAGAAATTGAATAAATACCCAGTTCATAAGATCCATAAATATCGTTGGTGCATTATTCAAACCAAATGACATCACTAAAAACTCAAATTGACCATACTTGGTT
Organism: Capsicum pubescens; assembly: GCA_030864215.1. Lineage (NCBI taxonomy): Eukaryota > Viridiplantae > Streptophyta > Magnoliopsida > Solanales > Solanaceae > Capsicum > Capsicum pubescens. The sequence goes on from CM061547.1 coordinate 145,088,977, forward strand.
CGAAAAGCATTCTTAGTGATATCCACCTCCCTAATCTTCAACTTATAATAAGCTGATCAAAGATCAATCTTAGAGAAATACTTAGCACCCTGAAGCCAGACAAATAAATCATCAATCCTAGGGAGAGGATACTTATTCTTCACCGTCACCCTATTTAACTAGCGATAGTCTATGCACATTCGAAGGGACCCATCCTTCTTATGCACAAAGAAAATAGAAGCACCCCCTGGAGACACACTAGGGTGGATAAAACAATTCTTAAAAAGTTCTTTCAACTTCTCTTTTAGCTCTTTCAACTTAGTTGAAGCCATTCTATAAGGAGGGATAGAGATAGGAGGGGTATCTAGAAGAAGGTCAATCCCAAAATTAATTTTCCTATCGGGACGAATATAAGAAAGATCATCAAGAAAGACCTCAGGAAATTCATTAAGCATGGCTACAGACTGTGAATAAGGATTTTTAGAACTAGATGATATAGACACCCCTTGGAAATCAATTTCTGAGCTATAATATATGAAATAAACCTTCCCTTAGGAACTAGGGAATTACCTTTGCACTCAATCACCAATTTATTTAAAATAAAAAACTGAACCTTCGGGTTTTACAATTAAGAAAGGCATAAAATAAGTGAAGCCAATCCATCCCCAAGATCATATTGGAATCTAATATGGCTAGCTCTATCAAATCCACCAAAGTATCCCTACCATAGGTAGATATCACACAACACCTATAAAATCTTCTAGAAAAAAACAAAAATTACCCATAAGGGTAGAAACAAAAAAAGGATCTGAAATACTTTTGGGACTGAAACCAAAATGAATAGCCACAAAATAGGTCACATAAGAAAGGTTAGACCATGGATCAAGAAGATAATATATATCATGAGAAAAGGATTTTAGCATACCAATAAGAAAATTGGGAGACACCTCGGATTCCTTCCGAGTGGAAAGAGTATATAAATAGTTCTAACCAATACCAGAGCCAGAAGTATCTCCGTTTGGTGCAGAAGCTAATGAAGTGGCAACCGAGACCTTGTTAGCCCTAGAAAAAACCCTGGAAAGATACTCGCATTATAGCTGATCTATCTGACAACAACTAAAACAGTGATTCTATAAAACCCCGTACTTCTACCTAGGTTGAAATCATCCCAAGAATGTTAGAAACTTACTTTGAAAGATGAATCAATTTTTGTACAAATGGAATTTTAAATATTTTTACTTTTTATTGAGTGAGAAATTGAATTATCTTTCCAACGATATCGATTTTGTTAAAAATCTGGTATCGAAGTAAAAAGTTATGGATGTTTTACTCAAAGCTGTCAGAACAGCCTAGGTGCGATGGGCAGGTTTACAGACCATTGATCTAACGACGGACCGTCGCAGCTAAGGCAGTAAGTCAATCTTCTAGATAAGGTGCGACGGACTGGTTGACGGACCGTCGAACTTGTACGGACCATCGCCCAAGCCATTGCTACTAAGGCAATGAGTTCATGATCTGGCCCATGTGCGACGGTCAGAACGACGGACCATCAAGCCAGCGATGGACCATCGCATGAGCCATCACAGATCCCATTCAGCGAAATGTAAGTCATTTTTAAGGGTATTTGGGTCATTTTCCACCTATTTTAAACCCTTAATTATATTAGACCAAGGCTCATAATTTCATTATAAATACAGAAGATCCAAATACTTCTTCAAGAAACTAAGAGATTCAAGTTCTTCAAGTGGAAGGACTTCAAGAAACTCACAATCAAGGTATGCATAGTGTTCATTCATGGACTCGTTTCGTCCATGAAGCCCAAGAATCTCTTTTCAAAGTTCAAGTATATGGATTTTTATGAATTCCATGTTTGGTTTGCTTTTGTTCATGTTGATAATGGCCAATTGAATTCTAATCCATGTTTGGTGATAAATTTTAAGTGAAATTAATTATTATAGGTGTAGATTCATGTGAACCCATAATTAAACCCTTGAATGGTGAAATTAGAATTGAATCATGATGTTTACTTGTTGTGTAATGTTGTCTACATATAATATGCTCACTATGTGTTTGATAAAATGCCTATGTAAAGGAAAAGTGCCATACTAGTGTGATAATGTGAAATCCCCATTCATGTATAAATTCATGCATGTCAAGTGTTTGATGAAATGTCTTAGTCAATGAATTATGGATATTTGGGTATCCATTGTCGTGGTTTATAATTTGTACGTTATAAAATCTCCAACTCATTATATTATGGATTGTGACGTTGGTCATGTATTAAAGAAAGTCATGTTTTGTCACTTTCTTCCCATCGAGTCCTGGTGGTACTTGTACCCAAAAAATATAGCAGTGTACCTAGAGTTAGTGTCATGTTTTCAAGATATCCTTAGTCAAGCCATGATCCATAGAACTCAGTCAGTCATGTGACACAGGAAAGCTCAGTAATATAGTAAATCTCAGTATTATTCCATTAGTCAACGAAAATCAGTTAATTAAGTCCAGTTTAGTTAAGTAATCCATGTTCAGTGTCTATTAAGATGGGAGTAGGAATTAGCACCTAGTGAAACCAAGGATGGGAACACACACTGTAAAATGAGGGTGTGATTTTTAGAAGTCATCCTTGTGTTCCATAACTATGTAGACATCATAGGTTGAGACATCAACACTGTAAGGTGAGGGTTGATGAGGTAGATAAGCACTATCAGATGAGGGTCCCACCATTCTCTTTTAGGGACACAGTCAGACGAGGGTCACCCACATCTTGTCTTTATCAGTTGCACGGTATTGACACCCTTCTAATTGGGGTTACAGATTGGACCCAAACTCAACTATATTAATATATTTGGGACATGTCAGTTAAATGTCTACTTCCCACAGTTTCAGTTATAGAATCAGGACTGTCAGATACAGTTATTCAATCTCAGTAACAGAACTCAGATAGTTCTTCAGATTTTAGGACTGTCAGATACAATCAACTTAGAATAGTACATAACTCAGCTAGTTCCATTATAAACTAGACTGTTAGATACAGTCTCTTAATATCAATTAATTTAGTTTTACAGTTATCAGTATCTTATGTTATCAGTACTCAGACTTAGTAATCATTATATCATAAATTCAGTCACAGTCTCTTATTTATGCATGTATTCTCACATTCATGTTATTCAGTTAGTTAGTATAGTTCATGCATGTGAACCCTTTGCATTCAGTATACCTCACATATATACCAATACATTCAAACATACTAATGCATTTGCGCTATGGTGTTTTATACCATAGGTTTAGAAGCACGAACTCCAGAGCATCAACAGCGTTCTTGTCATAGCAGTTAGAGTTAGCAGTGAGTCCTCATCCTTTGATTACACGACCATTACTTTATTATCTCATTAATTAATTTATTTCAGTAGTTGGAGTTAGTTTGGGACATGTCCAATGAACTCCTTATTTAGACAGTTCAGTCAGTTAGAGGCTTTTCAGACTATCATGTTTAGACAGTTATTTCAGTTGTTTTGGGTTTTTTATACCCCACCCAGATGTTATATTTTATTAGATATTATGTCTCAGTTTCAAACCTTATGGCCTTACAACCTTTATTTCCATATTTGTACAGTATATTATGCAGTGTTCAGGTAGAAATATTAGTCATGGGTTAGCTTGTGGTCCTTCAGGATCATGAGCATCGTGTAATATTTTGGGTACCATATTTGGTGTGTTACAAACTTGGTATCAAAGCCTAAGGTTTAACAGTGTCCTAGGAAGTCTGAAAAGCCGCATCTAGTAGAGTCTTGTGCATGGGTGTATTTTGCACCACACTTATGTACAGGAGGCTATGACATGTTTTAGGAACAGTTTCCCTTCTCTCAGTATTCATGTAATGCCAGTGAGCATAAGTTCAAATGTAGACTCCCAGTCTAATCCATTTTTTCCATTTCATTTACTGAATATTTCTCCCAAAGGGGATATCAAAAGGAGAACCAGAAATCAGTCAGTACCTTCGCCCGTCCAGGCAGATTCCTTGGGAGAGCATGCCTTTCATGGAAAATTTAGAACCAACTCCATCACTTTATCTTACTCAGTAGCAACTCAGAGCAATCAGCAAGATGTTGTCCCAGCCCCTTGTAAAGCCTGTGCTCCAATACCAAAATTCAGAGACGACAATAGGGATAGGGCGCTAGTAGTGCTAGTAGTGCCCGAAACCATCCCTTTTGTCAGACTTATGGTAAGAACCATCAGGGTTTTTATAGAGTTGGCAATGACATCTGTTTTGGATGTGGCAAGCTAGTCCACAGAGTTAGAGATTATCCCCAGTCAGGTTTTCTGGATTAACATAACCATTTCTCAGCTCAGTCTGGTCGCCCAAACCAGCAGGGTGTTACCTCCAGCGCTACTAGTGGGAAACGCCCAAATAGACTCTATGCTCTTCAGTCCTGGAAAGATTAGGAAAATTCTCCTGATGTAGTTAATGGTATGTTACAAATTTTTCATGTGCATGTTTACGCTTTTCTAGATCAAGGAGCTTCTTTGTCTTTTGTTACTCCCTATATAGTAGTTGATTTCGGAGTCAGTCCTAAAATTCTAGTCAAGCCCTTCTCAGTCTCTACCCCAGTGGGTAAAACTATCATAGCCTGATGGGTATACAGGAACTGCCCGATTATGATATTTCCAAAAGTTACCTCAGCAGACTTTGTCAAATTGGAGATGACTAATTTTGGTGTCATTCTCGGCATGGATTGTCTTCATTCCTGCTATGCCACAGTCGAATGAAAAAATAGAATAGTCCAGTTTTAGTTCTCGAATGAACCCATCCTAGACTAGAGGGGTAGTACATCAACATTTAAAGGTCAGCTAATTTCCTACCTTTGGGCATGAAAAATGATATCGAAGGGGTGTGTCTATCATCTTATTCATGTCAAGGACTCTAGCTCTGAAATTCTCAGTCCTGAATCAATCCTAGTCGTGAATAAATATTCAAATATCTTTCCCGAAGATCTTCCAGTAATTCCTCCCGAAATGGAAATAGACTTCGGCATTGATCTTCTTCCAGATACTCAGCCTATATCTATTCTGCCATACAAAATGGCACCAACAGAACTCAGAGAACTAAAAGAACAGTTGCAGGATCTCTTAGATAAGGGATTCATTAGGTCCAGTATTTCCCCGTGGGGCGCACCAATTCTATTTGTGCGAAAGAGAGACGGCTCTCTCAGGATGTGTATAGACTACCGTCAGCTCAATAAAGTTACGGTTACAAACAATTATCCACTTTCCAGAATTAATGACTTGTTTGGCCAACTTCAGGGTGGTAGCTATTTCTCTAAGATAGACCTCAGATCAGGCTATCATCAACCAGAGTTAGAGAATGTGACATTCGAAGTACAACTTTTTGAAATCGGTATGGTCACTTTGAATTCTTAGTCATGTCCTTTTATCTTACCAATGCCCCAACAACCTTCATGGACTTGATGAACCATGTGTTCAAGCAGTACTTGGACATGTTCATCATAGTCTTCATAGATGATATCCTCGTCTATTCCTGCAGTGAACATAATCATGTAGACCATCTATGAACAGATCCTCAAAACCCATCAAGTATCATGATATCTATTGATGTCCTACCTGTCATCTCTATGATCATCGTACATATTTGTGCACATTAGTGAAAATCATGTACGATTTCAGTTCCCAGTACAAGGAGTCCCAATTTACTTTGTGGTACAAATCCTGTTACATGAACATAACTTACATTTATGCACCTTCCACAGAATCGTGTGCATTTCTAGTTCCTAGTAAAAGGAGTTCCAGTTTACTCAATAGTATTGATCATGTCCCATGCATACAGAACCTTATGACTCAGGTCATCCAGCTCATGACTCATATACTCATGTCGTGCTTTACAGTATGCTCAACCCACATAAATTATGTTCCACTCTTAGTGATCAGCCAAACTCAGGTTATGTCATATATACCCTCAGTTTAGATCCCTTGGTGAATCCATGGTGTCGATGTTCCATCTTTCAGGCCTTAGTTATATCATTAGTTTAGTAATCAGTATTCACTAAAGGACTTAGATAGTACTATAGGACCATGACTTTCAGTTATCAATTACTTAGCCATCAGAATTCAGTACTTCAGTACCAGTCTAAACCTTAATTATTAGAAACCAGCATTCAACCCCAGTATGAGTCTCAATTAAAGATTTAGTTGCAGTTTCTGCTATAGTCTTAGATATAGTGTCATCATCAGCCTCAGTTTAGAAATTAGATCAGTACCACAGTCTAATTTTAGGTTTGCTTGACCATAGCATGTAGTTATCAGTTACACATATTATCAGTATTTTAGTACCACAGCTTACAGAATGTTTTCGAATCATGTTATACGCCTAGTCTTGCATTCTCAAATAAGAAAAATATTTCAAGAATTAATGCTCAACTATCTCATGTTACTCAGTTAGTCCCTTTCTCATGTTCATAAAAACTCTATATTCTCAGTCTAGTTATTCAGACTAAGTACAGTGAAGTCTTACATGCCTAGTACTCAGCCATCAGTCAGCCAGTAGATTACATGAGTCAGTCAGTAGGAATTAGTTTGAACAACCAGTACTTCAGTCCGATAGTCAGATGGAAAAGTTCACATATTTTCCCATTCTGTCCACCTACTCGCACTATTCAAAGTCTCATAGATGTAACCATTCTAAGATGGACCAATCAAGCAGTTGCGAGTTCAGCTCAGTTCATGTTTCATGACTCAGTCTCAGATCCTGGATATTTAGTCATAATTCTATTTGTGGGTGCCCTGTGTATCATTCCAGTCTCTCCACAGTATCTCGGCCATGTTAGCATTCTTCAAGGGACGTAGTGTCCCAAGGGGGAGATACACTATAATCTTCTAAACTTTTATTACCTAAACATGTCATTCCCTCTTCATGTAAGGAACCTAGCTTGGAGTAGTGGGTACTCATAGGTGTACCCTCAATCTTAAATCTCAGCCATAAGCCATGTACATAATGGCTTAGTTCAGTTCACGATACTCAGTTCATGTCACATGTTACAGACTCAGTTATGTTCTCATATTCCTGTTCATGCGTGTTCAGTAAAGGATCTCGAGTTCAAGATTAATGAATTTATCTATATAAGGATCTCTCCCATGAAGGGAGTGAAGAAATTCATCTAGAAGGGAAAGATCAGTCCCCGATATGTCGGTCCCTTCAAAATTCTCAGTCGATTCGGCAAGGTAGCTTATAAGCTCGAGTTGCCTTCAGATCTAGCCTCAGTTCGTCCAGTCTTCCATGTCTCTTTGATCAAGAAATACATAGGTAACCCAGCAGTTGTAGACCCTATTCTGAGCATAGATGTTCAGAACAGCCTCTCTTATGAAGAGATTCCAGTCAAAATCCTAGACTATCAGACTCGTAGACTAAGGAACAAAGAAATCCCTCTAGTAAAAGTTATTTGGCAAAATCAGTCCGTTGAGGGAGATACTTGGGAAGAAGAAGCATCCATGCGTACCAAGTATCCTCACCTCTTCTCTTCTAACTTAGATCAAGCTCAAGGTAATAGTTCTCCTTAAGTTTTTCAGTTTCATGTTCCGATTTCAGTTACAAGCTTGGTATCCATTTCAAGTTCAAAATTTCATTATAAACTTGGTATTAAATACCATTGCATATTCAGTCATTTATTCATGTATCAATTCAGTTGTATAATCATGCATCAGACATGCATTCTCATTATGAGAACCTTAGTTCATTAGAATGCTCAGTCATGTATTCATGAATTAGTTACACATGTATCAGATATGCATGTTCGGTATGATATAATCAGTTATCAGACATGTTAGTCATGAAATCATGTTCCAGTCATTCATGTTCAGTATGTACGTTAGTTTATCTTCTCCCTTCTCACCCGATCTCATTCGAGGATGAATGTTCTCAAGGGGGAGATATTGTAATACCCCGTACTTCTACCTAGTTTGAAATCATCCCAAGAATGTTAGAAACTTACTTTGAAGGATGAGTTCATTTTTTTACATGTGAAATTTTTAAGATTTTCACTTTTTGTTGAGTGGGAAATTGAATTAGCTTTCCAACGATACCAATTTCGTCAAAAATCCAGTATCGGAGTAAAAATTTATGGACGTTTTACTTAGAGCTGTCAGAACCGCCCAGGTGCAATGGGCAAGTTGACAGACCATCGATCTAGCGATGGACCGTCGCCTAGACTGTCGCAGCTAAGTCAGTAAGTCAGTCTTCTGGATAAGGTGTGATGGGTAGGTTGACGAACCGTCGAACTTTTCATGGACCGTCGCTACTAAGGCAGTAAGTCCCTGATCTGGCCCATGTATGATGGTCAAAATGATGGACCGTTGAGCCAGCAATAGACCATCAAGCCAACAACAGACCATCGTATGAGTCATCGCAGATCCCGTTCAGCAAATTCTAAGTCATTTTTAAAGGGTATTTAGGTATTTTTCCACCCGATTTAATCCCATAATTATATCAGACCAAGGCTTATAAGTTCATTATTAATTCACAACATCAAATTAGAGTTTTCTCTCAAAGATAATCCCCAAGAACAAGATCCAAATCCTTCTTCAAGAAACTAAGAGATTCAAGTGCTTCAAGTCCAAGGACTTCAAGAAACTAACAATCAAGGTATGCATAGTGTTCATTCATGGACTCCTTTCATCCATGAAGCCCAAGAATATCTTTTCAAAGTTCAAGTATATGGATTTTTATGAATTTCATGTTGGATTTGCTTATGTTCATGTTGATAATGACCAATTAAATTCTAATCTATATTTGGTGATAAATTTTAAGTGGAATTAATTATTATAGGTGTAGATTCATGTGAACCCATGAATAAAACCTTGAATGGTGAAATTAGAATTGAATCATGATGTTTACTTGTTGCATAATGTTTTCTACATATACTATGCTTACCATGTGTTTGATTAAATGCCTATGTGAAGGAAAAGTGACATACTAGTATGATAATGTGAAATCCCCATTCATGTACAAGTTCATGCATGTCAAGTGTTTGATGAAATGTCTTAGTAAATGAATTATGGATATATGTGTAGCCGTTGTGGTGCTTTGGAATTTTTACTTCATGAAATCTCCAACTTATTGTAATATGGATTGTGATGTTGGTCATGTATTCAAGAAAGTCATATTTTGTCAGTTTCTTCCCATCGAGTCCTGGGGGTACTTGTACCTGAAAAATATAACTGTGTGCCTAGAGTTAGTGTTATCTTTTCAAGATATCCTCAGTCAAGCCATGATCCATAGAACTCAGTCAGTCATATGACTTAGGAAAGCTCAGTAATACAGTATATCTGAGTATTATTCCATCAGTGAACAGAAATCACTTAATTTAGTCCAGTTTAGTTCAATAATCCATGTTCAGTGTCTATTCAGATGGGAATAGGAGTTAGCACCGAGTGAACCTAAGGATGGGAACACACACTGTCAGATGAGGGTGTGATTATTAGAAGTCATCCTTACATTCCAGAAATATATAGCCAGTATATGTTGAGACATCAACACTATCAGGTGAGGGTTGATGAGGTGGATAAACACTGTCAGATAAGGGTCCCACCATTCTCTTTTGGGGTCACTGTTAGATGAGGGTCACCCATACCTTGTCTTTATCAGTGGCGCGGCATTGACACCCTTCCAATTGGGGTTACAGATTGGACCCCAAATCAACTATATTACTATATTTGGGGAATGTCGGTTAAATATCTATTTCCTATAGTTTCAGTTACAGAATAAGGACTGTCAGGTACTTTTATTTAGTCTCAGTAACAGAACTCAGCTAGTTCTTCAAATTTTAGGACTATCAGATACAGTCAACTCAGAATAGTACAGAACTCAGCTAGTTCCATCAGAAACTAGATTATTAGATACAGTCACTCAGTATCAGTTAATTTAGTTATACAGTTATAGTATCTTATGTTATCAGTACTCAGACTCAGTAATCATGTTATCACGAATTTAGTCACAGTCTCTTATTCATACATGTATTCTCATATTCATGTTTTTAGTCAGTTAGTATAGTTTGTGCATGTGAACCCTTTGTATTGATCCCACCTCACATGCATACCAGTACATTCAAACGTACTAACGTATTTGCGTTATGGTGTTTTATACATAGGTTTAGAAGCATGAGCTACAGAGCATTAGTAGCATTCCAGTCTTAACGGTCAGATTTAGCAGTGATTCCTCATGCTTCAAGGACACAACCATTACTTTATTATTTTATTAATTAATTTATTTTAGTACTTGGAGTTAGTTGGGGACATGTCCCATCAACTTCTTATTCAGACAGTTCAGTCAGTTAGAGGCTTTTCAGACTATCATGTTCAGACAGTTATTTAAGTTGTTTTGGATATTTCATGCCTCACCCAGATGTTATATTTTATCAGGTATTATGTCTTAGTTTTGAACCTGATGTCCTTACAACCTTTATTTCCGAATTTGCAAAGTATATTATGCAATGTTCAGGTACAGATATCAGTTATGAGTTAGCTTGTGGTCCTTCGGGGTCATGAGTACCGTGTAACATTTTGAGTACCAGATTTGGGGCATATTCCTCCCTATATCACACTGACCACATAACCGCCAAAGAGGATATAATAAAGTTGACTGGGCTCCACTAACTTGAGTCTGGGCACCTTGTTCCTTGAACCCACTGTTAGTCTGAAAATGATTGTTACTGGACGACTTTGGATAAGGAGCACTAGTCGTCGAGTAAAATTTAGAACTTCCCCAATTATTCTTAGACCACTACTTACCACATCTACTACTCAACTGCTGACCTCTACCCTAATCCAAATTGTTAAACTTCTTACTTTATCTTTCTGCCATCTCTGCTTGCTTCTTCTTCTCCTCCTCTACTTATTGTATTTATACTAAAAATATTAAGATATCCATATCTTTGTTCAACAAGGTGACCTTTCACCCCAACACCAAATCATGGGACAGCCCTGAAGCAAACTTTTTCATCCTATCCCTCATACTAGACACTAATTCAGGAACATAGAAAGACAAATGATGGAACTTCAAAGCATATTCCTTCATCATAATCCTGCCTTGCTTCAAATTCACAAACTCTTCAACTTTTACCTCCCTTAACTCTTAAAGAAATCAGCGATCAAGAAAAGCACCTGAGTAATCATCCCACAATGCCAACTCTACATCATCACTCCTAGGCTGATCCCACTCCTCATACAACTAATACACCACATCCTTCAATTGTTATACAGCAAACTCCTCCCCATTTGAGTCAGAAACATGCATCATATGGAAAATATTCTCCATCTTATTTATAAACCCTTGAGTATTTTCCTCAACCTTAGATCCAGTAAAGTTTAGAGGATTGAGCCTCATAAATTGCCCAACTAGAGTAACCTAAGTAGAACTCACAACAACACCAACAAAACCTGATTGGCATGATTGTGATGTCATTAACTGGGTCAACAAATGAATAAAATAGTGGAACTTGACATTAGTAATTTCTTTTTGAGGTAAATAAGGATGAGTGTCACCAGTAGGAGATTGATTGGTGGGGAATGGTGGAACTCTACGGGGGCAATAAAAAATAGGGACCCTAGACAGGATCTGTACCTCATAGGTAGGATGAGTTTCATCCATATTATCCTTAGGTGGGACAGAAGAGTTCCCACACACATAAGATTTTCTGGGAGGAATAATTTGAAAAGAGAACAAATGCGAATTAGTGAAATTTTAATATCCTAGACTCTACAGTTCAAAAGTAGAATACAAGAAAAGTGAAATATTGCTAAATGTCTCATATCTTCTCTCTTTTAAGTGTGGTGTGCTACATACCTATAAAAGATACTCTACTTGACATGACTTTGTGACCATGAATCCAGGCTCTGATACCAACTTTGTCATGACCCAAACCAGGGCCTGACCATGTTGGGTATATCAAGTCCACAGTAGACCAAAGATCACCCCGATTTCCTAGTCAAATAGAACACAATACACTAACAGTGGTTGAATTCCAAACATATAACAAGATAGATAAATATAATCTCAAGAAGTCTAAAATACATCCACAACCAATACCAAGTCCAAAGTAATCACAAAGCCTCTATGACAAAATTTAATCAAACTAATATCGGGACATGCATTTCCCTGACGATAGCCATAAAACAAGTCCAAAAAATTTCTATGATAAAAGATAAACTAAGAAGTAATGACCTTCTATAAGAAAGAGGATCACTACTTCAATCTAACTGCTGACTCCCCAAATCCTATCACTACACAGGAAAAGTACAAGTGTCTCTGTGTCCTGCATCGTGTGGGATACAATATCCGCTGATGGTTAACAGGTTAAGTGCTAGCATATACTCAGGGATAAGGGGTAAAATTATGCCATAATCAACCATTTCAAAACCAGTCAAAAACCAATGCACACAATCATATGCATTTATATATATATATATATTGCATATTGGGATAGGGAACAAGGATTAGCATGAACTTTAAATCATTAACTTGGACTGTGTACCTCAACCATCATAATAAGGAACTCACAGACTATATAGGTACTACTCTCCCCAGCTGAAAGTGCCCCAGTGTGTATAGCTGCACGAACCAGAGAATAATCATATGTACATCTATACCATGGGGGACTCAAACCTCCCGGTCATATATTAAAGTGAATTAAGCACCCAGTCATTTTACATGGGGGACTCGAACCTCCCAATCATATCATAAGGGCGGGCTCAAACTACCCTGTCATTTAGACCCCCGTATTGATAGATGTGATTTCTAGTATTGGTCCCAAGAGACCTCCACTTTCATGGCCTAGATACATAACACTCTTTAAATCCCAATTAAAATATTTTCACAGATTCCTATTCATTGAACTAATTCATTCATTATGGCACCCTATTGGTATCGTCATGACAACTTTGCTTGTAAGCTAACATAATCATGTCATATCAATTATCCATCATATGGGGGAATTAACAACCCCTTAGATTCAATTATTTATTCATACGAATCAATTAAAAATTAATTGATGGTTCATTAGCCTTTTTATGCCATGCAATAGTATAAATGAGTAAGTCAAACCATGTGGCAAAACCATATTTCAATATCAATTTTACAAATTGGTTGAGACAACACAATTTCCAAAACCATATGTCAAGCCAAATCATCAAATTGGGGAAAACCATGACCCTTCAGTTTATCACCATGCCAATGTACCCCACAAGTTAAAAATCATAAGTTAGGCATAAACAATGCCTAATAAATCATGGGAAAGCAATTTAAGAATCAAGCATGTCAAAACCCTCAGCCCTTGTCAAAATATATATTCAATTTCTCATCAATTATCATTTAATACACATTCTTTAAGGAAAAATAAGCTTAAGGGTAGAGTCCAATGCCTGAAAGTATAACAAGTATGGATACAATTCGCCCTTGGAAGCTCTAGACAATCAACCTTGAGAAACCCTAGGTGTTCTTTAACTTAGGGATTTTAGTGAGTAAAGAGAGTGTTTGGTGTGTAAAGTGATGAGAATAATTCCCCAAAGGTGTTTTATGTACAAGGGGTCTAAGTAGGGAATGAGGGAAATTACTATAATACCCTTACTTTAAATGCTGGAATTTTTCCGCCCTGTCACAACGGTTCTTATAACGACTCATTAAGACACGTTACAACTCGTCACCACTAGTCGTATTCAAGGTAGTGACATTGGGGATCTTCACTATTAACCTTATGACATGCACCCTACATCTCGTGATGAGACCCTATAACTCGTAGGGTCTAGTCGTTGTCAATACATAATCTATTTGGGCATACACTGGTCACCTTATAATTTGGTACATTACGACTCGTGTTGAGTCAGTACAACTCTTGACCTCAAGTTGTAATCACAACAGTACCATGGGCACGACCTACTGGTTAGGGTACGATAAAGGCCATACGATCTAAATAAAGACCTTACTACTCATATAGTGAGTCGTGGGTTTGGCAGTAAGCTCAAAGGTTGAGAAATTTTATAGGTCTAAAATCTCGGGTTTCACATCAATGAACTTGGTTTCTTTGATAACACTTTGTCATGACACAAAAGCTAAGGGTTATGACGACACATACCGTGGAAAGACTTGACTAGTAAGACAATCACCCAAATTGATATGGAAAGAGAAAATAACACTAAAATCCCAAGGCAAGAATTCTATAAGGAAGTCGAGCAAGATATATTCAATAATAGCCGAAACATACATAGCAATGATACCATAAATCACCCCAAAACCTGATGTCATAATGTAAGAACAATATACATATAACTCAAACTCTAAAAATACAACTAATAATGCAAAAAGCAACATAAGTCTATCTCTGAATACAAACAATACATAAACTACATAAGATGGAGTAGATGATTGGCTTTAGAAGCATATAATGACCACTACCTTGAAAATTATTCAAAGATCGCCCAAAATTAGCTACATCACAGTGCACTCGTAGCTGGATTTGCATTAAAAGGGCACATTAGGTATGAGTGCGATCCACTTTTGCTCAGCAGGAATTATTATCCAACTAAGCAAAGTAGAAAATAGAGTATATAAAATACACACTATAGGCACATCACCTGTAGCTAGAAAATATTCCAAACGGCAGCCTATACTATCTCCACTAATAGTTTTAGATATAAGCACATATATCAAGTACAAGTTCAAAAAAATCATGAAAAGATAGTCATTAAATCTAACACAAAAGTACAACACAGAGGGTGCAAGTATGAAATGCAATAAAATGACACAATAATTATACCTATCCAATATCCATAACTCCTCTCTGGCCATGATATTCAACAGGTTTTTTTAAAGATATCATATTTCTATTCAAAAAATCAGTATTTCCATAGAGGTACCAATGCCTCATGAATGCAATTATGATATGAGGATGGAATTCGTATAACCAAACCAAAATGAGAAATTCTAAATCCAACTAATACACAAGCATGTGGGACAAAAATCAACTCAATAAGCCAACCATCTATGATCCAATATAGTTCATGTACCAAAAGAGTAAGAAGTGCAATATTATTCCACTGATACCACATAAATCCTAACTTAGTAAATTATCACCAAGACAAAAACAACCAAATATATAAATTCCAGGCCAACCATATCATATAAGACTCCACACAACGACACATTGAAAATAATGTCTCAAACCACCAATAACAACATCATAGCTCCTCACACGAGCACATAATAAAGTATATAGAATCAACACTATGGTCACGTCACCTATAATAAAAAAATATCCCAAATGGTATCACATACTGTCTTCACTAATAGTTTTAAATATCATAACATATATCAAGTACAAGTATGAAAAAAAGAACCAAAAGATAGAGATTTAATCAAACACGAAAGTTGAACATAGAGGGTGCATAAAGTATGAAATACAATGCAAATAATGATGATGATGATAATGTGATAAGTCTTATGTTGTTGTAAAACCTTCGAATACACCTACCGAGCATTGCACCCGAGGTAGGACTCATGGGGGGTTACGTCCAATAACTAATACTAATAACAATCCAACATTACAACTCCTCTACAACCATGATATTGGATAGAGAGGTTTTAAAAATGTCACATTTCTATAAGACAAATTAGTATTTCCATAGAGGTACTAATGCCTCATAAATATATTTATGATATAAGGATGTAATTTTCATAACCAAAAATATAAGAAATTTAATATCCAACAAATAAACAAGCATGTGGGCCAAATATTAACTCAATAAGCCAACCATCCATGATCCAATATAGTCCATGTACCAGTAGAGTAAGAAGTCCAATATTATGCCATTGATACCACATAAATACCAACTTAGACAATTTTCACCAAGAAAAGAATAATCAAATATCTAAATTCTAGGCCAAAATATCATATAAGACCCCATTCGCTCATATCTAGAAAATAATATCTCAAACCATCTAAAAATATCATAGCCCCTACAAGAACATAACATGAAATGACACCATTTTTATAATTAATACCTATACTCATAACATGTTTTTATATCAGTACACTAAAGCAAACAAGGATTTGCTTTAGAAGCCTTTACTTAAGCGAACAAGGTACCGCTAAAGTGCCCCTTACCTAACTGGAGTTGGTCGCTAATGTGGCCAAGTTGGCGCTTTAGCGTCCACCACAAAAGTGGACAAAATTGAACTTTATAAGCTGCACCAGCTGGGTGGTGCACCAGCAGAACTTGGAAAATCTTCCAACTTTTTGTCAATTCCTCGGGATTTATCTAGAATCTTGAGAACTCAAATGAACTATGCTACCCTACCAAATTCAATTCTTCGAACTCAATGGATATATCAATTTATTTTTAAAAAAGTCATTTTTACAAAATTAACCCCTAAGACCTAATTTCTCAACTTTTTGAATCGAGGATCAAAATGAGATACAAAAGTCATAAAATAACACCAACCATGTTATCAATCCAAAATAGACATTTCAAATTTGTTGGCACAATCTATTTTACTAGTCCGAAATTAACTATAAAGCCTTTTTAACCTCAAAAAATTACAAACTCACAAATCACACTAAAGCATCAAAATTGTGTCAATTATTCTCATATACCAAAAATATTGCAAAACAACCACGAAGAAGGGTAAAATGGTCAAATCACATAGAAATGAATAATTCACAAAAATTAAGTCATTACAAAAACATGATCATAAATATTATAATTGTATATGTCATTCGAGAAATCCTGATAAATAGATTAAGAGATATTGAGTCTACCAATTTAAGTACTAACCCAAATGGACCTAAAAGTACTTGGACACCAAGAAACAATTGATATATCAATTTTGAAAGAACATCACTCAAAGTCTAAAGAGAAATTATATCTAAATATTGGGTGTTCAAATTAAATAGTACATAAAAAAGCCTTTTCTAAATAGCAGTTGATTTAGATGGAGGTGATATAAGTTTTGGAGACAACTCCAAAAACAAAGTAACAAGTATTGGTACTATTTTCTTTAATGAACCATGTGATATCACTAACATTTATTTGGTTAAAAGTTTGAAGTACAATAGGCTGAGCATAAGTTAGTTGTGTGATGTTGGTCTGGAGGTAAGATTCTAATAGGATGGGTGTATAATTGAAAGGAACGACAAGCGACTTCTTTTAAAAAATAGACATAGAAATGTGTATGTCCTAGAATCTATCAAAAGAATAGAAGAAAATATCTATTTGACGTCTATTTTTGAAGATCCTTGGGTTTGGCATAGAAAGCTTGATCATGCAAGAAAGAGACAAATTTAAAATCTATTCAAATATGAAATTGTCAATAGTCTTAATAACCTTGATTAAAAGAAGACATACATCTATGATGCTTGTCAACTTTGTAAGCAAACTAGAAATTCCTTTTCTGTTAAAGGTATTTTCTCTACTACTAAACCATTGTAGCTACCTTATATGGATATGTTTGGTCTTACCAGAACCATCAGCACTGATGGTAAAAGATATAACTTTTTTATTATTGATGATTATTGTCAATTTATTTGGGTTATGTTTCTTTCTAAAAAAGATTATACTTTAAAGAATTTTGAAGTTTTCTATGAAAAGATTCAAAGAGACAAAGGTTACTATATCTCTGCTCTTATAACTAATCATGGAGGAGAATTTGAGAATAAAAAATTTGAAACCTTATATAAGAATCAAGGTTATTCTCACAACTTCTCTTCTCTAAGACCTCCTTAACAAAATTAAGTGGCTGAATGCAAGAATAGAACTCTTCGAAACATGGCGTGAACCATTATTTGAGAACACTTATTACCCTATAAATTTTTGGCAAAAGATGTAAGTACTACTTGTCAAATTTTGAATAGGTGTCTTATCAGACCTATCTTAAAGAAAACCCCTTATGAGATTTTGAACAACAAGAGACCCAATATTGTACACTTTCATTAATTTGGATACAAATATTTTGTCCATAATAATTGTAAGGATAACATTGGTCAGTTTGATCCTTGGAGTGATGAAGTTATATTTATAGGTCATTCTATCTCTATTAGATCCTATAAATTTTTTAATAAATGTACTATATGTATTGAAGAATTTGTGCATGTCATTTTTTATGACCCTAACCATATTGTTAAGAATATTAGCAATAGAGAAGATGAGGATGAATAAGGAAAAGTTGTAAAAACTGCAACGATCGACCCTTTATCAAAGTAAACTACTATAGAGAATAATCAACCAACTGCTGTAACAAATGATCAATTTACTATAGAAACTATTCCAAATGAATATAAAGGTAAACTTGAGTAACCAAAGAAATTCAACATAACAAATTTCAAGTATTGAACAAAACCAAGAGCTTCCAGCAAAAGAAGTGCAAACACAGTTGTCATATCCCATATTAAACTTGTAAAAGTCAATGAAGCCTTAGAAGATGAAAGTGGGTTAAAGAAATAATATGGGAACTTGATTAATTTAATAAAAACAAAGTGTGGACTCTTGTTCCCAAACCAAAAAATACTTTAATAATTGGAAAAAATGTGTTTTCAGAAATAAACTAGATGAATCAAGAAATGTAGTTTGAAATAAAGTTTGTCTACTCACACAAGGCTACTCAAAACAAGAAGAAGTCGACTATGATAACACTTTTGCACCAATAGCATGGCTAGAATCTATTCGAATCTCACTTTCCTATGTTTCCCACAAAGTCAAAATTTCTTTTCCTAATTTTGAAAATCCAAAATTTCCCTAACATATTTTAAATCTCTCAAAAGCTCTCTATGATTTAAAACAAGAACCCTATGCTTGGTATGATATATTAAGTAATTTCTTAACTGACCATGATTTTACTTATAGAAAAATTGATACTACCATTTTTATTAAAAGAACCCCATTTGAAAATCTTATTATTCAAATATATGTAGATGATATTATATTTGAAAGTTCTAATGTTGTCTTATGCAAGGAATTTTTTGAAATCATGCCAAATAAGTTTGAAATGAGTATGATGGGAGAGTGAACCTTCTTTTGGGGGTTACAAATCCATCAGTCAACTGAAGGAACTTTCATTTTCCAAAGTACACTAAAGAGCTCATTCTTAAGTTTAGGATGGATAATGCAAAATCCTCTGGTACTCCAATGAGATCTACATGTGTTTTTGAATCAAGAAATGAAAATACAGATTATGTAGGTGACAAAGTTGATAGAAAAAATACTAGTGAGACTTGTCAATTCATGAAAAAATCTCTTGTCTCATGAAACAACAAGAAATAAAACTGGGTTTTCCTCTCTACTACTGAATCTAAAAATATTGCAATTGGGCTATGTTGTGCTTAAATTCTTTGGATGTATCAACAACTCAGTGAATATGATTTATCATTAATACTTGTGCAAAATTTTGTGATAATTTCTGTGATATCTGTCTTTCACAAATTCTGTGCATCTTTCTATGACTAAATATATTGATATAAAGCATTATTTTATTAAAGATCATGTTTGGAAAGGTGATATGAAGTTATCTTTGTTAGTAGTGATTTTCAATTTGCTAATCTTTTTACTAAACTATTATTGGAAGAAAAATTTTGTTCTCTTAGAGAATCTTTTGGCATTATTAAAAAAACTTTTAAAAAATATTTACTTCCATATCTAATTGAGTGTATTTTATTCAAAAATGTATTTTATCAATGTTGATTTTATTGATGTATATTTCATTTTTTTTCTTTTTGCCACCTGACACGAGGGTGTATAGTAATTATGATACCTCTCCATTTTCCTAGGAAACTCTTCCTTCACTTTTATTTCATTTTCTTTATCCCCTCTATATATTATTTTCTTGTTTACTCTGTCTTTATTATTTCTCTATCTCTCTCTTACTATAAATTGTCAAGGGATTCAGAAATTCCTCTTTGGGAAATAAGGGAAGTTCTCATGCTAAGAGAAAATAAAAAGTCTCTTCCCCAGTCCTTCTTGATTCAGATTTATCTAATTAGAATCTTCTTCATATTTCCTTTGATTTCTTCCATTACCTAAAAGGTAAGCATACCTATGTTCCTAGTGACTGAGTATTTTAAAAAAGAAAGTTAAGTTTGATCTCAACAGTTCTATGAATATCTAAACTAATTTTTGATGACCGATGAATGAAACTCTATTTCACTCTATGAAGGAACTATCTCTTGTTCATGGTATATTTTTTGATTTAGATCATCTATAAGCTCTGCATTGTCCTCTAAAGTTACTTTTTGAATTTCATAGTTGGGCAAACATATACGCCTCTTCTCCTAAGCTTGCTTATGATCCCTTTATTCGTCCTTTTTATCCTAATCTTCATTCTTTCAGATCTGGTGAACTCGAAATCTTTTTTATGGAAAATTTCTCAGGGTTTACTAAATCATAGAAAAATTCATAACCCTCTGACTTTTATTTTTTTAAGGATAAAAAATGTTCTATTGCCCTAAAAATCTTTGACTCCCTTCCCTCTACTATTTGTTCTAAGCACTTGTCTTATGAAATCTATGTGATTGCCCACATTGTGGCAACTATATTACTTTCTAAGGATGGTTCTCTCTCTACTCTATCTCAATGAGACATTTTGCTCACATTCTATATTGCTACTCACCAAAAGATTAGTCTATCCTCTATTATCCTCAATTACATTCTAGGAGCATCCCTTGATCCTACCAATCTCCCATATGGTCTTATTATTACTTGTATTTTGGAATCTTGTAATGTTTCTTTGGGAGTTGTTCCCCCTGCCTCTATAAATCAATGCTATAATGCTATAATGTTTGGTGGTATGGGTTATATTCTGGTTGAAGATGCATGGGTATGTAGTCTAAAAATTACTCTGTTGGTACCCTATACTTTCCTAAAATGTGTCCCTCTCCTCTGCCTCTTTATCCTTATGGTTCTTCCTTATTGGATGTTGATCTTTGATTGATCAAAATTGATTCTAAACTTGACAGCTTAAAGGATCTTCTACTGTCTACTCACTTTTAACTTGATAAGATAATGGATACCAGCTAGAAAATTGAAACAGATGTTGCACGACTTTGGTTCAAATTAGATCAAGTTATTAAGGAGTCCACAAAAATAGCTGCAAAATCTAGGCCACGATCGATACCCTCTCCACAACAACTGTCAATTAATTCACCAACTTGAAGGATGCTACTACTTAGACCCTAGCATATTTCTTCTATCATTTGGAATAACCTCTCGCTCTTCCTATTGCTCCTTAATTATAATACTTTAACATTTTTAACTTTATTTGTTTTTGTTTTTATATTCCACTAAGCTCATAAATATTTTATTTTGTTTTGTCTACTGTTAGTCCTCTTGTTACCTTGGCTTACTATTCTTTCTTTTTGATTGATGTCAAAGAGGAAAAAGTGTGTGTTATTTAGTCTACAAGATAGGTCAACGAGATAAACCAATTTATAGGGAGCCAATTCTACAACTTAGGGGGAGTCTGAAAGAGAAGTTAACTACATTCATCTCTTTTATTTTCACCCCCCAAAAGAGGGAGATTGATAATGTTGATTTTGATCAATGATTTTTTTATAGGATTTTAGGAAAAGAATAATTAAAGGATTCTTGATCAAAAATAAAAAAAAGGAAGAAATATAAACTTAAGATCTCAAAAAGGAAGAAGAACAGTATAGTCCTCAAGTATTTACTGTTGCATATCTCTTCTAAGAAAGAAAATAATTCTCCTTGTGCCAAGAAGATTATGTCGTGCCTCTCTCGTTAGGGTTTAGTTAGTTTTGATGTTTTTTATATAGTTTTTACTTATTCTTGGAAATAGGATGTCTCTTATTGCATTTTCAATTTTAAAAGATTTTGGGTTGTCTTCTACACTTATCTTCCAATAGCTAGTAGAAGACCAATCACTATTATGTAAATAATGGAAGACAGAGTAAGAGATACAAACTGTCTCAGCCTTCTCTAGATTTATTTCCTGCTTTCATTAAGCATTGTATTCTCTTATAGTTTACCATGTACTCAAAAGGAGAGAAAAGAAACACATTATTGGTGAGAATTTTTGACATGAACGAAACCCGAGCCATGTTGTAATGGGCATCTCAAGCCCAGCAAGGACCAGAGATCACCCCATTAACCCAACCCAACCATCACACCAATCCACAAGTGTATCATAAAATCCGAACATATATAAAGATAGCGGAAACAAGAAAATTTAATCATAACTTAAGAAGAATTTAATCAATCCATTAATGCCAACATACTAGACCAACATACTTAAGTCCACACTCATCCACAAAGCCTCTACAAATCCCAAGACAATGATATGTCGGGACATGTCCTTGACAATAGCCAAAAATCAAGTCAAAAACAAATCTATGACATAAGATAAAAAGACCATGAAATGTATGCCTTTCGAAGTATGAAAGCTCACCACTTTAAATTCAACAAGCAAACTGCTTGAACATCTGGACATTGCACAGCAACAGAAGAAGAAGCTTTGGTCCCTGTGTCGCGCGGGGACACAGTGTCTGGAGACGGTTAACTATTGAAGCGCTAACATGTAACTCTAGGGGAAGGATAAAATATAGCCATTACAAAAACCAAGTCAAACCATTATAAGTAGACACATCTATATACATAGGCATATAACTAGATATATAGATACATTAGGTGTCGGGAAAGGGAACAAGGCTTTAGCATGTAATTTGAAGCACCTAATCATGAACCATAAAGTGGAGGAATCTAACCTACCACTCACGTAGGTTAGGAAGTTTAAACTTCCCAGTTATATTAACCAAGAGGACTCTAACCTCAAGCTATTTCATTAAGCAAGTGGACAGTAACCACAAGTCATCTAATAAAGCAAGTGGACTCTAACCACAAGTTGTTTTATTAGACAAGTGGACTCTAACAACAGCCCATCATGTCAATTACTAGTCGACATTGGGACTCTAACCCTTTGTCCATGCATTCACATCCACTCAGTTCAACATTCAAGGACTCTAACTCACTTAGCGAATTCAATCCATCAAGGCTACAATTCAACACCATACATGACCACAAGGTCTTTATGAACCACTTATCAATCAATCATTTTAATAGGACAATGCCTTAGTTTCAACCTCCATTCAAGTCAAATTGTAGTCATCAATACCTTTACCAAACCGTTCATTCTTCAGTATCATTCTTACACTAAGCTTTAGTTCAAATATAATTCAATTTCATGTTTAGGGACTCAAACCCCTTTTTAATCAATCAAACCACCAAGGTTACCATTTAACTCATTACAACAAGGCCTTTACAAAATCATTTACCAATAATTATTATTCATTAAACCATTGCCTTAGTTTAAAACATGATTAACATGTAACTAGTTATTTCTCTTAGACATTTTTACAAACACCTTAAGGGCATGTCTTTGTCATGACCAAAAACCATGAAAAAATAGTCAAGATTAGGGTTACTCATGAACCATTTGTTAAATCAAAATAAACCAGCACCCATATGTGCCAACCATCACCAAAAATATGTATAAACTCAAGTTTAAATAAAAGTTTGCAATACTCATCACTATGCATCAAAACCCTCAATATTTGTTTCAAAAACCACCATTCAAGAATCATAATCAATATTTAAAACACATGATATTTGAGACATAAAAGGAGGGAAGAGTCACATGCCTTATACAAGATGATTCACGGAAAGAACTTGACCCCTTTAGCCTTTAGATGAATACCTCTTGAAACCTTAGCCTCCAATCTCGTTGAAGAAGTTTTGAGAGGATTTTGGAAAGTTCTGATCATGTCCAAGTAAAGAATGAAGGGACAAAAAATGTTATAAATCATGGGTCATAAGGGTTTAGGGGTGGGAAATGTCTAAAATGTCCTTAGCTTAAAAGCTAAAAATTGGATCCAGGAGGGTACGACTTCCACATCTAAACCGTACCCTAGTGTACTAATAGTACCCTAATTCGTACCCTAGACCTCACCATGGACCTCTAAACTATCCAATATATGACTATACATGCATAAATCATACCCTAAGGTACGAGAAGTACCCTATAACTCCTACCCTTGGCAGAATACACTAGGTCTAGCTCAAGACATCATACGACTTGGTAACTTACGACTAGTACACTATAATACAACTTGGGTGAGGCCAAATAGTACCTTTGATAGAATGTATATAAGAGAGGGGACCAAGGTTATACCATAGAATATGAGTGGTATACTTAAAACGTATCTTGTCAAGAATCTCAACTTAGGGAATTTTTCCAAGGGTTCAAAGCCAAGGTGTTTATATTCTCCCCTACTTGGATCATTCATCCTCGAATGACTGGTAAGGCAAGCAAAGTCATGAGTTAACACATCATAGAATATCAAGATAACCTTAAACCAAGTTAGAAAACAAAGATATACAACAAGGATAAGACACATTCCATGATCATCATCAATAACCCATTCATTCAATTGACATTGTGGCTCGAACCAATTGTCTATCAAACTACTTGCTCATTTCAAAATTTAGGGACTTGAACCCATTGCCTATCAAAGACATAAATCAAGTTAAGAAGATTAACACATACCTAAAGAACAAGTTTTTGGAATAGAAAACAAATGAGGATAATTGGACTTCATTTCCTCTTCTGCCTCCCAAGTAGATTCCTCAAACTTTTGGTTCCTCCATAGAACTTTCATCGAATCCAATTCTTTCATTTGCAACCGGCGAACTTAAAGATCTAAGATCCTCATCGGGAATTCATCATAGGACAAAGAGTCCTAAATACCAACATCCTCCAAAGGAACAATAAACAAAGGATCACCCATATATTTTTGCAACATGGACATATGTAATACCGGATGAATGTAGCTCAAACTAGAGTGAAACTATAATTCATGGGCAACATTTCCAACCCTCTTCAAAATTAAATATAGACCAATTAACCAGGGACTAAGTTTTTGCTTCTTACCAAACTGCATCACTCCATTCATGGGAGATACCCTCAAGAATACCCTATCGCCAATATTAAATTCCAAGTCCCTATGTTGCCACACATCTTCATAGGACTTTTGGCCACTTTAAGTGGCTTTCAACCTATCATGAATCACCTTCACATTATCCAAGGCTTGTTGAACCAAATAAAGTGCCAAGAAACTTACCTTTACCAACTTCATACCATCCAATAGGAGAGTCACACCTCCTACCATACAATGCCTCAAAAGGATCCATACAAATGCTAGAGTGGTAACTATTGTTATAGTCTAAATAAATCAAAGGAAAATGGTCAAACAAACTGCCACCACAATCTATCACACAAGCACACAACATATCCTCCAATGTCTAGATGATCTTCTCTGCTTGTCCATCCGTTTGTGGGTGAAAAGCAGTACGAAGGCACACCTTAGTTCCCAAACCTTTCTAGAACAACGTCTATAAGTGAGACGAGAACAAAGTACCATAATACGAGATCATAGAAATTGTAGCACCATGTAACTTCACAATCTCTGCAAGATACAACTTAGAATAATTCTCCGCCGAATAACTAGTCCTCACCATCAAGAAGTGAGCAGACTTGATTATTCTATCCATAATAGCCCAAATAGAATCACATTTATTTTGAGATCGGAAAAGATCGGTGATGAAATCCATATTAATTTTCTCCTACTTCCATTTGGGAAACTCAATGTCTTGGTACAAACCCTCGAGCCTCAAGTGCTCAGCTTTAACTTGATGACACACCATACATTTAGCCAAAAAGCTATCCACATCTTGTTTTATATTATTTCACCAATAGAACTCCCTAAGATCATGATACATCTTCATCGAACCATGATGAATAGCATAGCAAGATCCATGAGTCTCATCCATAATGCTTTCCCTCAATGAATCGACATTGGGAACGCATAGCCTACCTTGGTACCTCAAGATACCATTATCACCAATCGTAAAATTAAAAATATTTTGGTGACCCACACTACTCTTAATCTTCATCAAATAGAGATCCAATATCATCTTTTTTTTTATCTCAACCACAAAAGACGCCTGTGACACCTAATGCACAAATACACCACCATCCTTAGAGTCCTTAAGTCGAACTCCAAGATTAGCCAAACGGCGAATGTCCTTCACCAAATCCTGCTTTTCCTCATCCATATGAGCTAAACTACCTATGGATAACCTACTAAGAGCATCATCAACTATGTTAGCTTTACCTGGATGGTAATGGAGGCTCATTCATAGTCTTTCAGCAACACAAGCCATCTTCTTTGCCTAAGATTCAACTCTTTTTGAGTAAACACATACTAAAGGCTCTTATGGTCAAAAAAGACGTCAATATGAACCCATAGAGAAAGTGAGGCCAAATCTTTAATGCAAATATCAAAACCAACAACTCCAAATCATGAGTAGTGTATTTCTTCTCATGAACTTTCAATTTCCTAGAAGTATAGTCCACCACCCTACTATGTTGCATTAATACACCACAAAGCCCAATACTAGAAGTATCACAATACACTTCAAAACCATTATTAACCTCAGGCAAGATCAAAATAGAAGATGAAGTCAACTTATCCTTCAACTTCTTCAAACTACCCTCACACTCATACGACCAAGAATTTGACCTTCTTATGGGTCAACTTGGTCAATGAGGCAGCTATAGTAAAAAACTTTCCATAAATATCCTATGGTAATCGGCTAGACCCAAGATGCTCCAAATATAGGATGGAGTCGCAAGTTTAGGACACTTTTTAACCAGCACAACCTTTTGTAGATCCACCATGATCCCCTCACTAGAGATAACATGACCAAGAAAAGTCATAGCCTTCAACAAAAAATAATAGTTTGAGAACTTGGAAAACAAACAATGATCCTTCAAGGTTTGTAACATGACATAAAGGTGATCGACATAATCCGCCTCACTCTTAGAGTAGACCAAGATGTCATCAATGAAGACAATGACAAACGAATCTAGAAATGGATGGAAAATCCTGTTCATCAAGTTTATAAATGTCACGGGGGAATCGATCAACCCAAAAAACATAACTAAGAACTCATAATGACCGTACCGGGTCTAAAGTTAGTCTTAGGGATATTCACTTCCCTAATCTTAAGATGATGATAACCTAAACTAAGATTAATCTTAGAGAAACACGTCGTACCTTGAAGCTGATAGAACAAATCATCGATCTTAGGAAAGGGATATTTATTCTTTATGGTCACCCTATTCAACTGACGATAGTCAATGCACATCCAAAGGGAACCATTCTTCTTGCACACAAACAACGCTGAAGTACCCCAAGAAGACATACGAGGAAGGTTAAAACCTTTATCTAAGAGATCCTTTAATTTCTCCTTAAGCTCCTTAAACTGCTCCAGAGCTATTCTATAATGAGGGATAGAAATTGGATGAGTGTTTAGAACAAGATCAATCCTAAAATCAATTTCCCTATCGGGAGGGATACCAGGAAGATCATAGAGAAAGACCTAGAGAAACTTATTAACCATGAGAACAGATTCTAGAAAAAGAACTTCGAGTTAGAATCTTTAATTCAAACCAAATGATACAAACACCCTTTAGAAATCAATTTTCGGGCTAAACATATGAGATAAGCCTCCCCTAAGGCGCTAAAGAACCCCCTTACCATACAATGACTACCATATCATAGAATTTAAACATGACCTTATGAGTTTGACAATCTAAGGAAGCATTGCACGAATACAACCAATCCATTCCCAGAATAAAATCAAAATCAACAATGTCTAACTCTATCAAGTCTACCAAAGTTTCTCTACAACTAACAGATACCACGCACCCCTATAGACTTTTTTTAACAACCACAGAGTCTTCTATAGGGGTAAAAATAGAAAAAGGAACTCAAATACACTCAAGACTAAAATCAAAATGTACAGCCACAAATGGGGTCATATAAGAGAGAGTGGACCCTGCATCAAGTAAATAGTACATCACAGGAGAAAAGTTTCAACATACCCATAACAACAACTGGAGATGCCTCAGACTACTAGTGAGTAGCAAGTTCATAAAACAAATTTAGGCCAGTGTCGGTACCAGAAATAGAAGCAGAAGCAGAAGCAACACCCTTCGATGCAAAAGTAGAAGAAGTAGTAATAGCGGCCCGATTGGCCTAAGAATCCACTAGGGAAGGGTACTCTCACTGTATGTGCTCAATATGACCACATATAAAACATCTATTCCTCCCCTTCTCACACTTTCCATGGTGATTCTGACCACAAAATCTACAAAGAGGGTAGGATGGAGCCGACTGAGCCCCACTAGCCTGAAATTGGTCACCCTGTACCCAGAACCCACCATCAAACTAAGATCGAAAATCACCCGATGGCTTCGAGTAAAGAACACTAGCCAAGGAGAAAGAACCTAAACTCTTCCATTTTTTTATTGGATACCGACCACCATCTCTACCATTTTTCTCAGAAGGCCTAAATTTCTCCCCTTCCTTTTACTAAACTCAACCTATTTTCTTTTACTTTCTCCACTTGTTAGATATACACAACCAATCTAGAGATGTCCATGTCTTTGATCAACAAAGTTGTATTGCTCTCAAGGACCAACTCACAGGACAACCCTGAAGAAAACTTACACATTTTATCCCTCATGCTAGAAACCATCTCAGGAGCATACCTAGATAACTGATAGAATTTCAAGGCATAATCTTTGAAAAATATCCTACCTACCTCCAATTCACAAACTCTTCCACTTTTGCTTCCCTCAACTCCCGAGGAAAGAAGCGGTCTATGAAGGCACTAGAGAAATCCTCCCACTAGGATAACTCATAACTATTACCCCTTACCTAATTCTATTCTTCGTACCATTGGTACAACATATTGAAAGAGTTTTAGAGGATTTTGTAATATTTTGATCTTTTCCAACTGAAGAATGAAGGGCCAAACAATGTTATAAGTAGTGGGTCATAAGGGTTTAGGGGTGGGAAATATCTAAAATATCCTTAGCTTAAAAGCTGAAAATTGGATCCAAGAGGGTACAACTTCCACACCTAAATCATATCCTAGGGTACGAGTGGTACCCTAACTCATACCTTAGACCTCACCATGGACCTCTAAATTATCCAACATATGTATACACATACATAAATAGTACCCTAAGTAACTAGAAGTACCATACAACCCATACCCTAGGCAGAATACACTAGGTCTTGCTCAAAACATCATACGACTTGGAAACTTATGACTAGTACCCTATAATACGACTTGGGTGAGGCCAAACCGTACCTTCGACAGAATATAACCCACACTATATTGCATAACATTTGAGAGAGGGGTCTAAGGTCGTACCATAGAATATGAGTGGTATGCTTAAAACGTACCTTGTCCAGAAACTCAACTTAGGGAATTTTTCTAAGGGTTTAAAGCCAGGGTGTTTCAATTCTCCCCCACTTGGATCATTCGTCCTTGAATGATGGGTAAGGAAATCTAAAGCAGGAGTTAACACATCATAGCATATCAAGCTAACCTTAAACCATGCTAGAAAAAATAACAAGTATAAGACATATGCCATAATCATCATCAACCAACTATTCATTCAATTGACTTTAGGACTCGAACCCAATGTTTATAAAAACACTTGCTCAATTGAAAGTTTAGGTACTTGAACCCATTACCTACCAAAGACATAAATCAATTTAAGAAGATTAACACATACCTCAAGCATGAGTTTTCAAAATGGAAAACAAATGTGGATACTTGGAATTCATGTCCTCTTCTGCCTCCCAAGTAGCTTCATAGGACTTTTGGTTCATCCATAGAACCTTCACCGAAGCCACCTCTTTCATTCACTATTGGCAAACTTGATCATCTAAGATCCTCATCGGGACCTCTTCATAGGTCAAAGAGTTTGAATAACCAACATCCTCTAAAGGAATAACAAACTGAGGATCACCCATATATTTTAGCAACATGGACACATGAAATACCAGATGGATGAAGCTCAAACTAGAGGGAAACTACAATTCATAGGCAACATTTCCAACACTCTTCAAAATTAAATATGGACTAATAAATTAAGAACTAAGTCTCTCTTTCTTACCATATCTCATCACTCCATTCATGGGATATACCTTTAAGAATACCCAATCACCAATATTAAAATCAAAGATCTTACGTCACACATCTGCATAGGACTTTTGGCGATGACTTTGAGTAGATTTCAACTTATCATGAATCACCTTCACCTTATCCAAGGTTTGGTGAACCAAATCAGGGCCAATCAACTTACCCTCGCCAGCTTCATACCACCCAATAGGAGAAAGAAATCTCCTACTATACAACGCCTCAAAAGAAGACATACAAATGCTAGAGTGGTAGATGACCCAATTGTCCAGTCTAAATATGCACAGATTATTAAAAGTCTAATGCATTTGATAAATTTTACTAGTGTTGATATAGCATATGTTGTGTGTAGACTGATTATATATATAATCATAATACTAACAAAGAACATTGATCCACATTAATGAGATTAATGAGATATTTTAAAGGAATATTGAATTATGATATCTTGTATAGTGGATTTCCTTCTACTTTAGAAGGATATGGTAATGCAAATTGTATCTCTGACTAAGATGAGATAAAATCCACTAGTGGTTATGTGTTTACCCTCGGTGGGGGTGCAGTATGATAGAGATCATCTAAGAAGGCGATCAATGTTAGGTCAACTATAGAATCAGAGTTTCTAACTCTAGAGTTGGCTGGTACTAAGGCTGATTGGCTAAGAAATTTCTTATCAAATATCCCTTTTAAAAAATATGATGTATTGTCTAGTATCCCTTTAAGAAAGGATGATTAGACGCCTCTTGTGTATATACACTGTGGTTGTCAAGCCACAATTGCTATTGCGAAGAATAAATCTTACAGTTGCAAGAGTAGACAATGAAATTGAGGTATGATATTGTTAAGCAGCTGATGAGAAATAGAATAATTTTCATTGATTATGTGGTCGGAATCGAATTTGACTGATTCACTGACTAAACCTGTGGGAAGAAAATTAATTCTTTAAACCTTAAAATAAATGAGGTTAAGGCCAATATGATTGTCAATAGAGATGGTAACCCAACCCATGTGATTGAATATCCAATGAAGTAGGTTATTATGAGTAATAACAAGTCAAAATTGACACTGTGCACTTATTGAGAGTGCTTGTACTGCGACTAAAATTAAGGGATGAGTTATTAACACTTAATGAATTCATAGTCCTTACAGGTAGTGCATTTAAAGTAGTGTACACTTGATGAATTCACCTATATGACAAGTGGAATGAGAACGTTCCTATGAGACTTTGTCCTAGTCTCTAAATCTCTCATGAATACCGGCATGCACATGGCCTATTGGTGCAAAACCGTGATGAACAACAAAATTACGGTCAAAATATGATTGATAAAGTTCCCGACTTACAATAAGAATTATTAGTTCATTGAAATATTATAGTTCACCAGTAATTTTGTAAGTTAAATTTTATCGGTCTAAGTTTGGTTCATAGTCCAAAAAACACCAAATCTATTGCATTTTGATCATATAAAATAGCAAGTTAAATCCTTTTGAACCAATAATCTATATCTATATCTATACTACCTTAAAAGCACCAATTCCAAAAACTTAAAGTAAAATTACTAAACTATCCTTTCTAATATCCTATTTCTATTAAATTGGACAATCTGCAGGGGTTTTTATTCATACATCAAAAGTCACAACCATTTATGCAAAACCGTATATTCTGTTTATGTAAAATTAAAAATATGCTCTCAAACCTTTCATCAAAAGTTGTAATAATTTATCACAAAATATGTCATCATTGGAAGTGTGAATTAAATTTTTCAAATTTATTCTCTAACCATGTTCGAAGTTCAAATCCTACGTCACTAAACAATAATTTCAAAACCCCTCGAAAAAAAATCAGGTGGGTTCTTAAAATAAGATTTCCCACAACAAGTTCTCAATTACCTCGAGAATCCTAGAACAATGAAGATTTTATTGTAAGTAAGAATGTTTAACATTTGGATGTTAGGATATCTTTATTAGAAGAGCTTATTGCCTGGCCATTTTTGTTATCCTCTGTTATATTATAATATTGTGTGTTCTCACATGCTTTACTCTTCTTTATTGACATGGTAACAAAAATAAGAAGTTTACTCTTCTTTTCTTTTGGCTTGGAAATTGAGGTTGCAAGAATACAATGACCAATCAACTTTATATCATTGAGTACTTAAGGTTGATTCATTGTGAATTTGCTTGCTTTTAGTAACATAGTGTTAAAAATAAAAAATGATATATAAATTTTAGAAATTGACATGTTATATATAATGTTACCAATTTGTGATCCATATTTTACTTATTTATTTATATCCTTTCTACTTAGTATTTTTTTTGTATTTGCCTTTAATTTTATACAGATATATAGGAGTTGCCTAACATCATTGAAGGATCGATTCATGAGATAGATATATTTAAGGGATCCCTATATTTAATATAATTATAGCTTTTAAAAAGGAATTAGTTATTCTCTTTTAATTAAGTTTATTTTCCATATTTTGTTAATTTTTAAAAGTAAAATTAGGTATACATGTATGTGTGGTCTTCCATTATACAACAATAAGGTGAAACTGAATATCTACATCATTTTTATTTTACATACTCAATGAATAAATTTATTCTCTTACTTGAAATTGTTGTTTATCTAAAATAATTTTTGCCTTTAAATAAAATAACCAGGCCAAAACAAGTACTCCCTCCATTCACTTTGCTTGGATTTTGCAAGACACTAATAAATAATGATTGACATGAATATTTTATTAAAATATCCACATTAATTATTTTTTTGTCAGTATTGAAAAATTATTGAAGAATAAGTTTTTAATATTAAGGGTAAAACATGAATATATATATATATATATTTTATATCTTAATAAGTTATCCTAAAGTTGATAAGTAAAAGAGAATAATTTTTTTGTATAATGAACAGTAAAAGTGAAGGGAGAGAGTATTACTATGATTTATGCTTTTTAACGTAAAAATAACTACTGTGATGACACCTTTTATCCTCCACGTATGATTCCTTAAATTTGATTTGAGAATATAATGGACTAACTATAGTCTTCAACAAAAATTATGAGTCTATTTTACTAAAATACCAATATTAATCAATGTTTAGTCGGTATTGGGAAATGATTGGAGAACAAGTTTTTAATGTTAAGAGTAAAATATGAATAAAGAATTTTTCTCTTAATATGTTATGCTAAAAGTGATAAGTAAAAATGAATATATTTTTTGCTTACTGAACAGTAAAAGTGAAGGGAAAGAGTATTACTATAATGATACTTTTTAACGCAAAAACAACTATTATGATGATTTATTTTACCTTCCACCTATGATTCCTTAAATTTGATTTGAGGATATAATGGACTAACTATAGTCTTCAACAAAAAATTATGAGTCTATATTATGTGTGGTATAGCCAGTGAAGCTAGGTATTCTTGAAATTCATATATATGCTATATATGCATTGGTATGGTAAAATGAAAATTACAATGAGCACCACTAAAAAGGAGAAAGTCTACAAACACCGCTAAATCAATAATTATGTCATCACCATTTAAGCGGGTGTTGAAATTTGGGAGAAACATTAATAGGTGATTTTGATGTATTTATGCGCTTGGATTACTTGTTTTTTCTCTGAATGCTTGGTAAATTTCTATTAAGTTAATGGTTATATTCTGTATTATTTTTCAAAAATACTAGATCGTGATTGGGTTAATTTTAGAATCATTTGAGCTCGAAGATTATCAATTCTTGAGGTTAAATGTTCCTTCAGGATAGAGATATGTGTTGACAGTTTTGAAAGTACGATTTTGCAAGCAGGCTCCACATGGAATTTTTACATAATTTTAGATCCGAAAGCATAAAAATGCAATATGGATACCATTCTTCTCATATTGATGAGTAGATCATCTTTTTGATAGCGTGGCATCGTGTGAAAGCTTCTCGAAAGAAGAAATTAATGATATAGCATATTTCATCGGGCTTTCTTCGATATCTAGGTAGGCTAGGTTTACCCTTCTCTTAGAATGATTATTATAGTTTAATGTTATTTGCATATGTTCTCTCCTATTATTACTTGGATAGATGCGGTGACTTCGCGAGATATAACTTCAACTATGTGGTGAAATACTTATACTTGTACATTTAGATGTTAGTCTCTAAAATGTATTACTACAAGTTTTGATTACCCTAAAGATTATTTTCTCTCATCTGTAAGTTGAACAATTTTTTGGTGATGTGGGATATTGCATCACTTGGAACTATAGCAGTTTAGATCAAGGCCTCATCTTAATTTGCTTCTAATTAGCTTGAAAGACGACAACACTTTCAAAATTGAATACCACATTTTTGTTTCTTTTTCTTCTTTTCAGTTTACATCATAATTAAGAACGCATAATCATATAGTTAAATTTTGTCTGTAGCAGATACATATTATACTTTTGATATAATACTATTATCTAAGAAGATAATTTTTTTTCTTTTGGTGCAAAGCTCTTGCGCTGCTACTTTTTGTCAAAATTATTGAATCTTCACTAATCAAAGTCCTTATATTAATGAGAACTTTGTTAATCCAAGCATTGAACTTTCTATAGACTTATGCAAGTACTGTTTTACTTACTATCGAGCTAGAATATATTGTCAATACAATGTTCAATTTTGACACGACCTATGTGATAACTTTGTTTTATTTTCATAAAGCTTCTATTTGGCTAGGATTACCGCTACTGGTTTAAACCAGTAGCTTATAATTTCTAAGCTTTTCCATCATCAAAATATGGAGAGTTAAATAAAGGTGTTCATTTTGCTGATGTTGTTCATACATTGACAGAAAATAGGTGCAACCAGAGACATTTGGATATAAGCGTTAATCTTAGATATGGTTGATATTAGATATTGGTTTCTATGTAGTCTTTCCAAAAACCTTTGATTTTGATATTGGCTTTCACAAGAATTATTTTTCTCACAATTCTGTGAATGAAGATAATGATAACAGAAACATATCTTCAACTACTTCTGGAAAGGATTGTTGTACTTACTATTTAACTAATGAAGATAATGATAACAAGAATAGATCATCGATAACAAGAATAGATCATCAAGTATCTTTTAAATAGTACTTCATTGAAGAATCCATTAAAATCTTTGGGATAAGGTCAAAATAACTTCAAAGAAACTATCCCTATCATCTAAATTTGCACCAAAAGGGCATTTTTCTACAACACCTTCTACAAGAAGGACATATCCCAAAGAACACGTACAAAAGGAGTACTTCATCAATCTTTGGTCGAACCTCAATTTTGTTAACATCCCTCATTTGTTCCTTGATTTGTTAATTGTATTATAAAAAAATTAAGTAGTTTGCAAGCCTTTGGGCAAACCCTTTTTAAATTTTTATTTTTTCATAGTTTACCACACTTTGGGTGAAAAGTGTAAATTTTATTCTTAGAACATTTTAATAATGTTATTTGATGTTATATATCTCATGTCTCACACATTCTTAGAGAAATAAATTTTGGATAAAGATTTAATATAACTAATAAAGAATACAACGTGACACGCACATTTTAGGAGCTAGTTTTTTTTGAACTATATGAGGGATTGTAAGATACTTTAAAAATATTGTTGGATTTTTTAAATAATTGGATATATTAAAATTTTGGTACAAAAGTAAATTAATTTATGAACGGATCTCCTTTACACTTGTCATCTAATGAGTGGCCAAAATATTATGAACTTGGAGTCTAAGTTTACTTGATGGCCAAAACACACATGGTAATTTTCTAAGCCCCAAAATCTTTGATTAATTTCTAATGTTACCCTTTGTTCCACTGCATAACTTTCCTATATATATTGATATAGCCTAAAAGGTGTTAACAAGTGAAAACATAACTACCAAGCAACTCCTTTCTTTTCCTTTAATTAATATACATTCAACATTCTGTCTTCTTATTCTTTCTCCTTTCCCCCCAACATTTCCTCTTCATTCTTTGACTAGCTTTTGGTTGTTGTTTTTTTAACCAATTTTCTAGTTTAACTTGTTGGTTTATAATTAATTTTGTTGATTCCTGTATCCTATGATTAATTAGGAAAGACTTATATAATTCTATATATCCTCTAATTAATCATAGAAGTGCTCATTTAATCCTAGGGAAACATTTCACATTGCGGAAATAGTTTCTTAGGATAGTGCCTAGCATGACTCAAGCATTTTTTATATTACTTAAAATGTTATAATAGTTATTTATTTTTTATTATTATTATTGTTGTTGTTGTTATTATTATTGTAACTTGTTAATACTACTATATAATAAATATTATCATTGTTGTAGTTTATTTATATTGAGTTTCACAATTAATTATTGAAATTTACTATTATTTCCCAACACTTGTAACCGACAAAGAATCTATTTTTAAAAAATCACCCGAAACTTTCATAAGACCAAACCCACCATGCCCCATTGCCATCTATCTATAAAAGGTATTGTAAATGTTTAATAAAATGACACTAATATTATAGAAATGGTAAATGTTTGATAGAATAACACCAATATTATAGGTTAAATACCTAGGAAAAAGTTTGTCTCTTGAACACAAGTGTGTGACATGACAATTAATGTATCTCAATTTTCAATATTAGTTTTGAATGCGTGATGATGCTTTTACCTTATTATTTATTTTATATTTTAAAAATTCAAGTCATCTCCTTTTGAAAATTTTTAATATGGTTGAGGCCCACCCAACAATAGCTCAGTGAGGCACCTTAATTTTTTTGACAAGTGTTTTGTGGGTCCTCACACTCTCTCTCCCCTTCATTTTCTCAATTTCCCCTTCTTCCATACATGTTGTAATTTTTTTTCTTTTGCTCTTTTTTATTGTTAACATTTCTTCTCTAATATATCTGATCTCCTTCTCTTTTTCTGCCTATATTTTTTAGAGCTTTTTTTTTTTACTTCTTTATGTTTTTTATTACTATAATTAAATTCGGTTAATTTTTTCTTTCCCATTAATTATTGTGCCTTTCAATTAAAACTTATTAATCCTTTTACTCTTGCAAATTATTTTTCCAAAATCTTCATTTTATGTCTTAACAAATTGAATAAAACTCAAATACAATCTTAAAAAGATAATTTTTTTATAAAAGGATACAAAATTTATATTTATAGTAAGGGCCTTTCATGAAAAAATCAAATGGAAAAAAAATCAAATGAAACAAAAATCAAATCATAGAATGTCATGTGATTTGATTTGATTTTTTTTAACTTACTATTATAATTAGTTTTGGTGTCGATTTTGAATAAATACGAATAAAAAAAATACATCATATATATATATATATATATGTATTCTCAACTTCTTCTTATATTTACTTTTTTTATATTTATAATTGCTTAGTGAATATTTTGACTCTACTATTACAATTCACAGACACATAGGGAAAAAAGTAAAAATTGCAAGCATTAATTTATTAACTCTATTTGATTTGACCAATGAAAATCGAAGACTATTAAAAGAAGGGGGGGTTAAATTAAGGAAGAGGAGAAGGGTGTGTTTGGAAATATAGAAGAAAAGAACATAGAAAGTAAACGAAGAATTTTAAAAGATGAAAGATAGAGTCTTCTGATAATAAAAGGACCACTGAAACGCTTGTCAAAAAGTGAGGTGCTCTCACACAACTAATGTTGATCTTTTTTGATTTCAAATAACTTTTTGGTGGTCTTTTAGAGCATTTTATTTTTAAAAATGCCTAAATGTCCAAATTTACATTTAATGTTGATCGTACCTCAACCATGTTGAAATATTTCATCTTCTCTCACCTCTATGTAATACCTTGCATGCTTCTAAGCTATAAATTGGACCTTCATTCCTATGAGTGTAAACTCTAATCCCATGATTCATACTTGAATACATGTTTGAATAAAGATTATGAGGTGGGAAAGATGTTCATAAGTGTCACTTAGAGAAAAGTGAGCTAAGAGCCTTTTATTTGGTCGATTTTTGGTGTTTGATTTCACAAGGATCATCTTTGAATGAGAATAACTTTATGTATATATTTAATTTTAAAGATTAAGAACCACCAAATTATAGAAAATTAAATTATCTTTCCAATGATACAAATTTATCCTTAATCCAATATCCGAGTGAAAAGTTATGGCATTTTCCGTGTGAGGCAGTAAGGGGTAGCATTATCCCTACACTACGATGGCTATTCAACCCGACTAGGGGTTTCATTGTGAGGGCTTCTTAACCTAACTAGGGGTCGCTCCGCAGGGGCTAGTCCCCCACAATTTTAGCTTCAGGGTTCCTTTGGTCCTTTCTCCTCAACCCCAAACGTCCAAAGCACGAATTATAATAGCCAAAAGGGCATTATTTCCCCCTTTCACTCCAAATTTCTCTCAAGAATCCCTCCTTTATTCCCAAGAGAAAAACTCCAAGAGTCACTATTTAATAACCTTCAAGAAAAGTTTCTTTCTCTAGAAATCAAGGTTACAAGCAACTAAGTTTAAGAAATCATCAAGAAATAATCTATTAAGGTATGTTAGATGTTCATGCATGGACCATTTTCACCCATGGGATCCAATAACCCAATTTCAAGTTTAAAAGTATGATCTTTACATATTTTTATGAATTATGTCCATGATTTTTATGAATTTTGTCCATGAACTTTCATGAATTTTAGATTTTATATCATGTTTACACGAAATTATTGTTGTCATAAAACCCTACACGTTTGAATGGTATTGTTCGTTGATTTAAGCCTTAATTGGTGATTTAGTATAAAATATAATGCTACTACTACATGTTTAAAACTATTGCCATGCTTAAGCCATGCATTGCAAGTGTTTGATGAAATGCCTCAAAGAAGGAGTTTTGTATATTGACTACATGTCATGTCCTCAAAGTTTTAGTATGATCTTATTGTTATTGCTATTGAGTCCTGGAGGTTATGAATACCTGAAACTTAGTTATTTACTTAGTCTCAGTATTTTCAAAATAGTTTATACACGTATAAGCATTATCAGTTCAGTCAATTATCATGCCAGTCAAACCTAAATTAGTGTAGTAATTCGAGCTAGTTCCTTATTCAGTTAAACTAGTTCTGTCCCATAATCAGTGTTAATTCAGTTGGGAGTAAGATTCAATACCGAGTGAACCAAGAGATAAGGGAATTCCTTTTAGTATAGGGTTTGACCCTTAGTAGTAACCCCTGATTTATAAAACTACATTGCCAGCATAGGTTTGAGATGTTTTCCTGCTAGTTTAGGATTGACACATATCTTTTGAGTCTTTCTGATAGTTTGGGGTTGACAAGATGTCTTCCTACTAGTTTAGGGTTGACACAACCATTGTTAGTACCCATGGCATAGTACTAGCACCCTTCCAACTAGGGTCACAGGTTGGACCTCGATTAGTTCAGCTTTGGGGCATGTCAGTTAGATGTTACCTCCCACAATTTTAGTTTCAGTATACAGTTTAGAACTCAGTTCAGTTTTTCTTGACCATAGCATATAGTTTATCACTTATTAGGTTTTAAGTATTTCAATATTTCAGTTTACAAAATAGTTCAAAATTATGTCAGATGTTTGGTCATGCACTTTCAGATTTTACTGTATTCATGTTTTCATATAAGTAATTCAGTTATCTCATGCTATTGAGTCCGTAATTATTCATGTGCATGAGCCCATTCATATCATCCTAAAACCATCTAGCATACTAGTACATTTAAAGTACTAACCCCATACTCATTTATTGCTCTATGATGTATTATATCATAGGTTCAAACGCTCAGGTTCCCAACTATACTTAGACATTCCATCTCCTCAGCAATAGTAGACGTGGTGAGTCCTCATATTTTGAGGACTGGTTATATTTATTTCTATGCTTTCAGTTTAGTAGTTAGTTGTAGTTAGTTAGGGACTTTTCCATCAACTCTTATTTAGTCAGTTTTAGAGGCTTTCAAACACTTCAGACAGCCAGTCAGGTTGTCATTATTTTTTTATCAATTTTCAGACAGTTGTTTTCTGATAGTTATTTTCAAATTTATGATTCAAAAATGTTTTAGTATTTAAAAACTTATGGCATATTCAGATATTCTACATATGTTATTTTTTATTATTATTTAGTGTTCACAGTAGGTACCAGCTCATGAGTTAGCTTGTGGTCACTTATGATCGTAAGCATTATG
This sequence comes from Capsicum pubescens, assembly GCA_030864215.1. Taxonomy (NCBI): domain Eukaryota; kingdom Viridiplantae; phylum Streptophyta; class Magnoliopsida; order Solanales; family Solanaceae; genus Capsicum; species Capsicum pubescens. Next base: position 145,129,238 of record CM061547.1, read on the forward strand.
TGGCATCCAGGGTGACTTTTGGGGTGTTACAAACTTGGTATCAGAGACTAAGGTTTTATAGTGTCCTAAGGAGTCTAAATGTCGCATTGAGTAGAGTCTTGTGCATGTGTGTAAAGAGAGCCACACTTATGGACAAGAGGCTACAAAACGTTTTAGGAAAAGTTTCCCTTCTTTCATATCTCAGATCGTGCCACAAAAAGGTCCTTTATGAAAGTTATATAGATTCTTATCTTGCTCTATTTATGCCAACCCTGCCTTATTTTCAAGGTAACAAAAACAATCAGGCTTAAATCCTTACATATAGAGATTTTCTCAAATAGTTTCCACAGACAGTTGTGGTATTGTATTCTGTCTTGAAAGTATCCCATCAGTGTCTTTATGTTCTAAAAAATGAAAGATTTCATTCATGATTCGTGAAAATTGTGCATTTATCCAAAGTCAGATGTGCATTTAGATCTCTCCTCTGAATCCTATGATAGTAGATAATCTAGAATTTGAAGCATGAAACTAGGAGTTTAACTACAACAGTAGAGTTGGGATGGTATTACCTGAATTCAATAGATTTTGCATTCATGGGTCTAGTTGTATAAAAGGTAAATTAGTAGGCTTGAAACAGTGTATGCAAGAAAAGAATTTAAGTTTTTTTATTTGAAAGTATATGTTGTTGGTGTAATGGTAATTCCCATTGTGTATGGAAAATATAAGTTTAGAGAAGTGATAATTGTAGGATATGATGAAAGTAGTAAGGTTTATCAAATGTTTGGGAATATCCATGCTAACTATTAGAATTAAAGTTTGAATCTTTGAGGATTGAGATAATAGAAGGGGGAGTTAAGAATTCTAAGTTAGTCAGTGGTTAAGTTGTTATATGATGATTGTTAGGGGCTATAGAAAGCCAAGAGTTTTATCTCAGAAGGAAGTACTAATAGTGGGTTTTACATTATCAGGTGTAGTCTTTCATGGCGAGCTTATAATTTATGCATATTATTATACCCTAGATTCTAGAGTAAAGTGGTGGCAGTTTAGTTTAGAGATGTTAATTAAGTAATTCTAAGACCTAGAATGATGGCTTTAAGTTAAGGGGGAGATGATAAAGCAAGTAACCAAGTTAGTCTCTCAAATTCTAGTAGGGATGTTAGTATGTTGTAGAATAGCAGTAAGGGAGGATGATGCCAAATCCATTCTTATTTTATTATTTTTACTTTAGTTATCACAATATCTACTCATTCCTTACATGTCATTTCCATGATCATAGCTCATCTTCATGCACGTTCCATAAAATTATGTACGCTTCCAGTTCCTAGTATAAGGAGTTCTAGTTCACTCAGTAGTACGATTCATTTTCCATGAAATCATGAACCCCAAACTCAGGTCATGCAGCTCATGACTCGTGTACTCCTACTTTACAGTATGTTCAATTCTAGGTACTCATTCTACACTCCTAATGATCAACAAAATTTAGAGCATGTTATTTATATCCTCAGTTTAGATCTCTTTGATGAATTCATAATGTTGATACTCTATTCCTCAAGCCTCAGTTGCGTGTCAAAGTTATTCTTTCAAGCTTTAGGTCCTCATGTTTATCCTTTCAGTGACCTCTACTTATTTAAAGATATTGGTGATGAGAGAAATTAAATGTTTTATGTTGGGAGAAATTGTTGTATTCTTGTTTTATCTAAGGTTATAAGTGTGAAGTAATATTAAGTCCAAGTTTTGATATATGTCATGGTTAGTTGTAATTCTGGTATGATTTTCTTAGGAATAGTGCATTGAAGTTGTTAATGATAAAAGTATTAGAGAGTACATGAAATATGCTTTGATGGGTTTTTTGCCGAGAAGCTCTTGTGTGGTTATAATAATAGGCTTGAATGTCAAATGGGTATATAAATGGATGAATCCATTGTGCACTAGTGAATTCCTAGTAAGAGGAAGAATATAGTTGTTGAAGTAGTAATAGTAATTATTTATGAGATAAGAAGTTATGATAGCATAGGGTGTATTGAATTTATGATTCAAACTAGTGTTATGGTGTGATGTGTAGTACTTTGTAGATTCGAGTAGGCTTGAACATAATGGGAGAATTTAGTTTAGCTCAGACTTCAGTAATAGAGTTACTAGTGTCCGTGTGAATATTTTAAGAAGCCTTAAGTGAAGTGCAATCTATAAGGGGAATGTATAGTTGAGTATAAGCTTTTAGTATAATTCAATCCGTTTAGCCAGCAATTTAGTTAGTAGTCAGACAGATAAGTTCATATGGTTTTTCATCTTTACATCTAGCCTTACTATCTGAAGTTTCATGAATATGGATATTCCATGAGGAAATTTATTCGCATAGATGTAAGTTACAAATTTAGTTCAGCCTATGCATCATGTTTCAGATTAAGATATTCAGTCATGATTCAGTTCATAAGTGTCCCGTGCATCATCTTAATCTTTCGTCAGTATTTCATCCAAGTCAGTATCTTTTGAGAAAAATAATATACAATGAGGGAGATGTACTGTAATCCCTAGATATTTTATGTCCTAAACCTTACATCTTTACTTCACATAACAAGATCCATCTTGAAGTAATAGGTACTCATAAGTTGACTCTCTCGTTTCTATCTCAGCTTTATAACCATTCTCATGTCATTGCATGTATTTAATAAATCAGTTTAGTTTATGATTTTTAACTTATGTATCATGCTCAACTCTGTTATGAAGTTATGTTCCAAGTCATGCACTTTTAGTATGTGATCTCAGTTGCCTTCATTCAGATCTCTCAGTCAAATCAGTCTTATTTAAGGACGAGTGATCCCAAGGGGGAGATATTGTAATACCCCGCACGCTTCTAAGCTAGAAATTGGAACTTCATTCCTATGAGTTTAAACTCTATTCCTATGATGTATACTTGAAACCATGCTTCATGATCATTAACCTAGTGTGAAGAAAGATTATGAGGAGGTAAAGATGTTCATAAGTGTCACTTAGAGAAAAGTGAGCTAAGTTTCTTTGATTCAACCAATTTTTGGTTTTTGATTTCACAAGGGTCAACTTTGAATGATTATAACTTTATTTATATGTGTAATTTGGCAGATTAAGACCCAACAATTTGTAGATAATCGAATTAGCTTTCCAACGATACCAATTTTTCCTTAATCCGATACTCGAGTGAAAAGTTATGGCATTTTTCGTGAGAGGAAGTAAGGGGTCGTGCTGCGGGGGCTATTCCCTCACAGTTATATCTTCTTAAGGTTCAAGGTTTACCTCCTCAACCCCAAACATCCAAATCATGAATTATAACACCCAAAAGGGCATTAGTTGCCCCTTTCACTCCAAATTTCTCTCAAGAAACCCTCATCCATTCCAGAGAACAAAAATTCAAGCATCACCATTCAAGAACCTTGAAGAAAAGTTACTTTCTCGAGAAATCAAGGTTCCAAGCTACTAAGTTCAAGCAATCTTTAAGAAATCATCGATTAAGGTATGTTAGATGCTCATCCATGGGCCCTTTTCACCTATGGAGTCCAACAACCCAAATTCAAGATTAAAAGTATGATCTTTACATATTTTTATGAATTATATCAAAGAACTTTCATGAATTTCGAATTTTATATCATGTTTACACAAAAATTTTGTTGTCATTAAACCCTACACATTTGAATGGTGTTTTTTGCTGATTTAAGCCTTAATTGGTGATTTAGTATCAAAAATCATGCTACTACTACATGTTTCAAACAATTCTCATGCTTAAGCCATGCATTGCAAGTGTTTGATGAAATGTCTCAAAGAATGAGTTTTGAATATTGACTACATGTCATGTCCTCAAAGTTTTAGTATGATCTTGTTGTTATTGCTATCGAGTCCTGGGGGTTATGAATACCTTAAATTTAGTTGTTCAATTAGTCTCAGTATTCTCAAAATAGTTTAGACACATATGACCATTATATGTTTTGTTAGTTATAATGTCTGTCAAACTTAGATTAGTGTAGTAATCTGAGTCAGTTCCTTCTTCAATTAAACTTAGTTCAGTCCGTAATCAGTGTTAGTTCCATTGTGAGTAGGATTCAGTACCGAATGAACCCAGGAATGGGGGAATTCCTTTTATTAGAGGGTTTGACCCTTAGTAGCAATCCCTATGATATAAAACTACGTAGCCAACATAGGTTTGAGATGTCTTCCTGCTAGTTTAGGGTTGACACATATCTCATGAGTATTCCTGATAGTTTAGGGTTGGAAAGATGTTTTCCTACTAGTTTAGGGTTGACACAACCATTGTTAGTACCTGTGGTACAGTTCTAGCACCTTCTAACTAAAGTCACAGGTTGGACCTCGATCTGCTCAGCTTTGGGGAATATCAGTTAAATGATACCTCCCACAATTTTAGTTTCAGTATTCAGTTTAGAACGCAGTTTGGTTTTGCTTGACCATATCATATAGTTTATCAGTTATTCAGTTATCAGTATTTCAATATTTTAGTTTATAGACTATTTCAAAATCATGTCATATGTTTGGTCATGCACTCTTTGATTTTACAGTATTCACATTTTCATATCAGTTATCTCATACTATTCAGTTAGTTATTATTCATGTACATGAACTCATGCATATCAACCTAACCCCATTTAGCATACCAGTACATTCAAAGTACTGACCGCATACTCATTTCTTGTGCTATGATGTCTCATATCATAGGTTCGGGCTCTCAAGTTCCCAACCGCACTTAGACATTACATCGCATCAACAACAACAACTATGGTGAGTCCTCATATTTTAAGGACTGATTATGTTTATTTCCATGATTTCAGTTCAGTAGTTAGTTGGGTCCTGTCCCATCAACTCTTATTCAGTCAGTTTTAGAGGCTTTTGGATACTTCAGACAGTCAATCATTTTGTCATTATATTTTATCAGTTTTCAGACAGTTGTTTTTAAATTTATGATTTAGAAATCTTTTAGTTTTTAAAACCTTATGGCATATTCAGATATTCTACACATATTATTTTTATTATTATTATTCAGTGCTCATAGCAGGTACCAGCTCATGGGTTAGCTTGTTGTCACTTATGACCATAATCACTATGTGGCATCCAAGATGTACTCCCGGGTGTTACACTCCATCAAGAATCAACCAAAATAATAGTTACTTCGATGAATCAATGACCGCTGAAAAGTCACATCATGGTTGCTTCGACAAACAAAGAACATGGATAAAGTTGCCTCATTCCTATTTTGGAAGCTCTTGAAATTTTCCGAAAAAAATCATTTATGTTTCTTCCGTAAATCTACATTTTTATCTCCCATATTAAAACTACAATTTCATCAAATTTAAATTGCCAAATCAATAGTAAAATAATGAGGACCCAGACGGAGGTCATCAAGTGCTTTCATTAATACAATATTATTCCTTTTCACTTTTTCATGAAAAGTCATTAGCAAATAATTAAGATTGTCTAAAAGTTACGAGTTTGTTAGTTGATAAAAAAAATATTTTTTGTTATTTGGTTAAGCTCATGCTTATGTTTTAAAATGATGAATATTGAGCATTTTAATAATATAAATTTGGCTCGTCTCATTTGTAGTAAGTGTCATTACAATTGCATTATTTATTTTGGGCATGGATGACTTAATTTACAACCTTTATGTTGCATTACTCCATCTGTCTACTTTGTTTTATAGTGTAATAATTTTAATTCATTAGTATGCTTGCTATGTGTAGTTTTGATGATGACCAGATGACTACAAGGTACTAGGTCCCTGAAGGTTCAAGGCAACAATACACCTGGCACGCGTCTGCACAACTTTGTCTGTTTATGTTTTAAACTGGCAAGTGTTTCTTGTACTAATTAAGACACCTGGTCCAATAATATTTCAGACTTAATCATTACTCATCTATAAAAGGAAAAATATGCTTCTTCATCATGCAGTTTTTGCAAATACAAGAAGAATTCTGAAGAGACAAAGAGGCAAAAACTTAATATTTGATATTGCTCAAGCTCTTTTGATATATATGTGTGCTGAATTAGAGTGTGTCTTGAGTGATTCCCGATTTGCAATTGATTCATGATATCAGAGTAATGATTTTTTTTCTTTGCTTATAGAGTGATTAGGTAGAGTTACCTAAGTTTGATACTGATTAGAGTTAATTAGTTTAGAGAGTGCCTTGGCAGAGTTGTCAAGATGAGCTTCTAGTAGAGTTATTACAAGAGAAAGAAATCTTGAGTTAGGTTCAAGTACGAGTCTATAATCAAAAAGTTCATTATAGTGAATTTTTAAGGTGCTTGTTAGGTCAAGACGTGGTTTTCCTTCCTTGATCAAGGAGGTTTCCACATTAACTATTATGTTTTTTTTCTACACAACTTTAGTTTCCTTCAATTTATCGTTTAATTACCAGTGATTAACTTTGAGGGACCAGGTCCCTCACTCTATGGTGCAACCCCCAAGGGTTCCAACAATTGGTATTAGAGGTAGTTCACTCTAAAAGGTTCACACCTAGAGTGTTTTTATTATCATGGCTGCTCCACCTAACTTGAAAGAAGGGTAATCAACCACTAGACCACCTAGATTTAATGAACAGTACTATGGGTGGTGGAACACAAGGACGTTTGACTTCATTATGGATGAGGATAATGAGATGATGGATATAATCCTTGATGGTCCTTATTTTCCTTTTATAGAGGTCAAAGAAGGATATATAACAAGAAAGGTGGTGAAAACTAAAAGAGAATTTAATGATGAAGACAAAAAACAAATTGATAAGAACTACAAGGCAAAGCAACTGCTGGTGTGTTGTTTAGGTCTAGATGAATATAGTAGGACTACTATATGTGAAAATGCTAAAGAAATCTAGGACTACTTGAAAATTTCTCATGAGGGAACAACAAATGTGAAGGATTATAAAGTTGACAGGCTGACAACACAGTATGAAACCATCACAATGAGAGAATGAGAGACAATACAAGAAATGCATACAATATTAACTCCCATCACAAATGAGATACACTGCTTAGGAGAAGTGATTCCATTATAGCAAGTGAAGAAGATTCTAGGTGTTATTACAAAGTCATGGGAAATCAAAGTGAATTCCATAACTGAGGCAAGAAACCTGAATACCCTCACTATGTATGAACTTATTGGGAACATGAAAACCCATGAAATCAAAAAGCACTAAGGAGAAGTGAAGAAGGAATTAGAAAGGGAAAAATCCTTGGCATTAAAAGCTTCAAGGTCATGTTCAAATGAAGAATACAATGATGTTGCCTACTTGTCAAAAAGAATTGTTAGAGCCATGAGGAAAAGTGGCCAGTTTCAAAAGAAGTGGAAGTAGCAATAGAAAAGGAGCCACTATGAAAATTCGTCACAGATATGGAAGTCCTGAATATTTCATTAAGGATTGTCCGATGCACAAAATGGACTATCAGGATTATCTCAACACTAGAGGTGACAAAGGAAAGAACAGGGATCAGGTCCCTATAAAATCAAGAAGGCAGGTTGCAACTGATTTTCCAGTTAAAAAAGCTTTAGATGGTTGGGGTGACTCCTCCAATGAATCTGATAAAACTGAGAAGACTGCAGATGTTTCTATGCTTGCAGTGAAGAATGAGAAAGTGACCTTTGATTTCTTTTTTGATTTTATAGAAAATACTGACAATGAAGAAGAAAATGAGGCAACACTTTTTGACCTTAAAGAAAACTTAGACAACTATTTTGTTAGAAAGATAAAAAGGCTTTCAAATGTGTTGATTGACTCTATGTGTAAAATGACTGAGAAAAAACTTGATCTAGAAGAAAAAGTGGAAAGTCAAGAGCTTGAGTTAATTGCTTTAACTCTCCAAATATCTGAAACTGAAGAGTAGGTTACTAAGTTAAAATTTGAAAATCTGAATTTAGTGAGTCAACTCGAGAAAAAAGATGATGCTTGTGATAAAGAAAAGAATAATTCTCTAGATAAAAAATAAAAGATCCAGAGCTTGAGATGATAGTTTTGACTCTCCAGATATCTGAAATTGAGGAATAGGTTACTAAGCTGAAATTTGAAAATATGAGTTTGGTAAGTCAACTGGAGAATGTAGATGCTTCTGAGAGTAAAAGAAAGAAAGAAGCCTCTAAGTTTTATGTTGAGCATAAAGAAAAATCGAAGGATTCTCAAAGGAATCTCATGGATGCACTTAAGAAGAATGAGGAGTTAGAAAGGGACCTGGTCCGTCTAAGGAAAGAACTAAAAAGATCTCTTCAGTGGACTTTATCCTCATAAATCCTTTCTAACCTAATAGGTGAAGGAGTAAATAATAGTAAGGGCCTTGAGCATCAGTACAAGACTCAATCATTTGGGTCACAAGGAAATGTTGTTAAGGATGTCAAAAACAAAGCCTCTAAATACTTGGGCCCTTACTGTGAAATAGATGGACACTTGAAGGAATACTGTCAAATTTGGAATATAGTAAGAATGTTCATTGATAGATATATCCAGCAAGAGAATTCATATCCAAAGAAATTCATGTCCATGAAAAGCATGAAGAAGAACTCTCTACCTAGATGGACCAAGAAGGATTTGATAACACCTCTATCCTACTACTGGGAACTCGAGCTCAAATTGGTTCCTAAGTTTAAAAAATGATTGTAAGTGCAGGATGGAGAAAGGGTTTGCAATAAAAATGATCTTCTTGATATGTAATTGCTCTAGGCTATGAATGGAAGGTCTAATTATATTCTCTTTCCTGAGACACTTCAATGTGAAGGTGTCTTATGTGATTAAGTAAAAAGAGTTAAAAATTGAATGCAACTGATGGGAATAGTTAAGAGCCTAATAATGCAAAAGAAAAAAATGAATGGTCATCCAAAATCTCAATCACAAACATCATCTCAAGTAGAAGAACTCGAAAGAAATGTTTAGTCAAAATGATAACACTCAACTTACACGTCAATTTAAGTGCAAGGCAGTCGTCTTCAATATATTTACCCAACATTGGAGTCTAGGTCGAATCCATGAGGAAAAATTTGAGTGGTGATCAAATTAATTCAAAACAATAGATACAAGTTTAATTCAAATGAATATTACAAAAAGATAAAATAGGGGAAGTGAGTTCCTACACTAATTTTTCTTTTTAGGATTTTCTAGTATAAATTCAGGGCTATGAATAATTAGAGTCTTGACAATTATGCACGAATCTTGGGATTTTGTGTTACTAAGGGAGTGATATGTGGAATATAATTATCAACATAGCTTTAGTAATTCAAATATGGGTAGGCTTGGTTATAGGTTTTGATGTTAGCCTTTCAAAAAACACCAAACTTTCACCCATTGATTCTTTCGAATACCTAATGGTTGTGTTCAACAATTAGCAACCACAACCTCAATCAAGGAATCCCTATTTCTAGTATGACACCCATGACATAGTTAACTACACATTCACCCTTATGTCTAAGATAGTGAAAATTTAGCAAACTACATACATAATTGTCTATCATTGCTTTGGTTCTCATATCCCTCTTTCGAGGGTGATATGGATTCCTAAAGTTCACCCAAACCCTTCTTTCAAAGATAGTGTTTAACTTTCTATAGCTTGGAGCTTTCTTTCATAAAACCTATGTGGGTATATAGAGATTTCACCCATCAAATACCAACCAAAATACCATAGCAGCCGCAGAACTCATAAACATGAACTACCAAATATATGCTAACAATCACAACCCACACACACTTAAATCCCTATTCACACAGAAACCCAAGAGGGAGATGTAGCTATACATAAGATAAACAAGCACTTATATACCCATAATCTCCATTGAATCAAAGTTGTAGAAGATCTAAAAGAATGTTACTTCAAACTTGGCTCTCCCTAAATATCAACAATGCAAGTGAGCAAATCTTCCACTTAGAAAGTCTCCAATGTATTCTTTACCCAAAATTTACATAATATTTTCTTCTCCAAAAATGGAGACTACAAAGTCTCAAGCCAAAAACCTAGAAAAATTTGTTGAATAAGAAATGTGATGGAATGAATGACGCATCAAATTAGGGTTTGAGTCTTTTTGTTCAAATTGGGATTAGCACGTGCAATTACAGTTTGCCCAGGGGCTTAACATTTCCGCCAAGCTGCTATCGCACAAGCCTTGATGTGACCGTGGCTACACAACCATGATTGACTTCCTCGACATGGTTGATTGACCATATTGACTGATCACAACTGCGGCCAATGGAACGTAACCGTGGTAACTGAGGCTATTCATCTTCACTTTTTTTGCTCCCTTTTGATCATTTTAAGCTCCAATACACATCTCTTTGTATTTTCAACTCCTATACCTGCAAAGATTGGATATTATGTATTAAATCACAATTATGTCTCATTTACTCATTTGAGAAAAGGTAATGTACAATAAAATTGAGTGTAAATGAGTCGTAAAATTACCACTCATCAACACCCCCAACTTAAAGCCTTTGCTTTTCCTCAAGCAACACTACATTACATCAAGAGACACAATTATTTATGCCTAACTTTGTGCCTTAAAGGTCGTAGAAACTTTGATTTGAATCGCAACCATAAGTATCTCATTGCACATGTGCTATGCTAATTTCCCAACACCCCTCCTTGTAAAATACAATACTTAAAGGATGCATAAGACCTTAAAGAGAAGTCAAGCAACAAAGACCAATATTCTAGAAGTGGCTCACCTTTTGACTAAAACTAAACCATATTCCACTTGCCTCATTAGCTGGGAGGTGACAAAAATCACTCACGTCAACTTGTTTGCATGCGCTTCTCCCAAGGAAGAAAAGTTTCACACACCAAACTACTGAACAAGTAACAAGGAATTTTCAGTGCAAAATTCTCCCTTCACAAGAGAAATATCAATGCAACAAGTGTCATGACATAGGATTGCCCCTATATTCAATCTCCACTACAAAGAAAGTAAATGGTTGGAGATCTCAAAGGACTTTCTAAGCTGGTAATGTAGGTTCGGGTTAGGGTAGGATATAATATTAGAACAACATTGTTACACCCTACCTTAAACATCTACTTCACTCTATACGATCCTTCTCTTTCAAATTAGGACTAGTCTTCTTTATCCTCTATCTTTCTTCATGCCTATTTTTAACTTATTTTGTTCACCACTTTTTCTCTTACTTCCATTTCCTTGCATTTTTGTTCAAGTCATCCTTTCGTCGGGTCCTTTTCTTTTTCTAAACATTTGTTTTCAACACGTAGGAACATTTGGAATTTTTACTAATACCTCATGGTCCAAAACTTACTTCTGCCGAGTTTTACCACCCCCAACTTAAGATTTTATCCTTAAGTTGTGTTTTAAAGTTCAAGGAGGATATGGTTCAAATCAGAGATAAAAATAAAGGTTTACGGCTTGTAATGATTTTGTCAAAGAAAGGTCTAAAGGATCAAAGTGGGTACTAGGGGTAATAATTTATACACGGGTAGTCTTTTTTGGCTAGATTTGATTCCCAAATCACACGGATGGCCTAAGATTATTTCTCCAACCAAATACAATCAAAACTAGTTTTAAAAGACTAATGGTAAAAGTTCTAAATAACACAAGTATACAAGGGATGAATGTAATAAACTCACCAAACATGGCATACAAAATTCATTAAGGGAGTTCAAATGTCCCTTCCGATGGAAACAATCAAGGAGTGTCTATTTCTTATTTATAAGTCAAAATCTATTAAGCCACAAAAAAAGAAAAAAATTTGTTGCACATTTCTCACGTCCATGCCATTGATTTTTCAAAAAGTTGGACAGGGTGCGGAAGAAATTTCTTCCTCTACAATATCCCCATGCACAAGTTTCTAAACTATGGCTACAACCAAAACCTTAGTCTTACATCTTGGCTCAAAACGGGCAAACTAACCATATGTCTACTCAGACTTCACCATAAGTGTAAACAAAATAATTCCAATTTTACAAAACAAAATGCTATATGTACTCAGAATTCTCTTACATTTTATGACATTTATGCTACAGGTTCTTAGAATTCCCCTATATTTATGCCTCAAACCCAAATACAATACTTTACCCTTAAGACTGTCATCGATCAATCTGTCACTGGTCAAAGCTATTCATGCATCAAAAAGAGCAAAATAAAAGTAAATAAAAAGAATACTAAAAATAAGAGGAAAGCAATATAATCCATAAAACTAAATAATATCCAAAACAGCATCCCAAAACAATAACATAATAGAAATAGTGTCTAGCATTAGGTCATCAAAACACCATGATTCCAGGGACAACCCCCAAATAGATAAAATAAAATGTCTACACTACATGCACACTAAAGCAAGAGTAAGAACTGTCTCCCTGAATCTTCCTTAAGAGCTGCTTTCCCTATCTGACTCTGTGCTGGCACCACAACTCTTGTCAACCGACCAATTAGCAAGGGCCTCATCTTCACTATCCATCTTTGAAGAAGGCAATTTATTATTTGGTTTGAGCACCTTAAAGATGCCTTTTACTCCCTTCCACATCTTCTTGAAGAAATTTATCTCTTTTTGTCTCTTCATACCATTTTCTTATGTGATTGCTTGAGGTCCTTGTGTGCTCTCTCTAAGGCTAAGTATTCTCTCTTTAGGCTGGCAACGGTGGTTCCCTATTTCTGCTGCTCCTTAATGTACTTCTCATAGTAATATTGTGTTACTTATGAATGACGAGCTGTAAAGGGTTCCTCAGACCGTGAGGTAATCTAGACACTAACTCTCTGAACACTCTCATTCGATTTGAAATATCATAAAGGGGATTTTCTGATGAGGGTTTGCATGCTTCTGGGTCATACCGAGCTTCTTTGTCAAAATCTATCTAACTTTTATTTCTCTAGCCTAGGTCACCCTCGCATCTAAATTTTAGTGGACAGTTAATGGATCCGAAGAGCACCCAAGTATATACAACATATTCCTCCAGTTCTGCTCTCTTACTAAGTTCAGCGATATGGGAAGGAAAAAGTAGGTGCGTACCTCCATGGGTCTAGTGAAAGATCCATTATGATAATATAACCTCTCTTACATTAAGAGGGATGCCAAACAATATGCAAGACACTATACGAGCTTTCAAATCCGTGATGATAGTCATATGGGTGCAAGGTGATACTTGGTTGTATATGATGTTTAACCAAAGTCTGTCCTCTACTTTGAAGTCCTTTATTAAAATGTCTTTCTTGGTGATGGACCAAGGAACTTCCTTACCAGGACATAAAATGTAGGCCATCCAGTACCTAGACTCATATGCCCTTGCGTGAAACTACCTTATGTCGGCATCTAGGATCCCATACACCGTATTCACCTTCTCTACTCCAAAGTTTACCTGTTTACCTTAATTTTTCATCACAGGGTTTGTGAGAGAGACTACACTGAGGTTTGCGTATAACTCATGCACCCACATCTTGTTGTCCTCATAGGGTTCTAGGGCAAAGCATATCCACCTAGTCGCAGTGAGTTTGGCATGGAATTCTGGGAGCTTTTCAACCACTATATCCAAGATAATGCCCCTCTTAAGGAGTATCTTACTCCTGTGGAAGTTATCATAATAGAGTTGGAGACATTATGCGGTTATGAATATGGTGTCATTAAAATCTTTCATCCATGAGGCTAATAATCTATGAGCAAAGTAACTCAGACCAATATTAGTTTTCTCATACTAAACATATGCTAGATCAAATAGATAAGCTCATGTGGTAGATCCATGAGGATTTTGGGGGAAGCAAAAGAATGCACAAAAATGTTCAAAGTCTCACATAACCTTCCCTCAGGCATGGTGATTGCGGAGTGATAATTGTGATCGCGGTTAAGCGATAACTATCATTGAGCCTACGATTACAGTACCTGAGACTAGGTTTGACAGACTCTGTGCAATTTCTCAAACAAGGTTTCACCCTAAAAATTTTCTTTAAGAAAGCAGGATAAGACTATAAATAGTGAGTTATAATACTAGAGTGTGTGATCCCAGCCCCAAACTTAAATAATTTGAATATGGAATTTATAGAGGCTTTCAATCTCACACATGGTGCACACTTCCACTCATGTGATTAAAGACTTATTTCCTATGTACTCAAGACTTCCCCACATAGCGTGTACACTATTTATAGCAGCAAACCACATAGCAATAAAAATTTAGCATGAATGTGATAACACAAATATCAGTTAAGGGTTTATATACATATTACAAGAACAAATCATGCATTTTCATTCAAATCAATGTAGTTTAGACAAGTTACCACATTAGTAGACACTATTGGAATGAGATGACCCTTGGTTATGCACTTTAGTAACAAAAAAAGAAGAAAATTTTAAGAGAAAGTGAAGAAGGGAAGGTGAAAAGTGAGTAGTTGGATAGTTATTTAAACTGATTTGACCACAATTGTAATCTTTGTCACGTGATCACGATTACACGACCACTGCAATCGCATTGATACGAGCCATGGTCATGGTAACTGAGACCATAAATCTTATTCTGTGCCTTTCTTGTTTAGCCCAAAATATCAAATTTACACTTTTTTTCATCAAATTCGATCAAAATTTTGGTGAGTACCATTGTCTCAAGGATTATGCATTCATAATCAAAATAAAAATTTATTCTACCATGCATAATTAAAAGGATATGTGCCACTTTTCATGGCATAATGGGCTGCCTCCCATCGAGCGCTTAGTTTAAAGTCGTAGCAAGATTCCCTTCCATTTTTATTATGCTTCGACTAAGAAGATTTGAATCTCCGTCCCAACTTTTGCTCAATATATAATGAATGTCATAGGGACAAAATATTCAGATCTTCCAAGAAGAGGCTTAAAAGAGGTGATGTAGTGGCAAACAAGTTTTGGTCTAGCTATTTTAAAGATTTAAACCTTTTACCTATCTTTGCATCAAACTTTCATTTTAGTTTATTGGGTAAAAGTGAGAACATCAATAGGCCATTCCTTTGACTTTGGAAATTGAGCATCTTGGCCTTTGATGGGTGGGGTTTTACGTTCTCCCGTGAAATGTTAAACTCCAAAATACAAGAGTGGGACTCCGCCTCCCTACAATCCTGCATTTGTTCAAAGGGATGGATATTCATAACATCCTCTTAACATAATGTTAAAAAATGGGTTGAATGAGGTCCAACACTTAATTTTGAGCTAACCTCCTCCGGAGCATCTCCACTCTGAAATGATCTAGAGTCATTATAAGAGATTTGTATTGATTCTTCTCTTTGCTCTAGTACCATTTCCTTTATTTGGGGTTCTTCTCCCTCATATGAGTTGTTTGTTTGGGAATCCATTAGGAGTCTTCACTACCAAGATCTTCATCATATCTTAGTTTATCTTCTTGATATCACTCCTCTTGAGTAATGGAAAAGGTAGTGATCGCTTCAAGTTTTTCTTCTTTGCCCAATAGCTATTTCTTAACACTTGTCCATTATTTGTACATGTATTCCATATTATCCCCCATTGCTTCTACCCGATCTAAGATGGCTAGTAACCTTGGGTCACAGTTATTGGACTCGGTGTATTGTTCTTTTGATTTCTCATCATATGACCTTATCAAATCATTGGAAGTGATAGCAATTTGATTAGTATAATTGGGGGGGGGGTGTTTGGATACTCATCCCAATGTCCTTATAGACGGCTACACATAGGGCAACCATACTCCCAATCTGATCGAGATGGTAAAATCTCTCCCTGAGGAGCATACTTACAATCTTTCCTGAAGTATGGTCCAAACAATACGAACATAGGGGACACGCTATGACTTCCAATCATTCAACTCATATTTGTTACAAGATGCATCAAGAAAAGAAAAAATAAAATAAAATCTACCTACAAAGTAAAATCACAAACAAATATTTACAAGCTTGAATTCAAGAAAGTAACTAAGATTTCAGACTAACTTAATATGCCAAATTGTCTAGCAACCACGCCAATTTTGATAATACTCAACTTACACATCAATTCAAGTGCAAGGCAGTCATCGTCAATATAATTACCTAACTTTGGAGTCAGGGTTGAATTCATGAGGAACAATGTGAGTGGGGATCAAATTAATTCGAAACGATAGATACAAGTTGAATTCAAACAAATATTATAAAAAGATAAAATAGGGGAGGTGAGTTCTACACTAATGTTTTTTTTGGGGATTTTCTAGAATAAATTCGGGGCTACAAATAATTAAGAGTCTTAACTATTATGCATGGACCTTGAGATTATACATTACTAAGAAGTGACTTGTGGGATCTAATTATCAACATCGCTTTAGTAATTCAAATATGGGTAGGGTTGGTTATAGGTTTCGATGTTAGCCATTAAACAAAACACCAAAATTTTACCCATTGATTCTTTTGAATACCTAATGGTTGTGTTCAACAACTAGCAACCACAACCTCAATCAAGGCATCCCTATTTCTTGTATAACACCCATGACATAGTTAACCTCACATTCAACCTTATGTCTAAGATAGTAAAAATTTAGCAAACTACACACATAATTGTCTATCATTGCTTTGGTCCCCATATCCCTCTTTTGAGAATGATATCGATTCCTAAAGTTCACTCAAAACCCTTCCTTCAAAGATGGTATTGAATTTTATTGAGCTTAGAGCTTTCACTCATCAAACCAATGTGGGTATTTGGAGCTTTCACCCATCAAATCCCAACCAAAATAGCATAGAAAAATAACCCATAAACATGAACTAACAAATAGGTTCCAACAATAATAACCCACACATACTAAATTCCTATTCACACATAACCCCAAAAGGGAGATTTAGCTACACATAAGATAAACAAGCATAGATATACCCATAATCTTAGTTAAATCAAAGTTGTAGATGATCTAAGCGAATGTTACTTCAAACTTTGCTCTCCCACATATCAACAATGAAAGTGAGAAAATCTTCCACTTATAAAGTCTCCAATGTATTCTTCACCTAAAATTTAAATAATAGTTTCTTCTCCAGAAATGGAGGATACAAAATCTCAAGCCAAAAACCTAGAAAAATTTGGGGAAGAAGGAATGTGATGGAATGAATGATGCATCAAATTAGGGTTTGAGTCCTTTTTCTCAAATTGTGATTAGCACATGTAATTATAGTTTTACCATTGGGCTGAATCCACCACGCCTCAATTGCACAAGCTTGGCCGCGACCATATCTACGCGACCGCAATTGACTTTCTCAGTTGCGGTTGATTGACCATCTTGACTGACCGAAACCATGGTCAATGGATCCCAACTACGGTAACTGAGGCTATTTCACTGCAGGTCTTCAACTTTACTTTTTCTACTCCTTTTTAGTCATTTCAAGCTCCAATCCACATATCTTTGACTTTTCAACTCCTGTACCTGCAGAGAGTGGTTATTAGTGCATTAAATCACACTTATGTCTCATCTACTAATTTGAGACAAGGTAATATGCACTATAAATGAGTGAAAATAAGTGTTAAAATCACCACTCATCAACAGGGACCTAGTCCCATTGGAAATTTTCTTAGAAGGATTAATTGGAAGAATAAATCCTCCTTTCTTACTAGACATCTCTAATGTTATATCGGGAGGAAAGAGTGGAAACAGGAGCCAAAATTAGAAATCTCATGCTTTTTTCAGCAATCCTATCCCAAGAATGAGCTCACAAAAGTGTGAAAGAGGCTGACGAGTTCAAAGCAATGTAGAATAAACTCTAGACATTTGAAGAATGACAAGTTTGGGACCTGCTCCTCAGACCTATTTCCAAAATAAGTCGTGGTATGATGTGGTGTAATGAATTTAAAAAGATGATGTTGGGATTGATCATATTATCCTGACCTACTATTATGTTAATCAGTATCTCTTCATAAAATTGGCTTTGTTCAGGAGGAAGGTATCCTTAGCAAATTAGGTACATTTTTTTCTAACTCAGTGCCATACATTGGCAGGTATACACCCATGGGAAAAACTTTGGAGGTGGATAGATGTGACAAGTACAAAGTTGAAGATTCACTCAAACTAGAAAGGGACTTGGTCCTATCTCTTAGCTTAGTATCCTATATGTGCAAATTTTATCTGTTCTATGAAGAAAAAGTCGCGTCCTCCCTATCCTAGTATCATAAAATGTTGTCCTATTCCAAAAATAAAGGTAAGTCACCTAAAATATGAAATTGATAATAACTTGTTCCCATAGAAAACCCTTCCCTCAACTTATTATTTCCTTAAATCTTGTTGCACCCACTTCTTCTCCTATCAAAAAGGAAAATACTAGTCCCAAATATCCATCCTAAGAAAAAGACCTCTCGATGGCTGCAACACTCCCATTTTCATGTCCTTCAAAGGATTCTAAGCTTAGCATTGTTAAGAATCCCTTCACAAACCATCCTGAAAAACATCATTTTTCTCCTACTTTTCCAAAGTCTAACTCCTTTATCACTCAACCTGTTGATAAAGAATCATCCATGAATCCTCCAAACTATTCTGATGGTGTTGTGACTGATGAAACCTGGGTTGCTGAAAACATTATCTTATTGTCAAATAGCCCAGTAAAGAGCATAGTTAATCACAGGAAAAACAATATCAATAAAATACCACTAATTTCTAGAAAATTCTTTGGAAGTCTTACTAAGAAAATGCTAACACTTAAGGGACCTGGTCCCTAGAGAAGGAAAATAGCTAAAAAAATAATCGATGATCACTTATAGTAGAAGAAAAAATGGGGAGAACAGTAATGTTTTTTCAAAGAAAGTAAGAAACGGGTTTTTGAAAAATCACAAGGTGTTTACTAGAAGGATTTTTTATTAAAATATTCTAATAGGACCAGGTATGGTGGAATTAGTTGAGCTGGTTAAACATCAAGGCTTGATATATCTCATGGAAGGACCTATTTCCACTATTTTTGGTGAGATAGTCTAGGAATTCTATTTCACTTTGGAATTCTTAGAAGATGGGTTGAATCTAACTGCACTGGTCCAAGGAAAAAAATAAAGTTGAATAAAAAAACACTGGGATGAATTTTGGAAGTTCCAATATATGGTGTGACAACTGTCTTAAATCAGTTGCCTTCAATAGAATTCTTAGAAAATGCATTAAAGGTCAAGGTAAATATGTGTCTGTAGTGAACAGGAAATCACTCGAGTGAGTTACAATTGGTCTTTGACTTTGTGAACAAGGTGATTCTGCCTAGATCACAAAAGAGAAACATTGCTCCATCCACGATTTTGTATGTGATGGTATGTCTTAATAACTTTGAATTCATTAATCTACGTACTTTAATAATAGAACACATTCACCGAGTTGTTCATGGGAAATGGAAAACATGACATGCCTTGTGGATATTGGTTGAATAAAGTATTTGACCATTTTGGTAGTGTTTGTGAAAATGGAACCCAAGGAACTATGATACAAATGCTTAGCTTGAAGACACAAGTTAAAATTCAATGTGTTAAATCAGGTAGCATTTCTCAAAGAGAGATCATCAAGGAAATAGTGTAACGGAAATTCAACTTACCTACGAAGGATGAAGATATTAGCATGCTCCGGGTGACAATTCAGCATCTCTAAAATAGAAGCCCATGTGTCTCTGAAATGTTTAGAATTAAGAATGTTGAACTAAAGAAGAGAGTGTTAATCTTAATTGATGAGGTCCTTATCCTGAATGCAGAGATAAGGCATCTCAATAACAACCTTACCCTACTTCTTCAAAAAAAAATTTCCCAGTCCTTCACTTGTCAATCCTTGTTGATTCTTGTGGCTTTTTCCCTAGAATATTTAAATTATACACTACAATGATACTTATCCTCTACTTATTAATGAATCTTTTCCTTGTGAGTTACATTTGTTCCCTTTAAATTGCAAAGTTATTCTTTATGTTAATGTTGCACCAGTGACCGTGAGTTAACTAATTTATGCTAATTTTACTCTCGAATTACTGTACTTACTTTTTAATGATTCAAAAAGAAGAATACTGAGCTCATATAGTAGGGACTAGGTATAGGGTACAGGTGTAGTGCAACTAATAAAGATGCTTACAATGAGTTAAGTTGCAGATTTACTGAGTTGCAGATTTGAATAACATGCTGATAGGGGGAAGTAAGTGATGTACTAAATTGATAAATGAAAGAAGGCATAGTGATATGGGGAAGTATGCAAATGTACTAAATTAATAATGGTCCAAGATGACAAGTGGAAGAAATTGAAGCATGATAGGAAATTGACAACAAGGGACCAGGTCCCTATGTTGTATGGAGGTGTAATCATGTTAATTGATTGATAGGGGAAACATTCATCTTCAGTAGTGGTAATCACACAAATTAAATATGATGAATTTGTATTGATGCTCAAAGCTTTGTGGTTGGTTTGTCATAATTAAAAAGGGGGAAAATATCTATATGTAGTTTTGATGATGAGAAGATTACTACAATAGACCAGGTCCTTTGATATTTAAGGAAACATCACAGCTGGCATGCATCTGCACAACTTTGTTTGATTGTGTAACAAACTGACAGGTGTTGGTCATACTAATCAGGACACCTAGTCCAATAATATTTCAGCACTAATCATCATTCATTTATAAAAGGAAAAAATGCTTCCTGATCAAGAAGTTTTTGAAAATACAAAAAGAGTGTTCAAGTGAGAAAAAGGCAAAAACTCCATATCTAATATTGCTCATGCTCTTTTGCCATATGTGTGTGATTAATTAGAGAGTGTCTTGAGTGAGTCTTGATTTGAATTAAATTACTTTATATAAGAGTAATAATCTTTTCTCTTTGCTTAGAGAGTGCTTACGTGGAGTTGCCTAAGTTTCATACTGATTAGAGTTAATAGTTTAGAGAATATATTGGTTGAGTTGTCAAGATGAGCTTGTAGTAGAGTTATTACAAGGGAGAGGAATCTAGAGTTAGGTTGAAGTTCAAGTCTATAATCAAGAGGTTGATTATAGTGAACTTTTGAGGTGTTTGTGAGGGCAAACCATGGTTTTTCCTCCCTTGAGCAAGGAGGTTTCCATGTTATATATATTGTGTCTTATTTTTTTCCTGCACATCCTTTAGTTTTCCTGCACTTTATTGTTTCATTTCCTGTGATTGACTTTGAGAGACCTAGTCCCTCACTGTGGGGTGTAACCCCTAAGGGGCCGTTTGATTTGCAAATAATCCCGGGATAAAACTTTTTATCCATCGTTTGGTTGTAAATAATTGGGATAACTTATCCCGGGACTAATAATTAGTTTCGAGATAAGTTATCCACCCAAATGGTGGGATAACAATCTCGGGAATATTTTTCTTTGGTATAAAATTATACAAAGACAAAAATACTATCTTGGGATTGTTATATATAATTAAATTATATATACTTAAAAATAATTAACATAATTTACCATAATATATTATAATTAAATATATTAACATAATATATATATAATTAAACATAATTAATGTATATATATTCATAATATATTCATAATATTATATGTTTGGTTGTAATATATATATATATATATATATATATTATATATATTCATAAATAATAAATTATGTTTAATTAACGTATAATATATTAATTAATTATGAATATAATATATTACGTAATATATAACGTATAATATTATGAATATATTATGAATATATTATGAATATATATACGTTAATTATGTTTAATTATATATATGTATATTATGTTAATATATTTAATTATAATATATTATGTTAAATTATGTTAATTATGTTTAATTATATATAACATAATATATAACGTAATATATTCTCACACACACATAAATTATGTTTAATTAACGTATAATATATTCATAAATAAATAAATTTTGAACAGTTTACCATTCAAAATGGTTGTAAAATATATAAATTATGTTTATTTATATATTTTAATTTCTCGAAAAAATAATAAATCAATTTTAAGAATGAATATTTAAATCTTAAATATAAATATATATATATATATAAAAGTT
Organism: Capsicum pubescens; assembly: GCA_030864215.1. Classification (NCBI taxonomy): domain Eukaryota; kingdom Viridiplantae; phylum Streptophyta; class Magnoliopsida; order Solanales; family Solanaceae; genus Capsicum; species Capsicum pubescens. The sequence goes on from CM061547.1 coordinate 145,151,112, forward strand.
AAATAAGATGGAGGGTATTTTGGTAATCAATCAATTTATTCCTAGAAATTATACCATGTATATTACTTTGAATACAACAAACCAAACACTCAATAAAAAATAACCCCAGCATAACTAATCCCAGTATAACTTATCCCATCACAACTTATCCCAGCATAACTAATCCCGGTATAACTTGTTTTCAAACCAAACGCCCCCTAGGGGTTCCGAAAATGCTATTACTTTTCATATTTTGTAGTGGATTATAATGCCTTATTACTTTAATGGAGTTACTTCCCTTTAAGGTATAAAGACGTGATGTTATATCTTGTTTATATTAGAACCTCCTTGAGCATTTGATTGTTTGATAATGGTGGCTCAATTTGGCCATCATTTTCCTTGAGATTCATGTAACTTCTCACTTTTTATTTATCCACTTTCTATTTGGTCATTTATCTTCCCTCTTTACTACCCTTATCTATTCTTTTTCATTATAAGGATGGATACCTCACCTATAAATAGAGGTGGTCTTTAATATTTTTCTAAGCATAAGATAATATAGAATTCACAAAATTTAGTAAAAAAGAGACTTTGATAGTTGAAGGGAGGTGTTCCTTTCTATGGAGTTTTGAACTCAACCTTTGTCCAACGTTTGTTGATTTATACTTTGTGCAAAGACTATTGTATTCTGGAGCGGACAAGTTAAGAAGATTACTGTTGGATCGGTGAAAAGATTTATTGTGGTGGGCATGAATCTATTGAAAGAGAGCGAGATATTTACGCCTTAACCAAGAAGAAAATTACTGTATATTCTTCATTTTTAAATTTTTTCAATTGTAATTTTTTTTATATTTCACCAATGATTTTAACAGAGAATTTAATGACAATTGAAAAATCTGTGGATATCAAGATGGGATATCTAACAAGTCATTCCATTTCAACAATACTCATTTCAAATGGTGGAAGGGTAAAGTATTTTTTCTATTTAAGTCTTCTCAATGCTTCTTATGTGTTAAGTGATATGAGTCCAAATAAAGTAGATAACTCTTCCATGAATGATGATGAACTTATTTCTCTTCAAAACAAAGTTTAAAAGTGCGATGGTGACTCCTACAAGTGTCGATATTTTTTACTTATGTAACGACCGATTTCATCGTTATAAAAGTTATTTGTGGTACAGATATATTTAAATCTACTACATCACTTGTATTAGGATCAATTCTTTATCATGGGAATGAATTGGATACGTACTAAGGCCATAAAATACTTCTAGTATAAAGTTATGTTAAAAATATCCTTACCAATTTAGTTTCGAGCTAAGTTTAAAAGGGGATCATCTTCAAAAAATTACTTATCCTAGAATATAAGGAGTTGGGGGGACCTAATACCAAAAAAATTAAATATTTCAGAGTCTTATTTTTAATGAAATTGACAAGTCATTAATACGATTCTCGAGAAATAAGTTATGACTATTTTATTAAAGACTGTTGGAGATGAAAAAGCATAGGGCATCATAGTGGGTCGGTGAGTTGTAGAGGTGCCGCTAAAGCAGGTCAGATCGCTATAGTAGAACGAACGATAATTCATAACTTATTTACATTTCTTAGACCTAAAGTGGCAATTTTCTCTTGGTATAGGTAATAATTCTTCATTGAGGTAAGTTCCTTCAGTCATCTTCTTCATTTATAATTTTTTTAACTTCCTAAAATCATTAGAATAACCTTTAATGGTGGAATTCTTGGGGATTTGAATCCTAAGTTTAGGAAATTTTAGAAAAAACTTATGGGTTGAGTTAATATTATCTAGAATCACTACTAAATTGTTCATTAACAATTCCTATTATGAAATTGTGATTCAAAAACATAAAAATTGATAGTTGGGGACCTTGAATTCAATAAATTAGGAGCCTATATCCTAAATAAACTTCATTAATGGACTTGGATTGATATTTAAGAAACTATTTTGATGACTAATTGGCCCTTAGGTAAAGTTGTAGTCAGTAAATGAGGTTAGAATTAGTGGGTTTAATTTATCAAGGTATTTGTTTGAAGAGATTTTTTAATTACTCTTATAATTTTTATTTTTTAGATAACTACCCTTCTAAGACATGGAGAAAAAAGAGGATCATCCATGATATAGCTTACTTACTGTAGTAGTTTGGTGATCAAGTAGATTATGGTGTATGAATAGTAGAATGTGGTTAGTATTCACATCCATAATGTAGATGTGATGGGAGAAATTAGGCCTGCGGGCATGGAGTTTGGATGGATTTAATATGGATTAATATAATAAAGGCCTGATTGTGTATTATTATGTTATTGTATGAATCCTTGATGGGTGTTTTTATGAATCCAAGAAACATTGTTAATATAGTTGATTAGGAGATCGTGTGAGATATTAATCTAGTTATTTATCCCGATTAACATATAATGGTGATATTAGTACTACATGTGTTTGGGATATGGGATCATGTTGCTTAAGGCTAATGATGTGGACTGGCGTAGGTATAAGGAGGCAGTGACTTTACTTAAGAGCCCAAGGTCAAGTTCGGCTAATGGTTAAAATGTAAAAGATATAAAGGTGTATAAGGAAAGCTTTATTGTAAGTTGAATAAAGTTAAATGATTTGTTAATGGTGTAGCATCTTGAATCTAGTATTGTCTTAAATTTAAGGATTGCAAGATAATAGCGGAATCTTCGATTTTGGTTTAAATAAAGGAGGACGACATTAGTGAATGAATGTATGAATGCTTAGCTAGAGTTTAGACTCCTTGGAGTTGAATGTGCACTCTTAAAATAAGTACTTGGATTTAATGAATATGGCTTGATGATTCTTTCTTGAATAAGCAGTGGATTGGTCTTTGGGCATGCTGTAAGTAATGATTATGAATTAATAAAACCTGAATTGTTATTTATCGAATGTTTTTTGGGCAAACTTGTGATTTCATGTGTTAAGGGATAAATATTATTTACATGAAATGATTAGCGTGAGTTTGACCTTGTGTTTAGAGTGTTTGGCTCCTTTTTACAGTGCGAATGATATCCTAAGTGTTAATCACATATAATAAGGTTATACGAAAAACACATTGACTATACAAGTGTAGTTGTTTATTTTCATTGTGGTTGTACTTGTTGTGACATTTATTGCTTATTGTATGATGTATCGGTATTTTGACATCTTTATGAGATTTATGCTTATTATTGTGGAATGTATAAATATTTGGACATCTTCATGGGATTTAGTGGAATAAGGTTGGTAGACACTTGGTGTCTGGGTTTTGGTACATGAATAAAGCTCGTCCCCTACTGGTCATGACTAGAGGGTGGTTATAATACTTTTAGCATATATGTACGAGGTTCAAGTGAGTTAATTACTCCATGAGAGGAGAGAGTATATGATTATCATTATTATTGTTGTTTATATTGGTTCTATAAGAGGACTAAGTTATATTGTGGTTGTTGTTGTGGATTGCTTGAGTAAAAAAGATTATGGTGTTGCTTGGCATATTTGGGATTCTTGTGCAGTCTGGTTACTTATATATTTTGGGATTCTTGTGTGGTCCAGTTAATTATCATATATTTTGGGATTCTTGTTTTTAGAGTCATGGGTTGTTGACTTAGATATGGTTACAATCATGGTTTACTGACTTGGTGTCACGACTCGAACTAGGTTTTGGTTGTGAAGAGTATCCAAAGTCCACCGAGGATAAGGGACCACCCCCATTGCCTAGCAAATTAGAAAACAATATAGTATAATAGCGTGAATAATCCAAACAAACATATGAAAGATAAATAAACTCAGACAAAGGTTCTAAGATTCCAAGCAAATATCCCAATCCACAGTTATCCTCAAAAACGTCTAAAATGATTCGATTATCATACTAGGTCGATACATGACCCGTCCATGATAGTGACAATGGCAATGATAATGTTAATGTGAACTCTTCAATTCTAAATTATGAAAAGAAACCGATGGAATGACTAAAATTTTCGAAGGATGGAAGCTCCCCACTTCACTATGAACCAACTGATGAACCTGGATCACCTAACACTACATAGGGGTAAAAGAGGTATCCTTGGGCCCTACATTATGAGACAATATAGCGTCTTAGGACAGTTAGTGGGGTGAGCATTAACATGTAACTAAGGATAGGGATAATGTGCCATTTCAAAATCAAGTCCATACTCAATGTACATATTTACACACATGCATATATACATATATATAAAATATTGGAATCATAAACTTGGATTAACATAAGATTTAAAACATTATCCTGGATCGTGTAGCTCAAACTATCTTGAAAGCACCCACATGATATATTGATTTGGCTACCTCCATCAGAAGGTCCCCAATGCCTGTAGCCACAAGATCTAGGGATTCAAATAAAGTCTAGGGAATCTAAGACCCCACACCAATCCAAGGTATAAATATCTCAAGTATGAACTATGCACACAGTCATAAAGACCCCTACATCGATAAATATGATTTCCAGTGTTCATCCTCCCTGGGACTTACACCTTTACAGTAAGCTGCACAACCCCCATTAAGACTAATTAAAACCATTTACACATTCCCATCCATTAAATTAAGGAGTAATTTCTTTTACCACTAGGCATTATCAATTATGCTTGCAAGCTTATAGAATTATGCCATTTCGGTTATCTATTAACTCGGGGGAATCCACAGCCCCTAAATTTCACTTATTCATCCACCTAGGGGAATCCATGACTCCTAAGTTCAAATTTAATATCAAAACACGTTTAAATAATCTTTTATGAAATGCAAGGTTCTAAAATTGGTTTCAATATGCATAAATCCATATTTCAAAGCAAATTTCATAAAGTAGGTTGAGATTATAACCAATTTCAGTATGAAAATCCATTTATATGGGGGAATCCACAACCCCCATTTCCTTCACCATGCCCATGCAACCAATGAGTTCTAAAATCCATTAATAAAACATAAATAATGCATGTAAAATCATGGGAATATCATTTAAATAGCAACCATCCAAAACACTCAACTCAAATTCCAAAACCAAGCATTAAAACAATAAAAGTATCAAACCATTGCATGCCATAAATAATATATAAGTTTTTTTGGGAAGAGAAACATGCCCGGAATATTAAGAATTTAACGGACAAACCACAAATTGAGCCCTAGATGTTCAGTCTCTTGAAAACCCTAATTGCTATTGCTTGGAGAATTTGAGAGACAAGAGAAGTGTATTTGATTGGGTAAAAAGAATTAAGAGGTCACTTCGGATGTTTTAATCTGTAAGTTATAATTAAAGAAGGAGGTAAATAGCCATAGTCCACTTACTTAAAAGTGAAGAAAAATGTTGCCAAGTCGATAGGGTAACGTGAAGATTCGTAATGACTGGCTACAAATTTTATCCTAGACTTATAGTCTAGGCAGACTCTTGAACCCCCTTTACTGGTTTGGTAACGAGTCTCACCCCATGACTCGTGACCATGCATTACAGGCTTGTGAGGGTCTAATTATACTCAAGACAGGAACATTTACTAACTTACTGGTCATGCTAGGATTGACACTATATGACTCATGAAGAGTCTTTATGACTCGTCACCTTAAGTCATACCTTGGATAGTAAGCTCAAAACTTAGATATTTACAGAGTCCAATACCTCAGGTGTTACACTTGGTTATGGTTAGGTCATGGTTTGTTGACTTGGATATGGTTAGAGTTATGGTTTATTAACTTGGATATTTGTTGGAGTCATGGTTGTTGACTTGGTCATGGTTTTAATTGAATTTTTATCTCTTGACTTATACTTGAATAAAGTTATATAGTTACTTAAAAAGGATAAATGCCATAAATTTGAGGTTACAGAATATGTATTCATTATTGTATTTTTTACAAGGTGATTCTTATTAATTAGGTACTATGATTAATACTATTGGGATCAAACAAGTGAGAGTTATGATACAAGACATTTGATGTGAAGGTGATGAATGACCAATAGAAATAAAAATGAAAATACACTTAGTTAAAATAAGGGATAAAGATGACATAAGTGGATGAAGGAGTTATGAATTAAATTCTTATATAAGTTTTCATGTTCCCTTATCGTTATTTCTATAGTGTGGTTATGTAATCAAACCCTAGTCAACGATGATACATACTGGTACATATTGTTTGTACTAATACTACTCTTTTAATATCCTTTTGGGGTATAGTCTTTTGCATGAATCTGTGTTCGTTTTATGATTATTGCAAACTGTGATCTGCTGCAACTTCTACTTCTCTCATTCATGGTGGAAGTTGTGTTTAGTCTTACCTTCTTATTTAAAAGTTCTTGTACCTGTTTAAGTTCGGTACTAAGGGTAGATTTATTTTTCTCATTTAATATTTGTAAAATCTGTTTTAATAAAGTTTGGTTATTATCATTTATTTAAGAGTTCCATATATCATGTTGAAAGGGTGGTAAGGGGTTCTCCTATCTAGGTGGATTAGAGTAAGTGCCCTCACAATTTGATAATTTGGATTGTGATAACTTGGTATCAGTGCCTAGGTTATCAATTTCCTTGTACAAGAGTAAATATCGAGTAGAGTCTTGTGGATTGGTGTGTTGAAATCCACAATTAATCTTTTGGAAGCTATGAGGAATTCTAGGAAATTAGTGAACTTTTTTTTCTTTCTTCTTATGCGGTTGTATAGTTGTTTGTATAGGTTGAATTCAATTGGTATCTCCTAATTCCAATTTGTATCTCTATAATCATGTTGGAATCTAGTTGAGTCCAATTGTGTCATGACCTGATTTACGAGTCATGATGGAACCTACTCTATCTTGCCAGTAGTTAAGTTGAACTATAGATGCAATGGGCTAACTTGGTGAAAAAATGACCTAAAAGTCAAAAATTAAAAGTTAAAGATTCAAATAGAAATAATAGTGATAAAGGTCTAATAAATAGATAGAAACCAACAAATATCCTAAGACTCAGTAATGTTGGTACAAGAGAGACTATAATAAACTATGATTACTACATAGTCAACTACAATCCATCTTAGAGATGAAAGGCTAGAGATAGATAAATATAAAAAAAGGGTAACCTAGACTCGAATTGCTCACCTAATCTCAAAAATTAATTTTGTACGAATGTCGAATGAGCGATGGCAATTAGTACTAAGATCTACACCAAAAGATACAAAAGTGTAGTATGAGTACCAAAACCACAGGTACTCAGTAGGCATCATCGACTGACTGAGAAAAATGATGATATAAATACGATAAGATATAAGATAACATAAGCCAAGTCAAGATAAAAGAAGGTCAAACTTGGAAATAAGCTTCGACACCGATGTACATAGATAAAGAAATACATACGAGAATGATAACATAAAGATAATGCCATTAACTACAAGATTGGTCCCCATAAGCCAATAAGTGTACAAATGTAAATAACCCAACACATCCCCCATAAGCCTTGAGGGTACAATTAAGGAAACAAACAATCGAATAACCAAACCAACTATCATGACATAACCAAGAAACCATCCATCCCATATCACATCATAAATATCCCTCAATGTCGAACTCGAACCAAACTCAATAGCATCATAAGAATTATAATCAATTTTTCCAGACTTGAACCAAAAGTCATATCATTAATACCCTCAGTAATTGCCGGACTTGAATCGGAACCCATAATTATAAACCTGAACCATATTAGTGAGCCATTTCGATAAGCTAAACTCAATAGATTATACGAATAAATCATAACTATAAACCATCCATTTACTCATATATGTACATCATACCAAGAATAATAACCGCGAGTCTTATCCATAATCACGTCTATAAATCATATTATTAGCCTTATATGGAATTTATACCAATACTAATATTCATAAGCAATACGATTAAGTATATTCGAAATTCATACCAATAGTCATATCTATAGGTCACCCATCATATCTCTAAGCCGTTAATAATATCTATAAGTCACATTATATATATTATCCGTAGCCATATTATATAAATATATACATAATCCATATTATATATGAGCCATATTGTATATATACACATAAACCATAATATATATAAGCCTTATCCTGCTTATAAGCCATATTGTATATATATACATATAATTCATTATGTATATATAATACATATCATGCTCATAATCCATTTATATAAATACATAAGCCATATCGTATATGTGATCCGTATCATATTCATAAGTTATTAACCTTAAATCGTGCAAATATCTATAGCATTAAGCATATCAATAGGCCATGTTATAAATCATATTCGGAAGTCATACCAATAATCATAAGCATAAGTCATAAATCATACTTATAAATTATATTCTAAATCATAGATATGAGTAATATCATTAGCGATACTCGAAATGAGCATCAATCCTTCAATATACAACTAACATACTCAATATTATATTCAACCTCCTCAAGTGTCAAACCTTTCATTAATAAGAGTATATCATATGTAAATGAGTCTACAAGGTTATCACAAGTCTTGGCCTAAGGTAGGCTGAAGTAACCTACTTTAAATTCCCAAAAATCCACTCAGGCAACTTCTACTCGGACTAGGATAAGGTATCTGAGTACATTCTTAGATGTCATGTAATCCATAGTAAGCATCTAGATAGTAATATTTCCCAAATAGAAATAACCAAGGCAATCCTACTAAGAGTAATAGCAATTAAGGCAATTCCCTTAACTTAAGCAACTAAGGACAATTCTACTCTAACACAAATAACTAGGAAAATTTCACCAACCTTGAGTAATTAAGGGATTTCTATTATTAATATGTAACGTGAAATTAAATCCACCTAAGCCATGAATAACTCTACTAACTACTCTAAGTCTATGATTTCAAGATAGCCTAATGTCCCATTTAAACCAAATACTCTCATTAATACTTCCAACACCTAACTCCCACCCCATATCTAACATAATATAATAATTATACTACAAAATATATCAATCTATGAAGAAGGTAAACCTAGCCTACTTGGGCGCTGAAGAAAGCCCGTAGAATTTGCTAAATCACCTATTTCTCCTTTTGAGAAGCTTCCGCAAGGTGCCATGCAATCAAAATCACAATCTACAATCAAAATAAGAACACTGATACCCATGTTACACTATTGTGCTTCGGGTTCAAAATTACTTAAAAATCTCAAGTGGGGAACATTTACGAAAATTGTATTTCTGAAACCAACTCAACGTCCCTCTATGCTTAAGGTATACTTATCCTAAAAAATGGGTGAATTCTGAGCTATAATGGTGCAAAAATCAAGTCATAAAGGTTTTGGGGATTTTAGATGAGAATAGGGAAATTAACCGTAAAAATAATGGAATTTTACCATAATTTTTAGGGAGAATGGAATAAATAATCCTTATCCAAGCTCCAAAATCACCACAAATGTTATCCTAAAGCTTTTCCACTTTTTAGGGTTTACGATTTTAGAGAATGGATGAGAAATGGTAAAAACAGGCTATAAATGGGGTATTAATACCCTTTCCAGGTGCACAAGTATCACTTAAGAAAACTTTGGGTCACTTACACAATGCCTGATCCTAGCAAAGATATTGCTTACGCGATACCTAGCTATCCATACAAATGTCACTTACGCGACAATAGTATCGCTTAAGTAATACCTGATTTACTACAAAGGGAGTCACTTACATGACAAAAGTGTCCCATACACGATACTTGTTTTTGGTTGGCAGATCATGTAAGAGATTAAAGGCATCGTGGTCACAATGCACCGACTCCAGCTGAGACTTGGATTTTTCAAGTGTCTGCGAATCCCTCAAGATTTATTAATAATCCCGTATACATAAACAAACTATGGTACCCTATCAGATTCAATATTTCAAACTCAATGACACAGTAAAAACTTTCATTCAACGTTGTTTTGATAAAAAATGGGTGCCACACCCATTTGTCATTTCTCTTAACTTCTGACCAGTAGCTTGAAATGAGCTCAAGTGCCTCGGGGCCAAAACCAATGGTCCATATAGCCTAAAATCAATCTTTTAAAGATGTTGGAATATTCAAAATTAGCATAAAAGGTCATTTAATTAGTGTTTTAATCCGGTAGCCAATTTGAATAAATGAAGGCTTCAAAATAGGGAATTGACTCTAAAAACCAAAAAAAATGCCCGATAATCAAACTGTTAGTTTTATGAAGTCATGACTGACTAGGGAAAACAATAGGGAAGGTATAAACAATGAAAATATGCAAAAATATAGAAATTTACCTGAAAGGTCATTAAAATATCAACGACTAAAAGAACTTTTGTCTGCAAAAGTAAAGGATTAAGATGTACCTGAAGCTTCGAACAAGTGAGGGTACTGGGTCTGCATCTCTCTCTTGATCTCTCAAGTAGCCTCCTCAAATAGGTGGGGCCTCCACTGAACCTTAACTACTGGGGTCTCTCTAGTGCGCAATCGCTTGACATCACTAGCCAAAATCAGCTCACCCTCCTCCACGAAGGTTAAATGCTCATCCAGGTGCACAGGTATCACTTAAGAAAACTTTGGGTCACTTACGCAATGCCTGGTCCTAGCACAGATATTGCTTACGCGATACCTAGCTATCCAAGCAAATGTCACTTACGCGACAATAGTATCGCTTAAGTGATACCTGATTTACTGCAAAGGGAGTCACTTACATGACAAAAGTGTCCCATACACGATACTTGTTTTTGGTTGGAAGATTATGTAAGAGATCAAAGGCAACGTGGTCACAGTGCACCGACTCCAGCTGAGACTTGGATTTTTCAAGTGTCTGCGAATCCCTCAAGATTTATTAATAATCTCGTATACATAAACAAACTATGATACCCTATTAGATTCAATATTCCAAACTCAATGACACAGTAAAAACTTTCAGTCAACGTCGTTTCGATAAAAAATGGGTGCCACACCCACTTGTTATTTCTCTTAACTTCTGACCAGTAGCTTGAAATTAGCTCAAGTGCCTCGGGGCCCAAACCAATGGTCCACATAGCCTAAAATCAATCTTTTAAAGCTGTTGGGATATTCAAAATTAGCATAGAAGGTCATTTAATTAGTGTTTTAATCCGGTATCTAATTTGAATAAATGAATGCTTCAAAATAGAGAATTGATCCTAAAAACCAACAAAAATGCTCGATAATCGAACTGTTAGTTCTAGGAAGTCATGACTGACTAGGGAAAACAATAGGGAAGGTATAAACAATGAAAATATGCAAAAATATAGAAATTTACCTGAAAGGTCATTACAATATCAACGACTAAAAGAACTTTTTTCTTCAAATGTAAAGGATTAAGATATACCTGAAGCTTCGAACAAGTAAGGGTATTGGGACCGCATCTCACTCTTGATCTCTCAAGTAGCCTCCTCAAATAGGAGGTGCCTCCACTGAACCTTAACTACTGGAGTCTCTCTAGTGCGCAATCGTTTGACATCACTAGCCAAAATCAGCTCAGCCTCCTCCACGAAGGTCAAATGCTCATCCAACTGAACTGTGTCATATATAAACATTTGATACGGGCCAGGAATATACCACCACTATATAGAAACATGGAAAATTTAATGGACAACAAAAAAAACCGAGGGTAAGGCTAACTCATAATCCACATCACAAACTGTGTGAAGAATCTCAAAGGGTCCAATATATCGGGGACTAAGCTTTTCTTTCCTATCGAACCACATCACACCTTTCATAGGAGATACATAGAGGAATACCTGGTCACTAACTCCAATTCTTATGGAATAAAGTTTATGATCTGCATAAGCATTCTGCCTACTCTGAGCTGCCCTCAACCTATCCTGAATCACCCTGACTCTATCCAATGACTCCAAAAGTAATTCACTACCACGGGGTCTAGTCTCAAAATTATCAAACCTAGAGTTGAGCATATTTTAGTTCAAACTGAAAAAACCAAAAAACTAAACCAAAATTTAATTTTAATTTTGGTTTTTTGGATTGGTTTTGGTTTCAAATTTTATAAATTCAATTAAACAATTTGGTTAAATTGAAAAACCAAAATTATATAAATAATATATTTATATACATATATATAATTATTATTATAATATATATATATATATATATATTCAGTAAAAATATAATATATAATAAGTAACCTAAATCTCCAAACTTCTTGCGAGTTATGAATTAAGTCCCAAACACTAAGTGTTCATTTCAACACTAGTTATAGAATTGTTTCATGTTTTCAATGGTGCCTCGAAGAGATAAGACAATAGGTGTCGAGTTTCTGACTGTAGTTATATATTATGTTAAACTTATAGTTATTTAATTTCATATCATGCGTGTTTAGTTATTTATATTTGGGAATGAAAAATAGGTTTAAAGAAACATCATTTTTCAAGAAAAATCACCAATTTTAAAATCAAAGTCATGACAAAGAAAGTCGCACTACTTTAATCTTCAAAACCAAAATAAAAATCTGAAATAACCGAATTAAATTCATAGAAATGAAACCAAATCATATTTATTTAGGTTTGGTTATGATTGTCATTTTTTTGTCAATCAAAAAATCAAAAGACCGAACTGATATTAAACAACCAAACCGAACAAACCAAATTCCCACCCCTACTCAAACCATCCAATTGAGGAACAACATCACCTTCCATATAAAGCCTCAAAGGGCGCCATCGCAAGATTCAAATGGTAACTATTATTATATTCAAACTCTTCTAAGGCATAGTGTTGCTCCCAATGACCTTCAAAATCCATTACACAGACCCGAAGCATATCCTTGAAAACTTAAATAGTCTGCTCTGACTAGACATAGGTCTATGGATGTAAGGATATACTAAGATCCATATGAGTACCCAACTCCTTTTGGAAAGCTCTCCAAAATCTTAAATTAAACACTAAACCCCAATATAAAATGATGGTTATAGGCACACAATGAAAATAGTATCTAAAATGATGGTTATAGGTATACCATGAAAATGGACTGTGTTATGAACATAGATACGAGCTAACCTCTCGGTACTGAGGGACATATTAATAGAAATGAAATATGCCAACTTGGTAAATTAATCCACAATGACCCAAATACACTTGAACACATGGGAAGTAAGAGGAAAACATCTTACAATGTCTGTGATAATCCGCTCCTATTTTCACTCTGGAATGGACGATCTCTGTATCAAACCACGAGGTCACTGATGCTCGACCTTCACTTGCTGAAAAAATAGGCTATGAGCTACAAAGTCTTCCACATCTCTCTTCATACCACTCCACCACTAATGTTGTCTCAAATCTCTATGCATCTTAGTTGTTCCTGGGTGAATAGAATATCTAGAGCTATGGATCTCATGCAAAATTGACTAAATCAAGTTGTCAACCCTCAAAACCCAAATGCGGAAATCAAATCTCAAGACACCCTCAGAATATAAGGTAGCTATTGCACAAAAATGCACACGAAAGTTTATGTGGTCTCACCAAGTAGTAAAGTGGACTTTTACAAGCCAAGTTTATGTGGTCTCACCAAGTAGTAAAGTGGACTTTTACAAGCCAAGTATTGATCCCTCAAAGACTTTTGTTGAAAACTATCCCATTCTAGTTAACTATTGAGATTAAATTAGTGCAAATGCAACCACGAGAGTTTGAGAGTTATAACTTAAAAGGAAAGTAATCAATGCAAATAAGTAAGGGTTCTTGGACAATCAATGGGGAGAAACCCAGGTTAAGGCTCTACAAACAATCATACTTTTCTATTAAACTTTACTACCTATGTTACTTATATTGATTTTTGATTCACGGGCTTGATATTATGACTATGTTCTTCCAAGCCTGTACACACCTACCTAGCTTAGATCCACAACTACATCATTGAACGGGGATGTGAGAACTAAGTTAAATGCATTTATATTTCATCCTATAAATGAAAAAAATATGTAACTTAGGTATTTTCCTATCCTAATTTTGAAATATAACTTCAATCTGTAGAAGATTACAATTCTATTCTATCTACCCCACGTTCTATCCTATTGTTCCTCCTTTTGATCTCAAAAGATGATAATGGATGTATTCTAAGAGTATAAAATGATTCAAATAGTAATAAAAAGGATAAATAAATACCCAAATATGATAAATAATCAAAACCAAATAAATTCATAACAAGAGCAATTATGTTTTTGACCTTAACCCCGGAAAAGGGCATTTAGCCGCTCATGGATATAGCTGTAATCATGATAGATAAATACATGATAAAATCCATATACAAACTATAGTAAAGGAACAAAAACCCTATTTTAAGTATTATACATCCTCCCTAAAAGTTTCAAGGTAGTCCAAGGTGCTTTGCATCTAGTGTAAGAGTCCTATTTATAGGAGGATAAAATAGCTGATTTTTGATTAAGGTTCGTGTCGCCTTATGTATTGCGGTGCCTAGGGTCCACGAAGCCCTAATAACATACGAACACACTATTTTGAATCCCTTAGGAAGACCCAATGACATGGAATAGACCTTATAGCATGGCCTAATGTACGTGATGGGTCATTGACTCCAATATGTCCGTTTTGCATCAAATCTTGTCATGTGCTTCTGTCCATCCATTCCAAGACTTGTGGTGTTGTCTCCAATTGATTTCCAGATTGTGTATCATCCATAAATCTTCTTAACCAAATTACCAAGAATCCTATAGTATAACAAACTACGAATTAGATCTCAAAACAACACAATATCCAAGACGATGAACTAGAAACTTAAGCTAAGAACTAGTTTTGTCCTTTTGATCTTTAACTTAGTTTTGACTCTTGGCTTGTTTCAATTGATTCTTAAACACTATAAGAACGATTTTAGACATACATACACAATAATACCATTAGGAACTCATCACTCACATTAGAATCAATCAATATCAAACTAGAACAACATATAGCTCAAACTAGTAACACTAGTTTTCTCGTTTAGACTCTAACTGACCAAATTTACTCCAAACATGTTTGAAATACACCTTAAACATAATAATATCGGATAACAACCCTGATGTGTATAAATACACCTTTGATCACAACCCCACACTTAAAGCATTGTTCTTCCTTAAAAAACTCATTACTCTATGCATCATAATCAGAGAAGACTCCACACTACTACTACAAGTAAGACACTCAAGCTAGTACTACAATGACTACCTAGAATGCAAGTTTATGCACTAAGCATGTTATACACAAAATTTAAAGCTCAAGAGTACTACTCAAAAACAACCTAGACTCAAGAATTGACTCACCAAGTTGGAAAACTTATAAATATTACTCAAGAAAAAACATTATATAAATCACCATAATATCATCAAACATGCGCCATCAAAACAAGAGAGTTAGCCATACTCACTCACATAGATGAAATATATTATAGTCTAGGTACACGAATCAAATTACGCTCACCCTCACAAAGAATTCACAAGTTACACCAGATGAAGCATAGGCTTGCCCTTAGTGTTGTACTCCACTAATATAAAAATGTTAAGACTTAGGATCAAATAGGTCTTTAGGGTTGTAATACCGGCTAATGTACGCATAGGAACTATTTTTTCCTAGAATAGTGACTATCTTCCCTAAGCGCTCTAATACATCATACTTTTCATTTAATTCACCTCTAACAACCAACTTTCACCATTTTTATCTACACATATATTTTGTTTTACCCCAGCTTATTAAGCTTATGCATACACAATATAGAAGGGATTATTGCCTATTAATTAATTATTCAATTTTTTTAGCACAAATTTCTTTCACTCCCAACCACAACACATCAATTGTACACACCAAAAACTATTACTTTGGTGCTTCAATTTTACCTTTCTCCTACATAAATTTCAAAGTCCTTAACTCATTTAATTTTAAACTAAATTACTTAGGATATATGGATCAAATTAAGATCAATCAAATAAGGATATATAGGCTACATATAATGCTACCAAAGAAAATAAACTAAAGGCTCAACAGGGTTAATATGTAAAAGAGTAGGTGAAAGAGGGTATAAAAATGTCTATAAAAGAAATACCTATATTATCTCCTAAACCCACACTCTTTATTTCGCTTTGCACAAACACCAGGAAAGTTATAGACATCACATCCAACAGGGAATACACAAACACCTCTGATACGGCTCAACTTACACATCAATTTAGTGCAAGGCGGTAGTCGTCAATATATTTACCCAACGTTGGAGTCGGGTTCTAATCCATAGGGAACAATGTGAGTGGCGATTAAACTAGTTTAAAACTAAAGCTACAAGTTAGAATAAAAAAATGGCATGAAAAGACAAAATATGGGTCTTTAATGATTGAACAAAAGTTATTAACACTTCAATTCGCCTTAGAACTCAAATCTTAAATTGTAATATTTCAACTCAATGATATAGAGAAACAAGAGTTATGATCACTATGATTCGTAATCCTCCATTGAATAACAGTTATAGTATTGGATTCTCGTGACTTATGGAAAACACCAAATTATCAGTTTCAATAGTCCATCTAAGTGTTTCTTAACCTACCTAGATGTTGAACTCCCTAATTCTCTTGAACTTAGGAAATCATTCTACTCATACTGATTTTATCTCAAGTTGATCAATTTTGTTACAACATTAATCATCTGATAAGAAATTAACATTCCCAAATCCTCGTTGATAATTTACTTCTTACTAGGGTTGATTTCTTATCTCAAGAAAATCAACAGTAAGCAAGGCCTATTTTTTGCAACCAATAAAAAATAATTAATACAAAAGAATTATCAAGATGTTCCCACAATCACTTAAACCCTAACCAAATATTAAATCCATGGAGGAATAATCATAGATCCGACACCCCTAGTTGTGGGTTTTGGTTCCACACGAGAAAGAAAGAGATAGCAATAATTATATTCATCATTCAAAGTAATTAAACTTACAAAAGATGAAGTATGAAATTGATTCTCTTCCAAGTTCAAGAGAAAATTCCAACAACCAAATCAAAGAGTTTAAAATTGAATTCTAAGTTCAGAACCCCATAAGAGAGGTGAACTCCCTTGGAATAAGTTTTCTTCCCCCTGATATGTTTAGCCTCCCGATATGTTCAGCATCCTGATAAAACCCTAAACAATACTTTAAATAGTTCACCCTAATTATAGAGAAAAAATCACAGAGTTCAGTAATTTCTCGAACAGGTGACTATATTTCTTGATGCCTTATCAGGATTCTGATGACTTATCATAGATGTCTTCAGCTCCTCTCCGCTTTTAACATTCGCAGCCTTAGGCTGATGATGAAGCATGATGTCTTATCAGATCTTTGACGACTTATCACAGATGTCGTTGATGATTTACTTCAGCTCTCATGTTCTTCCTTAGGCTAACGATGAGACTGACGGCTTATCATATGTCGTCATAAATTTTTCCAGCTGAATCTCATTCTCTATTTAAGGCTAAAGATGAAGCTGATAACCTATAAGAGTGCTGGCGACTTATCAGGAATGTCGCCAGCCACACTTTTCTTATATTTACTTCATATTTTAACTCTTTTACTTCCATCACTATTGGTTCTCTTGCATCTTGACTTCCACTGCAAAATCAAAGACAAAATAATTAAAAATGACAAAAGTTGCTTAAGACTTTGCAATTATTCTCAGTTAAAAGCCTCAAATGTGTTAGCATCTACTCACATATCAACACCCTCAACTTAAAACAATTGCTTTTCCTCAAGCAACTAAAACACAACTAAGAGGATACAAAGTACATTTGGCAGTCAATCATTTATATTATCTCAAAACCAACTTTACCTTCTCCAAGGTCAATTAATTCCTAATCAACTTTGTATGCTACTAAAGAACAACAATGGTACACATAGGAATCAAGATATGGCATCAATTCAGCAACAACAACCATGCATGTATCTAGCTTACACTATCCA
Organism: Capsicum pubescens; assembly: GCA_030864215.1. Taxonomy (NCBI): domain Eukaryota; kingdom Viridiplantae; phylum Streptophyta; class Magnoliopsida; order Solanales; family Solanaceae; genus Capsicum; species Capsicum pubescens. The sequence goes on from CM061547.1 coordinate 145,169,000, forward strand.
AATAAGTTAGCAACTAGCAACGTACCCAGTGTGCCCTCACTCCAAAGAAGTCCCACTTCACTTATATCAGACATTACATATGTAACCATGGGGACAATCACCAGACACTCACTCTCAGAATGAAGTTCCAATTAATGTATGCCAAATACCATAGGTTTGCCCTTATTTTTATTACCAAGATTTTTATACAGGTTAGCTAGGATCACTATAGGTCATCTCTTTGGCTTGTAATGTAGGCTAGGGGATAGTATGATACTCGATGATATTTAAAAATACTAAGCCTCCTTGACACTACACTAGCTTCTAAGGTCTCACTTATTAACCTTTTTCTATTCTTCTCTTTTCTTGATCACACATATTCAGGATGGGTGCTGTCTTTTTGACAATCATTTCTATTTTTTTTACAACTTTTCTTTTCTTATACTTTTTCACCGCACCCAGGTTTTTATTCTTTTCTTTTATTCTACTCTTCTTCATACTTATTTTACATAACGCACCCCTATGGTAGCCACCCTCAACTTAGGCTATTTTTCTAATTTAAAGTGCACAATTTCCAAGGAGGACCAGGGACAAAACAAGTTCATTGTGATACTGTAATACCCCAGGAAATTTTTCATTGAAATTTTATGTGTAAACATGTTGGGTTCTATCTTCTAGAATGAATTATAAATTCTCCGTGCGGAATGTCTTAGAGTATGACCCATCATTGCGTAGAGTATCAAATAAGCTTTCCAACGATATGTGGATCATCCAAAACGTACACCCGAGCGATGATTTATAAACATTACGATCGAACCGTGAATAGTAGTGAACAATAAAACGTGCAGGAAAAAAAGTACTGAGGCCTGGCGTATTTTGGATCCAAATTTAAACGATCATAACTCCTTGTACATAATGATATGGGTGATATACTATATATCAATGGAAAGATCTGCGAGTCCTCTTTCTAATGAAATTAGTTTCATCCAATTTGGATATCGGAGTAAAATGTTATGGTTGATCTACTTCAGACTATCAAAACAGTCCACCAAAGGACAGATTCGAGAATTATTTGATTTTTAGGGGCGTTTTGGTCATTCTCCCTCACCCAAAATCCGTCCAAACCCTATATTAAATCCTATTAGAAGCATTATATGTTATATTTCATCAAATTTCCTCAAAAAAAAAACCCTAAGTTCCTACATCCAACTTCAAGAAACTCCAAAGTTCACCATTAATTTTGCAAATTTATTCAAGATTCCAAGTTCCTAGTTCAAGAACTCTAAGAACCATCATTCAAAGGCACGATTAACATCTCAAAAACGAGTATCAATCTAAAGTTCATCATTCAAGGTATGTGGGGGTTTTCAACAAGAACTCTCTTTCGTTCTTGTGCCCAAATTGATTTTTCATTTATGAATATACATGATTTTATATGTTTTGATATGAATTTGAAGCATGAATTTATACCCTATATAATTTTACATGAGATTATGATACTCTCTATGTTTTGAAAGTTGAATTGAATGAGAATGATGACATTTTTGTACATAAAGCTGAATTTTCCAGATTTTAAAGTAAGTTATATATATTTATGATGAAAAGCATGAATCTTGAGAAAATTTAATATGATTTTGATGTATGAGACCTTGAGTCCTAATTGGAATTGTACTTTGAGAAATTATGTGCTATAAGCACAATGAGATTTGAATTCCAAAGCTAATTTTGTTTACCAAGATGTATGATTATAAAGCTGAAATTTTAAGTTTTAAGTGATTATTTTTGTGCTTATGTCATAAAGTATGAAACTTTGAAAGATTTTATGGTGATATTGATGTATGGGTTTTTGGAACCCTATTTGATATTATTATTTCGAGAAAATCATATGTTATAAACACCTTGAGTTTAAATAATTTGAGATGTTTTGAATGATTTGAACTTTTGGTCTTAATGGAGTTGTTTTGAACTCGAGTGTGAAATAAATCCACAACGTGGTTGTTTTTGATAAATGGGAAGCATGATGGCTCCCAATGTATATTTATATATTTCTGAAATTATTTTGTTGTGGATTATCTTTGAAATGATCTGAGCTAAGTCCGGGAGAAATCTTTAGCACCGAGTGGGCGGTATAAAGTGACCTTACTTCCCTAGAACTACGTGCCCCCATAGGAGTAAGCCTGAGGCTGATTTATATAGTATTCACTAGTATTTTTGGATTGATATTGGAAGTCCTACTTCGATGGCAAGGATAGGACGGCTCTCCCCAACGTGGGTTGGAAGTTGGACTCCATGTGGCTCACATGGTTTATGTCGGTTATAGGATCTCCCAATGTGTGTGTGTGTACTCTTCTATCTGAGATGAAAACACATTTTCTTAAAAGGCTGAGTTTGAGAAAGTCATTATTCTTAAAAGATTTAAGGAATATATTCTAATGAGAATTGACATGAGATTTGATTGTTTTGATGATTTGAAATAGAGATGAAAGTGAATTGAGAATGTATTGTAATCACTCACTTGTTTTACTTTACATGTATTATTCATCCATGATTTTGATGATTTAATTCGAGCTAAGTGAGTCATCTATATCAACATGTATAATTTTATAAACTTTGATGATATTAAGATATTATTTTATATATGCATTGCACCCCCATATGCTCGGTATATTTCCATGGTACTGACCCACATATTCGTATGTGGGCTACATTTTCTCGAAATGTAGGTACAAGGTATAGTTGCACCTTTGGATCTAGTCAGTTCGTGGTATCCAGTCAGCAGGTGATGAGTCCTTTTGATTCAAGGGCTTGGGTTAGTTATGCAGAGTTTATAGTGTTGTTTTTTCTTTATTCAGTCGCATTGAGTTGGGGTAGTCGAGAGTCATGACCCGGATACCTACAGTCAGTACTAGTAGAGTCTTCATAGACAGTCAGTAGAAGTTGATGTGTTTTGTTTCAGTTTTGGTTGTAAAGGCAAAATTGTAATCCTGTAAAAATTCCATTTTTGTATCGATCAGATTCAGAAAAGATTTAATTTTTGTTGATTTGTATGGATTTATATTTTTATTCAGTTGTTTATGAGTTATGCCAGTAGAAGGGTTAGCTTTGGGTCAGTTGTGACCCTAAGCACCATGTGATGTCTTGGGACCCAATTTTGGGGCGTTACAGATACAAATGGGAAGGTGATAGGTATAAAAAAGAATAGGCATTCAGGCTCAAAGTCAAGATCAAGGGATATTATTTACACATAGAAGGTCATTTAGGCTAAAAGTGGACTAATATCAACAACGACATGTGATCCTTTCCTAACCGCTATCCTACAACCAAGGCAAGACCAACCGAGCATGTTCTGAATTTAACAAACAATGGAAACTAGGTAGTATCTCACACATACATGGCACAAAGGTACATCACAAGCTACTACCCATTTGGTTCATGCAATTGTTTAGTAATGGTTATCATGTCACTAGTACTAATTCCATAACAAGATACACAGTGGTCACACATAAATGCATATGACACAGTTATAAAACAGACCATTGGAGAGGTGTTCAAAAATCAATAAAAATATGTCAACTGCCTAAGGTACTTGAATTTCTCCTAGTCAAAAATAGTATTTTATAATAAATCACAATACGCCTAAACATGCCGGATCTACTAGGAACAAGACTCCGTGGAAAAGAGGCACGACAACAATAACTCCAAGAGGACATCAACACCCACAAGTAGCCCCACTCTCAACATAAAATCATGCAATGTCCCCAATGCATCAAACTAAAACAATAGAGTTAGAAATATAGCTGTGGCACCATGGGTGCATAGATATGATGTCAATTACATAATATGAATACAAACAACAAAATACCTTGAGTTGCCTCCCAAGAAACGCCTGATTTAATGTCGCGGCATGACTAGGTTATCTTGACTACTCAGAATTCATCAAGATAACTTAAAAATTCTTCATCCTTTATCCCTCCACTTAGATGATTTGAATCGTCAGACCATTTTTTGATATTTATATATTTTAGGTGAATTGGGAAATTATGAGAGCATGATAAGGAAAGTTCTATCACGTCACTTCAAAGACTTGAACCGCTTGCCCAAGTTTGCATGGAACTTTTGTGTGGGCTCATTTGCAAACAGTGAGAATCTTAAAAAGCCACTAAATGGACAACGACCTTTAAGCTTCTTAGACTTTAACATTGGGGTTGTATTATACCCTTTCGGAAAGACAAACTCCAAAATATAGGAATTTTTCTACTCATTTCCAAAATTCATCATTTGCTTGGTTGATTCAACTTTTATCACATCCACCATGCATAATGTTGAAAAATGATTCGAGTGAGGTCTTCTCCCTAATTTCAAAGTGTTATCCTTCTTGACCTCTTCACCCTGAATTGGGATAGAGTTTTTATAAGAGATTGTCTTGGTTTCTTCTTTTGCCTCTAGCACCATTTCCTCAATCTTAGCATCATCTCTCATGGTTGGTTCGCTTGGTTAGGAAATCATCAATGGTTGTTCATTATCAAGATCAACATCAATATAGGGATCTTTTTCCTTATCTTCACACTCTTCTATTATTTTAAATAATTCCACAGACAAGATGTCATCTAAACATAATATAGAATAATGCTTTGAATGATTGACTTCTATATCCATCTTCTCATGAATGATTGGCTTCATGTATTGATGCATATCATATATGATATCACACGTTTCTTTCTAGAGATCCAACATTTGTTGAAACATAGCTTCAATGCCATTCTTCCCAGTGCTTCGTTCTTCCTTTTCTTGAACATAAGACCTATCAATCTCATAAGAAGAACTAGAATTTGGGTTAGCGCAATAGGGGAAGGGGGGATTTGGGAAATCAATCCAATGTCCATCTTGACCACCACATAAAGAAAAATCATATTCCCAATAGGATAGAGATGGTGAACATATCTCTCTCCGGGGAGCATATCTACAATCTTGCCAAAAGTGAGGTCTAGCATAATATGGACATGGATCATAAAGATAAGATTTCCAACCACCAAGATCAGGTTCATTCCACGATGCCATAGTAATAAGTAAACTAAAATAAAAATCTATCTAACACAAGAAATAAAAGAAAACTAAAAATAAATATTTACAATTTGAATTCAAGTGAGTAGGCTAAAATGCCAAACCAACTCCATAAGCCAAATAGGTCCCCAGAAACGGTGCCATTTTTGATAAAGCTCAAATTACACGTCAATTTAGTACAAGTCGGTCATCGTCAATATATTTACCCATCTTTGGAGCTGGGGTCGAATCCACAGGGAACAATCTGAGTGGTGATTAAACTAGTTTGAAACTAAAGCTACAAGTTAGATTCAAATAACTGGAACAAAAAAACAAAATGGGGGTCTTTAATGATTGAACAAAAGTTATTAACACTTCAATTCTCCTTAGAACTAAAATCTTAAACTACAATATTTCAAATCAATGATATAGAGAAACTATAGTTGTGATCACTATGATTAGTAATCCTATATTGAATAACAGTTGTAGTATTGGATTCTTGTGACTTATGGGAAACACCAAATTATCAGTTTTGATAGTCCATCAAAGTGTATGCCAACCTACCTAGACATTGAACTCCTTAATTCTCTCAAACTTAGGAAAGAATTCTATTTATACTGATTTTATCTCGAGTTGATCAATCCTGTTACAACATTAATCATTAGATGAGAAATTAACCTTCCCAAATCCTCGTTGATAATTCACTTCTTACTAGGGTTGATTTCTTATCTCAAGAAAATCAATAGTAAGCAAGGCCTATTGTTTGCAACCAATAAAAAATAATTAATATAAAAGAATTATCAAGATGTTCCTGCAATCACTCAAACCCTAACTAAATATTAAATCCATGGAGGAATAATTATAGATCCCACAACCCTAGCTGTGGGTTTTAGTTCCACATCAGAAAGAAAGAGATAGCAACAATTATATTCATCATTCAAAGTAATTAAACTTACAAAAGATGAAGTATGAAGTTGATTCTCTTGCAAGTTCAAGAAAAAATTTCCACAACCAAATCAAAGAGTTTAAAATTGAATTCTATGTTCAGAGCCCCCAAAAAGAGGTGAACTTCTTTGGAATAAGTTTTTTGCCTCCTCGATAGGTTCGGCCTCCTGATAAAACCCTAAACAATACTTTAAATAATTCACCCTAATTAGGGAACAAAATCACAGAGTTCAGCAATTTCTCAGACAGCTAATGACATTTTATGATGCCTTATCAGGAGTCTGACGACTTATCACAAATGTTGTCAGCTCCTCTTTGCTTTTGACATTCGCTGCCTTAGGATAACGATGAAGCGTGATGGCTTATTAGATCTTTGACGACTTATCACAGATGTCGTTGATGATTTACTTTATCTCTCATGTTCTCCCTTAGGCTAACGATGAGCCTGACAGTTTATCACATGTCGTCGTTACTTCATCCAGCTGAATCTTATTCTCTATTTAAGGCTGAAGATGAAGCTAATAATCTATGAGAGTACTGACGATTTATCAAGAATGTCGTCATCCATACTTCTCTCCTATTTGCTTCATCTTTCAACTCTTTTACTTCCATTATTGTTGGTTCTCTTGCATCTTGACTTCTACTGGAAAATCAAAAATAAAACAATCAAAAACGAAAAAAGTTGCTTAAGATTTTGCAATTATTCTCAGTTAAAAGCCTCAAATGTGTTAGCATCTGCTCACACATCAACACCCTTAACTTAAAACAATTTCTTGACCTCAAGAAACTAAAACACAACCAATAGGATACATAATACATTTTGCAGTCAATCATCTATATTATCTCAAAACCATCTTTACCTTCTCCAAGGTCAATTTATTCTAAATCAAAGGTGTATGCTACTGAAGAACAACAATAGGACACACAGAAATCAAGCTATGGCATCAATTCAGCAACAACAACCATGCATGTATCAAGCTTACACTATCCAAACAAGTTATCAATTAGCAACATAACTAGTGTGACCTCACTACAAAAAGTCCCACTTCACTTATATCAGACATTACATATGTAACCATAGGGACAATCACCAGACACTCACTCTCAGAATGAAGTTCCAATCAATGTATGCCAAATACCATATGCTTGCCCTTATTTTCATTACAAAGATTTTCAGACAGGTCATCTAGGATCACTATAGGTCTTCTCTTTGGCTTGTAATATAGGCTAGGGGATGGTATGATACTCGATTATATTTAAAGTGACTAAGCCTCCTAGACACTACACTAGCTTCTGAGATCTCACTTATTAACCTTTTTCTATTCTTATATTTTTCTTGATCACACATATTCAGGATGAGTGAGGTCTTTTTGACAATCATTTCTTCTTTTTTTCACAACTTTTCTTTTCTTATTCTTTTTCACTGCACCCAGCTTTTTATTGTTTTCTTTTATTCTATTTTTCTTCATACTCATTTTACATTACACACCCCTATGGTATCCACCCTCAACTTAGGCTATTTGTCTAAGTTAAAGTACACAATGTCCAAGAAGGACCAGGGCCAAAATAGGTTCATTGTGATACAAATGGGAAAGTGATAGTTATAATAAAAAGAATAGGCATTCAAGCTCAAAATCAGGATCAGGGGATCATATTTACACATGGAAGGCCATTTAGGATAAAAGTGGACTAATATCAACAACGACCTATGATTCTTTCCTAACCGCTATCCTACAACCAAGGCAAGACCAAGCGGGTAAGTTTTGGATTTAACACACAACGGGAACTAGGTAGTATCTCACACACATATGGAATAAAGGTACATCACAAGATACTACCCATTTGGTTCATGCAATTATTTAGAAATGGTTATCATGTCACTAGTACTAATGCCATAACAAGATGCACAGTGGTCACACATAAATGCATAGCACACAGTTATAAAATAGAACATTGGAGAGGTGTTATAAAATTAACAAAAAAACATATTAACTGCCTAAGGTACTTGTATTTCTCCTAGTCAACTATAATATTTTTCAACAAATCACAATATGCCTAAACATGATGGCTCTACTAGGAATAAGACTCCGGGGAAAAGAGGCACGAAAACAAAAACCCCAAGAGGACATCAACACCCACAAGTAACCCAACCCTCAACTTAAAATCATGTAATGTCCCTAATACGTCAAACTAAAACAAGATAGCTAGAAACATACATGTGGTACCATGGGTACGAAGATCTGATGTCAATTACATAATACTAATACAAACAACAAAATACCTTGGGTTGCCTCCCAAGCAGCGCCATATTTTATGTCGCGACACGACTAGGTTATCTTGACTACTCAGAATTCATCAAGATACCTTAAAAGTGCTTCATCCTTTATCCCTCCATGATACCTTAAAAGTGCTTCATCCTTTATCCCTCCACTTAGATGATTTGAATCGTTGGCCTATCTTTTGATATTTACATCATTTATGTACATTGTGTAAATGTGAGATCATGATAAGGAAAGTTCTATCACGATATTTCGAAGACTTGAACCGTTTGCCCAATTTTGCATGGAACTTTCGTGTGGGCTCATTTGGCAACGGTTAGAATCTTAAAAAGACACTAAAAAGACATCAACTTTTAAGATTCTTGGCCTTCAATATTGGGGTTATATTATACCCTTTCGGAAAGACAAACTCCAAAATGTAGGAATTTTCCTACTCTTTTCCAAAATTCACCATTTTCTTGGGTTATTCGACTTTTATCACATCCACCATGCATAATGCTAAAAAGAGATTCGAGTGAGGTTTTCTTCCTTATTTTAGAGTTTCATCCTTCTCTACCTCTTAACTCGGAATTGGGCTAGATTCTTTATAAGAGAGTGTCTTGGTTTTTTTTTTTACCTCTAGCATCATTTTCTCAATCTTGGCATCATCTCTCATGGTTGGTTTGGTTGGTTGAGAAATCACCGAGGGTTTCTCATCATTAAGCTCAACATCAATATAAGGCTCTTTTTCCTCATCTTCACACTCTTCCATTATTTTAAATGATTCCACAGACAAGATATCATCTAAACATAATATAGAAGAATGCTTTCAATAATTGACCTCAATATCCATCTCCTCATGAATGATTGGCTTCATGTCTTGACTCATATCATATACGATACCATAAGTTTATTTTTGGAGATCCAACATTCGTTGAAACATAGCTTCAATGCCACTTTTCCCAGTGCTTCGTTATTCCTTTTCTTGAACATAAGACCTATCAATCTCATAAGAAGAACTAGAATTTAGGTTAGCGCAATAGGGGGAGAGGGAATTTGGGCAATCAATACATTATCCATCTTGACCACCACATAAAGAACAATCATTACCCAATAGGATGGAGATGTTGCACATATCTCTCTCCGGGGAGCATATCTATAATCTTGCGAAAAGTGAGGTCCATCATAATATGAACATGGATCATCAAGATAAGATTTCCAACCACCAAGCTCATGTTCATTCCACGATGCCATAGTAATAAGTAAACTAAAATAAAAATATACCTAATAAAAGTAACAAAAGTAAACTAAAAATAAATATTTACAATTTTGAATTCAAGACACTAGGCTAAAATTCCAAACCAACTCAATACGCCAAATTGTTCCCCGTCAACGGCGTAATTTTTGATAACGCTCAACTTACACGTCAATTTAGTACAAGGCGGTCATCGTTAATATATTTACCCAACTTTGGAGTCGGGGTAGAATCCACAGGAAATAATGTGAGTGGCGATTCAACTAGTTTGAAACTAAAGCTACAAGTTAGATTCAAACAACTGGCATGAAAAGACAAAATGATGGTCTTTAATGATTGAACAAAAGTTATTAACACTTCAATTCGCCTTAGAACTCAAATCTTAAACTGCAATATTTCAAATCAATGATATAGAGAAACTAGAGTTGTGATCACTATGATTAGTAATCCTACATTGAATAACAGTTGTAGTATAGGATTCTGCTAACTTATGGGAAACACCAAATTATCAGTTTCGACAGTTCATCTAAGTGTTTCTTAACCTACCTAGATGTTGAACTCCTTAATTCTCTCAAACTTAGGAAAGCATTCTATTCATAATAATTTTATCTTGAGTTGATCAATCTTGTTACAACATTAATCATTAGATGAGAACTTAGACTTCCCAAATCCTCGTTGATAATTCACTTCTAACTTGGGTTGATTTCTTATCTCAAGCAAATCAACAGTACGCAAGGCCTATTGTTTGTAACCAATAGAAAATAATTAATACAAAAGAATTATCAAGATGTTCCCATAATCATTCAAACCCTAACCAAATATTAAATCCATGGAGGAATAATCATAGATCCGATAACCCTAGTTGTGGGTTTTAGTTCCACATGAGAAAAAAAGAGATAGCAACAATTATATTCATCTTTCAAGGTAATTAAACTTACAAAATATGAAGGATGAAGTTTATTCTCCTCCAAGTTAAAGAGAAAATTCACACAACCAAATCAAAGAGATTAAAATTGAATTCTAAGTTCAGAGCCCCCAAAGAGAGGTGAACTCCCTTGGAATAAGTTTTTTGCCCCCCGATATGTTCATCCTCCTGATAAAACCCTAAATAATACTTTAAATAGTTCACCCTAATTATGGAAACAAAATCACAGAGTTCAATAATTTCTCGGACAGTCGATGATATTTTGTGATGCCTTATCAGGAGTCTGACGCCTTATCACAGATGTTGTCAGCTCCTCTTCCCTTTTGACATTTGTTGCCTTAGGCTGACGATGAAGCAAATCTTTGATGACTTATCACAGATGTCATCAATGATTTACTTTAACTCTTATATTCTGCCTTTGTCTAACGACAAGCCTGATGACTTATCACACTTTTAATGGCTTATCACATGTCGTTGTCACTTCTTCTAGATGAATCTCATTATTTTTTTAAGGCTGATGATGAAGTTGATAACCTATCAGAGTGCTGATGAATTATCAGGAATGTCGTCAGCCACACTTCTCTTTTTTTTGCTTCAGATTTCAATTCTTTTACTTCCATCATTATTGGTTCTCTTGCATCGTGACTTCTACTTCAAAATTAAAGATAAAACAATCAAAAATGACAAAAGTTGCTTAATACTTTGCAATTATTCTCAATTAAAAGCCTCAAATGTGTTAGCATCTTCTTACACATCAACCTCACATCACACATGGCACATTCTCAACTCAAGTAAGATCATCATAGACGTTCAATGAAATAATAGCATAAATTCAACATTAGGCCAATAATGAACAAGAGTCATAATAAAAAGCCTAGGAGTCTTAAAAGTAGTCATTCACACAGTAAATATGCTTTTACAACAAAAACACTTGCATCATGCAATCACATATAGCACAAATAAGAATATCTTACTTACCTAAAATAAGAAATTTTAAAAATTTACTCCTAAAAAATATGAAAAGGATACCATGGGAATTTTCTCACCCCACACTTAAAAATCTACTTTGTCCCTGAAGTATACTAGTGAGTAGAGATAAAATACTCCATGAGTCTTCTAGGCATAGCTAGTAGAATCTTTATACATTAAGAGGGTCTGAGGACACCACACTTAGTCTTTTTCATAATCTTTAGCTATGGTTTCTAGTACTCAGACTTCCCATCAACCTGTGACCCAACAAAATAAACTACATGAAGTAAAAACTAAAAATACTAAAAGTAAATAGATACCATAACTTGGGTTGACCCCCAAGCAGCGCCTGATTTAGTGTCGCGACATGACCTAACATCACACTTAACCATTTTACTTCATCCTCTTTCTCTTACTTGGAGGAGATCTTCTTGATAATTTTTGACCTCTTGAGTGTGAACTCTCAAGGTCAACAAATTTCTCAACACTAGCCTTTTCAGGCTCATTAGTTAGCATCCCATCGGGCTTAGGTATTGGTGTCTTAGGCAGATCAATGATAGAGTTCGAAGAGGTCTTTAGTGGATTGGGCTCTACCACCCCACACTCATCCACTTCCATCACTATAATCATTAACAAATCTTTGTAGTGGGATATTATGTTTAGTGGTTTTGTAAACTTTAAAGACAACCTCTTCATTATCCAACCTCATTTTGAGTGTGCCCTCTTTCACATCTATTAATGATCCACCTATCTCCAAGAATGGACGTCCCAAGATGATCGGCACCCTGTCATATGCCTTATAAGCCAAAATAATAAAATCAACAAGAGAAATAATAAACTTACCAACCATGATGAGAACATCTTCAATGATTCCTTCAGGATAGACTATAGTCTAATCTCTGATTATGAGTAGAATAGAGCATGATTTCGGCTTAACCAAACCCAAGATGTTGAATATTAATAGGGGCATCAAATTGATACATTCCCTTAAATCACTTATTACGTGGACCACTTTAGTGATTCTAATTTTAATTGGAAGGGTGAACTTCCCAGGGTCATTCGCATCTGCTGTATTACCACGAAGCTACACTTCTTAGTAAGAGATACTTTATTAACATTCTTCATTTTAATTTTATTATTCACCACGTCCTTCAAGTACTCAGAGTACTTGGGAATTTCCTATAAAACATCTAAAAGAGGAGGGTTAATGTGAAGCTCTCTGAAATTGTCAAAGAACTTCTTGAAGCATGCATCTTCCTGTGTTTTTCTTAGCCTAGTGGAAATGGATGTGGTGGATACACCTTTAACTATTCAACAACTTTTGTTTTTGGGTACTCAGAATTCCCCGAATAATTAAAAACATTATCTATAATTGATTGAGGAATCAATTTTGAATCTACCTCCTTATTTGTCCCTGGAGGTCTATCAATTAACTTGGCAAACTTCCTTGAGGCCTGGTACTTGAATTGTATTATTTAAGTGTTTATTGCTTGCTAAAAATCCCACTTCTACAATTGGTAGGTCACTGTGTTATTCAAATAAGTCAGGTTTTCCATGGTTTTCCCATGTTATAACTTCCATACCAATTCGGTATGACTTCTGGAGTGGATTTCAGAAGGAAAGACTTCATTTACTTCTTTCAAATTGCTTATGTAAGAACTAGTAGAAAGAAAGGTGGACCAAGGGCTTGTGCCTACTGCATTTTCCCCAACTGATACTCCAACTGCTTCTAAAGTACTTGCTGATTCTTATGTTCAATAGCCTTTTGTTCTTATGAGGCCATGATCTTCTTTAACATGTCCTCTATGTTACTGGCCTGTGTGTTTTGCTGTTGCGGCTGCTAAAACTGTTGCTGCTGGTTATTCTTCCATAAGTAATTTAGTGCCTAAGACTGCCACTTTTGGTTGTAGGCATTACTATAATTTGTCCTTTGAGTATTACCCACAAAATTTACCGACTCAGTATTTGCAGCACACATATCTACAGAGTGGCGACTACTGCCACAAACCTCTCACCATGCTGGAGTATGTTGCACTGCATTCATCTGAGCCTGAGATAACTGCACACCCAACTTTCTCAATTGTGTCATCATTTGGTTTTGCAGAGTTGATAGCTAAGTGGCTAAGGCTATAATACAGTCAACTTCAATCACACCTGCAACCTTTTTAATTGAGCCTCTTGAGGCATCACAAAGCCAATCTGAATTTCCTTGTGGAATATGATTTAACAAAGTATACAACTCATCATAAATCTTTTCCAGAACCTTACCACCTACAATTAAATCTAGAAAATTTTTTATTTTATGGTCAAGGGATTCAACAAAGGTGTGACCTAATACCTCATTGGACGGTTGGTGATATGGACAGTCCTGAAGAAGAGACTTTAATCTCTCCTAAGCATAATAAAGGTTCTTATCTGTCCTCTATTTGAATCTTAAAATTTCACTGTGAAGTCTTACATTCTTCCTAGATGGAGAAAAAGTGGATGAGGAACATCCGGGATAAGTCTTCCCACGTAGTGATTGAATCTGCCGGCCAACATTCAACCACTTCTTTGCTTCCCCAAACAGTGAAAAGGGGAAGAGTGTCAGCCTTACATAATTAGTCGACACACCCATAGGAATGAATGTGTCATTGATCTCTAAGAAGTTCAGCAACTGGACCTTTGGATATTCATGTGATAGCCCAGTGAATTGTCCACTGCTATGCAAGAGATGCACCATGTTCTGCTTCAGCTCAAACTTACCTCTAACAGCTGGTTTTTGAATATGGGAGATTAAATTTGTCGCAAATGGGATTTCTACTTGGCAAACTGTCTTGCAGTCTAGTGGGTCCTCAGCAATAGGAGAAGGAATATCTTGTTCTTCATTGATTTGCAGGATATGGTAGAGAAGGACAACTTCTCTCCTATGTTAGTGTAAGCATTGTTTGGGCTCGAGGTCTGGTTCAACCAATTCCCAATGCCTTGCAATATTACTAGCATGTAAACTTGTTTCCTGCAAATTCAAAACCAAGACAAAGTGTAAAGAACCAAAGAAATCTCAAACATAAAACTAAAAATAAAGTTGTTTCCAAATTATAAGTCTCTGACAACGACTCCAAAAATTTGTTGTGGTACATGATCTCACCAAATAGTAAAGTGTCCTTTTACAGGATAAGTATCGATCCCTTAGAGACTTGTGTTGACAACTATCCCATTCTAGTTCACTATTGAGGTTAAATTAGTGCAAACGCAACCACGATAGTTTGATAGTTATAACTTAAAAGTAAGGTAAGCAATGTAGAAAAGTAAAGATTCTTGGAAAATAAATGTAGAGCAACTCTGGGTTAAGGCTCAGTGAACAATCAAACTATGCTATTAAACTTCACTGATTATGTTACTTATCTTGGTTGTTGATTCATGGGGTTGATATTATGAGTATGGTCTTTCGAGTATCTAGTCACCTATCTAGCTTACACCCACAACTACATCATTGAGAGAGAATGTGAGAACTAAGTTAAATGCATTTATAGTTCATCCCGTAAGTGAACCAAATAGGTCACATAGGTATATTCCTTTCCTAAGTGAAAATTATAACTTCATTTTGTAGAAGATTACAATCCTATTCTATTTACCCCACGTTCTATTCTCTTGTTCCTCCTTCAGGGCTCACAAGATGAAAATAGCTGTATTCTAAGAGTCAAAAATCCTTAAAATAGTAATCACAAGTATAAATAAACAACCAATATTATAAATAATCAAACCTAAATAAATTTAGAACAAGAGTAATCATGTTTTTGGCCTTATCCTCGGAAAAGGGTGTTTAGCCGCTCATGGATATAATCGTAATCAAGATAGATGAATAAATGATAAAATACATAAACAAACTAAATTAAAGGAATAAAACCCTAGTTTAAGTGTTATCCATCCTCCTTCAAAGTTTAAAGGTCGTCCAAGGTGTTTTGCATCAAGTGTAAGTGTCCTATTTATAGGAGGAAAAAGTAGCTTATTTTTTACGAAGGTTCGCATAACCCTATGTATTGCGGAGCCTAAGGTCCGTGACACCCAAATAATGTGGACACATATTTTTTTCATACCTTAGGAAGGCTCCAAGTCTATGGATAAGATCTTATAGCATGTCATAATGTCCTTTATGGTCCATTGACTCCAAGATGTTCATTTTGCATAAAATCTTGTCCCGTGCTTTTGTCCATCCGTTCCAAGCCTTGTGGTGTTGTATCCGATTGATTTAAAGATTGTATATCATCCATATATACTTATAATCAACTCACCAATAATAATATATCATCAAAACTACGAATTAGAGCTCAAAACAATACAATATCCAAGACGATGAACTAGAAATTTAAGCTAAGAACTAGTTTTGTCCTTTTGATATTTAACTTAGTTTTTACTCTTGGCTTATTTCAATTGATTCTTAAACACTATAAGAAAGTTCTTACACACATATATACACAATAATACCATTATTATCTCATCACGCACATTAGAATCCATTGAGATAAACTGGAACATCACATAGCTCAAGGTAGTAACACTAGTTTTCTCGTTTAGACTCTAAGTGGCCAATTTTACTCCAAACTAGTTTGAAATACACATTAAACATTGTAATCAAGTACTTTAAAACTTAGATGCTTATTTATACCAGTAAACACAAATTAAGCACCGCATAAGTCAACAAAACAAGGCTAAATATACTCTGATAACAAAATTGAGGTGAATAAATCCACCTAAGATCAGTAGCCCTCGTGGACTCACCACTCAACACCTGATTATGAATCGTGCAAATCCCCTTATCATCAAAGTGGTGATCTGGAATCTGCTCATCTAGTGAGTACCTCACCCAACAATAGAAAGAATTCTCCTGGGGTCTGAAATATCAAGTTGTACCATCAAGTTGGCTAAGGAAGAATGTCCCATGCCAATGACCTTTTGGAAATTAAAGTACAAGCCAAGCAACCTATACTCACTGCCTTATGATTCAAGGTGTCTGCTACCATATTTTTCTTGTACGAATGATACAAAATATATATATCATAATCCTTAAGAATCTTCATCCATCTACACTACCAATCATTAAAATTTATCTGGGTCATAAGATGCTAAAGACAACGATGATCTATGAAGATTTCACTATGTAGCCCATAAACGTAATGCCTTCAAATCTTAGCACAATAATTATTTCCCCCAACTCCAAATTATGAGTAGGGTAGTTCTGATCATGTTCCTTTAGAGTCCTCTAAGCATAAGAAACAACATGATCCGGCTATATCAACATACAACTAAAAAACACCAGAGGCATCACAATATATGGTGAGTCCCTCACCCTCAACAAGAAGAGTTAAAATAGGAGCTGAAGTGATAAACCCCTTGATCTATCCAAAGATTGACTCACACTTCTCAAATTATCAAAAATGGACCTTTTTTTATTCAATCTGGTCATCGATGCAGAAATTTTAGAAAAACCCTCCACAAATCATCTATAATAACTGGCTAAGACCATGAAGCTACGAACCTGAGTCGAAGATGTAGGCTTGGCCAGGTATATTAGTATGGAAAACATCAGGAAACTCACGAACTACAGGAACAGAGTAAAGTGATGAACCATCCATACTAACATCATAAATATAAGTGAGATAAGACTCGCAACCCCTCTAACTAAGCCTCATATCATACATATAAGAAATAATCCCCATTGTCTCATGGCTAAAAACTCCCTACAACACGATTGAGGGTATACCGGGTTTGTCTAAGGTAACAGTCTTGGCAAAAAAATCTATGACTCTATAATATTGGGATAACCACTGTATTCCCAAAATCACATCAAAATCACCCATGTCCAATATAATAAGATTAGCATGAGTATCAATATCTTTAATAGTCATAACATATGATCTACAAACCTAATCCACTACTAAAGAATCACGCATGGGAGTAGATACACATAATGACACAAATAATGAATCCTAAGAAAACTATAACGATGGAGCATAATTAGAAGACACAGAAGAATAAGTGGATCTTGAATCAAACCAAGCAAACGCTAACTAACGGCACACCAAAATTGTACCTATAATAACAAAATCAAAAGACTCAGCCTCGGGTCTAGTAGGTACTCCATACATTTGTCCACACTTGCTACCTAGATGGGCTCCTAACCGACCTTCTGTTATTCCTTCTTGAGAACCTCCACGAGCATACTAAGGACCACCCTTATGACTATACATACCACCTCTAGCTGAGGTATGAACTTTCCTAATAGGTGGAACACTCTGAAATGAAAGGACAATCGCTCCACTACTAGGGAACTCCCTCGAGAAGTGACAAAAAGTTCGACAACCATAATATGCCCCAGGCATTGGATTGAAACCAGAAGATCCAGCTGACACTAAATAACCACAACGTCTGCAATAAGAATAAGGAGAACCCTGGAAGACTGACCACGACCCATGCCAGGTGATCACTAGAGCTAGACTGGATGATAATGCTAAACTTACACTTCAAATTCAATACAAGGATGACGTTGTGAATATAATACCCAACTATGATTCAGGATCGAACCCGCTTGGAGTGCAAACTTAGAATTCATAGCTTATAAGTATTGAGAGTTAACTATGTTTTAACCCATAATGTCTAATTTAACAATGAATAAAAATAATTGGGGTTTTGGAATTTAACAATGTTGAACACAATAATAATTGACAATATTATGAGATTTAAAAGTTGGATATCACCAAATTGAAAGTAACCTTGGGGTTATTCTATCTTATGTCAGAGTCATGCATGGGTTAACACCAATTAGTTTGAATTTAGTAAAGGGTTTTGGGTAGGCTAGATTTTAGATCTTGCTGTCAATCTTTTAATAAAACACCAAATCTCACTCATGGGTTATTTCAAATGCCCCATAAGCATGTCAAATCTACCAATCCACTACCTTAATTGACATCCTTATATCTAAGATGATGCCATTAAATGAGCCATCTCAAATAACACCTTTGTTTCTAAGATGATGCTTTTCAATAAACTAACTTAAGTTATTATTTGCAATTCCTCTTCATCCATATCACTCTTTCAAGGATGACATGGTATTCAAAACAATTAGGATTTTCAGCCGCAATTCTCAATTCAAACATAGAGTGAAAGCAAAACCCATTAAAAGTAACAAATTATTTAAACTAATAATCAACAACCACACATTATGCACTACCTAATCAAACATAACCCCAACAAATAGTTTAGATACTCATGAAATTAGAGAAAAGAAATATACCCAAGTTGGCACTCAACTCATAAGTAAAGTAAATATATTTTCCAAGATTTAAATTCAATCAGCAAAATCAAAATCCCTCTTAGAAACACACCAAAATTGATTTCTCAATCACAAAATTGCTCTTAAACTCTCACAACTGGAAAATTGGATGCTTAAAATGTGAAGGATTGAGCATTTTATATTTTGGGACTGAGTAGCATAAAATGACAAGACTACCCCTGGAAGCTTGCCCGATAGTCACAATCGCACCCTCTTGGTTGGAATTGTGACCCCTCCAATACTGAAGATTATCTCACGATTGCAACTCTCTAACATTTTTGACTGATTACAATCACGACCATCAGATAGAGATAACAATATCTAAGGGTCATATCTTGGAGCTTATCTTCAACCTATGTTAATCTTTTGGTCATTTCCCTTACTTTCCATATTTGCCTCAACTGTTTTTCATCAGATTTACTTGTAAGATCACGAACACTGGAAATTAGTGCATTTTATACAGAACTAGTCTCATATATTCAATCATTTCACCATAGTTTGCAAGAATTTAGACGTAAATAAGTGGGAAATTTGCAACTCATCAACACCCCCAACTTCAGATCTTCCTTGTCCTTAAGCAACACTACTTTACACCCCATGAGACTATTCAACTTTATATTCCACACTTTTCAACCAAATAAGCACAATGATCTCAAACTTAATTAGAACTCACAATTAGTCAACAAGCATTAGAATTGTCATCCGAACAAATCCCCTCAAAATTAATCTCATTTTCAAGGATGCGGGACTTTAATGAAAAATCAAGTAATAACAATTAACTCTCAAGAGGTGACTGTTTATAAATAGTGGCTCAACTACTCTCCTTCGCCTTATTTTTAAAATATGACAATATCACCAAACTATATTAGTTTACTTGCCTCCTCACAAAGGAAGTCCCAACATAATATAGTTTCAATCATGCAATAAGGGACTAAGGTGCAAGAACCCACACTCACAAAGAATTTTTCAATGCAAACATGTATCTTTTAATTTTCATCAATGATTTTCTCCTAGGCACTCATACAAGACTATGGCCTATGATCACCTACTTCCAAGATCCACCACCCCCAACTTAGGATTTTAGCCTCAAGTTGGCACTTTCATGTTCGAGGAGGGTAGGGTTCAAAAGAGGGATGAATATCAAATGGTTTAAGTCTTGTAATGTGTTTGCCAAACAAAGTTTATTAGGCTTAAGAGGGGTGACTTACGATACCATTCCTTCATGGTCAAGCTTTTTAGGCTAAAGTGATTTTAAATAATCACCAAGAAGTCCTAAGATCATTTCACCAATAATGTGCAACCAAGATTAGCTAAGATAGACCAATGGGGCAAGTTATAGATGACATACGTAAGCACGAGAATCAATAGACTAGTTCTTACCACATATGGCATGCAAACTATTCAAGAAGAATCGATCATATTTCCTACTTAAGAATAAATGGAGTTATTTATCACACTACTACAAACTAAAGAATTTGAAGTTACAGAAGAGGTAAAGCATTGTTACAAGATCGTTCATTTCATACCCTTGATTTTCACAAAAAAATTTGGAAAACGGTGGATGCTTATTTTTGTACTTCACTACGTAAGATTAACTATTACTAGAACTAAACAATCCACCATTTTGCATTTGGGCACTAACAAGGATAATATTTATAGCTACTCATACTTCACCATAGGTTTTATGTTAATCCCAACTCATAATGCTATGGGTACTCCGAATTTCCCTGCAACTATGATCCAACACCTTAACATGATGATTTTTCCAAAAGAATGTTTTCATTCAATCAATCATAGGTAAAGTCTCATCCAACATCACTTTCAAAAAGAAAAATAAAAATCTAAAAATAAAAAATGACTAATCCACAAAATCATTACAAAACATAGGCAATGGGATACCCAATATACAAACCAAAGCATCAAATTAGAAAAATAACAAAAATATCTGAAACATCCATATAAAATAAGAATCAAATCATCAAAATATTATAGACCAAATCAAAAATATAGATAGAACCAAAAGGGGTTGTCGTGGTAAAAAGTTGTTGTGTCATCACTACATATCATGAAGGCATAAAAGAGTTAAAGGAACTCCCTGAAACCATATTATTTGGCAGGATTGTGACCACGGTAAGGCCATCGTGATCATGATATTTCTCTAGCATATAGTCCCATGATTGTGACATGACTTTTGCGATTGCGATATATTACGATCGCATCTATTTGTTCGATCGTGATAATTGAGGTGCCTCTTCTCCCCTGTTCAACTAGGGCATCTCCAAACATGATTACACTCTACTTTTTGTCTCCTCACCTGTTTAAATTACCTTTCAAGTTCAAATATTTTATGGACTATCCAAAAACAAAAATCTTAACCTACTCTAACAACCTAAATTCAAAGGATAATGGTCAAATTTATGACAATGATGGGTTACCTCCCATCTAGCTCCTTATTTAATGCCACAACACGACGTACATTCATTTATTCTTTATGTTTCCACTTTCAGTATTTGAATAGCCGGCCAAATTTTAGACTAATATATCTTTGAGGTATTAGGGAAAATGTAAGGATGCAACTATATGTATTCTATCTCTCCACTTTGAGGACTTGACCCTTTTACTCAACTTCACATCAAACTTGTAAGTAGGTTTGTTTGCTATTAGTGGAAACATCATTAAACCACTAGCTAAATGTTGTTTTTTGAATTTCCTGGCCTTCAAGTGAGGTACGTCTTTTCTCCCTTTTGGAATGACAAACTCCAAAAAGTTGGGATTTTGTTTCTCATCACCAAAATTCTTTATTTGCTCAGGTGGTTCGACTTCCACCACATCCCCTGAGCATAATGTTGAAAAGTTATTGCAATGAGGTCGTCTTTCCATTTTCAGAATTACATTCTTTTAGACATTCTCACCCAAAATAAACTAAAGCTTTCATGAAGGATATTCTTGGATTTTTCATGCAATACTAGTATTATTTCCTCAATTTTAGAATCCTTGAAACTAAAGTTACTTTCTAAATTCAAATATAATATACAAATATTTTGGGGGATTTTGAATGTTTTCAAAAGCGTAAGACAATTCTTGGGCTTCTAAACTACTAACTTGAGGCTAAGAATAATTAGAGCATAATCAATTAGGCACCAATCTTAGGCTATGATTTACTAGAGGCCACTAGTGTGTGGGTACATGAAAATAGACTTCAAATGATAGCTAAGGCATGGTTGGGTACGCTCAGTTAGGGATATCAATATCTGTCTTTCAACAAAGCATCAAACTATCACCTGTGAATTTTTTTGAATACCTCATGGGTGTGATCAACCAATCATCACAAATCCTAAATTTGGCATCCCTATTTCTAGGATGATTCCTAAGATATAGCAGTTACAATTTATTTTTTTTATAAGATAATAAAAAGGATACAACTATTATATAACTTATTGTTCACAAATGATCATGTCTCCTACAACCCTACTTTAAGGAAAATGTAGGATATATACTACCCACACCTCTCTTTGAAGGATGATTGTGATGCCCCAAAAAAAAATTTCGTTAAGATCTCGGACGAAAATATGTTGAATTCTATTCTTTATCGTGATTAATAATTTTTCTGTATAGAATTTCTGGATATGTGACCTATCATCGCGTAGAGCATCGAATAATCTTTTCAATGATATGTGGATCATCAAAAATGGACACTCGAGCGATGAGTTATGATCATTTCGATCTAACCGTGAATAGTGGTGAACAGTAAATGTGCAGGAAAAAAATACTGAGGCCAGGCGAATTTTAGGGTCAACTTCAACCGATCATAAATCCTTGTACATAATGATCTGGGTGAGATACTATATATCAACAAAAATCTCTGAAAGTCCTCTTTCCAATGAAATTTGTTTCATCCAATTTGTCCATCGGATCAAAAAGTTATGGTCGATCTACTTCAGCCTATCAAAACAGTCCACCAAAGGACAAATTTGACATTATTTGTTTTTTAAAAGTTTTTTGGTCATTCCCACTCCAATCCATCCGGGTAAACCATGGATTTAAGTCCATTAAAAGCATTCAATAGCTCATTTTTCTCCAAAATTTTCTAAGGCTCAAACCCCAACCCTACTACTCCAAATTTCATCCTTCTATGTATCTTGATTGAACCGTAGAAATTTCAAATTGATTTGGGATTTAAGTTGATCATGTAAAGGGCTTCGAGAAGCACCCTTTATTTTCGTGAATAAAGTTCTGGAGTCGAAAGTTCATGTTCATCTTCCATTTTTAGGTATGTGGGACTTTGAACAAGATTATCCTTTCGATCTTGTGCCCGGTATTTTTGTTGAATTACATTGACATGAGATTTTACATGTTTTACCATGAATTGGAAATATGGTTTTTTGTCTTATATTATTGTCCATGAGCTATGGGATTATGTCATCCGATATGTGTATGATGTTGAAATGGAATTATGTCCAAAAAGTATTTGATTATGAGAGTATGATGATTTAATTTGTTAAGCCTTGATTTATTCTATCATTCCACTATTTCCTTACTATGAATTTATAATTGATATTGGAAATTCTATATCCCTTCTATGGGTTGATGTCTCAAGTACCTTTAAATGAGAGTTGGATGGCAAATTGAGAAATGTTGATATTGAAGTTGCAATGAGTTTTGGTATTTTTCGAATGGTTTTGATGAGTTAAATTGTTGAAAATATTATGTATTGAGTCTTCATATCCTTGTCCAAATGTCGAGTCGGTTATGGTTCAATGCATTGATACCTTGTTGATGTTGAGGAATATTAAAAAATTTTGAGCTAAAATGTGTTGAGTTAGGAATCCATAAATTGATATGATTTGATAAATGAGAAAGAGATTTGATTTGGTATTTATGATAGACCCTTGTGATGTTGTGGTGGATTTCCTAACACGTTCTGAGCTTGTCGGGGAGTAGTACTTAGCACCGAGAGGTAAATTTGGTAGTTCCCCAAACCTATGTGCCACCGTAGGGTTGTTTGATGATGATATTATTGGCCAGATAGCCCAATTGTGATTATTGCAGTTTTAAGGTCGTACTCCCTGGCAAAGAGTATGACGCTCCCACCAACGGGGGTTTCAAACATTTGTATTCCACGTAGCTCACATGGGGTTGTCGGTTATAGGAAACTCCCCTATCCATAAAAGTCATGTTTATTGAAATACCGAGTCACTCCGAGTTTTGATGTGGTAAGTCAAGTTGCCTATGATGATCTATAATAATTTATGAGTTTTTTCTCCTACATTTCCTATCTAAGATGTTATGAGTCACATGATTCAATGTCACTCAAGCCAGGTGTGTCATTATGGTCCGTATGTACGTTTTTATGAAATTTATGATATTATTTATATTTTGCATGCGCCCCCACATACTCAGTACGTATCTTTTATTGACCCATATATTTCTCTATGGGCTACATTCTTACCATGATGTAGGTTCAGGTACTCAGCCACAGCCGTGATAGTGATATCCGAGTGTCGCATCTACGTTCCAGTCCTCATGGTTCGAGGAGCAAGTTGCTAGTTTTGGTTCTGTTGTTTTGTGATCCCTTTGGTCTGTTGAGTCAGTTGGGGGTTTATCCCAATGGCTCGTTGATTTTGCTGTATAGAGGCTATGTCAGACTACTGTATTGTTGGGTTAGTTTGTGTATATACATTCCATATATGTACAGTCTAACGATATTCCGTTCCATATGCGAGGTTATATGATATGTACTTATATATATATCCTTAGTGTAGCGTGTATGTTGTTGTGTTGGAACCCAAGGGTAGTGTTTTGGCATTAAGGGTTAGATTGAGGCTACGTGTAGCCTTGGGCACCATGTGTCATCTTGGGAAGATATTTTGGGGTGTTAAAAACTTTGTATCAGAGCCTAAGGTTGTGAAGAGTTCTAGGGAGTCTGACAAGCCGCGTTACGTAGATTCTTGATCATCGGTGTGTAGCGCGTCACACCTATGATCAAGAGGCTACGGGGCATTCTAGGAAAAGTCATTTCTTCTTTCTACAAGAGTCTATCATTCTTACAACTATTTCCTTCTGCTGTTAATTCATGCGTTCTTATGACAGAAAATGCCTTCATATTGAGCTCATGGAAACAACAACCAACCTCAACCCATTGATCCGTTACATGAGATGGTATCCCATACCGAATTTCGGGTAGCTTTTCAGACGCTATCCCAGGTAGTTACCACAAATACTCAGGCCAATGCTCCACCTCCGCAGGAAAATAATTCGGCAGCAACACGAATTCGTGACTTTATGCGGATGAATCCGCCAGAGTTTCATGGGTTGAGAGCATGTAAGGACCCGTAATGTATGTTGATGAAATGAAGAAAATTACACAGATTATGCACGTGACCGAGGAATAAAGTATGGAGATGGCTTCTTATCAGTTGAAGGATGTTGCCTATGACTGGGTGCAAATGTGGAATAAGGGTAGAGAGGAAGATACCGCTCCGGTGACATGGCAATTATTCCAAGATGCTTTGTTGGATAGATTCTTTCCTCTTGAGTTACGGGAAGTTAAGATAGAGGATTTTATAAAATTGAGACAAGGCACCATGTTGGTTAAGGAGTATTGTCTTAAGTTTAATCAGCTTTTGAAGTACGATCCTAATATGATGGCTGACTCGAGGACTAGTATGAGCAAGTTTCTAACTGGGGTGTCGAGTTATATGGTGAAAGAATGTAGATCTGCTATGATCAATAGGGACATTGATCTTCCTAGGTTAATGATTCACGCCCAACAAATTGAGTCAGACAAGATAAAGGAAAGAGTAAGAGTAAGAGGGATTAAGAGAGTCAGATCTGAGCAACAGAGGTCTAGTCAGACTAGATTCTCTGGAGGGAGTCGCCCTCAGTTTCAGAGACGTCCATTTATACCTATGCCTTCCTCAGCTAGTGCTCCCGTATATCGGGGCAGGCAGGATCTCGGGAATAGGTCGGTACCTTCCAGGTCTCAGGACAATATAAGCAATCGGCCTCATCCTTATTCATGTGCTAAGTATGGTAAAGACTATTTTGGGGAGTGTTATATGGGCCAGCGGGGCTGTTTTAGTTATGGCAAGTTGGGCCACATACTTAGAGACTGCCCATATACCAGACAACAAAGTCGTGATGCCCGTCCCCTGAGTCAGGCTACCAGTCCCCCGCCTCCCGCAGCCCGTCCAGTTCCTCCTCAGGGTGCTTCATCTAGTACTGCTGGCGGTCAATGCCAGAATCATTTCTATGTTATACCACCTTGTCAGGAGTAGGAGGACTCTCCCGATGTTGTCACTGGTATGCTCCGTGTTTTCTATTTTGATGTCTATGTGTTGATGGACCCCGATTCGAGTTTTTCTTATGTGACACCTCTAGTTGCTGTAAATTTTAAAACGGATCCTGAACTAATTTCTGAGCCTATTTTGGTTTCTAATATGGTAGGAGAATCTTTCATTGCTAAGCGGGTGTATAAGAAATGTCCCATTACTATCTTTTATCGGGTTATGTATGCTGATTTGATTGAGCTAGATATGGTTAACTTTGATATCATTCTGGGTATGAATTGGCTTCACTCATGCTATGCGTCTATTGATTGTCGTGCCCGTGTGGTAAAGTTTCAATTTCCTGATGAACCTATCCTTGAATGGTCTAGGAGTTCTATGAATCCTAAGGGTCGTTTCATATCCTATCTCAAAGCTAGCAAGTTGATTTCCAAGGGTTGCATCCACCATTTGGTTCGGGTTAAGGACACTAAGTTTGAAACCCCGACCATTCAGTCAATTAATGTTGTTAATGAGTTTCTTGATATCTTTCTAGAAGATCTCCCTGGAGTACCTCTTAATATAGAGATAGAGTTAGGGATTGACCTTCTTCCCGACACTCAACCTATTTCCATTCCTCCATATCGCATGGCTCCTGTGGAACTTAAAGAGTTGAAGGAGCAATTGAAAGATTTTTTAGACAAAAGCTTTATCAGACCTAGTGTGTCCCCGTGGGGTTCACCTGTCCTATTTGTGCATAAGAAAGATGGTTCTTTGAGGATGTGTATTGATTATCGGTAGCTTAATAGGGTTACTATCAAGAATAAATATCTGCTTCCTCGAATTTATGATTTATTTGATCAATTGCAAGGTGCGAGCTACTTTTCAAAGCTAAACCTCAGATCCGGTTATCACCAACTTAAGGTTAGGGAATGTGATATCCCTAAGACAGCCTTCCGAACCCGTCATGGTCATTTTGAATTTCTAATGATGTCTTGCGGGTTAACTAATGCTCCAGCGGCTTTCATGTATCTTATGAACCGTGTATTCCGTCCATATCTGGATTTATTTGTAATAGTGTTCCTTGATGATATTCTTATTTACTTCCGAAGTGAGGGTGATCATGTGGATCATCTCCGAATCGTGTTGGAAACTCTTCGAACTCATCGCTTATATGCTAAGTTCAGTAAGTGTGAGTTTTGGATGAACTCTGTAGCCTTCTTGGGTCATGTTGTTTCTTCAGAAGGTATTAGAGTTGATCCACAAAAGATAGAGGCTATAAAGAGTTGGCCTAGACCTATTTCTCCTTCTGATATCCGAAGTTTCTTGGGTCTAGCTAGTTATTATCATCGTTTTGTTGAAGGGTTTTCATCTATTGCGTCTTCTATCACCCGTTTGACCCAAAAAAAAGTGAAGTTCCTGCGGTCCAAATCTTGCGAGAAGAGTTTTCAGGAGTTGAAGACTTGACTCACTTCAGCCCCTGTGTTGACTTTGCCTGATGGTGTTGATGGTTTTGTGGTGTATTGCAATGCTTTCGGAGTCGGTTTGGGTTGTGTATTGATGCAAAAGGGCAAGGTTATAGCTTATGCTTCCAGGTAGCTAAAGCCTCACGAGAAGAATTATCCTACCCATGACCTTGAATTAGATGTCGTGGTTTTCGCTTTGAAAATCTGGAGACATTATTTGTATTGTGTCCGTGTCGACATCTTCACGGACCATAAGAGTTTGCAGTATGTATTCACCCAAAAGGAGTTAAATCTTAGCCAGAGACGATGGTTAGAACTTTTGAAAGATTATGATATGAGCGTCCTATATCATCCGGGCAAGGCCAATATAGTAGTAGATGCCCTTAATCGGAAGTCCATGGGCAGCATAGCACATGTGGAGATTGGTAAGAAGGAGTTGGCCCGTGAGGTACATCATTTGGCTAGATTGGGGGTTAGGTTGTTTGGTGATGCTGAGGGTAGTATAGGAGTGCAAAGCGGTTCCGAATCCTCTTTAGTTTCGGAAGTGAAGGAGAAGCAAGACAGGGATCCTACCTTGGTTAGGTTAAAAGAGTCAGTTAAAGACCAAAAGGTGAAAGTTTTCTCCCAAGGGGGAGATGGAGTTTTGAGACTCCAAGAAGGATTATGTGTTCCTGATGTTGATAACTTGAAGCAGAGGATTATGGAGGAAGCGCATGGTACGCGATACTCCATCCATCCCGGTTCTACCAAGATGTACCATGATTTGCGGGAAATCTATTAGTGAAACGATATGAAGAGGAACATAGCAAAATTTATGGCAAAGTGTTCCACGTGTCAACAGGTTAAAATAGAGCATCAAAGTCCCAGCGGCGTGATGCAAGAGTTTAGCATTCCTACTTGTAAATGGGAAGCAGTGAATATGGACATCATAGTTGGTTTGCCTCCTTCTCGTTGACATCATGATTCGATTTAGGTTGTCATAGATCGGATGATGAAATCAGTTCATTTCTTGCTTATGCATTTATCGTATACAACTGAAGGTTATGCTAGAATATATATTCGGGAACTCGTCAGACTTCATGGAATCAATTTGGCTATTATTTCTGATAGAGGTAATCAGTTTACCTCCCAGTTTTGGAAATCTTTCCAGAAAGGTCTCAATACCCAAATTCGTTTAAGTTCTGCTTTCCATCTGCAAACACATGGTTAGGCTGAGCGGACCATTCATACTTTAGAAGATATGTTGAGGGCTTGTGTGCTTGATTTTAAAGGTAGTTGGGATGAGCACTTAGCATTAATCGAGTTGGCTTACAATAACAATTTTCATGCTACTATTGGAATGGCCCCGTTTGAAGCTTTGTATGGTAGAAGGTGTAGATCACCTATTGGTTAGTTTGAAGTTTGTGAGGCTGCCACTACTAGACCGGATGAAGTGTTCGAGGCCATGGAGAAGGTTAAGTTAATTCGGGAAAGGTTGAAAACCGCCCAAAGTCATCAAAAATCATACGCAGATGTAAGGAGGAAAGACCATGAATTTAATTTTGGTGATTTAGTGTACATGAAAGTTTCACCCATGAAAGGGGTGAAGAGATTTGGGAAGAAAGGGAAACTAATTCCCCGTTACATTGGTCCCTATAAGATTATAGATCGCATTGGGAAGGTAGCGTATAAGGTTGAATTGCCCGTGGAGTTATCTAACGTCCATTCGGTTTTCCATGTTTCTATGCTTAAGAAGTCTATTGGTGATTCTATTGTGATTGATCCTTCCGAAAGCTTGGGTATTCAAGATAGTCTTTTATATGAAGAGATTCCAGTTGAGGTTTTTGACTTTCAAGTTCGTAGGCTAAGAAACAAGGAAGTTCTTTTGGTTAAAGTGCTTTGGCGAAATCAATCCGTGGAGAGGGCTACTTGGGATGCCGAAGAGTATATGCATGCCAAATATCCCCACCTCTTTCCTATGAATACTGAGCATGTCAAAGGTATCGTTCTCTTTTGATTTAATCCTTATTGCTATGTTTATCTTGGCTTGTGTGTTTTCTACGATATCCAAAAAAATCTAGAATGGAATATATGTTTGGGCAAGATGATTTTTCTCTATATACTCATTTTCATAGTATTCTTGACCTACCTATAAACATTCGAGGATGAATGTTTCCAAGGGGGAGATGATGTGATGCCCCGAAAAAAATTTCGTTAAGATCTCGGACGAAAATATGCTGAATTCTTTTCTTTATCATGATTAATAATTTTTCTGTATGGAATTTCTGGATATGCGAACCTTCATCGCGTAGAGCATCAAATAAGATTTCCAATGATATGTGGATCATCCAAAACAGACACTTGAGCGATGAGTTATGATCATTCCGATCTAACCGTGAATAGTGGTGAACATTAAATGTGCACGAAAAAAATACTGAGGCCAGGAGAATTTTAGGGTCAACTTCAAATGATCATAACTCCTTGTACATAATGATCTGGGTGAGCTACTATATATCAACAGAAATCTCTGAAAGTCCTATTTCAAATGAAATTGGTTTCATCCAATTTGGCCATCGGAGCAAAAAGTTATGGTCGATCTACTTCAGCCTATCAAAACAGTCCACCAAAGGACAGATTTGACATTATCTGATTTTTAAGGGTATTTTGGTCATTCCCACTCCAATCCATCTGGGTAAACCGTGGATTTAAGTCCATTAAGAGCATTCAATAGATCATTTTCTCCAAAATTTCCTAAGGCTCAAACCCCAACCCTACTACTCCAAATTTCATCCTTCTATGTCTCTTGATTGAACCGTAGAAATTTCAAATTGATTTGGGATTAGAGTTGATCATGTTAAAGGTTTTGAGAAGCACCCTTTTGTAACGCCCCAAAAATCGAGTTCCGAGATGCCACACGGTGCTTAGGGTCACAAGTGACCCCAAGCTAACCCTTTTCATCGGTATAACTCAAAAGCAACTGATTAAAACATAATTCTGAGAGAATAAAGCTGAAAATGTCTCAATACAGAATCTGTTCAGTACAATATTGGAATTACAAGAGGACAATTCTACTAACACATATACATATACAAGAAGGAGACTGAATACATCAACCACTACTACTGTCTATAAAGCCTTTACTAGTATTGTCTGTACATAGTCGGGTCATGACTCCCAACTACCACACTCAACACGACCGACGAAAGAATATACAATGCTCCAAACTGAAATAACCGACCCAAGTCCCTGAACTGTGAGGACTCTTTACCTGCTGACTGGAAACTGCAACACAACAGAATAGTAAATAGGGGGTCAGCACAAAGAGAATGTACTGAGTATGTGGGGGTGCATGCAACACTTTAAACAACATCATCAATTTCATGAAAACATGCATACAGACAATGATGACTCACTTGGCTTGAGTTATATCAAATCACACTCTTCATACTTTCATAATAAACAGTTCAAATGGTAAAATCTCATAATCCATGTAAATCATCAAAAATCATAAATTATGATAAAGCATCATCAATCATCATAAATTATCATATCGCCAAAATTCATCATAGGTAATCATAATTCATCATAACATCTCAACTCTTTGACACAAATCTCAGAGTGACTCGGTAATTCAAGAAACATGACTTTTATGGACAGGGGAGTTTACTATAACCGACAACCCCACGTGAGCTATGTGGAATACCAACGTTTGAAACCCCCGTTGGCGGGAGCGTCATACTCTTTGCCAGGGAGTACGACCTTAAAACTGCAATAATCACAATCGGGCTCTCTGGACAATAATATCATCATCAAACAACCCTACGGTGGCACATAGGTTTGGGGAAATACCAAATTTCTCTCTCGGTACTAAGTACTACTCCCCGACAAGCTTAGAACGCGTTAGAAAATCCACCATCATCATCACAAGGGTTTATCATAAAGACCAAATCAAATATCTCAATTTATAATTCATCAACAATTTGTGGATTCCTAACCCCAACTTCAACTTAAAATATTTTAATCTTTTTCAACATCAATAAGGTATCAATGCATTGAACCATAACCGACTCGACATTTGGAAAAGGATATGAAGACTCAATACGTAATATTTTCAACAATTCCACTCATCAAAATCATCCGGAAAAAGATACCAAAATTTATCTCAACATCTATATCAAAATCAATCTTGCTCATAGTCAAAATTATCTCAACTCTGCGAGTTCAAGGTCAATGTACTCAAATGATTATTCTTTCAATTCGACAATTAAATCATGACAACAACTTTTGAAAAGCACTTGAGACCTTCAATTCATAATAAGAATACATATCCCATAGTACAACTCAAATCACAATTTTTATCTCGAAAGCCTTTAGAAATATCAATTCATTGTAGTAGTATGCAATTCGTAGAATAAATTCTCAATTTAAGAAGTAGAGTAATGAAGTAATCATGTATATCCATATTGGAAAAATTCAAAGTCTTATAAATCCTTCATAACGTAATTTGAGTGTATACCCATTTTCGAATATCATGAAATTTCAATAATAGAACTCAACTTTTTTAAATGTCAAAATGTAACAATTTATCAAGTCATGGCAACATCAATATTTTTGAGAAAATATCAAGACTCATGGTAACATCTCAAATGTTATATCTGAATATGCTCAATGATTCAATTTCGTCATAAAGAAGCTTTAAGCTTATCATAAATCTCAAAATCATTCCAAAATACCATTTCAACATATATCTCGAAATCATTCAAAATAATAATATGAAATTTATAATTATAGATATCAAGACATCTCATGTCTCAAATATATATTCAATAATTTAAATCGTCATTGGGAAGCATAAAGTTTGAGACATATCTCAAAATATCATTCCAAAATACCGTTTCGACATACGTCCCAAAATCATTAAAAATACCACCTCGTGGTAAAAGTGTGTAATTCGCAATGATAATTATTAAATCATATCATGAAAACATTGAGATAATCATATAAATCAAAGTTTATTCATTCAATCATCATAATCTCATAATCGAATTATTTAGACATAATCTCACTTGCAAAATCATGTAAAACCATAATAAAATTAAATCTTTGGGCACAAGAACGAAATATTGCTCTTGTTCAAAACCCCACATACCTTAAGATGGAATATGAATATGAACTTCCGACTCCGGAACTTTATTCACAAAAATGAAGGGTGCTTCTCAAAGCCCTTAACATGACCAACTCGAATCCCAAATCAATTTAAAATTTCTATGGTTCAATTTAAAGATTTTTGGAGCTAAAATTTGACCTAGGGTTTTCCTCTCCTCCAAATCTTGATGAAAATATAAATTTCATGGTTCAAATATGGATTATATGCAAGAATTTTCGTCCAAGAAGGGGAATGTGAAATGACCAAAATACCCTTAAAATTCAAATAATGTCAAATCTGTCCTTTGGTGGACTATTTTGATAGGCTGAAGTAGATCGACGATAACGTTTTACTCCGATAGACAAATTGGATGAAACTAATTTCATTAGAAATAGGACTCTTAGATATTTCCTTTGATATATATTATCTCACCCAGATCATTATGTACAAGGAGTTATGGTCGTTTGAAGTTGACCCAAAAATTCGCTTTTGATAGGTTGAACTAGATTGACCATAACTTTTTTTTCCGATAGTCAAATTGGATGAAACCAATTTCATTAGAAATAGGACTCGCAGATATTTCCGTTGATATATAGTAGATCACCCAGATCATTATGTACAAGTAGTTATGATCATTTGTAGTTGACCCTGAAATTCGCCTGGCTGCAGAAATTTTAATTTCCTGCACGTTTTTCTGTTCACAGTTCGATCGGAATGGTCGTAACTCATCTCTCGAGTGTCCGTTTTTGATGATC
Organism: Capsicum pubescens; assembly: GCA_030864215.1. Lineage (NCBI taxonomy): Eukaryota > Viridiplantae > Streptophyta > Magnoliopsida > Solanales > Solanaceae > Capsicum > Capsicum pubescens. The sequence continues at coordinate 145,202,291 of CM061547.1, forward strand.
TACATATTGTTTGAAATATTATTCAATACTCTACGTAATGGTAGTTCAACGTCTTAGAAATACTACACAGAAAATTTATGGATCGCTCTAAAGCGTAGAACTCGATACGTTTCTCACCAAATCTTTACGAAGAAAATTTTTTGGGGTATTACAACTTTATTTTTGTGAATAAAGTTACGGATTCGGAAGTTCATGTTCATCTTCCATTTTTAGGTATGTGGGGCTTTGAACAAGATTATTATTTTGATCTTGTGCCCAGTATTTTTGTTGAATTACATTGACATGAGATTTTACATGTTTTACCATGAATTGGAAATATGGTTTTATATCTTATATTATTGTCCATGAGATATGGGATTATGTCATCCGATATGTGTATGATGTTGAGATGAAATTATGTCCAAAAAGTATTTGATTATGAGAGTATGATGATTTAATTTGTTAAGCCTTGATTTATACTATCATTCCACTATTTCCTTATTATGAATTTATAATTGATATTAGAAATTCTATATCCCTACTATGGGTTGATGTCTCAAGTACCTTTAAATGAGAGTTGGATGGCAAATTGAGAAATATTGATATTGAAGTTGCAATGAGTCTTGGTATTTTTCGGATGGTTTTGATGAGTTAAATTGTTGAAAATATTATGTATTGAGTCTTCATATCCTTGTCCAAATGTCGAGTCGGTTATGGTTCAATGCATTGATACCTTGTTGATGTTGAGGAAGATTAAAATATTTTGAGATAAAATATGTTGAGTTAGAAATCCACAAATTGATATGATTTAATAAATGAGAAAGAGATTTGATTTGGTCTTTATGATAGACCCTTATGATGTTGTGGTGGATTTCCTAACGTGTTCTGATCTTGTCGGGGAGTAGTACTTAGCACCGAGAGGGAAATTTGGTATTTCTCCAAACCTATGTGCCACCGTAGGGTTGTTTGATGGTGATATTATTGGCCAGAGAGCCCGATTGTGATTATTGCATTTTTAAGGTTGTACTCCCTGACAAAGAGTATGACCCTCCCGCCAATGAGGGTTTCAAATGTTGGTATTCCACGTAGCTCACGTGGGGTTATCGGTTATAGGAAATTCCCCTGTCCATAAGAGTCATGTTTATCAAAATACCGAGTCACTTCGAGTTTTGATATGGTAAGTCAAGTTGCCTATGATGATCTATAATGATTTATGAGGTTTTTCTCCTAAATTTCCTATCTAAGATGTTATGAGTTGCATGATTCAATGTAACTCAAGCCAGGTGTGTCATTATGGTCCGTATGTACGTTTTTACGAAATTTATGATACTATTTATATTTTGCATGCTCCCCCACATACTCAGTACGTATCTTATGCTGACCCACATATTTCTCTATGGGCTACATTCTTACCATGATGTAGGTTCAGGTACTCAGCCGTAGCCTCGACAGTGATATCCGTGTGCCACATCTACGTTCCTTCAGTGGTGAGTCCTCATGGTTCGAGGACAAAGTTGCTAGTTTTGGTGCTGTTGTTTTGTGATCCCTTTGGTCTATTGAGTCAGTTGGGGGTTTGTCCCAATGGCTCGTTGATTTTGTTGTATAGAGGCTATGTCAGACTAGTGTATTATTGGGTTTGTTTGTGTATAGACATTCCATATATGTACAGTCTAATGATATTCTGTGCCATGTGCGAGGTGATATGATATGTACTTATATATATATCCTTAGCGTAGCGTGTATGTTGTTGTGTTTGAACCCAAGGGTAGTGTTTTGGATTAAAGGGTTAGCTTGAGGCTACGTGTAGCCTTGGGCACCGCGTGGCATCTCGGGATGATATTTCAGGGAGTTTCAATGATGTAGGGATTTAGGGAATTTGTGGTTTTCATCATCAAATTCCCTTTTACAATCAAGCATTTGTAAAAACCAAAAACATGAACTAATAATTAAAGCTGGCAATCATAACCCACACACACTTGTATCCTATTTTAACATAACCTAAGAGGAAGAACTAGTAACTCATAAAGATAATAAACAAAAATATACAAAAATCTCCATCAAATTGATTCATGAAAAATAAAGAGAATGCATACCACACTTTAAATTCTAATGAATCCTCTATGAGATTTGCTAATTCTTCACTTATGAGTCGCTCTAATATATTCTTATCTCAAGATTAGTACAAATTTTGCTCTAGGCTCCAAGTGATAAAACCCTTGAAACTAAGATGAAGAAGAAGGATGATAAAGATGATGACGGATCAAAAATGACCTATAAACCCTATTTAAGCCCCAATTCCACATTCACCAAATATTACAAAAATACCCTTAAAACTTTTCCACACTACCACGATTGCCATATCTTGACTGCGATTACGGTACCCTAATTACGTTAATCATATCATGATCATAATTTTATTTACTTATTGATAAACCGTGATCGTTACCCTCAGTCAGCGATCACGGTAACTGAGGATCGACTCCTGGGCCTGCAATTTTAGATTTTGTTCTTTTTGCTCACATTTCTACTCTTTTACCTTTTCCTTAGCTCATTTTTATCAAGTTTCCTTGCTCATCTACTTATTTCAAATTTTACCCACACAAATAAGCATAAAATAAGAAGGTAAAAACAAATAAATGAAAAAGCATGATAATTTAGGCTTTAATACGCTAGTAAGTTGTCAAATTAACAACATATCATGAGACACTTCCCCTGTGTACTGACTCATTGTGGGTAACCTGATTTGTAACCTCCTTAAACTGCAGTACATCTATCTATTGTACATGAGTAGTAGTACCCTCCTCGAACTGGGGAACCAATAATGGCTCCTCCTGCTCTACCTCCTTAGATTAATCTTTGGACCCCTCATCGTACTGTCGGGTCCTGAGCAGGAACCTGTGGAGAAGACTCAGAATATGTCTCCTCTTCATCCGCATTATTATCAGCATTACGTGGTATAGTGTGTGGTGGTGACATCCTAGATTAATTCATCCTGGGCGAGGTTACAACTGACTGAGAAGTCTGGTGAGACTGTCTTCTAGTAACTCCGCAGATCTCCTTAACTGCAGCGCCTCTATGGAGCTGCCTCAGGTACTCCTCCTCTGAACAACTAGGCCCGAGAGACTCTACCAATCTTCTCGAAGTACCGACCTTCATTTTCTTCATATCCTTAGGTGTCATATGTACCTTAAAAATTAGTTGTTAGTTTCCAACAAAAGTGAGGGATAGAAAAAGCTGAAGAAAAACTCAAATTTTAAAAAGTTCATTTTTTTCTCAATTTTCACACCCCTAAAACGTATTTGAAATCCTAGGAAGTCAAATGTGCACACAAATATCATAAATTATAGATTTCAAAGCAAACAAAATGCTCAACTAGTGGTATTACTTTTATTCAGTCAAGTTTAACATCTGGTTGTGGTCTAACTTTGGATTTTTCTTCAAAAAAAAACCCTAGACTATGATTTTAGGCTACTTCAAGGATCCTCAAGCATGATAGATTCTATATATTTTGCAATGGAATACACATATCAACTTATTTAAACAATAGATAGATCAATATATAATTATTAGGAGTTGAGAAAGTTACCTCTTTTATGAAGAACCAGAAGTGAATAATGAAGAAGCCAAGCAAAACCTAAGTTGAAACTTGTTTTAGTTTGTTGGGATAAGTTGGTATCTCAAATAAGTGTAAAACTGTCCTTTACTAAAGTATGGGTTAGTTTGTGTTTTATATGGGAAGTTTGAATTCAAAGAGAAAAGTGAAGTTATGAGGATTAGAATAAGTTAGAATGAGGTTAAGGTTGTTTAAATATAGGTGCGGGCTGTTCTAGGTCATATATAATTATTGGTGGGCCTAAAATTTGAACTAATAATTGGGCCACAAAAGGCCAACTTGCGGCTCCTACCTGCGGTCAAGCCTTGGGCACAGGTGCCATCTGCAGCCAGTAGGTGTTGGGCGCATGTGCTGGGCCAAAAATATTGGCTTAATTTCCTGCACTCTATACTTGACATTTCGATATTTTTCCTGATACTTATGGTTTCGTAACCTATGTTTGAGGTCTCAAAAGTAAAATTAGATATGAAAGTCCATAACTTTTCATTTTTCATCCTCAAAATTTCAACTTTATGGATTATTACTCAATTTACCGTGTGGGGATTGTGAACATGATGGGTTGATCACATAGCTCTTTTATTTGGAAATCGATAGCAGCTATTTTTTACCATATTCTGGGTAATCACAAGAGCTAAAACCCTACAAAAAATAACAAAAGCGTGAACATAACAATAGTGGGTTGCCTCCCACTAAACATTTGATTTAATGTCGCAGCACAATGTGGTTATGTCGATCCCTCAAACTTCACCAATGAGACCATGGGTTCCCTCCCATGCAGTACTTGATTTAACATCGCGGCACGACGCGGGTATCTTGACTACTCAGAATTCATCAAGATACCCATAGAAATATCCTCCAGGGTCATCAATATAATCAAACACCGACACTACCCTCATGTTGGTTGGCTGCTTCATTGATTTTTGAACGTTGAATTAGCCTCTTCACCATTGACTCTCAATTGCAACTCATTTTTCCCCATTTGAACCATAGCTCTGCCTGTGGCAATAAACAATGTTTCAAATATAATGGGCTTCTCGATGTCAACCTTATAGTCCAAGATGGAAAAGTCAGCAAGAAAGATAAAGTTATCCACCCTCACAATTACATCAAAAGAGATTCCCATAGGCTTCTTCACTATGCGGTCAGCCATCAATAGTCTCATCGAAGTCGATTCCATAGGGGTCAAGCCCAATTGCTTTAATAAGGACAGGGATATCAAATTAATGTTGGACCTTAAATCACACAAGGATCTATTAAATCTAGATAACCTAATAGTGCATGGCATAGTTATTGCTCTGCTATCACTCTTTTATTGCGCTAAAGACCTAGTCGTGACTACAGTTTAGTGGTGCATTCCATCAACATCCTCAAATATCGCTCCTTTCTTTCTTTTGATGAATTATTTCATGAACATGGTGTATCCAGGCATCTTATCCAACAAAGAGGTATGTTCAAGATCAATTCTTTCAGTATCTCAATGAATTACTTGAACTTACCTTACTTTTTCTTTTTCTTCAAGCTCTGAGGAAAAGGTGGGGATGGTCTAGAAATCTGTCTGATTTTTGGTTCAATGATCGAACCCTTACACTTTTCTTCAGCTATTTTACATTTTTCACTTGTTACCTTCTCAAACTCAACAATAAGTGTCTCATTATCATCATATTCTGCAGCACGTCATGGGGGATCCATAGTAGTGATACCACTCTTCGTGGTAATATTAAATATGTGATCATCGTTTTTTGGATTTTGCATTATGTTGCTTAGAAGGGTACCTGACTGCCTCTAGTTCAGAGTTATTAACATCTACCCATACTATTGTGACACGAACAAAACTAGGGTCTTGTCGTAATGGGCATCTCAGGTCCAACAAGGATCAGAGACCACTCCGTTTCCCAAACTGACCAACTAACCACATAATCCGAGTCAGATGAATTCTTAACATATAACAAGATAGAGTATTTGAAACTCAAAGACTTTGGGATAGGTTCACGACCGTGACCAACCCGAACAAGTTTAGCCATCCAATGCCAAACCAACAACCATAACCAACCCAAAATAATAACCAATTCCATGTCCATAACAGAATAGGATGGAACAATCATAAATAAAGTCAAATGGTATTATCCATAATACCAATACCTATGCCAAGGCTAATGCTAATGCTGACACCACCCATACCAACCTATAGTAGTTCCACAAAGCCTCTATCCAAAAGTAAAACAATATCATGTCGGTACATACCCCCGACCATATCCAAAACTAGTGTATATGACTAAACAAAATGAAAACATAAGAAACCAAAATAAGAAATAGAGCCTTCAGAAGTATGGAAGCTCAACACTTTAAGTTAACACAAGCTGATCCCAAGTCCAATCATTGAGTAAAAGGTGTAGTATGGACAACACATGAATCACCTGGGGATACAACATCAAAGATGGCTAACGGTTGGAGTACTAGGATGTAACTCAAGGATAAGGATAAACTAGTGGGAATAGTTCAAAACCAATCAATCAATGTTCATAACTAATGTAATACATATATATACATATCATGCCAGGATAGGGAACAAGATTAGCATGAACTTTGAAATCATAAAACTGGGATATGTAGAATGGCCGTCATAGAACAAGGAACCCACGGGCTATATGGGCCCAACTCTCCCCTAGTTTGAAGGGCCCTGTGCATGTAGCCGCACAAACCAGAGAATATCCCTAACCATTTATGCCTGTATGGGGGATTAGAAACTCCTAGCATAATCAAGGTGACTTAGCACCAATACATGTAGTAAGGGGGACTCGACCCTTCTTTCATCTGTTCATTTGGGGTACTCAAAGCACCAGTTCATGAGACACCCGATCCGGCTAGCGTGATTTCTAGTGTTAATCCTTTGAACTTCACTTTCATGGTCCAACTACACATCCCACTATTAAGCCCAATTTAAAACCAATATTCCACATACACAACCATTAATCCATTTACTTATCAAAGGCATTTTGTTGGTATCGTCATACCAACACTGCTTGCAAGTATACCACATGTTATTACCATTATCAATAAACCAATTATTCATTTGACTTTTGGACTTGAACCTATTGTCTAACCAAGACATAAATCAAGTCAATATTTAAGGACTCAAACCTATTTAACAACTTAAACCACCAAGGTTATTATTTAGATCATTACATGGGCAACAAGGCCTGCACAAAATCATTTATCAACCATTAAAATTTATGAGGTCAATGCCTTAGTTCAAAACACCATTGTCATGTGACTATTTCATTCTCTTAGACATTTTCACAAACACTTTGAAGGCATGTTATTACCAAGACCAAGATCAAAGAAAAAACAATTATGTTTAGGGTTACCCATGACACATTTATTAAACAATAATTACCAAGCACCCATATGTGAAAACCTTGAACAAAACATGTATAAACTCAAGTTAAACAAAGAGTAAACAATAGCCAAATATATGTAACAAAACTCTCAATTTTGGTTTTCAAAATGACCATTTAAGAATCATAATCAAACTTTAAAAAATGATATTTATGAACTAACAATGAGGGAAGAGTCACATGACTTATTCAAGAATATTCAAGAAAGTAATTTGACTCTTAAGCCTCAAGATGAACACCTTTGAAGAACCCTAGCCCCAATCTTGAAGAGAGAGTTTAAAGAGTGTTTTTGGAGTATTTAATCTAACAATAGTGTCTTATTAGAGGCAACATCATGTTTTAAGACATGGGGACTTAAGGATTTTAGGGTGGGAAATGTCTAGAATTCCCTCAGCTTAAAAGCTAAAAAGTAACTTGCAGGAGGGTATGACTATACCCCCTAATCGTACCCTAGGGTATGACAGGTACCCTTGTCTCATACCCTAGACCTTACCTTGGATCCCTATACTGACCAACATACAACCACCTAATTTTAACTCATATCTTAGCATACGATAAGAAGCCTATAACCCGTACCCCAAGCAGAAACGTCTAGACTAAGTTAGGGGAATCATAGGACTTATCCATATACGAATCATACTATAACATACTTCTAGTAAGGATTCCATTCGTACATTGGATAGAACGTGACACAGAACACACATTTTTACATATGAAAAAGTGTTTCAATTCTTCCCCTCTTAGATCATTCATCATTGAATGACGGGTATGGTAAGCACAAATGCGAGTTAACATATCAACACCTTGACTCTTACTATTAACTAAGTTAGAAAACAATGATGCAAGGAAAATAAAAGTATGAGGAAGAACACATACCTTCTTCACGAATTCTATTAGCAGAAAATAGGAACAAATACTTGGACTTCACGACCTCTTATGCTTCCCAAGTAGATTCTTCAACCTTATGGCTCTTCTAAAGGACCTTTACCAAAGCTACATCCTTTTTTCGAAAGCGATAAACTTGACAATCCAAGATCTTAATCGAGACTACCTCATAAGATAAGGATTCTAAAATACCCAACCCTTTCAAAGAAACAACCAAAGAATGAGCAACCACTAAATTTCTGTACATAGAGACATGGAAAACTGTAAGACCTCGCAAAATCCTATGCTTAACTTAGTCTTTTAAGCTTGCTAAGGGGTCCTGGACTAACAAAATTTTAGCTAAGTATTCACACTTAGTATTATTTTGTCCTTCGTAAGTTGGAAACTCTATTTCACGACACTTATGACCTTAAATTATTGATCTTTAGATTAATTCATGATCAGGAATGTCAATAGGTGTTCCCGGACTAGTTTTGTATTTTTCAGACCTTGTTTGAACCATGTTTAAAGGATCCAAAATAGTGCATTGATGCGATCTCAGCGCGGAAAATTAGCCACCATGTTGATCAATAATTTCCTTGTCTCCAGTGGCAATTTCCATTGAACCGATGCGGATTCAATCTAGTGCATTGGCCATCACGTCGACGCCAACGATGTGGTGCGTTGGTCTACACATCGATAGTTTGTTTCTTAGTCATTAAAATATACGTCCTTAGGGGTCTTTGGGTCTTTTCCCACATCTTTCATCCCTCTAAAACATGAAATTTAGCCTTCTAATTACAAGATACACTCATTATTTCACAAATTGCTCAAGAACAAAAACCCTAGGTGATTGAATTTCAAGTTCAAGGCTCAAGATTCTACAATTAATCTTCAAGAATTTAGTAACCAAGGTATGTCAAGTGTTCATCCAAGGGTTCCCTCCACTCTTGGAGTCCAAGAAACTCTTTTAAACTTCAAGTAGCTTGATTTCATGCTTTCCATCATTTGGATTCAAGAGTATTCATGATTATATTGTTGATTGGATTTCTATTCCATGATTAAGTGCAAGATTTATGTAAAAACAGCTATTATGTATGTAGTATCATTTGAATTCATGTTAAAGCCTTGAAATTGTGACGTTCATATGTTGATTAGTACTATGTTCATATACAATGCCTTTCAAGTGTTTGATGAGTTGTTCATGAGAATTAACTAATGAAGTTATATCATGTTAGCATGTACTCAAGTTCATATCATGCAAGTGTTTGCTAGAATGTACCAGTGAATGAATGAATAATGATTATGTAGATATTTATCATGTTTCAAGAATGTGCCATTACTAATGATTTATGTTATCGAGTACTGGGGGTATTTAATACCCGACAATTTAGCTGATTACCTAGAGCCATGATCAGTCTCAGAATAGTATCAGTCATGTCATGATCAATAGTACTATTAGAACTCAGGAAAAACTAGTAGACTCAGTATCAGTCCAGTCCAGTTCAGTATTCAGTTCAAACCTTAGTAAATTCATCTAGTAAACAGAATTCAGTAGTATTCCATCAGTCAATGGAACTTAGTGAACTCAGTCCAGTTTACTTAGACAGTATTATCAGTAACAATTTAGTTAAGCTTAGTATGAACTAGAAATTTATTTAGTTTCTATTAAATTGGGAGTAGGATTCAGCACCGAGTTAACCCAGGGATAGGGCCATTCCTGCCAACCGAGGGTTTGACCCTTAGTAGAAATCCCTGCATTACAGAATAACGTAGCCAGCGTAGGTTGAGATATCTTCCTGCCAGATATTTTTAGGGTTGATATATCTCATACGAGTTTTCCTGCCAGCGATGGTTTAAGAAAGAGCTTACTATCAAAGAGGGTTAACTTAAAGTTGTCTTTACCTGTGGCATTATACTGACATCCTTCTAATTGGGGTTACATATTAGACACTAGTCTATTCAGAATTGGGGTTTTCAGTTAGATGATTACCTCCTACAGTCTCAATTTTAGATTCAGACTCAGTATAGAACTCAATTCAGTTCTACATATTCAAGACCATCAGACTCAGTCACTCCGTGTCGTACATAACTCAGTATAGTTCCACAAAATCAAGAATGTCAGATACAGTCATTCAATTATCAGTAATTTAGTATTAGTATACTCAGATATCAGTTAATCAGTATTCAGACTCAGTATCCATTGTTATCACAATCTCAGTTACAGTATACGTATTCATGCATATACTCTCGATTAGTTATATTCATTTCATTCAGTTAGTATTTTTCATACATATGAACCCATGAATTTTAGCCTACCTCACTTAGCATACCAGTATATTCAAAGTACTGACGCATACTTTTCTCTTATGCTATGATGTCTTATATCATAGGTTCAGACGTGTGAGCTCTCGATCATCCCTAGCAATTTTAGATTTTCAGCAGTCAGAGTTAGTGGTGAGTCCTCATAATTTGAGGAAATGATTATTATTTTAGCATCTTAGTTTTATTTCAGTAGTTGGAGTTAGTTAGGGACTTATCCCATCAAATCCACATTTCAGTCTTTTAGAGGTATTTCAGACTAGAGTATTTTTCAGATAGATGTTTCAGTTTTGGTATTGTTATTCCGTATTTAGTTTTATTATAGTATTGAACCTTATGGCATATTTTCAGCCTAATTTTTGCATATATACAATATTACTATTCAGTTATTGCAACAGGTACCAGTCATGGGTTAGCTTGTGGTCCTTCTAGATTATGAGCATCATGTAGCATCTGGGGTATAGACTCGGGGAATTACAAACTTGGTATTAGACCCTAAGGTTCACTAGAGTCATAGGAAGTCTGAAAACCATATCTAGTAGAGGTTTGTGCATGGGTGTGTAGCGTGCCACACTTATGGACAAGAGGCTATTAGGTGTTTTAGGAAAATTTTCACTTCTTTCAGTAATCATATCGTGTGAGTGAGCATGAGCCCCATTTAAAATCTCTGTCTAATCCAAGTTTCTTTTCTATTTACAGAATATGCCTCCAAAGAGGACTAAGGGAAGAGAAATGGGAGACTAGCCAGAACCCCAGCCTGTCCAGCCAGATCCTTGGACGAACATGTCTCCCACGTTGAGTTCAAAGCAGCTTTCACTACCCTAGCTCATTCTGTGACAGCCTAGAATGAATGTCCAGCTACTATTCAGGCCAACCCAATGGCTAATACTGCTGCTGACAGGATTTAGGATTTTACCCAATTCAACCCTTCATCTTTTACTGGGTCTAAGTCAGATGAGGACCCTCAGGAATTTCTTGATTAAGTGCTAAAAGTTTCAGATATTATGGGGGTGATAACTAGTGAAAGTGCCAATTTAGTCATATATCAATTATAGAATATGGCACACTCATTGTTTAAATAGTGGAAAGCTGAAAGGGCCACAGATGTAGGGTTCATAGAATAGGAGAAGTTTGCTATTGCTTTTCTGGATAGGTTATTCATGCTAGAGTTTAGGGAAACAAAGGTTTTGGAGTTTATAAATCTGAGGAAGGGTAACATGATGGTGCAAATTATTCTCTTAAGTTTACTCAATTAGCAAGATACGCTCTTCATGTTGTAGTAGATAGTAGATCTAGGATAAGTAAGTTTGTATCTGGAATGTCTAATAGTGTGGTCAAGGAATGTAGGACCATAATATTGATTAAGAAGATGGACATATCCATACTCATGGTCCATGCTCAATGGATAGAAGAGGCTAAGAATATAGAGAGAAAGAAGGAGAACAAAATAGCAAGAATAGGTAGTGTCAACTTCGCTCAACCTAAGCCAGAGGGTGGGAATCATTCTCAGTTCCGCTTGAAATCTTCAGTTCCAGCTCCGTCCAGTTCTCTAGTGCCAAAATTCAGAGAAGGCAACAGAGATAGGGTGTCAGGCCCTAAACCCCAGGGTAGTGTTAGCAGTGCCCAAGCTAATCCTCTTTGTCTGAAGTGTGGCAGAAACGACCAGGGTATCTACAGAGCTGACAGTGATGTGTGTTTCGGATCTGGCAAGCCAAGCCATAGGATCAGATAGTGTCCTCAGGTGGGTTCTCAGAGTCAGCATAATCGTCCCCCAGCTCAGTCCGATCGCCCGAATCAGTAGGAAGCTGTATTCAGTGCCACCAGTAGGCAGAGCCCAAACAGACTCTATGCTCTTCAGTCTCAACAGGATCAAGAAAGTTCTCCTTATATGGTCACAGGTAAGTTACAAGTTTACCATTTGCATGTTGATGCTTTTCTAGACCCAGGAGCTTCTTTGTCCTTTGTTACTCCATATATAGCCATTGATTTCAAATTTAGTCCCGAAGTTCTAGCAGAGCCTTTCTCAGTCTCTACCCTAGTGGGTAAATCTATCATAGCTCGGAGGGTATACGAGAACTGTCCGGTTAAGATATCTCAGAAAGTTACTTCAGGAGACTTAGTCGAATTAGAGATGACTAATTTTGATGTCATTCTTGGGATGGATTGGATCCATTCCTACTATGACTTAGACGACTGCAGAAACAGAATTTCCCAATTTTAGTTTTTGAATGAGCCCTTCCTAGAATAGAGGTGTAGTACTTCAGCACTTAGGGGTCAGTTTGTTTCTTACCTTTGGGTGAGAAAAAAGATATCTAAGTGATGTGTCTACCATCTCATTTGAGTCTAAGACTTTAGTTCAGAAACCCCTACTCTTGAATGAGTGTCAGTAGCATGTGAATTCACAGATGTGTTTCCTAAAGATGTTCCCAGAGTTCCTCCCAAAAGGGAAATTGACTTCGGAATAGACATTTTTCGAGATACTCAGCCCATATCTATTCTTCCATACAGAATGGCTCCAAAAAAAACTTAGAGAATTAAAAGAATCATTAAAGGACCTCTTAAATAAGGGATTTATCAGACCCAGTATGTCTCCATAGGGCACACCAGTTTTATTCGTGCATAAGAAAGGCGGTTCTCTTAGAATGTGTATTGATTACTATCAGCTAAATAAAGTCATGGTCAATAACAAGTATCCGCTTCCCAGAATCAAAGACTTGTTTGACCAACTTCAGGGTGCCAGTTACTTTTCCAAGATAAACCTCAGATCGGGCTATCATCAGCTCTGAGTCAGAGAATGTGACGTCTCAAAAACAACTTTCAGAACTCTGTATGGTCACTTCAAAGTCTTTGTCATGTCCTTTGGTCTTACCAATTCCCCAGCAGCCTTCATGGACTTGATTAACTGTGTGTTGGTTCATCATAGTCTTCATAGATGACATTTTTGTCTACTCCCACAGTGAGCATGATCATGCAGACTATCTCAGAATAGTATTGCAGACTCTCAGAAACCATCAGCTATTCGCAAAATTTAGTAAGTGCAAATTTTGGCTAAGGACAGTAGCCTTCCTTAGCCAATCATTTCTGGTGTTGGCATTAGAGTTGATCCCCAAAAGATCAAAGAAGTGAGAAACTGGACTAAACCCATCTCTCTATCAGATATCAAGAGTTTCTTGGGCTTGGCTGGCTATTACAAATGGTTTGTTGAGGGATTTTCATCTATTGCATCCCCTATGTCCAGATTAACTTAGAAGAAAGTCAAATTCCAGTGGTTCGATTCTTGTGAAAAGAGTTTTCAGGATTTAAAGACTCGACTCACTACAACTCTAGTTTTGACCCTACCAGATGGTTCAAATGGGTTTGTGGTATATTGTGATGCCTCCAGATTTGGTTTGGGGTGTGTTTTGATGCTGAGAGATAAGGTCATAGACTACGTTTATAGACAACCTAAGCCTCATGAAAAAAACTATCCTACTTATGATCTTGAGTTAGCAGTAGTAGTATTTTCCTTAAATATTTGAAGGCACTATTTGTATGGTGTGCACATTGATATGTTCACAGACCATAAGATCCTGTAGTATGTACTTTCTCAGAAAAACTAAAACCTCCATCAGAGAAGGTGGTTCGAGTTGTTGAAAAACTATAACATGAGCATCCTGTATCATCCGGGGAAAGCCAATGTAGTGGCTGATGCTCTAAGTAGGATGTCTATGGGTATTTTTGCTCATGTATAGAATGGTAAGAAGAAGTTAGCTCAGGAAGTTCATCAACTTTCCCAACTAGGTGTTTGCTTAGTCGATTCATCAGAAGGTAGTATATAGGTGCAGAGTAGTTTAGAATCATCGCTAGTTTCTAAGATGAAGGAAAAGCAGGATAGGGATCCCAGTCTAGCTAAGTTAAAGAAATAATTCAGAGATCAGAAGGTAGATGTTTTCTCCCAAGAGGGATATGGTGTGTTACGCTACTAGGGTCGTCTATGTGTGCCAGGTGTAGATGATTTGAGACAGCGAATTCTTGCAGAAGCACATGGTGTGCGCTACTCTATTCATCCAGGGGCCATTAATAGGTAGTGTGATTTGCAGGAGATCTATTGTTGGAGTTGGATAAAGAGAGACATTGTAGAGTTAATGGATAAATGCTCAATATGTCAGCAGGTTAAGATCAAGCATCCGATGCCAAATGGGTCCAAGTAGAAGTTCAGTATCCCCCATAGAAATGGGAAGAAGTGAACATGGACTTTGTGATGGGTTTACCTTGACTCATCTCCAGCATGATTCAGTTTGGGTCATTGTAGATAGGATGACCAAATTAGGTCATTTCCTACCTGTCCATTCCTCTTATTCAGTCGAGGATTATACCAAACTTTATATTAGACAGTTGGTCAGATTGCACGGTGTTCTATTATCCATTATCTCAGATAGAGGTACCTAGCTCATCTCTCATTTCTGGAAGGTATTCCAAAAGGGTTTTGGTACTCGAGTTCAACTCAGTCCAACCATTTATCCTACGACAAATGGTCAAGCAGAAAGGATTATTCAAACTTTATAAGTTATGCTGCGAGCATGTGTGATACACTTTAAAGGTAGTTGGGATAACCCCTAGACTTTGATTGAATTCGCACATAACAACAACTATTATTCCAACATTTAAATGGCTCCGTTTGAGGTGCTTTATGGTAAGAGGTGTAGATCTCCCATTTGTTGGTTTGTTATAGGTGAGGACACAGTGGTAGGGCCTGATTTGGTATTTGATACCTTAGAGAAAGTTTAGTTGATCATGGAAAGGCTTAAGACAGGTCAGAGCCGATAGAAATCATATACAGATGTATGCAGTAAGGATCTAGAGTTCGAGATTGGTGATTTTGTGTATTTGAAAATCTCTCCTATAAAAGGATTGAAGAGGTTTGGGAAGAAGGGGAAACTCAGTCCCCAATATGTCAGTCCTTATCGAATTCTCATCCATTTTAGAAAGGTAGCTTCCGAGCTTGAGTTGCCTTCAGACTTAGCTTCAGTGCATCCAGTGTTCCATGTCTCCTTGCTTAAGAAATGTATAGGTAACCCAGAAGTCGTTGTCCCTATAGAGGGCATAGATATTCAGAACAACCTCACTGAAGAGATTTCAGTCGAAATCCTTGATTATAAGATTCACAGAATGAGGAACAAAGAAGTCCCACTAGTCAAAGTACTTTGGCGGAATCAGTCTATGAAGGGAGATACTTAGGAAGAAGATGCAGACATACGGTCCTAGTATCCTTACCTTTTCTCTGTAAACTCATACTCAGCTCAAGGTAACATTTTTTCTTTGAATTTAATCAGCTTTATGTTCAGATATAGCTACCAACTTTGTATCAATTAACGTTTCCAACCCAGTCATGTACTCATGCATCAGACATGCATGTTCAATATATAAAATTAGATTATTAGTAATCCAAATCATACAATAATGAATCATGTTTAGCTATAAACTTATGCATCAGATATGCATGTTCAGTATGGTGATTCAGTAAATAAATAATTTTAGTCATGAAATCATGCTTTACTTGTGTATGTCAAGTGTAAAAAATCCAATCTATCAATATTCTCAGTATAATTAGTCTTATTCGAGGATGAATGTTCCCAAGGGGAGATATTGTAAGACCCCGCAAAATCATAAGATCAACTCAGTCTTTTAAGCTTTCTAAGGGGTCCCAGATTTAGAAAATTTTAGCAAAGTATTCAGACTTAGTATTATTTTGGCCTTTGTAAGTTGGCAACTCGATTTCACAACTCTTATGACCTTAAAGTATCAATCTTTAGACTGTTTCATGATCAGGAATGTCATTAGGTGTTCCTAAATGAGTTTCGTATTTTCCGGACCTTGTTTAAACCATGTTTGGGAATCCAAAATAGTGCATCGATGCAATCTTAAGGCGCTGTGTCAGCCATCGCATCGATCAGTATTTTTTCTTGGTTCCAGTGGAAATTTCCAGTGAACCGACGTGGACTTTATTTGGTGCATTGTCCATCACGTCAATGCTAATGATGCGGTGTGTTGGTCTGTGAATTGACAGTTTGGTTTTCTTTCATTAAAAAGCCGCATCCTTAGGAGTATTTGGGTCTTTTTCACGTCCTTCAGCCCCACAAAAACATGAAATTTAGCCTTCTAATTGCAACATACACTCTTTATTTCACAAATTTCTTACGAATAAAAACCCTAGGTGATTGAATTTCAAATTCAAGAGTCAAGATTTAACCATTAATCTTTAAGAATTTAGCAACCAAGGTATGTCAAGTTTTCATCCAAGGGTTCCTTCCACCCTTAGAGTCCAAGAAACTCTTTTAAACTTTAAGTAGCTTTATTTAATATTTTTCATCATTTGGATTCAAGAGTATTCATAATTGTAATATTGATTAGATTTCTATTCCATGATTAAGTGCAAGATTTATTTAAAGGCAACTATTATGCATGTAGTATCATGTGAATTCATGTTAAAGCCTTAAAATTGTGATGCTCATATGTTGATTAGTACTATGAGCATATGCAATTCCTTCTAAGTGTTTGATAAGTTGTCCATGAGAATTAAATAATAAAATTATATCATGTTAGCATGTATTCATGTTCATGTCATGCAAGTGTTTGCTAGAATGTCCTAATGAATGAATGAATGATGATAAAGTTGTTATTTATCATGTTTCAAGATAGTGCCATTCTTATAATTTATGCTATCGAGTCCTGGTGGTATTTAATACCCGACAATTTAGCTGATTACCTAGAGCCATGGTCAGTCTAAGGATATAATTAGTCATGTCACGATTAATAGTACTTTCAGTTAGTTACAAAACTCAAGAAAAACTCTGTACACTCAGTAACAGTCCAGTCCAGTTTAGTATTCAATTCAGACCTCAGTAAATTCAGCCAGTTAACAGAATTTAGTAGGATTCCATCATTCAATGGAACTCTGTGAACTCACTCTAGTTCAGTTAGACAGTATAATCAGTAACAATTCAGTCAACCCTAGTATGAACTAGATATTAGTTCAGTGTCTATTCAGTTGGGAGTAGGATTCAGCACCGAGTTATCCCAGGGATGGGGGCATTCCTTCCAGCAGAGGGTTTGACCCTTAGTAGAAATCCCTGTGTTATAGAACTACGTAGCCAACATAGGTTGAGATATCTTCCTGCTAGATATTATGAGAGTTAATACATTTCATACTAGTTTTTCTACTAGTGAGGGTTGATGAAAGAGCTTCCTGTTAGAGAGGGTTAAGTCATAATTTTCTTTACCCATGGCACGATACTTCCACTCTTCCAATTGGGGTTATAGGTTGGACCCCAATCTATTTAGAAAGGGGAATGTTGGTTAGATGATTACCTCCCGCAGTCTCAGTTTCAGATTCAGTCTCAGTACAGAACTCAGTTTAGTTCTACAGATTCATGACTGTCAGACATAGTCACTCCTTGAAGTACATAACTCAGTATAGTTCCGTAGAATCAAGACTGTCAGATATAGTTATTCATTTATCATTAATTTAGTATTAGTATACTTAGATATCAGTTTGTTAGTATTCAGACTCAGTATCTATTGTTATCATGATCTCAGTTACAGTATACGTATCCATACATGTACTCCCATTTAGTTATAATCATGTCATTTAGTCTATATTGTTCATGCATATGAACCCATGCATTGCAGTCTACCTCACTTAGCATACCAGTACATTAAAAGTATTGATGCATACTTTTCTCTTGTACTATGATGACCTATATCATAGTTCAGACGTATGGGCTCCCCATCATCCCTAGCAGTTACAGATTTTTAGCAGTCAGATTTAGTAGTAAGTCCTCATAGTTCGAGGACATGATTACTATTTCACCATCTCAGTTTTATTTCAGTAGCCGGTGTTAGTCGGGGACTTTTCCCATCAACACCACATTTCAGACAATTTATAGGTTCTTCACACTAGAGTATTTTTCAGACAGATGTTTCAGTTTTGGTATTGTTATACCGTGTTCACTTTTTTTATAGTATTGAATCTTATGGCATATTTTCCACCTAATTTCCGCATATATGCAGTATTACTATTCAATTATTGGATAAGGTACCAGTCGTGGGTTAGATTATGGTCCTTCGGGATTATGAGCGTTGTGTATCGTTCGGGGTACAAACTCGGGGCGTTATAATAACTGGATGAATAGAGCTCAAACTAGGAGGAAACTCCAATTCATAGGGAACATTGACAACCCTCATTAAAATAATGTAAGGACCAACTTATTGAGGACTTAACTTCCCCTTCTTACCTAAGCCCATCATTCCCTTCATAGGAGATATCTTTAAGAACACCCAATCACAAACATTGAACTCCAAATCTTTATGTGTTACACATCTGTATAGGAATTTTGGTGACTTTAAGTGGATTTCAACCTTTCCCGAATCACCTTTACCTTCTCCAAGGCTTGGTGAACCAAATCAGGTCCAAACAAGTTACCTTCAACAACGACATACCACCCAATAGGAGAATGACATCTCCTACCATATAGTGCCTCAAAAGAAGACATACCATTACTAGAGTGACAACTATTATTATAAGCATTCTCAATCAAAGGAAAATTTTCTAACCAACTACCACTTTAGTCAATCACGTAAGCACAAAGAATATCCTCTAATGTCTGAATGGTCCTCTACACTTGCCCATCCGACAATGGGTGGAAAGCGGTAATAAGGAACATTTTAGTCCCCAAACCTTTCTAAAATGACTTCCAAAAATGTGACGAGAACGGAGTACAATGATCCAAAATTATAGAAAATGAAGCACCAAGCAACTTCACGATCTCCGTAAGATACAACTTATATTAATCCTCCATCGAATAATTATTCCTCACAAGCAAGAAGTGAGTGGACTTAGTCATCTTATCAAAAATGACCCAAATCGAATCATATTGATATCGAGATTGAGGAAAACTTGAAAAAAATCCATGTTAATCACCTCCCACTTCCATTCTGGCAACTCTATCTCTTGGTACAAATCACCGGGTCTCATGTTTTCAACTTTTACTTGTTGAAAAACCATAAACTTAGCCATAATGCTAGCCACATCTTGCTTCATATTGTTCAACCAATAGAACTTATTAAGATCATGGTACAACTCACTAGAACCAGGATGAATAGCATAACGAGATTCATAAGCTTCGGCCAAAATCCTTTCCCTCAATCCATTGTTGTTGGGAATGCATAACCTGTCTTAGAACCTCAGGATACCATCACGTCTAATTGAAAAGTTAACAACCTTTTGCTGACCCACATTACTCTTAACATTTATCATTTTGGGATCTAATATATGTTTTTTCATTATCTCCATAACCAGAGATGACTATGATACCTAATTAACAAATACACTACCACCTTCAGAGTCCATGAGACAAACTCCAAGACTGGACAAACGGTGAATGTCCTTCACCAACTCCCGCTTAACCCCATCGACATTAGCCTAACTCCCCATGGATAACCTGCTAAGAACATCAGCAACTATGTTAGCTTTACCTGGATGATAGTGAAGACTAATATCGTAGTCCTTCAGTAAATCAAACCACCTCCATAACTTGGGATTTAACTATTTCTGAGTGAACACATATTGCAGGCTTTTATGACCAGAAAAGATATCAACATGAACACTATAGAGATAGTGATTCCAAATTTTTAATGCAAATACCACTGCTTGGGAGAATTTAGCATCATCTTCTTAGAAAAATTATATGTTTTCAAGCAACCAAAGTGGTATTTAATGAGTTTTTTAGTGTTTCAAGAAAAGGAGTGAACCACAGAAGAAATTTGGAAAAAGTAGTAAAAAAAAAGAATTTGACGGTCAAAATGGTGGACCGTTAGTCTTGTGATGGATCACCAGGTGGTTTGTCGGGCCTAACTAGAATATGGCCTCCCAAAAGACTCAGTGACGGACCAAATGGTGGACCGTCATTATTGCGATGGACCACCAGGTGTATCGTTAGGATTTATCCAGAAACCACTCTTCTGAAGGACTCAGTGATGGACCAAATTATGGACCGTCAGTCTTGCTAAGGAGCACCAGGTGTACCATCGGTCTTTATCCAAAAATCACTCTTCTGAAGGACTCAGTGTCAGACTAAATGGAGGACCATCAGACTTTCGATGGACCACCAATTTGGCTGTCGACTTAGACGCGGTTTTTCTAACTTTAAATTTTAAATACCTTTTTGCCTGGGAATATATAAATACTAAATTTTAGGGTTAGTGAGGTAGTTTTTTATATTTTACAAGTTTTTCATAGAAACTTGTTGTAACTTAGTACTTTGGGGATTAAAGTATATCTTTGGGAAAGTTAATCATTCAATTCTTTATTGAAGATTCCAAAACTGATTCTTGAGATTACTGTAAGTGAATTCTAAATCTATTTATGACTAATAAAAGAATTATTTGTTCTTCTTTTATGGAATTTTGGGGCTAAGTTCCCATAACTAGGGTTATGGGATCCTTAATGTGAAAAGCATCGACGGGTTGTGAATCAAATTGAGTTCCATAAATAACTGATATTGTATAAACCTTTCTTCAATTTAATGGTTTTTCTTTGTTGCAAATTTGAAAAGTGAGCCCAAGAACATCACTTGTCTGGAAGGATAGTGTTTATTGGGAAAAAAGAAGTGTTTACATAAATACTAAGGGCTTTAACCTTTGGATTATTAGCAAATGCCCTAATAGGATTATCTTACAAGAGAAAATGGTTGAAAGAACAATGTATCCTTTTAGTTTGAGAGAATTAGAGGATAATCTATCTACTTAGGTTGAGAAACTAAGGGATAAAGAATAAGATTCAACCCTTCTTGCAATTGAATTTGCTAATTGGAACTCTTAAGTGATTCACAACCCTAGTTATGCTAGCATTTTGGTAACCATAGCCCTGATTTGTTTAATATTATTAAATTACTAATTGCAAAGAAAATCATTCATTGGAATACTCTTTTTACAATTAATTTCTTTATAAGTTAGAAATCAAAACCCCCCTTATTTAGGAACCTCTGATCAACAGTCCAGTAATAATTATAATACTTAGTGACCACAGTATTTCCTGTGGGATTCCACACCCAACCTAGTTGGGTTCAATATTTGACAGTGATCGCTTACGCTTTCTAACGAGAGTTGTAATTTGGGCGTATCAAATTTTAGCGCCGTTGCCGGTGAATACGGTTTTCAACTAAGTTTGTGATTGTTAATGGGCACTTTGGTAAAAAATTCCCAAATTTTACTTTTTATTGGTTGTTTTTGTTTTGTGCAAGCTGAGTATCTTGTATGCCAAGTACGCAGAGATCAGGTCAACCATTATTACCTATTCATCCAGAATCATAGCTCATTGGTAGAATGAACGGTCACCAGGAATCAAAAAGAATAGCTACTCAGCACAAGCAAGCTAGATTAGCAGCCTTGGCAGCCACACAAGTAAACTAGTAGAATGCAGAAAATAATGGGCGGGAAGTAAACCTAGATAATGAGGACCTGAGAGATCATGAATTATTAAACCCAAGGTGTGCAGAAGATATAGCCACACCAGTGAACAGGAATATCAATAGAAATCGCCAGGCTAGGATGAGACCTGAACGCCGAGCTGTCCAGTTTTCTCTAGACGATCATGATGATGACTTGGATAGGGCTGGATCTATAGGGGCTATTATTCCTATGCCCTTAGCACCCAGATCCAAGTTTAATATCACGAGTACTATGATCTAGTTATTATATCTTAAGAGATTGTTTGGTTGACTTGCGGGTGATTACCCGAATATCCATTTGATTAAATTTATCTTCATATGCAAATCGTTCAACAATCCAGGAGTAGGAAAAAATGCTATTTGGCAGTGACTATTCCCATTGTCTCTATCTGGAGAAGCAACTTTATGGTTGAATGGTCTAACTCCAGATTCTATTACAAATTGGAGGCAATTGAAAGATGCTTTCTTAAAAATCTTCATTCCGCCGTCCAAGAGGGCATAGTTAAGAGATAAAATTAGTAATTTTAGGCACCTTCCAACTGAAGCTCTTCATGAAACTTGGGAGAGGTTCAAAAAGAAGCTCACACAGTGCCTGAATCATCAGATGACCAACATCGACCTAAAGAAGATATTATATAGGGCCTTGAATTCGATGACTAAGCCAGTGGTGGATAATGTTGTGGGTAGGTCATTCATGGACCTTAATTTTCCTGAGTCGTCTGAGATACTAGATCATATGACCAAGAAGATTAGAGCTCAGCATATCGAGGATTCTGAGGTAGCAAGCTCTACTGTATCTATTGGCATGACTGTAGAACAGAGGCGAAGGAAAGAGGAACATGACTAAGACATAGCTCACATGAATATGTAGATAGACCTTCTTACTAAGCATTTATTATTAGGAAAGACAGAGAAGGTTAAATCTATTGCATCACAGGGAAGAGCTGACTCTGATTATGAGGAGAATGCCAATTGTTTGAACAATCAGGGGGATTTTTGAGGCAATGGACAAGGAAACGAAGGTCGGAAATACTATGATAAATCTGGATACAAGGACCAATACCAAGGAAATTAGAAAAACAAGAATGATAGGAGTGGGTTGTATGTGCCTCCTAGAAATCATAAGGCTACTACAACTAGCTCTGGGAAGATCTCCACGGAAGATATGATGGCTAAATTATTGAAGGGGGTGGAAGCAACCAATACTGGAGTAGAAGAGATGAAAAATAATTTAACCTCGATGAATTAATTGGTTGACTCGCACTCTACTTCAATAAAACATTTAGATCAGTATATTAACCAACTTTCTATTGTGTTTAATCAGAGGAAGGTTGGCACTCTACAAGGTGACACAGTTCAAAATCTAAGAAAAGATGGTTCGTGCATAGCAATTACCACTAGGAGTGGTAAAGTACTGGCAAGCCCATCCGTGGGTAAGCCTGTGGTTGATATTATGCCAGAGAATGTTGATGAAGCAAATATTGATCATTCGGTAGAGTCTAAAAAATCAGATGAGATTATTCATAATGTTGCATCCAACTATCGGTAGGCTGATGAGTTGAAAAGAAAGGAAGACAAGTAAAAGGAAGTATTTGTGAACACTCTCCCAAAACCACCACCTCCCTTTCCTCAAAGATTGTAGAAAAAGGCTGAGGTTATAAAGTTTAGTAAATGCATGGCTATATTGAAGCAGTTGACGGTTAATATACCTTTGGTTGAGTCACTTGAGAAAATTCTAGGGTATGCCAAATTTATCAAGGACCTTTTAACAAAGAAAAGAGCAGCGACCTACGAACCAGTGGATAATCTCTATCATTGCAGTGCTATTGCTACAAGGTCCTTTATGCAGAAAAAGGCAGACCAAAGAGTGTTCACTATTCCTTGTACGATAGGGTCTTTGGAATATATTAAGGCCTTATATGATTTGGGAGCTAGAATTAACCTGATGCCGCTAGCTGTTTATAAAAAGTTGGGTTTAGGAAACCCCACACCCACCAACATGTGACTTATGATGGAAGATAGCTCAGTAAAATGACCTGTTGGTATTTTGTGTGATGTGCTGGTCAAGGTGTCTACCTTTATATTTCCTACGGATTTTGAAATTCTAGATTTCTAGGTGGACTTCGAGCTTCCCATAAACTTAGGTCGACCTTTGCTTGTAACCGGAAGTGTGCTGATTGATTTGCGAGCTAATCAGCTCTTATTTAGGATAAATGATGAAGTGGTGCATTTTGATGGGTGAAAATCAATGAAACAACATAAAGAGATAAGCTTGTTCTCAATTGTTGATGTATATTATGAGGACGAGCAGGAAGTACCAATAAAGAAGAAGCTTGCTATTGAGCTGTTAGCCGCAGTACATATGAATTTTGATCGTGAAGATATTAAGGATTATGAAGAGACCATTTTTTCTTTGACAGGAATGGGATCATACTCTTATGCTCTTAAGAAGCTCGATGTTGATCTTAAGAATCGACCAACACCACTGGCAAAGCTATCTGTCGAAGAGCCACCGGTGTTGGAATTGAAAGAGTTACCCGATCATTTGAGGTACATATTTTTGGGTAGTGGTAATTCACTACCTGTCATTATTGTTGCTTATCTGGGTGAGCAACAGGTGGAAGCTCTCATCTCTATTCTTAAGAGATATAAGAGAGCTATTGGTTGGACTATTGCGGATATCATTGGTATTTCTTATGGCATATGTATGCACAAAATTTATCTAGAGGAGGATTGTGTTCTTACTATTGAGTCTCAGTATCTCCTGAACCCACCTTTGCAAGAAGTGGTAAAGAAAGAAATCATTAAGTGGTTAGATATAGGGGTGGTATATCCTATATCTGACAGTAAGTAGGTAAGTCCTGTAGAATATGTTCCCAAGAAAGAGGGCATGTCAGTGATAGCCAATGAGAAGAATGAATTGATCCCACTCAGGCCTGTTACTGGGTGGAGGGTGTGTATAGATTACCAAAAGCTCAACTCATGGACATTAAAAGATCACTTTCCAATGCCCTTCATGGATCAAATACTTGATCGATTGGTAGGAAAGGGATGGCATTGCTTTTTGTATGGTTATTCTAGATATAACCAGATTTGTATTGCTCCCGAAGATCTGGAGAAGACCACTTTCATATGCCCGTATGAAACTTTTGCATTCAAGAGGATGTCATTTTGGGTTATGTAATGCACCTTCCACCTTCCAATGGTACGTGATGTCTATTTTCTCTGATATGGTTAAAGACACCTTTGAGGTGTTTATCAATGATATTTTGGTTGTAGGAGATTTATTTGAGTTGTTTTTGGAAAACCTGAGTATGGCCTTACAACAATGTGTGGAATTCAATCTTGTACTTAATTGGGAGAAGTGCAACTTTATGGTTAAGGAGGGCATTGTTCTCGAGCATAAAATTTCAGCAAAAGGAATTAAAGTTGATCGAGCCAAGGTTTAATTTATTGAGAGACTACCACCTCTAATTTTTGTGAAGGAGGTTCGTAGTTTTCTCGGCCATGCTGGTTTTTATAGGAGGTTTATTAAAGACTTCTCAAAGATTGCAAACCCACTCTGCAAACTTTTGGAGAAGGAAGTGAAGTTTTCCTTCGATGAAGATTGCTTGAAGGCATTTGAAAGCATTAAAGGGAAGCTGGTTGAAGCCCATATCATTGTAGCATCGGATTGGTCCAAGCCATTTGAGATCATGTGTGATGGAAGCGGCATATGCTTTTGAGAAATTTAGATCTTATCTTTTGTGAAAAAGAGGGATAAATTGTTTTATCCAATCTATTATGCCAGCAAAGCTCTGAATGAAGCTCAAAAGAACTACACTGTCACCGAACAGGAACTCCTTGTTGTAGTGTATGCTTTTGAGAAATTTAGAGCTTATCTTCTTACAACCAAGGTGGTGGTTCACACTAACTATTTAACCTTGAGATATTTTATGGCTAAAAAATATGTGAAACCAAGGCTGATTAGATGGGTGTTACAACTCCAAGAATTTAACTTTGAAGTCAAAGATAGAATGGGTTGCAAAAACCAAGTTGCGGAATATTTGTCAAGGATGGAAGGTGAGCGAGTAGTTAGAAATGATATGGAGATCAATGATGCATTTTTAGATGAGGAGATCTTAGCTGTTGCTCTGGAGAAAATACCTTGGTACGCTGATTTTGTGAATTATGTGGTGAGCGAGGTGATTCCAGAAAATCTTTCTTTTCATCATAGAATGAAGTTTCTTCATGATGTGACATACTACTTTTGCGCTGAGCCATTTATTTTTCGGCAATGTTTTGATAATATAATAAGGAGATGTGTTCCATAGGTTGATGTATTGAGCATATTAGAAGCATGTCATGCTTCCCCAGTCGAGGGTCACCATGCAGGTGATCAAACTGCAAGAAAGGTGTTGTAGAGTGGCTACTATTGGACATCATTATTCAAGGACGCTCATGAGTTTGTGCTAAAATGTGACCAATGTCAGAGGCAAGGGTCGATCTCCAAGAGGAATTAAATGCCTTTAACTAATATACTTAAAGTGGAATTGATTAACGTCTGGGGCATCGATGTCATGGGGCCTTTTGTAAGCTCGTATGGAATGAAGTACATTTTAGTTGTTGTAGATTATGTATCCAAATGGGTTGAAGCTGTTGCCTTTTCTGATAATGAAGGGAAGAGAGTTGTTGCGTTTCTTAAGAAAAACATCTTCTCTCGCTTTGGAGTACCACGAACTATTATAATTGATGAAGGTTCCCATTTTTGCAACAAAGTGTTTTGGGAGGCTTTAGTGAAATATTAGGTGAAACAACATAGTGTTGCAACTCTATATTACCCACAAACTAGTGGGTAAGTGGAGGTGACGAATCGGGAGATTAAAACCATCCTACCAAAATAGTGAATGCTAATAGGAAATATTGGGCTCGAAAGTTAGATGGCGCTTTGTGGGTGTATCATACTGCTTTTAAGACTTTAATTGGCATGTCACATATCAGCTAGTCTATGGAAAGGCATGCCATTTACCGGTTGATCTAGAATACAAGGCTTTGTGGGCTTTAAAAAGGTTGAATCTGAATTGGAAAGAGGCAACAGATCTAATTTTTCATTGCTATTTGGGTGGGAAAATGGGCGAAACACCGCGAAAGGGGTATTTTTGAGCCAAATCGGTGTGCTATAGCCCACGATTTTAGAGGTGGACCCTATGTTTGGGAGTGTTGTGGGCTAAAAATTGATCGAGGCATGCTAGGGAGGTTGGGGATCATCCTAGTGTGGTCTGTTTAATTTTTCGTGTCCATTTGGGTGGACAAACAGGCAAAACAGTGCAAACGGGGTATTTTTGGGCTAAATCGGTGTGCTATAGCCCACGATTTCGGGGGTGGGCCCGGTGTCCAGGCATGATGTATGTCAAAAATAAATCGGGGCATGCCTAGGAGGTTGGGTTTCATCCCAGTGTGGTTCGTTTAATTTTTCATGGCCATTTGGGTTTACAAACGGGCGAAATGGCTCGAATTAGGCATTTTCGGGCCAAATCGGTGTGGTATAGCCCACAGTTTTGGGGGTGGGCTCGGGATCCAGGCATGCTGTTGGTCAAAAATTGATCGGGGCATGCTAGAGAGGTTGAGAATGAATGTTCCCAAGGGAGAGATATTGTAAGACCCCGCAAAATCCTAAGCTCAACTCAGTATTTTAAGCTTGCTATGGGGTCCTAGATTTAGAAAATTTTAGCAAAGTATTCGGACTTAGTATTATTTTGTCCTTCATAAGTTGACAACTCTATTTCATGACTCTTATGACCTTAAAGTATCGATCTTTATACTGATTCATGATCAGGAATGTGATTAGGTGTTCCCAAATGAGTTTTGTATTTTTCGGACCTCGTTTAAACCATGTTTGGGATCCCAAATAGTACATCGATGCAATCTCGGTGCGGCGTGTCAGCCATTGCATCAATCAATATTTTTCCTTGGTTCCAGTGAATCGATGTGGACTCAATTCGGCGAGTTGTCCATTGCATCAATGCCAATGATGCGGCGTGTCGATCTGCGCATCGACAGTTTGGTTTTCTGTCATTAAAAACCGCATCCTTAGGAGTATTTGGGTCTTTTTCACGTACTACAGCCACACAAAAACATGAAATTTAGCCTTCTAATTGCAATATACACTCAATATTTCACAAATTTCTTAATAATAAAAACCCTAGGTGATTGAATTTCAAATTCAAGACTCAAGATTTAACCATTAATCTTCAAGAATTTAGCAACCAAGGTATGTCAAGTTTTCATCCAAGGGTTCCTTCCACCCTTAGAGTCCAAGATACTCTTTTAAACTACAAGTAGCTTGATTTAATGCTTTTCATCATTTGGATTCAAGAGTATTCATGATTATAATATTGATTGGATTTCAATTCCATGATTAAGTGCAAGATTTATGTAAAGACAACTATTATGTATGTAGTATCATGTGAATTCATGTTAAAGCCTTGAAATTGTGATGTTCATGTGTTGATTAGTACTATGTGCATATACAATACCTTCCAAGTGTTTGATGAGTTGTCCATGAGACATACCATTACTAGAGTGATAACTATTATTATAAGCATACTCAATCAAAGGCAAATGTTCTAACCAACTACCACCATAGTCAATCACGCAAGCACAAAGAATATCCTTTAATGTCTGAATGGTCCTCTCCACTTGTCCATCCGACTATGGGTGGAAAGCGGTACTAAGGCACATCTTAGTCCCTAAACCTTTCTGAAATGACTTCCAAAAATGTGATGAGAACGGAGTATAATGATCCAAAATTATAGAAACTGGAGTACCATGCAACTTCACGATCTCAGTAAGATATAACTTAGAATAATCCTCCATCGAATAATTAGTCCTCACAAGCAAGAAGTGAGTGGACTTAGTCATCCTATCAACAATGAAACAAATCGAATCATATTGGTTCCGAGACTGAGGAAAATTAGTAAAAAAATCTATGTTAATCACCTCCCACTTCAATTCTGGAAACTCTATCTCTTGGTACAAACCACCGGGTCTCATTTTCTCTAACTTTACTTGTTGACAAACCAAAAACTTAGCCACAATGCTAGCCACATATTTCTTCATATTTTTTCACCAATAGAACTTCTAAAGATCATGGTACAACTCACTAGAACCAGTATGAATAGCATAACAAAATTCATAAGCTTCGGCCAAAAATTTTTCCCTCAATCCATCGATGTTGGGAAGGCATAACCTGCCTTAGAACCTCAGGATACCATCACGACCAATTGAAAATTCAACAACCTTTTGTTGACCCATATTACTCTTAACCTTCATCATTTCGGGATCTAATATTTGCTTTTCCTTTATCTCCACAACAAGAGATGACTATGATACCTGATTCGCAAATACACCACCACCTTTGGAGTCCGTGAGACAAACTCCATGACTGGCTAAACGGTGAATGTCCTTCATCAACTCCCAATTAACCCCATCGACATTAGCCAAAATCCCCATGGATAACCTACTAAGAACATCAGCAACTATGTTAGCTTCACTTGTATGTTAGTAAAGACTAATATCGTAGTCCTTCAGCAAATCAAACCACCTTCTTTACTTGAGATTTAACTATTTCTGAGTGAACACATACTGCAGGCTCTTATGACCAGAAAAGATATCAACATGAACACAATAGAGATAGTGATTCAAGTAACCAAAATGGTACTTAATGAGTTTTTTTAGTGTTTCAGGGAAAGGAGTGAACCACAGAAGAAACTTGCAAAAAGTAGCAAAAAAAGGAATTTAACGGTCAAAATAGAGGATCGTCAGTCTTGCGATGGATCACCAGGTGGATCATCAGGCCTAACCAGAATATGGACTCCCAAAGGACTCAGTGACGGTCCAAATGGTGGACCGTCAGTCTTGCGACGGACCACCAGGTGTACCATCAGGCTTTATCCAGAAACCACTCTTCTGAAGGACTCAGTGACAGACCAAATGGTGGACCGTTAGTCTTGCGATGGACCACCAAGTGTACCATCAGGCTTTATCAAGAAACCACTCTTCTGAAAGACTCAGTGACGGACCATATAGTGGATCGTCAGACTTTCGACGAACCACCACTTTGGTCGTCGACTTGGACACAGTTTTTTTTATTTTAAATTTTAAATTCCTTTTTACCTAGGAACATATAAATACTAAATTTTAGGGTTAGTGAGGTAGATTTTTTATCTTTTACAAGTTTTTCATAGAAACTTGTTGTAACCTAGTACTTTGGGGGTTGAAGTATATCTTTGGGGAAGTTAATCATTCAATTCTTTATAGAAGATTCCAGAATTGATTCTTGAGATTACTGTAAGTGAATTCTAAATCTATTTATGAATAATACAAGAATTATTTCATATTCTTTTATTGAATTTTGTGGCTAAGTTCCCATAACTAGGGTTATGGGATCCTTAATGTTAAAAGCATCAATGGCTTGCGAATGAAATTGAGTTCCATGAATAACTAATATTGTATAAATCTTTCTTTAATTTAACAGCTTTTCTTGGTTGTAAACTTGAAAAGTGAGCCCAAGAACATCACTTGTCTGAAAGAAAAGTGTTTGTTGGGAAAAAAGAAGTGTTTACATGAATTCTATGGGCTTTAACCTTTGGATTAATGGAAAATTCCCTAATAGGATTAGCTTACACGAGAAAATGGTTGAAATAACAATGTATCCTTTGATTTTGAGAGAATTATAGGATAATCTATCCAATTAGGTAGAGTAACTAAGGGATAAAGAATAGTATTCAACCCTTCTTGCAATTGAATTTGCTAATTAGAACTCTCAATTGATTCACAACCCTAGTTGTGCTAGCATTTTGGTAACCATAGCCCTGGTTTGTTTATTCTCATTAAATTACTAATTGCAAAGAGAATCATTCATTGGAATACTCTTGTTATAATTAATTTCTTTATAAGTTACAAATCAAAACCCCCTTATTCAGGAACATCTGATCAATAGTCCAGTAACAATTACAATACTTAGTGACCACAGTATTTCCTGTGGGATTTGATACCCAACCTAGTTGGGTTCTACATTTGACAGCGACTGCTTACGCTTTCTAATGAGATTTATAATTTGGGCGTATCAAATTTTGGCGTCGTTGGCAGGGAATATAGTTGTCAAATAAGTTTATGATTGTTAATCGACCCTTTCGTCAAAGATTCCCAAATTTTACTTTTTATTTGTTGTTTTTGTTTTGTGCAGGTTGAGTGTCTTGTATGACAAGTACGCGGATATCAGGTCAACCATTATTACCTATTCATCCAGAACTGTATCTCATTGGTAGAATGGACGGTCAACAGGACTCAGAAAGAATATCTGCTCAGCAAGAGTAGGCAAGATTAGCAGCCTTGGCAGTCGCGTAAGTAAACCAACAGAATGCAGACAATAATGGTCGGGAAATAAACCCCGATGATGTAGACATGGGCGATGATGAGTTATTAAACCTAAGGTGTGAAGATGATATAGCCGCACCAGTGAACATGAATATCAATAGAAATCGCCAGGATAGGATGAGACCTGAATGCCGAGTTGTCCAGTTTGCTCTAGACGATGATGATGATGACTTGGATGGGGATGGAGCTACATGGGCTATTATTCCTCCGCCCTTAGAACCCAAAGATAATTTTAATTTCACGAGTACGATGATCTATTTATTGCAACTTAAGGGATTGTTCGGTGGACTTGCGGGTGATGACCCCAATATCCATTTGATTATCTTTATCTCGATATGTAAATCGTTCGACAATCTAGGAGTAGGACAAAATGCTATTTGGATGTGACTATTCCCGTTGTCTCTATCTGGAGAAGCAACTTTATGGTTGAATTGGCTAACTCTAGATTCTAATACAAATTGGAGGCAATTGAAATATGCTTTCTTAGAAAGGTTCTTTCCGCCATCCAAGGGCACAATTAAGAGATGAAATTAGTAATTTTAGGCAGCTTCCAACGGAAGCTTTCTATGAAACTTCTAAGAGGTTCAACAAGAATCTTACACAGTGCCCAAATCATCAAAAGACCAACATCGACCTGAAGGAGTTATCATATAGGGCCTTGAATTCGGTGACTAAGCCAGTGGTGGATAATGTTGCGGGTGGTTCATTCATAGACCTTACTTTTCTTGAGGCGTCTGAGATGCTGGATCGTATGACAAATCACTGTAGAGTTTGGTATACCAGGGATTCTGAGATAGAAATCTCTATTGTATCTATTGGCATAACTGTAAAACAGAGGCGAAGAAAAGAGAAACATGACCAAGACATGGCTCACATGAAGACATAGATAGACCTTCTTACTAAGCATTTATTATCAGGAAAAATAAAGAATGTTAAAGTTATTGCATCACAGGGAAGAGATGACTCTGATTTTGAGGAGGAAGCCAATTATTTGAACAATCAGAGGGGTTTCCGAGGTAGTGGCCAAGGAAACCAAGGTCGGAACTACTATGATAAATCTGGATACAAGGACCAAGACCAAGGAAATAGGAAAAAACAAGAATGATAGGAGTGGGTTATATGTGCCTCCTGGAAATTATGAGTCTACTACAACTAGCTTTAGGAAGATGTCCATGGAAGATATGATGGCTAAATTATTGAAGGGGGTGGAAGAAACCAATACTAGAGTAGCAGAGATGAAAAATGATTTATCCTCGCTGAATCAATTGGTTGACTCACACTCTACTCTAATAAAATAGTTGGAGCAATAAATGAACCAACTTTCTACTGCATTAAATCAGAGGAAGGCTGGCACTCTACTAAGTGACACAATTCAAAATCCAAGGAAGCATGGTTCGTGCATGGAAATTACCACTAAGAGTGGTAAAGTACTAGAAAGCCCATCTGTGGGTAAGTCTGTGGTTGATATTATGGAAAAGAATGTTGATGAAGTAGATATTGATCATCTGGTATAGTCTAAAAAACCGGATGAGGTTATTCATGATGTTTCATCTAACTGTCGGTAGGCTGATGAGTTGAAAAGAGAGAAAGACAAGGAAAGGGAAGCAGTGGTGAACACTCTCCCAAAACCACCACCTCCCTTTCCTCAAAGATTGAAGAAGAAGGCTGAGGATTCAAACTTTAGTAAATTTATGGCTATGTTGAAGTAGTTGACGGTAAATGTGCCTTTGTTTGAGGCACTTGAGCTAATTCTAGGGTATGCCAAATTTATGAAGGACCTTTTGAAAAAGAAAAGAGGGGCGAGCTACGAATCGGTGGATAATCTCCATTATTACAGCGCTATTGCTACAAGGTCCTTGGTGCAGAAGAAGGTAGATCTAGTAGCATTCACTATTCCTTGCATGATAGGGTCTTTGTAATTTTCTAAGGCCTTATGTGATATGGGAGCTAGCATTAACCTGATGCCACTAGCTGTTTATAAAAAGTTGGGTTTGGGAAAGTCCACACCCACCAACATGCGACTTGTGATGGCAAATAGGTCAGTAAAATAACCTGTTGGTATTTTGTGTGATGTTCTGGTGAAGGTGGCTACCTTCATATTTCCTGTATATTTTGTAATTCTAGATTACGAGGTGGACTTCGAGGTTCCCATATTTTTGGGTCAACCTTTCCTCACAACCGAAAGTATGCTAATTGATTTGAGAACTAATGAGCTCTTATTTAGGAGAAAAGATGAAGTGGTGCATTTTGATGTGTGAAAATCAATGAAACATCATAAAGAGATGAGCGTGTTATCAATTGTTGATGTACATTATAAAGAAGAGCAGGAAGTACCCATAGAGGAGCAGCTTGCTGTTGAGCCGTTAGCCGCAGTACTTATGAATTTTGATCGTGAAGATATTGAGGATTATGAAGAGACCATTTTTTCTTTGATAGTATGGGATCTTACTATTATACTCCTATGAAGCTCGATCTTGATCTTAAGAATCAACCAACACCACTGACAAAGCCATCTGTCGAAGAGCCACTGGTGATGAAATTGATAGAGTTACCCGGTTATTTGAGATACGTGTTTTTGGGTTGTGTTAATTTACTACCTATAATTATTTCTGCTCATCTGGGTAAGCAACAGGTGTAAGATCTTATCTCTGTTCTTAAGAGATATAACAGAGCTATTTATTGGACTATTGCGGATATAATTGATATTCTTCCTAGCATATGTATGCACAAAATTCAGCCAGAGAAGGATGGTGTGCCTACTATTGAGCATCAACATTACCTGAACCCACCTATGTAAGAGGTGGTAAAGAAATAAATTATCAAATGGTTAGATGCAGGGGTGGTATATCCTATATCTGACTGTAAGTGGGTGAGTCCTGTGTAATGTGGGCCCAAGAAAGAAAGGAATGACAGTGGTAGCCAATGAGAAGAATGAATTGATCCCACTCAAGCCTGTTACTTGTAGGAGGGTGTGTATGGATTACCGAAAGCTCAACTCGTGGATGTTAAAAGATCACTTTCGAATGCCCTTCATGGATCAAATGCTTGATTGATTGGTAGGAAAGGGATGGCATTACTTTTTGGATGGTTATTCTGGATATAACCAGATTTGTATTGCTCCCAAAGATCAGGAGAAGACCACTTTTACTTTCCCGTATGCCATTTTTGCATACAAGCGGATGTCGTTTGGGTTATGTAATTCACTTGCTGCCTTCCAACGGTGCATGATGTCAATTTTCTATGATATGGTTGAAGACACCTTGGAGGTTTTATGGATGATTTTTCTGTTGTAGGAGATTCATTTGAGTTGTGTTTGGAAAACCTGAGTATGGCCTTGCAATGATGTGTGGAATTTAATCTTGTATTTAATTGGGAGAAGTCCCACTTTATGGTTAAGGAGGGCATTGTTATTGGGCATGAAATTTCAGCTAAAGAAATTGATGTTGATCGAGCCAAGGTTGAAGTTATTGAGAGACTACCACCTCTAATTTCTGTGAAGGGGGTTCATAGTTTTCTTGATCATGCTGGTTTTTATCGGAGGTTTATTAAAGACTTCCCCAATATTGCAAAGCCACTCTGTAAGCTTTTGGAGAAGGAAGCGAAGTTTTCCTTCGATGAAGATTACTTGAAGGCATTTGAATGCCTTAAAGGGAAGCTGGTTGAAGCTCATATCATTGTAGCACCGGATTTATCCAAGTTGTTTGAGATCATGTGTGATGCAAACGGTGTATGCTTTTGAGAAATTTAGAGCTTATATTTTGGGAAAAAGAGGGACAAATTATTTCATCCAATCTATTATGCCAGCAAAGATCAGAATGGAGGTCAAACGAACTACACTTTCACCGAATAGGAACTCCTTCCTGTAGTTTATGCTTTTGAGACATTTAGAGCTTATATTCTTGGAACCAAGGTAGTGATCCACACTTACCATTCATCCTTGATATATTTGATGGCTATAAAAGATGCGAAACCAAGGCTGATTAGATTGGTGTTACTACGCCTAGAATTTGACTTTGAGGTCAAAGATAGAAAGGGTTGTGAAAACCAAGTTCCCGATCATCTGTCTAGGATGAAAGGTGATTGAGTAGTTAGAGATGAGATGGAGATCAATGATGCATTTTTAGATGAGAAGATCTTATTTGCTACTCTGAAGAAACTTCCTTATTATGTTGCTTTTGCGAATTATGTGGTGAGCGAGGTGATTCCATGTAATCATTGAGCAGTTCCCAGACCAGAGTTGATTCTATTAGTTTTCATCAGGGTTCTTTACCAGTTATGAGTATGAGATTGGATTTCTTGAATGGACTAAGCATTTTCCTATGTTATACCCTTTTGATTTGAACATTGGTACATAGGTGTGTTAGAGGACTAGTATTGTCACTCTGTTTGGTGTTGGAGCACTTGATAGTAGCTGATTCTTCCTTCCCCCAGGATGTTGTCTATGATAGGACCATAGAGAGCATATGTATTGAGACTTATAAAAATGTCGGCAAGAGGTTATGCCATCCGTATAATGCCTTACATGTATCATTCAAAAGCTTTTTTTAGTTGTACTGAGATGAGAAAATAATTCAGAGAGTGCTCTAGACATGAGATAATTGATGAGACAAAGTTAGTATGTATCCCCTACAAGCCTTAGGTTTTTAAGATATGGTACGATTGCAGGAGGGATGAACATTATAGTAGAGATAGCTTTCAGTGTCAGTTTGACAACCATCAGGGCTTTGTAATGTTGCCCTCTAGGATTAGAGCTTCAGGTTTATTTACTACTACATTGAGATCAGTTTCTTGTCTAGAGATTTTCTCCAGCATGAGATTCCTAGTCATACCTCTCATTTAGATTAGCCCTATGATATTGTGGCATCTTTAGTTATAAATAGTGTGCTTGGTGCCCCAGTTGATGACTTGTTTGATCGGTTTGAGTTGGACCCATTAAGATTTATTCTCCCTGTGCCCGTCAAGCATGTGATTGTGGATTGCACGATAATAGTGTGCTTTTATTTACCGTCTTTATCCTTTTATTATATGTATTAAGGTTTTCATACACATTGATGATTAAATACCTTGATGAGTTGACATTGGTTATTATGTTCCTTTTTAATTAAATTCATAATTATGTTACTACTCTATGGTTTATTTCTTTTAGCAGTGGATAGAGTAGAGTTGTATTGATATTTGCTCCCTATGGGGGTAGCTTTTGGGTTTGAGTCCTATTAATCTTGGCACATTAGCCTTATTATGGCCCTTGAGTGGTACATGATAGTGATGTTCATTTTGGTACCGCCTATTCATTATATTGATGTTGACATTGTTGTTTATATTGTTATCACTTCTTAAGGTTATTGATATTATTTGATGTAAATGATTCTCGTTGGGTAGCTGTTAGACTAGTGTAATCTAGTTAGAATTTCATTTTTTGATCCTATTCGGTGACATCAGTAGATATAGCCTGATTTGATTATTTTTTCCCATAGCACAGTGAGGTTAATTTTTATCTCTATTGCTTAGCTATGTTATATTGATTTGGGAATATCTTGTGGTATCGAAGGTAAGTTGACCTTCTGTAGTTCTATGTGGTTTTTCAAATGGCAATTTAGTTATACTAAATGTTATTGTGTTCGAGATTCTTAGACTGCCTAGTGGGTACCTACGCTTTTGTTTTGACAATCTCTTCCTATATGGCTCGTTTGTGACATTGACCAAATTAAGGTCCATTCTTACGTTATGACTATTTCATCGCCTGATACTTGTTTTGATATTGAGATTGAGATATCATAGAATTATCTCATAGGTTTCTTGGGTTCGTTCCCTAATGGGTTGCCCCTATTATTAGTATGGAGATTGGATGCTCCTTTCCTATGATATGGTTTTGCCTTAAGTAGAGTTAGAGAGTTAGAGACAAGTGGCCTTTCCTATGATCGCTTCTTAAGTTGGCAAATTAGAAATTTTTTATCTTGAGTTGTTGATTTTCAGGTGGCGGTCTTGACTTTGACCTTGGTTTCGAGATTGGTATATTTCTTCTTCGATGATGTGATTCTTGGGTGGATTTAGGAAATCCCTATTTTAGAGTTTGTTTGGCCTAAAGTGGCTTGAAGGAGTGTTTTTCCACGATGATATGTCCCTATGTCTATTCTTTGCTGAGATGGAGTGTTGGATTGATTAGCCCTAGCTTAAGTTTCATTCCCTGAGTTGCTAGAGTTTTTGCCTTTACTATTTGATTTGCCTCCTTGGAGAGCTTTTGAGTATGTTCAGATAGTTCATGTGCTCCAGCAATTATAGAGTGGCTTACTTGCATTTTCAGCCGATAGTTCATCCTTTGGAATGATTTCTATTTTATGGATACATTTCATACCTTTTAGCTGATAGAGAGTTAGTTGCTTGTGTTTTCAGTCGATGGTTAAACCTGTGGTGATTATTTTTCTTCAGATATGTTTCGATTTTGTCTTGTTATGACTTATCTCGAATATATTAGATTTGGATACTAAAGTCGATTTAAATGGTTGGCAATGATATAGTCTTATTGGTTCAATTTTAACTTAGCACCTTAGAATAGTAATTTAGGAGTTATTACAGATTCGGAGTAACAATGCCTACCAGTCTTCAGCTTGGGTTTGGGTAGTTGAGATTAAACTATTTGTCTCTATGTTGAGATTTCTGTTTGGAGTTGTAGAGCTTGCGTTCAGCCTTTATATTGGATTTCAATCATATGGATTTCAGTTATAGGCTAGTTGAGCCTACTCCATGGTTTCTTATCTGGTCTTCTCGACTTCATTTGGATTATAGTTGACATGTGTTCAGATGTTAACCCATGTATCGGGTATTGGTTCTTTTAATTTTAACCCTGAGTTATCAGTCTACTTTGGAAAGTTTGGATGATATATTCAGTGGGAGTAATATACTTGAGTTAAATTTAGTATGGCTTCATTCTCGGTTGATGGGACATCTTGGAGTTAAATATCTAGTAATGAGTAGTTATACCATTGGACTTTAAGATTTCATATTGATTTTCATCCTGACCAGGTGTGGCATTGGTATAGATTGTATTCCTTGATTATCTCCATTTGTGTGCCCAGATAGTGTCGTATCTCATGTTCGACTTATGAACTTTCAACAAACCAGTTTCATTTCTTTGAGCCCTATGTGATGAGATTTCATAGGCATGTGATTTTCCTTCTTATTTGGAGTGGATAGTAGGTATGAAATAGTAAAATAAGGTTATATTTGGATTTGGAGTCGGTGGAATGACTCGTGCCTTGGGTTGGTTTAGCTTTGATGAGCCTTTGTTGATCTGTTCAGGTATCGAGATGGTATCATTGTGTTATGGTTCAAATTTATGTGCATCAGCCTTTTAGTTTAGTTGGAGGCCAGTTATGGTTGTCGTTGAGTTTTGGCTGTTTGGAACTAATGTGTGGGTGCTACTTAACGAGGAATACCTATGGTGAAATCCCTTGCAAGTGTACTCTCTTAGTTAAGGTTATCTAGAGAGTCATGCTCGGAGCATGCGGGCCTAGTACCTCGTCCTTTTGAGCTTTTGGGATTCTTTCTATCCATTGACTTTCGAGGTTGAAAATTTATTTAGTAGTGATGTTGTAATGACCCTTTTGGTCATTATTCAATTTTTTTGTTTTCTTTCTCGTTAGGGCTTCTCCATAGCTTCCCCAAGTCATTTATGACTTGTTGGGGACCGACGGTTCGGTTACGAAGCAGTTTGTTTGCTTTTTGGAACTGATTCCCTGTTTAGAAGTCTTCGCTAGTTTTAAATAACCACCGGGAGAAAACATCAGCAAAATGATCTCGGATGTGAATTTTGACTTCTCGAACAGATCCAAAAAATTGATTTTAGGCAGGGTAGACCTTTTGTTTGGGTCCTAATGCACCCGAGCTCATTTAAACCTATTGGTCAGAGTTTTGAAAATTTGGAAATATGGGTGTGGGACAAATATTTGGTCGAAACGACCTCAAATTGAAAATACGACTTCACCAATGCATTCAAAAACGTTTAACTTAGTGTGGTTACATAGATCATTTGCAAAAATTTGATTCCGAACAAGTCCCGAGTCATTGGCTGAAACTTAGAAAAACTCAAAGTTTCATCTATCATTTGTGAGGGAAAGAGATAGCACGATCGCACAACGCACCTTATGGCAATAACCCTTAGCGCGGTCGTGGCCTATGGAGGGTGATCACAGCATCCTTTCCTAGTGGTCCATAAAAAGGTCCCATGGTCGTTATTTGGGTCATTTCTCCTTCACCCTTGAGACCAAAAACAGCAAAATGAGCATGATAACTAAAAACTGATCATTGTAGATGACTTGCGAGCTTGAATACCATCTATTATCGTGAATATCTTTTCATTAAAGGTAAGAATCCTTTGAACTCATGCTTGGATTTCTTAGTTTGGACCGAAAAACACCAATTTAGCTTAGGGCTTGATTTTAGCCCCAAGTTAGCTTTATTTTCACCCATTTCTTGAGGGTTATGATTCCTTGTTCATGTATGAACGTTGGGTTGACATCGGAAATGTGTTTTCCATAAGTGAGACCCACTTAGGGTTTTTGGTATTGTTTTTGGACCCGAAGCACAATGGTCCAATATGTGTATCGTTAGACTCGTATTGATGAGTATATTACTATTTTGTTTGTGTGATGGCATTTTAGGAATTGTGAAGTGAAGACGGACATTGGTGAATGATGTAAGGTTTTGTGATTCAACTTTGAAGTAGTCTTCTACTGACTCTTCTTCAAAGGTGATATTTGATATATATTGCATGTGAATGTGAATATTAGGCTTGATTATGATTATAATAACTTGGCCTTGATTATTTATGTTTGGGGATTAGATGAGGATTTTGGACCCGCAAGGTGAAATGCTTAGTACCCTTTAGAATCCTATTGCCTTCTCCCTAGATTAGACTAATTTGTTTCATGAACATGTCATAATGCTAAGTTTGGGATGTGGTTTATGTGTTGGAATCATGATTGGTATACTTAACCTTAGTTGGGCCAGTCTAGTGATATTCAAATCGTAATTTGGGTAGGGTTGACTTAAATGCCCATGTTTCTAGTCAAAGTTCCTATCTTAGACATGATTATGGCTTACTTGACATCCTGAAGTTGGACTAGATACCTTAGCCTAGTTTGAGGCATTATTCGTCTAAACATGGAAATCAAGGATTAGAAGTAGGATTGTCCGACCCACGTAGGCCAAGACTTGTATTAGACTTGGGGATTTAGTTTCGGATGTTAGGCATAGTTGACTAGTAAACCTTAGAGTAAGGTTACTTTGTGGCTTGGTGAATTTTGACAGTATTATCCATTGATAATGATTAAATAGCTTATGGCCATGATTTCCTAATAGAAATGATATTGGGCCTTTAGAGATGTCATTTCCTCTAAGGTATTATAATAGGCCTATGGAGATGATAATTCCTCTTAGTTATGGTATTTGGCCTATAGAGATGTTGGATGAAACCTTTTAGGGTTGCTCTGCAGAGTAAGGGACCAGGTCGCTCAGAATCAAACACAGTCAATCAAACAATAGAATGCAGGAAAACTAAAGATAGTGCAGAAAGAGTAAAACACACAAGGAATTTTACATGGAAACCTAGTATGGGAAAAATCACGGCTTTCCCTCACAAACACCAAGGAAATCCTCTATAATCAACCTTCTGATGAAAGTCTAGATTTTAGCCTAACTCAAGTCTCCTTGTGTTAGCAACAACTCTACTACCAGCTCATCTTTGTACTCTACCAAGGACTCTCCCTACACTGATTAGCTCTAACCAGTCTCAAGCTTAGGCAACTCTACCTAAGAAGAACTTTCAACAAGAAAATACTATAATCTCTAAAACATAATAAGAACTTACTATCAATATAGACTTTCCACTATTACAACATAGTAGTTCTTTTACAAATCGACACTCAAAAACTCCCAATCACTCTTAAAGAAAAGTACAAAGTTAAGAACATGAGAAATGCTTGAGCAGTCTTGAAATGGAGTTTTTGCAGCCTCACTTCTCTCTATTTAGAATTGGAAAAAACTAATTGTTAAAGAGCCATCACTTTTATTTTATAGATGGATGATGATTAAGGCTTGAAATATCATTGGACCACTTGTACATGTCCGTACAAAATAACACTTGCAAGTTTGTTCCACAAAATGACAAAACTGTGTAGAAGGTGCATTCCAGCTATACTGTACCTTGCACATCTAGGAACCTGGTCCCTTTTAGTCTAGATTCTAATCATCAAAAATACATGTAGCAGTTTTCTCCCTTTTTGAGGATGACAAACCAAACCATACAATTTGAGCATTTGTGCACATTCATCACGTTTAATTAGAGTGATTACCACCTGAAGATGAATGTTCCTCCTATCATCATACTTTCTCTATCATGCAACACAGGGACCTGGTCCCTTGTTGTCTCTTTAAGCAAAAACTTCCCCTATCATTGTGCACCTTCATTTCATTTGGTGCCTTTGCATTTACACACTCCCCCCTGTCAGTATGACTCGTTTAATGTCTGCATCTCAATTTACCTGGTGCTTGGTCCTTACTACATGAACTCAGTATTCCCCCTTTTGGCATCATTGAAATGAATTAACAGTAAACCAAGAGTAAATATAAACCCAAATTAGTTAAGTAATGTCCACTAGGGAAATACTAACATGTAGAACAATTCTAAAGTAAGGAGACAAATGAGATACACAAACTAAAGATTCATTCACTCATAATAGTCAGTACCAGTACAGTAGGTTAAAATAATCATCATAAGATAACTTTCTTTAAAATTAAATTATGAGAACCATGATATAGAACTGATACAAGGTTGATGAGGGAATGAGAATAACAGAGTTCGAGTGGAAGGATTATTGGATAAAAAGTACTTAACCAGTACTTTATTCTTGAATCTATTGTACTGTGAGTATCAACCAACTTCTTGGTAAGGATCTTTACATCAACAATCAGTTTGGCTATTTTTTCCTGGAGTTTTGCATTTCCAACTGCATGTTCATCAGTGGCACCTAATCTTTCAGAGGATAGCGTTTCATTCAGTAATTTCAAATACATTTAATCTAGCATCTTTGACAACTGACTTGATTCTTACTCCCATTCCTAACTTCTCCTGAACAACTAGCAATTCAAAAACTTAATATACATTCTCCACAAGTTTTGTTCAAATTGAATATTAGATTAGCTGTTCCATGTGCTCTTCTTTTCCCAAGTACCCTAAAGTGATCAAATACTTTATTTAGAAGGTACCCGTATATCATTTCATGTCTCCCTTATTCTCACATATTTTGGGATCAAGTGTTCTTTCCTTGGAGACTTTTGAGTCATCAATATTTTAATCCCATTTTAACCACCCACATTCTTCATCTCATCCTTTGGTCTTATTACATTCCTTTATCCTTTCAATAATAACTTTTCTTCCTAGGACCAGGTCCCGCAGAGGCTTTTTTCCTTTTCACAGCTTATGTGCTTCAGCCTCATTCCAGCAAGGTTACTAGACTTTTAGAGGACCTAAGAAGAACTTTTCTTTGGCTTTTGTTGATAAAGGATCAAGATATTTGATGAGAGCATATTCAATTGATTTTCTGGAGAAAGGAGAATGAGAAGGATTAGTTTGGTTTAGTGGATGCAACGAGTGATGAGTTGAGAATCTGACTGGGAAGTAGCCTGTTTAAGTAATTTTAAAAGGTGATCATTGTCATCAAAGAATGACATGTTTGGTTTTGATAAGAGTGACTATTTATTTTTCAAATGAAATGACTGCGTTTATGAGGTAAGTAAAAGATACAAAGCTTTTTCAGACAGTATATTTTATGATTATAAAAGCATATCATAGTGATACTAACCTGAGATATAATACCAGATCCCTCTTCTTTGAGTGAATCTTCAAGTTTTTTCTTATCACTTTTGTCCACTTCCTAAGTTACTCCCATGGGTGTATACCTGCAAGGGTATAGTACTGAGTTAGACTAAAGTGCACCCACTTTATCATGGATACCTATCTCCTGAACATAGCTAAATTTTGGAAGAGACATTGTTTCACATGATAGGTTAGGTTACTTTAATCAATCAAGCTTCAGTCTCTCTGCCTCTGCACACCCTTCTTGTTCCATAGCCTGTTCTTAATATAGGTCAGAGGACCAGGTCCTAGATTTGACTTATATAGGTTGTTGAAACTTCTTCTTTTGCGATGAATTTCCTAGGAACTAGGTTCCTGAGAATCATCACTTATTTGCAGCTTTCATCCTCTTGCTTATCATTTTTACCTTCACCAAGGATCAAATATTTTCTTGACTAATCAGAAACTATATGCACTTCTTGGATCGACCCACGAAATTCCTTTTCAATTTATTCCCCAGAGCATTTTCATTCAATAAATATGAACGTCATTCTAGGGCTTTCTTTTGAACACAATTTTCACACACCTCCTTATTGTATATCATCTTTTCTCAGTATGGCACCTTCACCAAAAGTGTCTTGAGAGAGAGATAACACAGTCAGACATTTCATTAATGAGCTTTGAGATATTTCAATCAATGACCTATTCCTGACTGTAACTCCCTTCTCATGTCTAGAATTATGATAACTTGTCAAATTTAAGAACCCATTTGAGTCTGAGTTCCCAGTAGTATGACAATGGAGTGATCAAATTC
Source organism: Capsicum pubescens (assembly GCA_030864215.1). Taxonomy (NCBI): domain Eukaryota; kingdom Viridiplantae; phylum Streptophyta; class Magnoliopsida; order Solanales; family Solanaceae; genus Capsicum; species Capsicum pubescens. The sequence continues at coordinate 145,246,032 of CM061547.1, forward strand.
TTCATAGTCCACCTAACTAGAGATAGGTTCCTCTTCACCCCTTTTTGAGACTCGAAGCCCTTAGGATCTGCACTCACCTATTGAATATATTTAGTATTCTTTAAATCTACCTTAATACAGTGTTGACATCTTTCTTTCAAATTTCCATCTCTTCCACAGTTAGTGCACAAGTTTTTGTGCTCTTTTCTTTTATCATTATAAGTTTCCTTTCCTTTGTACTCACTAGGTTAGAATTTTCCTTGGTAGCCTAGACCTCTACCATTATTAATACTTTGACTAGTCAAGAAAGAAGGTATTAGTGAGAAAGTAGTAAATTTAAGATACTCATTTAACTCTTCTTTAAAATTTACTAGGTCCCTCTCTAACTCTTCATTCCTATGGAGTGCTGACATAAGCTTTTCTTGACAATCTTTCAATTTCTTTTTAAGATCAATTTGAAGCTGTGAACCTTCTCTCTTTCCTTTGCCATTTACTTTATTTACTCTTTTTAGAATACTACTTAAACTCAAATTTTCAAAATATATCTTTGTGAGCAACTTTTCAGTTTTAAAAATTTTGAGAGGTAGAGTAATCAGCTCATGCTCTTGATTCCCTACTCTTTCTTCAAAGGCATTTTACTCAGTGGTTAGTTCACATACAGAATCTAACAAAACACTTGCAAGACTGAAATATCCTGGGTTTTTACCCTTAGAAATTTCTTAGAATTTCGTTGTCTGGACCCAATACGACTCAAGGGTACGAGCCGTATGATGGGGTACGAGTGGTATGGTCTAGTTATATGTTAACTAGAGTTAGTTGGTGGGATAGTTTTGGTTACTAGAATGGGTACGACTTAGGTTTATGAGTCATATGGCTTGGTACAAGTTGTATCAGGGACTCACATGGTGGGCAGTGTTTGATCGTCTTGGTATTTCATTCTGCCAGGGAAACGGATCATGGGTATGGATCGTATGTTGTGGTTACGACTTGGTTGGATGATTCATATACTGGATAGTGTCTAATCCAAGGGTGAGTTTTGGATATGAGTAGTGGGTACCAATCTTATAAGTGGTTACGACTCGTATGGGTTAGTCATACCTATGTGATGGGATTTTTAAGAGAATTAAGTGGGGGTATTCTGGACATTTTCCTACTTACCCTAATTAGGACCCACAACTTCTAATACACTTTGGAGGATATTTACCCTATTATTCTATTCATTAACACTTAGAAATTATTCCTAAATACTTCATAATTCTCTCAAGAGCTTTTGGGGCAAGAGAGCTAGGTTTTCAGCTAAAGGATTGCTTTGGGGCTTGTCTTGGTGATTTGTTTCTGTCTTCTTCTTGATTTAAGGTGTGATTCTCTCCCCTCATTATAATTTTAACTAAAGGCATGGTTCATATGTTTGATTTTATGGTTTTACTATTTTATGATTATGGTTTTCAACTATTATTTGGGGGTTTTGTTATTAAATATTTGGTTATGATTTTAATTATGCTTTTGTATACATTAATGGTGATTTTGGACAATTTTATTGCATTGTAATGGTTTAATGGTATTTGGAATTGCTTTTGGTTATAAGATCTCCCTAATATGTTTGATAAAATGCTTATAAAGGTATATTCGTTGCATTGACTTCTTTTAATGGAACTCTTTCTTATTTTCAATTTATGTAATAAAGCTTTAAATGGTTTAAATGATTTGGAAAGGATAAAGGCTAAATGGTTATGCTTGCAGAGAACATGGAAGTATCCCAAGGGTTTAATATGTCTTATGGAAGGGCACTTGAAAGTCCCCTTAACCAAAATAGTTTGGCTATAGATATTAGTTGTAAGTAAGGGGTGGAATGACGATACCACTAATAATGGCCTTGGTTAATAAAATGGTAAATGGATTTATTGGTTATTTGGAAATGGTTTAATTAGGCATTAATGGAGGGGTATGTAGCAAAGATGTGGAAGGTGGTGGTCTCAGGGGAACCAAAATTGGAAACTCATATTTGTCGATAAGAGGATTAGTCTTAGTGGATCGCGTGCATAATGTCCTACTATTGGGGGATGTACTAGTCATCCCATGGGATACTTCCCTGGTCGTGTGTCCATATGCACTGGGGCCCTTTCTATAGGCGAAGATGAACCCATATATCATGTGGGTGGTTTAGGACGGCCATACTACACAACCTAGGTAAAAATTATAAAGGTATGCTAAACCTAGTCTCCTTTCCCCGCATGGTTATATATATATACATTTATATATATATATATGGTTATGTGTATTGGATGGTTTTACTTTGTTTTATAACTGGCATTATTTTATCCTTATCCTTAGATCCATGCTAGCGTCATTCTCTAACCCATCTACTAGAGGTTGTATACTCATGCTATGTAGGAACCAGTCGTTCGACTCCTCCTATATAGTGATTAACTCGGGGACAGCATTTGAACTGAAGTGGTGATCTTCCATCCTTTTTACGGCATCATTTTATGTTATGGATTTCTTTAGATACTTTTCTATTATTTTGGATATTGGTTTTGTCAATGGTTGGGGGCATGTCCCAACCGAATTTATTCATTCTTTTGGATAGAGGCTTTGTGGTACTTCTAGGTGTTGGTATAGATGGGATCGTTATGGTTGTTAGCAATGATATAGGCATTGGTAATAGGGCTTACATCATTAGACTATATTGTTCTTTGTTACATCATATTTTATTTTGGGATTAATTATATTATGTTTCGGTAATTATTTAGTTGTTGCATGATTTATGCTATCTTGTTATATTTTCAAAATTCATCCCATCAAAGGGTATGTAAACTGCGTTGGGTTAGGTAATAGGGGGCGGTCCCCGATCTCGGATGGACCTGGGATGCCCATTGCGATAAGGCCCGAGGTCGGGTTGTGTCAAAGACTTATTATCTTCCTAGCAATGTAATTATCTAGATTTACCTAAACATCGGATAGAGTTACCTCCTTTTCTTTTTCAACTTCTATGTTTGCCTTGAGTGCAAACAAGGAATCATAGATAACTGAACCCTCTTCTTCTACAAGCATAGAAATATCTCTCGTCTTCTCAACTTCATCTAAATCACTGGAAGAATCTCTCCATGTTTCTCAATCTTTCTTTCTAGCATACTCAGCTGGTTCCTTCTTTCATAAATTGACAAGGACCTGGTCCCTAATCTTTCCTTTGTCACCTGCAGTCTCAGTACTATTTTTATTTTCTGTGCTGCTTCCCTTTTTTGGAAATGACTACTCATCCTCATGGATATAACAATCCTATTTTCCAAATAGGCAACATCAGTATCTTCATCACCATCTGGATCATATTTAGAAGCTTTCAAAGCTAGGTATTTTTCTAATTTTTTCATCTTCTTCTCCATCTCTTGTTGTTTCTTGAGCTCATGGGTCTTCATATTTCCAATGAGTTCATCCATAGTGAGGGTTTTTAGGTCCTTGCCTCAGTTATAGCATCCACTTTTCTTTCCCATGACTTAGGAAGAACCCTAAGAATCTTTCTCACTTTCTTATACACTGGGATCACCTCTCCTAAATAGTGAAGTTCACTTATTATTGAGGTAAATCTTGTATGCATTTCTTGGATGATTTCTCCTTCTTTCATGGTGAAGGTTTCATACTAGCTAGTCAGCATATCTACCATAGAGTCCCCCACATTAGTAGTGCCTTTATGAGCAGTCCTCAAGCAATCCTAGATCTCTTTATCACTTTCACAAGCTAAGATTTTATTGTATTCATCAGGAACTATTCCACATACTAGTGATAACGCCCAAACTACAGCTCTCGGAAGAGTGTAAGCGGTCGCTGTCAAATATAGAACCCAACTGGGTTGGGTGTCGAATCCCACAGGGAATACTTGGTCACTAAGTGTTGCAATTATTAGTAGACTGTTGATCAAAAATTCCACGAAAAAAGGAGGGATTGGATTGTGGCGTGAATTAATGCTATCAAAGTAACAACAGAATGCTCTGTTTAGTAAGATTTAATCACAGAGAAAAATAAGTTACGGTTATGTCCACCTTATGAGTTCTACGTATCTATTAACTATGAGTAATGCGGAATTCAGACATGCATGCACTTATAGAGATTCGTATTCTAATGGTAAATCCTAGTGTTTCTCAACCATCAAGAATTATTTCACTTTAACTCTCTCGAGCTTAAAGCGTATAACTAACGGTACGAACTCTCCAAGAGGTTAACCTAGTTACGGCACTAATGTGTAAATAGGGGTTGGTAGCCCTATTTCCTTGTCACACTCTCTTTTCCAAACATGTAACTTTTCTCTCGAACAAGTTAATGTTACAATGGCCTATTCTCTATGTTTGCAACCACGAGAATTAAATTAAAACGAAGAGAGTAATGATATAAGTAGCATACACATCAAGAATTCACAAACTCATAGTAATAGATAGTATATCAAAAGGCTTCCATAACCCTAACAGAGAAGTTTAGCTACTCATGATTGTAAAGGAAAACAACGAAGACATCATCATCATCATACCAAAACGATAACAATCTCACGATGAGTATGTATTGGCGTCACTATGAGAATGACGTGATTTCCTCTCTAGCCGTTCTTGTAGCGTTTTTTCTCTGTCTGAACTTACAAAATCTGTAAACTGAATAAATAAAAAGTGTCGACTGACTTATCAAAAGCAATCGTGAATGGATCAATGCATGAATGAATGAATGCTGAAAAATTCAGCAAATAGGGTTTTGATAACATCCTTGTCCTAGTCCTATTAAGTTACTGCTGCACCCCTAAGTATTTAAAAATACTGCTTTTGCCCGGGATAATTTCTCCATGCGTCACATTCAGTCCATAAGCTTCCAAAAGCTGCCTTCCCTCTTCTGTGAAACTTTCCTTTGCTGCCTAAAGGTCCACAAAGAGCTGAAATCTTCATCATTAATACCTGAAAACATGCTAATCACGTAGGTTAGCTCACTTACAGGAAAATGGACTAAAAGTGCAGGAATTATATATTTTATCCTCAAAACTTAGCTATAACATGGGTAAATTATGGTGTTTAGGCGTGTAAATACACCCAACATCAACACCCCACACTTAAAGCTTTGTTCGTCCTCCAACAAAATATTACGTCCATGAAAACATCTAACTAGGATTTCACAGCAGTGACACAAAATATTCATCAAGACATGCACGGCAATTATTAACAAAGAGTAGTTTTCTGAATCACTACTAGAAACCATTCAACCTCCAACATAGACTCGTGATGATGGCTAATTCGTATCCACAAGTTAAGGCACCAAGAATCATACAAAACTACCCAAAACTCATCAACCATGTGTGTCTCACACAAGATATCACCCATAATCACTCACAAGTTTTACATTTTTCGAAACATGGGTATAAGATTCTCCTTGCTCTCACTCTCACAAAGAATTCATATGTTGCAACTGATGACCATAGGCTTTCCCTTAGTGTAATGCTCCACTAATATAGAATGCTAAGCTTAGGATCAAATAGGTCTTTACAGGTTGTAATGTAGGCTAAGGGACAGGTAGGACTATTTTGGCCAGAAATAGTGACTATGTTCCCTAAGCGCTTTAATACACTACGTTATGTCATTAACACTCTCTTTTAAACAACCCCTCTACTTTCCTTTCATCTACCACCCCTTCTCACCTATTTTGTTATTCAATTATAAACACCACTATCTTTTTATTTTTCTATTTCTTTTTCTTTTTCTTTTTTTTCTTTTTTTTTCTTTTTTTTTATTTTATAAAACACCTCTATGATAGCCACTCCTTTTCACAACAATTTCAAGTACCAATACACTCTGAGGCATCACTCTCACCCACTTTCCTCTTATTTTGTCATATGACTCTACAATTTAAAGCGCTTAGGAATTTGGATCAAATTATGGTGTTGAAAAAAATAGATTAGGCTACATATGAGGCTGTCAAAGAAAATAGCTAAAGTCTCAAAGGGGGTTAACTAGGATAATGTCCACGGGTAGGTAAAAAGAAGGTAAACAATCACAGGCTGCCAAAGAAATGCCTAAATCATCTCCTAAACTCACACTCTTTATTTCGCTTTACACACACACCAGGCAAGGTCTAGCATCAGTCACAACACAGAATATACTATAACCTCTCACACACAAGGCACATGGTCAACTTTATTGGGAGCAGTATAGAGTCTTGACCCAACAAATGAATGAATTAAACCACACACTTATCACACAGTGAGTCTCACTTAGAGACTAAACGTCTCAATAGGAATGATTTTGGCACAAACTCTTGTCATAATACCATGCCGCCTATCAGAACAATTTCATGCAAAATCTAAAAAATCTAAAATATTACGACTAATTAGCAAAAACAAGAATAAATGTAGGCAAAAAAATACAATACAGCAGACATATACCTGCACCCCACACTTAGACGGGACACACTGTCCTCAGTGGAAATAAATAAGGAAAACCTGATTAGTCAAACTCCTCTTCTATGTCTGGGGTCATGCCCCCTGCGTCGGAATTATCATTAGAGTCGTCATCATCAGGTTTCTTCCCCTTTTCTGACCTTTCCTTCCCTTTCTGTGAGGTGGACACTTTTTTTTTCCTTGTCGTCCTTTTGGGGCCATTCTACCTGAGATTAAAAATAGAGTCATGTTAGCTTCATCTCGGAAGATTCAATCGAAAAACAAAAAGTAGTGGCACCACCCCACACTTAATTTGTTGGAACAGACTAATTAAGTTAGTGATGTTGATTACTCAGACTTCATCGACATACATTTAGGCGATATGTTCCAACAACATGTTTAGCACAGTCATACGTTCATGTCATCTTAACTATCCTTTCCAATTCTATTTCATGTAATCTTGTCTATACTTTTATGTTTGGATGAATGCACTTTTTGAACAAAACTAACACATAAGGATCGTACCATAAATAGAAACAAGTTATTGCATAGGCATAATCACACCATCTTATGCTTGTGGTCAATCATAATCGGTATCTCGATGAACGAGTCATTCAAACATTCAAGCTTTCAACTTATAAGATTATGTATTAACTTCACAATTTCGACTTCATAAAACTATGACAGTGTATAACAATCAAATACAAGTCGGAACAAAGTCAAGAACACCCACACGTATTCTTTCACTCAACTAGATGTATCATAACAAACCAACCACATTCTAATCACCAACACCACTTCAAAATATAATAAATCATTATAAACGCAGCATTTCAACAACTACGGAATATAAAAGAATGACTTACTTGGTGATGGATCCGGAAGATGAACTCACAAGACTAGATGAGCAAAATGAAAAAAATTTTAGAGGATTTGGAAGCTTGGGCGGCGCCTATCTTGAGCAAACAATGAGATTTTGTTCTAAGATTGAGGGTCTATTTATAGACCAAGGCTAGGGTCGGGTTTGATCCATGAAAAATTGAGTTAGGAGTCAAAAATAATAAGTAGGCGGCGCCTAATGCTTTGCCTATGCTATGGCCTAGTTAAAATAGTGAGCCTAGGCGGCGCCTTTAGCTTTGCCTAGTTGAACATAGGCGGCGCCTATGCTATGGCCTAGTTGGGCATAGGCGGCGCCTATGCTATGGCATTTTAGATTCAGAGAGCAAAGGCAATGGCATAGGCGGCGCCTTTAGCTTTGCCTAGTTGAGCATAGGCGGCGCCTATGCTATAGCATTGTCGATTTAGAGAGAAAAGGCAATAGCATAGGCCTTGCCTTGTCCATTTCCTAGATTTACATAGGCCTTGACTTGTCCATTTCCTAGATTTGTATAGGCAATGCCTAACCGAAAGCCTTTTGCTCCTTCTTTACTCACTTACCACCTTTAACATTGCTCACTTTCCAATCAAAATTTTAGACCAAGCTCCTCCTTTATACGTCTTGCACCTACACTTAATCAACAACAAAAACGATTAGAAAGATGGGTTGCCTCCCACCAAGCGCCTCAGTTTTGGTCGTGGCTCGACTCTTCTTTTTTGGATTTTTATTTAACAAAAACAAACTCCTAGTAAAACAAAACGATTAACAATGATGGTTTGCCTCCCATATAGCGCTTGATTTATTGTCGCGGCACGACATAGTTAAATCGATTACTTAGACTTCATCGAGATAGATGGTGCATCGTTTTCTGAATGGATTCAGACGACGTTGATGCTTACTTTTAGGCATGCAATCTTCTTTGAGATGACTCTTGTACATACATATCCCAGGAGGGATACCAATTATATCATCAATAGTCCAACCCATAGCTCTCTTGTACCTCTTCAGAGCAGAGATGAGAGCCTCTACGTGTTGTTCACCTAAATCAGCCGCAACACTCACCGGAAGTGTATTTCCACTTCCCAAGAACGCATACCTTAGGTGACTGGGGAGCTCTTTCGATTCTAGCACTGGTGGCTCTTCAATGGAAGTCTTCGTTGTTGGTGAAGGTCGATTCCTAAGATCAAGGTCCAGCTTCTTAGTAGCATGAGAATAGGACTTTATTCCTGTTAGAGCACAAATAGTTTCTTCATATTCTTCAACATCCTCATGCTCAAAATTCAACAACACAGCAGACAATGGCTCAACAGTAAGCTGTTTCTCTACAGATAATCCTTTCTCATCCTCATAGTAAACATTATCTACAGAGAACACATCCATATCTCTAGGCTGCTTCATCGATTTATATACATCAAAACGGACCACTTCGTCATTCAGCCGAAATAAAAGCTCATTAGCTCTTAAATCAATCAGCACACTTCCAGTTGCGAGGAAAGGACGCCCCAAGATTATGGGAACTTCAGAATCCACCTCGCAATCCAAAATAACAAAGTCTGCAGGAAAGATGAAGGTGGAAACCTTCACCAACACATCATATAAGATACCAACAGGCCGTTTTACCGACCTATCTTCCATCACGAGCCGCATATTGGTTGGTGTAGGATCACCCAACCCCAACTTTTTGTAAATAGATAGCGGCATCAAATTGATGCTAGCTCCCAAATCACACAACGCCTTAGAAAAATCCAACGATCCAATCGTGCAAGGAATAGTGAAAGCACCAGGATCTACCTTCTTCTGTACTAGCGATCTTGTAGCGATTGCACTGCAATGATGAATATTATCTGCCAGCTCATAACTTTCTTCCCGCTTCTTTGTCAATTGGTCCTTCATGAATTTAGCATACCCAGGCATCTATTCCATCGCCTCCACCAACGGAACATTAATAGTCAGCTGCTTCAATATGGTCATGAATTTACTGAACCTGGTGTCATCAGCTTTCTTCTTCAGTCTCTGCGGAAAAGGTGGTGGTGGAAGGGGAATCGTTTTCTCCACCACTTTCTCTTTATCTTTCTTCCGATTATCAACCTTTTCAGGAGTGTCATCAGCCTTCTTCTTCAGTCTCTAAGGAAAAAGTGGTGGTGGAAGAGGAATAGTTTTCTCCACTACTTCCTTTTTATCTTGCTTCCGATTATCACTCTTTTCAGGCTGGTGACGTCTAGGTGTAACATCATGAGCACTCACTTCAGCTTCTATGGCATCTTCAAACTCTGCTTTATCAACATTCTCTGCTATATCATCAACCACCTGCTTTCCTTTGGATGGATTTTCCAATACTTTACCACTCCGGGTAGTAATAGCCATACACGATCCGTTATTCCTTGGGTTTTGCACAGTGTCACTGGGTAAAGTGCCAGCCTTTCTTTGATTGAATGTCGCTGAGCGTTGACTCAATTGTTGCTCCAGCTATTTTATTGCAGTAGAATGCGAGTCAACCAATTAATTTATTGATAACAAATCATTCTTCACCTCAGTTACTCCCGTGTTCGTTGCCTCCACTCCTTTCAACAGCTTAGCCATCATATATTCCATGGACATCTTCCCAGAGCCATACGCCACAGCCTCACGATTTCCAGGAGGAACATACAAACCACTCCTGTCAGTCTTGTTCTTCCAACTACCTTGATCGCGGTCCTTGTATCCAGATTTATCATAATAGTTCCGACCTTGGTTTCCTTGGGTATTGCCTCGGAAACCCCCCTGATTATTTTAGTAGTTCGCTTCCCCCTCAGAATCAGAATCATATCTTCCCTGTGATACAATGGCTTTAACCTTTTCGGTCTTCCCTGATAATAAATGCTTGGTAAGAAGATCCATATGCATTTTCATGTGAGCCATATCTTGGTCACGTTCCTCTTGTCTACGCCTCTGCTCTGCAGTCATGCCAACAGATACAGTAGAGCTTGCTACCTCAGCATCCCTGGTATTCCAGGCTCTACTCTGCTTTGTCATACGGTCCAGCATATCACTTGCCTCAATGAAAGTAAGGTCCATGAATGACCCACCTGCAGCATTATCAACCACTGGCTTTGTCACTGAGTTCAAAGCCCTATATAATATTTCCATCAAGTGAATATTCGTCATCTAATGGTTTGGGCACCGCATAAGCTTCTTCTTGAACCTCTCCCATGTTTCATGGAGAGCTTCAGTTGGAAGCTGTCGAAAATTGCTGATCTCATCCCGTAGTTGGGCTCTCTTGGATGGCGGAAAGAATCTTTCTAGGAAAGCGTCTTTCAATTTCCTACAATTAGTAATAGAATCAGGAGTTAGCCCGTTTAACCATAGAGTTGCCTCCCTAGACAGAGACAATGGAAATAAGCGTAGCCTAATTGCATTCTGTCCAACTCCTGGATTGTCAAACGACTTGCATGTTGAAATAAAGTTGATTAGATGCATATTCGGATCATCGCCTGCGAGTCCACCAAATAACCCCTTGATCTGCAATAACTGAATCATGGTGCTAGTGATATTGAACTTAGCTCCGGGTGCCAAGGGTGGAGGAATAATAGCCCCTGTGGCACCAGCTCCATCCAGATCGTCCTCATCATCATCAAAAGGAGCCTGCACAGCTCAGCGGTCAGGTCTCATTCTAGCTTGACGTTCCCTCCTATGCATAGGTGCCGCCACCTCATCAGTACACCTAGGATTCAGTAACTCATCATCACCCAGGTCCTCATCATCAGGATTTGTTGCTCGCCCTGGGTTATTAATATTTTGTTGATGTACTTGAGAAGCTGCCAGTGCAGCTAATCTAGCCTGCTCCTGTTGCGCCGCCCTTCTGTCAATGTCACGTTGTGCATCCATTCTGCCAATAAGTTGAGATTCAGGATTTATGGGTAATAATGGCTGACCAGAACTATGAGTATTTGGCATGCACTCAACAAAACCTGAATAAAACAAAAACAACAACTAAAAGTAAAATTCGAGAATCTTTGACCAAAGGGTCTAATAACTATCACAAACTTAGTTGACAACCGTATTCCCCGACAACGGCGCCAAAATTTGATAACTCCCAAACTACAGCTCTCAGAAGAGTGTAAGCGGTCGCTGTCAAATATAGAACCCAACTGGGTTGGGTGTCGAATCCCACAGGGAATACTTGGTCACTAAGTGTTGCAATTATTAGTAGACTGTTGATCGAAAATTCCACAGAAAAAGGGGGGATTGGATTGTGGCGTGAATTAATGCTATCAAAGTAACAACAGAATACTTTGTTTAGTAAGATTTAATCACAGAGAAAAATAAGTTAGGGTTATGTCCACCTTATGAGTTCTACGTATCTATTAACTATGAGTAATGCGGAATTCATACATGCATGCACTTATAGAGATTCGTATTCTAATGGTAAATCCTAGTGTTTCTCAACCATCAAGGATTATTTCACTTTAACCCTTTCGAGCTTAAAGCATATAATTAACGGTACGAACTCTCCAAGAGGTTAACCCAGTTACGGCACTAACGTGTAAATAGGGGTTGGTAGCCCTATTTCCTTGTCACACTCTCTTTTCCAAACATGTAACTTTTCTCTCGAACAAGTTAATGTTACAATGGCCTATTCTCTATGTTTGCAACCACGAGAATTAAATTAAAACGAAGAGAGTAATGATATAAGTAGCATACACATCAAGAATTCACAAACTCATAGTAATAGATAGTATATCAAAAGGCTTCCATAACCCTAACAGAGAAGTTTAGCTACTCATGATTGTAAAGAAAAACAATGAAGACATCATCATCATCATACCAAAACGATAACAATCTCACGATGAGTATGTATTGGCGTCACTATGAGAATGACGTGATTTCCTCTCTAGCCGTTCTTGTAGCGTTTTTTCTCTGTCTGAACTTACAAAATCTGTAAACTGAATAAATAAAAAGTGTCGACTGACTTATCAAAAGCAATCGTGAATTGATCAATGCATGAATGAATGAATTCTGAAAAATTCAGCAAATGGGGTTTTTATAACATCCTTGTCCTAGTCCTATTAAGTTACTGCTACACCTCTAAGTATTTAAAAATACTGCTTTTGCCCAGGACAATTTCTCCATGCGTCACATTCAGTCCATAAGCTTCCAAAAGCTGCCTTCCCTCTTCTGTGAAGTTTTCCTTTGCTGCCTAAAGGTCCACAAAGAGCTGAAATCTTCATCATTAATACCTGAAAATATGCTAATCACGTAGGTTAGCTCACTTACAAGAAAATGGACTAAAAGTGAAGGAATTATATATTTTATCCTCAAAACTTAGCTATAACATGGGTAAATTATGGTATTTAGGTGTGTAAATACACCCAACATCAACTAGTAGTTTTTTGTCCTTGTAATTTTTTTCAATCTTTTTTATGTCTTCATCATTGTACTCTCTCATGCTTTTAACAACCATCTTTGTAACCTCTCCTTCTTTAACTTCTCTTATAGGAACATGTGGACCATCAAGAATAATTTCCATAAACTCACTATCCTCAGCCTTAATGAAGTCAAACATTCTTGTTTTCCACCACCCATAATACTATTCATTGAATCTCGGTGGTCTAGTTTTAGATTTCCCTTCTTCTAGGTTAAGTGGAGAAGCCATTATAACCAAGACACTCTAGGTGTCAACCTTTTAGAATGACCAGGCTCTGATACCAATTGTTGAAACCCTTTGGGGTTGCTCTACACAGTAAGGGACCAGGTCCCTAAAAATCAATCACAAGCAATCAAACAATAAAGTTCAAGAAAACTAATAATAGTGCCGAAAGAGTAAAAGGCATAAGGATTTTTATGTGGAACCCAGGATGGGGAAACCCACGGCTTAGTAGCATAAGCACCAAAAAAATCCACAATAATCAACCTCCTGATTATAGTAAAGACTTCAGCCAAACTCTAGGCTCCTTGTATTAGTAGCAACTCTACTACAAGGACTCTAGGCTCTTTTTGTTAGTAGCAACTCTACTACCAGCTCATCATGGTAACTCTACCAAGGACTCTCCCTACACTAATTATCTCTAATCACTAATTATCTCTAATCAATCTCAAGCTTTGGAAACTCTACCAAAGCAGTACTCTCAACAACAAAACACTACTCTTATAACATGAGTAGTTCTTTTACAAATCATAACTCAAAAAAACTTACTCTTTAAGCAAAGTAAAAAGTTAAGAACATGAGCAATTCTTGAGAAATCTTGAAATGGAGTTTTTACAGCCTCACTTCTCTCTATACAGAATTAGCAAAAACTAATTATTGAAGAGGCATCTCTTTTCTTTTATAGTTTGGTGATGATTAGGGATTGAAAGATCATTGGACCACTTACCCTATCAATACAAAATAGCACAAACTATCAACTATAAGTTTTTTACACAATAAGACAAAACTGTGCAGAAGGCGCATGCTAGTTGTACTGTACCTTGCATATCTAGGGACCAGGTCCCTCATAGTTTATCTTCTCATAATCAAAACTTCATATATCAATGTTATCCCTCTTAGATATGATAATTGGCCTAGAGAGATAGTATTACTCATAGTCATGACATATGATGAGATGCCTCCTAGATGTAAGATGATCACAAATAAGATTTATGGATCATACATATGTTATGCCTCGTAGTAAACCTATGACTTATAAATTCAAGATGACTTACTAATATGATAACCGATATGAGTTTTGGGTACGTATGTAGGCCGAAGTCCGTGATTACAATGTTATGATTACTCTGGGCACATTATGGGGCCAAGGGTCGTGTTATCATATGAATTGGATATCTAGGAAGTAGTTATCCATGTAAAGGATACATTTGTAGCTTATGAATATATATATATATATATATATACATGCATCTCTCCAATATGGGAAGGAGTAAGATGTTGTATGATGTTTATGATTCTAATGTTTTAATACTGGTGATGGCATGCATATATTTGGTACATTCATGATTATTGCATGGTGATTAATACAATTCCAAATAGATTGTAATCTTATTATTGTTGTCACTAACTAATGTATAAAGCCCACTTTCTACCTTAAAATGGATTTCTTCACAGTGGTAACAACCTAACTTAATGAGTACATTATATCTATAAAAGAGGTTAATATTAATGTTTTACAAACTTGATCAAGATATATTTTGGTCCATGATTTGACACTACTATGTACTCTAGTAGTGAGATATTTTGACCCCTTTCTATACTTTTATAGAGATTTAGTCCTAAGTTCATTCCAAGAAAAAAACTTATAGAGTTACACTCTATTAGCCACGACTTGAGTCCTTGCATCTATTATATATATACCTATTAAGGATGTGATATTTATGATGAATAATGAATTATGGAAATATACTCTACCTTGCTTCCCTTTGTGTGATCATTTACTTTAGCTCCCGCGGGCTTGTAATTTACTTTATCCTTTGTGGGGCTAATTCTTTACTTTATCCCTCGTGGGGTATGCACTTTATTATGTGTAATTGATTTAGCTATTATGATGATATAATGATACTCAGCAGGGACAAAGGATATCATGATGATATGATGATACCTAAAAAGGTCGGAGGATATTTTGATGATGATACTGAGACCTGGTGTCACACCCCAAAACCTATTGGGATAGACAGGCACCCATAGCCGTAGTGGCCTAGGGGAACCAACTCGTAACCCTGTACTTTTCATACATGTAAATATGACATTCAAAGGTCCTACTAGTATGGATATGATGCATTGATAAAAAATAAACCACGTAAGTAAGTCCAAACCTACATATACAAGACTTTTCCATTAGGGCCACAACGTTAAAAAACACAATGAGACCGCACTTAACTTAACATTAGTCTGCAAGGCCTCTAAAAGGCACATGGACTTAGTTAAGGTTGGGACAAACCCCCGTTTTGCTCATAACTATTATACAATACATATAACATACTCAAAAATCTCTGAATCAATTTGGAGCTCACCAATAGCCGTTGGATGTCCTATGCTCTTACTGGGGTGGCCTACTAGCTGGAGTACCTATACTTGTGGCATAAAACATAGTGTCCCCCCTTGAGGGACGTCAATACAAGGAGTTTACTGAGTAATTACGGCATGAAGTGACTATAAACAAGACAAGAACTCAACAAAATCAGTTATCAATATATAACTATAAAGATAAGGATAGAATACCAACTTTTCTTGTACTTAAGGGATCATGTACATTACATCTTTCACTTTGGTTTATTCCTCTTTACTTTATAAAATTATAAGGCGTGATGGAAATGACCAGCTGATCAATGGTAAAATAGGATGACCTATGCTAGGCATTTTAACCGCTGGGATACGGTCCTCACAAGTACACAAATTGGGATCAACCCATTCTAGGCTTTTCTTTTGCCCTTGGATACCACCCGTAATATTGGGATCGACTTATGCTAGATGTTTCTTCCACCCCTGGGATACCACCCAAGAATATATAGAATAACTTTAAATCAATTTTTTCATCTTTAAAGTTGTTGTTTTGGTGGTTATGAATTAGATTTGGAATTTTGGACCAGTAGCAAAAGGTATACAAATACGCAGTAGATGCAGTAGCAATAAGGTAAGATATAACAGTAATAGGTATATGACATATAGGAGCTTAACTAACACATAGGTCATGTTGCCTAAGATAACAACTAATAAAGCTTATTGCTGAAAAAACCTATATCATACTAGTATTTAGAAGGGAAAATGGACAGATCTAGTAACAAACACATCTTCAGGAACTTTAACAACCTAACAAGTTAGAAGAAGGTTGTTAGCCGCCTTGGAGGTTGTACGCTGTATTTAAGTATAATTTGAAAGGAAGAAAGCTTAGGAAGCTTACTTTGTAACAAGGGATTTTGATTCATGCCAAAGAGTATAGGATGGATGAACCATACGATGAACCATACATACCTTGTTGCACAACTTCTCATACTCTTACTTAACATCCTCCCTTTTATATTACTAATCTTAATTTTTGTGGTACTTTATTCTCTAATGTATACCTCTTCAATAGCTTGATTCCTTTAGCTTGGAAGAAATTTAAATCCCAAGAACCCTAGTAGAATTATAAGGTTGTTGTATAGCTAAGAGAGAACAAAAGATAAAACCTAGAAAGCTATTTTTTTGTTTAAGTTAAAATCAGCTAAAGCAGCTGGTTTTAATCCCTTTAAAAAGAGCTACTCTTGGACGACTTGCTTGGCCATTTTGGGGCCATAATTATCAAGTGGGTGATGCACCTACTTTCCCATTATATTGGGCCTTTGTGGATCAAAAACTATTGGGCCTTAGCTACCCATTCTCCTCCTTTTCTCTTCTTTAATTTAGGCTAGAATTAATTTAAGTAGGTGGTTGTAATACCCCGTAAATCCCTAATATAATTTAAGTCCTAATACATGAGAACTAATAAATAAATTTTTTGAAATGCTCATTATTTTTCAGTTTAGAGCCTGCCACTGTGTAGGAAATTCAATTAGCTTTCCAACAATGAATAATTCACCTAAATACGATAATCGGGTAAAAAGTTATGGCGATTTTAAGTTTTAGTCATTAAACACCATCATTTTGACCCTTAGCGCATCGCGGAGTTAGTGTAGGTAGAAATTGTTAATTTCCATAGTGCTCCGCGATAGTGGCGCATTACGTCATAGGTCCATTTCATAATTATCTAATTCAAGTGATGCAGCGATCATGGCGCGCCGTGCCAATGGTGAAAATCATAATCAAAGGGGCACCACGATTTCTTCGCATCGCATTGCACCGTCGGTCCAGTTCTCAGTTGTCAGTTTCCAGTGACACAGCGCGATAGTGCCGCATCGCACCAGGTTCCCATTTTGGAAAAATTTGATGAAAATTAAAAGTTTCGCCGAGGGTAAAACAATACTTTCCCCTAATTTTATTCCCCCCAGGTGTGCTTTTAATCCCTAAAATCATTTTTAAAATCATTCTTTAATTATTTTTTCCCAAATCAGAAGGCTTTCTCTTCCAAATCAAGAACCCTAGCTCTCAAATTCAAGATCAATCTTCAAGAACTCACCAAGAACTTCAGGAAATTCTCTAATTAAGGTATGTTAGGTGTTCATCCACGATTCCCATTCATCCATGGAGTCCAAGAAACCCCTTTAAATTATAAATTTGTGATCTTTTCAAGTTATTAAGTTTTATGTTATGATTTCACCCATGAATCTCCATGAACTATGATTTTATACCATGTTACCATGAATTATTGTTATTATTCAATCCTTCATGTTTCAATGTTATTGTTTATTGAAAAAGACCATGATTTAACTCTATTATGCCGGATTCATGCTATTTCTATATGTTTTAAGACATTCCTATGATTGTTTTAAACCATGAACTACAAGTGTTTGATAAAATGCCTACAAGAGTGATTGATTTAATAAGAACCTTCATGCTTTGTCCCCTAAGCTTTAGGGTCTTTTCAGAATTGTTGATTTGAGTCCTGGGGGTATTGAATACCCGAAAACCATAGCTATTTATTTAGTCTAATCTGAGTACATTACAGAATAGTCTTAAGATTATATTATGAGCATTATCAGAATTATCAGATATCAGTCATTAAACATAAAACAATCTAGTATTTAAGTGTCTTTCAGTTGGGAGTAGGATTTAGCACCGAGCAAGTAAGAATGGCGGCTTTCCCGTCAGATAGGAAAAGTTGTTTGTAGTAGTCCCTATACTACAGAACTATGCAGATAGCATAGGATATGAGTAGTCACTAATCAAATTAGGCTTGACTATCTCGCAGGGGTCACCCGTTAGTTTCTGCTTGACACCCTTAGTCCTTTGACATTATATTAGTTTTGTGGATCCACACAACCATTGTTAGTATCAGTAGCATGGTATTGATACCCTTCTAACTGGGGTTATATATTGGACCCCGATTAGATAAAATTAGGGAATGTCAGTTAGATGATACCTCCCACAGTCTCAGATATTGTCTCAGTTACAGTCCAAACTCAGTTATTCAGTCTTAGTGTTATTTGACCAAAGTATAAGGATTTCAGTTTATAGATTCTACTAAGTTCATGTTATATGCTTGGTCATGCATCCTCATTATTTACATATATTCATGCATTTTTAGTATCTACAGATTCCATGCACTTTATTCAGTACTCCATGCTTTACATGTTTTTCCAGTTAATAATTATTATTCCTATTCATGAAACCTTGAATATCGGCCTACCTCATTTAGTATGCTAGTACATTCAAAGTACTAATCGCGTACCTTTCTTTTGTGCTATGATGTGTCATATCATAGGTGTTGTTGCTCAGTTCCCAAATCATACTTAGTTTCTCAGATCATCAGCAGTATAGTAGCAGACGTGAGTCCTCATTATCCAAGGACAAATTATACTACTTTATGTCTTTATCTCAGTAGTTAGTAGAGTTAGTTAGGGCCTGTCCCATCAACTCATAGTATTTAGTTTAGAGGTTTTTTAGACACTACATTTAGCTATTCAGATTTCAGTGTTATGCCATAGTCATAATTCAGTAGTTATTTCATTATTAAAACCTTATGAAATGTCTATATTCTTCCATATTTATGATCATGATATCAAGTGCTCATAGCAGGTACCAGCTCATGGATTAGCTTGTGGTCCCTTGGGACTATAAGCATCGAGTGATGACTAGGGGATAGTCTCGAGTCATTACGAACATGGTATTAGAGCTAGGTTTTAAAGCGTCATAGGAAGTTTGAAAGCCACATTGAATAGAGTCTTGTACATAGGTGTGTAGTGCGCCACACTTATGGACAAGAGGCTACAAGGCGTTTAGGAAAAAGTTTCCCTTTTTTCAGTATTCATGTTGTGCGAGTGAGCATGAGCTCAAGTTAAACTCTGAGTATTGTCCGTTTTCTCTTTTCTTTTATAGAACATGCCTCCTAAGAAGAATGGAAGAAGAACAGGAACTCAGCCCGTCCAGGCAGATCCTCTAGACGAGCATGTATCTTACACAAAATTCAAAGTTACGTTCACTACTCTAGCCAATTTAGTAGAAGCACAAAATAAATGACCAGCTATTTTTCTGGATAACCCAGTGGACAATACTGTTGTAACTAGAATTTGGGATTTCACCTAGATGAATCCTCCTTTCATGGAATCCAAGTCTGAAGAGGATCCACAATAATTCTTAGATATAGTTTAGAAAGTAACGGATGCTATGGGGGTGACGTCTAGTCAGAGTACCGAGTTGGTTGTATATCAATTGAAGGATGTATCCATACTTGGTTTAAGTAGTGAAAGGTTAATAGGGGTGTAGATACAGGGCCTGTAGAATGGGAAGAGTTTGACATAGCTTTCTTAGATAGATTCTTCCCACTGGAGTTAAGAGAGGCCAAAGTGTCAGAGATCATTAATTTGAGGCAAGGCGGAATGAGTGTGGGGGAGTATTCCCTCAAGTTTACTCAGTTAGATCGGTATGCTCCTAATGTGGTAGCAGATAATAGATCTAAGATGAGTAAGTTTGTGTCTGGCGTATCTGATAGTGTGGTCAAGGAGTGAAGGACCACAATGCTTATTAGTGAAATGGACTTGTCTAGGCTGATCGTCCATGCTCAATAGATAGAGGATAAGAATATTAAGGAGAGAGAGAGAGGAAATAAGAGAGCTAGGATGGGTAGTTTTAATTTCACTCATCCAAAGAAAGAAGGTGGTAAGCATCCTCAGTTTCAATAGAGGTCTTCATCCCCATCACCCTATTTAGCCAATGCTCTAGTACCCAAATTCAAAAATGACAATAGGGATTGGACACCAGGCTCTAAGTCTTAGGTCAATGTTAGTAGTGCTCGTACAAATCCTCTATGTCAGAAATGAGGCAGACACTATCAGGGTGAGTGTAAAGCGGGTAGTGATATGTGATTCGGGTGTGGCAAGACAAGCCATCGGATTCAGGAGTGGAGAGTAGTTTCTCAGAAGAGTAGGGATGTGCACCAAAAGGGACAGTCCCATCAGTCATCAGTTTTGCCCGACTCAGCAGGGTGCCACTTTCTATGCTACTAGTAGTTAGCGTCCGAATAGATTATATTCTCTCCAGTCTCGCCAAGATCAGGAAAATTCTCCTGACGTATTTATTGGTACATTGCAGGTCTTTCACTTACAATTTTATGCTTTACTAGACCCCGTAGCTTCTCCTTCTTTTGTAACTCCGTATACAGCCATCAACTTTAGAGTTATTCCCGAAACTCTAGAAGAGCCCTTTTCAGTTTCTACCCTAGTAGGTGTTTCTATTATAGCCAGACAGGTATACAGGAAATGTTCGGTCACAATATCTCAGAAAGTTACCTCAGTTGATCTCATGGAGTTAGAGATGACGAATTTGGATGTCATTCTTGGCATAGATTGGTTCCACTCATGCTATGCCTCAGTAGATTGTAGAAATAGAATAGTTTATTTTTAATTCCCAAATGAACCAGTCCTTAAATAGAGGGGTAGTACTATAGCTCTTACGGGTCAGTTGATCTCATACCTTATGGCCAAAAAAATAATATCAAAGGGGTGTCTTTACCATCTTGTGAGAGTCAAAGATTCTAACTCAAAAACTCCAACTCTTGAGTCATTTCTAGTAATAAATGAATTCTCAGATGTATTTCCTGAAGATCTTCCTGGAGTTCCTCCTAAAAGGGAAATTGATTTTGGAATAGTCCTTCTCCTAGATACTCAGCCTATATCTATTTCGCCATACAGAATGTCTCCATCTGAACTAAAAGAACTAAAAGAACAGTTGAAGTATCTCTTAGATAAGGGATTCATCATACACATCATTTCCCCGTAGGGCGCACCTGTTCTATTCGTGCATAAAAAAAATGGTCTCTCAGAATGTGCATAGGCTACCATCAGTTGAACAAAGTCATAGTCTAGAATAAAAATCCACTTCCTAGAATCGATGACTTGTTTGATCAACTTTAGGGTGCTAGATATTTTTTCAAGATAGACCTCAGATCAGGCTATCATCAGCCTAGGGTCAAGGAACGTGATATTTCGAAAACAGCTTTCCAAACTTGGTATGGTCACTTCAAATTTGTAGTCATGTCCTATAATCTTACAAATTCCCCAACCACCTTCAAGGACCTGATGAACCGAGTGTTCAAGTAGTACTTGGACATGTTCATCATAGTCTTTATTGATGACATTCTTGTTTACTTCCGTAGCGAATATGAGCATGTACACCACCTCAGAGTAGTGCTTCAAACTCTTAGAGATCACCAATCATTTTCTAAATTCAGTAAGTGTGAATTCTGGCTATGATCAGTGGTTTTCCATGGCCATATTATTTCTAGTGATGGCATTATATTCGATCCTAAAAAAAGCGCAGCAGTGAAAAACTGGCCTAGACCCATCTCTCCATCAGATATTAGGAGTTTCTTGGTTTTAGCTAGCTATTACCGTTGGTTTGTTGAAGGGTTATTTTCTATTGTATCCCCCATGTCCAGATTGACTCAGAAAAAAGTTAAGTTTCAGTGGTCAGATTCATGTGAGAAGAGTTTTCAGGAGTTGAAGACTCGACTCACCTCAACCCCAGTCTTGACTTTACTAGACGATTCAGATGGTTTTGTTATGTATTGTGATGCATCCAGAGTAGGTTTGGGTTGTGTCCTCATGCAGAGAGGTAAGGTCGTAGCCTATCCCTTCAGACAACTTAAACCCCATGAGAAGATTTACCCTACTCTTGATCTTGAGTTAGCAGTTGTAGTGTTTGCCTTAAATCTTTGGAGGCATTACTTGTATGGGGTGCATGTTCATGGATCACAAAAGCCTTCAGTATGTGTTCTCTTAGAAAGATTTGAATCTGCATCAGAGAAGGTGGTTAGAGTTATTGAAGGATTATGACATGAGTGTTCTGTATCATTCGAGCAAGTCCAATGTAGTGGTTGATTCTCTAAGTAGATTGTCTATGGGATGTGTTGAGGATGGTAAGAAAAAGTTAGCTCAGGAAGGCATCAGTTTACCCGACTAGGTATCCGTTTAGTCGAATCAGTAGAGGGTAATGTATGGGTGCAGAAGGTGAAGGAAAATTAGGATAGAGATCCCAGTTTTGTTAAGTTAAAAGAATCAGTCAGAGACCAGAAAGTAGAGGTTTTATCCCAAAGAGGAGACGGTGTTTTGTGTTGTCAAGGTAGATTGTGTGTGCCTGGTGTAGATGATTTTAGGCAATAAATTCTTGCAGAAGTGTATGGTGCATGTAACTCTAATCATCCAGGGGCCACTAAGATGTACTATGATTTGCGGGAGATCTATTATTAGAGTGGGATGAAGAAAGATATTATAGAGTTTGTGGCTAAGTGCTCTATATGTCAACAAGTTAATATTGAGCACCAAAAACCTAGTGGGTCCATGTAGGATTTTAGTATTCCCACTTGGAAATGAGAGGAAGTGAACATGGATTTTGTGACAGGTTTGCCTTGTACCCATCATCAGCATGATTCTTTTTGGGTTATCGTAGATAGGATGCCCAAATCAGCTTATTTTTTCCCAGTTCATACCTGTTATTCAGTCGAGGACTATGCCAAACTCTATCTTAGATAGTTTGTTAGGTTGCACGGTGTTTCCTTGTCTATCATCTCAAACAGAGGTTCCCAGTTTACCTCTTATTTTTTGAAAGCATTCCAAAAGGGTCTTGGTACCCAAGTCCATCTCAGTACAACCTTTTACCCTCAGATAGATGGTCAACCAAGAAGGACCATTCAGACTCTAGAAGATATGCTGAGAACATGCATTGTTGATTTCAACGGTAATTGGGATGACTACTTTCCATTGACTGAGTTCGCATACAATAACAACTATTATTCTAGTTTCCGTATGGTTCCATTTGAAGCTCTCTCTAGTAGGAGATGTAGTTCTCTACTTGGTTGGTTTGAAATAGGTGAGGCCACAGTAGTAGGGCCTGAATTGGTGTTTGATTCATTAAATAAGGTTAAGTTGATCAGAGAATGGGTTAAGGATGCCCAGAGCCGATAGAAATCATATGTAAACGTGAGGAGAAAGGATCTCGAGTTTGAGGTCAGTGATTTTATGTACTTGAAAATTTCTCCCATGAAGGAAGTGAAGATATTTGGCAAGAAAGGGAAATTCAGTCCCCGATATATCGGTCCTTTCAGAATTCTGAGTCATTTCAGAAAGGTAGCTTATGAGCTTAAGTTGCCTTCACATTTATCCTTAGTACACCCAGTGTTCCATGTCTCATTGTTGAAAAAGTGTATTGGTGATCTAGTTGTTGTTATTCCCTTAGAAATTGTTGATATTTAGAACAGTCTTTCCTTTGAGAAAGTTCCAATCGAAATTCTTGATCATCAAGTTCGTAGACTAAGGAACAAAGAAGTTCCACTAGTCAAAGATCTTTGGCAAAATCAGTCCGTTGAGGGAGCCACTTGGGAAGTAGAGGCAGATATGCGGACCAAGTACCCTCATCTTTTCTCCGCTAATTCAGATTCAGTATAAGGTACTAATCTTCTTAAAATTTCTCTCTATCATTCTCAGTTTAAGTTGCACATCATGTTCATCTCAGTCATGCATTCATGAGTCAGTTCAATCATGCATTCTATGTATTAGATATGAATGTTCAGGGTGTAAACTCAGTCCGTAAGTTTTCCCTTAGCCTAACCAGTCTCATTCGAGGACTAATTATCCCAAGGGGGATATATTGTAATACCCCATATTTCCCTAAAATAATTTAAGTCCCAATACATGAGTATTCGTATATAAAATTTTTGAAATGCTCATTATTTTTCAGTTTAGAGCCTGCCATTGTGTAGGAAATTTAATTAGCTTTCCAATGATGTAGAATTCGTCTAAATCCGATAACCGGGTAAGAAGTGATGGAGATTTTAAGTTTCAGTCGTTAAACACTATCATTTTGACCCTTAGCACGTTGCGGAGTTCGTGTAGATAGCAATTGTCAATTTCCAGTATTGCTCTGCCATAGTGGCGCATCGCGCCATAAGCCCAGTTCATAATTGTCCAAATCCAGTGTGGCAGTGCGATTATGGCGCGTAGCGCCAATGTTGAAAATCAGAATCAGGGGCACTGCATTTTTTTTGCATCAAGCCGTCAGCCTAGTTCCCAGTTGTCAGTTTCCAGTGACACGGCACGATAGTGGCGTGTTGCGCCAGGTGCCCATTTCAAAAAAATTTGATGAAAATTAAAAGTTTCGCCTAAGGGTAAAATAGTACTTTTTGCTAATTTTAATCCGCCCAGGTGTGCTTTTAAGCCCTAAAAACATTTTTAAAATCACTCTTTAATTAATTTCCCCCAAATCAGATGGCTTTCTCTCCTAAATCAAGAAACCTAGCTCTTAAATTCAAGGGCAATCTTAAAGAACTCACCAAGAACTTCAGGAAATTCATCAATTAAGGTATGTTAGATGTTCATCCATGCATCCCTTTCATCCATGGAGTACAAGAAACCCCTTTAAATTATAAAATTGTGATCTTTTCAAGTTATTAAGTTTTATGTTATGATTTCACCTTTAAATGAATCTCCATGAACTATGATTTTATACCATGTTACCATGAAATTATTGTTATTATTCAATCCTCCATGTTTCAATGTTATTGTTTATTGAACAAGAACACGATTTAACTCTATTATGTTGGATTCATTCTATTTCTATATGTTTTAGGACATTCCTATGATTGAATTGAACCATGAACTACAAGTGTTTGATAAAAGGCCTACAAGAGTGATTGATTTAATAAAAACCTTCATACTTTATCCCCTAAGCTTTAGTGTCTTTTCAGAATTGTTGATTTGAGTCCTGGGGGTATTGAATATCTGAAAACCATAGCTATTTCTTTATTCTAGTCTCAGTACGTGACAGAATAGTCTTCAGATTATATTATAAGCATTATCAGAGTAGTCAGATATCAATCATTAAAATCAGAACAGTCTAGTATTTCAGTGTCTTTCAGTTGGGAGTAGAATTTAGCACCGAGCGAGTGTAGGGATGGAGGATTCCTCATCAAATAGGAAGAGTGGTTAGTAGAAGTCCCTATACTCTAAAACTGCATAGCCAACGTAGGATATGAGTAGGTACCCATCATATTAGGCTTGACTATCTCGCAGGGGTAACCCGTCAGTTCAGGCTTAACATCCTTAGCCCTTTGGACATTATATTAGTTTAGTGGATCCACATAGCCATTTTTAGTACCCGTGGTAGTCTATTGACACCCTTCCATCTGGGGTTACAGGTTGGACCCCAATTAACTCAAATTGGGAATTGTCGATTCGATGATACCTCCCACAATCTCAGATATAGTCTTAGTTACAGTCCTAACTCAATTATTCAGTCTTAGTGTTGTTTTACCAAAGTATGTAGATTTCATTTTAAAGATTATACTCAGCTCATGTTATATGCTTGGTCATGCATCCTTAGTATTTACAGATATTCATGCATTTTTAGTATTTACAGATTCAATGCTCTTTATTCAGTACTCCATGATTTACATGCTTATCCAGTTAATTATTATTATTCCTATTCTTGAAACCATGCATATCAGCCTACCTCATTTAGTATACCATTACATTCAAAGTATAGATTGCATACCTTTCTTTTGCGCTATGATGCATTCTATCATAGGTGCTGACGCTCAGTTCCCGGATCGTACTTACTCCCTCAGATCATCAACAGCACAGTAGTAGTGGTGAGTCCTGATCATCCGAGGACAAACTATATTACTGTATGTCTTTATCTCAGTAGTTAGTAGAATTAGTTTGGGCATGTCCCATCATCTCACAGTATTCAGTTTAGAGGCTTTTCAGACACTACAGTTAGCTATTCAGATTATTCAGATTTCAGTGTTATGCCAGATTCATAATTCATTAGTCGTTTCATTATTAAAACCTTATGGCATGTCAGTATTCTTACGCATTTATGATCATGTTATCCAGTGCTCATAGCAGGTACCATCTCATGGGTTAGCTTGTGGTCTCTCGGGACTATAAGCACCGTGTGATGACTACGGGGTAGTCCCGGGTCATTACAGTGGTAGTGTATTTGGACCAATAAGCTGGTAAAGGAAGCCTTAATAGGTGATGCACCTACTTAGTTCTTAGGTTGGTCAAAAGGTCAAAGTAGGTGATGTACCTACTTTCTTTATTAAAGTCTAAAATGGTCCTTTAATGTATTGTGCTTTTGGGACAGATTTTGTATAGGGCTGCTCATTCTATTCAACTATTATTTTACTTAGTTTGGGTCCTTAAATTAGCCCATTAATGTAGGCCCTAAATCTAGTCCATTGGTAACTTGATCCATATGGCTCAAGTAGGGGAGTACCTACTAGCTTAAATAAGCCAAGAAAGCACATTAATATTTTATTCCCTTTTAAGATCAAAATACTTTTAGTTAAACTTGAAACTTATGTACAGTGGGTTACTTCATCCTTTAGACTCAAATATTTACTTATGGGCCCAAGTTTAAATACTCTTGTCGATGGTAACTTGATCGTACCACGTTTTAATATATGTGGGAATTTCGAGCCTATTGCCTATCCCACAAGTCTATATCACATAGGATACCGATCCCATTGCCTATCCCGTAGGTCTATATCAAGTGACATATAAGTAGAACTAGTACACGTATAATCTAGGGTGTTACATCCTTCCCCCCCCCCCCCTTAGAAATAGTCGTCCTCGAATGCTTTATAACTCGCTAGCCTAAATGAATGTAAGACTAAGTTTAAACACTTTGTTATCCACATAAAAATTATATATTTATACTTACTTTTTAATGCCCCAAATCAGCATTTCTGGACCTTATCTTTGGATTCGAATAAATAAGGGTACTTTGACTTCATTGCTTCTTTGGCTTCCCATGTGATTTCTTCTACTTGTGGGCTCCTCCAAAGCACTTTACCGAAGCTACTTCTTTATTTCTTAACGTCTTAACTTGTCGATCTAGTATAGCAGTAGGCACTTCTTCATAGGTGAGTTCTTCCATAACCTCTACATCTTTTGTAGGAGTAATATGAGATGGATCTCCGATGTACTTTCGAAGCATGGAGACATGAAACACCAGATCCACTAAAGAAAGCTTCAGGGGTAGGTCTAACTCACATGCCACTTGGCCAAATCTTTCAATAATTTATATGGCCCTATATAGTTGGGACTTGGTTTTCCCTTTTTACCAAACCTCATTACCCCTTTCATTGGTGACACCTTCAAAAACACTCAATCTCTTATAGCAAACTCTATCCCTCTTTTTCTAACATCTGCATATGATTTATGTCGGCTTTGAGCTATTTGTAACCATTTTTGTATCACCGTAACTTTTTCTATAGCTTGATGAACAAGATCTGGCCCAAATAAAGTAGTTCCGCCCACTTCAAACCACCCGATTGGTGATTTACACTTTCTTCCATATAAATCTTCATAAGGTGCCATTTTATTACTCGAGCGATAACTATTGTTGTATGAAAACTCAATAATTGGAAAATGATCATCCCAACTACCTTTGAAGTCTAGTATACAATATCGCAACATATCCTTTAGTGTTTGGATTGTACGTTCTGCCTGGCCATCCGTTTGAGGGTGAAATGCTTTGCATAAACTCACTAGCGTTCCCAAACTGTTTTGGAATGACCTCCAAAATTATGCGGTAAATTGAGCTCCCCTATCAAATATAAGAGATATTGGGACTCCATGTATCTAAACCATCTCTTTAATATATAATTTTTCATACCCTTTAGTCATGTAAGTAGTCTTAACCGGTAGGAAGTGTGCTGAATTGGTGAGTCTATAATCTATTACCCATATAGAATCAAACTTTCAAGAGGAGTGAGGTAAACCAGTGATGAAATTTGTATTGGTCATATCCCACTTCCAAGTAGGGAGCTCCATAAGTTGCATATAACCTCCTAGCTTTTGGTGTTCTACCTTAACTTGTTGACAATTTGGACATTCAGCTACAAATTCTGCAATGTTCTTCTTCATGTCACCCCACCAAACACCTCTTTCAAATCATGATACACTTTCATTGAACAAGGATGAATAGAATATCTTGAATGATGTGCCTCTATCATTATTCATTTTCTTAGTCAGTCTACATTAGGTATACATAATTTGTTTTGGCACCAAAGTATTCCCTCTTCTGTAAACTCAAATGCCTTTGTCTTACCTTTTTGTACATTCTCCTAAAGCTGTAAAAGAAATGGATCTATGTATTGATTCTCTTTAACTTCGTCTACTAATGAGAATTCTGGTGCATTTTGCACAATAACGCCTTTTTTTGAAGATTCAAGAATGCGAACCCCCAAGCTAGCTAATTGGTGTAGATCTTTAGTTATCCCTTGCCTTTCCGCGGACTGCCTATAATTACTTGCCATCGCCTTATGAATTAGTGCATCGGCTACCACATTTGCTTTTCCTGGATGATATAAGATATCAACATCATAGTCTTTTAACAGTTTAAGCCACCTTTGCTGCCACAAATTTAGGTCCCTCTGGTTAAAGAGGTACTGTAGACTCTTGTGGTCAGTATATATATCATCATGAACCCCATACAAGAAGTGACACCATATTTTTAAAGCAAATATAATTGTTGCTAGCTCAAGATCATGTGTTGGATAATGCTTTTCATGTGGCCGCAACTGTCTTGAGGCGTTAGCTATTACTTTACCATATTGCATCAAAATGCATCCTATACCAACTCCTAAAGAAGCACAATATACCGCATAGCATTTTGTGCCTTCCAAAAGTACCAATATCGGTGTAGAAGTCAACTTATTTTCTAGATCTTGAAAACTTCTTTCACATGTTTCATCCCATTAAAACTTGGATTCTTTGTGTGTTAGCTTTTTTAGAGGTGCATAAATGGAAGAAAACCCCTCAACGAACCTTCTATAATAACCTACCAAGATTAAGAAACTACGAACCTCCGTAGGCGTTGTGGGTCTTGGCCAGTTCTTCACTACCTCTATCTTTTGAGAATCAACTCTTATTCCTTCATCAGATACAATATGACCCAAGAATGCTACTGATTTTAACCAAAACTCACATTTGGAGAACTTCGCAATCAACTTACGATCATGAAGGATTTGTAACACCTTTCGCAAATAATTAGCATGGTCTTCTTCCGATCTTGAATACACCAGAATATCATCTATAAATACGATAACAAATATATCCAAGAATGGCTTAAATACTCTATTCATCAAATCTATGAAAGTTGCTAGTGCATCAGTTAGCCCAAATGGCATAACTAAAAACTCAAAATGACCATATCGCGTTTGTAAAGATGTTTTAGGTATGTCTTTCTCCTTTACTCTCAATTGGTGATAACCTGACCTCAAGTCGATCTTTAAGAAGCACTTAGCACCTTGTAATTGATCAAACAAATCATTAATTCTAGGAAAGGGATATTTGTTCTTAATTGTCACCTTATTCAATTGTCGGTAATTAATACACATTCTTAACATGCCATCTTTCTTTCGTATAAGTAACACAGGTGTGCCCAAAGGAGAAATACTAGGCCTTATGAAACCCTTTTCCAATAAATCTTTTAATTATTCCTTCAATTCACGTAATTCTACAGGGGCCATTCTATACGGGGGAATAGAAATAGGTTGAGTACCTCGGATCATATCAATACCAAACTCTACTACTCTCTATAGAGGTAAACCCAGAAGCTCTTCAAGAAATACGTCATGAAATTTATTTACTACTGAGATGGATTGAAGAGTCGGTGACTCTGCCCCTATATCTTTCACCCTGACTAGATGACATATGTATCCTTTGGACATCATCTTCTTTGCCTTAATATAAGAAATAAACTTACATCTTGGTGCCCCAATATTACCTCTCCAATCAAGGACTGTTTTCTTTAGAAAATGGAAATACACCCTCTTGGCTTGGCAATCCACTGTGGCATAAAAAAAATACAACCAATCCATACCCATTATAACATCAAAATCTACTATTTCTAGCTCCACAAGGTCAACTAATGTATCACGATCACAAATAGATACTATACATTTTTTATAAACTCTTCTACCTATAATAGACTCCCCAATTAGTGTAGACACCTCGAATGGCTTAGCTAGTAACTCTGGTGTTTTTTTAAATTTTCCAGCAATTAATGGAGTGGCATATGATAATGTAGAGCCTAGATCAATTAATTCATATACCTTATGTGAAAAGATGGGCAATGTACCTTTAACCACGTCAGGAGAATCCTCCAAATTTTGCCAACCCGCTAGAGCATATGTACGATTCTGAACACCACTAGAACTAGCTCCCTTAACACCCCTACCACAAACAGTAGGCATTTGGTGACCCCTACCAAAAGAAGGAAATGAGAATGATGACGCAACAGTAGAACCAGTAGGTTGTTCCATACCAGCCATGCCCCTTTTTGGCCAATCTCTCATTATGTGTCTCGGTGTTTCACACCAATAACAAGCATCTGTCCCAAACCTACACGCACCTAAATGATTACTTCCATAATGCTTACAAATCTATCTAGGAGGTCTTGATTGGATTTTACTTCCTTCTCTCGATGCCTTGCTACTTATGAACCTTGACTCCAACTTCTTTGCCCAATTTGACTTCCCCTAAACCCTTGGGATCGGGGTGAAGCACTTGTTATGGAGTAGGAAGGTGATGGTCTAGGGGGTCTATTGAAAAATCGAGGCCTGAATTCACTTTGAGATGGAGAAAATTATGCCATAGATCTAGTCCTCTTGGAATGCTCTCTCTCTCCAGCTCGTGTCCTTCTTTGCCTTTGATCCTTCATTTTTTGTGAAAAAGCTTCTATTCTTGCTATATCCATGTTTTTATTCAAGGCAGCAATAGTATAATCTCTAACCAAATATGGGTCCAATATATTGACATATCGATGAACTCTATCCTCCAAGTATCCACTACATTAGGAGCATACCTGGCCAGAGAACTAACTTGAAGACTGTACTCTCTCACACTCATGTTCCCTTGGCAAATATTTAATAACTAATATTCACGAGTCTCCCGAATCGAGAATGGAAGATAATGATCAAAAAATGTTGTTTTGAACTCTTCCCAACTATCTGAAGGTGCATCTATACCCCTTGATTTTTTCCAAGCTTCATACTACAATATAGCCACCCCTTTTAATAAATATATTGCTAACTCAACTGTCTTTTTACCAAATACATGCATAACATCTAAAGCCCTTTGAATCTGATCAATAAAGTTTTGTGGATCTTCATTAGGATCTGACCTAGTGAATTAAGGAGGGTCCAATTTAAGGAAATCCCGTGTCCGTAGACTAGCTGCCCTATACATACCACTGGTACCTATAGTTGGACCAGCTTGTCCTTAAACTTGTTCAGTAACTATATGTGTTAATAATTGCACAGTATTCCTCAAATCTTGCTCAGTATCATTAATAGGTGACTCTGGGGGCACTCCTCTCCTCCTTAGCTCTTCTGGAGATGGAGGAGTAGAAGAAGTCCGTGATGCAAAATCACCTTGAGCCTCACTTTTATCAATATATCTGGTTGGTGTTTTACTTGTCCCTTCTCCAGTAGCCATATCTACTTGCTTACTCTTACTTCTTTTTGTAATCGACATCTTTACTATATTGAGAAAAATATATTTAAGGTTAAATACAAATCATCATACATTATGGCGCTATATCACAATCTAAGGAATGAAGAAAAAAAAATAACTACTAAATGCCTCGTAGCCTCTCACTTAGAGATGTGGTGTACAACACATCCATAAGCAAGACTCTACAAAGACATGGCTTTGTAGACGACTCCCTAGGATGACCTACTCTAATACCACTTTTGTCACGCCCCAAAACCTATGGGACGGACAGGCACCCATAGTTGTAGCAGCCTGGGAGAACCAACTCGTAACCCTATATTTTTCATGCATGTAACTATGACATTCAAAGGTCCTACTAGTATGGATACGATGCATTGATAAAAAATTAACCACGTAAGTAAGTCGAAACCTACACATACAAAACTTGGCCATTGGGGCAACAACGTTAAAATAACACAATGCTACCACACTTAGCTTTACATTAGTCTGTAAAGCCTCTAAAAGACACATGGACTTAGTGAAGGTCGGGACAAACCCCCGCCTTGCTCATAACTATTATACAATACAAAAATACATACAACAAACTCGAAAAGCTTCGAATTAACTTGGAGCTCACCAATAGCCATTGAATATCATGTGCTCCTACAGGGGTAGCCTACTAACTGGAGTACTTATAACTGCATCATGAAACATAGTGTCCCCCAATGAGGGACGTCAATACCAGGAGTGTACTGAGTATGTATGACATGAAGTGACTATAAATAAGACAAGAACACAACAAAATCAGTTATTAATATATAACTATAAAGATAAGGATAGAATATCAACTTTGCTTGTACTTATGGGATCATGTACATTACATCCTTTGCTTTGCTTTATTCCTCTTTACTTTATAAAATTGTAAGGCGTGATGCAAATGACCAGCTGATCAACAGTAAAAGAGGATGACCCGTGCTAGGCATTTCAACCCCTGGGATACGATCCTTACAAGTACAAAAATCGGGATCGACCCATGATACACTTTCCTTTCACCCCTAGGATACCACCCGTAATGTTGGGATCGACCCATGCTAGGTGTTTGTTCCACCCCTGAGATACCACATAAGAATATATAGAATCACTTCAGATCATTCTTTTCATCTTTAAAGTTGTTGTTTTGGTGGTCATGAATTAGATTTGGAACTTTGGAACAATAGCAAAAGGCATTCAAATACACACTAGATACAGTAGCAATGAGGTAGGATACAACAGTAATAGGAATATAACACATAGGAGATTAACTAACATCATAGGTCATGTTGCCTAAGAGAACAACTCATAAATTTTATTGCTAAAAACACCTATATCATACTAGTATTTAGAAGGTAAAATGGACAGATCTAGTAACAAACACATCTTTGGGAGCTTTAACAACCTAACAAGTTAGAATATGGTTGCTAGCCACCTTGGAGGTTGTACGTTGTATTTAAGTATAATTTGAAAGGTAGAAAGCTTAGGAAGCTTACTTTGTAATAAGGGAGTTAGATTCATGTGAAAGAGTATATAATCAATGAACCATACATAACTTGTTGCACATCTGATCATACTCTTACTTAACGTACTCCCTTTTAGATTACAAATCTTAATTTCTATGGTACTTTATTCTCTAATGTATACCTCTTCAGTATCTTGATTCCTTTATCTTGAAATAAAGGTAAATCCCAAGGAACCAAGTGGAATTATAGCGTTGTTGTATAGCTAAGAGAGAAAACCTAGAAAGCTATTTTTTTGTTTAAGTTAAAATGAGATAAAGAATATGGTTTTAATCCTTTTAAAAAGAGCTGCTCCTGGCCGACTTTCTTGACCATTTTTGGACCATAATTTGTCAAGCAGTTGATGCACCTACTTGCCCATTATATTAGGCCTTTGTGGATCAAAAACCATTGGGCCTTAGCTGCCTATTCTCCTCCTTTTCTCTTCTTTAATTTGGGCCAGAATTAATTGAAGTAGGTGGTAGTGTATTTGGCCCAATAAGCTGGTCAATGGAGCCTTAATAGGTGACGCACCTACTTAGTTCTTAGGTTGGTCAAAAGGTCAAAGTAGGTGATGCACCTACTTACTTTATTCAAATCTAAAATGGGCCTTTAATATATTGGGTTTTTGGGACAGATTTGGTATTAGGCTGCTCATTCTATTCAACTATTATTTTACTTTGTTTTGGACCTTAAATTAGCCCATTAATGTAGGCCCTAAATCTGGTCCATTGATAACTTGATCCACATGGTTCAAGTAGGTGAGTACTTACTAGCTTAAATAAGCCAAGCAAGAACCTTAATATTTTATTCCCTTTTAAGATCAAAATACTTTTAGTTAAACTTAAAACTTATGTACAGTGGGTCACTTCATCCTTTAGACTCATATACTTACTTACGGGCCTAAGTTTAAATACTTTTGTCGATGGTAACTTGATCCTACCACGTTTTAATATATATGGGAATTCCGAGCCCATTGTCTATCTTGTAAGTCTATATCACATAGGATACTGAGCTTGATACCTATCCCATAATTCTATATCAAGTGCCACATAAGTAGAACTAGTACACGCAAAATATAGGGTGTTACACCTGGAAAGGTCGGAGGATGTTCTGATGATTATATACCCGACAAAGCCATAGGTTGATTATGATGATGACGATTATGATGACGATGCTTATGGTATTGTGGATTATGTTGCATTCATTCTTTCATGTGGATCATCTATCACTAGTATGCACCTATGTCTATCATCTGATATAGGATGGTTGCATAGATATGGGTGATAACTATGCCTTATGTTGTTATATGTTGATTGAAACTTTCAATCCTGGGACAGTGAGGCCTTCCGGAATAGAGAAGGCTCACCAACTGCAAAATCTCAAACACACCAGTCTATTTCTTAGCAGGACCCCAGGACTGTGCCTCGGATCTTGAAATATAGGAGTCAATACAGATGTACTGGTACGCAGTAAAATTCAAAATAAAGTACTTTTATACAACATTTGTAAGAGCAATTTATAAAACATTTTACATATGATATATGAAAACACATGGGAATACTTAAAAGACATTGAAATATTTCTTTGAAACCACGACTCATTCTTATCTTACCTCTAAGCTAGGTGGTACACCCTATAACTATAAAATCCCATGCGCTATATGAAATCCGCGCTTAATTCGGCGGCCAAGCCCCCAACCAAATTTTGCCGTAAGGGTTTGAGTCTCTATCTCTAATTTTCCAACGGGCACTAGGCTAGCACACAGACATAATAAACCCGTATTAGCAACACACGATTCCTGAAAATGAGACTTTACACTCAAATGCCTTCTTTGTGTAACCACCTAATGCTCTTTAAGCCTATTTTTAACTCTTTAAGACATACATCTTTCCGAAATCAAAATCGGAAAATCTTAGACTGTTATGTCATTCATCTGTTTGGTGTCGTCATACCAAGACTTCCAAGCCATATATCTAAGCCATACATTATCATGTTACAGCTCTTTTCATTCAAAACAATGTTCAGACCACCAAAATATTCAATCAGTGCAAGAAGATACTTATTTCAAAATATATGTCAAACTATGCAAAGATTCTCTTTTTTCAACGTTTCAACAAATGGTGGTTAATTTCTTAAAATAATCATGGAATTCTTTTGATTATCACATTCAGCCTTTACAAATAAGGAATATCCCTCTCTTCCATTCACAATTGACATAAAGTTCATAATTGATAGTAAAACCCTTAGTTCATACTTTAAGAAATGCAGTTGAGTCATTCATAATATGGGAAATCAAGATGTTTCATAACAAGAGAGGGAGTGTCAATCTTTGTGCTCTCAATTCAAACTTTTGAAACATCAAACACATACATACATATATATATATATATACATAAACAAAAATCAAATTTAAGGGGAGGCCTCAAGACCAAAACCATATATATCATTGAAAAGGGTTTCATGATTTGGTTATTCAAAACAATTGTTCAAACCCTTGTTATAAACATCATAATATGCTTTCAAAAGCTTAGTAAAACAATAACTTATGCCCATAGAGTTTTAGGACAGCCCCACATAC
The DNA here is from genome assembly GCA_030864215.1 of Capsicum pubescens. NCBI lineage: Eukaryota > Viridiplantae > Streptophyta > Magnoliopsida > Solanales > Solanaceae > Capsicum > Capsicum pubescens. The sequence goes on from CM061547.1 coordinate 145,281,944, forward strand.
CTTAATTGATGAAGAAATCGCGAAAAAGTTGATCCATTGAGCTTGAATGCTTAACCCTAAGGTGTTTTTCTCCTATTATGTTTTTGAAAGATGAACTACGGATTTAGAAGAGTTAAAATGTTACTAATGATCCTAATTTCATCTATAGATGGTTAAGGACGGTTTTGGATCATAAAAAGACTTGGTTGCCCTTGAAATAACTTAAAAACAAAGTGTCTATGTTGTTGGGCCATAGGGTATGCGTCGCACTCCCTATGGCAAACTTTAAGGTTTGGTTAGCGCTCCCCATGGAAAACTTTAAGGTTTGCATCGCACTCCCTATGGCAAACCCTTTCCAGTGAACGTTTGTGATGGTTAGGTGACATACACCCCTTTGCAAAGCCATAACTTTTCGCTCAGGTATCCGATTAAGGTGAAATTGGTATCGTTGGAAAGCTAATTCGACTATCTACAATTTGGTTGGACTTAATCTGCCAAATTTCACATATAATACAGTTATACTCGTTCAAAGATGACTCTTCTGAAATCGAACACCAAAACTTAGCCGAATCAAAGGCTCTGAGCTCACTTTGTTCTAAGTGATTTTTATGAACATATTTCACCTCGAAAGCACTTCACACACTAACATAATGATCATGAAACTTATATTCATATGGGAAATCATTTGGATTTGAGCTTATACGCATAGGAACGACAGTTAAAGTTCTAGCACGAAAATACAGGGTGTTACACATCGAAACCACGGGAGGTGCGAGATAAACCACTAACAAAATCCATGGTAATCCGCTACCATTTCTAGTCGGGAAAGGGCAATCTCTGAATCAATCCACCTGGTCGTTGATGTTTGGCCTTTACCTGCTCAGAACATAGGCAACAAGCTATTAAATTTGCCATATCTCTCTACATGATACTCCACCAATAATGTTATCTCAAATCTCTATATATTTTAGTTGTGCCTGGATGAATATAAAATCTAGAGCTATGAACCTCGTGCACAATCAACTGAATTAAGTCATCAATCCTTGAAATACAGATGCATCTATCAAACCTCCAAACACCTTCAGAATCTATGGTGATCATCTCAGAATCATCTCTAAACACCTGATTATAGAGGAAGCAGAGCTTACAGTCCTCAAATTGATGATCCTGAATCAAAAAGCAAAAACCTCGCCTCAACACTAGCAAGATTCCTCCTATGGTCTAAAATATCCAAGTGAACCATCAAGTTGGTTAAGGACTGAATGTCCTGTGCCAACGATCTCTAAGAAACTCAAATATAAGTCAAGCTACCCATACTCACTGTCGTCTAACTCAAGGCATCTGCTACCACATTTGCTTTACCCGGATGATACAAGATAGAAATATCATAAACCTTAAGCAACTCCATCCATCTACGTTGTCTAGCATTTAACTCCCTCTGGGTCATAAAATGTTGAAGACTGCGATGATCGATGAAAATCTCAAAATGCACACCATAGAGATAATTCCTCCAAATCTTCAACACGAAAACTACTGCCGCCAACTCTAAATCAGGAGTGTGGTAGTTGCACTCATGAACCTTAAGTTGCCTCAAAGTATAAGAAATAACACAACCCTTTTGCATCAAAACACGACCTAGACCAACACCAGAAGCATCACAATACAGGGTGATCCCTTACCTTCTACAAGAAGAGCTAGAATATGAGCTAAAGAAAGGAAATCCTTGAGTTTTCCTTGAGTTTTCCAAAGTTCGTCTCAGACTCCTCATACTATCAAAAAGTAACATCCTTCGAGTCAATATGGTCATAAGCATTAAAATAGTAGCAAATACCTCGATGAATTATTTATAATAACCGACCAAACCAATAAAACTATGAACCTCAGTTGGAGAACTAGGTTCAGCCCAATCACGAATTGCCTCAATCATAGTTGGGTCTACCATAATACTATCCTTAGACACCATAAGTCTAAGGAATGTCACCGACTCAAGCCAAAACTCACACTTAGAAAACTTAGCAAAAAGCAAATGATCTCTTAAGGTCTAAAGCACAATCCTCAAATGTTGTGCATACTTCTCTCTACTCCTCGAGTACACAAGGATGTTGTTGATGACTACAATCACAAAGGAATTCAAATAAGGCCTGAACTCTCGATTCGTCAAATCAAAAAATTTGGTTAGGGCATTAGTCAAGCCAAATGACATCACCAATAACTCATAATGACCATAACAGGTCCTAAAAGTTATCTTTGAGATATCCTCAGCCCAAATACTTAACTGGTGGTAACCAAATCTTAAAACAATCTTAGAAAATATTGCCACTCCTTGGTTAAATAATTCATCAATACGAGGCATAGGATAATGGTTATTCATCGTCACCTTATTAAGCTTCCTATAATCAATATAAATACACATAGATCCATCTTTCTTCTTCACAAAAAACACAGGAGCTCCCCAAGGAGACACACTTGGTCTAATAAAACCCTTACCAAAAATATCCTGAAGCTGAGAATTTAGCTCCTTAAGATCGACAGGAGTTATACGATAAGGAACCATAGAAATAGGTCGGGTTCTAGGCTCGAGATCAATAGCAAACTCAATCTCATGGACAGAGAAATACCTGGCAGGTTGGTAGGAAACACATCAGGAAATTCACAAAGTACAGGAACAGAGTCCAGCGACAGACTCTCCACACTAGTATCAAAAATATAAGCGAGATAAGATTTGAAACCCTTTGAAATAAGCCTCCTAGCATGAACATAAGAATTAATACTCACTGGATCGCGGCTAACCGTTCACTGACACATGATAGAGGCTATACTGGGCATGGCTAAGATTACGGTCTTGGCAAAATAATTCATGAGCACATAATAGTGGGATAAGTAGTCTATGCCCATAATCACATCAAAGTCCACCATAACCAGAATAATAAGATTAGCATGAGTATCAACATCTCTAACAGTCACATAACAAGATCTGAACACCTGATCTACAACTAAAGAATCACTCACGGGAGTAGATACACGTAATGGGATGGATAATAAATCCCAAAATAACTCTAACTGTGGAGCATAATAAGTAGATACATAAGAATAAGTGGATACCGAATCAAATAATGTGAGGTTCGACTGACGGCACACTAAAATCATAATTGAAATAACAGCATCTAAAGACTAAGCCTCGGGTCTAGAAGGTACTGCATATAACTAACCACGCCTGCCATGTGGTTGGGCTCTTGATCGAACTTCGGTCCCACCTACTTGAGAACCTCTTTGAGTACCCTAGAAACCATTCCTACGACACTGAGAATCACCTCTAGCTGAGGGATGAACTGATCAAATAGGGGTAACACTCTAAGATGAAGAAAATATTGCCCTACGACTATGGAAATCCCATAAATTGTGACCACGATATCCACAACTATAAGATGTACTAAGAGTTGAACTAGAACCAATAGATTCGGTTAATCCTAAATAACCACTACATCTAGAATGACCAGAAGATGAATCTCTTGAAGATTGAGAAACACCCTAACTAGGGCGATCACTATCACTAGAATGACCTCCATTAGTAATCTGAAGAGTTGCCTGAAAAGGTCGACTAGGATAACTCTGTGACTGATAAAATGAACATAGAGAATATCTACTATGAAAATGACTATGTCTGAATTGGGAACTACTATGGCTCTTACTGAAACTAGCCTGATGTCTAGGACACTTATCGTTTCCCCTACGGGGCTCACGATGTATCTCCTTCTTTACCTGAGCATGATCCAAAACCTCAGCAAAAGACCTACCCGCAACAATCAAACTCTAAGTATACATACGAAGAGGAAGTTTCAACCCTCTGATAAAGCAACAAACTCTCTCATACTAAGTACCCAGAATAGAAGTAGCATGCTTAGCCAACTCGTGAAAATGAGCCTCATACTCGATAACTGTCATAGAACCCTACTCTAATCTAGAGAACTGATCTCTCAAATGATCCTTAAGGATGCGAGGTATATATTTCTCCAAGAACATCTCAGAGAATTGAGTCCATATCAAAAGAGAATATTCGGCTGGTCTAGAATTTATATAGCCTCTCCACCAATGTTGAGAAGTCAAGGCCAACTGAAATGTGGTGTAATTCATACCATGAATCTCAACAAGGCCCAAATTATAGAGTTTATCTTTACAAGCAATCAGAAACTCATATGCACCCTCGCTTAAATCACCAAAACATTTAGGCAGAGCTAGTCTCAAGAATCTATCCAACGTCTTCTGCTCCTCGACTAACATAGCAGGTTGGTCAACCACTAGCTAAGCAACTATCGGCTAAGCAACCACCGTCACAGGAGTGATCTCAACTCTAGGAGTTACAGCTACAGGTTGTGCCCCCACCTTTGTACCACTCTAATTTGTAGAATGTTCACTAGTAGACGGTGCACCACTAACTAATCTCAAAAGCTGAACTAATGCATCTCTAAGCATTGAAAAAAATAAACCCTAATAGAGCCTGGGCTAGTCCCTGGCACACCAATGGCTAGAGCAGAAGAATCTTTAGGTCAGGAGCGAGAATAGGGTCTGGTAAAGGCCACCTCTCCTAGCCTCTAGTTGGGGACACATCTCTAAGTTATCCACGACCTCTAGGTCATCCATAAACAAGGGTAGAATTCCTAGGCACGGCCTCGAAACCCTCATCTCATGTAGTGGTACCACACGTCCTAGCCATTTGCGAAAGAGTAAAATCAAAGGGATGCTTAATAAACCAACTCATACTCTCAGCACGAAATGAGAGAAAGAAAAGAAAAACTCCTAAGAATGTCCCATAGCCTCTTAAAGATAAGAAATAGACGTCATCATTCTGATACGCAGGGCTCTACTAGACACTTGGTCTTGTACCAATAATACCTGTGAAACCTAGGCTATGATACCAATTTGTCACGACATGATTTATGATTCATAATGGCACCCATTCTATCCCGCGGGTAGGTAAGCCAAACTATAACCCAAAGTTAAACCCAATGGGTTAACTTAGTGAAAAATGCCCAACATAGGAAGAAATCAACAACATAACTTATACATAAGCTAAGTATCTGAAATAGATAAAGTAGTCAACATAGATACCATCCAACGACCTGGTAAAACCAGTACAAAAGCATCTAGTAATAATAATACAACCTAAGTATCTAGAATAGTTAATAGAATCTATCTTGGAACGAAAGACTGAACATAGAAAAATAGAAGGAAATAGGTGACTTCGACTCCAAGAGATCACCCTATCTCTGGATATCAGCACAGCACGATCATCAATCAACGACAGCAACTAGTACTCAAATCTATACCAAAAAGGTACAGAAGTGTAGTATGAGTACCAAAACCATGAGTACTCATTATTAATCATCAGTCAACTAAGCTAAATCATGATATAAATATGATAAAATGCAAGATAACATAATTAAGTTAAGGTATGTACAAACCTGAACTAACTCCAACATCGTTGTGCATAAATAAGTAAATAAATCTAAATAATAGCATAACATAACATAAAGCATCAAAACATGCGATCATAACTACAAAATTGGCTCTTAATGCCAATTAGTGTGGAAAAGTAAACAACCCATCACAAGCCCCCATAATCCTGAAAGGTACAAAAAGTATAGAATAACCCACCACCATCATTTATCAACTCTCATAATACAATTAGAAATCATCCAAGTCATGTTATACTATAACCATTGATTGTCCATATTGATTATTTGTCAATTAATCAACACTTATCAACTAACCATCATGTGATAAATAATCCTCATGTATCAATAAATCATCATTTATCAACTAAACATCACTTATCAACTAATCCGCATATAACGGCTAACCATCACTTATCAACTAGTTATTTTTTATCAACTAACCAATATTTACGGACTAACCAATATTTATCCACTAACCAATATTTATCAACTAAACATTATTTATCAGCTAATTATTATATCACTAGAATCCATTCATATCATACCACATTATAATCATTTCCTCGTTTTCATACTTAGCTAGAATTACTATTGTCAATCTCACACCCCGATATCATCATATCATAATAAGTATGACATCATAGTATAAGGTGTATATATATACTCAAACTGGTATGGATATTCAATAATATCCTCATAAATATCATCATCAATATCATAAGCATCTTTCGAATTTCTACCGGGTATAAATAATTGATATCGTCACCATTACCATAACCAACCTCCGGACTTCTATCAGGTATAAATAATTGCTATCATCACCATTATCATAACCATCCTCCAAACTTCTTCTGGTATAAATAATTGATATCATCATCATTATCCGAACTTAAACCGATATTTGGATAGTTCATAGCATAAGTAATATTCAAACTTGTACCGGTAATCACATCATTATTATCATGGCCCATAACATAATCATTAGAGTATTTAATAGCATAACCATTAATGTAGTATATTGACATGAACAATAATTAATCAAAATCCTGAGCTCTAGCATAATCAATAGCATGATTGCCAATATAGTAAATAAGCATGATCTTTAGCATAATCAATGGCATAGTCGCTAATATAATCAATAAGCATGCTCTTTAGTATAATCCATACCATATTTGCCAATATAGTCAATAAACATGATTTCTAACATAATCAATATGTACTATAAAGCTAGGAAATAACTTGTCAATAGCCTAATTAATGGCTTATAATTAGCATAATAGATAGCTCATTATTTGTATAATCGATAGTTTATGAATAGCTTGATATATCTAATCCATGGCATAATCTGTAGTTTATTCATATCATGATCAATAACTAAATCACCAATATAGTCATTAAGCATGACCTCTAGCATGAACAATAGTATAAGCGCTAATATATCGATAAGCATGATCCTTAGCATAGTTAATCGCTCCTTCGTTGACTCGATCAATAGCATAGTTTATGACTTAGCTAATATTATAATCAAGTGCTTATTCAATAGTATATTCGATATCCCAATCAATACCCAAATAATAGAATATACAATAGCTCATCAGTAACATAAGCTTAATCAATAACCATTCATGAAATTCTCATTAAGTGTTACTTCCAACGCCATTCATTATAACCAACAAGTACCAAGGCATCTAAATATCACTGAAATAACCATTTTCCTTGATGTACACAAGCGTATCAAAGGGTCTTCAATGACTATCACAAGTCTCAGCCTAAGGTGGGTCGAAGAGCCCACTTCTAAATTCTCGATATTATTTACCTTGCAATGTCTATTCTGGACTAGGCTAAGGTATCTAAATCTATTATTAAATGTCGAACAAGCCACAACTAGTCTTAGAATAGCAATTCCTCCTAATGTAGAGAAACTAAGTTATTCCACCTAAGGTAAGGCAATTTGGGTAGGATCATCCTGAACTCAAGTGACTAAGGCAATCTCCTCATTAGTTTAGTAACTAGAACATTTCCGACCTAAGTATAAGCCTACAAGGTCAACTTCGCGTCTGGTAATGGTTAACTAGGCTAATCATGCCCAAAACAATATCCAAAATAGCCTAAATGGTCTAACTAATCTCAAGTATTTTAATTAATCACACCAACACATAAAACCCATCACAAATCTAACAAAATATCATAAACATACAGTGAATTAGCTCAATCAAACAAGGGGTAAAACCTAGCCTACCTGAACGCCCAAAATAGGTCAAAAGAGATGTTAAATCACCATTTTTCCTTCCAAAAAGCTTCCGCAAGATGCCAAGCTATCAAAATGACATTCTACTTATCAATACGAGAATAATGATACCCATATTGCACTATTGTGCTTCGGGTCAAAAAATCACGCAAAAGTCCCATGTAGGTCTCATTTATGAAAAAAAATCACATTGTTGAAATCAACCAAACGTTCCCTCATGCTCAACAAGTCATTACCCTCAAAATGGGTCAAATTAGAGCTAATTTACGGCTAACATCAAGACTCCATGATTTTGAAATTTTTGAATAAGAAATGGGAAATTCTACCATGAAAAGGGTGAAATCTTACCATAAATAGAAAGATAATCGCGAAAATAAGTGTTAGCCAAGCTCCTAAATCCCCCACAAGTCTCAATTCCAAGTTATCTCTCTATTTAGGGTCTTAGTCTCAAGAGAATGGATAAAGAAATGGGAAAATGGGGCTAAAATGGGGTATTTATATCTATACCAAGTTCTCGAGTATCGTTATCGCAATATATGGTGGCTGTCACACGTGTCGCGATCACAACAAAGGTACCATGATTTCATAAACTGGGGCTATACAAAGGAGTTGCGATCGCGGCCGAAACCATCACTATCACGATGCACCAGATACCACAGTAGACTTGAAATTTTTCAAGTCTCCACCAAGCCTTCGGGATTCATCCGAAATTTCGTATACACAAACTGATTATGTAACCCTATCAAATTTGACATCCCAGACTCAATGGTGCAGTAAAAAATTTTATCTGAGGTTGTTTTGACAAAAAAAAGAGTCCCACACCCAATTTATATTTCTTTAACTTTTTTATCAATAGGTCGAAATGAACTCGAGTGCCTTGAGACCCAAATCAAGATTCCTCCTAGCCTAAAATTGATATTCCAGAGCTTCTGGAATAGTCAGAATTCGCATTCGAGGTCGTTTGACTAAATTTTTTACTCGATGGCCATTTGGAACTAGCAAAGACTTCAAACAGGGAATTGGATCTAAAAATCAAATAAATTATCTGATAACCAAACTGTCAGTTCCAGCAAGTCATAAAGGACTTGAAGCAACTATAGAAAAGCTCTAACGGAGAAAATAAGCAGAAATATGAAAAATTACCTAAAGGATCATTACAAATGCATAACTGAAGATAATGAGAATAACAAAAATCATAAACTTTAACATCATAAGGTTAGCGTTGCCAAAAAAGATCTTTTATGAATCATAACTCCTAAGAGTAGTCCTTTTACTTTTATATTATATCATACTTTTTAGGTTAACCCGACATAACCACCATGAAAGTACAAAGCGTCTGATTTCGATTCGATCAGCTAAGTCATCTCATACCTTGCCGGATATTAGACATTCATACATGACTTGTAGATTGATAATAAACCCTTAAATGGAAAAGTCATCCGAATCAATGGTATGATCCTTAACCTACATCAGAAAAAGTAGTTTTAGACATTTGCTTTCTAAACTCATGTCTTCTTGGTGTTAACCATTACTCCAAAAATATCATGAAATACCTTTAAGCTCATATATCACAATTTGGCACAACGCCTATGAAAATATGTTTGGCTTGAAAGCCATAAGTCATACATGAATCATGTACATATCGTGTACAAATCATTAGTGATACATATTTTGCTTGGAAGTCCATAAGTCATAACATGAATCATATACATATCTTGTAGAGACCTAGAGAAAACATACTTCATAGTTCAAAGGATAAAATTGTTACAAAACTCTCGAAGTTCATAAATCACAATTCATAATTTCATATAACTAATTTTTCGAAATAGTCTCATCATCTTGTTTCTCTTTAGTCTGTGGTATCAATATGGGTCGGTTAATTTTTAATATTTTTTTTTTAAAAAATGCCATATAAGATTCACAAGTAAAAGTTAGAAAAAGATATCACACATACTTTTGTAGAGCTTTGACAAAACTATCTAAACAGTTTTACTGCTTAAAAGGTAATGAATTAAGAGAATGTGTGGTATCAAAAAGGGAATATGAGAGACAACAAAAACAGATATATATCACACTATGTTACAGTAGTACAAAACAAAATTATGAGCAGACACAAAATTAAAATGTGACTTAAGAATTTAGTCTACTAAATTAAGCATTCGATAAAAGACATTTAAATCAAATGAGAGTAAAGATATCTAATACCTTATAATTTACTACTCAAGATTGTTGAAATACCTTATAGCTTATTATTTAAGATGTTAGAACTAATTGAGTTTCAACAGAAGTAGCTTAATAGATTTCAAAGTTGGAACTTTAAGTATAAATCATTTGTTGACTTGTAACCGTGTCCATCACCCTAGCGAAAGATTTATGTTTCATTGTTTAAATTTTGATATATAAAATATATTTTAAACATATGTATTCGATAAGCAGAATCAGAGACCTACCAAGGTTAAAAATAGAAGTGTGATAATCATACCAAGATAAAAAGCAAGAATAGGTTCCTCAAGATTCCTGAGGTACAACTAGGTATTTTTCAATTTATTTTTGTAAACTTAAAAATCTGTTTATATTAAAACTTACTGCTTTATTTCTAAAAACCTTATAGTTAATTTAAGATGGTTTGATTCAATAGAAAATAGATTTTTTTCAAAACCATCAACACCTCTAGCTATTTGTGGTAGAGATTGGACCTATTGGGGGCCAGGAGTTTTGGAGATGGAACTAGGCAACTAGTGTGGAATGTCATTATTTCACCGGGAAAGCCAGTTCACCCCAAATGTGACGTTAACTTTTCAAGTCAATTTAGCCCCACTGAGATGCTACTAGATATCGACGAAGTTGTTACTTGTTATAGAGCATGAGCCATTCAAAATAAAAAGGAGACGACATTTTTGACCAACCAGTGGTCATCTTAATCTATGTTAATCTCAAATCCACCGTTCCGTTCTCAGCCACTCGAAAATGAGAAACCTAGAAAGGGGGGCCATCAGTTAGTAGAATATATCCATGTCCATGTCTAACAATATTGTACATGAATATATAATTAATTGGTCCAACTTGATCAAATACAATACTTATGTAAATCTACAGAAAAACTGGTCAGAATATCTCTATTTACCCTTACCTGATGCGGGAAACTTGAACGACTTATATAGTTCATAAATTCATATTTCCATAATATCACAAATCTTTTAGTCTGTCTAGCGTGCATACTATTTGATGTTCGCTCTTGTGTCTGTAATACCCTCGAGCTTTTCACCCTTCTTATACTTCTTCACATAAGGAGTAACTAGTGTATACCACAGTTGGTGCCAATGTACCGACTAATTTTCACTAGAATTACTTTCATATCTATAATAGTGCAAACAAAAGGCTCAACTCCAAGTTGTTCAAGAATATTGGTCGTTAAGTTTTTCACTGTGTTTATATCATGGATCAAAGAGAATATTTTAGAATGCTTGCATGCTTAAATGAGTTGTTTATATCTGGGGTACAGGTTCAAAATTAATTACATTTTAATAGCAGAATAAACCTATGATGGAATGACCGAGAGTATCAGCAAGAAGATCCTTCATGTGTTTGCCTAAGTTACAGTATCATATGTACAAAAGTATGCAATTTGGCAGAGTAACTAGACACGTGATATTTCAGTTCTTTCACCTTAGTTCAACACCACCATAGGTGACCGCAAATAAGAGCTCTCTATCATTGTTCAGATGGTAGCACTATGTTCTCGTCATTTGAAGTGATGATACCAGTAGCAGCCATAGCATCTGATCCATTAGCTTCGCTGTTATTCTAGTAGTGAAATATTGTACAAAGTTTAGTTTAGGTTCCTGAGAAACTACATATTAAAGGATATCCATTACCCCACTAGAGAGAGAGGGGGCTAGAGATACACCTGTTCACTACTAGATTTCACACAGTGCTCCTGAGCTCCTATAGTTGAAACTTTAGAAAGATCTCTTAGTGTCCCCTGCAAAATCACAAGGAAGGCAAAGCAACAACACCACTCATAATACCAGATTACTGATTGGACATGATGTTAATGGCTTTTTAAGTTCTGACACAAAAGTACATCAGAACTTGATAAAAGAAGTTCACAGCAAAAGAGTGTTTAAAGCGAAATGACATACGTTTCATGAAAGAACTTACAGGATAAGAATACAACATTGCATTTCATAGAGTATACCAAAACACCCAACATGTGATTGGTAGACGAAGTGCTATTTTGAAGAAATCATCCAAAGGGGCAGCTAATGAGTCTTTTGAAGGGAGAAACAAGAGGAGAAGAAGCAAAAAGTGAAGGGAAAATTACATGCTCAAATATACACATCCAGAACTTTTGTGAGTAGGAATCAAGAAAAATCAGCACTAAAGGGAAGTAACTTACTAAACACTTAAAAGAGTGAGATCACTACCTACCTACAAGGGAACCAGTCTCTAGGAGAACTTGATTTGCGAAGCATAACATTACACCATCAAGTGCCGATAAAAGACGAGACAAAGTTTTGCTGATGAGCAGAAAGTATATATAACTCATTTCAGTCATTAAAGAACTACATTTGTAGTTTCTATTTTTTTTTCTTTTGTGTGTGTGGGGGGGTAGGGTGGGGGCGAGGGGCAACGTATGTATTAGGGGTGTTCAAAACTGTACAGTAAACGATAAGCAAACCACAAAATTGGCTTATTGGTGTTGGATTACTGAATTAAAGGTTGGTGAATGGATTAAAATTTTATAGTTAACGGTTTGCTAGTTCGGACGCAGATTACTCAATTTCCTTGTAGGATAAACAGTTAACCCATTATGAATTATCATACTTACTTTTTTAACCCTAATTCTATTTTTATACATATTATTAATCTTAAAGCACAATTTAATATTCTGGTACTCCTTGAACTTGATCCAACCAAAACGCCGCTCCTTGAAATTGATCAAACCAAAACGCCGCTCCTTAAAATTGATCAAATCAAAACAAGTCAACTTGTGCAAAAGTAGATATGCAAAAACAGTTGTGCAATACAAGTTCTTTTTTTAATTTTTGAGAAAGGTAACTTTTACAATACAAGTTCTTAAGGGCTACATCTTTTTATGTCGTAGTTTTGTTGAGACTTACAAAAATTTTGGAATGATATGATTTAGTGATACTGGTGTTGGACGTGCGTGCAACTTAAGTCGAGCTAGAAAATTCTTTTTGTGTGATGGGAGATCAATATATTAGTGAGTGAAACTGAAAGAAGGGAGCTTAAATGATTGAGCCAAACCATTACCAACTAAGAAGATGGCCGATTTTATTTGTCAACTTTTGTAGCTGAAAAAGTTTCAACACTTTGCAAGTATGCATCTTCCAATTACAAAGCTCAAAATGGAAAGCAACTCCTTGAAAAAGAGTCTCAGTGACAAAAAAGGTAATGTCTAGTTTTATCTACACTCAACCAAAAGGAAGCGCAAATATACTGCAGATGGAGAAGGATAATTCCTAATTTTGAGTTCAATAACCTAATGGGAAAAGAACAGACATGCTTGATCACATTTTTAAAAAGAAAAAAAAAAATTTAAAGCAAAATAAAGAACAGATTCTCTACAAGGAGAAACTGCAAAGTAGGTACTTAAATGTCCTAGCAGTGTTGCTGAGCCAATAGACATGGCGAGTAAGTCAAAAGAGAACCACTGAAAGCATAGTGTGATAGTTAAAATGTGAATATAGAAGAGCAACAATTCCCAACCAAGATCGTCAGAAAAAGTTAACTACACATATAGAAGATTCAGTTTAACAAAAAGTGAGCAAAGGAAAGAGGATGTAGAAGAACTATTGGTGGTTGTTTATAATGTAGCCAATATAGCAAACCCAGGAGCTAGCAGAGTTGATTTCATATGTCCTTCAATTCTTCTCTCATTTTTTTCTTCTGCCACTTCTATGCTTCACCTTTTCATATGCAGCTTTTACGGTCAATTAAACAGGTATTACAAGACATCTGAAGTTGAAACCTCATACGGTGATAAACTTTGGGATGTGCTTTTGGAGCTATAGGGTCATCTTTGGGATAGCGGATATGAACCTTGGGCATATTTAGTTTTTCTAAAACAAAAATTTTTTGGAAGAACAACCTTGGGTTAGAAAAGACACCTGGTACACAAAGCATACAGCGATTGTAGGGTCGAGGAAGGACAGCATCCAATGGATGTAATGTAGAAGGCCAATGTTTGGGTTCTAGAGGAAATAACCCAAAAATTCTTTAACTTTAAAATAATTCAAATTTGTTTTGGTTTTCCAAACAAAAAATCTTACCTTTTGAAGGCGCCAGTTTGAACTTTCTTCACTTTAATATGGCCTTCTGCAAACAAAGAGTTTGACCTTTTTAATTTTATTTTTATCATTTTAATCATTACTCCTATGTTTATATGTCATATGGTATAACCTTTTTATTGTAATGCATGTCGTCTTCTTGAATTGTTATGATATTTAGAATGTGATGGTTGAAACAATAATGGGGATTAAAGTTACAGTTTTAGTTTTTAGATAAAGTAATAAATTATTAACATTTGAGCAGAAAACATGCACTATAACCAAAAATGTGAAAAAAAAAAAAAAAAAGTTATGGTTTTCTATGAATGACACCCGTCTTCTATACATAAGGCACCTTATGGGTGATCCAAATAAGAAAAGGGGCAACATATCACTCCTTAAAAAAATTCATCTCTACATCCTCAAAAGCTTGCTATTTTGTACCCTCTAAACTACCCATATAAGAGCTACACTACCATAACTCCAACTGGACACTTCCTCTTTTATTGTGCCTGTCATCACCATAATAAACCCAACTACGTAAGAATTTCGCATCACAATCTTGATGCCACAGGACAATGAATGAAGAGGAGTCAACATCGCCTGAATGGTTGAACATAAAGCACCAGCATAAGTAACTTTCCTCTTTCTTGGATTCTCAGTCATCAAAATCACCACTTAAGTTGCTACCAAATGAAAACACATACGTTACATTGCAAAGTTGATCACCAATCATCACTATCTAAACTTACAAAAGGAAAAAGCAAGGTGAGTAAAGCTTCAAACCCAATAATAAACTTATTGGCCCACATAAGTCCACATGCATTGCAAAGTGACCTAGGGACAGATGGTCCATGACGTATCATAGGATTAGATTTCAAACTAAATCCACAATGTCTACATTTGTTGACAAAAAGAAGATAAGATCTTAGCTGCTGCATTTGTTTGATTTGATCAGTTCAACTCAGATGCCTCATAAAGGTTGGCTCTTCTGGTCTATAATGGGTCAAGAGGTTATCACTAATTCACTATTGGTGTCTGACTTAATCAACAGAACAGACACACAAACAACTACAGAGCTAGGAAGTCTGACACTCACGATGTTTCCTGTTCTTCTTGACTAGAGCCTACATTCCCCTCTACAGGAGAAGAAGCTGCTTCATCTGATTCTGACTTGGAAAATGTAAAGTGACCCTTTTTTCGCTGCATCCTAACAACAAATACAAGATCTGTGATATGCCATAGACCACAAATCAATTTGACAAAAATTACTTTGAATGATACATGGAAGATCTAGATTCATTTATGGATGTTATAGGATCCTTGTAAGTTTTTGATATATTGTTAGAAGATCTTCCCTGTAATCCCTTTGTAATTATGGATACCTGCAGTTTTGCAACAATTTTGATTTTATGATATAATACAAATGTTACCTTTTCAAACAAAAATGTGAGATCAGCATAATATCGTAGACCATGAGGGAGGTGAGCATTACGAAGCCAAACCTAAGGGGAGGCCTTTGCAATTATCCCTAAAACTAAAAAAAAAAAAAACAATCAATATATCAGGGAAAGCAAAAACCACCTGATTTATATATCACTCTATTTTTTTGATAAGTCTTATCCACTCCAACTTAAAAGCAGGAGAATTGAACTCATTTATATGATATAATTAGCAGCACAGCAGTAACAAAAAATTCTAGCTTTCAGTAAAAAGCAAGACTAGCAGAAAGGTCTGACAAAATATAAATTGTCTCTATTATTCTATGAAGTGGATATTCATAGATGAACATGTTGTGCTTAGCAGATGGAAATAGTTTATTAACATTTCAGGCAGTTTTTTGTTCTCACACACTCCATCACATTGCTATGTAGAGCAACAAGAAGTGATGAATGTAAAGAATTAAATAAGAGTTTTAATACTCCTATTCCAACTAAATTAGACGTAAGTACAATTAGAGACATAACAAAAATTGGTGGGGACGACTAGTGATTAGTCATGGTACATCAAACATGGCAGAATTTCATTTAACCAACACTTCCAACATGATTTTTAAGGAAATAAACGAAGTTGTATTACCGAAGTGTAACTTCCTTCCGAACAGTATATCGGATCTTTTTATCAAAACATCTTTCTTTCCTTTTTTTCCCTAAAATGACTCAAAGAAGCCGCCCTTTGCGGTTGATTCAATCTTCCAGGACCTCCAACTGAAGCCTATGGATATTGCAAAAGAAGAACCATAAATGATTGCAAACCAGCAGAACACCACAGGTAGGAAGTAAAAATACAAACCCTATGACTCTGGGAAGCCATCTTAACAGTAGGGACTTCATATCCCCCCAACAGCAGCAGCACTGCCTGAACCTGAAAATCAATGGAGACCAAAAACAAAAATTATCCCTCCATACAGTGAATTTCTTAAAGACGAAATTATTCATAATTCCAACAAAAGAGGACCTAATTAAAGCTAAAAAGATCATAGAATATTCATTTAGCTAACGCCAACAGGATTGAGGCATAATTGATTTCAAGATTGATTCATCACAATTCTAGTTGATAAACAGACAGTCATGTGAACAAACTAAGCCAGGTCAAAGTCGACCCATCTCCATTAAGTTTTGAAAGTTAAAGAGTCACTCCTGTATTTGGAAAAGCAAAAACCTTGGTTTGCTTCAAAGGCTAATGAACTTTCTATACCAACTCATCATACATGTACAACCAAATCTTAGAAATTAACAGTTCCTGAGTCTTGAATCCCCTCAATTACAAATGCAACACCAACTATACTCAATCCCAAGCTAGTTACAATTGATCATAAGGATCCTCTATATCCATTTTGCTTCGTTTGGACATATTTATTCCATTAAAGTAGATATTTTCCTGGAGATATGTGTCTTAGAGCTTCCAACAAAACCTGTATTCTTTTAGTCATTGTGGAAACCATGTAATGTTATCCATGAATATACCTAGCAAAGTCATTAATAGGAGATATTAATATGATCCATTGTAGGCTCTTTCTAATTTTAACAATTGTAATAGTTAGTTGGATTCATAAAGTCAGTTGGGAATTAGGCGTGTGTTGCGCACGCGAAGTCCAGAGATCAGTTAGACAGTTAGACATCTGGCTAACAGCTTTTTTTCATGCCAGATTCACAGGAGCCTAGAATTAGGTTTTCCCAATTGTAATGGATTCACTTTTCAGTTGCTGAAGTATTAGAAATTTCTCTTTCTCTCTAATCTCGCCCATGGCTTAGTCGCGCTCGAGTGGATCTATTCAAGGGAAATTCATCACTTTGCCTTTTAGGAACACTCATTTCTTTCCAATTCCGTCTTCTCCATTTTTTGGAATACATCATTGGTATCTGAGCCATCTATTCTCGACACTTGGGTATGGGCGATCGCAATACTATCATGCAGAAACTACGGACAGAGGTGGATCACCTTAAAGGTTCCATGGACAAAGTCATCAATTTTGTTTATAAGTTACAACAAGCATTGGATGCTAAGTCCACGCATAAGCTATGGAGGAAATCAAGAGAATATTGTTGACCAATTTAGCTACGGGAAGAGAAGCACCCCAACCAGAAATTCCAGAGGGGGAAGAGCTTCAGTTGTAGAACAAGGCACACATGAGGGTGATATGCTTCCTACTCATGAGTATCATGTCGAATTTCCTATATGCGATGGGAATGACTGAAGGATTGGTTGTATAGGTGAGCAACTCTTTGAGGGCAATGGGACTCCAGATGAGGCAAAGGTGAAATTGGCCTCATGTAAGTTGGAAGGAAGGCCCTGCAATGGCACCATGCCTTCATGAAGCATAGGTTACCCAAAGATTTTCCAAGATGTAGTGAATATGTTCGATGTCTTTATTCCAGATTTGGGTCAAAATTGTTTGATGACACCATGTGGAATTTCAATGACCTGAGGTAGGAGAGTTCTGTCCAAGAGTATGTTGATATTGTTGATGAGTTTCTCACAAGGGTCAACCTTTCTGAAGACTATGTGGGAAGTTGCATTGTCAGAGGCCTGAAGCCTGAGATTGGATTGACTATAAAGATGCTTGGTCTTAGGTCATTGGCTAAAGCAATTAGCTTGGCTAGGATTCAAGAACAAATATTGGTGGTGCAGAAACAGGTATTTCTCAAAACACTGTCGTGTCCAACCCAAGGAATGTGCCCAGTTTTACACCTTCCCAGGGTTTTAGTCAACCTTATCATAAACCTAGTACTCCTCCAAAATCCTTTTGGGCCACCTGGAGGTAGTTCTAAGTAGGAAGGGGAAGATCATGGTTGGGTCTGATTTTTCCCTCAGAAACAAGTTGATATCTCTCTTTCATAATAGTGCCACTGGTGGACATTTAAGCATCTTTGCTACACTACATAGTCTAAAATAAGATTTTTACTAGAAGGGGCTGAACCGGGCTGTTTACTCTTTTATCAAAGAATATGACACCTGCCACAAGTGCAAGAGGGAGAATATTGCATATTGTGGCATCCTTCAGCCTCTTCCCATCCCTAGTAAGGTATGGTGGGATATATCAACGGGCTTTATTGAGGGCCAGCCTAAAGCTAATGGCAAGGAGGTTTATATGTTGTGGTTGACAGGCTGAGCAAGGTTGTTCACTTTATGGTTCTCAAGAACCCTTACAATACTTTTGATATTGCTCAGTTGTTCATGGGTGGCATCTTCAGACTACACCATCTTCATTTTCCCAAGATCATTTTTTCTGTAGAGATCCTATATTTCTCAGCAAGTTTTGGAAAGAACTTTTCAAATTGCAAAAGGTTTCATTGCTCACCTCTACTTCATATCACCAACTAAGGATGTCAACAGGTGCTTGGAGTGTTGTTGAGATGCATTGCTTTTGACAATCCTAAGGATTGTCCTCACTGGTTGGGTTAACTGAATGGTGGTACAATACATCTTACCAATCTGCCACTAAGATGTGCCCTTATAAGGTGGTGTTTGGTTAGAAACTCCCTCCTCTACTTCTGTATCTTCCTTTTGATTCACAATTGGAGTTGGCTGACATAAGTTTACATGCCAGGGAAGCCACTGTCAGGAAGTTGAAATTCCACTTAGCAAGGGCTCAACATAGGATAAAACAATAGGCTGACAAACACAGGTCTGAGAGGTCTTTTGTTGTGGGGGACTGGGTTTTCATCAAGTTAAAGCCTTATAGGCAGAAATCCCTGAGAGATCACTCCTTCAAGAAACTCTCTGCTAAGTTTTTAGGCTCTTCCAGGTTATTGCAAAGATTGGTTTTGTTTCCTTTACCTTGACCTAACCGGCTGGCAATAAGGTGCATACCACTTTTCATGTATCTCAGCTCGAAAAGAAGATTGGACGTCATGTTGCTTATATTACCTTGCCAATGGTTCATTCTGATTCTAGTCACCTCCTACTGTCTCCTGAAGCTATTTTGGATAGGAGACTTTCTAAGGCGAATGGAAGAGTCATCATTGAAGCCTTGGTTAAGTGGCTTAATATTACCCTAAGGACAGTTCTTGTGAGGAGCTACATGAATTCACTCACAAATTTCCCCTTTCCAATCCTTACAATAACAACAACAACATGCCCAGTATATGTCTGGGAAGTGTAAGTGTACGCAGTCCATACCACTATCTCAAATGAGATAGAGAGGTTGTTTCCAATAGACCCCCAGCTCAAAATAGAACAATCTAAGATAAGGAATAGTAATAGTAAGAATATTAAAAGAACAAGATATAATAGGAATTAGCAAATTCAATAATACCATAAACAAGATACTCTAAGTAGCACACCAAAAGATACCATACCCTAAACTCAGACTAACCTTCTACCCTAATCCGCCTCCTCCACAACTTCCTATCCAGGGTCATGTCCTCGGTAAGCTGGAGCTGCTTCATGTCATTTCTAATCACCTCCCTCCAATATTTCTTCGGTCTACCTCTACCACGCTTGAAACCATCCCTAGCCAACCTCTCACACCTCCGCGCTGGGGCATCCATGCTCCTCCTCATCATATGACTGAACCATCTCAACCTCGCTTCCCTCATCTTGGCTTCCACAGAAGCCACACCCACTTTATCTCGAATAACCTCATTTCTAATCCTGTCTTTCATAGTACACCCACATATCCACCTAAGCATTCGCATTTCCGCCACCTTCATCTTCTGGATGTGGGCCTTCTTAACAGGCCAACACTCCGTCCTATACGACAATGCCGGTCTAACCACTACTCTGTAGAACTTGCCTTTAAGTTTGGGAGGTACCTTTTTGTCACATAAGATTCCAGAGGTGAACCTCTATTTCATCCACCCTACCCTAATCCGATGAGTGACATTTTCATCAATCTCTCCATTCTCCTAAATCATAGACCTTAGATACTTGAAACTATCTCTCTTACTTATGGAATGAGCATCAAGCTTAACAACCACATCAGACTCATGAGACACCTTGCTGCAAAAAATCTTTAAAAGGTGGGATATTAATATGATCTGCTTTAGGCTCTTTCTAATTTAAGCTATAGTAATAGTTAGTAAGATTCATGAAGTTAGTTTGGGCTTAAGACGCGTGTGAAACCAGTTAGACAGCTGGTTAACAGCTTTTCCTGCCATATTTACAGGAACCTTATAATTAGGCTTTCCCAATTGTAGCATTCACTTTTAGTTGTTGAACTAATAGAAATTCCTCTCTATCTCTCTAATCTGTTCCATAGCTTAATTGAGGTGAGTGAATCTGTTCAAGGGCAATTCATCACTTTGCCCTTTAGGAACACTCATTTCTTTCCAATTCTGTCTTCCCAATTTTTTGGAATACATCAGATGTCTTCCTGAGCTTTACTGCATCGGGCTTCCCTAACAGATGTCTACCTAGATTTATGTTCCATACTCTGTAACAATATCCAAGTTTATCTTATACTTGTAGAAACAAAATAATCGATTGGTCTCGATCTAATGCTGAGCAGAAGTCGTCAGCCAAAAGCTTCACCCATAAACACATTTAATATATGTAGACATACTTGAAATAATTCACACAGCAAAAAAAAGAACGAGCTGACAATCAAGATTCCCAGGTAAAGGACTAACTATTTTTACAAGAAAAAGACCCACCTTTTCAGGTGAAACAGCATCATACAAAAACACTTTGCCTCGAAATGACAGCGTAAGTTGATCGCTACTTCCTCCGCCAACTATTTCCGTACCAGGGACATAGAGAGCGTTATGTGGAACACCTTCCATACAATTCAGAGCCCCCGCTGTAACAGCCGTGGTACCGTTGGCACCGCCATTGTGGAGCGCGTAGTGGTTGTGGTCATCACGAATGTTATGAGAAGAGTCTTCTATCGACTCCACTCCTCCACCACCTCCGGCACCGCCGATGTCTTTGTCGTCATCTTCACCGTCGGCGAAATGAGTCTGCTGTTGTTCCTCTCACTCTACTGTTGTGGTCATTGTTTCTCTTATGTATATTGCATCTCTAATCTCTCTCATTTCTCCCTTGAGGAAAACATTAGCAGTTTTGATAGGGAAAATTTGGCTATTAAGCCTTTTTTAAGTTTTCATTTAGCAAAATATTTAATCCTGTATTTTTTCATTTATTGGATAGATAATAAATTTATGAATAGATAATAGATCTGTCTATATATCTTTAGGACAGATAATAAATTTATCGGACTGATAATAGATTTGTCTATATATCTGTCGGACAGATAATAAATCTGTCGAATTAACTGTCGGACAGATAATATATTTGTCGAAAAAATGGGTCATCTCACTAAATAAAAAAACGTATGGTCCATTTAATTAAAGAATAGATATAAAAGGCCTATTTAATAAAGAATCTCATTTTAATAGTGTGTGTAATAATAGAGCTGAAGATGATGATTGTGTATTAGTAATGATTGCATTAACAAGATTTATATTAATTATGTTGCTATGATTTCTTATATAGTGTAATGTATTAAAAATAATATTTATTATATAATTTTTATAAAATAATACTTATTTATTAAAATACCCTTTCTTACTTTTGTATTCTTTTTTTTAACAAAACTCTTTTGCCTTTAAAATCTCACTAGCTATTTTTTTGCAAAAACAAAAATTAAATGGTTAGTAGCCATGAATTTTATCGTTCTTCTATTGTCACCAGACTTTTCTACAGGTCATGAGCCATCACGACTTTGATGGTGATGTTGTCTGATTTGATGATTTTTAACATTACCGGTGAGTCTGTGACCTCAAAATTTTAATGAGGATAAGCTTGATGGTGATGTTGTTTGATTTGATGATTTTTAACATCACCGATAAGTCTGTGAACTCAAAATTCAGTGAGGATGAGTCTTATTAACATGACAAAGTATAGAAAAGAAAGAAGAATTTTTTGCAACATAATATGATGAAAAAATAAATTAGAAATTGTAAAAAAATGATGGAAAGAGGAACGGAGAAATATTTTGAGGGGTAATAATGTCATTAACCAAATAAATGCATGTGTTGAAGCCTTTGTATTACTAATACATAGAAAATGAGTGGTATTAGTAATACACACCTCAATACACAATAGAGTGTATAACTAATGTTTGTATCAGTTATGCATAAACTAAAAAATATACCAAATAAGGTACTAGTACTACACATTAACTAATGCATGCATTATTTTTTTCAATACACTCTACTAAATGACCCCTAAATATTTCATTGAAGTACTTACGCCAATTTGCCAGTTGATTTGGTCTCCAATGTTGAGACTTGAGTAAGAGTTTGACCACTAAAACTAAAAACATATTCACTATATTTGAATTTTTTTAATGTTATGAAAATATGATAATTTTATAAAAATAAAAAATTTAAACACTTTTGGTTAAAAATAAATTAAAAAGTACAAGAATGGAATCAAAAATAGTGAAAATGCATCTTTAAGTATTCCTCTTGAGTTGTTTTCTAAATTCTCAAATACAATTTCAAGTTGTATTTGATTTATTTATGGACAAATAAGTTATAACACCCAAAATTTTGAATTATGATTTGAGTCGTTCTTTGAATGCGTATAGACCCTAATTTGGTGATTTCAAATTTGACGTAGGTGTTAAGATCAATTTCTTAGTGTGAAAAGATCTTTGAATACGAATTAAGGTCACAGGGAACTTCTATCTCAAAGTGAAGTTGAAAACTTCTTTACTATTTGAGTTTTCGTATAAGATTTAATGAAAGTCAACTCCAAACAAACATAACTCCTAGAATATGAAGAGTTTTGTGGCTCAAGACCCACCAAACAAAAGGTCTTTGAGTTCTTTCCAATGACATCAATCGTTTGTTAATCTGATTCCAAACTAGAAAGTTGTGATCATTTTACCAAAAGGTAGTGAGCTAACCATCGCATTGGAATGCTTATGTGAATTGATTTGCAGCCGCAAACCCCTTTTTGCATTCTCAAAGACACCATGGGAAATCAGTTTGGAGAAGTTACTAGAAGCCATATGCGGGCAATTATGCGACCGCAAACCATTGTTTATGGTCCGCACAAGGCTCAACGGAAAATTTTCTCCAGCATTGTAATTAGGGGCTTTTGGTCCTTTCTTTAATCTAAATCGTCTCCCACCATTCTAAAACCTCCTACTTTTATATTTACCCTAATATGATTAAAAACATCCTCTTATGGTTTTAAACAGTCATGGTTTAAGAAAGATCAAGTTAGGCTCCAAATCTAAAAGGTTCTTCCGAGTAGTTAATCTTTGAGGTACGTAATAGCAACACCTTTTGTAAGGAACTCCACTCTTTTCCACGATTGAGTCTTAGTCACATTAAGTTCATGATTTAAAGTAGGGTTTCAAATTTGAATCTTTCTAAGTATTGTTCTGATCATTGTTATAACTTTCTTGAATATTCCTTGAGTATTACTGCTAATTTCATGGGTAGAGTCTTTCCTAAGATTGAATCTCATGACATGTCTACCAGTTTTATCCACATAAAGTTCATGAGTAATATTGATGTTATTGAAAGTTTATTTCATATTTTCATGAGATCTATAATATCTTAAGTTTACTTGAATAGTTTTAAAATTTTGTAAATTCATAAAAAGATTATGAGAACTCTTATGCATAATATCATGGCTTAAAACAGCCAGAAAATTATTGTATCTATAAAAGTAAAAACAAAGTTATAATGCTTTAGAGATAAGGCTCACAAAGATAGATATGTTCATGGTACGATATTTTGAGTAAAGCATGATTTAACAAAATTGTTTAAAGATTTATAATATGAGCATATAATATAATTTACGAGGATTATTTAGTATTGAGATGGATATGTGTAATGATCCTTCAGGTCATTTTCCATATTTATTCTTATCTTCACAGGTTAAGTTTCTTCATAGCTGCCCCAAGTCATTTATGACTTCACAGGTGGATAAATGGCGATTTTGGTCTAGTGATGAACCTTGACTAGATGTTAGATGTTGGATATTTAATAAATAGTGGTTATTTGCTATCCCGTGAGTAAGGATAATGTTTAGGCTAATAACTAGAGATTATGTGATGACTAGTGAACTATTGATTCTATCATAATAAGTGTTGGTTAACTAATAACGAGTAGTTGGGAAGTATTAAATAGATAGATATTCTGTGGTGATATGATTCTATTTATGAGTATTTTAGTGTATGTTATTCGGTAAGAATTATTGTGATGATATTGATACCCATCAAGGACAGAGAATATATTGTGATGATATTGATACCCGACAAGATTGGAGGATACATTGTGATGATATTGATACACAACGAGGTTGGAGGATACAGTTGTGATGATGCTCATACCCAACAAGGCCGGAGGTTTTATTGATGATATGTTGATACTCGTAAAGATCGGAGGATATATTGATGATTGTTGATACCCAACAATGTTAAAGGATATATTGATAATTGTTGATACCCGGTAAGGCCGGAAGATCTATTGATGATATGTTGATACCTGGTAAGGTCGGAGGATATATTGATGATATGTTAATTCCTGGTAAGGCCGAAGAATACTATTGATGATGTGTTGATATTGATAAGGCCGGAGGTTGATTACGATGATGATTTATCCTAATGAGGACAGTTATGATGAGTTGGGATATTGATTGTCTACTTTGCATTCCTTCCTGCATGCACATCGCCTATTACCAATATACACCTATATTTATCTGTTGGTATGGGACGGTTGCATAGATATGAGTGAAAAATATAAATCTTAGAAAAATCTTCCATTTTTGGCTTGATTTTCTTAACAATTGATCCGACTTCATGATATAATAAAAAAATGCCTCTGGACCTTTTTATGATATGATTATGAAGCAAGAGGTGTTTTAAGACCCCTTATTGCTATAAAAAAGGTGCCATGAGATGGTGATTACATTCAAGAAGGGTCACGGGGCCTTAGAGAGGTCCAAATGAGGCAAAAAAGAGCTTGGAGAGGCCATGGAAGCACCTGTGTATGCAGGTGGATCAGACGCAACCATAAATGGCTATTTTGGCCCTTCTAGAGTCATCTGTATCGCCACATGCTTGGCAGATCAAGGATCTTTATGGGCATATTCCCAATTTGCTTAAGTGGGTCACTTATAGGCCCATAACTTTAATAATTATCCCTTCGCTATAAATAGTAGTTTCTCTTTCAGTTTTACACTAACTTTGATGCTAATGAACAATTATACTCTTGTGAGTGTGAGTGAGCTTGGATTATCTTACATTGAATTTTCATTTGAAAACATTGGTTGCTTGGGAATTCAATTTCTTTGTGTTATATGTAAGATTTTGGTGCTTTTTAGGATATCTGGATTGAGTATTAGGTTTTAATATAACCTTTATTTGCCTTTCAATTCATTCTTTATATGTATATATTTATTTTCTTCATCTATCTTTTATCTTCGATTTCTTTGTATCGTAGTGTATTCTCATTTTAGTAGTCTTACTCTTATCATTTGGTATCAGAGTCAGGCTTAGGCTTATATTCGTTCTACGATTCTAGCCTTGGGATAGTTACCTTAAAAATATTAACAAAAATAGTCAAAACGTTTTTAGCAAAATCTAAAAATACTTTTGTATTTTTGAATCCTATTTGTAGTTTCTATACTAAATTTGGTTCCTTTTTGTATATTTGAGGTTGGATCTTGAGTTATTGGTGTGTTTGGAAGAGATTTGAGGAAGACCTCTATTATTTAGCTTGAACTTGAATAAAAAGAGAAGTGGGTCTTTAGATCTTGTTGATTTGGTATGGATTTGAGGGCTAAAATTTGTAGAAAAGTGTTTCTCACGTTGAAGGGACCCTAGATCTGAAGTTCTTTGAATTTCTGGGTCAAAATGAACTAGTTTTGAAGTTTGGTGTTCTTCGTATACTTGAAGAAATTAGTATCTTCAAAAGGAAGATTCATCAAAAAAGTATTGTTTGATTCAAGACAAAAAAGAAAAAGAAATAAAAGTTGTTTGTACAAAGTACTATCCAAAAAAAAAGGAATATTATTGAATAAGGAGTATAAAAGGACCCACAAAAGGATAAAATTCAGAGGTATAAGCTGAGCTGCATAGGAGCACCTGCCCATAGAGGTTAGCCACATGCAACCGTAGATCACCAACGCAGGTGACTTCAGGTTTACTAGAAAGTGACATGTGAAGGCTACATTGATATGGGATGAATGGCCATCTTATCTTTTGATGACATCTTTGGAGGCCAATACATAAAGGTTTAAGACTTGGTCACCTCGAGGATACGAAAACATGCATGGAGGACCCATTTTGAGCCTACCATTGAGCATACCATACATCAAGGACGTGAGTGAAAGATTGCTTGGAGCATTGAAGACTTGAGGACTCACGACTTTGGACACTTAACGGCTTACGATTTTGGAGTCATCTTCATTAAGGACATTTTGATCTCTTCACTTTGCCCAAAATGCACTCCATGGCCGCCCCTATTATTAAGGGTAGTGTAGTTATTTTTTTTTTGTAATATACTATAAATAGGACATTTTAGGTCTGCTCTTATTAGTTGTTTATTGATAAAAATATAAGACATTGAAAATCCTCTCTCTTGAGAGTAGACCACCTTAGTGTAGTTCTTAGTTAGGGCTTGGATTAACCATTGTAGTTTAGGGCTAGGAAAAACTAATATTGTTTTTTGCTTAGAAATGGTGGGTCTTGAGGTAAGTTGATTCCCTTGGCGGTCACCATAAGAGTGTGGTGTTGTTGTTACATTCATTAGGGTTTTTTTAGTTTAATATACTCTTTAGTTCCTAATCTTTGTAATAATCCATGTCTCACTGTTTATCTTTACCTTTCTTGCAATTGTGTTAGTGTTTGTATCTTGTAATCATTTGTTCTTGTTGAATCCGAATCTTGTGTTCATTGTATCCATCTTCTTCTTGTTGTATTATTGTTGTTTGGGTGTTAAAACATCTTGTAAACTCGTGATATTTGTGTTGTTGTTGTTGGCTGAAACTAGCACTCAAAGGGGTGCTCGGGTTGCTCTTAATTTGTGGACTATTTTGTGTAGTTTTTGTGCCTTCCATGGTCTTTCTTGTATCATTTGGTATCAGAGCTACGAAGTTGAGGGAGATTGCGGAGGCTATGAAAATATCCATGAGCAAAACTTGGGTAGATTTGAGAGTTACGATTTTGAGGGACAAAATGAGGTGAATGAAATGCCTAGTGCTTATTGTGAATTTGGAGATGATGTAGGACCTCGTGATAGATATTATGATGATATTAGGGCATGTGAAGAGTCTTACACTTCTCACTATGATGAGAGTACACGTGAGGAGTGTGAAGATTCATAACCTCTACCTTATAGTACTTCTTATCAAGGTCTATAAAGTGTGAATAGTTATACTAGCTCTAGTGGAGGTTGTCCAATGAGAAGAAAAGGGTATGCATCTCCAAAACCAAGGGGTACTCGTGTGCCTTACAATGTTGATCCGAGAAGGAGTGTACACTCCGAAAAGGTGACCATTTGTGGGATACCGGGCTGCCTCGTTGTGTTAAATGATAGGTACTATAGAAAATACATCCTCCATCCATGGTTGACTACTTGGGGTTATTTCGTGAGCCTTTACTTGTTCCATACTTCTTGGACGGGATTAAGGTTTTTAAGAGGGTCAAAGTTGTCTTTTCCCAATTTGAATACCATGAGGGGGTGTGGTATGATATTCTTTTACTGACATATGGTTATGTATGCTTAGGTGCCAATTGATTTGCACAACATAGAGTTCCAAATGTTCAAAATTGGCCTAATGTTGTAAGAGATCGGTGGGGAAATCACCTCGTAACATACATGGTACCCAAGCCACAAAGAGTAGTGAATACTTACTCTAATTCGAATGCTTATAAGAGACAAAAGATTGCGAGGAGTAAGGGTGTGCAATGTGGTGATCCGAGAATGGTAAAAGGAGAGGTTGTGCGGAGTGAAGTGAGAGGATTGCCACCAAACTGAGCTAACATTGTTTGCCCTTCTATTTCTAAGGACATTCGTGTAGGTACCGACATAGCAAGTGAAGGAGAGCAATGCCGAAGGGAACTTGCAACCCAAACTTGTGGAGGACCTTCACAACACAGCAAAGGAGAGTCGACTCAAGAACTTCAAGGTAAAATAGCTAACTCTTACACTTTTATGCATGTGAACGATAATTGTGTGGCTAGTAGCCCATTAAGTGTGAGTAGTAGCTTAATTACTTGTGATTCTAATGATTCTTTGCCTTTTGTTAATGATGTACATGTTGTGAATGTGGATACATTAGTTGATCCTATTGATGAATAAATTGACTCTTCTTGTAAGATCAATTTATGTCCACCTAGTGTTAAAGCCTATATGTTGAATGGAAGTACACGACTTGTGTAATTGGTGGTGATCAACTTATTTGTGAAAATTTTCCACCACTTGAGTATGTGTGTGATGTGATTAATAGAACTTGAGTGAGTGAAGTACTTGAACATGTTGGTTAACAAAAGGGGAGTGAACCCGAGAGCTATTCTTGAGACAATCTTGTGCTTGAAATCTCTTTGAAACTTGATATTGATCTTTTAGAAAGTGATGAACGTGTTTGTTCTGAATCTGCCTGTGAAATAGATCATGCTATCTTTAGGTATATTGTCTTGTTTGAAGATGATATAAACACTCCTAATAGACTTAGTGGTGAAAATGATGGTATAGATTGCCTTGGAAGCTATAGCCTATATGCTAACCCACTATGGTGTGGCAGCATTCCTCCTAAAGATGGAAATCTCTTCTTGGAAGACGAGAGTACTCTTAAGGGAAAATAATGTGTGGTCTTAGAAACTACTTCTCCTTTTAATTTGTGCGACTTTATTATTGAGAGTACTCATTGTGATGATTGGGAAACTAGTAGTTAGTACACACATGAGGGAACCTTAGTAGAAGTCGACTTGAGTGATACCTTTCTCTACTCTTTATTTACTTTGGATGACATGTATGTTATTGTAGAGAGTATGTCATTTAGTTTGGGTGGAGACCACGGGAAAGGGGAGTGTTGTTTAGACCTGTGTCTATGGCCACTTTTCCCATTTGACCCCAGTGCCGAATATAAAAATGGTGGTGTTTGTGCACCCAACTTATTTCTTGGTCTAAATGACAAGAAAAGTGTTACTCTTGGTGAATCGTATAACCAAATCCTTCGTACATCTTTCATGGAGTTTTTAATATTTCATTCAAATGATCCTTGGTTATATTACAGATATGTGCAACCTTGGTATGTTAAGATGATTTGTTGTGCTAAACCTAATCCTCATGCCATGAGGAGTTTGTATTTGTTTGTCCTCTCTTCGATTTTGCAAGGTTTGGATTCGAGTTCGAATCTTTTTCAAGAAGGAGAGGATGATACAGGACGAATGGTCATCTTATCTTTTGATAACATCTTTGGAGGCCAACACATAGAGGCTCAAGACTTGATCGCCTCGAGGATACGAGAACATGCATGGAGGACCCGTTTTGAGCCTACCATTGAGCATACCATACATCAAGGCCATGAGTGGAAGATTGCTTGGAGCATTGAAGACTTGAGGACTTATGGCTTGGAACACTTAATGGCTCACGGTTTTGGAGTCATCTTCATTGAGGACTTTTTGGTCACTTTACTTTGCCCAAAATGCACTCTATGGCCGCCCCTATCATTAAGGGTAGTGTCTTTTTGTAATATACTATAAATAGGACATTTTAGGTCTTCTCTTATTAGTTACTTAATGATGAAAATATGAGACATTGAAAATCCTCTCTCTTGATAGTAGACCACCTTAGTGTAGTTCTTAGTGAGGGATGGGATTAGCCATTATAGTTTAGGGCTTGGAAAAGCCAATATTGTTCTTTGCTTAGAAACGGTGGATCTTGAGGTGTGTTGATTCCCTTGGCGGACATCGTAAGAGTGTGGTGTTGTTGTTACATTCATTTGGGGTTTTTGAGTTTAATATACTCTTTAGTTCCTAATCTTTGTAATAATCTATGTCTCACTATCTATCTTTACCTTTCTTGCAATTGTGTTAGTATTTCTATCTAGTAATAGTTTGTCCTTGTTGAATTCGAATCTTGTGTTCATTGTGTTGATCTTGTTCTTGTTGAATTGTTGTTGTTTTGGTGTTAAAATACCTTGTAAACTCATGATGCTTGTGTTGTTGTTGGCCGAAACTAGCACTCAAAGGGGTCCTGGGGTTGCTCTTAATTTGTGGACTGTTTTGTGTAGTTTTTGTACCTTCCATGGCCTTTCTTGTATTTTACATGCTAGAGAAAATGCCATATACAGTCGCACCTTACCCAAACGCATCCCAATCACTCCAAAATTAATTTTCGCTCAAGTTCCAACGTCCTAATTTTTTAATTAATTTTTTATCTCTTTTCTTAATTCTTATGCACTAATTAACAACAAGTTATTGATTTACTTAGTTGATTAATTAGTCTTAGAGTTTGTTTCTTTCTTTATCTATTTCTTTTTTGTGCTTTACTCTTTTGTTTTCATTGTTATTTCTTGATTGAAGTACATAGTTTGTTTGAGTCATCTCTTCATCTTCAAACAAGAATCCATCCGACCATGAGCCACAATTGACATGACGTCTTCCGTCGAAATTGAAATGATCTTTCAACGATAGCGACGCCTATTGAGAGGAAAACAAAGGTGTGTGCTCCGAGAGATTGTGAGATTAATTTCTTAATGCTAACTTATTTGTGTTTTTGTTAGTGTTTCTTTCTACTAGGTACGATGGCTTATAATGATGAAACTCCATAATAATACTTCAAATTCAATCTTAGTTCCTTGAGTCGTAGAATGGAAATCTACTTACAAAAAAAGATGGACAACTTGGAAGGGTTTAAAAGGCAGTTCGGGCCTCACCTTGAGGCTCTCCTTGGGAGGCATATCCAAAAACACCCCGAGGCATTTTGGGTAGGAGAAAGTATCAAAAGGAGAACACCCCAAAATTTGAGGTATTCGCTTAAGCATTGGGGCGTTTGCCTAAGCGTAAGGAGCAAATTATGTATAAAAAATTGTACATAAGTAATCAACCCTCACCATCTCGTAACTCGATACACATCCATATACCATATATTGTATTTTAAAAGAGAGCAAAAAAAAGTAAATAACTTAAAAGCTTATCACTATGCGACTTGGAAAGATCTAAAGAAAAAAAGCAACTAGGAAGAAGAAAGTACACCCAGTACCTTCTTGCGTAGCATCGTCATTAACACCCACTAGCATATACGTTTGAAAGTGTGAGTTTTAAGTCTTATTTTACTTTTGGTTTGAATATTTAAGTATTTACCAGTCATATATTTTAGTATTAAGTTTAAATTAGAGATTTAATAAGAAACAATCATTTCACATTATTGTAAACGTTCTAAGCTTACACCACAACTTGTCTTTTTGAGGACATACAATATTTTATTATATGAAAGTTGATTTTATCTATTAGTTGTATTATGCGGCTTTGGTTAAATTTTTAATTTTTGTTGTAGTTTTAAGTACATTTTTCACTTAATTTTTAATATGATTTTTATAAAATTTCCTTTTTTTGGTTGATTTATACCTTTCAAAAATATTTATTTACATTATATTAATTTATAAAATATTAAAAATTAAAAGATCCTTGGGGCTTATTCTCCAATGCCTTGGGGCTTATGCCTTGCCTTATACCAGGTAAAACACACCGCCTTACACCCCGCGTTTAAAAACACTGGTCTAGATTCCAACAACTCTACCCCTAAAAACTATAATGCCTCCACTAGTGGACATGATTGAAACACCTCCACTACCATATCCCCCAAAACCCTTCACTACATGTACCATCCTTAACTACAAACCCAAGATGGGTCGCATAAACCACTACCTATTGACATAACTAAAATCTCATTCATCCACTACAACCCCAATTCAATCAAGAAGCCCCCTAAAATCAAGCGCTACCTACCCAAATACCCTAAAACCAAGGACTACCCCGAGCTCTACTTAACCAAAATCCACCACCCCAAGCCCTATTTAACAAAAAAGAACCCGTCCAAGTCGAAGATGTAGGGAAAGAGAGACATCAAGGAGGAAATAATGTGATAGATAATGTGGCCATGTTTTTGGAATTTGTATGAAATAGGTAAGAAGTTAACATGGGAGGACATAGAAAATAAGGAGAAATATCTTGTCCCATTTCTATAGAAGAGAAAACTTGGTAAACGAACCCCAAGATCAAGGAGGTCAATGGGAACAAGGAGGAAATACGGGTCAAGAACATGGGTCTTAACTCCATCAAGATCACTCTCCTGCCTTCAAAGTAACTAGTGATCCATTAATTTAACTTGATTGGGAAGTACAATGCAATAGTATCATCTAACTCAATAAATTTACCTTTTATAATAAAGTCGCTCATGCCATTGCACAATTCAAAGGGTGTGTTTCTACTTGGTGAAAAACCTAAAGGATGCCATGAGAAAGAGATGGTAATCCCGTACTTCGAATTGTGAGGAATTGGGATTACTTATGAGGGGAAAGTATGTGACAAAAAGGTATAAACAAGAATAACTCATAAAGCTCTATAACTTGAGACAAGGAGGTAAAAGTATGGAAGACTACTATGAAGAATTTCAAAACTTGATCCTTCGACTTGAGATTGTTGAACCCCCAAACCATTGCATAGCTCGGTTCAAAGTAGGGTTTGATTATGAAATTTCTTTTCAACTTGTTGTCCGCGAATTTGAGTTAATATAGAACTTTGTTAAATAGAAAATTGAGGTTGATAAGAACAACAATGCAAAAAAGTGTTCCAATAAAGGCTACACACCTTCTAGTTAATTTGGATGGAATAAGAATAAAGATTTTAACAAGTCTTATTACAATAAGCCCTTTTAGAAGGTTATCCCAAGATATCCACCGAAGAATGAAGGTAATCAATAGTTAAACACTAATCCTAGAGGTATTTTTTGTTCTAAATACCAAGGTTGAGTAATAAGGAAAGTAAATGTCCCAATCGAAGAAACACTATTTTAGTGGAATGTAATGCATACTTTATTGGATATAAAGTGAACCAAGAATATTATGGTGAGGATAAAACCCATGAGGGTGAATACTTTAGACATTAAGGGGAATTTCCGAAAGATGAAGTGGAAATTAGTGTACCCAACAACTTGATGATGAAAGTTTCCCATGAAGATGTTTGGCCTCAAGAAGGAGAGATCATGAATTTAAACTTTATAATGAGGCAAGTGATGATTAGTGAGCCCATGGAAGACCCAATCCAAGAGGATTAGATGATTTTTGCTCAAAGAGAGAACTTTGTGTCAACTCCAAGACCTTGTTGTTTGTTAACAATGGTACTAGCATTTTGCCTAGAAATAATATTCTCTTTTGTAGGGCCATAGAGGAATATTTCCAAAATAAGAATCAAGAAAAGTTCCTCATGGATATAAACTTGAAGGAATAGATGAGTTCTTATTCAAGGGCTTCAAAGTTGATGATGACTTGACTCAAAGGAGGACCCTAATCAAACTCCTATGGGTTGATGGATATTTTCTAATAAGGAGTGAAACATCTAAACCCATTAATCAAATTAGTATTCCAAGTTGATGCATGGAAGGTAAAGTCCACACAATGCAAGTATGGGAGGCAAGAGAGCAAGCTCAAGGATTTTCTCCAAAGGTATATACCTATCCCCTCTCATTCTGATCAATCCTTGGAATCATGATGATATTTACCCTATGGTGGGCCATATCTTAAAGATTTTTTGGATTTAAATCCTACTAAGAGAATGTTGATGTCTTTTTGGTCATAAATATGCATAAAATATATGGCCTACACAATCCGGATGTTGAAGCTATGTGTCACTTTGAGAAGAGTCTATGGTCTCTACTTGATAAACAACTATTGTTTCCTATCCCTTGTCACACTTATGTGGATAGACAAGTTGATCTTTTCTTGGGAAGTTATTTAAGTAATAGGGATATGAGGTGCTTAAGATGCTTGTTCTTACCTTCTTATGTTTTTTTCATTGATAGCACCTTAAATAATCTTAATTTTTTTCATTCCAATCTCTTTGCTTGTAAAGATAGCCATGTTTTTGTTGAGAATGACTTATGTGTAAATATGGTTTGTTGTGAAAGGAGAGGTAATATACACCCTATTGACTAATTTATTATATCCTTTATTGTTCCAACATGTGTTGATTTGATTGATAACTCAATTGAGCTTATTGGTAATCTTATTAATGAAAACACCTTGGAAGAGACTCATAATGCTTATTGTATCCAATCCTTTTATTTCTTTTATCATGAGTTTTTTCCATTAAAATTAAGGGATATTTGGTTATCTATCAAGGGGTTCCCCCATGGCATGGACATATTATTGTCAACCCTTGTGCTTTAAGGATATATTGGTTGTTTGTTAGTTCCTTATGCTTTCAGGATTTAGATCAGAGGACAATTTGTTTTCAAGAAGAAGAGGATGATACAATCCAAAATGTCTCCAGACATTTTTATGAGATGATCATGAAGCAAGAGGTTTTTGAAGCCCCTTTATTGCTATCAAAAGGGTGCGATGATATAATGATTACATGCGAGAGGGGTCAAGGTACCTTGGAGAGGTCAAATAGAGGCAAAAAAATCTTGGAGAGGACTTGGAAGAACCTGTATGCATAGGTAGATGAGATGCAGTTGCAGGTAGACGGCCATTCTAGAATCACCTGTGTTTCTACATGTATAAGTAGGTCAATGGTCTGCGTGGGCATGTTTCCAGTTCACTGAAATAGGTCACTTTTGGGCCCATAGTTGTAATATAGCCCTTGTCTCTAAATAGTAGTTTCTCTTTCATTTTAGTTAGCAGTGGAAGCAACAACCAGTCTGTTGGAAAGTTCCTGCATAAGTTGTCGGATCCTAAAAAAAACTTTTCTGGGGACGCTTTAACTAACTTTGATATTGATGAACAATAATAATCTTGTTAGTGTGAGTGAGATTGGATTAGCTTAAGTTCAATTTTCATTTGGAAACATTGTTTTCTTGGGAGTTCGTTTCCCTTGTGGTATACGTAAGATTTAAGTGCTTTATAGGATATTTGGAACAAGGATTTAAGGTTTAATATATCCTTTATTTGATTTTCAATTTCTTTTTTGTGTCTATCTATTTTCTTGTTTTTTCTATCTTTTATCCTTTATCTCTTCGTATCGTAGATTATTCTCATTTTCGTAGTTTTACTTTTATCGCTTCTTCATATAATCTTCATCACTACTGCTTGACATGATTAAAAGTTGATATGAGTTAAAAATTGGAGTCCTATGCATTCAAAATAAAAGAATAGGTTAATATTATTAAAGCCTTGTGTTATAAGTGAATAGGCTTAAAAGTGGAGCCTTGTGCCTTAAAAGTGAGCACATGTTAAAAGTTGAGCTCATGTGTTAAAAGTATATGCACAAGTTGAAAGGAGACCAAACGCTTAAAATAAGAAGGGATTGAAAGTTGGAGCCCATAAGCATGGGTTAAAAATTGATTTTGTTTAAAAAATAGAGCAACATGATTATTGAAAATATAATTGAAAGATATATCCACATGTAGTATTTGGACTTTTTTTGACAAAAAAATCTTCACTATCTCAACTTTGATTTTGACATGTCTTCAATCTGAACCATTAAACCATGGCCTCTTATACCACTTGTTGGGTTCAAAATTACTATAAGCGTCATACAGAAGCTAATAGTTTGCAAACCATGGAGACGATAAATCATATGACAAAGAAAAGTACACTAAAAACATATTATTTATATGGTTTTCCCAATCGGAATACATATGAAAAGCTAATTTAAAAAACATATATCT
The DNA here is from genome assembly GCA_030864215.1 of Capsicum pubescens. Lineage (NCBI taxonomy): Eukaryota > Viridiplantae > Streptophyta > Magnoliopsida > Solanales > Solanaceae > Capsicum > Capsicum pubescens. The sequence goes on from CM061547.1 coordinate 145,318,218, forward strand.
ATTAGGAGAAAATCTGCTTCTAAACTCGACTTTTTTGAGGACTATATTGTGGATGCTATTGTATTATGGAATAATAATACGGATCCTCAATTTTTAGAGGTACAAAACCTTTTCTCCAAGAAAGAGGTTAGCCAAATATGAAAGAAAATTATATTTTCTTTCCGAAAAGGTAAAAGAAATTATGGTAATACTTTGATTTTCCTTCAATAGAAAATTAAAACTCAAATATGTAAGAAAATAAGGGCAAAACCCCTTATCTTTACTTATTATTTATGCTAACTTCATTAAAGTTGATTCACTATTACATTTCAGTCTACTTGCTTTGGTCTTACATTTAAAAAAATTGACTTTCAAAGTTTTTGCATATTTTCAATGTTTTTGAATAACTTATTTATTGCATTATTTTTAGTCCTGTCGGCTTCGTTAGCAAAGTTAGTAAGTCTTTTATTCCACATCTTCTTTTTCATGTCACCTGTCATGATTTAATTCAAATGGTTAATCAGTTTTAATTTTCAGTTAGTTCATATTTATTATTTCATTTCCCTATTATGTACCAATACATTTAAGGTATTGACCACTCTTTTTATGCTATATCATTTTATGATGTAGATTCAAGCATACAAACTCAGGGTCGCAGCTAGACTTTTCAGTATCATCCTGTGGTGAGTCCTCCTTGCATCCAAAGGACTGTTTATGTTCCTTCTCAATCTTTGACTTTTTGATAGTTAGTTCAAATAATGTTGTACCCGAATTTTGTTGTGATTGACTTATTCAGTTTATGTTTAGAGGCTTCATTAGACATATGTCAGTTATGGCTTTTTAACTTGTCTTTCTATGACTTTCATCGTTGGGTATTGAAACCAAGTGAATTATATATTTTCTTTTGAAATTCGTTCCAAGTTTATTATCCTCAGATTCCGCAATTTATGAAAGTTAAAGTGTTATGAACAACTTACCAGGCCAAGGGTCTGCTTAGGATCATTCATGGTTTCAAGTGCCCAGTTACGTCTTGGGTGTAGGCTCGGGACATGATAGAATTATTCTAAAATAAAGAGAAAAAAATATTTTGTAATGTAGTTGTAACGACCCAATTTGTCAGGTCATGATTGCACCTACCAGAACTCACTAATAGGTAAGCCAACCCACAGTTCAGAATTGCTAGTAACAGACTATCAAAAGGAATGAAAGTAAATAGTGGAGTAATTATCAGAGTTTGAAGTGAGATACTGAACTAATATATATGTAAAAATTATCTCCAAAATACAAAATAAAGATAAGTATAATCAGTACAAGGAAAACAAGAAATACTACAAATTCCATGAGCTCACCTTAAATCTCCTATCCATAGATGCTTTGCACGATGTACAAGTCAACGGCGAGAACTTGTACTATGACCTACAGGCTGCCGAAGTATAGTATGAGTACCAAAAACATGGTACTCAGTAGGCATCGACCGACGGAGATCCAAAGATAATGTGAGCATAAATAACATGTAAAGTAGGAAGATAAACTATAGGATACTATTTAGGAAACTAAGAACACTACTCAGGAAATTAAGCACAATAAGGCTAATAGAGCAAAAGGATAAACTATCCTATTTTGTTAAAATTTAGGAACTAAATTACTACACTATATATCACTAGTCAAAATACAAATAAAGAATGGAAGAAGGATATATAGTAGTGTAAAAGGCAAAAGAATACATATTCAATATGAATAAACAAGGGAACAGAGAGATATACAATAATACCATATCTATATCTATATCTATATCTATATCTATATCTATATGTATACATATATGTAGGTATATAAGACTAACTTAAAGGTAACAACCTAAGGTAGCCAATCTAACCTCTCCAGAAAATCCTAACCAAGTGGGAAACCTAAGCTAGCATGATCAGGGCCTCTAACCAAAGTTTCCACCACGAATAAACCATCCAAATGCAATTTACTATAATAAGAAAAAGGTCTCAGAAACATACCGACAACCTCAGGTATCAATCCATAATTGACCTGCCATGGACTAACCATAATATAAACAATAAAGTAACTGGCTAGTCTAGACAAACAATACCTAACCAGGCCTTAATAAGCACAAAAGGATTAATCAAACACTCAATAAATAATAATAGTATCTTATACCTATACAAGGACCCATAAGGTTTATAAATATAAGCACCAAAAAGTATACTAGAAGCAGGAAATGCATATGAATGAAGAAATGTAAAGTAAATCCATAGTACCATAATATACAAAGTGTATTTACCTCTTTTATCTCAACAACTTAGTAAGGAAGGACCTCTGACGACCTCTCTTCTCTAGCACTGTGGCTCATAGACGAAGAGGCCCCTAAAGAATTCGAGAATAGGCAATTTAGGACTTCCACTGACCACCATCATCAATCTAATCCGTCTAGTACCAGAGAGATGTATATATAATAATTTCATAATATTGAACCATAACTAAAAGATTGTAAGTTTGTGAATTTATCGGCCGAGATCAACTCTAGGATTAAATAAAAATAAAAGCATAGAATGGGCTAAACTCTCTCTTGACCAAGGTAAATAGTAGTGGCAAAAGAATGGATAAACCACGAATCAAAATCAATCACGATCTAGTTTCCAAAACATCATATTTTAGTTCCAAAAGCCTATAAATCATTAAATAAGGTCGTACGATTTTCATTATAAAAGAATCTTTTTAAGACTAAAAAGTGGGAATAAATCCTTTTTTGAAAATAGTATAAAAATCAAGGATTTGGTTAGAATCATACCACTAAATAAGCATGAACATGCCCAAAAGTATGCATGCCATTAACAATATCCAAATAATACAATCATAAGAGTCCAAGCATCTATAGGATAAATCCACACATTTTATAAGGATTAAATACTTACCTGAAGTCCAATTAGTATTGTAATCACAACCTCAGGCCTAACAGTATATAAGTATCATAATAGTAATATAATAATCCGAGAAACTCTGATTCAATTCACTAAGTCAAATAGTAAACCTTATACTAAAGGATCCTTAATATTTAACTATGGTTAACAAGCTTATAATCGAGGGTGATAGGATTCTATAGTCATAACAAGCATTTCATCCTGAGGTTGGCTCACCTTTATATCCCCAAACTCCCTAATTTGGCTAAGTCATGATACACTAGTCATAAATAAGTACTATTGTCCTTACCTAGCATGCGATCTATACTATACATCATCTCATGTAGAAAAGTAGATCAGAGCCTACCTCGATCAAAGCTAAATATATTAAATCATACACCAATTACTTTTCTTTGATCGATGATCCCAAAATATAGCCAAGCTATAAAATTATAATCTACACATTAATAGAATTAAAATTAGAGCCATATTTGGACCAAAATTTGGATCAAGAATGGGCCCACAAGATCCACAAATGAAATTCAAAATTGAATCCATCATGAGGTCCATCGAAGGACACGAATGTTTACTCAAAAGTTGAGCACAATCGGAGCATAAATCGGGGCCCAAATTAGTCTCTAAAGTCTAAGGATTTTACGACCTAAATTCTAAGAATTTACAATGAAAAAGGATGGAATTTAATGGAGAAAATAATGGGAAATGACCAAGGAGTGTTGGGCTAACTTACCTTAGCTTCAATGAATGATTTCCTACACTTCCCATGCTCCAAGCTCTCAAAAATAGAAGGAAAAGATTAGAAATGAGGAAGAAAATATGTGAAGAAGGGGATTTATCCCTAGTAGTTGTCTCTAAAGAGACCAGATGATCGCTTAAGTGATCATTGCTAATGTGTACAAATGATCTCTTATGTGATCGACCATAAAAAGTTGGTCCTCACATAAGCGGTCACGTGTCTCTTAAGAGATTAGGCCTTCGCTTAAATGACTTGGTGGGGTCCATGTTTAATTGCTAAAGAGATCCCTTGGTTGCTTAATTGACCACTACTAAGAAAACAAAGGCTCACTTAGGCAATTGCACTAGATGATGCCAGACACTAGATTCTTTTCTAAGTCTAAGTGGATTCTAAACAGGTGCTCAGGATTTATTTGGAACCTCGTGCATACTAATAAACTATGCTACCATACAAAAATCAATATTTCAGACTCAATGAAACCATCAAAAATTTATTTGAAATCATTTCAACTAAATATGGGCCCACACCTGTAGTTTCGCTTTAACTAATTTTGCTTAATAATCCAAAATAAGTCCGGAAGCCTCAAGACTTGAACCAAAAGTCCCTCTAGCCTAAAACCAATATTTCTAAGTTGAGGGCATAGTAGGAGTTGTCTTTAGAGGCCATTTACTAGGAGTTTTGGTCTAAGACCAATTTCTCAACACTGATAGCTCCGAAATAGGAAAATAAGCCTAAAACCCAAACGAACTACCCGATAATCAAACACATAGTTCCAGTAAGTCATAAATGACCTGTAGCTACTATTGGAAGGATCTGAATGCCAAAAATGTGCAAAAATTTAGTAAATGATCTAGAGGATCATTACAATATCCACTATTAAAATGACTTTCATCCGCAAATATTAATAGATAAGAAGAGTTCGAAAGAACAAACTACTGGGCCCTGATGTTGCTCGAAATATACCTCCAAAAAGTATAATACAGTCGAAGTCAAAGATAGTTACCCAACTAGGTTGAGGTCGATCTCACCGGGAATTGGCCAGATGTATCTCTCAAACTTGTTTAAATTGTCGGGCACTACAGGAAAGTAAATAGGGAAGGATTTGCTGTAATAAATAAAAGTAACAATAATTGAAAGCTTTTGGTTGTAAAAAATCTAAAATGAACACTAGGCTTGTGTTCCCCCTAGCTTCTAACTTCGTGGGTTTATCGTTCTTAATCCGCGTATCTCAATGTTACACAGACAGAATCTAACAAGCTATGTATTACCAACTGTCTTGTGAACGCGTTGATAATTTTCACCCTTTACCAAGTGAGTTTTAGGGTGTCGCCTTACTAGACCTTGTCTTTGATCCTAGTTTAACTATCACCTAGTGTGTAATACCCCGTATTTCTATCTAGCTTTTATTCATCTCTAGAACATCAAAGATCTTTCTTCATAGATGAATACCTTTTATTCCTTATGTTATTTTCAAGATTTTGAATTTTTATCATCTGGGAAATTGAATAAGTTTTCATCGATACCAAATTCACCCAAATCCGACACTCGGGTGAAGAGTTAGAGCTATTTTAGTAAGGGAGTGTACCACCTGGTACTTTAGCCAGTGAGCCTCCACAATTATGGAGATTCATGCCAAGGCTTAAATTTAGAGTTGTTAATTTCCAGTGCACCAACTCGATTCCACCGCATCACGGTGCCTTTCCAGTTTGTTACCAAGGTGGCAACGCGATTTCCACCACTTCGCGCCACCAATCAGTTTCCCGATTGTCCAGTTTCCATTGAGCTGGTGCAATTTCACCGTGTCGCGCCAGCATGAGAAATCGATATTTTCAGATTTTGTTATTTAATTTCAGGGGTTGTTTGGTAAATTACTAAGACCCCAAATTAGCCTATACACGACATTAAACCCCTAAAAGACCAATTATCCTCATTGTTTACTCACATCTCTCAAAAAATAAATCACTCTCTCTCAAAGATAGTAAACTCTAGCCCCCAAGATTCAAAAGCAATCTCAAGAATCCCTCCAAGAGTCTTCAAGAACTTCAAGAATCTAGATTTCCAGGTATGTTAGATGTTGATTCTTGTGTTCCTTCCACCCAAGAATTTCAAGAATCCCTTTTTAAATTATAAAGATTATTATTTATGAGTTTTCATGATTTATGTGAATTGAGATTGAAGTTTATGATGTTGTTGAGTTTTAATTCCTGTTTTGGTTACAAAGTTCCAAACATTGGTCCTAGTATAAGGTGAATTTCATGATATTCATAATAAACCCTACAAGATGTGTGTTGATTGATGTAACAATGTTAATTAGGTGTATTGAATGTTGTATGACCAAAGTATGTTTCCCATATGTTTGATAAAATGCTTGTGTGAAGGATATAGGGTCATTATGACATGTTGAGAAGAAACCCTAATTATGTATAAGTTCATGCATTCCAACTGTTTGCTGAAAAGCCTTAGTGAATGAATTATGATATGTTACATGTATTCCTATTCATGTGTATTCCTTATTTAATAAGTTATGATCCCACAACATGCCTCTCTATACAATTCCATGTTTAAGACCTCCAAGTGCTTGAAGAAGTTGCCTTATTAAATATATTGTGAATGATAGCCTATTGCCATGTTATGTACGAGTTGTCTTGTCTTGTATTATTTATGTTATCGAGTCCTGAGGGTATATATGTCCGACAATTTAGATGATTGTCTAGAGCCAGTGTCAGTTTTCAAGATAATCTCAATCGTGCCATTCAGTAGATCTCAGACAGTTACAGAACTTTGGAAATCTCAGTGATCTCAGTATCAGTAGCATTCTAGCTTCAGTTCAGTAATCAATTCAGAACTTAGTAGTATTCCGTCAGTCAACGGAACAAAGTGAACTCAGTTTAGCTTAGTTAATCAGTACAATTAGTAACAAATTCAGCTCATCCTAGTACAGTCTAAGAATCAGTTCAGAGTCTTTCAGTTGGGAGTAGAATTCAGCACTGAGCAAGCCTAGGGATGGGGTCTCACCCGTTAGATAGGGCTGAGATCCCTAGAAATGATCCCTAAGTTCCAAAACTATGTAGCTAGCATAGGTACGAGATATCACCCGCTAGGACTGACATACTTAGGCATCACCCGCTAGTACAGGACTGATCTCAGGGGTCACCCGCTAGATTAGGACTGACCCCATAGCATTTGTCTTTACCCATGGCATGGTACTGACACCCTTACAACTGGGGTTATAGGTTTGACCCCACTAGTTCAGATTCGGGGCATGTAAGTTAGATGACTACCTCCCACAGTCTCAGTTTTGGAATCAATCTCAGTAAAAGAACTTAGTTCAGTAACAGAGATTCAGGACTGTTAGATATAATCACTCATTAGTATTATTAGTAGATATAGAGATCATCCGTTAGATAGGACTGATCTCAAATATAGTCAATTAGTATCAAGTACCATTACATTCAGAGATCACCCGCTATATAAGACTGATCTCAGATTTAGTTAATCATTTTTATTATCAGTATATTCAGAAATCACCCACTAGATAGGACTGATCTCAACCTCAGTCAATCAGTATCAGTAGACTCAGTTATCAGAAATCCAGTTATTAGATTTCGATAGTTAGTGTTCCTATAATTTCTGTTATAATTTGTGCATTCATGCATGTTTTCTCATTCAGTATTGTTCATGCATATGAACCCTTGAATTTAGCCTTATCTGATCTATCATACCAGTACATTCTTACATACTGACACATACTTTTCTGCGTTGTAGTGTTTTATACCATAGTTTCAGAAGCTCGAGCTTCAGAGAACCCTTAGCAGTATAGATTCAGCCAGCAACAGTAGTTAGTAGTAAGTCCTCATCATTCGAGGATGTTCTATTATTTTATTATATTACTAGATTCAGTATTTTAGTAGATGAAGTTAGTTGGGGGATTGTCCCATCGACTTCACAGTTCAGACAGTTTAGAGGCTTTCAGACTAGATGTTCAGACAGTTGTATTAGTATTTAGTTTTTCAATTGTATTTCAGCTTTTGAACCTTATGGCAAGTTTTCCGCTAGTTTTCCACATTTTTATAGTGTATTATTCAGTGCTCAGTTACAGATATCAGTCAGGGATTAGCTTGTGGTCCTTCAGGATTATGATCACCCTGTAGCATCCAGGGTTCAAAATCCGGGGCGTTACATAGTGTGTCTCAAGTTATTAGACGAGGGTTCATAGCCTCAAATCACTGTTGTAAACTTCTTTTCCCAATCTTGAAATCCTTTTTAAGGATGATCGTGAATACAACAAGTTCTCAAGATTGGCCACCACTAAGAAAGAAATTAAACTAAAAAAGATCACAATGCATATAATAACAATGATCTAAAAAAATCTCACACTTCCCCTACTTAATTAATTTGGCAAGGTTACCACAACCCTAGATAGGGGAATTAGCCGCTTATAGTTGTGAAACAATCCATGGAATTCAATAAAGAATGCATATGATTAATCTCATAATAGTTGATGAAGAAAACCCAAAGTCCTGAATTAATTAATAAACCAAAACATAAGAATAAGAAGATTCCAAGATCAAAAGTCAATCTTAAAATCAATATATGTTTTAGGAGTCTAAAGTGCATAAGGTAATACAAAAACATAAAAAGGTCATTTATAGGTTACATAGAAACCCTGAGAATCCTTTCTAAAACAAAAAGGAAAAATTGAGTCGGCGACCACCTACGACGTCACTTACGGGCAGTAGGTGGCACCTACGTCCTGTAGGTAGTCCCTCATAGGTGATAGGAAAGTCTTCTTTTGAAGATTCTCTGAACTTTTGGCCTTTCGACACTGGCTCTAGCACCTACAATGCCATAGGTGCAGCTTACTGGCCGTAGGTGGCCCTTGTAGGTTGCAATACCAAATTCTCAACTTCTGATTCTCTAAACTTCAATCTTTTGGCACCTACTCTGATACCTACACCACATAGGTAGCACCTAAACCACGTAGGTACCATCGTAGGTGGTCCCAAATCCAGCTTTCAACTTTTTTTCTTCTGTTTAACTCCCAAAACTTGGTTTCTTGCAAAACATAACACAAAAACACATCATATCTAACAAAATAGGCCTAAGTAATTACATATTTCACAGTTTTAAGCATTAAAAGTTCCATGAAACCATGAAATATCAACACCTTCAATTAGATGTTTGTATGCCCTCAGGCAACAAAACATAATCACAACACAACAACGATGCTTAACCAAGAGAAACCTAAAATACCTATGGCAGTTAATTTCAATTTAAGCTCAAGAACATCACCCTATCTTATTCTAACTTTTCAAGACCAACTGTGTGGGTATTAATTTAGCACAACAATGTGTCACAAGGGAATCAAGTTATAGCATTACATTAGCAAAAATCAATCATGTATATGTACAAGTTATACCACTCGAACAAATAAGCAGTTAGCAACACAACCCACATACCATTATGCCAAAGAAGTCCCTCTCACTCGGATAAATCATGCATGTTAATGCTGGGACGATGACAAGACACTCACACTCACACTCACACTCACACTCACACTCATACTCACACTCACAAAGAAGTTCTAATAATGTGCACATAATACCATAGGTTTGCCCTTATTTTCTTTACCTTAGTTTTCAGACAGTCTGGTTAGGATCACGATAGAACTTTGCTCAGCTTGTAACATAGGCTTGGAGGCTGGTATGGTATGTTTAGGAATTTAATAGTAGGTCTCCTTGGCACTACAATTGTTTGAGGGGTCCATTTATCAACAATTTTTTTTATTCCAGCCTAATTTCTCCGTTTTTATTCTTTTATTGCTCATTTTGGTTAGGTGGGTTTCTTTTATTATTTTATTTCTTTCTTTTCTTTTTCCCTCTTTTTTTTTCTACCACACCCAACCCTACTTTTTTTATCCTATTTACACTCTTCTTCATACCTATTTCTAATCACTCACCCCTATGGTAGCCACCCTCAACTTAGGCAATTTGCTTGAGTTGAGGTGCATAATATTCAAGGAGGACCAGGGCCAAAATAGGTTCATTATAGCTAAAATAGGAAAGTGAAAGGTGGAAAAAAGAAAAATTATCTATTAGGGTCAAAATAGAGATCAAGGGATACTTACTCATATTTGGAAGGTCATTTAGGCTAACAGTGGACTAATTTCAAGAACGACCTATCATCCTTTCCTAACCGACTATCCTACAACTTAGGAAAGACTAACCAGGAAAGTTTTAGATTTAATACATAAAGGGAACAAAGTAAGTATCTCACACACACATGGCACAGGGTGCATCACAAACTACCACCTATCCTGCTCATGTAAATTCTAGCTACGATTATTATGTCCCTAATCCTAATGCGATAATGAGATTCATAATGGTCACATATATATACACATCACACAATTCAAAAATAATTTTTTTGGAGGGGTATCATTTTTCTCAAAACACTTTAATCCCAAACAAACAAACATATCAATTGCCTTAGGTACTTAGTTTTTACCTAATTTAAAAAAACACAATATGAAATTAAACACAATACTTCCTAAATATGTTGACTCTACTTAGAACAAACTCTGGAGATAAGAGACACGATAACAAAAAACCCAAGAGGACATCTAGACCCACAAGTAGACCCACCCCCATCAAATAAACATTCACTATCTCCAATGCATTAGGAAGCTATAAAGAAATTGAGTTAGGAACATACCTATGGAACCTGAGGTGCACAGATCTGACATCAACCATACTACACAAAGTAATACAAATGCAAAAATAATAAGATACCTTGGGTTGTCTCCCAAGCAGTGCCTGATTTACCATCGATCTGACATTAACCACACTACACAAAGTAACATAAATGCAAAAATAACAAGATACCTTGAGTTGTCTCCCAAGCAGTGCCTGATTTATCGTCACAACATGACTCGGTTGCCTTAGCTACTCAGGCTTCACCAAGGTTCATATCAATATATACTTTCACCTTATCAGGGTTTCCTATATAATGCTTCACCCACTGCCCATTCACTTTGAATGGGGCTTCCCCTTCATATTCTAGCTCAATAGCACCATGTGGGAATACCCAAATCACGGTGAATAGTCCATACCACCTAGACTTCAACTTTTCAAGGAACAAGAAATATCTTAAATTATACAACAAAACCAAATCATCAGGCTCAAACACTCTTTTCTCTTCATGATACAACTTCATATTTTCTTTATATAGAGAAAAACTCAAGCACAGAGTCAGAATTTATCCAACTCATTCACCTTGCTCAACCTTAATTTAGTTGTATCATGGCACTACAAATTGAGCTTTTTCAATGACTATAATGCCTTGTGCTCAAGTTCGACCAGCAAGTGGCATGCCTTTACATACAAAAGTTAATATACAAAGGAATTTATGAGGGTCTTTAAAGCTATTTGGTAGGCCTACAATGCATAACTGACTTCCTTGACCAGTTAGTCTTGTTAGAATTCACAGTCTTCACCAATAGGGACTTGATCTCTCTATTTGAGACCTCAACCTTCCCATTAGTCCGAGGATGATAAGGTGCTGCCACCTTAAGCTTCATACCATATTTTTTGAGCAGGGCCTTGAAAAAATAATTGTAGAAGTAAGATTCCTCATTACTAATAATCACACATAAAGTGCTAAATTGAGAAAATATATGTTTTTAAAAGAATGCAGTGACACGTCGACCTTCATTTCTAGAAACTTCAACCGCCTCCACCAATTTCAAAACATAGTTGACTGCCACTAGAATGTACTTCATCCCATAGGTTCTCATAAATGGACCCATGAAATCAATCCCCCATACATCAAACAACTCAAACTCCAATAGAGGTATGATGAGGAGTTCATATTTTTGTGAGATAATCCCTTGTCTTTGACATTGGTCACAAGCTTGCGTATAGTCATGGGAATCATTGAAGATTGTTGTCCAATAATGCCCACTTTGCAGAATTTTATGGGCTATGCAGGTACCACCATGATGACCCCCACCTGGCGAGAAATGACAAGACTTAATAATGCTCATCATCTCCACCTCAAGAATATATCTATGAATTAGATCATCTGCATAAGTCCAAAAGAGATAAGGCTCATCCTAAAAAAAATTTCTTAGCTCATGCATGGACCAATTTTTCTTCTAAAATTACAAATCTTTTAGAGCAGAATCACTTGCCAAAAAATTGGCAAAATCAATAAAACCAGGAGATTAAGTCTTATGATTCTTCCAAGACCCGATCATCTAGAAAAGTATTATCTATGTCAATCTTATCCCTAAATTTTTGTATTGCCTCCTGAAATACCTTGGGTTTTGGTCCTTAGAAAAATCCTGATCTTTGACTCTCTGACATCATATGACTAGGGGTACCGATCATATATTAGGTATGGTTTAGGGGTCATCACTGTATGTTGACCAGTGTGGTTGGGTTGGCTACTGTCCAAGGTACGATTTCTCTATAAGGGTCGTATAATAGGGTGTGGGTCCTATGCTACAACTCATATGATGTCCTATATATCAACCTAGGTGATTCTATTCTACCTAGGGTATGATTTATGGGTACCAATCGTATAATTGGGTACGAGTGCGAATTTATAGTTGTATGTTGGTAAATATGGGGGATTTAGATTCTTCTTAGGGTACGAGTGGTGGGTACTACTCATACCCTAGGGTACGGATGGGTGGGGTTAGTTGTACCCTTCTGTGGGAAATTAATACAGTATATATTGGGGGTATTCTAGACATTTCTCCTCTTAACCTATTATGACACCACGAGTTATATCACTCTTAAGACTTCATTTACCCTACTATTCTAATCTTAAACACTCTAAACTCTCTCAAAATCTCTCAAGGCTCTTGGGTTAAGCAAAAGCTAGGGGTAATTTCTTCTCATCTTCATCTCAATCTAAGGCATATTACTCCTCCCATATTTTTAGTTCCATAAAGACATATTTTATGAATCGTTTTTATGGCATAAATGTTGTTTGATTTTGTTGTTTCAAATATATGTTGGGAGTTTTTGGTTACAATGGATGGTTATGATTTTTCCATGTCTTTCAATTATGGTTTTCATACTATTATGGTAGTTTAAATATTTTGTTGTATGGGAATGGTTAATTGGTACTTGGTTTTGGCTTTGGAAATATTACGCCCCCAACATGTTTGATAAAATGCCTATGAGAATGTTTTTGGTTAAATTGTTGGACTTTCATTAAACTATTGCATGGTATAACTTGGTAATGGAACCCTAAATGGTAGAAATGGTTTGGAATTGTTAAATGTTAAGGTTTTGGTGGTTATGGTTGGTCTAACTGAAAGCCTTGTGGGGTAAAAGGAAATCACCCAAGCAAACTTAATGATGAAACACTTGTGGGGTACATGGGACTCCCCCAAGTCAACTTAATAATGTAATCTATGGGTACATGGGAATCCCTTAACATCAAAAAAAGGTTGTCTAAGGATATTTCTTGCAAGATATAGTCAGTATGATAATACCACTACTTATATCCATGGTTAATAATAAATAGAATAGTTGTTTAGTTGTGTGGTAATGGTTTTAATTAGGCAATAATTATGGGGTGTGATAGCTATTCGTGAAGATGTGAGTCCAATGGACGGACATTGAAAACTCATGTTTACCAACATAAGGATTGGTCACTAGACCATATATGATACTTACGGGGTATACGAGAATCCCTTAAGTACACTTGTACATATGTATCATGGAAAGGAAATGGTACTCGGGAATCTTTTGCTCCTATGGTATCTCCAGTTTGTGCGGATACACGTATCAGGGCCCGTTTAGGGGGTTATACTGGATCCATATAGCCCTTGGGTGGTTCTAGGATGGTTAAGCTACACATACCCAGGTTAATGGATGCTAAACCCGATTCTCTTTCCTAGTATAGTTATATATATGTATGTATGGTTGTGAATGCATATTTTTGGTTTACTTGGTTTTAAAGGTTAGCATTATTTTATCCTTATCATAACTACTTTGTAGTATTCATACTTTAATCTTTCTTCGGGCGTCTATATTCCCAAGCGATACAGGAACCGACCAATCTACTCCTCCTTTTTAGAGATCAGATTCGGGATCAACTCGGTTGGATTAAAGTCGTGAACTTTCATATTTCGAAAGGCTCCATTTCATATCATGGATGTCTTTACATACTTTGGTTATTTTATAGACATTGGTTTTGGCTATGGATGGGTTCATGTCACAACCTAATATAGTTTTACTTTTGGTTACAAGCTTTGTAGAACTACAATAGCGGTGTCGACAGTGGTGCCAGTGTTAGTATTATCATTGTTACCGTTGGATTGTGTTTATAATTGTTCAATCCTTTTATGTTTTGGGGTTATATATAATATTTATATTTGAACTCATTTGTTATGGTATATATGGATTGGTTTAAGGTTTTGGTTTTGGTAATTGGTTGGATAATGAGTTGATGGTCTTTTTTGGGTTGGTCGCAGTCATGGACCTATCCCAGAGTCATGAATTATAATAAATGCTATCTTATTATACGTTAGAAATTTATCCGACTCAGGGTATGCTTTTTTAGAGGTTGGGTTGGATGATGGGGTTACACCCAGTCCTGGTTTGACTTGGATTCCAATTACGACAAGGCCCTGGTTCGAGTTGTGTCACCTCCTCCTCAAGGCAAGATAAGTGATCCGTAACCTGGTTCTCAATGCCCTTTTGATATTCACCTCAAAGTCAAATTCTCGTAGTAAGAGAACCCAATGTATAAATCTAAGATTAGCATCCTTCTTCGAAATTAGGTACCTGAAAGCCGCCTGATCTATGTGAGTTATAACCTTGGTGCTAATTAAATATGACTGGAACTTCTTAATGGAAAAAACCACCGCAAGTAATTCCTGCTCAGTGACTATATAATCCTTCTGTATGGGGTTAATTCCTTGCTAGCATAATAGATCAGGCGAAGGATCTTCTCACGTCTTTAGCTTAGGACAGCACCAAAGGCCATCTCGCTAATATCACACATAACCTCAAACGGTAAAGACTAATCAGGGAATACAATAATAAGAGTTGAGATCAACTTCTCCTTAAGGAACTTAATGGACTTGATACATGCATCATCAAATACAAATTTCACCTCCTTCTTTAAAAGCTTTCATAGAGGATTAGCAATTTTAGAGAAGTCCTTGATGCACCTTCTGTAAAAGCCGACATGACCTAAAAAGTTTAGATACCTTTAACTGAGATTGGTGGAGGTAATTTTTTAATTAACTCAATATTCACTGTATCCACCTCAATACCCTATTTTGATATATTATGACCAAGGACAATACCTTTCTTCACCATAAAATGATATTTCTCCCAATTCAGCACCAGATTGCACTACTCACATCTTTGAAGTGTGCTGTCCAAATGGTCTAAGCAATAATCAAAGGTGTCCCTAACTCCTAAAAATTCATCCATGAATACCTTAATTGTGTCTTCCTCCATGTCAGAAAATATAGACACCATACATCTCTGAAAGGTGGATGGAGTACTGCATAGTCTAAATGGCATCCGCTTGAATGCAAAAGTCCCATAAGGGCAAGTCTAAGTAGTCTTTTCCGATCCTTTAGAGCAATAGAAATATTATTGTATCCCGAGTACCCATCAAGAAAATAGTAGCAACCCCTTCCTGTTATTCTGTCAAGCATCTGATCCATGAATAGCATAAGGAAATCGTCCTTTTGAGTATAAGTATTTCTGCTTCCTGTAATCCATGCATACTCTCTATCCAGTAACCGGTCTCATGGGCACCAATTCATTCTTATCATTTGAGACCACAATGATCCCATCCTTCTTAGGCACATATTGGACTGGTCTTACCCACTTGCTATCTATAATAAGGTAAACCACTCTTGCATCTTACCACATGATAATTTCTTTCCTTACAACCTCCCGTATAGGCAAATTCAACTTACACTGGTTCTCGATATTGGGTATACACTCCGATTCAAGATGTATCTTATGTGTGCAAATATCGGGTGGAATTCCCACAATGTCAACAATCATCCATCCTATGGCCTTATTGATCCTCTGATGCACTGAAAGTAATGCTTCAATCTGTGACTCTGATAAATCAAAAATAATAATAACTGACAAGGGCTTGTCGGCCCCCCAAAAATACATAATGCAAGTGAGATGGGAGGGCCTTCAATTCCTAGATTGGTGGATCCTTAATAGATGGTCATGCTTGAGGAGTGGTTCTATTATTTAGATCAAGATCTATATTTTTCAGAGAATAATTATAAGAATCTCTTCTTACAATGCACTCACAATCTGATCATACTCATCAATGCCATCACTTTCAAAGTTCATAATAATCGCTGCTAATGCCTGAACCCCATGTCTCTCTTCAATTGGCATAGTCGCTGCATCATCATCAATAGTATTAATCACGAACACTACTTTCATATCATTCAATTGCCATATAGACTGGCACACATTAAAGTTGACTTGCTCATTATTGAGTCTAAACTTCATTTTTCCTATCTCTATTTCAACCAAGGCCCTAGCTGTAGCTAGGAAAGATCGTCCCAAGATAATAGGGACTTTGAAGTCCACCTCATATTCAAGGATCACAAAATTGGCTGGGAATATAACAGATGCCACCCTTACCAAAACATCACACACAATACCAATTGGTTTCTTCACAGTCTGGTCTGCTATCTATAACCTCATGGATAAAGTTTTGGGAGATCCCAAACCCAATAACTTGTATACTACCAACGACATCAAATTGATGCTAGCCCCCAAATCATATAAAGCTTAGGAAAAGTTTAAGGACCCATTGGTACATAAAATAGTAAATGCTTCGGGTCCTCCTTATTCTCAACCAATGATCGGGAAACGACGACACTACAAAACGAACATTATCAGCTGGCTCAAAACTCCCCATCCACTTTTTAGTAACCAAATCTTTCATGAACTTAGTATAACCAGGCATCTTCTCCAATTCTTATACAAGAGGAACATTTACAAATAGTTCTTTCAACATCGACAAGAACTTTTTATACTTTCCTTCAATTTGTTTCATCCTTAATCTTTGAGGAAAAATGGGTGAGTTTATGAATGGTCTTCCCTAATGGCTCACCGACCTTTCCCTTATCTTTATCCTTTACAATTCTATGATCAACAACTATTGATTTTTACAATGGCTCAATATTAGTCACCAACTTTTCTAACTCAATTTCAGGTGTCTCATCCACATAAACACTATCATTCCTTGGCTCATCATCCACAGGCATAAAGGGTAAATAGTGACCTTACTACTTTGAGTAGTAATGGCCAGAAAGTGGCTGTCGTTCTTAATATTCTGCACTATATTGCTCAAAAGGGTGCCCGACTGCCTTTGATTCAAGGTTGCAGACATCTGGCCAAATTCCTACTCCAATTGCTTGATCATAGTAGCATGCAATAATTCCTTTTGGGCCAACACTAAATTATCTACCCTAATCTCCATAAGGCAATTTTTTTGACCTCCTGACCCTTTACCAACTTTGACAACATAGCCTCCATCCTTAATTCACTGTCACGACTTCCATTCTCCTTATAATCATTCTTAAGTCTCAAGTTACTGTCCTCTCTCTATTTCGATATCTAGGCCTATACCTATAGTAGTTCCGACCTTGGTTTCCTTTCTCAGAGTTCCAATTGTCTTGAGTAGATGATTGGCCCTTGGCAAAAAAACCTGCCAACTTTCTATCTAGATATTTAGCCTCTTTGTCCACATCTGAATCATATAATCTGGAGTACCTACCTTGTGCGCCCACTGCATTTACGTTCTTAGAATTCATCATAACAAACTTCTTTGTGAGTAACCTAACCTATATCCTTAACTGTGCAACCTCATATACCACTGTGCCATCTATAACTCTATGCTTGCTAGCAACCCTAATAGCATAAGTGCCATTGCCTCTCTCTACTTCCTGAGTATTCCACCCTCGGTTGGTGAGATAGATCTGATCTAATATCTCCGATGCTACCTACCAATGTAGGTGTATGAATGCTCCACTAGTAATAGTATTCTCCATAGCTTTTGAACAAATATTTAGGGTTTGATATCAAATTTCAAGTAAGTTATGCCCCATAATTCTATGATTAGGCAATATCATCAGCTTCTTCTTAAACCAAAACCAAGCCTCATACATTGATTCAGAATGCAATTACCTGAAATTATATATATCATCCTTCAATTGTAGCATTCTGGATGGAGGGAAGAAACGGTCTAAAAAATTCTTCCGCAACTCGTTCCAAGTAGTAATGGAACCTATGAGGAAGTTCCCTTAACCATAATATAGATTTAGCAGTTAGAGAGAAAGGGAACAACCTGAGTCTCAGAGATTCCTGGTCTGCCCCAGGTATAGTGTATGAAGTTAAAATCCTAATAAAATTTATGAGGTGCATGTTTGTGTCATCAGTTGTCAAGATAAGAAACACACCTTTCAGATTCAACAATTGGATCATAGCACTAGTAATGTCGAACTTCACATCCAGTGGCAATGTAGGAGGAATGATAGCTCCTGTCTCTATAGGCTCATAGTATACCAAGTCCTTTTTTGGATCTTCATATGGTGGAAACTCCTGATAGGTTAGGAGTACTTGAGCTCTACCTCTTCGACCTCTAAATCGATTACTGTCGACTTCTGTTTGACGATTTTCTCCTTATCTCTACCTCACCTGCTCTGTCTCCTAAGAGATACGATAGACATATGCATCCCTCATCACGTTATCAATATTTTCTTTCACTAATAACTTATTAGTGGTTTGATCGATCGTCTCCTGAATTGCACCAGGAGGAGGAGGCCAACCATTAAGATTACCCAAAGCCCCTCAAGATGACCTTCACACTCATGTTTTGACATCCTACGATTTGACTATAGATTCTCTCTGGCTTAAGATCAAGTGGGAGTAAGGGATTGCCTTAATTCATAGTGCTAGGCATACACCGACGTATGCCCTAAGAAAAATAGAAAAATAAAACCCAAAAAACTCAATAACTCTGCAACCATATTCCTTGATAACGACACTAATAATTTGATGTCATCCAAAGCTATACCTCTAAAAAGTATAATGCAGTCGAAGTTAAATATAGTATCCCAACTAGGTTGGGGTCGATCTCATAGGGAATAGACTATATCTCTCTCTCAAAGTTATTGAAATAGCCGAGCAGTGTAGGTAGAGGGTGGGGGTGGGAAGGTGGTGATTTTTTGTAATTAGTAAAAGTAACAAGAATTGAATGCTTTTGGTTGAAACAATTTGAAATGAACAATACGCTTGTGTTCCCCTAGCTTCTAACTTCGTAGGTTTATTGTGCTTAATCCACAAATCTCAATGTCACATATGTAGAATCTTACAAGCTATGTATTACTAACCGTCTTGTGAATGCATTGATATATTTCAACCTTTACCTTGTGAGTTTCAGGGTATCGCCTTACTAACCCTTGTCTTTGATCCCAATTTAATTATCACCTTGTGGGTCTCAAGATATTAGACGAGGGTTGATAGCCCCGAATCACTGTTGTAAACTTCTTTTCACAATTTTTAATACTCTTTTGAGGATGATCGCGAATATAGACAAGTTCTCAGTGTTGGAAACCACTAAGAAAGTAATTAAACTGAAGAAGATCACAATACATTCATCAAGAATAATCTAAATTCCCCTACTTCGTTAATCCTCCGGGGTTCCCACAACCCTAGATAAGGGAATTAGCTTCCCATTATTGCAAAACAATCCGCAGAATTCAACAAAGAATGCATATGATTAATATCACAAAAATTGATGAAAAAACCCAAAGTTTCGATTTAATTAATCAACCAAAAATTAAGAACAAGAAAATTTCAAGATCAAAAGTCAATCTTGGAATCAATATGTGTTTTTAAATATATAAAGTACGCAAACAAATATAAAAACATAAAAAAGGTATTTATAGATTAAATTGAAACCCTAGGAATCCTTTCCAAAACAAAATGGGAAAACTTAATAGGCAGCCACCTTCGGTGCCACTTACAGGCCGTAGGTGGAACCTAGGTCTCGTAGTGGTTCCTTTTAAGTGACAGGAAAGTCTTCTTCTGTAGCTTCTCTAAACTTTTGGCCTTCTGACACTTACACTGGCACTACGGCGTTGTAGGTGGCATCTACGGGCAGTAGGTCGCCCTTTGTAGGTAGCAATACTAAATTCTCAACTTTTGATTCTCTGAACTTCAATCCTTTGGCACCTACTCTGATACCTACACCACGTAGGTGGCACCTACACCAAGTTGGTACCATCGTAGGTGGTCCCAAATCCTGCTTTTTTTGTTTTTTCTATTTAGCTTCCAAAACTTTGTTTCGTGAAAAACACAACACAAAAATACATCATATCTAACAAAATAGGCCTAAGTACTTGCACATTTATCCATTTTAAGCCTCGAAAGTGTCATGAAACCATGGCATATCAGGCCCCTATGCCCCAAGCATGACTCCCCAGTTAACCTCTAAGGAGAGTTAATGGTTCCAAGGGATTTTTCATAGGCATCCCCTTTTCAACCAACTTATTTACTTCTTCTCTCAAATAGACAAAACTCAACCTCAACAATAACTAGCCTCCAACTGAATTGAGAACGACTGATGCCCGCAAACCCAAACTACAACATGCTGGCGTCACACCAAAATATGCATAACCAAGAAAAAACTCAATCAAGATAAGGTAATATAAGCCATGAACCTTGATACCAACTCCAATATCCAAATTTAACCTTTTTTGCCTTTTCAAACCTGTTATCTACACTGAAACATGCAAACCACATCACTCTATGCTCAAAAGGCTGGAGCCGATCCACTGAAGATCCATAACAACAATTATAAAAACAAACATATAAGGTGCGACCTAGACACCTAAATGGAGATGGTTAAAGCCTATGATCCCTAACCAAAACCATAATTGATCCGAATGACCGTTAAAACTGACAGTTAGTAGTCTGAAGCACAAATTCTCGAGGTTGAATGATCTGCTTCAAAATGTCTCACTAACTATAGGTGAAACCATGCTAAGCTGAGCACACTACTTTTGCTGAGCAGACAATCTAAAATTCTGACAAAAATTAAGGACCAAGGTTAAATGCAGAAGAAACTAACACTGTGTGCCAACGAGCTATCATCCAAGCCACTATTAAGTGCAATTCCTCCAAGTTAAAGTAAACTAATTTAGCAGGTAAGGAGTAGGCTTAGTTAGCCTATAGATGTCTCACTGAACCAAATTTCAAAATAAAGGACGTAGCCAAGTTCTATAACCCATAACTGAACTCTCAATACTAAAGGTGAACTAATCGATCTCAATTATCCTGAGCAATCGTGTTGAAGACTAAGAATCCAAATTCAAATATCTATTATAACCCTCAAGCCGCCATTCAAACAAGTCAAAATCTTAAATTGGAGGCAATACATCTAAATCAAGGACAAACACCCGAATCAACCTCACTATAAAAATTTAGACATATCCCCAGTGGTTTCCCCCAGAGCCAAAATTAAAATATAGCTAAGAATCAAAATCACATTGGAGAAAAAACCACTGGTTGAAGACACAAGTAATTAACTCCACATCTGCTAGAGAACATAAAGCTTTAAGCTTAATCGAAAACACATTAAGGTTGTGAAGGATACTAATAGTAGCCAAAACTCAAACAAATGTAAAGAATACAACCTTAGCCTGAATTTCACCTATCCAATACTTAATTTACGGCCACTAATACCCAAAGATAGACATCACCCATAATTCAGCTGGAGCAAGAACTACATCGCGAAGAGAATACGGTATCTAATACCATACCAATACCAATACCAAAGCTATTACCAGATGATGAACCTAACAATTAGAAAGAAAAGTCTTAAACCTTCCAACATCAATATTAAGACTATTATTGGGGGATGAACTAACCAAATCAAAATAACAAATCTCAAATTTATCAACCTCATAAATGGGCTATAGAGAAGGATAGCCAATACAAAAACTCAGTAAAACAGAAGGTAAGCCCTAAAATCTCAAACTTAGAAACAACCAATAAAAATAAATAGCCAACTCTAGAACCACAACAAAACTATGAAAGGCAAACCTATCTTCACTTTCATAGTCCACTCAACAATTGATCTATCCCCGCCAAAAGAAGAGGAAAATGACTAACTTTACTTGGCTAAAAGAGAGAAAACCATCAATCAAGCTAGCAGCCTAGGCCTTTGAACAATAATCAAGAGAAAGTAAATTCTAACTAGATAATGCTAGTCTAGTCATCTATCAAGTAAGGATCGATCAATGTTAAGACAATGAAAATAATAACAACAACTATAATGACACCAGTATAAGGTGTAGGTTGTACCAAACATGAAAATTGTCACAACTCAATTTATAACTCATGATGGCACCTAACCTATCCCGCCAGTAGGTAAGTCAAACCATAGCCCGGAGCTATTTGCAGTGGGCTAACTTGGTGAAAATGCCCCAAAAGGGCAAAATAGACAATACAACTAATAAATAAGTAAGGCAGTAGAAATAGTTTGAAAGGTAGCCATAACATAGAAAACTATCCTATGACCTAGTAGAGGCAGTACAAGAGCTACTACAACATACCATAAGTTCTAGAATAGTCAATACAATCTGTCTTGAAACAAAAGACAAGACATAGATAAAAGTAGGAAAAATGGGAAACAGCAAATCCAAGAGCTCACCCAATCTTCGAAATGAACTCTACACGATCGACAAATAAACAATGATCACTAGTACTTGGATATGCACTAAAAAGGTATAGAAGTATAGTATGAGTACCAAAACTATGGGTAATCTATAGGAACCATTGACTGACTATGCTAAATCATGATATAAATATGATAAGATACAAGATAGCATAAACTAAGTCAAGATATAAGGGGCAAACATGGAAATAACTTTGAACATTATTGTACATACATAAATAAATAAAACTTGAATGATAACATAACAATTACATATTTAAAACTACTGAAGTGGCTCCTATAAGCCAATGAGTGTGGAAAAGTAAATAACCCTATGCAGGGCCCTATAAGATCGGAGAGTACAATCAAGAAAAGTAAACCACCATATAACTATAATTTACCGATTACCACGTCATAACTAAGACTCTATTTGTCCCATACCATATCGTAAGCAACTCTCAATGCTGGTATTGAACAGAACTCACATTACCAAAATCATTAATAATTATAGAACTTGAACTAGAACTCATATTACCAATATCACTAACAATTGTCAAACTTTAATAGGAACTCATAATTATAAACCAGATTAATGAACCATATTAGTGAGCCATTTAAATAAGCCAAACCTATAGATTATACCAATAAATCATAGCTATAGACCATCCCCTTACTCA
The DNA here is from genome assembly GCA_030864215.1 of Capsicum pubescens. Classification (NCBI taxonomy): domain Eukaryota; kingdom Viridiplantae; phylum Streptophyta; class Magnoliopsida; order Solanales; family Solanaceae; genus Capsicum; species Capsicum pubescens. The sequence goes on from CM061547.1 coordinate 145,341,275, forward strand.
TAATTATAAGCTGGATAAGGAATCATATCCATAAGTCTTACTTATAATTATGTCTATAAGCCATATTATTGACAATATCTGGAGACCATACCAATATTAATATTCGCAAATAATATTACTAAGCGTATTCGAAATTCATATTAGTAACCACATATAAAGACCACCCATCTTATCTAAACGCCGTTAATTGCATCTATAAGCCATATTATTTCAATGAGCCATAGTATATCTATGAGCCATATTATATATCTACATAAACCATAACATCCAAACAAGCTATTAACCCTTAATCACACCGATATCTATATCATTAAGCATATCAAAAGGTTAATCCATTAATCATACTCAGAATTCATACCCATAACCATATGCATAAGTCATAAATCATATTTATAAATTATACTATTAGTCACACATAAGGGCAATATCATTAGTAATACTCGGAATTTGCATCCATCATTCCATACCTAACGAACATACTCAATATTTATATTCAACCCTCTCAAGTGCCATCCAACCACTTTAGAAGAGTATATCATGTATCTAAGGTTTCAAAGTAGCCTAAGGGTTCAATTATCCCAAATATCCTTATTCAAACTTCCAACACCTAAATCCCACCCCGTATCTTGGATAATATCATAATTATACTACAAGATAGCTCAATCTATGAGTAGGTAAACCTAGCCTACTTGGACATCAAAGAAAGCCTGAAGAATCCGCTAAATCACCAATTTCCCCTTTCGAGAAGCTTCTAGAAGGTGCCATGCTATCAAAATCACAATCTACTTATCAAAATGAGAAAACTGATACCTATATTACTTTATTGTTCTTTGGGTCCAAAATTTCATTAAATTCTACGTGGGGCCTATTTGCAAAAATCGCATTTTCAAAACCAACTCAACGCCCCTCTATGCTCAAGGAACATTTACCCTAATAAATGGGTGGATTTTAAGCTATATTGGTGCTAAAATTAAGTCACCAAGCTTTTGGGATTTTTAGATGAAAATGGAGAAATCAACCATGAAAATAATGAAATGTTACTGCAAATTTGAAGGAGGATTGCGTAATTAATCCTTTTTTAAGCTCCAAAATCTCCCAATAATGTTATCCCGACGCTCTCTCACTTTCTAGGGTTTAAATATCTTAGAGATGGATTAGAAATGGTGAAAAATAGGATAAAAGAGGTATTTATACCCTTCCCAGGTACACATATATTGCATGCGCGACCTACCGATCGTGTACGTGATATCTGGCAAAAAGTGCAGAATTCGCATACGCAACATAACTATCGCGTATGCTATACTAGCTATGCTATCAAGGTGACACTTATGCGACACTTGATGGTGCCTATCAGATTGCATAAGAGATCAGAGGCTCGCAAACGCTAGTGCACCAGTACCACCTAAGACTCGGAAATTTCCAAGTCTCCGCCAACCCCTCGGGATTCATTCAAAATCTCGTATATACTAATGGTCTATGCTACCCTATCAAATTCTATGTTTCAAACTCAATGGCTCAATCAAGTTTTCGATCTGAGGTATTTTTAATAAAAAGTTGGTCCCACACCCATCTTTATTTTTCTTAACTTTCGACTAATAACTCAAAATAAGCTCGGGTTCCTTAGGTCCCGAACCAAGAGTCCACCTAGCCTAAAATCAATATTTTGGAGCTATTCGAACAATCATACTAAGCATATAAGGTTGTTTGATTAATGTTTCTTCTCGGTATCCAATTTGAACTAGTGAAGATTCCAAAGAGGGAATTGCCTCTAAAAACCAAACGAACTATCTGGTAATTGAACTGTTAGTTCCAACAAGTCATAAATGACTTGGGGAAGTTATATGAAAGATCTAACGGAAAAAATAAGGATAATTATAGAAATAACTTGAAGGGTCATTACAAAAATCAATTACAAGTATCATTCAAGGGCCATAAGAATGCGAATATGCCAAAGTAGAAGGACTTTAACCCAAATGCTACACCCCTAGAATAAAACAATGCTCAATCACTCCATCCACTACTAAAAAAAAAAATACAATGCTAAACCACTCCATCCATTACTAAAAAAATCATGGACAACGGTAGTCACATAATCATGAACTCTACACCAAGGCATGCAATAACTAATATAAAAACACCAAGGCATATAGTCATTGATGGGTATGAAAACCCTAATTCAAATCCAATAGAAGGTAAAGGCAAGGAATAAAAAGAATACCTATCATGGTGGAAATCAAACTCACAGTCTTGATCTACCTAAAGGAGTACGGATCTGGAAGTGTATAAACCCGGACTAAGCATCTAAATTACCAACTCAGGAATTAAGTGTACTGCCTCTAAATAAAGGTTCCACAACACCATGAGACTGATGTCGATAAGATGAAGACTAATAATCCCATGCTAGGGACACTCTCTGGACCAATGATAGGTCTTTCTGCAGTCGTAGTTGTAACAAACCCCTGAATCTCTAAGCTAGCGAGAAACAAGAGTTATCCATAATTGGCTTACCAACTCATGCCTAGGTCACTTTTTAGATGCATGACCAATCTCCCTATAATAAAAAAGGAGATCCTGGTGCACGCTGAGGTACTACACCTGCTGAACTAGAACGACAACCATCGCTTGAAGATTTAGATCAAATACTCCATAAAGTCTAATGAGAGCTCTGCCCACTGAGACCACTATGCATAATCTGAGAGTTGCCTATAGTCTGAGATACTACCTTTGTGGAACTAACAACCTACAATTAATTTTGACCTCTACTGAGAGGACCCCAACACCTAGACTAAATACTAATAGCACTGTATTAATGACATGACCTCTTACCACTATCTCCATAAGTTTCAATACATGCTTTCTTTATGGTCTTCGCATGATAAACAACCTATGAGATGCTAAATGATGTGGCACAACTAATCCTCTAGTAAATACATGCACCATCTTATTCTCTAAAGGATATTGCATAAGAGTATATCTATCCTACTTAAGAAACCCAATATCATACTCTAAAACTGAAAAGGAACCCTACTAAATACCAATAAACCCAATTCTTGCATGAGAACTGCTCGATGTACAGAATATCATCTTTGGATGTGAGGTATTCATTAAAAGGCTCAGAATCCCAATGCTAAACTTTAAAAAGTTGAGTCCGTCACAAACCCTACCAGAGCTTGGACTGTCCCCAAGTCCCCAGGCTGAGGCTAAAGATCTCTAATATAAATATATGGCTCTCAAAGATGATGTTGAGATGAAACTCCAGTAAAAAAAAACTAAAGTCCCATCTGTATCTACAGATAACCTCATGTTATCCATCAGGAAAAAATGGAGTCAAAATAAGCACAAGAGGTTTGTCGAAATACAAACACACGACAAGGGGTCCAGAATAAACTTTTCTAAGAATGCCCTATAGCCTCCCAAATATAGGATAAAGACATCTTCATACCGATCCGTAGGAATGTACTAGACACTTAGATCTTGTACCAATGCATCGGTAAACCTAGGCTATGATACTAATTAGTCACGACCCAATTTTTATGTCACGTTGGCACCTACTATACTAGTTATTAATGGACTATTAAAAAATGATAGAAAACAACAAAATAATTATGATAAAAGGACTAACATATTTATAAACCAACCCCATAACCCGGTGAAATTAGTACAAAGGCTTCTATTACAATCAGAGTATGAAGTAAGATACTAAATAAATATAAGTACAAACTATCTCCAAAATACAAAATAGAGATAATTCTAATCAGTATAAGAGAGAGAAGGTATACTCCAAATGTTAGGAGCTCACCTCAAATCTCTGATCTATAGCTGCTCCACATGACGCATACATTAACAGCGAGAACTCATACTATGATTTCCAAAAATAATGCAACATAAATAACATGTAAAGAAGGAACATAAACTACATGAAACTATCCAAGAAACTAAACATAATAAGGATAATGGTGCTGAAGGATTAACTATCCTATTCTAGCATTAATCAGGAACCAAAGTACTATACAATATATTACTAGCCAATATATAAATAAAGAGTGAAAGAATGATATATAGTAGTATACAAGGTGAAAGAATACATATACAATATGAATAAGCTAGGGAAGAGAGGAATATACAGTAATACCATATCAATATATACATATATATAGATATATAAGACTAACTCAAAGGTAACAACCTAAGGAAGCCAACCTAACCTAGCATGATCAGAACCTCTAACTAAAGTGTCTCACCCTAAATAAACCATCTATAATGCAATTTACTATAATAAGAAAAAGGGCTAAAAAATATACTGACAACCTCAGGAACCAATCCATAATCAACCCACCACAAACTACCATAATAACAATAATAAAGTAACCGGATAGTATGGATATACAATACTTTCTCATAAGCTCGGAAGGTTTATTCAAACACTTAACAAATAACAGTCATAACACATACCTATACAACCCCTTATAAGGCTGATAGATATAATCACCAAACGATATACTAGTGATAGGCAATGCATATAAACAAATAAATGCAAAGTAAATCCAAAGTAGAATAATGTACGAAGTGTATACACCTCTTCCATCTCAACAACTCGCAAAAGTAGGACCTATAACGACCTCTCTTCTTTGGAACTGTGGCTCATGGATGAAGAGGCCTATAGGGATTTAGGAATATATATATACACTGTGTGGTTCCCATCCAGGACTTCCACTAATCATCATCATCAATCTACTATGTCTAGTACAATATATATATACATATATATATATATATATAATAAGTGTACAGTCTCAAATTATGAATAAAAGAGTATAAGTTTGTGATTCCATTACCTGAGATCAACTCCAAGATTATATAAGCATAAATGCATAGAAAGGGTCAAATGTCTCTTGATCAATCAAAATCATCTTGGTAAAAACATGGATAAACCATAAACCAGAATCAATCACGATCTAGATTCCAAAACATCATATTTAGTTCAAAAGCTTATAAATCATTAAATAAGGTGGTATGGTTGTATTTATAAATGAATCTGTTTTAAGACTGAAAAGTGGGAATAAATCCCTTTCCAAAAATAGTAGAAAAATCAAGGATTTGGTTGGAATCACCCATAGAATAAGAACGAATGCGCCAAAAAGTATGCATGCCATCACTAGTATCCAAACAATACAAACATAAGCATCTAACCATCACAATACTAAATCCACGTCCTTTAAAAGGATGGAATACTCACCTAAAGTCCAACTGGTATCGTAACCACAACCTCAAGCCCAATAATATCTAACTAGCATAATAGTAATACCATATTTCGAGAAACTATAATCCACTTTTCTAAGTCAAATAGTAAACCTTATAGTAAAGGATCCTTAATATATGGTTAATATGCTTATAATCTATGGTGATAGTATTCTATAGCCATAACAAGCATTTTATCTAAAAGGTTGGGTCACCTTTCTTTCCCCAAACTCCTAATTTGGCTAAGTAGTAATACACTAGTCAAAAACATGTCCTATTATCCGTACCTAGTATGATATCTATACTATACATCATTTGATGAAGAAAAGTAGACCGGAGCCTACCTTGATACCGTGTCAAAATTTGTAAATCATGCACCAATCACTTATCTTTGCTTCGCGATATTAAAACACCACCATACTATAAAAAATAATAATCTACAGGTCAATAGGAGTAAAATGAGACCCATATTGCTATAAAAATATTTGGGTCAAAATTTGGGTCAAGAACGAGCCGGAGTGGCCCAAAAATGAAATTCAAAATTAAATAGGTCATGAGATCCATCAAAGGATGAATGTATGCTCAAAAGTTGAGCATAAATGAAGCATTGATCGGGGCCCAAATTAGCCCCTATAGTCTAAGGATTTTAAGACCTAAATATTAAGAATTTTACATTGAAAAAGGATGGAATTTGATGGGGAAATTAATGGGAAATGACTAAGGAGTATTGGGATAGCATACCTTAGCTTCAATGGATGATCCCCACACTTCCCATGCTCCAGTATCTAAAAAATAAAGGAAAAAGGTTGAGAAATAAGGGATAAAAGTGGATGAAGAAGGGGATTTATGCCCAACAGTTTTCACTAAAGCAACCAGAGGATCGCTTAAGAAATCCACCATGAAAATCCAGTTTTCATTTAAGCACTCGAGTGTCGCTTAAGCAACCTTATCTTAAGCGATTTACACTCCACTTAAGTTACTACGAAGGATCCAAGGTAGATCGCTAAAGCGATCCCCTGGTCTCTCAGGTGACCATCGATTAAGTAACCAAAGGTCCTGTTAAGCGATTACACCAGATGATGTTTGGTGCTAGATTTTCTTCTAAGTCCAAGTGGACTCTGACCAGATGCTCGAGAATCATTCTAAACCCTGTGCGTACAAACGAACTATGCTACCATACCAAATTTGACATTTTCAACTCAGCAAAATCATTGAAGCTTTCATCCGATATTATTTCGACTATATCTGGGCCCCATACCCATAATTTTGCTTTAACTAATTCCCAATAGCCTTAAAAATTCCCGAAACCTTGGGACTTGAAACAAGGGTCCCTCAGCCTAAAAAAACATTTTTGAGTTGATGACACTGTCGAAATTTTCATTCGAGGATGTTTACTATGAGTTTTGGTCTAGAGAAATTCCTTAACAATGATACCCCCAAAAAAAGAAAATGAGCCTAAAACCCAAACGAACTGCCTGATAATTAAACTGATAGTTTTGGCTAGTCAAAAATGATGTGTAGCTTCTATGGAAAGGCTTAATATGCTGAAAATGCATGAAAATTGAAGAAATGACCTAGAGGGTCATTACAATATCCACTACTAGAAGGAATTTTATCCGCAAAAGTCAATGGTTAGGATGAGGTACTTGGCCCGCATGCCTCAAGTATAACTCCTTAATTAATCTCAAAAGAGAGACAATGCATCTTAGATATTTTCCCATCTGCATCTTTTTTTCAACCAACATCTTTACTTCACCTCCAAAATAAATAAAACTCAACCTCAATGACCATTTGGATCCAACTGAATTGAGAATGAATGATGCACACAAACCCAAACTATAACACACTGGCATCACACCAAAACAAGAACAACCAAGAAAAAACTCAAAAAAGATAAAGTAATCCAAGTCATGAATCTTGTAACCAACTTCAATATCCAAATTTAACCTTTTTTTGCCTTTCTAATCTTATTATCTAATCTGAACTTAGCAAAATGCCATTCGAGTCCAGTCCGCGGAAACACATCACACAATCCTCAAAAGACTGGCGCTGTTCCACTGAAGATCCATAACAAAAATCATATAAATAAGCCTATAAGGAGAAAGCTGGACACCCAATTAGAGATGGTCAAAGCCTGTGATTTCTAGCCAAAACCACAACTGATTTGAATTACCCTCAAAATAGACAGTTAGGATTCTGAAGAAAAAACTCTCGAGTCTAAATGATCCACTTCAAAATAACCCATCAACTATGGGTGAAACCATTCTATGATCAACCTAAGCATACTGCTTTAGCTGAGCAGATAATCCAAAATTCTAAATTAACTGAGAATTAAGGTCAAAAGTAGAAAAAACCAACACCATACCAACGAGCTATCATTCGAGCCACTATCAAATGAAATTTGTCTGAACTAAAGTAAAATAAACCAACATGAAAAGAATAGACTTAGTTAGCCTACAGATGAAGTCTCATGTTAGACCCCAAAAATTTCAGTGATTTTATTTTAATAGTTCCTTCTTGTTCTAATGCAATTTTTGAGTTAAATAATGATTAAGGAATGTTAATGAGACCATTAGAAAGTGTTCCAAAATATTCAGAATGTATTTTTTGATATTTTAGATCTCCAAAACAGTAAGGGTCCGTAATTAGGGTGTGACACGGAGGCATGGCACACCCTAATACCAAAAATAGTGGTATGGCATGATAAAGGAATGCTACACCATCTGGTTGCCACGTTAAGGGTGTGTTATGCTCTTGGTGTGGCATGACAAGGGCGTGCCAGCCCTCGGGCTCTGTGATGCTAATTTTTAGTTTTTTTCTTTAGTTATTTGAGGGCTTTTTGGTATTTCACCTCCTAATTATTTCCACAACAATATTAAACATGATTCCCACCCTCATAAGTTAGAGTATGCAATTCATATCTTCCTTAAATTCTCAAGAACACCAAATAAGGGATTTTCTCCAAAATTAAAGCTTCCAAGGCTCTACTTCAAGTTCCTCCGAAGAAAGTTCATCAAGTTTAGGTATTTGGTGTTTGAACAAGGATATTCTTCCATCCTAGTGCCCAAAAGCTAGATTTTTATTTGAATTTTAAGAAATTGTTAACTAGGGCTCATACCCACTTATCTTATGCATTGAGATTTTGATGTTCTCTGATGACATTGAACTTTATTTGCATTATTTCATGTTTACTGATGTTTTTATCCAAGAATTTGATTTTATGCATTGAGTTTGATAGTTTGACATAAAGTTTCTATGAGACAGTAAATGATTATAAGTTCAAGCTTAATGCACTCAATTTACAAGAAGTTTAAGTTTAGTATTTCAAGTTACAAAGTATTAAAACACGATTAAAGTTACAGTTTTGATCTTATGATCTCTAGTAGGGCATGAAATTTACAAGTTTCCTTATTAGTATGATTTTCGCAAGAGAAGCATATTTGTTTTTCAGTTTATAAACTCATATGCTACTTTTAGGTGAATTTCATAAGTATGGGAATAAGTATATTATCACGACCCAATTTCTAAGTCATGTTGGCACTTACCATAACCAACAGTAGGAAAGATAACACCATAACCTGGAGCTAATGCAACAAGTTACCTTGGTAGGAATGTGCAACATGGACCCTATATGGGAACACAATATAACAATGAAATTACACAAAGAAACAACATTCGAATACCAATCCCATGACCTGATAGTATTAGTACAATAGCATCTCTACATTCGACAATAGAAATTACAACTCAACGTCTAATAGTCTTAAATAGTCTTATACATTCGTCTCAAATACAAAAGACAAAATAAGGATAGAAGAGAAAAAGATCAACTCAAACTCCAAGAGCTCACCTAGTTTCCTGATGATCAACACCGTACAACCTCAACTATCGAAATCTCTCTAAAATATAGTCTCCTCATATTACTAGCAAAAATAAACACGGGCTCCTCCACAATGGTCAACTGCTCATCCAACGAGATCGAGTCCCATCTAAGAAAATGAGACAGATCCGAAATATACTTTCGCAACATACAGAGATGAAAAATTATATGAACAAAGACAAAGTCTGGAGGTAAAGCTAACTCATAGGCCACCTCGCCCACTACACGAAGGATCTCAAAAGGACTAATATAGCAAGGTCTAAGCTTACCCTTTATCCCAAATTTCATCACACCTCTCATAAGTGAAACAAGAAGGAATACACGATCACCAACTCCTAATCTCAAGGAACAAATTCTACGGTCGGTGTGAGCCTTTTGCCTACTCTGGGCTACTCTCAGCCTATCCTGAATCACCCTGACTCTATCCAATGAGTTCTAAAGCAAATTTTTACCACCGGGTATAACCTCATAAGTCTCAAACCATCCTATGGGAGAATTCCATCTCCTACAATACAAAGCCTTATAAGGCGCCATCTCAATATTCAAATGGTAACTATTATTGTAGGTGAACTCTTCCAATTCTAAGTGTTGATCCCACTATCATCCAAAGTCCATAACACAGGCTCTGAGTATATCCTCAAGAACTTGAATAGTCTACTAGAACTGACCATTCATCTGCGGATGAAAGGATGTACTCAAATCTACTCGAGTACCCAACTCCTTCTAAAATGCTCTCCAAAATCGTAAGTAAATACAGAACCATCCTAAAATGCTCTACAAACCCACAAGTAAATACAGAACCATCCTAAAATGCTCTCCAAAACCGCAAGTAAATACAGAACCATAGTCTGATATAATAGACACAAGGACCTCATGCAAATGAACTACCTCTATAACATAAATCTTGGCTAATCTTTTAGTACTGAAGGTTATCTAAATAGGAAGGAAATATGCCAACTTGGTCAAACGATCCACGATAACCCAAATACCACCGTGACCACAAGAAGTACGAGGCAAACCACTAATGAAGTTCAGGGTAACCCCTTTCTCGTTTCCACTAGGAAATGGGTAACCTCTGTGTCAAACCGCCAGGACACTGATGCTCGGTCTTAATCCACTGACAACATAGGAAACGAGCCATAAAGTCTGCCTTATCTCTATTCCTACCACCCCACCAATAAAGTTGCCTCAAATCTTTATACATCTTGGTCGTACCTGGATGAATAGAATAGCTAGAGATATGAGCCTCACTCAAAATCAACATAATTAAGTCGGGGAACACAAATACGACATTGAAATCTCAATATACCCTCAAAATCTATAGTGTGTCTCCTAGACTTACCACTCACCACCCGATCATAGAGAAGGCACAACTTACTATCCTTAAATTAGCGATCATAAATCTGCTCAAACAGGGACGACCTCACCTCCATACAAGCCAAAATCCTCGTGGGATCCAAAATATTAAGGAGAACTATCAAATTAGCTGAGGAATGGATGTCTCGTGCCAATGACCTTTGAAAAAATGATATACATGCCAAACTGCCTATACTCACCGCCTTTCGGCTTAAGACATCTACTACTATATTTGCCTTACCTGGATGATATAAGATAAAAATATCATATTCCTTCATCAACTCCATCCATATGCGCTGGTGAGCATTAAACTTTCTCTGGGTCATGAGATGCTGAAGACTATGATGATTGGTGAAAATCTCACAATGCACACCATACAAGTAATACATCCAAATCTTACGCACGAAAACTACCACCACCAATTCCAAATCATGAGTGAGGTAGTTATGCTCGTTCACCTTAAGTTGTCTAGAAGCATAGGTAATGACACAACCCTGCAACATTAAAAAAAATCCAAGACCAACACAAGAAGTATCACAAAACACTATGAATCCCCCTCCTCAATTGGAAAGGCTAACACCGAGGTTGAAGTGAGACAATCCTTGAGCTTTACTAAGCTCAACTCACACTCTTTGGACCATAAAAAAGGAACTTCCTTCCAAGTCAATCTAGTCATAAGAAGCTGATATGTTAGAAAAGCTCTCAACAAAATACCTACAATAACCAGCCAAACTAATAAAACTACGAACCTCAGTCGGAGATGTAGGCCTAGCCCAATCATGAATCACTGAATTCCTAGTTGGGTCTACCATAATACCCATCTTGGACACCACGTGTCTAAGAAATGATACTGACTAAATCCAACACTCATACTTGGAGAACTTGGCAAACAACACATGCTCTTGCAAGACCTAGAGCACAATCCTCAAGTGCTGCATATGCTCCTCACTACTTCTCGAATACATAAGAATATCATCAATGAACTCAATAACAAAGGAGTCAAGATAGGGTTTTAAGATATGGTTCATAAAATCTATAAATGTGGTTGGGGAATTAGTCAGCCCAAAAGATATTACCAAGAACTCATAGTGAACATAACAGGTCCTAAAGGCCGTCTTGGGGATATTATCAACCCGAATCCTTAACTAATGATAACTGGATCTCAATTCAATCTTAGAAAATATAGCTGCGCCCTGAAGCTGGTTGAATAAATCATTAATAAGAGGCATAAGATAACAATTCTTCACTGTCACCTTGGTAAGATGCCTATAATCAATACACATTCGCATTGACCCATCTTTTTTCTTTACAAACAAAATAGGGGCTCCCCATATGGACACACTTTGTCTAATGAAACCCTTACCAAGAAGATCCTAGTGCTAGGAGTTCAGATCTTTAAGCTTAGCAAGAGTCATACAGTAAGGTGCCATAGAAATAGGTCCATTGCCAGGCTCAAGGTTAATAACAAACTTAATCTCACGATCAGGGAGAATACCACGAAGATTGGCCGGAAACACATCAGGAAACTCACACAAAATAGGAACAAAGTCAAGCCTCAGACTCTCTACATTGGTATCACATACATAGGTGAGATAAGTCTTGCAACCCTTTGATATAAGCTATCTGGCACAAACATAAGAAATAATCCCTGTAGGCTCGTGACTAATTTCTCCTTGCCATATAACTGGGGGTACGCAAGGTATGGCTAAGGTAACGGTCTTGGAAAAATAATCCATGACCTCATGATGGTAGGATAACCAGTCCATGCCTAGAATCACATCGAAATCCAACATATCTAGAATAATAAGATCAACACAAGTATCAACATCACTAAATATCACAACACATGATCAAATTATTTGATCCACTACTAAAGAATCACCTACAAGAGTAGATACGTGCAAAGAAATAGATAATAAATCACTAGTCAAATCCAATCGTGGTGCATAATAAGAAGATATATAAGAATAAGTGGATCTAGGATCAAATAAGGAAAAAGCCAACTTGCAACATACCAAAATTGTACCTGTAACTACAACATCTAAAGTCTCAGCCTCGGGTCTAGAAGGTACTACATACAATTAACTAAGCTCACTGCTTGGCTGGGTACCTGACCGACCTCCTATCCTGCTGGCCTGAGTACCACCTTAAACACCCTGGTAACTACCCCTAAAACCTTGCAAACCACCTTTACTTGAAGGATGAGCTACCCTAATGGGAGTATCTCCCTGGGCTGAAACAACCATCGCCCCACAACTAAGGTACTCTCTAGAGAAATGATCAGGAAGTCCACAAGTAAAACAAGAATCACGAGCGGAACCCAAACTCACAGATTTGATTGATCCATCATAGCTACCACACCTAACATGTCTAGAGATGAACCTCTCAAGAACTGATCACTGCCCTTATTAGGGTGACCACTAGTAATGAACTGACCCCCATAATAAGTAGTATTTTTAGCATTCATTCATTCTCATTATTTATGTACAATACCTTGATTTGAATGCAAAATGAGACAAACTTATGGTTAAATGCACTAATATCTACTATATAGGTAAAATAGCTAAGGAGGTTAAGAGATATGGATTGAATCTGAAAATGATAAAGAAGAGGCATAGAAGAGTACAGATGAAGACTTGGGTTGCATCGTCCCTGGTTACCATGACCGTGGTCCTCTAGCTACGATCGTGGTCAGTTAAGATGCTCAGAGCAATACAGTCCAGAATCTAACTGTGGTCGTGTAGGTGTGGTCACAGTCTAATACATGCGTTCATAGATTAGAGGGAACTGGCCCACGGGAAAAATTATAAAATGTCATGGATGAATCCCAAATAATATTTAAGCAAAAATCCTTTCTTCTTGGGGTATTTCTTTCCTCACAATATAGTTTTGAATTCTAATCTTGAAACCTTAATTGGGAAAGTATGTAATAAATTTTGGAGACTCAAATTTCTTAGTTTCTTATTGAAGAATGAATTTTTTGATTGACCCACATGGTCTATATCTCTTTACTTTCTTTATGAGTAGCTAAGTAATTTAGTCTTGGGATTATGTTGAATTAATGTGTAATTGTTTGTGGGTATTATTGTGTTCTCATGAATTTTAATTGTTGAGTATGGATTTCACCATTGCTTAAGCTTATTAGTTGGGATTTGATGGGTGAAAACTCTAAATTTCCAAATGGGTTTGATGGTTAAAATCTCCAAGCTCTAGAAACCCTTTATCATCTTCGAAAGAGGGACTTAGGTGAATATTAGGTAACCTATAGCATCCTCAAAAGAGGGTTATCGGGGGATAAAGAAATGGTGAATAACTAAGTCTATGGTTTACAATCCTTTGTAATCTTAGAAATAAGTGCTTAGGAAGTGTAAATCATGTCAAGAGCAGTTCGGAAACTGCTAGCTATTGACGAGGAGGAGTCAGCTAGCGATGTAATCTTTCTTCGGTAAGAGATGGATTCTTTGACTAGCCTTTCTTTTATTCGAAGCTAGACATGAATGGGCATTATCACAGATATAGGGATGCTTGGTTGAGGGTTTGGGTAGTTATATAACCTCCATACTTATTAGGTGCTCAAAAAAGCTAATGGGTGAAATCGTTGTGGTTTTATCGAAAGATTGACCTCAATGACATTCGACCTAGCCTATCCATTATTTAACAAATAAATCCCTTGATAAACTAACATTATCTGACATACGTTACCTCTAAGGAGACATAATCCCAAGATTTCTTCAAACCTCAAATTTAGACCAAAAATAGCATTCACTCCGTACTAGTAAAGTTTGTGTGAAGATTTTTTAACAAATTCCTCCCCCATTTACTTATACATGTTTTTTCCATTAGCATTTTAGGTAACCTTATAGTAAATTGAGCACCCATAGGTTAGAAGTCTATAGTATTCACTCCTTGAGATTCGACCCCAATTTACATTGGGTTACTCGACAACGACCGCCTTATCCCTTAAATATGGGAGTGAGTTAAGCTTTATCAAAATAGCGCCATTTCCAGAGAGTGAAATATAGATTTCATTTGTGTGGTGCTATTCTTACTTGGGAATACCCGAATTGGGGTAATTTACTTTATTTGTTGTTTTGACTATTTTTTGGGTGATCATAGTGTGAACAGAGCGATGAATGATAATGCAAGTAATTTTAGCCCCTTTGATGCTCTACTAGATGATAAGGTCCAATTGAATACAACGGGGCAAACAAGTGTTATCCGCATCCCACCAACCAACAAAAATGGTTTGTTTCATATGACTAGCATTATGCTTCACATATTACAAATAAAAGGATTATATGGGGGTCAAGCATGTGAGGAATCAAATTTTCATTTGGAAAAATTTATGGAGGTTTCTACGCTATTTAACATAGCATATATTACACAAAAATCCATCTAGCTTTGACTCTTCTCATTTTCATTAATGGGCAAGGTAGTTTTATGGCTCCGCTTACTTCCACCAGGCTTAATCACCTTTGGGGAGGAGCTCACCGCGGTGTTCCTTGATAGATACTTCCCACCATAAAAAATTCTTCAAAATTGGGATAAGATTATAAACTCTGACAATTGAATATAGAACCATTATTTTAAGTGTGGGAGAGGTTTAATGGAAAGCTAGCCTAATGCCTAAATCATGAGGTCCCGAATAAGATGATCCTTGAGATTTTCTATTGAGCTCTTGACCCACTGAACAAAGCGGTTGTGGATAATGCAGCGGGTGAATCTATTATCAAATTGCATCATCTTACGACTTTCCGATTGATAAGTGAAGTATCCAAACAAAATTGAGGGTGGCACACCCGTGATGCCGATGCTCCTAAAACCCCTTATACTACCTCCGGGGTAACCAATGAGCAATGAAAATTAGAAAAAGTGAAAGAGGAGAATATGGCCAAGATAATGACCCTACTTGAGCTTCTAACAAAACATGTTATGGGAGTACCCACGAAAGTGGTAAATGCTGTAGCATCAAAGCCTTATGAAGATGATAATGAGGCAAAGAAGTTGGATGAATAAATTCAGTACTTGGCAAACTACTAGGGGGTTCCCGCCCTATATATCAAAGGTAAGGTAGGAATTAAGGTTGGATGGATCGAGACCGAGATAGATATTGAAGACATAGGGAACGTAACTATGACCACTATGTTCCTTCTCATGATAGGGCTAAGGCCAAGGACTCAAATGTCATTGACCCTAAAAAGTTCGATACCAAAGATGTTTTGGCATGAATCTTGAGTAGAGTTGAAGGTATGAAAAAAATGGTCCATGAGTTGAAGGGTGACTTCTTTGTACTCTCTGAAACTGTGGTATCTGACTCCACCTCCATCAAATAATTAGAGACCCAAGTCAGGAAAATATCCACGTAACTAAATGAAAAGGCTAAAGGTTGACTTCCAAGTGACACAATTGCTAACACAAAGAATGAAGCACAAGTCCTAGAAATTATCACTAGAAGTGGGAAAGCACTTGATGAACCCCTTAGAGGATTGGTGAGTAAAAATATGCCCAAGGCCAAGGCAAAGGAGGTGACACCTCAAAGAATAAAAGAAAAGGATGACAAAGATCTAGCTAAAAACAATGAGGAGGTGGTTAAAGTTAAAAAGCCATAAGGAGAAGTAAAGCCAACCCTCCATGTTCCTCGTCCGTTCCCTCAGCAGTTGCATAAAAAGGAAAAAAGTGACAAATTGAGAAAATTTATGGCAAAACTTAGCAATCTTACCATAAATATCCCACTACTTGAAGAGATTCAAGAGATTTAGGAATACGCTAAATTAATAAAGAATTTAATGTCCAAGAACAAGCTCTTTGAGGGTAATACCGTCAAAATTACTCATGGGTATCATGGATAGCATAGTTGTGGAAAAGAAAAATGACCCCGGAGCCTTTACTATCCCTTGCACCATTGGTACTCCTGAGTTTGCAAAAGGTCTTTGTGACCTTGGTGCAAGCATCAACCTAATACCATATGCATCTATAAGAAACTTGGTTTTGACACTCCTAAAACAACCTCAATGTGACTTTTGATGGTGGACCAATCCATAAAAAGACCAGTAGGTTTATTGTTTGATGTCCTCGCGAAGGTGGACAAATTCATTCTCCCAATAAATTTTGTTGTATTAGATTATGAGATGGACCAAGAGGTGCCTATCATTATTGGTTGTCCTTTCTTGGCTTCCAGGAGAGCCATTGTTGATCTAGAATTGGGGGAATGAAATTTTGGGTGCAAGAAGATGAGGTATTGCTCAAAATTTGCAAGTCAAAGAAATCGTGGAGCTCCAAGTAGTATCCATGGTGGAAGTTGAAAATGAGATAGTGAAAGATGAGGGGTTTGAGGACCTGCCGTGAGAGTGAAAGAATATAAACATTATACCATGATGATAACTAAGGCGCTAGGTGGGAGGAAACCCATAAATAACACGAGAGTGGCTTGTATCTTTTTTTGTTATGTTCCCGTAGTGTAGATGTTGTCTTTTGTATTTGAATAACCCATGCATTTGTGGCACTTTGGATTGCATTGAATGAGCTTTGAAAAGGGTAAAGTGCAAAAGTTTACTTTGAAAAATCCGAGCAGGAAAATTCTGTGATAATTGAGTAAAATGCTGAATAGGGGAAAACAGGGGAGAAAAAACTCTTCTCAGTTACCGCAACACAACCACCATGCGCAATTGCAGCCACCGTTCATGATCTCGACTACATGGGTGCCCGCAGTCGCGACCCCTGCCCGCGGTCATTTCAGCCATTTAACCCCTAGGCTTCTTCATTTCTCTCACACTTTCCTTTTAAGATTTTACTCTCAAATCTAAGCTACATTGTTGGCCATGTTGTAAGCTTTCGATAAGAATCTATTCACATCCCTCTTGTATCACAACTCCGGTAGGTGACATGAACCCTTGCTTTCATTTTGGAAAATAGGCCATTGAGTGAATGATTAAGAAAAGGCCTAAATTTTTAATTGTTATGCTTTACATGTTGTCATACTTATTATTGTTGTGGTATTGGTTGATTGATTGAGGTGCGCACACAAGTGGGGAAACCCTGAGTACCCAATAGTGCGTATGGTAGACAAATGTGATATGCACACCTTGTGCTTAATAAATTGCTCGAATGAACTTTCAATAGTGGCATTTACTTTTGACGGGCACATTCACACACACTCGTAGCATTATTCACATGACCTTTATTTGCACCCATATTATGGATCATGCTAGAAGTCTACAATTAGGAGGAAGTTGAACATGCAGAACTGACATGGACCCGGCCTCAGGTGTCGTGATCGTGGTCATAGACTGAAATCGTGGTCACGTGGATGCGTCTATTATTCTGTAATCACGGTAACTAATGGCAGGTTCCTATCATGTCAAAAATCCTGCACTCCAAATTTTTAGCTAGGTAACCCCAAGTACCTAGTCCAATAAACATTAATGATCAATCTAGCACTGCTTACATGATTTGACTGACATTGAAAGATATAATGTGTGTTTAGTGCTTTCAGGAAAACCTCATGGATAAGTTTGATCACATTGGATTCATGGAACTCGAATGCCACACTCACTACTACTGTGATCTTTCAAAGACAAAGTTGTTGGAAAAAGGAATTTGTTTAGAGAATATACTAGAGAATCTACCAACTTTTCACAACAAACTTGAAGCCACGGGGTAGAGGTTCATTGCCCAAGATCCATGCCTTGAAAATGAGCAATGGGTTCGTGGATTTTATGCCAATATCAGTGAAGTATCTTTCTAAGACCCACTCAATATGATTGTAAAGATATGGGGGAAGCCAGTGAAAGTTGGAGCTAAGTAAATGAATGATGTTTATGGGATCAAGTAGGCATACATGGGTGAATTCAAGGCGAAGAGGTGTAAATTGGGGAATTGATTGGCATAACGGCTATGTCCCTAAAAGGAAGTCTCTTGGACCAAAACTAAAAGCAACATCTCCATGAATGACTTAACTTTCGACACCCGAATATGGTTGCACATCATTTTTAGCTGAGTGTATCCTTGCACCCACATAATGGAAGTCCGTGAATTGCATGCTTGGATGGTTTCTTGTATTCTAGATTGCATCCCTTTAGATATTGGTCAACTTGTGTTCAATGAAATAGATCATTTCAAAAACCATGGTGGTACAAATCTCTTTTTCCCTTCTCTAATCATTGAGCTGTATAAGAGAGCAGGGGAGGAAGAATATGCTAGTGATACATGGGTACATCCTAGTACCCCCATCTACCCATTGAGGATTCAAGAAGAGGGAACACCGAGCAAAGGCAAGAAAAGAAAGATCAACTTGGAAGAGCCAATATGTAGAGAACATGATCCTCATAGGCCAACCACCATGGGACCTCTTGAAGAGATTGGAGTTAATACTGTAACCATTAAAGAGTTTGCAGATAGCTTTCTTCAAGGTCCAGGAGAGCCCTCCACCACCCATCACTCATATGTGTCACGTGCCAATTATGATGTGTACAAGGAGGACCAAAAGAATAAAAAAGCTACTATTTATTGTCTTGAGGAATCATACTCCTCTTTGGATACATCACACTAGGATCATCAGAGCACACATAAAAAGATGATCACTAGGGAGAAAAAGAGGGTCGAGTTCTTTACTAAGATGTGAAAAGGGGTAAAGGGTCTGTGGAAGGTTCTGAAGCCCCAAAGAAGGCTTCCTACTTCTTGGGTGGACAGTGATGATAAGGCCCCGACCGAGTGGTCAAATCTTGAGTAGGATGGTAATGATGCAAGTTCTGCAAGTAATAGCTTCCCTTTATGCGGTTTCAGGGAGCACCCTTATATCTTCTACCCTTGATTATTTATACTTTGGGGGCACTACTACCTCGTTAGTTAGGGGTGTTTCCTTATTCATGACATTTGGGCCTGTATTATTGATATTTCTGCATACCTCTCTCCTCTTTTGGATAATCCTTGCTTCTATTATTATTTTAGTTGTAATATTTAGGCACTCTGATGGTGCCCATATTTGCATGGACTAGTTATTTGTTTATGTTAGTTGGCCATTTTAGTTTGAATTACACTAGATGAGTCTTTCCACTATGATTTGGTTTCTATCAGCAGGTGCAGAGGAAGTTTGAGTACCAGTGGCATTGAAGCTATAAAATGCAAGGGATGTATGAGTACATGTAGAATTGATGATTTGGGATCACATCCATATCCATTTGTGAAGTCTGAGTAACCATATGGGTAGTTAACTCGCCCTATGATTCATAATGTGAGGCTATGGCTTGAGTTTTTTTGATAATTATCACATTATGTGTGGTGAAGATACAAAGGCAAACAACCCCGTTTGTCCGAAAATTTTTACAAAATCCAAAGGCATGGATGTGAGAAACTTTTTAATGATAATTTCCTTTTTTTATGACTCCGAGAGTTGTCGTTGGAAAGTTAATGAATACCCAATATTTATCTCGAGCGGGTAGAACGATTGAACCCTCTTTACGGTACTTGCATGACATGTGTGTAAGGTTGATTGTCTTCATCTCTTGTGTACTTGTGCTATTTAGAACTTGCCCCTCTAGTCTTTCATAGCTAATTTAGATTGTACTTGGTTGTAGAAATTATCTTAGTCCATCTTTGTGATTTTGGTACCCACTTTAAGCCTAAAAAGCCTATCTTTGCATAAGTGTAATCCCTCGTACTCACTTTGAGCCTTTGGAACTAGCTTTGGCAAACATATTACAAGCCATGAACCATTATTTTTATCCCTCTTTTGAACCATACCCTTCTTGAACTTGAGAATGTAATTTGAGACAAAAAGCCTAAGTTGGGGGTGGAAAAGATTAAAGGAAGAAAGTTTGGTGCCACAATGAGTTAGCGTATGCCTAATGTGCCTAAGTTTTTAAAAGAAGTGAACAAAAGAGGAAAGGACCCAACAAAGAAATGATAGCTTTAACATTGAAATAAAATGATATAAGAGAAGTTGGGTGAGCAAAGGAAGAAAAAAGTAGACATGGTAAAATCAAGAAAGCAAGGAGAGTGGCCCATAGTTATAGTGAAAAAGAAAGAGCTTTGAAAAATGTGATGTAGAAGTTCAAGGAAGGGTATAGCCATGTTGTTTCCAAAATGATATCCTACCCTACTTCCACCCTATGTTACAAGCTTAGAAAGTCCTTCAATATCACCAACCACTTACATTCTTTGTAGTGGCGATTGAAAATTGGGGCAAGCTTATGGTATGGTGCTTGTTAACATAGAGAACATCTCGAGAGAGTGATGGCTTGCACTTAAAGTTCCTTGTTGAATGATTAGTAACTAGTTGTGTGAAATTTTTCTTTCTCGTAAGGAGGCATGCAAGCTAGTTGAGGTCGGTGATTTTGTTATCTCCTGTGCAATGAGGTTAAAAAGTGTATAACATATAAGTTATTTTTAGACTGTTAGTAGTTGTTGCATGGTTGCTCACCAAAGTCTATTGCATCCTTCACTATTCCACTTTATAATGAGGGGAGTGGTTAGAATCTTATTTGTCCATGTGTGAAATGCTTTTGGTGGTGGAACTCAAGTTAGCCATCATGATCATTGATTGATATAATGAGGGAACACATTGTCTTATAATACAACCGTAGTGTTGCTCGAGGACAAGCAAAGTCTTAAATTGGGGATGTCAATGAGTGGTGTTTTTACCACTTATTCATACTTACTATTCGTGCACAATACATTGATTTGAACGCATAAATGAGAAAAACTTGTGGTTAGATGCACTAATATCCACTCGATGCAGGTAAAAAAGCTAAGGAGGTAAACAAATGTGGATTGGAGATGAAAATGATAAAAATGAAGCATAGAAGAGTACAACTAAAGACCTGGATTGCATCAGCCCCAGTTACAGCTACCACAGTCCTTTAGTAGTGGTCACAGTCAATCAGGATGGTCATAGCAATGCATTCATGGAATCAAACCATGGTCACATAGGAGCGTTCACAGTCAAATACACGCGATCATGAATCAGCGGGAACTATCCCAAGGGAAGAATTCTAAATGTCATAGACGAATCCCAAATAATATATAATCAAAAATCCTTTCTTCTTTGGGTATTGCTTATCTCACAATATAGTTTTGAATTCTAAGATTCAAACCCTAATTGGGGCAAGTGTGTAATCAACTTTTAAGATTCGAATTTCTTAGTTTCTTATTGAAGAATATATGCTTTGGTTGACCCACAAGGTATATCTCTCTTTACTTTCTTCATGAGTAGCTAAGTAATTTAGTCTTGGGATTATGTTGAATTAGTGTGTAATTGTGTGTGGGTATTGTTGTGTTTGCATGGATTTTAGTTGTTAAGTCTAGCTTTCACTATTGCTTAAGCTTATGAGTTGGGATTTGATGGGCGAAAACTCTAAATTTCGAAATGGGTTTGATGGGTGAAAGCTCCAAGCTCTAGAAACCTTTGTCATCCTCTAAAAAGAGACTTAGGTGAATATTAGGCAACCCATAACATCCTCGAAAGAGGGTTATCGGGGGACAAGGCAATGGTGAACAACTAAGTCTATGGTTTACTACCCTATGAAATATTAGAAATAAGTGGTTAGGAAGGGTAAATCATGTCAATAGTATCATCCTAGAAATAGGGATGCTTGGTTGAGGTTTTGGGTGGTTACATAACCTCCGCACTTATTAGGTGCTCAAAAGAGACAATGGGTGAAATCTTTGTTGTTTTATCGAAAGATTGACCTCAATGACATTCTACCTAGCCTATCTATTACTTAATAACTAAATCCCTTGATAAACCTACATTATCCCACATACGTTACCTCTAAGGAGACATAATTCCAAGATTCCTCCAAACCTTGAATTTAGACCAAAGATAGCATTCACTCCATACTAGTAAAGTTTTTGTGAAGAATTTTCAACAAAGTCCCCCCCATTTACTTATACATGTTGTTTCCATTAGCATTCAGGGCAACCTTATAGTAACTTGAGCACCCATAGGTTGGAAGTCTATAGCATTCAATCCTTGAGATTCGACCCTAATTTACATTGGGTTACTTGACAACGTCCGCCTCATTCCTTAAATATGGGAGTGAGTTGAGCGTTATCACTTCGTTAGCGATCTGAGAGTTTCTTGAATTGGCTTAGTAGTCTGACTTTGAGGCTGAAAAGATAGACATGGAGAATGTCCAACATAAGAAATACCACCCCTAAATCGGGAACTACTACGGACCCGACTAAATCCACCCTAAAACTTAGGCCTCTTATCACGGACCTCACTTTATATGTCCTCCATAACTCTAGCATGATCAAAAACCTCAGCAAAAGTCCTACCCGTAACAAGCAAACTCTAAGTAGAAATATGAATAGAAAGTATAAATCCTCGCACAAAACAACAAACTCTCTCATACTCTATGTCTAAGCTAGAAGTCGCATACCTATCCAAGTCATGGAAGTGAGCCTCATATTTAGCGACTGTCATAGAACACTGCTCAAATCTAGAGAACTAATTTTTCAAGTGATCTTTACGGCTGCATGGCATATACTTCTCTAAGAATATCTTAGAGAACTGAGCCCAAGAAAGAGGGGAAGATCCAACTGTCCTAGAACTCACAAAACCTTTCCACCAGTGCCAAGAAGATAAGTCCACCTAAAATATGGTGTAATCCACACCACGGGTCTCAACAAGGCCTAACCTATAAAGCCTATCCTCATAAGTAGTCAAAAACTCAAAGGCATCCTCTCCAGGAGCACTAAAAAACCTAGGTGGAGCCAACTTCAAGAATCTACCCAACATCTTCTGCTCCTCAGCAGGCATAGCAGTCTAGGTCATAACTGGCTGAGTGACTGTCGACTGACCAACTATTGGAATAGGAGAAACCTCAACTCTAGGAGCTATATCTATAGGCTGCACTCCTACCCTAGTAGTCTGCGAACCATCAACAATACCCAACAACTGAACTAAAGCATCTCTAAGAAAAAAAGGGGATGAATCTTGGTGGAGCCTGGGCTGATCCCTGGCCCACCACTGGTTGAGGTTTAGGAGTGTCTGGATTGGGTGTAGGAATAGGGTTCGAGGGAGGTTCACCCTAATCCCTAACTGGGGATACATCACGAGTTTGGGTCTCTGGACCCTCCCCACATATAACTATAGCTCGAGTCCTGGGCATCTGCAAAAGAGTAATGTCAAGAGAATATCCAACAGGCCAGCTCAGATTCTTAGCATGATATGAGTTAAAGAAGTGAGGGACTCCTAAGAATTTCCTATGGCCTCTCAAAGATAGGAAATAAACGTCAACATTCCGAGGAAACACATCACACTATCCTTAAAAAGGCTGGAGCCGATCTTTTAAAGATCCAAAACGAAAATCATATAAATAGGCATATAAGGTGCAAGCTAGACACCCAATTAGAGATGGTCAAAGCCCGTGATTTCTAGCCAAAACCACAACTGATCTAAAATAACCTTAAAACTGGTAGTTAGGATTCTGAAGCACAAATTCTCAAGACTAAATGATCCACTTCAAAATGACCCATCAACTATGGGTGAAACCATTCTAAGATCAACCTAAGCATACTACTTTTGCTGAGCAGATAATCCAAAATTCTAAATTAACTGAGAACAAAGGTCAAAAGTAGAAGAAACCAACACCGTGCCAATGAGCTATCATTCGAGCCACTATCAAATGCAACTTCACTGAACTGAAGTAAAATAAACCAGCTGGAAAAGAATAAACTTAGTTAGCCTACAGATGAAGTCTCATGTTAGACCCCAAAAATTTCAATGATTTTATTTTGATAGTTCCTTCTTATTCTAATGCATTTTTTGAGTTGAATAATGATTAAGAAAAGCTAATGGGACCATTAGAAAGTGTTCCAAAATATTCAAAATGCATTTCTTGATATTTTAAGACTCCAAAACATTAAGGGTCCACAATTAGGGTGTGACACAGAGGCATGGCATACCTTGATGCCAAAACTAGTGGTCTGATATGATAAAGGCATTCCACACTATCAGGTTGCCACGTAAAGGGTGTGTTATACCCTTGGGTGGCCCGATAAGGGCGTGCCACGCCCTAGGGCACAATGACGCTAATTTTCAGTTATTTGAGAGCTTTTTGGTCTTTCACCTCCTAATTATTCCCACAATAATATAAACATGATTCCCACCCTCATAAGTTAGAATACACGATTCATATCTTCCCTAAATTCTCAGAAACACCAAATAAAGGTTTTTCTCCAAAATTCAAGCTTCCAAGACTTTAATTCAAGTTTCTCCCAAGAAAGTTCATCAAGTTCTGGTATGTGGTGTTTGAACAAGGATATTCTTCCATCCTAGTGCCAAAAAGCTTGATTTTTATTTGAATTTTAAGAAATTGATAAATAGGGATCATACCTACTTATCTTATGCATTGAGATTTTGATGTTCTCTGATGACGTTGAACTTTATTTGCAATATTTCATGTTTACTTTTATTTTTATCCCTGAATTTGATTTTATGCATTGAGTTTGATATTTTGCCATAAATTTTCTATGACAGTAAATGATTATAAATTCGATCTTAATGCACTCAATTTACAAGAAGTTCAAGTTTAGTATTTCAAGTTACAAAGTATTAAAACATGATTAAAGTTACAGTTTTAATCTTATAATCTCAGATAGGGCATGAAATTCACAAGTTTCCTTATGAGTATGATTTTAGAAAGAGAAGTATAGTTTTTTTTTCAGTTTAAAAAATCAAATGCTACTTTTAGGTGAATTTCATAAGTATGAGCATAAGTATATTGGCACGACCCAATTTCCAAGTCATTATGGCACCGACCATAACCCACCAGTATGTAAGATAGCACTGTAACTTGAAGCTAATGCAATAGGTTACCTTGGTAGGAATGTTTAACATGGACCCTATATGGGAACCCAATATAACAACAAAATTCCACAAAGAAACAACTAACATTTGATTACCAATCCCATGACCTGATAATATTAGTACAAGAGCATCTGTACATTCGACAATAGAAATTACAATCAATGTCTACTAGTCTTATATAGTCTTATACATTTGTCTCAAATACAAAAGACAAAATAAGGATAGAAGGGAAAAGGGAAACTCAAACTCCAAGGGCTCACCCTGTCTCCTGATGATCAACACCGGATGACATTGACTCAACAACAACAACTAGAACTTGGGTCTGCACCAAAAAGGCACAGAAGAGTAGTATGAGTACCAAAACATGGATACTCAGTAGGCATCATCGACCAACTGAGATAAATTATAGTAAAAGGATGATATAGAGTAAGACAATAATTTAATGTCAAGGTAAAAAATTGAACCTGAATCTTCTCCGATATCACTGTATAAAATAACTAATCAATTGGAATCTTAGTATGATATTCCATAGCCGCATATACCATAACTTTCATACAACATGAGTAATCATTTCGGAAATGTAAAGACACATAAATACAATAACAATCATGTAATACTATAATCAACACAACTACCATCGTTCGAGAATAAAGAAAAAAAACTTACCCAACGTCCCATACCACTGGGAAGTACACTCAAGGAAAACAAAGAAATAACTCATGATGGAATCCCCTACCACCAGAGAGTACACCAAAAGAACAATCATCAATATATCAATGTACAACTACACAAGAAACTCACCTAGGCCGCGGGTTGTACATTCCCACCATGGCCTTTCACCGAGGTCTACAATCATCATCAATACCATAATTTGACACAATAAAGATGATATCACCATAACATGGTTATATAGTTATTTAATCTCTAACTCATTAATAGACTTCATATCAGCCTATACTAGCTAGCCTCCATTTTCATGAGCCACTAGTTTGCAAGTCTAGTAGTTTACTAGCAATCAAATAAGGAAAAGCTACAAGTTACCCACACTATTATTTATTCACCCATCATACAACCATCTTCCAGTTGGCCTCCTAATTATATAAGTCATCAATTAAGCCACCACGATATCATATACTAGATGTCAACTTAACAACTCATCCTACAATACTAAGTCTATTATTATTGAGTATATCACAACCTTAAGGACTAGTTTCCATATACTAGCTAAGTAAGGTTCACCAACTGGTTCACAAGGATTCTAGCCTACAAGTCATAGTCATTTATTAGAGACAACTAGTTATCACATAAGCCACTTTACTAGGCAAAATTATATAATGTAACCATTTATCCAAGTCAAGTAGATTTACTAGGTGAGCCCTTGGTTCAACATAAGATTACACATATCAATTATCCTTAACCCAATACTCGGCATAATATACTTCTAGTTACTAATTAGTGTTAACAATTGTCACACCTCTTATCTAGTGATTAATGATAAGAATGTATAGTAATTTACCAAGGAAGAAATCTTTCCTAAGTACACAAATGGGCTTAGCCACATATATCATAAAATCATATACATCCACATATTTATATATATACTTACCATTACTCTCCACTCGGGAGGAAGGAAGTTGATCTCAGGATTTTAGGACCTTTCGTAAGCCCTTCACCCCCTTCCATATTTTGTTAAATAATATTTCCCTCTTCTTCTCCCTTATGACCATCTTTACATGTACAACACGAAGATCTCAACGTGACTCTATCAAGGATGAGTAGGCTTTCTCAAGCCTAGCAATGGTATCTCCCTTCTTCTTTTGGTCCTCTCTGTACTTCTCATAATTGGACCGTGAAATATATAAATAATGAGCGGTGGAGGGCTCTCCCGATCCTTGGGGAAAACTAGACACGAGCTCCCTGATGGCTATAATATCAACTTCAATATCCTCAAGAGGCCTGGTGGTGGATAGCCTATAAAACTCAGGCTTCTCACATGTCGACATCCTCGAGTCAATTTTTTTTCTTGCCTTTTCCTAGTGTGCCTTTTCTCAAATTCTTAAGGGATAGATAGAGGTGCCAGGGTGCACCCTTGTATCTCCAGCATACTCTTTAACCCCCACTTTCTATAAAGCCCTGTAATCAAAGAGGGAAAGAAGAGATGCATACTGCTCTAGTCCTTGAAGTGGTTCATTTCATTAACCACTAGCTGACCAATATCTAAAGAAATGTCATCTAGAATACAAGCAACCATCTAAGAATACAGATCTGGGACTGCTGTCAGTGGGTTCAAGGGGATACTCGGCTACATATGATGTGTAACTAAATCTAAGACTCAGAAGTAAAGTCATTCATGGAGATATTTCTCTTAGTTTTCATCTAAGAGACTTCCGTTCCATGACACAATCTTTTTCGCCAACCAACTTTCTGACTCACACCCTTTTTCATTAGACTTACCCATGTCTGCATGTTGTTGTCTGTATATATAATTTATTTGATTCACCCCAAAGTTCACCATTTCCCCATGGATCTTAATAGTAATATTGAACGGATCCGAGAAAGACATTTCATCAATTTTGGCATAGAATTCATGGACCCATTGTCCATTTGCTTTATATGTATTTGGGGTGAAACATCGCAACCCTGTGGCCTCAAGTTGGTCATGAAATGCCAGAAGCTTTTTCGGCATATTTTCCAAGAAAATTCCTCTCTCCAGGAGAAGCTTTATCCTCAGAAGATCACTTTATTAGTGACTATGATACTCGGGTGCCATAAATCGAATGCGGTCAAACTTGTCCATGAGATTATCCTAAAAGAACTAGACACACACGACGTTAATCATTGATATTTTCATGCACAAACTATGCCACATGGTCTACTAATGCTCATTGGATGGTTACTTGGTGGTGTGTGGCTAAAAATTTAAAGTGCAGAATTTTTGTGGCAAGACAGGAAACTTTCATCGATTACCATGATCATAGGCCATAGCCACATTCGCATTGCCATGATCGCAGTCCCTGTGGCTGCGATCACGGTAATTTAGACCAGTTCTACACCAACTTTTCATGTTCAACATTTCTAAATTTTTTAGTCCACAAGCATGTTCTTCAACAAGGATTCACATTTAGACCCATGAACAAAACTCCTAGGTGCTCGATTATGCCCTTAATAATGAAACAATCATTATTGAACTCTCATCTGGGAAATATATTGAGTACTTGGTATGCACTCTTCATTTGTTTCAATTTCACACATTTTTGGGTACTCAAGACTTTCCCACTTATATGCACACCATTATCTAGCAACTAAACACCACACAAGTACAAAGTATGAAAACATATAAGCATAAAAATTAAAGATTCAAGCCCTCTCTACATCATGAATTCTATGGCCTATTTTTAAGAATCAAAGCATGGATTCATGGCACCTACCTGATACGTGATACAAGAGGGATGCAAAGATACATTTGGAGAGCTCACAATCTTGGCCAGAATTAGGTCCAATTAGAGAGTAAGATTTAAAAAAAAACGTGAGGGATATAGGGTCAATCAACTAGTTATACAGATGAAGTGACCGTGATCGTGGTCAGGTGGTCGCAGCCATAAATACGTGGGAGACCGTGATCTCAGTAACTGAGGGTATTTTTTCTCCCTTATTTTCCGCTAATCAGCTTACCTCATGATTTGACAGTTTTTACCCTATTTAGTTTTTAATGCAAGAATTTCACTCTTCCCCCCTTTTAAGCTCATTCAATGCACTCTATACTGCAAGAAAATGCAGGAGTTATTAAAATGAAAAAAACTAAAATCTACGCTATAAGATCATAAATAAAGGGTACGAGCCTCTTTTGTGGCATTTGTGGGTTGCCTCCCACATAGTACCTTAGTTATCGTCGTGGCATAATGACTTCCTTTTTTATTTATGAAGGTGGGTCCTCAAGCCCTCTTTTCGTCACCTCCTCAAGCTCAACATCAACCGCGAATATCACTTGAAGTTCCGCGGGTTATTTCCTTGTCTTGCAAACTTTAAAAGAGACCTCATCCTCATGCACTCTAAACTTTATCTCCCTTATTTCTATGCCAAAAAATGGCCTTTCTGATGGCTAAGAACAGACAACCAAGAATGATTGGTACCTCTTGGTCCATTTCACAATCTAAAACAACAAAGTCCGCCGAAAGTATAAATTTGTCCACTTTGACTAGGACATCAAAAAATATTCCAACTGGCCTCTTGATAGACCGGTCCATCATTAAGAGTCTCATATTTGTGGGGTTGGGGCATCCAATCTAAGATTCTTATAGATGACAAAGGGCATGAGGTTTATACTCACAAAAGGGTCACATAGAATGGTACAAGGATTAGTGAAAGCTCTGGGGTTATCCTTCTTCACCATAATCTTGCTACTCATGATAACACTAACACCATGGGTGACTTAAATTGTGTCACCTTCGATGAGCTTCTTCTTGGACATCAAATGTTTCATTATCTTTGCGTATCTCAGATCACTTGGATCACCTCAAGCAATGGGATATTGATAGAGAGATTACTAAGCTTGGCCATAAAATTCTTGAGTTTGTTACCCTCCTCTTTTCTATGCAATCTTTGAGGAAATGGCGGAGGGAGTTGGATTATAGGCCTTCCTTGATTTTTTATCTTTTCAACCTCATTTACTTCCTCATCAACTTTCACTGGCTTTTTTTTCATCTTCTTCTTCCTGATTTTGAGGTAACACCTCCTTTGGCTTAGGCTTAGGTATCCTTACACTAAAGTCTTCTTTTAAGTTCTCATCAAGTGTCTTCCCACTCCTAGGGACTATTTCTAAGACTTGAGCATCATCCTTTGGATTTGTAATAGTGTCACTTGGAAGACCACCCTTGGCCTAACATTCATTTAATTGGAGATTTTCCTAATTTGGGTCTCCATCTGCTTGATGGAGGAAGAGTGGGACACCATGATTTTAGAGAGTTGAGAGAAATCCCTTTTTAGCTCATAGACCATCTTATTCGTACCTTTTACCATATTCAAAATTCTTGCCAATATATCTTCGATTTTGAATTTTTTGGGATCAATAGAGCTTGGGTCTTTGTTCTTTGCTCTATCATGGGGAGGCACATAACAACCATAGCTACACTTTCTATATCTCTAATATCTATCACAACCATAATCCATCAAACCTTGATTACCACCTTTCCTTTGATAGGCCGGGTGGGAGCGCCCAAAATTTTTTCCAAGTATCAATTATTTAGCTTTTTAGCCTCCTCCTCCTCATAGGCTTTTGATACCATGATGTTCACAACTTTCATAGGTGCACCCATCACATACTTCATCAGAAGCTCGAGTTAAGTAATCATCTCTGCCATACTCTTCTCTCTTTCTTTATATAGTTTTCTTTGTTCCTTGTCAACCAAAGATGTAGGGGGAGAGTTTTTGGGAACTTCGGCGTATCTTGTATTCCCAACCCTGATCTTTATTTTCCACCTCTCCAAGAAAATACAGTCCCACACGATAGTTCAACTTCATAAGGGAACTTCCCGCCGCATTGTCGACCATAATTTTGTTGAGCGGATCAAGGGATCGGTGGAAGACTTGGAGAATCATCTTATCTGGGATCTCGTGGTTTAGTCATTGCGCTAATTTTCCATTTAATATTTCCTATGCTTCATACAATAGCTCTCCATTCAATTGCCTAAAGTTTATGACCTTAGCCCTCTTTTGGAGAATTTTGGATGGTGGGAAGTGTCGATCAAGAAAAAATATAGTAAGCTCTTCCCAAGAAGTGATTGAACCATCTAGGAGAGAATGAAGCCATAAAATCACCTTGCCCATTAGAAAAAATTAGAAAATGCAAAGATGGATAAATTCTTTAGTGTTGTGTGTGCGATGTGGAATGACGCACACACCTCCACAAAAATTTTTAATTGAAGATTGGGATCCTTATAATCTTGACCCCCATATATCCTCTTCATTTGTAATATGTGTAGCATGGCACTTGTTACATGGAAAACACCGTTCCTTTGAGTTGGTGGTATACAAATTACACTTGTTAGGCCTGCATAGTTGAGTATCCCTCATTATCTAGTAGGGCATCAAAAGGTACCATGTGACAAGAACTATCACTCATTGTCCCATTTATGCTATAGTTACCTATAAAAAATAAAAAAAAAACAAATAAAGTAAATCAAAATCACCCCGGTTATACACAAGTAAAATTACACTACACAAGAGAAATCTAGATTCCACTCCCAGGCAACGATGCTATTTTGATAATGCTCAACTTACTCTCAGATTTGAATGGTAAGGAATCATTGTCAATATAACAACTCTCATTGGGATCGAATCCACAGGGAGTGAAATTTAAACTTTGAATCCTATGGGTGTTCTGGTAACTTACAAGGATACCTAAAGTACGTGTAAAAGGAAACATGTAATGTAAAGTGGTGGGAGATTGGTTTGAAGTTGGACTGTATCAATGCTGAGTCACAATAAGCTACATAACACTTTTGATGTAAAGTCAAATTTGGAGAAAATCATAGGATTATGTCTACCTAAAGACAATGCGTGCATGGGATCATGATAGTTTAGCATGAAATCAATTTGATGAATACAAGATAGGCTAGGTAAAAAGTCTTTGCAATTATTTTGCCAACCAAACCTCAAAGATTTCACCCATTGGCTCTTTCGAGCACCTAACAAGTATATCCACCATCGTCACCCAAAACCTGAATTGGACATCCCTATTTCTAGGAAAATACCTATAACATGACCTGCTCTTTATTTACACTTATTTCTCAGATTGTAAAAGGTAGTAAATCACATACTTAATCGTTCACTATTGCCTTATCCCCCTATAACCCTTTTTCAAGGATGACATGGGTTTTCTAAGATTCACCCTCATCCCTCTTTCAAGGATGATAAAGCTTTTAAAGAGTTTGGCATTTTCACCCATCATACCCATTTGAACAATTTGGGTTTTAACCAATAACATTAAACCATTAAGCTCAAGAAATGGTGGAATCTATAATCAACAACTAAAACTCATGTAAACCCATCAACACCCACAACACAAATAGAATTTAGTTCAACATAATTCCAAGACTAAAATAATTTAGATACTCGTGAAGAAGGAAGAGAAAGATATACCATCATATGGATTTTTTAAAGCATCTATCCTTCACAAATTCTAAAAATTAAAGCCTCCAAAGTTAGTTACAAAGCTTGCTCAATTTAGGGTTCTTGTTTTGAATTTAAAAGTGTCTACTTTGTAAGCAATACCCAAAGAAAAAAGGGTTTTACACTATAAAGGAATTTATATTTAACAAAGTGAATTGACAGAACAACCCTGGGCAACATTCTCGCTTATTTGCGATCACATGAGATTATTTGCAATCCCAATCAATACAACCGCGTTAGTGCTTTCACAATCGCGTCCTCTTGACTTTTTTTTGACTAACTACGATCGTGACCTACAGACTGTGATCACGGTAACTGAGGATGATGACTCCTCTAGGTTGTTCAGTTGCACTTTTTTTCCTTTTTTTGATCTAATTCATTTTAAATCTACATCTTCCACTCATCTAGCTTGTATACCTAAAAAATGTGGAGTTTATGCATTTAATTACCAACTTGTCTCATTTATTTCTTCAAATCATAGTAATGTGAAAAATTAGTGAGTGCATGAGTGGTAAAATCACAACTCATCATAGCCCCATGAGAAGAATTACCCTACCCATGATTTAGAGTTATGCGAGGTTGTTTATTCTTTTAAGTTGTAGAGCCACTATTTGTATGGAGTTCATTGTGAGATTTTCTCAGATCATCGTAGCCTTTAGTATTTCTTCACCCAGCAAAAACTTAATATAAGGAAATGTTGTTATCTTGAGTTACTTAAGGATTATGACTTGTCTATTCTTTATCATCTAGGTAAGGCTAATGTAGTTGCAGATGCCTTAAATAGAAAGTTGAATAGCATGGGTAGCTTGGTATATATTTTAACCCAAGAGAGGTCTTTGGCCTTAGAGGTTCAGTCTTTGGCTAACCATATGGTTAGGCTTGATATTTTGACACTTGGGTGTGTTTTGAAATTTGTAGAGGCTAGGTCTTCTTTATTGGAGCAGATTCAGACTCATTAGTTTGGGATTGCAATTTATTCTAGATAAGGTTCTAAGTAGTGACTCTAAGAAAGCCTCACTTGATTCAGATAGAATTTTGAGAAATGGAGGCTGAGTTTTTATGTCAATAGTGGGTGATAGGATTAGATTAATTTTGGAGGAGGCTTATTATTCCAAGTATTCTATCTATCCAGGATTGACTTAGATGTATTATGTTGTGAGACAGCATTACTGGTGGGGTGGTATGAGGAAGAATATAGCAGAATTTATAGCTCGTTGCCTTTGTTGCCAACAGGGGAAGCCCTAGCATTTAAGGCTTGGTGGATTGCTTCAGAGGTTACCTATTCTTAAGTGAAAATAGTAATGGATCACCATGGAATTTTTGACTAGGTTGCCACGTACTTCTTATAGGTCTGATAGTGTTTGGGTTATCGCAGAACAATTGACCAAATTCACTTATTCTATTCCAATTTAGGTTTCTCTTCATGCTGAGGGGCTAGCCCATATCTATATTTATGAAATTTTTTATCTTTATGGTGTGCCAATATCTATTATCTCAGATCGAGGTTTAGGGACAATATCACACTTTCAAAAGACTTTTTAGGAGGAGTTGGGTACCCAGGTTGATCTTAGTAAAACCTATTACCCCAGACTGACGGTCAGTCAGAGTAGACTATTTAGGTGTTGGAGCATATGCTCCATATTTTTGTGATGGATTTTGGTGGTTAGTAGGAGCAGTATCAAGCCTTGGCAGAGTTTGCGTATAATAATATCTACCATTCTAGTATTGATATGGATCCTTTTGAGGCTTTGTGTGGTAGGCATTGATGCTCTCTAGTTGGTTGGTTTAAGGTTTTTGAGATTAGACCTCAAGGTATAAATTTGCTTTGTGAGTCTTTGAATAGAGTTTGGATCATTTAGAGTGGGCTATGAGCGGCTCACAGTAGGAAGAAGTTCAATACAGATCGTAGACTTCGTGCCTTGAGTTTTGGTGTTGGTGATCATTTTTTCCTTTGAGTTTTTCCCATGAAAGTTGCAATAAGGTTTGGGAAGAGAGGAAAGCCTAGCCCTAGGTATATTAGCCCATTTAAGATTCTTCAGACTATTGGGGATGCAACTTATGAGTTGGCTTTGCCTCCAGATTTATCAGTTGTTCACCCATTTTTTCATGTTTCCATTTTTAAACCATACATTTTAGATGTGTTTTATGTTATTTATTGGGATTCAGTTTAGTTAGATGAGATGTTGTCTTTTCTTGAGGAGCCTATCTCCATCTTGGCTAGTGATGTTAGATGGTTACGTTCTAGAGATATTTCAGTGGAGTCATCGACCTATAGATGAGTCTACTTAGGAGGTCGAGTTTGATATGTGTAAAAGTTACCCTCAGCTTTTCGTAGGTTTAGGAATTCCTCTTGCCTTTAATTTGGGAACGAACTAAATTCTTAGTAGTGGATGATGTAACGACTTGATATTTGGTGATTTATGTGAAATATTTAATTTTTATGTGATTTAACCATTTTACTCCTCCCTGTGGTTTCTTTGTTGTATTTCTGTGGTATGGAGGTGATTGGCATGGTTTCTAATGCATTTCAGTTGATTGATGCAAAATTTATGGTTTTTGGTGGCTTAACAAGCCTTATAGTTGACTTTGGTCAGCATTTATTGATCTATGTGCCGCATGGAAAAACGGACTACACCAGCAGATCTAAAATATTGATTTTTGGATGGTAACATAGTTGGTATGATTTTATGGCTTTTAAATCTCATTTCTATCCTCGATTCAAAAAGTTGTAAAATTGGGTATTGGGGGTCAACTCTGTGAAAACAATATTTTTTTAAAAATCTGATTATCGCCATTGAGTCCAGAGCGTTAAATTTTTTAGGGTAGCATAGTTTGTTTGCATTCTAGAGACTCTAAATGAATCTCGAGGGGTCCGCGGAAACTTGGAACTCTTAATAATCTGATATTGCCATTTACTCCGGAAGTCTCACCTGGAGCACCACTCAGCTGGTGCACTCGCACACGCGACCCAACAGTGCATCAAAATGTCACATTCGTGACATCTGTATTGCTTATGTGACCATCTCTTAAGGGACGATAGGATCACTTACGCGGCATATGCCCTAAGGCAAGGTACCACGTATGTGACACCCTATCGCTTAAGCGAACTGGTGATCGCTTATGCGATGCCTAGGTCATTGAAATACTCCTTTTTGCCATTTTCACCATTTTCGAGACTTGGTGCTTGGAGTTTCAATATCTTGAGAAATTCCTTCCTTCTAAGCTTGGTTAAGCTCCGAAACACCTATTTCAACTATTTTTCTTCAATTTTATCATTTAAATCTTGTTTAAATGTGGATTTCAAAGAGAAGCTGAGGAATTTTGACCCATAAGGCCTACAAATTGTATTTCTTCAATTCAAAACTCCATATTCCACCCGTTTTCACTTGGGTAAGTTTCTACTATTATCATTTTTCTCTCAATTCTATCTTCAATACAAATTCAAATTTTTGAGTTTCAAAATTGTTTTTTTTAGGGGGGGGGGGGTTGCCGATAAAGTCTAAAAATGGATTTTCTTTAATTTGAACCTCATTTTAAACTCAATTTATCTTGGATTTTCAATTGTTGACTCCTATATGTATGGGGAGCATGTTTTATAAAATAAAATTACACTATTATCCTTCTTTTTTAAAAACCCTTTTTGCAGGTCCATTTAGACCTCAACCCAAAAATAGGCAATATAGGTATCGTTGGCTTTCTTATTATGCGTAGATTGTATATTTGTATGTTTTATCCAGTTTTGGGTCCATTCATTAGGGAAAATCTCTATGTTGAAGGCTTTTGTACTATTTTTTGGTATTCGAGGTAGGTTATGGCTTAACTTTCTTCAAACTGGGCTGGGTAGTTGTTATTAATACAAAAATCATGTTAAAGGTATGAGAACCAATCATGAAAATGGTTATATTGTTGTGTTGTTCTCGTGTGGGGGCTTATATTGTTTCTAATTGATGGTTTTTAGACATTATTTTCTATGTGTGAAAGTATGGGGTATCATATGATATCGTTGGCCTTGTTTATGTGAAATTTGTTGTATCTTATTTGTAGAAAAAGACTAATGTTGTATCAATGGTATATTTTGGTGTATTTTACCCTATTGGCATGTGGATTTATGTTGGATTTCATTGATGGTTGGAATATTGAGTGGATTTTGTCTCACTTGGTTGGTCTATTGGTTGGGTATAGAAATTGTCATTTTGGTTGATTGTTAACATTACATCATCATATCATATGCATTCATGAAACATTGGTACCACCTTGGAAATACTGGAAGCACTATTCTTTTTGATAGAAAATGTGACATCTTTAAAACCTTTTACCGATAGATGCACCGGAGAGGAGATATGGATATTGATATTGGATATTATTTATTTATTGGTTGACGAAACCCTCATGATTCCTACCTGGGTGCAGAGCTCGGTAGGTGTATATGGAGGTTGTGCTACAACCTCATGTATCACATCATCATTATCATCATCCTCATGGTCACATTCTTATATAACTTGTGTTTTCTTTAGGTGTATTATTTGTCCTTTCTATGACTCTTGCCTACGTGTATTACTTTATTCTACTTGTATGTATGATATTTGTATACTTATGCTACCTTCTTGTATTTGCGTGTGATATCTGTGAATGTTATAGAACTGTTAGTAGAGATGGTGCGGGCTACAATTTGAGATATTTTCTGTATTTTGTATGTTTTGTTTTCTACTTTCCTCAGTCGGATGTGCCCTTAGTGTGTATTTTGTATGTTTTTTTTCCACTTTGCTCAGTCAGACTATGATACCTACTAAGTTTAAGTGGACTGTGCCCTATTGGTGCAGATCTTAGTTCGAGTACCCCTCACGACAGATGATTTCAGGCGATACTTGGAGCCCACTTCGAGGTAGCAGTTGATCCTTGCTTCCAGAGTTGACAACTACCTTCTCCTATCTAGACTATGTCTTTATTCGTATTCAAAGGCAAAGTTGTTCTTTTTGGGTATCCTAGGTATTTGACTTCGAGTTTTACTAGTTAGTTCTTACAGTGTGGTAGCAGGTTTTGGGATTATTTTATTGTATCCTTGGTTATATGTATATCTCGCTCTCATCTTACTTGTGCGGTTCGACTTCGTTCTAGAAGCCTTACCTTGGGTATTAGTGTTATTTCACTTTTTATATCAGTTTGGATTATATGCTTACTTATTAAGGCTTGCCACGACATGTGCCATCATGACCCTTGGATTTTGGGTCATGACAAGGAATCAAGTCTAAATCAAGGCCAAATACCTGAGTCAACCTCCCTATCGAAAATCAGGCATACCTCCACTGGTTTCCACCATAGCCAAAATTGAAATGTAGCTGAGAATTAAAATCACAATGGGGGGAAAACCATTAGTTTAAGACCCAAGAAACTAACTCCGCATCTTCTAGTTCACATAAAGAATCAAGAATAATCGAGAACATGTTGAAGCTACGATGGATACTAATAGTAGCCAAAACTCAAGAAACTCTGAAGAATAAATCTTAGCCTGACTTTTAACCAATCTAATACTCAATCAATGGCTACTAATACCCAACCTTAGTTTAACTTTTGGCAAATCTAATACTCAATCTATGGCCAGTAATACCCATAACTCAATTGGACCAAGAATCACATCGTATAGAGAATGAGGTATCTAACACCATACACAATACCAAGATAAAAGTTATCACCAGATGATGAACTGAACAATCAGAAAGGCAAGCCTTAGACCTTCCAACATCATCATCAAGACTATTACTAGGCGATGAACTAGAAAAATCAAAATAACAAGTCTTGAATTTATCAATGTCAGATATGGGATATGAAGAAGGATAGCCAATGCAAAACATCTCAACAAACTAAAAGGTAAGTCCTAGAATTTCAAACTTAGAAATGGCCAATAAAACAAAATAGCCAACTCTAAAACCATAACAAAACCATGGAGGGCAAATCTATCTTCACTTCCATAGCCCACTCAACAACCAATACAACCTCATTAATAGAAGAGGAAAATGACCAACTTCACCTCCCAAAAAGAGATAAAACCATCCAAACGAGCTAGACGGCGAGGCTATTGAACAAAAATAACGAGGAAGGGAATTCTAACTAGATAATGCTAGTCTAGTCGTCTATCAAGTAAGGATTGATCAGAGTCAAAACAATGACAATATTAACAACAATTATAGTGAAACCAGTATAAGTTGTAGGTTGTACCAAACATGAAAATCAATAGCACGTACCACTCAAGTGACATAAGAATGCCAATATGCCAAAGTAGAGAGACTTTAACCCAAATGCTACACCCATAGGAAAATACAATACTAACCACTCCATCCACTACTTAAAAAATCATCTATAGGTGTAGTCACACAATCATGATCTCCATACCAAGGCACACAATAACTAACATAAAAACACAAAGGCATATAATTAGCGATGGGTATGAAAACCCTAATTCAAATTAAATAGTAGGTAAAGGCAGGAAATAAAAGGAACACCTATCACAGTGAAAATCCAAATTCATAGTCCTAATAATCCCAAAGGAGTATGAATTTGAGCATGTCCAAACTCGGACTAAGTGTCTAAATTACCAACGAAGGCATTAAGTGCAATGCCTTTAACTAATGGCACCACAACAATATGTGACTGATCTCGATAAGCTGAATGACTAATAATCCTATCCTGGGGACACTCTATAGACAATGATCGGTCTCTCTGTAGTCGTAGTCATAACAAACCCATGAAACTCTAACCTAGAAAGAAACATAAGTTATCCCTAACTGGCTGACCAACTTACCCCCAGGTCACTATTTAGATGAATGACCAATCTCCCCATAATAAAAAAAATCTCCTGTAGCACGCCGAGGTACTATACCTACTGAACTAGAACAATAGCCATCACCTGAAGATCTAGATAGAATATTCCACAAAGTTTGATGAGAGCTATGCTCGCTGTGACCATCATGACTAAGCTGATAGTCACCAATAGTCTGAGATACTACCTGTGTGGAACTGACAGGCTATAAGTGATGTTGGCTTCTACTAAGAGGACCTCACCTCCTGGACTAAATACCAATAATACTGTACTGGTGACATAACCTCTTACCACTATCTCTATATATCTCAATATATGCTCTCTTTGTGGTCCTTGAGTGATCAACAACCTATGATAAAGAAGAGCCAGTTTCTATCAATTGCTTCAATGCTAAACGGTGTGGCAAAGATAATACTCAAATAAATACATTCACCATCTCATGCTCTAAAGGATATGAAATAAGAGTATGTTTGGCCTACTCAAGAAACTCAATCTCATACTCTGAAATTGACAAGAAACCCAACTAAACACCAACAAACCCAAATCTTGTCTGAGAACTACCTGATTTACCAAATATTATCTCTGGATGTGAGGTATCCATAAAAAGGCTCAGAATCCCCAATGCTAAACTCTAAAAATTTGAGGCCACCACAAACCCTACCAAAGCTTGGGCTGGCCCCAAGTCCTCTGGATGACGCTAAAGATCTTTTATATAAATGACTGACTCTCAAAGCTGATGCTAAGCTAAAACTCTGGTAACATGAACCAAAGTCCCTTTTGCATCTACTGATAACCTCATGTCATCCATCTAGGAAAAATAAAGTCAAAAGAAGCATAGAGGCTTGTAGGAATACAAAAACACAAAAAGGGGTCAAGAATAAACGTTTCTAAGAATGTCCTATAGCCTCCCAAAGATAGGATAGAGACATCTATATATCGATCTGTAGGACTATACAAGACACTTAGATCTTGTACCAACACATCAGTAAACCTAGGCTCTAATACAAATTAGTCACAAAAAAATTTCTCAGGTCATGTTGGCACTTACTATATAACTTCAGTAGGTAAGCCAACCCATAGACCGAACTAACTAGTAATAGACTATCAAAAGTAATGAAAGAAAATAGCAGAATAAATATGATAAAAAGTAATATATATAAAAAACCCCAAGACTTAGTGAAATTAGTATAAAATCTTTTATTACAATTAGTGTATGAAGTGAGATACTGAACAAATATATGTATAAACCATCTTCAAAATACAAAATAGAAATAAGTCTAATCAATATGAGATATAGAATGTATACTCCAAATGTCAGGATCTCACCTCAAATCTCCAATCCATAACTGCTCCCATGATGCACACGTCAATAACAAGAACTCATACTATGATTTCCAAAGATAATACAACATCAATAACATGTAAAGAAGAAACATAAACTATAGGCAACTATCTAGGAAGCTAAGAATAATAAGGCTAATAAAACTGAAGGATAAACTATCCTATTCTGGCAGTATTCTGGAACCAAAGTACTATACCACATATCACTAGCCAATATATAAATAAAGAGTGGAAGAAGATATATAGTAGTATACAAGGGAAAGAAATACATATACAATAAGAATAAAGTAGGGAAGAGAGGGAAATATAGTGATACCATATATATCTATATACATATATATATAGGTATATGAGACTAACTCAAAGGTAACAACCTAAGGTAGCCAACCAAACCTCTCTGGAAAATCCTAAACAAGTATGAAAGCTAATACTAGCATGATTAGAGCCTTTAACCAAAGTATCTCACCACAAATAAACCATCAATAATGCACTTTACTATAATAAGGAAAAGGGCTTAAAAAACATATCAACAACCTCAAGTACCAATCCATTATCAACCTTCCATAAACTACCATAATAACAACAATAAAGTAACCTAATAGTCTGGAAAAAAATACCTAATCGGGCCCTCATAATCTCAGACAGTTCAATCAAGCACTAAACAAATAATAGTCACAACTTAGACCTATACGACCCCCAATAAGGTCGATAAATATAAGCACTAAATAATATACTGCTGATAGGTAATGCATACGAATGAATGAATGCGAAGTAAATATAAAGTACCATATTGTACCAACTATATACACCTCCTCCTACCCAACAACTATCAAAAGTAAGACCAATAACAACCTCTCTTCTCTAGAACTATGACTCATGGATGAAGGGGCCTATAGGGACTTGGGAATATTTGTATACACTATCAGGTCTCCATCTAGGACCTTGGATAATTATCATCATCAATCTACTCCATCCAGTACCAGAGATATGTATATATATAATAAGTGCATAGAAACGAACCGTGACTAAAAGAGTATAAGTTTGTGAACCTATTACCTGAGATTTATTCTAGGATTAAATAAGAATAAATGCATAAAAAGGTTTAGAATCTTGATCAAAGTAAATCGTAGTAGTGAAAGCATGGATAAACCACGAATCAGAATCAATCATGATTTAGTTTCCATAATATCATATTTAGTTTCAAAAACTTATAAATCATTAAATAAGATGGTACGATTCCTATTATAAATGAATTTGTTTTAAGACTACAAAGTTGGAATAAATCCCTCTTTGAAAATAGTAGAAAAATCAAGGATTTTGTTGGAATCATACCACTAAATGAGCATGAATTCACCTAAAAGTATGCATGCCATCACTATTATCCAAACAATAAAACCATAAGCATATAACCATATATACACTAAATCCACGTCCCTTAAAAGAATAGGACACTCACCTAGCGTCTAACTGGTATTGTAACCATGACTTCGGGCACAATAGTACGTAACTATCATAATAGTAAGACCATAATTCGAGAAACTATGTTCCAATTCACTAATTCAAATAGAAAAACCTTATACTAAAGGATCCTTAATAGATGGTTAACATGCTTATAATCTATGTGATAGTAGTCTATATACATAATAAGCATTTCGTCTTAAGGGTCAGGTCACCTTTCTATCCAAAAATTCTTAATTTGGCTAAGTCATGATACACTAGTCAAAAACATATCCTATAATCTTTACCTAGTATACGATATATATTGTACATTATTTGATGAAGAAAATAGACCGGAGCCTACCTCAACACTGAGTCAAAATTCTTGAATTGTGCACCAATCACTCATATTTGCACCATGATATTGAAATACTACCACGCTATAATATAATAAACTATAGGTCAACTAGAGTAAAATGATATCTATATTGCTATAAAAATATTTGGATCAAATTCAGGTCAAGAATAGGCCCGAAGGGCCCACAAATGAAATGTAAAATTGAATATGTCAGGAGATCCCTCGAAGGAGAAATTTATGCTCAAAAGTTGAGCACAAATAGAGAAAAAATAAAGGCCCAAATCATCCCTTATAGTCTAAGAATTTTAAGACCTAAATTTTAAGAACTTATATTTAAAAAAGATGGAATTTGACAGGGAAAATATTGGGAAATGACCAAGAAGTGTTGGGCTAACTTACCTTAGCTTTAATAGATGAATCCTCACACTTCCAATGCTTTATTCTCTCAAAAATAAAGGAAAAAGGTTGAGAAATGAGGGAGGAGTGAAGAAGGGAATTTGTGCCCAACAATTTTCAATAAAGAGATCAAATGATCGCTTAAGTGAGCAGCCACGAAAATCCAATCTTTATCTAAGCGCCCGAGTGTAACTTAAGCAACCTTTGATCACTAAAGAGATCCCCTGGTCACTTACGTTACCACCGGTTAAGTGACTAAAGGTCTTCTTAAGAAATTGCACCAGATGATGCTAGGTGCTAGTTTTTTTTCTAAGTAGAAGTAGACTCCAACTGGGTGCTCGAGATTTGTTCTGAACCCTATGCACACAAATTAACTATGCTACCATACCAAATTTTGACATTTTAGACTCAACAAAGCCATCAAAAATTTCATTAATATCATTTCAACTAAATATGGGTCCCACACCTATAGTTTTGCTTTAACTAATGCCCATTAGCCTAAAACAAGTCTGAAAGCCTTGGCACTTAAAAAAAGGATCCCCCAGCCTAAAACCAATGTTTCAGAGTTTATGGAGTAGTCAAAATTCTCATTAGAGGCTATTTACTATGAGTTTTGATCTGAGACCAATTCCTTAGCAACGATAGCTTCAAAATAGGGAAATGGGCCTAAAACTCAAACGAAGTGCCTGATAATTAAACTATTTGTTCTAGAAAGTAAAAAATGTTGTGTAGCTACTATGGGAAGGCTTGAAATTCCATAGATGCCTGAAAATTAAGGAAATGACCTAGAGGATCATTACAATATTCACTACTAAAAGGGCTTTCATACACAAAAGTCAATGGTTAGGAAGAGCTCAAAAGAATGAGATACTGGGCCCAAATGCCCCAAGAATGAATCCCCAATTAACCTTAAAGGAGAGACAATGCTTCCAAGTAGTTTCTCCTTATGAATCCCCTTTTCAACCAACTTCCTTACTTTACCTCCAAGATAAGTAAAACTCAACCTCAACAACCAACTGGTATCCAACAGATCGAGAACGACTGATGCATGCAAACCCAAACCATAACACGTTGGCATCACACCAAAACAAGCACAACTACGAAAAAACTCAACCAAGATAAAGTAATCCATGTCATGAATCTTGTAACCAACTCCATTATCCAAATTTAACCTTTTCTTGACTTTCCAAACCTATTATCTATTCTAAACTATGCAAAATATCTTTGGATTCTAGTCTGCACAAACACATCACATTATCCTCTAAAGGCTGGAGCTAATCCACTGAAGATCCATAGTGATAATCATAAAACAAGCCTATAAGGTGTGAGCTGGACACCCAATTAGAGATGATCAAAGCCTATAATTTCTAGTGAAAACCACAAATGATTTGAGTAACCCTTAAAATTGACAGTCAAAATTCTAAAGCATAAACTCTTGAGACTAAATCATCCACTTCAGCATGACCCATCATCTAAGGGTGAAACTATGCTAAGATCAACCTGATCTCACTACTTCACTGAGCGAATAATCTAAATTTCTAAATAAATGAAGAACAAGGTCAAAAGCAAAATAAACTAACACCGTGCCAACGAGTTATTATCTAGGCCACTATCAAGTACAATTCCTTATATATGAACTAAACTAAACTCATAGGAAAAGAATAGACCTAGTTAGCCTATAGATGAAGTCTCATGTTAGACCTAAACAATTTCAATAATTTTATTATGATAGTTTCTTCATGTTTTAATGTGATTTTTTAGTTGATAATTATTAAGGAATGTTAATGGGACCATTAGGAAGTATTTTAAAATTTTAAAAATGCATTTTGGGATATTTTAGGACTCCAAAATAGTATAGGTCAATAATAGGGTGTGCCACAGAGGCATGACACACCTTGATGCAAAAACATAAAGGGCATGCCACTCCATCTGATTGTTTTGTTAAGGGTATGATATGCCCTTGATGTGGCACGATAAGGGCTTGGAACCCCCAAGGGAGGAGTGATGCCAATTTTAAGTTTTTATTCAATTTTTGAGGGCTTTTT
Organism: Capsicum pubescens; assembly: GCA_030864215.1. Classification (NCBI taxonomy): domain Eukaryota; kingdom Viridiplantae; phylum Streptophyta; class Magnoliopsida; order Solanales; family Solanaceae; genus Capsicum; species Capsicum pubescens. The sequence continues at coordinate 145,386,119 of CM061547.1, forward strand.
GGTCTTTTACCTCCTAAATCAGAATATGCGATTCATCCCCCTCCTAAATTCTTAAGAACACCAAATAAGGGTTGTTCTCCAAATTGAAGCTTTCAAGGCTCCAATTCTAGTTCTTCTCAAGAAAGTTCATCAAGTTCAGGTATGTGGGGTTTGAACAAGGATATTATTCTGTCTTTGTGCCCAAAATCTCAATTTTTATTTGAATTTTAAGAAATTGATAACTAGGGTTCATACCCAATATGCTTCGAGATTTTGATATTATCTAATGAAGTTGAACTTTATTTGCGACATTTCATGTATACTTATATTTTTATCCATGTAATTAATTTTACGCATTGAGTTTGATATTTTGACTTGAAATTTCTATAAGACAATAAATGGTTATAAATTTAAACTTAATGGAATCAGTTTACAGGAAGTTCAAGCTTACTAGTTCAAGTTATAATGTATTAGATCAGAATTAAAGTTAAAGTTTTGATCTTATGGTCTCAAATAGGTCATGAAATTCACAAGTTTCCTAATTAGTATGATTTTAGCAAGAGTAGCATAGTTGTTTTTCAAATTATAAACCCATATACTACTTTAAGGTGAATTAAATAAGTATGAGCATAAGTTTATATTTTGGGAGTAGTATTTAGCATCGAGGGGAATGTGGGTTCAACATATCTTATTTCCCAAAAACTATGTGCCACTGTAGGTTTAAGAGGCCTCGCTAGAGAATGTCTTCTTGACTAAATGGGCTCAATATAGTGATTACTCTAGTTTAACTTTTGTACGTTTAGCAAGGTATGGAAAAACCCTCCTCAACATAAGTCAGATATTGAACTCTATGCTAGCTCACACGATTTATTTCGGTTATAAGAATCTCCACAGTAAAGGATATTTTAGAAAATAAGTGAAATTGCTCACAAACCTTAATCAGGTGTTGTTTTATGATTTATGTTAATACTGATTCAGTTTGAGTTCTTCTCATGATCATGGTGAGTTAATTTATGCTTAGTAGGAATGTTTTATGATTATTGTAAATATTAGTTTTACATATTTCATTCACCCTCACATAACTCAATATATTTCAAAAGTACTAACCATATATATGTTTGAGTGGCTACATTATTTCATCATATAGGTTTTGGTGTTCGTCCTTAGTAGTATGATTAGCTGTGATCACCATTTCCTATATCAGGATAGTTGGTGAGTCCTCAAGTTCTGAGGGCTAAGTTTATGGTTGTTTTAGATGTTGAGATGATAAGTAAAAGTTTAGACTTTACATTTGTTTTAGGTCACTTATGGTCTTTCCAGTGGCTCTTCAACTTTAGTTAAAGGCTTGTCAAGACTAGTAAGATGAATTGTTTTCTTCAGATTCCCATTAGTTTCAAATGACGTTAAGCTGTAGTATTTTATTAAGATTGTTCATCGGGTTGAACCAAGTTTATAATTTTTTAACTTTTCGATCATATTTTTGTTTACTTTATTAAGGTTTAGTGCTGAGTAAATATCATGGGTTAGCGTTCGGGCTACTTTTAATCCTAAGAATCGCGTGATGTACAAAGGGTAGCCTCGGGTCATTACAAACTTGGTATCAAAGCTTAAGAATATAAGAGTTCTAGGGAGTCTGATAGGTCACATTATGTAGAGTCTTGATCATGGGTGTGAAGCAGGCCACACTTATGAGCAAGAGACTATGGAACATATTAGGAACTAGTCCTTTTCTCATGATCTCTATCGTGTTTTGATGTTTTTTGTATCTTTTTTAACTCATGCTTTCACATGATAGAAAATGACTCCTCGCAGAGCCTATGCCCATAAAAATAGGGACCAACCAACCCCACCACCACCTATAGATCCTTTGAACTAGAATGTCTCCCATGCTGAGTTTTGTGATACTTTCCAAGTGTTTTCTCAAGATGTGAATGCTAATGCTTAAGGTAATTAGCCAGCAATAGTCCCAATTTAGTAGAATGGTAACTAGCTGCAGCCAGAGTTTGAGATTTCATGAGAATTAATCCACATGAGTTTTTTTTATGTCAAAGGTGAATTAGGATCCATAGTTTTTTATTAACGAGGGGAAGAAAATTACTCAGATTATACATATTACTAAAGAGGAGAGTGTGGAATTAGCTTCTTACTAATTGAATGATATTTCTTATGAATAGGTTACTATATGGAATAAAGGTAGGGGTGAGAATACAACCCCTATAACTTGGGCTATGTTTCATATAACATTATTGGATAGGTTAATTACTCATGATGTGAGAGAGGTCAAGGTGGAGGAGTACATGAACCTTAGGCAGGGTTCTATGTCGATAAATAAACACTGCCTCAAGTTCACTCAGCTTTCTAAGTATGAACTAGAGTTGATCCAGATTCCAGGGCTTTATGAGTAAATTTGTCACTGAAGTATCTAACTTGGTAGTCAAGGAGTTTAGGACTGCCACATTGATTAGGGATATGGATATTGCTTGATTGATAACCCATACTCAACAAATTAAGGTAGTAAAATTAAAGGAATGAGAAAGAGAGATGAAGAGGTATAGGACCAGACAGTTTGAGTATGGTAAGACTTAGTCACAAAGGGGAAATTATTCTCAGTTTTAAAGCCATTCATCGGCACTTGCACTGTCTTTAGTCAGTTCCACCATACCCAAGATTGAGTAAGAGTAGTAGGGTTGGGAAGAAATTACTAGATCTAAGGGTAGCAATTCTCAAGAAGAACTAACCTTGTGTGCAAAAATTCTGGTAAAAATTAATAGGGTGAGTGTGATAGGTAGATATATTTGTTATGATTGTGCTAAGATGGGCCATAGAATCAAGGAATGCCCTTTTTTCAAGTAGGAAAATAAAGATGCTCGCCCTTAAGCTTAGTCAGGCTGCCTGACTCCATAATAGGGTGCATAATCTAGTTCCATGGCATCTAACATCAGAATAGGTTTTATGCTATACCTCTTTTTTAAGGAGAATGAGAGATCCCTAGATGTGATCACTGGTATGCTTCGTGTCTTTCACCTTGATGCTAATGTGTTGTTAGATTAGGTTCAACTCTTTATTTTGTAACCCCACTTATTGTTTGAAATTTGGTGTATGTCCCAAGAGCCTTTCTAAACCTTGTCCAATTTTCAATCTCGTTGGTGAGTCAGTTATTGGTAGACGAGTATCCAAAAAGTTCCCTATTACTGTCCTTTATAGGGTTACTTTAGCGGACTTATAGAACTAGAGATGATAGATTTTGATGTCATTCTTGGTATGGATTGGATCCATTCATGCTATACTTCAATTTATTTTCATACCCAAGTGGTGAAGTTTCAGTTTCCTAATAAGTCAGTCCTCGAGTGAGAGGGTAGTCTAGTATCCCCTAAGGTTAGTTTCATCTCCTATCTTAAATCCAGGAAGTTAATCTAAAAAGTGTGTATGGGTTAAAGACTCTAAGTTTGAGACCCCACTAATTTAGTCAATAAGTTTCATAAAGTCTTCTAAAGTATTTACCCAGGTACCGTCTGATAGAGAAATAGAATTTAGGATTTGTCTTCTTCAAGATACCCAGCCTATTTCTAATCCTCCCTATCAGAAAGATGTAGATAAACTTAAAGAGTTGAAGGAAAAACTTAAGGACATCTTAGATAAGGGGTTTATCCAACTTAGTGTTTCTCCATGGGGTGCTCCGATCTTATTCGTGTGCAAAATTGATGAAACTCTTAGAATGTGTATAGATTATAAAAAGTTAAATCAAGCGACCATTAAAAATAAGTATCCCATGACTTATTTGACTTGCTTTAGGGTGCTCACTAGATTTCAAGGATTGATATTAGGCCGGGATATCATTATTTAAAGGTCAAGGAATGTGATATGCTAAAGAATATTTTTAGAACTCGGTATGGTCACTTTGAGTTTGCAGTTATGTCTTTTAAGGTAAAAAATGCTCTTGCAACTTTTATGGATATGATAAATATGGTCTTTAGGTAGTATTTAGACATATTCGTCAATGCATTCATAGATGACATACTTTTCTAATCTCAGAGTGAGGTGGAGAAGGAAGACCAATTAAGGATACTGTTGCAGACCCCTAAAGATTGCCAGTTGCTTGCAAAGTTTATTATGTGTGAATTTTAGTTAGATTCGGTTTCCTTATTGGGGCATGTGATTTCAATTATAGGTATTCATATAGACCCTCCAAAAATGGATGTAGTGAAGCATTAGCCTAGGCCCATTACTCCATCTGATATTAGGAGTTTTATAGGTTTAGTCAATTACTCCAAGAGATTAGTTGAGGATTTTTCCTCCATAGCTACACCATTGATCAAGTTGACACAAAAGAAGGTAAAGTTCCAATATTTAGACAAATGTGAGAAAAGATTTCAAGAATTAAAAAATAGACTGACTTCATCACCAGTGCTAGATTTTCCTATGGGTTAAACAATGTTTTGTGTATTGTTATGCCTCCAAAGTTAGTTTAGGTTGTGTGTTGATGTAGAATGAAAAGATAATAGCTTACGCCTATAGATAACTTAAGGATCATAAGAAAAATTACCCGACTCGGGATTTGGAGTTAGCAACGGTAGTATTTTCTTTGAAAATTTGGAGACATTATTTATATGGTGTGCATGTAGATATTCATAAGAGTCTCCAATACTTGTTCAAGCACAAAGAGTTAAATCTTTCTCAAGAAAATGGTTGGAATTGCTAGAGGACTATAAAATAAATGTGCTCTACCATCTGAGTAAGGAAAATGTAGTAGTTGATGCTCTAAGTAGGTTATCTATGGGTAGTGTAGCTCATGTGGAAGAGGACAAGAGTAAGTTAGCCAAAGAGTTAAATAGATTAGATCGACTAGAGTATATTTGATTGGCACAAATAATGGTGGTTTAGTGATTTAGAATGGTTCAGAGTCATCCTTAGTGTTTGAAATGAAAAAGAAACAACATAACAATCCTATACTTATCCAGTTAATAGATGGAATTCATCTATAAAAGGTTGAGGTTTTCTCCCAAAAGGGAGATGATGTTCTTTGTTATCGGTGTCGATTATGTATTACCAATGTTAATGGGTTAAGAGAAAGGATATTAGAGGAAGCTCATAATTGTAAGTATTTGATCCACCCTGGTGCCACAAGATGTACTACAACCTATGAGAAGTTTATTGGTGGAATGGTATGAAGAGGTATGTTTCAGAATATGTGGCTAAGTGTCCAAATTTCTAGCAAGTGAAAGTTAAGCATCCAAGACTATGAGGTACACTTCAATACATTGGAATCCCTAAATGGAAGTGTGAAGTCATTAATGTGGACTTCATTATGGGACTTCCTTGAACCTAACATCACTATGATTCAATTTGGGTCATCGTGGATCGAATGACCAAGTCAGCCTATTTCTTACCAATAATGACCTCAGATATAGCTGAACATTATGCCAAATTGTATGTCTACAAATTTGTAAGGTTCCATGGGATTTTTATATCCATAATATCGGATCAAAGTACTCAAATTACATCATAGTTTTGGCAATCTTTTCAAAGAGGCCTTGGTACAAAGGTGAAGTTTGGTACCACTTTTCACCCTCAAATAGATGGTCTAGTCGACGAACCACCCAAACTCTAGAGGATATGATGAGATCTTGTGTGATTTATTTTAAGGGAAGTTGGGATGATCATCTACCTTTGATCAAGTTTTCTAAACAATAGCTACCATGCTAGTGTCTAGGTGTCTCCATTTGAATCCTTGTATGGGCATAGATGTAGATAACGTATAGGTTGGTTTGAAGTTGGTGAAACAACTTTGTCTGGGTTGGATTCTATTCTCAAAGATATGGAGAAGGTTCAGTTAATTCGGAAAAGGTCGAAAACTACTCAAAGTCATCAAAAATTATATGTAGATGTGAGAAAGAGAGAACTAATATTTATTCGGGATGATTGGGTATTTTTAAAGGTGTCACCCATGAATGGAGTGATGAGGCTTGGAATAAAAGTAAATCTCAGTCCTAGATATATTGGTCATTATGAAATCGTAAACTGTGTTAGAGGTGTTGCTTTTGAACTAGATATTCTAAAAGAATTAGTCGTCGTTCATCCATTTCCATGTGTCTATGTTGAAGAAGTACATTGGAGAGCCATCCTTAGTTGTTCCCATATAAAGTATTGAAGTTAAGGATAGCTTGTCCTATGAGGAGATCCCAGTTGAAATTCTTGATCGACAAGTTCAAAAACTAAGGAATAAGGAAGTGGCTTTGGTGAAAGTTGTTTGGAGAGATCAATTAGTCGAGGGAGAAACATAGGAAGTAGAAGTATACATGATGGGAAGATATTCTCATCTATTAACTCCTCTCCTGAGTTAGATTAAGGTAAGAAATCCCTTTTAATCTATTCTACTCTTTGACATCTTTACTCATAGCAATTTATCCTACAAAGTTTAAGTGTAATAAGACATTTCAGTTGCAAGTTCATGTTTGAGGTGAGTAGTCCTGTTGTAGAGCTAGATAAGCTACATACACTGGATTATAGAGTCCATAAGATATATCCTTCCCCATCGCAACCTTTATTCAAGGATGAATGATTCTAAGGGGGAGATAATGTTAGACCCAAAAATTTCAATAATTTTATTTTGATAGTCCTTTATGTTTTAATGCAATTTCTAAGTTGAATAATGATATGGAATGTTAACAAGACCATTGGGAAGTGTTTTAATATTTTTTTTAATGCGTTTTGGGATATTTTGGGACCTCAAAATAGTAGGAGTCTGTTACTAGGGTGTTCAACAAAGGCATGACACACCATGGCATGAAAACCAGTGGTCTGGCATAATAAGGGAATGCTATGCCGGCTGGTTGCCTCACCAAGGGCATGACATGCCCTTGGTGTGGTGCGATAAGGGTGTTATATGACCAAGGATACAGTGATGATGCTAATTTTAGTTTTTTCCTTCAGTTTTTGATGACTTTTTGGCCTTTTACCTCCTAATTAATCACACAATAATAGTAAACACTATTCTCACCCTCATAAGTCAGAAAATGTGATTCATCTCCTCTCTAAATTCTCAAGAACACTTCATAAATTTTTTCTCTAAGATTTAAGATTTTAAGGCTCTAATTCAAGTTCTTATCAAGAAAGTTTATCAAGTTTAGGTATGTGGAATTTGAACAAGGATATCTTCCATCTTTGTGCCCAAAATCTTGATTTTATTTGAATTTTAAGAAATTGATAACTAGGGTTCATACATACTTATCTAATGCTTTGAGATTTTGATGTTCTCTGATGAAGTTGAACTTTATTTTCAAGATTTCATGTTTACTTCTATTTTTACCCATGAAATTGATCTTATGCTTTGAGTTTGGTATTTTGACATGAAATTTCTATGAGATAGAAGAATGATTACAAATTCAAGATTAATGCACACAATTTACAAGAAGTTCAAGTTACAAATTATTACATCATGATTAATGTTACAAGTTTGATCTTATGATCTCAGATAAGGCATGAAATTCTTAAGTTTCTTTATGAGTATGATTTTAGAAAGAGAAACACAATTGATTTTCAATTTATAAACCCATTTGCTACTTTAAGGTGAATTTCATAAGTATATATTTTGGGAGTAGAATTTAGTATCGAGGGGAATGTGGGTCAACGCATCTTTTTTCCCAAAAATTACATGACACCGTAGGTTTAAGGGGCCTCAATAAAGAGTGTTTTCCTTGCCCAAATGGTCCCAGTTTTGTGAGCACTCTAGTTAAGGTTCTATACCAATTTCAAGGTATGGAACAACTCCTCAAAGTGGGTCAGACGTTGGAATCAATGCTAGCTCACATGGTTTAGACTGGTTATAACAATCTCCCACAATAAAGAAGATTTTAGAAAGTAAGTGTACTCACAAAACTTTATCAGATGTTGTTTTATGATTTATATTTATATTGATTCAATTTTTAGTTCCTCTCCTTATTTTGGTGAGTTTATTTACACTTAGCATGCATATTTTATGATTATTATTAGTATCAGTTTTACTTATTTCATTCACACCTACATTCTCGGTACATTGCATAAGTACTGACCACAGATATATTGGTGTCACTACATTATTTCATAATGTAGGTTCTGGTGTTCGTACTCAGTGGTATGATTAGCTACGATTACCATTTCCTACATCTCGACAGTTGGTGAGTCTTCATGTTCCAAGGGCTATAGTAATAATTATTTCAGATCTTCAGCTAATAAGTAGAGGTTTAGCCTTTATGTTTCTTTTGGGTCAGTTGGGGTCTATCCCAACGTCTATTCAGTTTTTGCTAAAGGCATGTCAAGACTAGTCAAAAAAATTGTTTTCTTCAGATTCCCATTAGTTTCAAATGATGTTAAGCTATAATATTTTACTAAGACTGTTCGTCCAGTTGAACCTAGTTTATAATTTTCTTCAATTTTTGCTCATGTTTAAAGTTTACTTTACTATGGTTCAGTACTGAGTAGATATCATGGGTTAGCTTTGGGGCTAATTTTAGTCCTAAGCACCATGTGACATCTACGGCGGATCGTTACATCTCAACTGAACCATATTTCAAAATGTAGGACGTAACCAAGCTCTATAACCCATAGCTAAAATCTCAGTGCCAAAGTTGAACCACTCGATCTCAACGGTTTCAATCAATCCTATTTAAGACTAAGCATTTAAATTTCAAAATCTATAATAACCCTCAAACTTCTATTCAAAAGAGTCAAAATCCCAAAAATGGAGCCAACAAATCTAAACAAAGGCCAAACACCCGAATCAACTTTAATATAAAAAATCAGGCATATCCCCACAGGTTTTCGCTAGAGCCAAAATCAAAATGTAGCTGAGAATCAAAATCACTATGGAGGAAAAACCACTGGCTTAAGAGACAATCAATCAACTCCATATTTCCTGGAGCACATAAAGCATCAAGCATAAGTGAGAGCACGTCAAAGATGGATACTAATAGTAACCAATACTCGAGTAACTCTACAGAATATAACCTTAGCCTGAATTTGGCCAATCTAATACTCGATATACGACTAAGAATACCCTTAAATAGTTATACACCTTAACTCAAATATACCAAGAACTACATTGCAGAGAGAATATAGTATCTAACACCATACCAATACAAAGATCAAATCTATCACCAGATGATGAACCCAACAATAGGAAAGTCATGCCTTAGACCTTCCAACATCAACATTAAGACAATTATTAGGTGATAAATTAGAAAAATTAGAATACAAAGTATCAAATTTATCAACCTCATAAATAAGAGATAGATAAGGATGTTTAATGCAAAAAACCTCAGTCAACCAGAAGGAAAGTCCTAAAATCTCAAACTCAAAAATGGGAAACAAAACCAAATAGCCAACTCTAGAACCATAGAAGAACCATATAAGTACAAACTACCTTCACTTTCATAGACCACTAAACAACTAATCTATCATTGCAAATAAAAGAGAAAAATGACCAACCTCACTCACTAAAAGAGAGAAAACCTTCCAACCGAGCTAGTTGTCTAGGCTAGTAAAAGAGAATCGTGAGAAAGGGAATTCTAAATTTATAATTATAGTCTAGTCATTTATAAATTAAGCATAGATAAACATAAAAAAATGAAAATAGTAATAACAACAATAGTTATCTTAGGTGGATTTATGGACCCTCCATATCTCTATGTATTTAGCCTAGTTTTGAGGAGTTGTTAGGTAGGTAATGAGTGGATATTCATAAAATTGAGAATATAAGTGTTAATTACTTGATTATAATTTATAAGGTGTTTTAAAAATAAGTTTGGAATGAAACCGATCGCTTAGATCGCTTATAATTTATTGGATTCTACTGTATTTATCAATTAATTTGTTGTGTTTAATGATATAGGAAGTCTTATAATATTTTAATATCAATTATGGAATGCTACACAAGCTAAATTTAAAGTGGAAATACAACTACAAAATGTACTCAAAACCAATTTGATAGGGAAAACATGGACAAAATATAGAATATCTGAGTACTAGGGCATCTAAGTGTTAAAGTAATTTATTATAATTCTTAAGGTGTGTTCAAAACAAGTTTGTAACGAAAATGATTACTTGAGTTTAGATAAGAAAACTAATGTTACTAGCTTGAGATATGTGTTGTTCTAGTTGATCTTATTGGATTCTATTGTGTTTAAGAATTATTTTTTGGTGTTTAATGATATAATAATTCTTTTGATATGTTAAATTCAATTATGGTATGCTACACAAGTCTAATTTTAAGTGGAAAGATAACCATGAAATAAGTAACTCAAAGCCAAATGGATGGAGCAAACCTAGACAAAATTCAGAATTTATGAGCAATAGGGCATCTAAGTGTTAAAGTAATTGATTATAATGTTTAAAGTCTATTCAAAAAGAGTTTTGAATGAAAATGATCACTAAAAGTTTAGATGAGAAAACTAGTGTTACTGGTTTGACCTGTGTGTTGTTCTAGTTATTCTTGTTGGATTCAATTGTGTTTAAGCATTGTGAGATATTAAACTAAATTATGGGATGCTACACAAGATTAATTTGAATTATAAAAACAACCCTGAAGTAAGTAACTCAAAGCCAAATGTATGGAGAAAACATGGATGAAATCTAGAATTTCTGAGCACTAGGGAGTGCCATGCCCTCTAGAGTTTGAGTTAAGAGTGTTCCATGCCCTTGGACACAAACAAAAATGTCAAATTCTAGTGAGAATATGTGATAAGGGCATTCCATTCCCTTATCATACCAACACATAGGCGTGACACACCCTTGATTTCAAAACAGGCTTTTAGTTTCCAATTATAAATAGGTCACTTGGGACTTGTTGTACACCCCTTGGACGACTTTTGGGGGCAGAAAATACACTTGAGGAGACTTCTTTTAGGGTTCTAAATTTTTCCTTTACTTTATTTTTTGTTTTTATACATGAATTTCAATCTTGTGATTCGTTGTAAATCCATGAGTGGGTTAACCCCCTCATATAGGGTTTTTTTATAGTGCCTTAACTCTGTATTTTTTCTATTATTGATTAAGTACATTATATTATCATATTTTTTACAGTTACTTTGCATTTTTGAATCTCAAACGTTATTGGTTACTCTTGCACTTGTTTATTCTTCATAGTAATACTAGAACCAGATCATTGTTATGAACAAGTCCCTGTAGGATAAATATTTGTATTTTAAAGGCAACTTTACTACTTGAGAGACCACATACACTTGCGTGTTCACTAGGAGGCAATAAGTTTTTGGTGCTATTATCGGGGACATAAAAATTGACAACTATATTAGTTTTAGTTTTGCTATTCTATTTCATAACAACTAACAACTTGATCTTAGCTTCTGAATTTGTAGGTATAGGTATGAAACTCAAGTAAGCTCGCTAGGGAAAGGGATTTGGTTGACCTATTTCATAAATCAGAGCGATGCTTATATTAGTTGAGGAGAGAAGTAGTAACTTTTTATCAAATACCTTAAATTCATTAGGAAAAAGCTATTCCTACACTAATGGCTAAATATCCAACAACCAACAAAATAGTACACAAAGTGTCTATCCTACTCATAACTAATGTTACCTCCGTCATCTGTAGACCAGAACTTGGAGGTAGGTTTGAGCTAAAAAAGAAGGAAATGTAGTTATTGCACATTACAGGCAATTTATAGGCCTGTCACATGAGGATCCATAGGTCCATTTACAGAATATTTTGGAGATCATTGATACCTTTATCCCTACTAGAGTCTCTATAAACTATGTGAGACTCACTCTCTACCCCTTCTCAATTTTGGGGAAAGTAAAAAAATGGTCGAAGGTAGAAATTTCAAACTCTATCACTACATGGGATGATTTGGCAAAGAAGTTGCTCATCTGATTATTCCTGAATAAAAAGACTTCAAGGCTACACAGTGAAATTCTAAGTTTTAAGCAAAGTCGGATGAGAAAGTATTTCATGTATAGAAAAGGTTCAAATCTATTCACAGAGACTGTCTACATCACTAATATACCAATGAGGTATTATCTCATACTTTTGTTGAAGTTCTTGACAATAACACAAAAGATTTGCTAGATTCGACTACGGTTGGTCAAGCTTTGAAGAAAATATATGATGAGCTGTATACGCTCTTGAATCAAATTACACAAGGTAATCCTAATTACCATGGTGATATTTCTAGAAGTAGGACGAAAAAGCCTATAGGTATGATCAAGGTGGAAAGCATCACAACTTTGGCCCCTCAACTGTTAGCCTTGCAAAATCAAATAATGATGTAGTTTGGAAAGTTAGGTTTGAACCAACCTAAGTCTCAGGTAAATATAGTCCAACAGACCCATCTTGAGGTGAGATTTATGCTATTAGTGTCTTCTCTATAGAATCTTATGGAGCGAATCCAGAATTAGTGAATTTGGTAGGCAATGCATGAAGGGAAATTATGGTAATTCCTACAATCACAAGTGCTAGAGTCAGTTAAACTATTCATGGGGATAAAATAAGGTTAATACTCAACATTTTCAACAGTATCCAAACATACATGCCAGTAAGACTGAAGAAACATTGAAAAAGATCCTATCTAATCAAGAACAAATGGCTACAAAAATAAAAAATTAGCAACTTTCTTAGAAATATTTAGAGACACAGTTGGGATAGTTAGCTCAGGCCTATAATGCCAGACCTCAAGAGTATTTGCCAAGTGACATAGAGGATCCAAATTAGGTAATGGAAATCACCTTAAAGAGTGCTAGAGATCTTATTAATAAACCTCACAAAAAACCAGGAGGTGTACGCAAAGTTAGTCCTACAACAACCAGAGGAGAAACAAAAGGCCGTAAAAGATGCTAAAATTTCATGGAAGTCTAAGTACAAAAAACCTTAAAAAGATGAGGGAGTAAATAAAACACCACCACAACAATTCCCTCAAAATATCAAAAAATCCAAGGAGGATGCATGCTTTAAAAAATTGTTTAACATATTCAAAGAGCTTCACATTAACCACCTATTGTTAGATGTTTTGCAGGTATGCCTAAGCACGCCAAGTACTTGAAGGATGTGATGACCAATAATATGAAGCTGAATGATATAGAGATAGTGCCAATTAATGAAAGTGTAGTTCACTTGTGATAAAAAAGATACCAACAAAGCTGAAGGATCTTGGGAGCTTTACCCATCTCAAACAAATTGGTGATAGAAATGTGGTGTATGTATTGAGTGACTTAGAGGCAAGAATAAACTTGATGATCCTATTTGGGTTCAATATTCTTGGGTTGGATAACCCGAGTCCATGTTCTTTGGTGCTCTAAATAGATGATAGAACCAGAGTATAGTCTATGATGCTCTAAATACAAAATAAAACTAGAGTGTAGAACAAAGAAATCATAAAAGACATGCTCATTAAGGTTGATATGTTTATTATTCCTACTGACTTTATTGTTCTTGATTATGATGCAGATAATAGGTACCAATCATACTGGGATGCCTTGGTCATACTAGGACACCTATTCTTGGTGATAGGAGGAGCACTGATTGATGTTAGAGACAACACTCTAAAAATAATATTAGATGATGAAGAGGTTGTCTTAAAAGTTTACAAACCACTCAATCCTCCTTCACACTCTAAGGATTTTTGCATAATTAAGGATATGAAATAGATGAGTGTAGGATGGTAGAGTTCAAACCACCAAAGACCTTTTCAGACTATCTCATAGAGTATCCTTAGCCACCACTCAAGCCTAAAGTTGAGAAGTAGAAACAAGAGCTTGTAAAGGATATTGTTGAAAAATATGATAACCTTAAGTGTACACACTTAAGATGTAAGACACCGCAAAAAAATTCTCTCGTAGAATGAGCCTTAGGGCGTGTCAAGTGAGGCATGATTCTGGCCCTAAAATATTAAGAAGTGACTTTGTAAGTGAGTATCGTGTTAACTATATAGAATTTCCCTAATTTCGACTTTTTATCACATGGGAAATTTGATAAGCTTTCCGTCGATATAAGATTCTCCCAAATTTGATACCTGGGTAAGAAGTTATGGCTAATTTAAGTCCTAGTCATAAAACAACATCATTTTAGTGATTGGCGCATCGTGGAGAGGGTCTATTTGACAATTTTTAATTCTAGGGGAACTCCATAATAGTGGCACGTCGCGGATGACCCCAATTTCTCAATAGTAAATTTCCAGTGGCCTAGCGCAATTATGACGCGTTGCGCTGATGTTCCAGGTCCCAACCAGTGGGATAACGCGATGTCTCCACGTTGCGGTGGCTCCCAGATTCCCATTTGTCAATTTTCAGTAAGCCACCGCGATAGTGGCGCGTCGCGGTGGCCCATAAAATTGGGTTCCCAGTTCAATTTTTTTAGCTTCGTAAAGAAGTTAAAAAGGGCACTTTGGATTTTTTCCAAGCCTCTTAAACCGTGCAAACACCAAATTAAAGTCATTTACAAGCATTCTTTGAAGTTTTTCTCAAGTTTTCTCTCAACAAGAATCCTAAGTATCCAAAACTTCTTCCAAGAATCTCAAGAATCCACCATAGATTTTCTAAATTGAGTCAATATTCAAGGTTCCCAAGTTAAGGGCTTTAATAACCCTCATTCAAGAGTACGGATAGAGCTCCAAAAGCGAGAGTTCATCTAAATCTTTTAATTCAAGGTATGTGGGGTTTTGAACAAGGGTAACCCTTTCACCCTTGTGCCCAAAGGCTTATTTAGACTATAATTTTGTGCAATTTATGAGATTTTACTTGAATTTGAATTAGGGTTTTTAACCCATTGTTATTGGTTGCAAGATTTTGATGTTTCCCTTGAATTGAGAGTCTAATGGCATGATTTTTACATGTTTAATTGAGAAATTGCAGCTGGGTCTATACCCTATGATTTTAATCCTTAAGAAGTTAATAGTTGACATGTTTGAGATATTGAAGTAAATGAGTATGTTGAGATTTTGAGACAAATTACTAAAATTTCTAGATTTTTACATGAGTTATGAATCTATATGCTATCTATTATACTTTTGATGAGTTTTTACTTGAGATAGAAATATGGGTTATTAAGCCCTACTTGATACTTGAGATTTTATGAACTATTGTGCTATAAGCACCCATGATTTGAGTATTCTGAGATTATTAAGAAATGTTTTGACCTAATGGTCATTGAGTTTTGAAATCCACTCTACTACATGAGATTACAGATTTTATTATTGGGTTCTTATTGAACCATGAGATTATTCTAAAGTGGATTTTCATGAGATGAGCGAGATAAACTAAAGGGAGTAGTATTTAGCACCAATTTGGGTAAGTTACCATATTTTTTTACCCCAGAACTATGTGCTAGCGTAGGTTGGGCCTAAGGCAGAGATGATTGTTGGGCCTAAGGCTGAGATATTGGGCCCGAGGCCGAGATAAGTGATCACTGAATTGAGGTTATACTCCCTTGCAAATAGTATGACACTTCTCCCTAATGAGGGGTCTCTTTGTTAGGAGGACAAAATGTTAGACTCCATGTAGCTCGCATGGGTTGTGTCGGTTAAGAGAATATCCCTTAAAACTAAAACTTTGTGATAAGATATTTTCCTATAAAACTAAAATACTTTCCCTTGATATGAGTATTTTCCCCTAAAGCTTGAAATGAGATATTTACCTAACGTGAATGAAATGCCTTCAAGTATGTTCCAAAGTTATATGATTCCAAATTCCAAGTATTTGATTTCAAAAGAGTTATGAGTTCTTGAGAATTGAATAGATTTTACTCTCCATGAGACATATGCATGAGTTGAAAGTATTGCTTAAAGTTTTCTTTAGCCTTGAGTAATGAGAATAAGAGAAGAGTACAAATTTCAAAGCTAAAAGTATAATGACTCACGAGATTGTGTTACATGTTCCATTTTACATGATTCATGAGCTTTGCATTTTATACTTGTTCAAGCCATGTGAGTTATTACTTATTACATGCATGATTTGATTAAAGAGTACTGATGTTGTTTTATGTAAATACATGCACACCCACATACTCAGTACATTCTCAAGTGCTGATCCATATATACGTCTATGTGCTACATTGTCTTATAATGTAGGTTCAGGTGCTCAGTCCCAACCTCGTCAGTGATTTTTGAGTGCCTTTATCTATTTTCCTACAGTGGTGAGTCCTCATGGTTCAAGGACCTATATTCAGACATCTCTATATTTTAAGAGACTATGTTGTTATTTCCAGTTTATTTCGTGTTAGTTGGGGACCTGTCCCAACGACTCTCTAGTTCATGGATTAGTAGAGGCTTTGTCAGACTAGTTATCAGATTGTGGTTGTGTTGAGGTTTCCAGTATTGTGGTCGTTTGGAAGATTTTCTCTGTATTTCCTTTCATATGAAATGACTATGCTAGTGTTTGAATTGTTATTAGTAGAAATGGGCTCAAAGGGTTAGCTTGGGGCTACTTGTAACCTTAATCACCGTGTGATGTCCCGAGAGGCGATTTTGGGTTGTTGCATAAGATGTCAGAAAAGAGTGAGAATATCTCTTCTGAGTAGGAGGAAGAAGATAAAAGAATACAGTTGAAGTAGTGATGTGAGTCGTGCCGTGACACTAAATCAGGCACTACTTGGGAGGCAACCCAGGTTAAGGTAGATATTCTACTTTCTTACATTTTTTTTAGTATCACATTTGTTTTTGTTATTGTCTGAATCACAGGTTGACAAAATGTCTAAGTACCAGAGATCTAAGATAAGGACCATGGAAAAGACTGGATGTGGAGTCCAACAAACCTCATTGATGACCAAAGATGCTGCTACAAGGCCTAGAGGCCTCAGGGAGTATTTCTATCCTTGATTTTGAATTATAATTTAGGGACCATGTGTTTTTATGTATGGGGTGGAGAATCTTCCCATGATTTAGGGTGAGGTGCTATTATTGTTTTTAGTTTTGTGGTATCAGTCTAGTAGGGGCACACTTCTTCCATCTCTTATTTTTTTTGGTCCTTTTTTTGAGGGGCACCCCTTTGTACCTAGTATCCTTTTTTTATTTTTAGGAATAAAATTTTAACATTTTGTATTAGGAATATGTAAAATATTTTTTCTAGCACTATGTGTGAGTACATGATGGAAATGGTTTTGAATGTGAAAGCATGTTGATTGTGTTGAATGATTGCTTTTGAGACACCTAGGCTCCTGTTTATGACTCTTATACATTGTTGGCTTAATTTAAATTCGTGTTATTTCTTGGTTTAAAGTCTACAATGATTATACTTGACTTGAGCATGTTCCATATGTGATGTGAGGCTTTATTGTATATTCCTTGTTGTATTTTGATGTCTAGACTTGCCTGGTGTGTGTGCAAATAAAAATAAAGACTGTTGGGTTTAGGAGAAGATGATATAGACATTTCTATGATAGTCATGTTTCATATCCTCTATTATCTACCCTTGTGAATAATCTTAGTTAGCACCGTTGACCTTTTATCTTATTCTTTGGTAGCCTCATTTGTAGCCTATTCCCTTTCTTTGATTGACCTAAATTTGATCCAAAGCTCCTTAGGTGAATTAATTGAAAAATGAATATGGTTAAGAAGTGTAAAATTTAAAGATGAAAAAGGTGAAAGTGAAGCCCCAAAATAGTAGCTATTGTTGCTAAAAAAATTTGATGTGTTGTCATTGGGAGTAATGTAATGAAAACAAAGAAAACTACGAAAAAATAAATCATGTGTTGATAGAAAATACTCCCTCCATAATATGTCCGAACAAGATTAAAGTGCTCAAACAAAGAAAAATAGATGTGCAAAGGTAGAAGTGGTGAAAGTTTAATTATTTAGAAAAAAGTTCAATGTATAAGGTGATGTATTAAAGTGCTTAGGGAAGATAGTCACTATTACTGACTAAAATAGTTCCTACACGTCCCTTAGCCTACATTACAACCCATAAAGTCCTATTTGATCTTGAACTTTGATATTCTGATATTAGTAGAGTACTACACTAAGGGCAAGCCTATGGTTCATCTTATGTGACTTGTGAATTCCTAGTGAGAGTGAGCAATATTTGATTCTTGTACCTATTTTTTGATGAATTGTATATCTGTGAGTGACTATGGATAACTCTCTAGGCTGAGGGCATATATTTGATGATATTTCATTGACTTGTATGATCTATTTGATAGAGTAATGTGCATGAGTTTGCCAACTCGGTGGAGTCAATTCTTGAGGTTAGGATGTTTTGAAGTAGTGTTCATGAGTTTTTAAGGGTATGTGACATGCTTGGTGTGGAACTTGTTATTCGGGTAGTTATTGTAGTGCTAGCTTGAGTGTATTATTTGTTGTAGTAATATTGGATTCTTCCTTAATTATGGTGCTTAATGTAAAGAGTTGTTTGAGGATGAACAAGGCTACAAGTGTGGGGTGATGATCTTAGGTGGATTTTTGCATCTTATTGTCATAATCTCTATGTATTTAGCCTAGTTTTGAGTACTTCTTATGTGCATAATGAGTTGATATTCATACAATTGAGCATCTAACTGTTAAAGTACTTTATTATAATGTTTAAGTTATGTTCAAAGCAAGTTTGGAATGAAAATGATCACCTAGAGTTTAGACGAGAAAACTATTGTTACTATCTTAAGCTATGTGTTGTTCTAGTTGATCTTGTTGGATTCTATTGTGTTTAAGCACTTATTTGTAGTTTTTAATTATATAGGAAGCCTTGTGTGATTTTAAACTCAATTATGGGATGCTACACAATCTGAATTTGAAGAGAAAAGACAACCACTAAGTGAGGAACTCTAAGCCAAATAGACGGAGCTAACATGGATGAAATCTAAAATTTCTGAGCACTACGGCGTGCCATACCTTCAGAAACAAACCAAAATTTCAAATTATAGTAATAATTCACAATAAGGGAATGCCACACTCTTATTTTACTAACACATGAGCGTGATGCACCCTTGATTTCAAAATGGGCTATGTGCTTCCATTTATAAATAGGACACTTGAAACTTGTTGTATACATATTGGACAACTTTTGGGATGGAAATACACTTGAGGAGGCATATTTTATTGTTCTAAATCTTTCCTTTAGTTTATTTTCATGAATTTTAATCTTGTGATTCATTGTAAATGCGTGAGTGGCTAAACACTCTCATCTAGGGTTGGGGCCAGGAACATGATTACTTAAGCTTATTATTGAGTTGGTTTATGTTTATTCTCATTAGTCGTTGTTCATATATCCTTTTTATTACTATTCTATGGATTTCCAACCCTTAGGATAAGTCTATATTTATATTATGAGTCCGAAAAGAGGAACAATCGATTAGAACATGGGATATATAGAGTGGGATATTATACAGAGAAGGATTGAAGTTAAAATTTGAATTTAGGATAGGAATATACCAAATTCATCCTATTTTGTTAATATAATGGATAAAATACTAATGCTTTTAACTTAGTTTTCATATTCCTACTCAAAAATATAGTTTTAGGTCTGAGTTAGATAGATGGTTAGAGGATGATCATACAATAATTATGTTATCAACCTCGTGAATCAAAAACCAAGATAATTAACTGAACCAATGAAACTGTGTAGCTTAGTGGGATCGTTCGTAGTCCCTTGACCCTGGATTCTTCCTTATTATCATTCAAGTACTTTATATTATCGCATTGTTTATGGTTACTTTACATTTTCAAATCTCAAACATTATTGGTTACTTTTGCACTTGTTTAATCTTCATAGGAATAATAGAATTAGATTGCTGCTGAGCACAATTACCTATGGGATCGATATTTGGCTTTTGAAGGAAACTTTACTACTTGAGAGACCACGTATACTTGTGTGTGCTATAGGACACAACAAATAGTTACACAAGTATATGGTGTAAGTAGTACCAAACATAAAAATCAATAAAAAGTACCACTTTAGAGCCATAAGAAGGACAATATTCCAAAGTAGAGGGACTTCAACCCAAATAGTACACCTCTATGAAAATATGATATTGAACCACTTCATCCACTACTTAAACAATTATCTACGGGGGTAGTCACACAATCACAAACTCTAAACCAAGGCACACAACAACCAATATAAAAACACCTAGGCATATAATCATTAATAGGTATGAAAAACCCAATTCCAATAAAATAAAAGGTGAAGATAGGAAATAAATAGTGCACCTATCATGATAGAAACCCAGAGTAATAGTCTTTATGTACCCGAAGGAGCACGAATCTAAGTGTATCTAAACCCTGACTGGGCATCTTAATCACCAACTCAGGCACTAAGTGAACTACTGCTAAATGAATGTTCCACAACACCATGAGACTGATTTGGATAAGATGAATGACTAATAATCCCGCATTGAGGAGAAGTCATAACAAACCTCTAAAGCTCTAACCTAGCGAGAAATATGAGTTGTCCCCAACTGGATGACCAACTCACACCCAGAGCACTCCCTAGATCAATATCCAATCTTGCTATAATCAAAACAAACCCTTGGAATATGCTGAGGTACTGTACTTGCTGAACCAAAATGGCTTCCATAGCCTAAAGATCTAGATCGAACAATCCACAAAGTCTTAGAGAGCTCCACCCGTTGTGACCCCCATGACTGATTTGAGAGCCACCTATAGTTTAAGATGCTACATGTGTGGAGATGATAGGCCTCAAGTAATGTTGACCTCTACTTAGAGGAACTCTACTACTGGGTGAATAAAATACCCTGGGTTTTGACCCTTGGAAATTTTTTAAGCTATGAGCTAACTATCCTATTGATGAATTAACCATATGATTCGTATGGTGCAGATATGGGTCAAGCAAACCTAGTATTTAGGTGTCCAGTAAATGGTGATCGGGTTTCTATTGTAGTTACGGGTTGGTGGTTATGAGTCTTTAGGTGGTGTGATGAGTCATTAGGATGATCCTTCATCAAATCAGAAACTTAGTGACTTGACTTGGATATGAGTACGAGTGGCTCACTAAGATCCGTATGGATTGGGTACAAGTGGTATATTTTAGTCGTATGTTATCCATTGTCCAATCCTTTGGGTTCTATCTTGGGTACGACTAGGCTATATGAGTCGTATGGTCTGGTCATGAGTGGGGTCATAGAGTCATTTGGTGGATAGTGTATGGGTGTCCAACTCATTATCTTAGTGACGACTCAATGGTATGAGTAGTATATTGTGGTTACAAGTCACGGGGTTGACTCATAACCACCTGCAATCTTTTTACAGTTTTTAGTTCGAGGCATTCTAAACATTTCCCACTTTTAAATCCATTTGACACCATAAATTAAAATACCTTTTGGGACTTTATTAACATATTATTCTTAATCAAACACTCCTAAAATCTCTCTCAAACTCTTGGTTTAAGCAAAGTCTAGGGTTTCGTCAAGATAATGAATTAAGACTTTTAAGGGTGGTTTCTCTCTGTATTCCTTAGTGTCTAAGGCATAATAATCTTCCCTCATTGTTATTTTACTAAAAGCACATGTTTAAACCATTGTTCATGAATCATTAATGGTGGTTTTTAAATCAAGGTTGAGGGGTTTGAAAGCATAGTATTGAATATTGTTTTATATCATTTAAATTGTGATTATGCATATTTTAACTATGGTTTTGCACATGTGATGCATGGTAAGAGTGATTTAATGAAGGGGTCTTAGTTGAGCCCAAAATTTGATAAATTTTGACTTCGGTAATGGCATGCCTTCAACCTATTTGTGGAATTGTTAGTGAGAATAATTTTGTCCCATATTTTAATTATTATTTGAGTCTTTGCATGGAATGAATGGTAAATGGAACATTAATTGGTTTTGGTTAGTTTCATATAGTCTTAGAAAGTCCTTGGTGGTGATGGTTTGATTATAAATGGTTTTGGTTAATTGGAATGGTGGAGTCTAATTTGGTTAAATGGCTTATATAGCATAAGGTAATAGACTCGCAAGAAATAATTTTTTTTATGATGATACCAATGGTTAATGTCTAATTAAAAGCTGGGTAAATGGTTGGAATATGTAATTGGTTTTAACATGGTCTTAAAGGGGGTTGTGTAGCGAAGCCATAGAAAGTAGAGGTCCTGGGGGGGACCAATACTAGAAACTCATGTTTGCCGATGTGAGGTTTGATCATGGTGACCATGTGCATGATGTCACACTTTATATTTTAGGGGATGTACTAGTCATCCCAGGTTATCTCTATTTTGTTCGGCTAACACGCACTAGGGCCCTTTCAGTAAGGAAAGTTGAACCCATATAGCCCGTGGGTGGACATGTATTATGGTAGAGCTACATAGTCCAGGTTAAGGATTTAAATGCATGCTCAACCTTGTTCCCTACCCCGAAAATGTATATATTTATATATATGTGTTTGCGTATGGTTATTTTGATTTGTTTTTAAATAATGGCATTACTTTATCTTTATCCCTTAGTTACATGCTAGCGTTCACTCTTCTAACCATCTTCGAGAGCTGTATCCCCATGTGATGGATGGACCGGCCCTACTACCATTCCTCTTGCTTAGTGACTTGGATTCGGGGATAACTTTAATTCAGATTGAAGTGGTGAGCTTCCATACTCCAAAATACTCTATTTCATGCTATGGACTTTTTTCATTATTGTTATTACTTTGGTTATAGTTTTGGCTATGGTCGGGTACATGTCCTGACCGGATGTTCTATATATTCTAGTTAGAGGCTTTGTCAGACTACTACGGGCATGGAGAATGTTGGTATTAGTGTTAGCCTTGGTATTTGTATTGGCATTGGGATTGGTATTAGTTGGACATTTGGTTGTGGCTTTTTGGTTATGGTTATAGACTTTATCTAATGTATTTATATTATTATTGTTCTATCTTTTTATAGGTTTGGAATTCATCCAACATAGGATGTAGTATGGTTAATAGTGGGGTATTGGGGGTGGTCTCCGATATTTGTTGTAGTTGAGATGTATGACACGACTAAGACCTGGTTTGGGTCATGTTAGATTTGTATAAAAGCCCTAGGTTTATGGTCAAATGGGTGTCAGATAAAGCAGTGTTGAGTAGAGTCTCTTTTAAGGATGTGTAGCACGCCACACTTATAAGGGAGAGGCTACAAAATATTTAGGAATATTTTTCTTTCTTATGTTATGTTTTCAAGATGTAGAGTCTAAGGTCCTGAAATCTTCTCTAATACCCATTTGTTTGCTTTTTAGATCATGCCTTCCTGACAATCTAAAGAACATGGGAACCCCTTTGTCCCACCCAAGCATAATATTGATAGGACCTTTCCTACTTATGGGGTCCATACTTGGTCTAGGGGCCCAGTTCTAGAATGCCCTCCTAGAGTTCCACTGGTTCCCGCCATTCCTCCTTGAGCTCCTCAAGCTGATATGATGAATACTGAGTTTCCTCAATCTATTCATATGTTGGTTCAGTTGGTATCTTGTCAGTCTAAGCATGGTTTTTGTGTTACTCTATCTTCTGAGTCCATAAAGGTTGGCAAGTTTATGAGGTTGAACCCTTCTGTGTTCACTGGTGTTAAGATTAAGGAGGATCCTTAAGGTTTTATTGATGATATGGAGAAGATCATCCATGTTATGTATGCTACGAATATGGAGGGTGTGAAATTTTCTACCTATCAACTGAAAGATGTAACATACCAATGGTATGAGGAATAAGAACAGTCTAGGGATGATGATACTAAGTTAGCCCCATGTGATGATTTTCCTAATACTTTTCGAGACCGCCTCTTTCCTCAGGAGCTAAGGGAAGCAAAGGTAGAAGAGTTTGTTAACCTTGAGCAAGGCAAGATATTAGTCAATGAGTATGCCTTGAAGTTTTACCAGTTATCGCGGTATGCTCTGGAGTTGGTTTCTAGCATGGGGGCTAGAATGAGAAAGTTCACTTTTAATTGTCCCTAGACTTTATTTGGAGAGTAAGGTTGCCTTGTTGAACAAGGACATAAACATATCCAGGTTGGTTATGTATATACAATATGTTGAGAAAGAGAGAAAAAAGTAAGATAAAATTCGAGAGAGACAGAACAAGAACTATAGATTTTCTGGGTAGGGTGGTGGCCAATAACAGAGTGGCAAGAATGGTGGAAAGTGTCCCCAAAAAAGTGAGGCAATTCTGGGTCTTACTCAATTACTAGTGCTTCCTACCCAAAGTTTTCTGGTGACATGCATTTTTAGAGTGACGATAATTATAGGGAACTGAGTGCCTAATCTCAGGCTAGCGGGGCCCAATCAACCCTATCCTATCCCTCCTACAAATTTTGTGGTTGTTTGCATCGGGGTTATTGTGATAAAAAAAGGACAAGTGCTTTAACTGGATCAGCCAGGGCACATAATTAGGAACTATCCTATTGGTAAGGTTACTTTTGGGGAAAATAAGGTTCCAGTAGCCTCTTCTTTAGCTCTGTCACCAAAGGGTGCACCATTTGTCTTTGACGCTGGTCGAAACTGTTTATGCTTCCACTACCTATCAGGAGTCTGAGGCATCACCTGATGTCATTACTGGTATATTGAAACTTTTTTTTGTGATGTGTACTGTTTTCTTGATCTGAGTTCACTCTCTCTTATGTGAGCCCATTTGTGGCATTCTATTTTGGTTTTGGTTCTGAGTGTATTTCAGACCCCTTTTTTATTTTTACCCCATGGGTGACTCTGTGGTGGCTAGAAGAGTTTATAGGGGTTATGTAGTATC
Source organism: Capsicum pubescens (assembly GCA_030864215.1). Taxonomy (NCBI): domain Eukaryota; kingdom Viridiplantae; phylum Streptophyta; class Magnoliopsida; order Solanales; family Solanaceae; genus Capsicum; species Capsicum pubescens. The sequence continues at coordinate 145,410,727 of CM061547.1, forward strand.
GGTGGGTGGTCGGGAGACTCTGGTGGATCTATTTGAGTTAGGGATGGTGGATTTTGATGTCATATTAGGGATCGATTGGTTGCACTCATGCTACACATATTTAAACTGTCGAACCCATAAGGTCATTTTTAAATTCCCTAATGAGTCAGTTATTAAATGCGAGGGTGGTTCCCTAACTCCTAAGGGGAGGTTCATATCATATCTTAGGGCTTAAAGATTAATCTCCAAATGGTGTCTCTATAAACTGGTTTGGGTTAAGGATTCTAACTTAGAGGGTCCTTCTTTACATTCTAGATCGGTGGTGAGTGATTTTCCTAAGGTCTTCCCTGATGAACTTCCTGGTGTTCATCTCGATAGGGAGATTGATTTTGGGATAGATCTTGTTTTGAACACTCATCCTATTTCTTTTACCCATATAGAATGGCTCCAGCTGAGTTAAATGAGCTTAAGGAACAACTAAAGAATCTGTTATACAAGGGTTTCTTTTATCTTAGTGTGTCACCGTAGGGTGCATCGATGTTATTCGTGCTGAAGAAGGATGGTTCCCTTCGGATGTGTATTGACTACCACAAGTTGAATAAGGTAACATTAAAGAATAAATACCCTTATCCAAGGATAAATGATTTGTTTGATCAGCTTCAGGTTGCTATGTTTTTCTCCATGATCGACCTTCGATTCGAGTATCATCAGTTAAAAATTAGGGAAGTGGATATTCCTATGACTGACTTTCATACTAGATATGGACATTTCGAGTTCTTAGTCATGTCTTCTGGGTTGACTAATGCCCCGACGACATTCATGGACTTAATGAATAAAGTCTTTCGTTAGTTTCTAGATTTGTTCATTATTATATTCATAGATGATATTTTTGTGTACTCTAAGAGTGAGGTAAATCATGTCGATCACCTCCTCATTATGTTACAGACCTTAAAAGATCAACAGTTGTATACCAAATTTTTGAAATGTGAATTCTGGTTAAACGCTGTCACTTTTGTAGGTCGTGTCATTTCTAGTTAAGGGATCATGGTGGATCCATAGAAAGTTGCAGTGGTTAAGAAGTGGCTTAGACCTATAACTCCAATCGATATTCATAAATTCTTAGGTTTTGTTGGTTATTATATAAGGTTTATGGAAAGTTATCTTCTATAGCTGCCCCATTGACTATGATGACCCAAAAGAAGGTAAAGTTCTTGTAGTCTGATGTTTGCGAGGGTGGTTTTGAGAAGCTAAATGATAAGTTGGCTTAAGTTCTAGTCCATACTTTTCCCAAAGGCATGGATGGATTTCTGGTCTATTATGACGCGTCTCTTGTAGGGTTTGGTTTTATCTTGATGCAGCATGGCAGGGTGATAGCTTATGTCTTTAGACAGTTGAAGGTATATGAGAAGAATTATCTGACTCATGACTTGGAGCTTTTTTTCGTGGTGTTTGTGATGAAAATATGGCGTCACTATTTTCTTGGAGTGCATGTGGATATCTTTTCCAATCTTAAAAGCCTACAATATATGTTTACTCAGAAAGAGCTGAACTTTAGGCAAAGAAGATGGCTTGAGCTGTTCAAGAATTATGACATGAGTATTCACTACCATCTAGGTAAAGCTAACATAGTTATTGATGCTTTTAGAAGGTTATCCATGGAGTGGTTAGCTCATGTGGATAAAGGAAAGTAGGAGTTGGTTAAAGATGTTAACTGTTTGGCTGACCTTAGAGTTCACCTCTTGGATTGTGAGTATGGTGGTGTGTTTGTGAATAAGGTGGCCCAGTCTTCCTTGGGTCTTGAGGTGAAGGAGAAGAAATTATTAGATCTAATACTGATAAGGATCAAGGGTGATGTAGGTTGGCAAAATGTAATGGCTTTTGAGATTAGTGGTGATGGTACATTGCCGTACTAAGAGAGGATATATGTTCCAGATATGGATGGATAATGAGAGAGGATCTTAGCTGAGGCTCATGAGTCGCGTTACGCTATTCATCCTAGTTAAGTGAAAATGTATCATGACTATAAGGATATGTATTGGTGGAATAATATAAAGTGGGATATGGATTTTTTTGTAGCTAAGTGCATGGTGTGTCAGCAAGTGAAATTTGAGCACGTGAGGCTAAGAAGATTGTATCGAGAGATCAATTTGCCTTTATGGAAGTGGGTGGTGATCAATATGGAATTTGTTACCAGCCTTTCTCGGTATCAAAATTGGTTTGATTTGGTTTGGGTCATCTTTGATAGGATGAAAGTCTTCTCACTTTTACTATTTAGGACTAATTTTTTGGCAGAGAATTATACGAGGTTGTACCTCCAAGAGATTTTAAAGTTTCATGGGGTACCTGTTTCTATCATCTCAAATTATGGTATGCAGTTTTCATCACACTTTTGAAGCTAGTTTCAGTAAGGTTTGGGAACAAAAATGCATCTTTGTATTGCTTTCCACTCACAGTCGGATGGGCAAGTGGAAAGGGCTATTCAAACATTGGAAGATATGCTTAGAACTTGCGTGATTGACTATGATAGTTGTTGGGTTGATCATTTGCCTCTAATATAGTGGTAGCATTTGTTATATGTAAACTCTATAAGAGGCAAACTCTCCTATTGGGGGGTTCGAGTTTGTTGAAGTTGAGATATTTGGTCTGAATTTGGTTCATCAGGCCATGGAGAAGGTGAAGGTGATTCAGGATAGGCTTAAATGCCACCCAAAGTTTCCAAAAGTCCTATAAAGATGTTAGACGTAGGGAGTTAGAGTTTGAGGTTGGGGATAAGATGTTCTTGATGGTGTCTTCCATGAAGGAGTGATGCAATTTAGGAAGAAGGGGAAGCTCAGTCCCAGTATGTTGTTCGTACTTGGTTTTGGAAAGGGATGGAAATGTTGCATATAAATTGGAGTTGCCTTTTAGTTTGAGATCCATTCACCAAGTGTTCTAGGTCTCGATGTTAAGGAAGTGTGTAGGTGATTCATTACAAATTGTTCCTATCAAGGATATTGGTATTTAAAATTCTTTGTCTTACGAGGAAGTCTCTATTGAGATCTTGGATCAACAAGTTTTTCGATTGCGGATGAAGGATGTATCTTCGGTAAAGGTTCTATGGAGAAACCACAAGGTTGAAGAGGCTACTTAGGAAGCTGAAAAGGAAATGAAGTCCAAGTATCCATTTTTGTTTTTCACTCTGGAAGATCGTGCGTAAGGTATGTGTTATTCTTAACATCTTTGTTTTCTAACTTAGCTACAAGTAAGAGTAGAGGTTTTTGGGGTTTGATCATGCTAGTCAATGCCTTATCCCATCATTCGGGGATGAATTATCCAAGTGGGAAAGAATTGAAACACCCTGGGTTTTGGCCCTTGAAAATTTTTGAAGCATTGACCTCACTGTCCTGTTGACGACTTAACCATATAAATCTTATGGTGTGGATAAGGGTCAAGGGACCCTATCCATTAGGTGTCCAGTGAATGGTGGTTAGGTTTCTGTTGTTAGGTGGTATGACGAGTTATTAGGACGATCCTTCATCAAATCAATACCTTAGTGACTTGACATGCCTCTACGAACGAGTGGATCACAAAGAGCCGAAAGGATCGGGTAAGAGTTTTATTGTTTAGTTGTATGTTATCAAGTGTCTAATCCCTTGGGTTCTGCCTTGGGTACGACAAAGCCATACAAGTCAGATGGTGTGGTCACAAGTGGGGTCATGGAGTCATTTGTTGGATAGTGTATGGGTTTCCAACTCACTGTCTTGGTGATGACTCAATGGTACTAGTCATATGTTGTTATCACGAGTCACAGGGTCGACTCGTAACCACCTACAATATTTTTGTAGATTTAAGTTGGGGGCATTCTGAACATTTCCGACTTTTAACTCCCTTTGACACCATGACTTAAAAAACCTTTTGGGACTTCATTAACATATTATTCTCAATTAAACACTCTTAATTTCTTTCTCAAACTCTTGTTTCAAGCAAAGGCTAGGGTTTTCTAAAGATAATTAATTGAGGCTTTCAAGGGTGGTAGCTCACTCTATTCATTGGTGTCTAAGTCACGTGACTCTTCCCTCATTGTTAATTTACTAAAAGCACATGTTTAAAGCATTGTTCATGAATCATTAATGGTGGTTTTGAAATCAAGGTTAAGGGGTTTGAATTCATATTATTGAATATTGCTTTCTATGGTTTAAATTGTGATTATAAATATTTTTACTATGGGTTTGCACAAGAGGGGGCATGGTATTGGTGATTTAATGAAGGGGTCTTGGTTGAGACCTAAATTTGATAAGTTTTGGCTTTGGTAATGGTATGCCCTCAACCTGTTTGTGGAATTGTCAATGAGAATGGTTTTGTTGCATAGTTTAATTATTCTTGGAGTCCTCGCATTACATAAATGGTAAATGGAACAAGAATAGGTTTTGGTTGGTTTTGATTTAGTTTTGGAAAGGGCTTGATTGCCATGGTTCTATTATAAATGGTTTTGGTTAATTGGAAATAATGGTGTCTAATTTGGTTAAATGGTTTATATGGCATAAGGTAATAGACTTGCAAGCTCTAATTTTTGTTTGTCGATACCAATGGTTAATGCCTAATTAAAATATTCCTTTGTAAATGGTTGGAATATGTAATTAGTTCAAATATGGGCTTAAAGGGGGCTGTGTAGCAAACCCGTAGAAAGTGGAGGTCCCAGGGGGATCGATATTGGAAACTTGTATTTGCCGATGTGAGGTTTGTTCATGGTGATCGTGTGCATGATGTCACACTTTATATTTTGGGGGATGTACTAGTCATCCCAGGTTTATCTCTGGTTCATGCGGCTAACACACACCAGGGCCCTTTCACCAGGGAGAGTTGAACCCAAATAGCCCGTGTGTGGACATTTAGAACGACAGAGCTACATAGTCCAGGTTTAAGGATTTAAATACATGCTAAACCTGGTTCCCTACCCTAGCATGGTATATATGTATATATATGTGTTTGCATATGGTTATTTTGATTTGGTTTTGAATGTTTGTATTACTTTATCTTTATATCTAAGTTACATGCTAACATTCACTCCGCTAACCGTCTTTGAGTGTTGTATCCCCACGCGATGCAGGAACCGACCATACTACCATTCCTCCAACTTAGTGACTTGGATTCGGGGACATCTTTGAGTTAGATCTAACTGGTGGGCTTCCATACTCCAGAAGACTCCATTTCATGATATGGATTTCTTTTCATTATTATTATTACTTTGGTTATGATTTTGGCTATGGTCAGGGGAATGTCCCGATAGATGTTCTTTGATTCTTGTTAGAGGCTTTGTCAGACTACTATGGTCATGGGAAATGTCGGTATTAGTGTTATCCTTGGTATTGGTATTGGCATTGGGATTGGTATTGGTATTGGTTGGACATTTGGTTGTGTTTTTTTGGTTATGGCTATAAAATTCATCTAATGTCTTTAAATTATTATTCCTTTATCTTGTTATATGTTTGGAATTAATGCGACATGGGATATAGGGTGTTAACGATGGGGTATTAGGGGCGGTCTCCCATCCTTTTTGGACTTAAGATTGATATCGCCTATAAACTAACCTCCAAAGAAGTATGGTACGATCAATGTCAAATATAGTAAACCAAACCAGGTTGGGGTCGAACCCACAGGGAAAATGTTAAGCAATCTCTCAAACCTTACAAAATCCACGAGCAATGCAGAAAAGTAAATGGTCGGATTTTGAAGTGAAAAGTACGTACTAACCGAACTTAAATTCTTGGGTTTGTAAATAGAAGAATACGAACACAAGGAATGTGTCCCCCCTGGCTTCTCAACTCCGTAAACTTCACATGTTCAACTCACCTATTCTCTTGCTCTACATGCAAAGTGGACAAAATTTGTATTATCAACCATCTTGTGAACGTGATGATAAATCTCACCCTTTACCTTGTGAGTTTCTGGGTGTCGCCTTATTTCTCCTTGTCTACAACCTTAGTTCAACTTTCACCCTTTGGGTCTCAAGTTGATTATATTAGATAGTGGAATTATGATATTGACATGAATCCCGAATTACTATCTTAATCCCTTTTTCCTAATCTCAAACTCCCTAGTGAGGACGTTCTCGAATACAGGCAATCCTCAATCTTCTGCAGTAGCTCTGAGGTCAATTGAAACGAAGAAGATTAAGATACATGCAACCACAATAGAATAGATAAATCTCCCACTTCCTCTACATAGTTAATCCGCCAGGGTTCCCATAACCCTAGTCAAGGAAATTAGCCGGTCATGTTTATGGAACAATCTATGATAATCAATAAATATTACATGTAATTAATTGCACAACAATAAGAGGAAAAAAATCTGAAGTCATCAATTGAATAAAACCCAAAATCTTAAGAACAAAATCTCAATGAGTAAAGTATGTTAAGAGTAGTAAAAGTAACACAAAAAAGTGCATAACCTAATAAAGTAATAACCTTAAGGTATTTATAATATCTCAAAATAACCAAGAAATCGTAATTAAAATGGAATAAGAAAAGTTTGTCGGCACATGGTACGACTCGTGTTGTTCACTCATATGGTCTTCTTAAGAGTCGTACTGTGCTTGTCGTAAGTACTCCACTGACTGATCTTCTAGGGCTTCAGGTTTTTGTTATACTTACGATTCAACCTCACAAGTCGTAACCATAACTTACGACTTGTGGTCTTCACTCGCTACCACTTGGGTGTTATTCTTTCAATGCTATAGAAACTGGTATCTTCACGACTTATTATTACGAGTCGTACTCAGGTGTTACAACTCATTTTCTTCTGTGAATTCAGCTCTGAATTTCAACTTTGGTTCTGCTCTCTCAACGACTACTCCTCCTAACTCGTATCCACAACTTATGGTTTGTATTCTCCAGTCATAGAGAGACTTCACTTAGCTTCTCTTCTTGTCTTTTATTACTGTCCTACTTACGAGAAAAGCTACGACTTGTATGGTGTGCTGACGACTTGTAAGCTGACTCATAGGATGAACAGACTTTATCTTTTTCAAATCTTTTTCTTCCAATTTTCTTCCAAGGTGCTTCGTACCTATTTTTCCTACAATCAAGCAAAAAACACCTCATATCCACCAAAATAACCTAAGTGCAAGCATATATACCTTGTTGTTAGACATAGAATGTGTCGTATTTCAACCACGCATCAACACCCTCATCTTAGAAAGTTTGTGTGTCCTCAGGAAAAAAAAACAAAACTATAACACAACACCAATGCTTAAACAAGAAGATCCTAAGATACCTTTGGCATGACTTTTTAGTTCAGCTTTAAACATTTTTATTCCCTCTCCTAGTGTTAACTTAGACCCCAACTGTGTATATCGATTTGGTACACGGGGTGAAAAAAAGGAATCCAATGATGGCATTACATTAGTAATAAAAAACTAGGCATAGATATAAATCACACTAATCGAACAATCTATCAACTTAACAACATAGCCCTTGTACGCTCACAATCAAAGAGATCCCATTCACACAGTTTAGATCAATAGTATTTATTCCAGGACATTTCAAAAGTCGCTCTCGCTCACAAAGAAGTATCAATCGGTGTATATCAAATACCATAGGCTTTCCCATATGGTCTCTTATTGAGTTTTTAGACAGTTGGGATAGGATCACTATAGGACTTTATTAAGCTTGTAATGTAGGTTTAGGGATGGTATGGTATCTTTTTTGGGATTTTTCAGTGACTAAGACTCCTTATCACTACAATTTATTTGGGGTCTACTTATTTTCCAACTTTTTCTTTATTTTATTTCTCCCCTTGTTTCTCCCTTTTTATTATAAAGCAAATTCAAATTAGGCAAGGTGCGGTTTTCTTCTTCTTTTTCTTTTATTATATTTTTATTTTTACCACACCAATCCTTCTTTATTTTTCTTTTTACACTTCTTTCTTCATACTCATTTTTTCCTATGTACCCCTATAATATATACCCTCAACTTAGATGATTTACCAGAGTTGAGGTGCACAGTGTCTAAGGAGGACCAGGGCCAAAACAGGTTCATTGTAAGCAAAATAGAAAGGTAAAATTTGTGTAAACAACGAAAAATGGGTCAATTAGACTCAACTTTTTTGGATCAAGGGATTCATATATCATTAGGTAAGGCAATTTAGGCTCGACTGGAATCAAAACAAAAATGTCCTATGATCATCTCCTAATCGACTGTCCTAAACCCTAGTAAGAGCAACTAAGCAAGTTCTGAATTTTAACACACAGGGAAATAAGTAACGCCTCACACACACCTCGTATAGGGTCATACTGCTAGTTACCACTTATCCAGTTACAATTGTTTGCCATAGTTGTTCTATCCCTAATTCTAATGCCATTATCAGATTCACGGTCGTACCTCACACATACACACATCACACAATCAACAAAATTTTAGGAGAGGTATCAATATTCTTAAAATAACACAAGTTCAAAATCATTATTCAAAACCATGTCTACTACCCGAAATGCAAATTTTCTTCCTATTTTCAGCATCCCACAACACACCAAAAAATAACAAAAAAACACAAAAAAATAATAACAAAACATGTCGGTTCACAAACTTTTCAGATTGTGGCCTTTGGGTTTTGAAACATGACAAGTATAAGCCGTGGAAACCTTGATACACCCCCACCACTAACTAAAAACCTATATATTGTCCTTAGTGCATCTAATAATGTAATACAAAGATCGAGGACGTACCTGGGCGCTCAAGGTGCCAGCTCATGCTGTATCATCACGTGGGCCCTCAGATTGGGTCCCATCATCCTCAACAGTAGTCCCATCAGCTACAGAGACTGTCTCTACAGTATCACCCTTAACTCAATTCGGCTGCCTCATAGACTTTCATACATTGAATATTACCTGCTCATCATTCAGTCTTAGCATCAGATGTCCTAACTCCAGATCAATTAAAATCCTTCCTGTTGCCAAGAATGGTCTTCCTAAAATAATTAGAACGTGCAAGTCTACTTCACACTCCAATATCACAAAACTAGTAAGGAAGATAAAAGAAGCCATCTTCACCAATACATCATAGAGAATACCAGTTGGCTTCTTCACCATCCCAGCTATCATCACTAGTCTTATGGTGGTTAGTTTTGGACTTCTAACCCCAACTGTATGAACATAGATAGTGGAATGAGGTTGATATTGGCTCCTAAATCATATAGTTCCCGAGTGAAGTTAAAAGACCCAATGATACAAGGAATGGTGAAAGCACCAGGACTCTCCTTCTTCTCTATGAATGATCTAGTAGCAACAACACTATAGTGATGAATATTTTTAGTTGGATCATAAATGACTGTCCACTTCTTAGTGATTAGATCCTTCATAAACTTAACATAACCAGGAATTTGGTTTAATGCCTCTACTAGTGGAATATTGACAGATAGCACATTTAACATTGACAGAAATTTCTGATACTTACCCTCTTCTTGCTTTTTTTCAATCTTTGAGGAAAAGAAGGGCGAGGTCTTAGGATAGACATCAAAATAGGTTTTGTGACCTTATCCTTTCTTTTATTTTGCTCGCTACTATTATCAACATCAACATGATCATTTTTATTCATTGAATCAATAAAGGAGGGTACATGTGGATCTATGATGGTTTTACCACTCCAAGTGGTAATGGCATGACAATGACTATCATTCTTTGGGTTCACCACTATATTAATAAGAAGAGTGCCAGGTTTTCTTTAATTAAATATTGATTCCATCTAGCCATACTGCTTCTCTATTTGTTTGATTGTGGTAACGTATGACTTAACTTTCTGATTCAGTCCTAACAGGTCTACCTTAATCTCCTTAAGACAACTCTCTTGAATTTCTTGTCCTTTCACTAGTTTTGACAACATTTCTTCCATTGTAGACTTAGTATCTTGACTACCTGATGGTTCATATTTGTCACTCTTCTCTTTGTAGTTATCTTTGCGTCTCCAATCACCATCTCGATCTCTGATTCTATCTCTATATCTATCATTATAATAATTATGACCTTGATTCCCTTTCCTTTGGGCTCAGAAATCCATCAACTGATGACCAAGATACTTTGCTTTCTTTTCAGACACAGTCTCTAAAGTTCTAGAAGTAGAATTCAGTGCCCCTACTTCATTTACTTTCTCAGCACCCACTGTTGCAAATTATTTTATAAGAAGCCCAATATAAGTCTAAAGTATGAAACCTCTTGTGCTACCAAATCCTAACAAACCCCATAATCATTAGCTGCTCTAATAGAATATGTATCTATATCAAACTCAGTATCTCTAGGAAGCCAACCTCGATTGGTCATCAAAATATCATCTAGCATCTCTTGCGCAGCGTCCCACCAAAGACTCATAAATGGACCTTCTAAAATTGTATCTGTCATTGCTATGGAACTGAGATATAGTGATCTATAGAATATTTCCAACAGATTAGATCCTGTGATTCTATGATTAGGTACCATTCCCAGCTTCTTTTTGAACCTAAACGATGCCTCATACATAGATTCTGTAGGTAGCTGTCCAAAATTATAGATATCATCTTTCAACTATAATATCCTTGCAAGATGGAAGAACCTATTCAAAAATTGTCTGCGCAACTCATACCAAGTAGTGATTGAACCTCTCAGAAGTTCTCTTAACCAAATTGATGCTTCTCCAGTCAGCGAAAACAAGAATAACCTCAACCTCAAAGTTTCCTAGTTCACCCTCGAAATAGTATAATACGTATAGATCCCAGTAAAATTAGTAAGATACATGTTCAAATCATCTATTGCTGATCTCGAAAACACACCATTCATGTTTAGCAATTGGATCATTGCACTAGTAATGTCAAATTTAACATTGGGGGTAGAGAAGGAGGAATGATGGCTCCTATCTCAGTAGGTTGAACATATCCCATCTCCTTATATTTATTATATGGCTGAACATGATGATATGCAGGAATCATTAGAGCTCTTCCCCTTTGAACTCTATTTTGAATCTCAACTACTAGTCTTGGTCTGGCTAGTTCTACTTGTTGCCGTACCCTAGATTTTTCATCTAAACATGCCTCCTCTGCTACTTCCGGTAATTAGTGCTTCATCTCTCAATTTGCTATATTCTGTGAATCTCCTGGATCACAGAGAAGTGCTACATGGGGATCAACAGGTGGAGGATGGGGTACAATTTGAGGGTCTCTAACCCCAGCAGGAACACCATCACAAACATGCTCTAGCATCCTTTGCTGTGTTTAAAGAATTCTTTCAGGATCTGGATCAAAAGGGAGTAAGAAATTGCCTCTTCTCCTAGTATTTTACATACACCGACGTTTACCAAATCAACAACATAAAATAAAACCCATGAACTTCACCAAATTCAATCAATGATTCACACTGTCTTTCCTGGCAACAACTCCAAAATTTGATGTTGCCCAAAAACTACCCTCCAAAGAAGTATGCTGCGGTCGTTGTCAAATATAGTAACCAAAACCAGGTTGGGGTCGAACCCAGAGTGAAAACATTAAACAATCTCTCAAACTTGACAAAATCCATGACCAATACAAAAATGTAAATGGGTGGATCTTGAAGTGAATAGTAAGTAGTAACCAAACTTGTTTGGGTTTGCAAACAATAGAAGACGAATACTAGGACTATGTTCTCCCTGGATTCACAACTCCATAAACTTCATGTGTTCAACTCACCTATTCTATTTCTCTACACACAAAGCATACAAGCTATGCTTTATCAACCATCTTGTAAACGTGATGATAAATTTCACTCTTTACCTTGTGAGTTTCAAGGTATCGCCTTATTGCTCCTTGCCTATAACCTCAGTTCAACGTTAACCTTTTGGGTATCAGGTAGATTAGATGAGATGGAAAAATTATGAGATGGTCGTGAATCCCAAATTACTATCTTAATCCCTTTTCCTAATCTTAAACTCCCTTGTGGGGATGTTTTCAAATACAAGCAATCCTCAAGCTTATGCAGTAGCTCTGAGGTCAATTGATATGAAAAATCTTAAGATACATGCAACCACAATAGAATAGATGAATCACCCACTTTCTTTACGTAGTTAATCCGCCAGGGTTCCCACAACCCTAGTCAAAGAAATTAGTTGCTCATGTTCATGCAATAATCCATGATGGTAAATAAATAATACATGTAATTAATTACACAAGAGTAAGAGGAAGAAAATCAAAAGTCTTCAATTGAATAAAACCTAAAATATCAAGAACAAAATCTCAATGAGTAAAGTATATTAAAAGTAGTAAGAGTAATGAAAAAACTGTGTAACCTAATAAAGTAATAACTCCAAGGTATTTATAGTATCTCAAAATAACCCAAAAATCCTGATTAAAACTGAAAAGGAAAAGTATGTCGGCATAAAGTACGACTCGTGTTGTCCACTTGCAAGTTGTTCTTATGAGTTGTACAGTCCTTGTCTTAAGTACTCCAGTGACTGATCTTCCAGGGATTTAGGTTTTTTTTATCCATATGATTCATCCTCATGAACTGTTAACATAACTTACGACTCGTGGACTTTACTCATTACCAAATGGGCATTGTTCTTTCAATTCTCTAGACAATGGTCTCTTCACAACTTATCATTATGATTCATACTCAGGTCTTACAACTCGTTTTATTCTGTGACTTTAGTCTAAATTTCAACATTGGTTTCTACTCTCTCAACGACTGCTCTTCCTGACTTGTATCCACAACATACGGTCTGTATTCTCTGGTTATAGGCAAACTTTTATTAGCTTCTCTACTTATCTTTTGTTATTGTTCTTCTTATGAGCAAACCTACGAGTCGTATGGTGTGTTGACGACTTGTAAGTTGACTCATAGAATGAACAAACTTCATTTTCTTAGATTTTTTTATTATAATTTTCTTCCAAGGTGCTTTGTGTTTTCTGATAGTATAATCAATTATATGAGGTTCTTTTCGTTCTTGGAGTAAGAAAAATATTACCTATTTTTCTTGCAATCAAGCAACAAGAACCTCATATCCACCAAAATAACCTAAGTGCAAGCATAAATTCCTTTTTGTTTGACATCAAATGTGTCGTGTTTCCATGATGCATTAGAGATGCCTGACACGACTAGGCCCTGGTTTGGGACGTGTCAATGAAATACCAATAACACTTACTGATGACATGACCTTTTAGCGCAATCTCCATAAGTCTTAATACATGCTCTCTATGTGGTCCTCACATGATCAACAATCTGGGAGAAAGAAGACTCAGGTGCTATCAATTACTCCGATGTTAAATGGAGTTGCAAAGCTAATCCTCTAATAAATCCATGCATCATCTTGTGCTCTAAATAATATAGCATAAGAGTATGTCTGGACAACTCAAAAAAAACAATCTATACTCTGAAACCATCAAGGAAACCTGTTGAACACTAACAAAGCCAACTCTTGTCTGATAATTTCTCGGTGTATCGAATATCATGTCTGGCAATGAGGTGTCAATAAAAAGGCTCAGAATACCTAATGCTAAACTCTAAAATATTGAGGTCGTCACCAACTCTACCAGAGCTTAGGCTATCCCCAAGTCCTCTGGCCAATGCTGATGATATCAATCCCTGAATCTCAAAGATGACGTTGAGATGAAACTTTGGTAACACACACTGAAGTCCCAATCGCATCTACTGATAACCTCATGTCATCCATCTGAGAAAGAATGGAGTAAAATAAAAGCAATGGAGGTTTGTAGGAATACGAACACATGACAAGGAGTAAAGAATAGAATTTCCTAAGAATATCTTGTAGCCTCTCTAAGATAGGATATAATCATATATATATCAATCCGCAAGACTGTACTAGACACTTAGCTCTTGTACACATACAGTGATAAACGAAGGATCTGATACCAACTAGTCACGATCCAATTTCTCATGTCATGATGACACCACTATGACTTATCAATAGGTAAGCCAACTCATAGTCCGGATTATCTAGTAATGGATTATTTAAAGAAATGAAAGAAAATAGCGGAATAAATATGATATATATATATATAAAGCAACTCCAAGACCTAGTGAAATTAGTACAAGAGCTTCTATTAAAATTATAGTACAAAGTATGACACTGAATAAATATACATGTACAAACCATCTTCAAAATACAAAGTAAACATAAGTCTAATCAGTACGAGGGAGAGTAGGAATAGTTATAGAAGTGTATTATGATTACTAAACACTTGGTACTTAGTAGGCATCGACCGATTGAGATCCAAGAGATAATGCTAGCATAAATAACATATAAAACAGGAATATAAACTACTAACAACCACCCAGAAAACTATACATAATAAGGCTAATGGAGCAAAAGGATAAACTATCCTATTCTGGTAGTATTCAGAAACTAAAGTACCATATCATATATCACTAGCCAATATACAAATAAAGAGTGGAAGAAGGATATATAGAAGTATACAAGGCATAAGAATATGTATACAATATGAATAAACAAAGGAAGAGAGGGTTACGTCAATACCATATTAAATATACATATACATATATATATAGGTATATATGACCAACCCAAAGGTAAAAACCTAAGGTAGCCAACCTAACATCTCTAGGAAATCCTAAACAAGTAGCAAAGATAATGCTAATAGGATCAGTGCCTCTAACCAAAGTATCTCACCATGAATAAACCACCCATAATGCAATTTACTATAATAAGGAAAAGGGCTCAAAAACATACTGACGGGCTCAAATAACAATCCATAATCAACCTTTCATGAATTAACCATAATAACAACAATAAAGTAACATGCTAGTCTAGACAGACAATACCTAACCAAGCCCTCATAATCCCGAAAGGTTCAATCAACCACTCAACAAACAATAATTATAGCTTAAACCTAAAAACCCTCATAGGATCGATAAATATAAGAACGAAACAATATATTGGTGACAAGCAATGCATATAAATAAATGAATGAAAAGTAAATCTAAAGTACCATAAGGTACCAAGTGTATACCCTCGGTCATCTCACGAGCTCACAATGGCAGGACCTAAGGCGACCTCTTTTCTCTGGCATTGCGGCTCATGGATGAAGGGGTCTCTAAGGTATTAGAGGATATTTGTATACACTATCTGGTTCTGATCTAGGACTTTCACTAATAACCATTTTCAATCTACTCCATCTAGTACTAGAAAGATGTATATAATAAGTACGCAGACTCGAACCATGACTAAAAGAGAGTAAGTTTTTTAACTCATTACCTGAGATTAACTCCAAAACTAAATCAACATAAAATCATTTAAAGGGTCGAAATCTCTCTTGATTGAAGTAAATAGTAATGGTAAATAGTGGATAAACCATAGACCAAAATCAATCACGATCTAGTTTCCAAAACATTATATTTAGTTTCAAAATCTCATAAATTATTTGTTTCAAACTAAACCCAGACCTGGCCATGATAGGTATCTCAAGCCCACCATGGACCGGAGACCACCTCCTTCCCTAACCTCAAGAGAATAATTATAATAATAATAATAGTGCAGAATCCAACTCAAAATAAAATAAAGAGATGCATAAATAACTTGAATGAATTAAGAGTCAAACAATACCCAAACCAACCCACATATTCCCAATATCCTTTAAAACCAGAATACCAAATCGGTCGGGACATGCCCTCGACCACGACCAAAAGAATCCAAAGAGATAGTCTAAAACATAAGGAAAAAACTATGAAATAATGAGACTTCTTATGAATAGAAGCTTACCACTTCAAAGCAACTTGACAGAATTGCTAATCCACCAAATGCTACATAGGGGTAAAAGAGGTGTCTTCAAACCCTACAATATAAAATAGTGTAGCGTCCTGGGATGGGTTGCGAGGTAAGCGTTATCATGTAACTCAGGGAAGTGAAAGTGATAAAATAATGTCATGCCCAAAATTAGTCAAACCACATAGATACATTCACATTTATAGTTATAAGATGTTGGGACAGCGAATAAGGTTTAAGCATGGGATTTAAAACCATTAACCTAGACTGTGTAGCTCTAACAATCCTAAAAACACCCATGGGTTGTATGGGTCCGGCTTACACACCAAAAGGGCCCCAGTGCATGTTAGCTTCACAAATCAAAGAAAACTGAGGAAGCGATAAATCCCCCCAGGCTCCAACCATTCCAAAATATAAATATATAGTGTGACACATGCACATGGTCATATAGACCCCTACTCTGGCAAATGTGGTTTCTAGTATTAGTACCTCTGGGACCTCCACCTTCCACAACGAGCTACACATCCCCCGTTAAACCCAAATTAAAACCATTTACACACATTCACATCCATTAACCAAGAAATCTTTCTATAAGGCATTTTTATCATTGGTATCGTCATACCAAATAAAGTTAAGCTTGCAAGCTAATTCCATCATTCCATACCAAAACCAATTAACTAAATTAACTCCAAAGTGTCCAATCTATTACCAAACCATGGTAACCAAGTCCTTTCCAAACAAATTTATATTCCATAAACCTTTTATGCAATGTATGGTTTCAAAAGTGAAGTATGTATATATCCATGTTTCAAAACCAATTTCACAAGTTGGGTTGAGTTAAAACCAATTCTAAGCCATTAAACCATAAACTTTTGGGAAACCCATGTTCCTTATTCCAATTCCCACACCCATGTATTTAATTAGTTTAAAATTATGAAATTAAAGCATAAATAGTCAATTCAAAACCAAGGAAATTAAATTCATGTAATAACCATTCCAAACCCCTCAACCTATTTTCAAAATTCAATAATGTAAATCATATGGATAATAATTAAATACATATTTTCACTTAAAATAAATTTAGGGAAAAGATACATGCCTTAATTGAAGAGATCCTCTTTGAAAATAGCAATGAAAGAACCCCCAATCTCAAACCCTAACCTCATTGCCTTTCAACCTAAATTTTGGAATGAAGAATTACCCTTTTTGAGAGAATACAAAAGTTTTAAGGCTTAGAAATGGATTATATAGAGATTGGATAGATTATAGGACGTAAAAAGAGACAAAATAACCTTAATGCACTTTTAAAACAAAGTTCCATTAACAAAAGGAGGGAGGTTGTGCGAAGACCAAGGAAAACCCCAGGTTCAGGGCGCGATTCTCAATATAAAACAGTAGCTCCGCAGGACGAAGCTGAGGTAGTGATACTTCGTGGGCTCTCTCGCGGTGTGAAGCAAAAGAAAACCACCCCCTCCATGACGCACAACCTCTTTTTGGTCCCAAACCTTCCCCCAATGCACCAAAACTCTTTCCAAAGTGTTTCACACTCAGGATAGGGGTTACGTAGTCTCATTTAAGCTAGTTTTTAAACTCTATAACACCTGGGGTATTCGTTAACCCCCTTAGGATCATTCATCCCCGAATGAGTGATTATAATACCCATAAAATGATATAAGGAAGTACATAAAAAGGGACACAAAAAACTCTAAATATGACATGAAGAGAAGTAAGTTTTGTACTTTTTATCTAACACCGGAAACAAGGATAGGTATTTGGACTTCATGATCTCTTCACCATCCTAAGTAGCATCTTCCACCTTTTTATTTATCCAAAGAACCTTTACCAAAGCCACATCCTTAGTCCTCAACCTATGGACTTGCCTATCTAATATCTCAACTAAGACTTCCTCATAAGACAATGAATCCGAAATACCAATACCTCCAAAGGAAAAACCAAGGAAGGATAACTCACACACTTCTTCAAAATTCACACATGGAACACTGGATGAATGAAACCCAAACTCACAAGCAACTCTAACTCATAGGCAATATTTCCAACTTTCCCTAAAATCTGGTATGGATCGACATAACGAGGACTGATCTTTCCTTTCTTCCCAAACTTTATTATGCCCTTCATAGGAGAAACCTTCAAAAACACCCAATCACCTACATCAAAATCCAACTCTCTTTACCTCACATATGAATAAGACTTTTGACGACTCTGAGCAATCTTAAGCCTTTTACTAATTACCTTTACCTTCTCCATGGTGTAGTGAACCAAGTCTGGACTAAATAACCTAGCCCCACCAACCTCAAACCACCCAATAGAAGACCTATACCTCCTACCATAAAGAGCCTAAAAAGAGCCATCTGAATACTCGAGTGATAACAATTATCATACGCAAACTTAATAAGGGGTAAGTAATCCACCAAACTTCCCTTAAAGTCAATCACATAGGCCCTTAGCATATCCTTCAAAGTCTAAATAGTCCATTCCACTTTCCCATTTATTTGAGGGTGGAAACGACAATAAGGCTTACCTTAGTCCCCAAACCTTTCTAAAACAAATCCTAAAAGGGAGTAGAGAATTGCATACCTTGATTTGAAATAATGGACATCAGTTCTCCATGTAATCTGAAGAGAATTACGTACCTTGATCTGAAATGATAGACACTGGGGCTTAGTGTAATCTAATTATCTCCTCAATGAATAACTTAGTATAATCCACACCAGAGTACGTAGTTTTCATCGGTAAGAAATAAGCAAACTTAGTCATCCTATCCATAATGACACAAATTAGATCATACTGATTACAAAACTGCAGAAGACCCATACCAAAATCCATGTTGATCGCCTACCACTTCTATATGGGCAACTCTATCTCTTGAGATATGCCACTGGGCCTTAAGTGTTCAACCTTAATTTCCTGATAGTCCATGCATATAGTAACAAAATCTTCCACATCCCTCTTTATATTATTCCACTTATAAATTTCCTTTAGGTCATGATACATCTTAGTCGAACAGAGATAAACCGTATATCTAGACTCATGAGCCTTAGTAAAAATACTTTCCTACAGCCTATCAATACCAAGAACACATGCCCTACCTTGGTACCTCAATATTCCATCACCACCAATCTCAAAGGCCATAACCTTTTGCTGACCCACATCACCTTTAATCTTCATAAGTATAGGATCCAAAGTCTCCTCCTTCACCTCAACACTAAGAGATAATTTAACCACTTCTTGAATAATGACTCCTCTATATTTGGAGACAAACACCCAAATTAACCAGTCGATGAATGTCCTTCACTAATTCTCTCTTCTTTTTATCAATGTGAGATAAACTCCCTATAGATAACATGCCAAGAGCATCATCAACAATTTAACTTTTCTAGGATGGTAATGAAGACTCATGTCATAATCCTTGAGCAATTTAAGATATCGCCTCTGTCTAAGATTCAATTACTTTTGAGTGAACATATAATGCAAGCTCTTATGATCGGAATAAATGTCCACATGAACCCCATAAAAATAATGGAACCAAATCTTTAAAGAAAAAACCAAAGTCAACAATTCCAAGTCATGAGTTAGTTAATTCCTCTTGTGAACCTTAAGCTGCCGAGAAGCATAGGTCACAACCTTACCATGATGCATTAAAACAAAACCCTGTCCTACATGAGACATATCACAATACACCACAAAACTATCTGTATCCTTAGGCAGGGTCAAAACTGGTGCAAAGGTCAAATTACCTTTCAACTTCTCTAAACTACCTTCACAAGCATCAAACTATAGAAACTTAACCTTCTTCTTAGTCAACCTTGTCAACGGAGCAACAATATACGAGAAACTCTCCATAAACCTCCTATAATACCCAGCTAAGCCCTAGAAGCTCCTAATTTTAGTTGGAGTTATGGTTTTAGGTAATATCTTAACTTCCTCAACTTCCTGGGGATCCACCTTTATCACCTCACTAGACACCTCATGCCCAAGGAAAGTCATAAAACTTAGCCAAAACTCATATTTTAAAAATTTAGCATACTACTTCTGACCCTTAAGAGCCTACTATACAATTTAGAGGTGATTGACATGATCCTCATAACTCTTGGTATACACCAAAAATCATCAATAAACATATCATAAATAAATCCAAAAATTGTCTAAATACCCGGTTCATAAGATCCATAAAAGCAGCTAGAGCATTAGCCAATCCGAAAGACATAACCAAAATCTCGTAATGCCCATATCAAGTTCAGAATTTTTTCATAGGAATATCAACCTCCCTAATCTTCAACTGATGATAATCCAAAAAAATATCAATCTTAGAGAATCATCTAGAACCCTGAAAATGATAAAAAAAAGGTTATCAATCCTAGGAAAAAGGTACTTTTTCTTTATTGTCATCTTATCCATCTGATGATAGTCTATATACATCTGAAGAGACCCATCTTTCTTTTGCATAAAAATAATATGATTACCCCATGGAGAAACACTAGGGAAAATGAACCCTTTATCAAGAAGATCTTTCAACTACTCTATAAGCTCTATCATTCTGTAGAGCCATTCTATTAGGAGGAATAAAAATAGGACGAGTATCTGGTAGAAGATTAATCCCAAAGTCTTTTTCCCTATTAGGAGGAATGCCAAGAAGTTCCTCGAGAAACACTTCAAGGAACTCATTGACCATAGGGACAAATTGCAAAGAGAGACTCTCAAAATTAGAATGCTTAACCCGAACTAAGTGATATAGAAAACCCTTGGAAATCAACTTTCGAGCTCTAAGATAAGAAATACACTTTCCTTTAGGGACTAAGGAACTTCTCTTCCACTCAATTACCGGTTTATTAGGTAATTTAAAATTGAACTTTTAGGTCATACCATCCAGAGGTGCATAGAATGAATAAAGCCAATCCATCCCCAAGATCACATCAAAATCTACCATGTCAAGTTCTACCAAATCCACCAATGTCTCCCTATTAAAGATAGACACCACAGAACCCCTATAGATCTTCATATCTACAATAGAGTCACTCGCTGAGGTTGACACAAAGAAGGGGAAGAAATACTTTTAGGACCAAAACAAAAATGTGCATCCATATAAATGGTCACATAAGAAAGGGTAGAACCTATATCAAGTAAGAAATAAACATCATGAGAGAAAATCTATAACATACCAATGATAATATCAGAAGATGCCTCTGATTCTTGACGGGTGGAAAGAGCATAGAGATAATTCTGGCCAATACCGGTAGCAGAAGTAGAACCCTTTTGTACAAGAGCAGAAAATGTAGAAAGCAAAACTTTATTAGCTCTAGTGGCAACCTTGGCTGAAGGACACTCTCGTTACATGTGATCAAGCTATTCATAATTATAATATCGATTTCTCCCCTTCTCACAATAACTATGATGAAGCTTCCCAATAAAATGAAAGGGAGGATAAGGTGGGGTTGACTAAGCACCACTAGCCTGAGGCTGGACACACTATGCCTTAGAGCTACAGCTAGCCTAAAAATGACGATCACCCTAAGTATTAGGATAAGGAGCACTGGCAGACGAATACTAATTTCCCAAGTTCTTCTTCTTGGTCCACTGTCTACCATCTCTCTTATTATTATTCTGACCCCCACCCTACTCTAAATACCTAAACTTTTTATTCTATCTCTCTCCAATCTTTGCCTATTTCTTATTTTTATCCTCTACCTGTTGTATATAAACCGCAAGTCTTGAGATGTCTATATGATTATTCAATATTCCAGCCTTACACTCTAATACCAAGTCATGGGACAATCCAAAAGCAAACTTTATCATCTTATTTATTTGTATAGACACCAATTTAGAAGCATATCGAGCCAACTACTGAATTTTTCATGCATAATCTTTAACACTTATCTTTCTCTACTTCAAATTAACAAACTCCTCAGCCATAGCTTCCCCCATCTGCTGAGGAAAGAAATGATCAATAAAGGCACCTGAAAAGTCATCCTATATATCCTACTCAACATTATCACCCCTCGTAGATTCCCAGTCTCCATACCACTAGTAAGCTACATCCTCTAATTAATACGCAACAAAATCCACACCCTCTACATTAATAGTGTGCATCACACTAAAAATGTTCTTTATCTCATCCATAAACCCCCAAGGATCCTCCTCAACCTTAGAGACTTAAAGGTTGGGGGATTCAACCTCATAAACTGACCAACCCGACTAACCTTAAATGAAAGGGAAATAGTTTCAAAAGGATTGGACCGAGTATATTGATATATCCCCAACTGAGTAAGCAAATGAATAGACCGGTAGAACTCTAAATTAGAGATATACCCTTGAGGCGGCTGATCATAAGCATAACTACTCATAGAAGCCCAAGAAGGACTAGTGAAGATAGGTGGAACTCCATATGGGGAGACACAATCAAGAGGAAGGTTACATGCATTCTAGATGACATCTTTTTAGAAGTTGGTCAATGCATGGTTAATGAAATAGATCATTTCAATAACCAAGGTGGTACACATCTCTTCTTTCTCTCTTTAATTATCGAGGTTTGTAGGAAAGAAGGAGTGGACGAGTATGCTAGTGATACATGGGTGAGTCCCAATTCCCTTATTTACCCCTTGAGGATTAGAGGTAAGGGTGCACCCAAAAAAAGCAAGAAAAGAAAGATAGACTTGGAAAACCCGACATGCAGTGAACCTGAGTCTCATAGGTCAACCACCACGGGAACCCTTAAGAAGATTGGAGTAAATATTGCAACCATCAAAGAGCTTGTGTCTAGTTTGACCCAAGGACTAGCAGAGACTTCCACCACTCATCATTCTTATGGAGTTGATGGGACAGGTGTCTAACTAACTCCGAACTACTAAAATAAGATGAACTACTGAAATAATAATCATGTCCTCAAACTAAGAGGATTTACCACTAAATTTGTCAGCTGAATATCTGAATTGCTAAGTATGATCGGGAACCCGCGTGTCTGAACCTATGATATAAAACATCATAGAGCAAAACAAAGGTATGCGTCAGTACTTTGAATGTACTGGCATGCAAAGTGAGGTAGACTAAAATGCATGGGTTTATATGCATGAACAACACTGATTGAATGACATGAATATAACTGAATAAGAGTACATGCATGAATACCTAAACTGTGACTGAGATCATAATAACACTAGATACTGAGTTCTATGTTACTGATTTACTGATATTTGAATTTACTTATACTGTGTAGCTAATAACTGAGTGACTATATTTAAAGTCTTGATCCTATGGAACTATACTAAGTTTCGTACTGGATCGAGTGACTATATCTGCCAGTCCTTAATCTGTAGAACTAAACTGAGTTCTATTTTGAGACTGGAACATAAACTGAGACTATTAGGAGTAATCATCTAACTGGTATGTCTCTTTCTGCACTGATTGGGGTCCAACCTGTAACCCCATCTAGAAGGGTGTCAGTACCATGCCATGGGTATAGACAAGCTGAGTTACCCTTATCTGGCAGGTGCCCTGAATGAGAACGGTGGTACCCTTAACTAGCAGGTAGATCACCTTATCAACCCTCAACTGGTAGGTTGATGTCTCAACCTATGCTGGCTACATAGTTATGGAACACAAGGACTACTTCTAAGGATCACACCCTTTACTGGTAGGTGAGTCCCCATCTGTGGGTTCACTCGGTGTTGAATACTACTCCCAACTAAATAGACACTGAACTGATTTCTAGCTCATACTAGTCTTGACTGAACTATTACTGATTATACTGTCTAACTGAACTGAACTGAGTTTACTGATGGAATATTACTAAATTCTGTTAACTAGCTGAATTTTCTGAGGTCTGAACTGAATACTAAACTTGACTGGACTGATACTGAGTTTTTCCTAAGTTCTGTAACTGACTGAGAGTACTACTGATCGTGACATGACTGATACTATCCAGAGAGTGACCATGACTCTAGGTAATCAGCTAAATTGTCGGGTATTAAATACCCCCAGGCTCGATAGCATAAATTATAAGACATGGAAAAATCTTGAAACATGATAAATAACTACTTGATCATCACTCATTAATTGGAACATTCTAGTAAACGCTTGCATGCCATGAACTTGAATACATGCTAACATGATATAATTTAATTATTTAATTCTCATGAACAACCCATCAAACACTTGGAAGGCATTGCAAATGTACATAGTACTAATCAACACATGAGCATCACAATTTCAAGGCTTTAACATGAATTCACATGATACTACATATATAACAGTTGTTTTTACATAAATCTTGCACTTAATCATGCAATAGAAATCCAATCAATATTATAATCATGAATACACTTGAATCCAAATCATGAAATGCATGAAATCAAGCTACTTGAAGTTTCAAAGAGTTTCTTGGACTCCAAGGGTCGAAGGAACCCTTGGATAAACACTTGGCATACCTTGGTTGCTAAATTGTTGAAGGTTAATGGTGGCATCTAGATCCTTGAATTTGAAATTCAATCACCTAGGATTTTTGTTGTTGAGCAATTTATGAAATAATGAGTGTATTTACAATTACAAGGTTAAATTTCTTATTTTGGGGTGCTGAAGGACGTGGGAAAAGACCCAAATACCCCTAAGAAAGTGACTTTTAATGACTAAAAATT
Source organism: Capsicum pubescens (assembly GCA_030864215.1). Classification (NCBI taxonomy): domain Eukaryota; kingdom Viridiplantae; phylum Streptophyta; class Magnoliopsida; order Solanales; family Solanaceae; genus Capsicum; species Capsicum pubescens. Next base: position 145,435,061 of record CM061547.1, read on the forward strand.
AAACAGTCGACGCGTAGACCGATGCAGCGCATCGTTGGCATCTATGTGATGGTCAATGCGCCGCATCGAGTCCATATCGATTCACTAGAAATTTCCACTGGAGCCAAGGAAAAATATTGATCGATGCGATGGCCGCCACGCCAAGATGAGATCGAGTCTGTGCACTATTTTGGATTCCCAAATGTAGTTCAAACGAGGTCCGAAAAATATGAAACTCGTCCGGGAAAACTTACAGACATTCCTGATCATGAATCATTCTAAATATTGATACTTTAAGATCATAATAGTCATGAAATAGAGTTGCCAACTTACGAAGGAAAAAATAATACTAAATCTAAATACTTAACTAAAATTTTCTAAGTTTGGGACACCTTAACAAGCTTAAAAGACTGAGTTGAGCTTAGGATTTTGCTGGGTCTTACAATATCTCCCCTTGGGAATATTCATCTTCGAATGAGACTGATTAAATTAAGAATACTGATTGACTATATTTAGACACTGGACATGCACAACTGAAGCATGATTTCATGACTTACATTACTGATATACTGAATTATCATACTGAATATTCATAACTGATGCATGAGTGTATATCTGAAAATGATTCATGAATGCATGATTAGGTTACTGATAAGCTGAGTTTATAGACTGAACATGCATGTCTGATGCATGAGTACATGATTGAACTAATTCGTGAATTCATGGCTGGGTATTCAACGTTAATTGATACCAAGTTGGTAGCTATATTAGACCATGAGACTGAGTAAATTCAAAGGAAAACCATTACCTTGAGTTGAGTCTGAGTTTGCAGAGAAAAGGTGAGGATACTTGGTTCGCATGTATACTTCTGCTTCCCAAGTAGATCCCTCCATGGACTGATCCCGCCAAAGTACTTTGACTAGAGGGACTTCTTTGTTCCTTAGTCTGCGAATCTGATAATCAAGGATTTCTACTAGAATCTCTTCATAAGAGAGGTTGTTCTGAATATCTATGCCCTCTATAGGGACTATGACTGATTGATCATCTATTCATTTCTTAAGAAAGGAGACATGGAACACTGGATGCACTGAAACTAAGTCTGAAGGCAACTCAAGCTCGTAAGCTACCTTTCCAAAATGGGTGAGAATTTGGTAAGGATCAATATATAGGGGACTTAGTTTTCCCTTCTTACCAAACCTCTTAACTTAATTCATAGGAGAGATTTTCAAATACATAAAATCACAAATCCCAAACTCGAGATTCTTTCTGCGTATATCTGCGTATGATTTCTATCAGCTCTGAGCTATATTAAGCCTTTCCATGATCAACTGAACTTTCTCTAAGCTATCAAATACCAAGTCAGGCCCTAACACTACGACCTCACCTACTTCAAACCAAAAAATGGGAAATCTATACCTCCTCCCATAATGCACCTCAAACGGAGCCATTTTAATGCTGGAATGATAGCTATTATTATATGTGAATTCAATCAAAGGCTAGTGGTCATCCCAACTAACTTTAAAGTCTATCGCACATGCTTACAACATATCTTCTAAAGTTTGAATGGTCCTTTCTTCTTGACCATCTATCTAAGGATGAAAGGTTGTACTGAGGTGAACTCAAGTACCAAGGCCCTCTTGGAATTCCTTCCATAAATAAGAGGTGAACTGGGTACCTCTATCCGAGATAATGGACAAAGGAATACCATGCAATCTGACCAACTCCCTGATATAGAGTTTGGCATAATCCTCGGCTGAATAAAAGGTATGGACTGGTAGGACATGAGTTGATTTGGTCATCCTATCTACAATGACCCATGCTGAATCATGCTGGCAACGAGTACGAGGCAAACCCATCACAAAGTCCATGTTCACTTCTTCCCACTTCTAGGTGGGAATACTGAACTCCTGCATGGACCCACTTGGCTTCTGATGCTCGATCTTAACCTGCTAACATATTGAGAACTTAGATAAAAACTCTACAATGTTTTTCTTCATCCCACTCCACCAATAGATCTCCCACAAATCAGGGTACATATTAGTTTCCCCTAGATGAATAGAGTAGAATGCACCATTTGCTTCTGCAAGAATTTGTTGTCTCAAATTATCTAAAACTGGCATACATAGGTGACCCTAGCATAGCAACACACCATCTCCCCCTTGGGAGAAAACCTCTACCTTTTGATCTCTGATTGATCTCTTTAACTTAGCTAGATAAGGATCCTCATCCTACTTTTCCTTCACCTCAAAAACTAGGGATAATTCTGAACTACTCTGCAACCATACACTGCCTTCTAATGAATTGACTAAGAAAACACCTAGTCGGGCAAGCTGATGAACTTCCTGAGCTAACTTCTTCTTACCATCGTCCACATGAGCAACACCACCCATAGACATCCTACTGAGAGCATCAACCACTATATTTGATTTACCCAGATGATATCGGACGCTCATGTTGTATTCTTTCAAAAACTCCAGGCACTTTATCTGATGGAGATTTAGGTCTTTCTGAGAGAACGCATACTGTAGGCTCTTACGATCAGTGAACACATCAACGTGCACCCCATACAAATAGTTCTTCCAAATCTTTAAGGCCAACACTACTATTTCTAACTCAAGATCATAAGTAGGATAGTTCTTTTTATGGGGCTTAAGGTATATATAGGTGTGGGCTATGACCTTACCTCTATGAATCAAAACACACCCCAAACGGAAACTAAAGGAATCACAATATACCACAAACTCATCTGAACTATCTGGTAGGGTCAAAACTGGAGCTGTAGTGAGTCAAGTCTTTAACTCCTAAAAACTCTTTTCATAAGAATCTGACTACCGGAATTTGACTTTCTTCTAAGCCAATCTGGACATAGGGTATATAATAGATGAAAATCCCTCAACAAACTATTGGTAATAGCCAGCCAAGCCCAAGAAACTCCTGATATCTGATGGAGAGATGAGTTTAGGCTAGTTTCTGACTGCTTTGATCTTTTGGGGATCAACTCTAATGCCATCACCGGAAATGATATGGCCAAGTAAGGCTACTGAACTTAGCCAAAATTTGCACTTACTAAATTTGGTAAATAGATGATGGTTTCTGAGAGTCTGTATTATTATTCTCAGATGGTCTGCATTATCACGCCTACTGAGGGAGTAGACAAGAATGTCATCTATGAAGACTATGATGAATATGTCCAATTACTGCTTGAACACACAGTTCATCAAGTCCATGAAGGCTGAAGGGGCATTGGTAAGACCAAATGACATGACTAAGAATTTGAAGTGACCATATCGAGTTCTGAAAGCTCTTTTTGAGATGTCACATTCTCTGACTCTGAGCTGATGATAGCCTGATCTGAGGTGTATCTTAGAAAAGTAACTGGCACCTTAAAGTTTATCAAACAAGTCATCGATTCTGGGAAGTGGATACTTGTTCTTACCTATGACTTTATTTAGCTGACGGTAGTCAGTACACATTCTGAGAGAACCATCTTTCCTATGAATAAATAAAATTAGTGGGTCCCACGGGGACACACTAGGTCTGATAAATCCCATAAATAGGAGATCTTTTAGCTATTATTTTAATTCTTTGAGTTCTATAGGATCCATTCTGTATGGAAAAATAGATATGGGATGAGTATCTGGAAGAATGTCTATTTCGAAGTCGATTTCCCTCTTGGGAGGAACTCCGAGAAGATCTTAGGGAAACACATCTGGGAATTTACATGCTACTGACACTGATTCAAGAGTAGGGGTTTCTGAACTAGAGTTCAGGACTCGAACGAGATGGTAGAAACATCCCTTAGATATCATTTTTCTCACCTGAAGGTAAGAAATAAGCCGGCCCTTAAGTGCTGAAATACTACCCCACCATTCTAGAACGGGCTCATTCGGAAACTAAAATTGGACAATTCTATTTTTGTAGTCGTCTAAGCATAGCAGAAATAAAGCCAATCCATGTCGAGAATGACATCAAAATCAGTCATCTCTAATTCAACTAAGTCTACTAAAGTGACGTTTTTAGATATCTTAACCAAACAGTTCCTGTATACCCGCTGAGCTATGATAGATTTACACACTAGGCTAGAGACTGAGAAAGGATCTACTAGAATTTTGGGACTGACTCAAAAATCAATGGCTATAGATGGAGTAACAAAGGACAACGAAGCTCCTGGATATAGCAAAGCATAAACATGTGAATAGAAAACTTGTAACATACCAGGGACCACACCGGGAGAACTTTTCTAATCCCGTCGGGACTAAAGATCATAGAGTCTATTAGGGCGCTGCCCATTGGTGGCACTGGATGCGGCACCCTGCTAATTTGGTTGACCGGACTGAGCTGGGGGACAGTTGTAATGACCTTGAGAACCTGACTGGGGATAATCTCTAACTCTATGGTCTGTCTTTCCACACCCAAAATGCACATCACTACCTAGCAGATACCCTGGTGATTTTTGCCATATTTCTGATAAAGGGGTTTGGTTCGGGCACTGTTGACACTACCCTGGGTTTTAGGGTCGGGTACCCTATCTCTATTGCAGTCTCTAAATTTTGACACTGGAGCACTGGCTGAGGACGAAGCTAGAACTGAGGATTTCGGGTAGAATTGAGAACTTTTCCCACCCTTTAACTTAGGCTGAGCGAAGTTGAAACTACCTATTCTCGCTCTCTTATTCTCCCTCTCCTTCTCTCTATTCTTAGCCTCCTCTATCTGCTGATCATAGACCATGATCCTGGATATGTCCATCTCTTTAATCAACATTACGGTCCTACACTCTTTGACCACACTATTAGATATGCGAGACACATACTTACTCATCTTAGATCTGCTATCTGCTACCACATGAGGAGCGTATCTTGCTAGTTGAGTAAACTTGAGAGAATACTCTTTTACTATCATGTTTTACTGCTTTAGATTTATAAACTCCAAAACCTTCACTTCCCTTAACTCTAATGGGAAGAACCTATCCAGAAAAGCAGTGGCAAACTTCTCCCATTATATGGGCCCTACATCTGCTGCCCTTTCTACTTTCCACTATTTGAAACATTAGTAGGCCACATTCTGTAATTGATATATGACCAACTTAACACTTTAAACAGTAGTCACTCCCATAATATTTGTAACTTTCTGCACCTAATCAAGAAATTCCTGAGGGTCCTTATATGACTTAGACCCAGTAAAAGATAGAGGGTTTATTTGGGTGAAATCCTAAATCCTGGAAGCAGTAGTATTGGCCACTGGGTTGTCCATAAAAACATCTAGACATTTATTTTAGGCTACCACAGAATGAGTTAGGGTGGTGAAAGCTGCTCTTAATTCAGCGTGGGAGACATTTTCGTCCAGAGGATCTGGTTGGATGGGCTGGGGTTCTGGCTGGTCTCTCGTTTCTCTTCCCTTAGTCTTATTTGAAGGCATATTCTATAAATGGTAGAGAAATTTGGACTTGACAGAGAGTTTAATTGGAACTCATGCTCACTCGCACGACATGCATACTGAAAGAAGGGGAACTTTTCCTAAAACACCTCGCAGCCTCCTATCCATAAGTGTGGCGCGCTACACACCCATGCACAAGATTCTACTAGATATGGATTTTAAACTTTCTAGGACTCTGTTGAACCTAAGGCTCTAATGCAAAGTTTGTAACGCCCTGAGTCTATACCCCGGACTCTACACGGTGCTCATAATCCTGAAAGACCACAATCTAACCCATGACTTGTACCTGCTGCAATAACTAAATAGTAATACTACAAATATGTGGAAATTAGGCAGAAAACATGCCATAAGGTTCAATACTATAATAAAACTGAATATAGTATAACTATACCAAAACTGAAACATCTTTCTGAAATATAGAGTTAATGGGACAAGTGCCCAACTAACTCTGAACTACTGAAATAAGTTAAACTATTGAAATAATCATCATGTCCTCAAACTAAGAGGACTTACCACTAACTTTGTTAGCTGAATATCTGAACTACTAATTATGATCGGGAGCCCGCGTGTCTGAACCTATGATATAAAATATCATAGCAGAAAAGAAAGGTATGTCTTAGTAATTTGAATATACTGGTATGCAAAAAGAGGTAGGCTGGAATGCATGGGTTCATATGAATGAACAATAATGAATGAATGACATGAATATAACTGAATAATAGTATATTCATGAATATGTAAACTCTGACTGAGATCGTGATAACACTAGATACTGAGTTCTGAGTTACCGATTTACTGATATCTGAATTTACTGATCCTTTATAGATGATAACTGAGTGACTGTAGTTGACAGTCTTGATCCTATGGAACTATACTGAGTTCTGTACTGAACTGAGTGACTATATCTGATAGTCCTCAATCTGTAGAACTGAACTGAGTTCTATTCTAAGACTAGAACTAAAACTGAGATTGTGGGAAGTAATCATCTAACCGATATGCCCCTCTCTGAACTGACTAGGGTCCAACCTGTAACCCCATTTCTAAGGGTATCAGTACCATGCCACGGGTAAAGACAAGATGAGTCACCCTCATCTGGTAGGTGCTCTAAACAAGAATTGTGGTACTCTTAACTGGTAGGTAGATCACCTTATCAACCCTCAACTGGCAGGTTGATATCTCAACCTACACTGGCTACGTAGTTCTGGAACACAAGGACTACTTCTAAGGAACACACCCTCTACTGGTAGGTGAGTCCCCATCCGTGGGTTCACTCCGTGATGAATACTACTCCCAACTGAATAGACACTGAATTTATTTCTAGTTCATACTAGGGTTGACTGAAATTTTACTGATTATACTATTTAACTGAACTGAATTGAGTTCTATTGACTGATGGAATACTACTGAATTCTATTAATTAACTGAATTTACTGAGGTCTAAACTAAATATTGAACTAGACTGGACTAATACTAAATTTACGGAGTTTTTCCTGAGTTATATAACTGACTGAGAGTAATACTGATCGTGAGATGACTGATACTATCCTGAGATAGACCATAGCTCTAGGTAATCAGCTAAATTGTTGGGTAATAAATACCCCCAGGACTCGATAGCATAAATTATAAGACATGTCAAAAACTTGAAACATTATAAATAACTACTTGATCATCATTCATTCATTAGGATATTCTACCAAACACTTGCATGCCATAAACTCGAATACATGTTAACATGATATAATTTCATTATTTAATTCTCATGAACAACTCATCAAACACTTATAAGGCATTGTATATGCACATAGTACTAATCAACACATGAGCATCACAATTTTAAGGCTTTAACATGAATTCATATGATACTATATACATAATAGTTGTCTTTACATAAATCTTGCACTTAATCATGGAATAGAAATCCAATCAACATTATAATCATGAATACACTTGAATCCAAATCATGAAATCAATCTACTTGAAGTTTAAAAGAGTTTCTTGGACTCCAAGGGTGGAAGGAACCCTTGGATGAACACTTGACATACCTTGGTTACTAAATTCTTGAAGATTATGGTGGAATCTTGAGCCTTGAATTTAAAATTCAATCACCTAGGGGTTTTTCTCTTGAGAAATTTGTGAAATAATGAGTGTATGTTGCAATTAGAAGGCTAAATTTCATGTTTTTAGGGGCTGAAAGACGTGGGAAAACACCTAAATACCCCTAAGGACATGGCTTTTAAAGACTGAAAAATGAACTGTCGATGTACAGACCGACGCCCTGCATCGTTGGCATTAATGCAATGGCCAACGCACCGCGTTGAGTCCGCATTGGTTCATTGGAAATTACCACTAGAGCCAAGGAAAAATATTAATCGACGCAATGGCCGTCGTGCCGCGTCGAGATCGCGTCGATGCACTGTTTTGGATTACCAATTGTGGTTCAAATGAGGTCTAAAAAAATAAAGAACTCATCTAGTAATACCTACTGACATTTCTAATCATGAATCAATCTAAAGATTGATAATTTAAGGTCATAAGAGTCGTGAAACAGAGTTGCCAATTCACGATGGCCAAAATAATACTAAGTCTGAATACTTAGCTTAAATTTTCTCAGTCTGGGACCCCTTAGCAAGCTTAAAAGATTGAGTTGAGCTTATAATTTTGCACGCTCTTATAGATACAGAGTCCAACAGTGATAGCAGCCCTTGACGCGATTTTAGGGAGAACCCTTATTTCTTTTACCATAGATTATTTATGCAGTGGAGACACTGCTAACTTTTCAGTTGGGGGTGTCTCCTTATTCTTATTCATTTAATTTAAGCCTTTATTATTGATATTTCTGCATACTTTTCTTCTCTTTTGGATAATTCTCATCTTTATTTTATTTGGGTTCTAATATTCAGGCATGTTGATGGTGCCCGAATTTGCATGGATTAGTTATGTTGTTCTTAGTTTGCTATTTTAGTCTAAATTTCATTAATCGATCTTTGCCTTTGTAGATTTTCCTTCATGATTGGGTTTCTAACCATAGGTGTAGGGGAAGTTTGAGTACTTATAGCATCAAGGCTATAAAATGCAAGGAAAGTCTGAGTATCTATTGTATTGATAATTTGGGGTTACCTTAAGATCCATTGGTGAAGTACGAGTAACCATATGGTGGGTTTCCCACAGTTTGAACTTCAATGTGAGATGATAGCTTGTATGGTTTCCATAATTAGCAAATTATATGTGGTGCAGATGCAAAATCAAACAACCCCCTCCATCCAAAAACTTTGAAAAATTTGAAGGCATGGATGTGGGAAACTTTGTGACAAAATTTTCCTCTCTTCCTATGACTCTGAAAGTTGACTTCAAAAAAATAGTGAACACTCCATATTTGTCTCGAGCGTGTAGAACAATTGAATCCCTTTGACGACATTCGCATGCTATGTGTGTGAGGTTAATTATATCCATCTCATGTGTACTTGTACTATATAGAACTTTCCCCTTTAGTCTTTCAAAGCTAATTTTTGACTATGCTTGGTTGGTAAAATTATCATAGGCCATCTTGTGATTTTGGAAGTCCACTTTAGCCTAAAGATCCTACTAATACATAAGAAGTACCCTTAGTCACCCTTTTTGAGTTTTTGGAATTTTCTTCGGCAAACACATCATAAGTCGTGACCCTTGTATTCATCCATTGTTAAACCCTATCTTTCTTGAACTTGATAATACTAATTAAGGCTAAAAGCCTATGTTGGGGGTGGTAGAAAGAGAGAGAAGTATAGTTGAGCCACGAAGTCTTAAAAAGGTCCCTACAATCTTGAAAAAGTGAAGCTTTTTGGATTTGAATAAAGAAAAGATCCCATAAAGGAAAGAAAGGTTTTTTCTATGTGAAAAAAATTTCTAGAAGAAAGGAAAAAGAAGAAAGAAGGAAAACCAAGAAAAAGCAAAGGTAGGAAAAATAGTAAAGTGAAAAGAAGTGGTCCAATAAGTGATGCATAAAAAAAGTATGATGTAGAAGTTAAAGGAGGGTGGAGCATTGTTTTCCCAAATGATGTTCCACCCCAACCCTAAACCTACATTACAAGCTCAAAAAACCCTTTGTGATTCCACATAAAGTGTGGTCATTGTAGTGGTGATTGAAAATAGGGGCAAGCCTATGGCATGGTACTTGTTAACATGGAAAATTTCTTGAGAGAGAGAGTGGTTGCATTTAAAATTCCTTATTGCATGATAAGTATATAGGTGTGTGAATTTCTCCTTTCTTGTGAGGAGGCATGCGAACTAGTTGAGGTGGTTGATTTTTTCATCTTCTGCACAATGAGACAAGTGGAAGTATAAAATGATTGTGGTCAACATGTGAGCCATTTTTAGAGTGTTAGTAATTTTTACATAGTTTCTCCCCAAAGTTTATTACATCCTTCACTATTCTATTTTATGATAAGGGGAGTTGTTAAAATCCTATTTGCCCATGTGTTAAAAGCATTTTTTGGTAGCAATCTAGTTTGAGTCCTCCTGATTATTCAGTAATATAAAGAGGGCATACATATGAAATTGTCTCATAGAAAGTGGTAGCATTGCTTGAGGAAGAGCAAGGTCTTAAGTTGGAGGTGTTGATGAGTGGTGAGTTTACCACTTATCCGCACTCATTATTTGTGCACATTACCTTATTTTGAATTAAAAAATAAGATAATCCATGGATAGATGCAGTAATATCCACTCTTTACAGTCATAAAGTTGAGGAGACCAAAACATGTAGATTGGAGATGAAAATGATAAAAAGGGAGCAAAAAAGAGTGCAACTGAAGACTTGTACTTCATCATCTTTGGTTACCGTGACCGTAGTCCTCTATTTGCGTTTGCGGTCAGTCAAGATAGTAAAAGCAACACAGTCGCAGCACACAACCACGGTTGCATAGTCATGGTTGCGTACAGTGGTGCGTAACCGTAGTTAAGCGGAAATATACCTAAGGGCAAATCTGTAAAAGCACTTAGATGCATACCAAGCCATATTTAAGCAAAAATCCCTTCCTCTTTAGGATAACTTAACTCATAAGACATCTGGGAATTCTAGACTTGAAACCCTAATTGGGCAATGTGTAATTAACTTTGGAGGCTAAATTCCTTAGGATTTTTGTGAAGAATGAATGCTTTGGATAATCCTTATGGTATATCTCTCTTTACTTTCTTCAGGCGTAGCTAAGTAATTTAGTCTTGGGATTATGTTGAACTAGAGTGTAATTGTGTGTGGGTGTTGTTGTGTTTGCATGAATTTTAGTTTTTATGTATGGATTCCACCATTGCTTGAGCTTATGGGATGGAATTTGATAGGTAAAAGCCCCAAATCTCCAAATGGGTTTGATGGGTGAAAGCCCCGAATTCTAGAAACCCTTTATCATCCTCAAAAGAGAGATGAAGGTGAACATTAGTTAACCTATAACATCCTCGAAAGAGGGATAAATGTGAACATTAGTTAACCCATAACATCCTCGAAAGAGGGTTATAGGGGAACAAAGCAATGGTGGACAATTGGGCCTATGGCTTACTACCTTTTGTAATCTTAGAAATAAGTACATTAGGAGTGTATATCATGTCGAGAGCATCATCCTAGAGATAGGGATCCTTGATTGAGGTCTTGGGTGATTATGAAGATGTGTACACTTGTTAGGTGCTCGGAAGAGCCAACGGGTTAAATCATTGTGGTTTTTTGGAAAGATTGACCCCAATGAACTTCGACCTAGCCTATCCTTTAGTTAAAAATTAAATTTCATGATGAACCAACATCAACCCACATTCATTACCTCTAGGTAGACATAATCCCATGGTTTCCCCCAAATCTTGAATTCTAAGTAAAATTTTCATTCACTAAGTGCTCGTTAAAGTTTGTTGCTAAGAGTTTGAAAACAAATTCCCCCATTTCATTTTAGATGTTGTTTTTATTAGCATTCCAGATAATCTTGTAGTAATTTGAACATCCATAGGGTTTGAAGTCTATAAATTCACTCCTTGAGATTCGACCCCAATTCAAATTTGGGTTACTTAATGATGACCGCCTCACCCATAATTATGGGAGTGAGTTGAGCGTTATCAGCTCCCACTAAAATTTCAATGATATCTAGGACTCTTATCATTACTCTCTTGGGCCTCATGGTACATCTACTCCATCACCTCAGTGTGATCTGAAACCTCAATATAAGACTTACCTACGATGACTAACCTATGAGTAGACATACGAATGGGATTCTCAACCCTCCAACAAAGCAACAAACTCTCATACATAGTGTACAGAATAGAAGTAGCATGCCTATATAACTTGTGAAAATGAGCCTCATACTCAACAACTATCAAGGAGCCGTGCTCCAACCTCGTAAACTAATCTCTTAAATGATCCCTAAGACTACAATCCATATAATTCTCCAAGAATATCTCGAAGAACTGAGTCCATGATAAAAAAAAGATCCATCTGGCCTAGAATCCATATAACCTCTCCACCAATGTCAATCAGCCAAGTCCAACTGAAATATGGTGTAATCTACATCAAGAGTCTCAATAAGGCCCAAAATATAGAGGCTATTTTCTCAAACATTCAGGAACTCATATCCATCCTCGCCCGATGCACCAAAAAACCTAAACGGAGCCAATATCAAGAATCTACCTAACATATTCTACTCCTCAGAAGACATAGCTGGCCGAGAAACCACTGGCTAAGCAACTATCAGCTAAGCAACTACCGGTGCAGGAGGAATCTCAACTTTGGGAGCCACATCTACAGTCTACATCCCCGCCTCTATACCACTCTGATCTATAGATTGAGCACAATCATACAACACACCACTAATTATCCCTAAAACATAAACCAACGAATCTTTGAGCACTAAAGAATAACTAAACCCAGCTGGAGATTGGGCTGGTCCCTGTCCCACCGCTGGCTGGGGTGGAAGAATCTGTGGCTTAGGAGTAGAAATGGGACCTGGGGAAGGCGGCCTATCCTTACCTATAGATGGGGAAACATCACGCACCTATCCACGACCTCTAGGTCATCTATGAATAAGAGTAGGATCCCAAGCTTTGTCTTGGGACCCTCATCTCATGTAGCGGTAGCACGTATCCTTGCCATCTGTGAAAGAGCAAAGTCAAAGAAATACTTATACAAACCAACTCAGACTCTTAGAACGATATGAGTGAAAGAAGTGAAGAGAACACCTGAGAATGTTCTATAGCCTCCTGAAGGTAGGAAATAGACTTCATTGTTTTGATCCACGAGTCTCTAATAGACACTTACTCTTGTACCAAAAGTATCGGTGTAGCCTAGGCTCTAATACCAATTTGTCAGGACTAGATTTTATGAGTCATATTGGCCCCTACTCTATCCCTCTAGTAGATAAGCCAAACCGTAACCCAGAGCTAAAAATAATAGGTTATTTGGTAGAAAATGCCCAATCATAGGCAAAAATTAACAAAACTTATAAATAAGCAAAAAGTTCTAAATAGATAAAACAGTCAACACAAGATACCGTCCCATAATCTAGTAGAGCTAGCACAAGAGCATTTAATAATAATACAACTCAAACACTTAGAACAGTCAAAAACATATGTATCAATAACTAAAGAATGAATATAAAAAGATAGAAGGAAATAGGCGACTTTGACTCCAAGAGCTCACCCTAACTCTAAAAAAATCAACTATAGCATGATCAACAATCAACAGCGATAACTAGTATCGAATATACACCAAAAAAGTATAAATGATTAGTATGAGTACCAAAATAATGGTACTCAGTAGGCATCATCAGCCAACTGAGGTAAATCATGATATAAGTATGATATGATGCAAGATAACATAATTAAGTCAAGGTATAAACAAACAAAAATATCTCCAACATCATTGTGCATATATAAGTAAATAAATCAAAACTATAACATAACATAAAGCATCAACACATACAGTCATAGCTACAAAATTTGCTTCCATATTCCAATTAGTGCAAAAAAGTAAATAACTCATCACAAACCCCTATATTCTATGAGAGTATAATCAAGATAGAATAATTCAATAATCCAACATCATAAGTAACCTTCGTAATTATTTAACTATCATTTCATAATTTTACCATCATATAAAAGTCTTATCATCATGATACACTAGTCACTGTTAATCAACTATCTATCTCTTATCACTAATTCAATTATCAGCTAGTCATCATATATCCACTAGTCATCATTTATCAACTAAGCATTATTTGTCAAGTAGCTATTTTACCACTATAGTCCTCTTATGTCATGCCATATTATAACTATTTTCTCATTTTTGACTTAGCCAAATTGCTAATGTCAATCTCACACTCAGATATGGTTAATCACAAAAAGTATGTCATCATAGCATAATATGTATATATAGACTCGAACGGATAATGCTTGAACTGATAAATAAGCAATAACCAAACTTGAATCATAAATATAATCAATAGCCAGACTTGAACAAGAAGGTAATCAATAACTGAATTTGAACCGATAAATATAATCAATAGCCATAATCATTCGGGCTCTAATCAGTATATATATATAATCAATAATATAATCATCTTTTAGACTCAAACCAAATATATATATATATATATAAAATCAATATCAAAAGGAGTATCATCAGTAGAATAAATGATAGCATAATCAATGCAAATTGACCCTCAAATTAACCATCATAACCATCAAGTATCAAGATTTCTCAATATTGCCTCAATGCACATTTCCAAAAGTCTAACAAGTGTAAAAGGTTTACAAAAACTAACATGTGGCATAGCTTAAAGTAGGTTAAGATTCCACTTCTAATCCTCGAGTTCCATTTTAGTCAAATTATACCCAAACTAGGCTTTACGTATCCAAATCCAGATTTAGATGTTAAACCAGCTACAATTTGTCCTAGGTAAAAATTCTTCCCAAACACATTAACTAAGTCAAAAAGAAACTAAGGTAACCATTAATAGTGTAAGAAATTAAGGCCAATCTTACCCTAAGCATGAGTGACTACAACATTTTTACCTAATTTGAGTAATCTAAGACATTCTCAGGCTAAACATAAGGAATGAATTCCAATTTACCTAAGGCATAAGGAAATAAGCTAAGTGTTTAAACTCTACGATTTCAAAATAGCCTAAACGGTCCAACTATCCCAAGTCTTGCATTTCATTAATCCAACACCTGAAACCCATCCCATATCGAACACATTATCATAAAAATACTATGAAGTAGCTCGATAAAACCTAGACTACCTCGAGGCTAAAGAAAGCTCAACAAACTGCTAAACCACCATTTTTTCCTTTCGAGAAGCCTCCTCATTGTGCAAAGCAATCAAAAATACATTATATTTATCAATACATGAATAACAATACCCATATTACACCATTGTGCCTCGGGTCCAAAAATCACATCAAAACTGTTGTGGGTCTCACTCACGGGAATTGTATTTCTAAAACCAACCCAACATTTTGAGCAAGGAATCATTATCCTAAAAAATAGGTAAAATCCAAGATAAATTGTAGCAAAAATCAAGCCCTCGAGGTTTTAGGGTTTTGAGAAAGAAATCAATAACAATCCACCACAAAAAGAGTGAATTCTAACCTCAAATCATAAGATATTCACAAAAATAAATTTTAATCATGCTTACAATCACCCACAAGCTTAACTCTCACTTAATCTTACTATTTAACATTTAAGCTCTCAAGAAATGGATGAGAAATTGGAAAAATTGTGATATAAGAGGTCTATTTATATCCATATCAAGTCCTCTGGTCCTACTATCGCAACTCGAAATCTATAATCATATCATCTTGTGATTGGCTGGACTAGTTATGATCACACAAATGCACCGTGATCATGACATCCTATTTTGTGATTGAATCTAATTTTCCTACCAAGGGTATCACGATCACGTCCCTTAGCATGCCATAGTAGTTACACCAGATGACAGCTGAAACTTGGATAATATTCCAAGTTTCTGCCAAGCTCTCGAGATTTATCAACAGTCCTATATACGCGAATGAACTATGTAACCAGGCCGAATTCAATGTTCCAGACTCAATGGCAAAATCGTATTTTCCATCAGAGGTTGTTTCAGCCAAAATATGGGTCCCACACCCATATTTCATTTTCTTAACTTTTTGACTAATAGGTCGTAATAAGATCGGGTTCCTCAAGATCCAAACCAAAGGTCACCTAGCCTAATATCGATATTTTAGAGTTGTTGACATAGTTAGATTTTGGATACGAGATCATTTTACTAAAGTTTTCACTAGGTGGCCATTTGTGTCATGAACCGAGGCTACCCTCTAGTCGCGACAATGGTGCTTACAGTCACAAGTGACTACAAGCTAACCCGTTAGCTGGTACCTGCTGTGAGCATTGACGATCATCATAATAAAGGACTTTTGTAGAAAACAACTGATATAGACATAAGGTCATAATATTGAAAATTCAATAAATTCATAAATCTATAACGCCTAATAAAATACTAAAAAACAACAGATAATACTGATAAACTTACTAGCTTTCTATCTGACTGTCTGAAAGCATCTAAACCAACTGAGGAGTTGATGAGACAGGTCCCAACTAACTCCAACTGACTTACTAAAAATAAAGGTGGAAATAATTAAATAAACCTAACAGGTCCTTTATATATGAGGACTCAGCACTGTTGTTGCTGCTGCTGCTGAAGTATTTAACTATTTAAGTACAATCGGGAAATAGAATATCCACACATATGATATAAGAGATCATAGAGGAAAGAAAAGTATGCGGTCAATACTTTGAATGTACTGGTATATGAGATAAGGTGAGGCTGATATACATGGGCTAACTATGCATGAACGAATGACTGACTGAATAGTATGAGATAACCGAGTAAGCATGCATAAAAATAGAAATACTAAGAATGCAACACCATTCATATATATACATTTCTGAAAAAATCTATAAACTGAAATACTAAAATTTGATAACTGAATGACTGGTAATCTGTATGCTTTAGACAAGCAAGCCTGAACTAAAATCCTTATTGAGTATTGAATTGAGACTGTGGGAGGTATCATCTAACCGACATGCCCCAGTATGAGCTAATCGGGGTCCAACCTATAACCCCAGTTAGAAGGGTGTCAGTACCATGCCACGGGTACTAACACTAGCTAGGTGGATCCACTAAACTAGTAATCCGAAGGACCAGGCTGTCAAGCCTAAGATGACTGGTTACCCTTGAGAGAAATCCAAGCCTAACTGATGGGTGACTCCTCATATCATACGACGGCTATGTAGTTTTAAAATAGAGGGGCTGCTACTAATGACTCAGCCTAACTAACGGGGAAGACTCCATCCCTGTATTTGCTCGGTGTTAAATATTATTCCCAACTGAACTAACACTGATTACTAGACTGAACCAAGCTTAACTGAATAAACAACTATTTATAATAACTGCCTTAATGACAATGCTCATGATTTATCTAAAATCATTCTGAAGTTACTGAAATTATGTAAACAATTAGGTATTGGGTGTTCATAACTCACTAGCACTGAATGGAAAAAAGAATGATGACATATAAATCTTTAAAAATCTTAGTAGGGGATCATTTCTCAAAACCAACATTGAGACATATCATCAAACACATAAGAGTCATAAATTTAAGCATGGTAATGGGTAAAGCATGCAAGAATAACATGAATACAATACTAAAACCATGAATTAGGAATTTCAATTGAAGATTTCAATCTTTAAAACATGTAATGGCCTATCGCATCAAAAACATTTGTAAACTTAACTCAAAATCAAAATCAATAGTAGCTTCATGGAGATAATTCAACTTGAATATGTAAAAACTCAAAATTTAAAAATATAAAGGGATTCTTGGACTCCATGAGTTAAAAGGTCCCATGGATGAACATCACATATACCTTAAAACCTTAAGCTTGAAAGAGAAACTCTAATCTTGATGCTTTCTTGAAGGTTCTTGGATTTGAGAACTTAAATCCTTGGTTTCCTTGGAGAGAAAGTAATGGAATTTGATGATCTTAGGGGAGGAGAGAGTTTATTTTTTAGAGGAAATTGGAGAGGATGGGAAAATAATGCCCTAACTATTGTTTTAATTCATGATTTGATGAATTGGGTTGAGGGGATAAGATATAATTGCCCCTCAGGCAATTAAATTCTTAACTGAAGTGCATTTTACATGCTCACCGCGATGCGGTGTACTTGATATCGCTATAAGCACCATGACACGACCCTATCATGATAAGCTGCTTGAATTGTGATCCAAACAAGACCCAATCCTTGTTCAAAAAATCTGAAACTTCCTCGAGATATGCTTCTTACACCCCTGAACATGAATAAACTCAAAAACCACCATATCGGGGTCGGGAAGACCAATTTAAAAATTGTCAAATTTAAGAGGCCTTAAAAATAACTAAGTGCCCAACACTTTATTAAAATTTTCAGTATTTAAGCCTCTTATGCATGCAACTAGGAGTTGAACTAAGCTAAGAATAATATAGGGTATTATAATATCTCCCTTTTAGGAACATTTGTCCTTGAATGAGACTTATTAGGACGAGAGTTCTAAACTAAAGCAACTAAGATCACATACTAAACATGGATAACTAAAAACATGATTACATGACTAAGTCTAAAACATGATACATGAGTTGAACTGATTTTGTAAATGCATGCAATGGCATGATAATGATTATATCGATGGAACTGAGAATGGAAAAGATAAAATCTAAGGAAAACGGTTACCTTAAGATGAGTTTGAGTTTGCTGAGAAAAGATGAGGGTACTTGGTACGCATATCGACTTCTTCTTCCTAAGTGTCTCCCTCAACAAACTGATTCTGCCAAAGAACTTTGACCAAGGGAACTTCTTTGTTTCTTTTTCTACAAATTTGATGATCACGGATCTTAACTAGGACTTCTTCGAAGGAAAGGCTATCCATAACCTCCATATCCTCCAATGGAATAGCCACAGCTGAATCACCAATACACTTCTTTATCATGGAAACATAAAACACTGGATGCACTGATGCCAAATCTACAGGCAACTCTAGCTCATAAGCTACCATCCCTAAATGACTCAAAATTCTATAAGGGCCAACATATCGGGGAATGATCTTTCCCTTCTTGCCAAAAATCTTCACTCCCTTCATGGGCGAGTTTTTCAAATAGACTAAGTCGCCAACATAAAACTAAAGGTCTCTTCTCCTCATTTCTGCATAAGATTTTTGATTGTTTTGGGATTTCTTAAGACTCTCCCTGATTAACTAAACATTATCCATTGCATCAAACAATGAACTTGGTCCTATCAAAGCATCCTCACCTTTTTTGAACTAACAACTATGATATCTATATCTCCCCCTATAGAGAGCCTCAAACGGAGCTATTTGAATACTGGAGTCATAACTTTTATTGTAGGCAAACTCAATCAAAGACATATGATCATCCCAACTTCCTTTAAAGTCAATAACATATGCTCTCAACATGTATTCTAGGGTCTGAATGGTTCTCTTTGCATTACCATCTATCTAAGGATGAAAATTTATACTGAGATAAACTTAGGTACCAAGACCCTTCTAAAAAGCTCTCCAAAAGTGAGAGGTAAACTAAGTACCTCTATCTGAAATGATAGACAATGGGACTTCATACAACCTAATAAACTCTCTAATATAGAGCTTGGTGTATTCCTCAGCTGAATAAGAAGTATGGACTGGCAGGAAATGGGCTGATTAAGTTATTTTGTCTACAATAATTCATATCAAATCAGACTGATGACACATACGAGGTAAGACCATCACAAAATCCATGTTCACCTCTTTGCACTTCTAAGTGGGAATACTGAACTCCTGCAATGTACCACTAGGCCTATGGTATTAAGCCTTGACTAGCTAACAGTTAGAGCACTTAGCTATAAACTCTGTAATATACCTCTTCATACCACTCCACTAATAGAGTTCCTGTAAATCACGATACATCTTAGTGGCCCCTGGGTGAATAGAATAATGCACACTATATGCTTCTGCTAAAAGCCGTCGTCTCAAATCATCAACACATGACACACACAGCCTGCCCTGACATCACAACATACCATCCTCCACTGGGAGAAAACCTCTACTTTCTGATCTCTAACTGATTCCTACAAATTAACCAGACTAGAATCCATATCTTGCTTTTCCTTCTCTTCGGTAACCAAAGAAGATTCTAAGCCATTCTGAACCCATATACTACCCTCAACTGAATCAAACAACCGCACACCTAATCTGGCAAGCTGATGAACCTCTGTGACTAACTTTCTCTTATCATGCTCAACATAAGCAACACTACCTATAGACAATCTACTAAGGGAATCCATCACTACATTGTCCTTCTCGAATGATGCAACGTACTTATACTATAATCTTTCAACAAATCAAGACTCTTTCTCTATGAAAATTTAAATCCTTTTGCGAAAACATACACTGCAAACTTTTGTGATCCGTGAACATGTCAACATGAACCGCATAAAGATAATGCCTCCAAATTTTCAAGGAAAAAACAACAGCTGCCAACTCAAGATCATGGGTAGGATAATTCTTTTCACGAGGCTTAAGCTGCCTAGAGGCATAGGCTATAACCTTATCTCTCTGCAGCAATACATAACCAAGACAAAGTCTAGAAGCATCACAATAAACAACAAACCCATCTGAGCCATCTGGCAAAGTCAAGATTGAGGCTGAGGTGAGTCGAGTCTTCAACTCCTAAAAACTCTTTTCACAAGAATCTGAGCACTAGAATTTGACTTTCTTCTGAGTCAATCAAGACATAGGGTATGAAATAGGAAAAAACCCTTCAAACAATCATCGATAATAGCCAGCCAAACCCAAGAGGCTTTTGATATCTGATGGAGAGATGGGTTTGGGCCAGTTTCTCACATTTTTGGTCTTTTGAGGGTTAATTCTAATGCCATCACCGGAAATAATATGGCCAAGAAAAGTGACTGATCTTAGCCAAAACTCCCACTTACTAAATTTGGAGATCAACTGATGGGCTCTAAGAGTTTGTAATACAATTCTTAGATGGTGTGGATGATCATTTTCACTACGGGAATAGACATGAATATCATCAGTGGAAACTATGATGAACATGTCCAAGTACTGCTTGAACACTTTGTTCATCAAGTCCATGATAGCTACTGGGGCATTCGTTAGTCCAAAAGTCATAACTACAAATTCAAAGTGACCATACCGAGTTCTTAAGGTTGTCTTCAAAATTTCACACTCTCTGACTCTAAGCTAATGATAGCCGGATCTGAGGTCTATCTTAGAGAAATAACTGACACCTTGAAGTTGATTAAACAAGTTATTAATCCTGGGGAGTTGATACCTATTCTTGATTGTGACATTGTTCAACTGACGGTAATTGATGCACATCCTAAGAGAACCATCTTTCTTATATATGAAATGGACTGGAGCGCTCCATAGGGAAATACTAGGAATGGTAAATACTTTATCAAAGAGATTTTTCAACTATTTTTAACTCTTTTTGCTTAGTTGGAGCCATTCTATAGGTCATAATAAAGATACGTTAGGTATCTGGAAGGAGATCTATTTCAAAGTCAATTTTGCTTTCACGAGGAACTCTGGGAAGGTCGTCCAGGAAAACATCTGGAAATTCCCTTATTACTGAAACTGACTCGAGGCTTGGAGTCTCAAAACTAGAGTCTTTGACTCGAACAAGATGGTAAACACACCACTTAGATATCATTTTACCTCCCTTAAGATATGAAACAATTTGATCCCTAAGCACTTAAGTACTACCCCTCCATTCAATAACTGGTTCATTGGAAAACTTAAATTGGACGACTCTATTTCTATAGTCAACTGAAGCATACCATGAGTGGAGCCAATCCATGTTGAGAATGACATTAAAAATAGTCATCTCTAACTCTACAAGATCGATTGATGTGATTTTTTGGGATAATATAATCGGCCAGTTTCTGTAAATTCGTCTGGCTATGATAGACTTACCCACTGGGGTAGACACTGAGAAAGGATCTGCTAGTATCCCTATGCTAACACCAAAATTAACAGCTATATAGGGGGTTACAAAAAAAACCGAGGCTTTGACGTCTAGTACAACATTCATATGAAGATAAAAAACCTATAACGTACCCATAACTACATCAGGAGACATTTCCTGATCCTATCGGGACTGAAGTATATGCAACCTGTTCTAGCGCTATCCACTTGTCCCACTGGAAGTGGCACCCTACTGAGTTGGGTGACCTACAAGTTCTATTGAAGAAGTATTCTAGATCTATTGGGGGTCATTTTCGCCCCTATGAGCCACCATCATACACTCTCGATCCTATGGCCTAACTTACTATATCTAAAATATACGTCACTGCCAGCCTGACACACACCCTGATGATTTAAACCATACTTTCTACAAAGAGGATTAGTACGACCACTTTTCATACTACCTAGGACTTAGAGCCTGGCACCCTATCCCAGCTGTCATTCCAAAACCTTGGCACAAGAACACTAGATAAAGACCGATCCAGAGCTAAAAACTTTTAATGGAACTGAGAATGGTTACCACCCTCAATCCTCGGCTGAGAAAAGTTATAACTACCAGTTCTGGCCCTCTTATTCTCTCTTTCATTCTCCTAAAGCTTTTGTTACTCAATATGTTGAGCATGAACCATAAGTATAGATAGGTACATTTGCTTAATCAAGATAACAGTCCTACACTCCTTTATCACACTATCAGCTATACCAAAAACAAACTTACTCATTCTAGACCTATTATTAGCCACCATTGAAGGATCATACCTCGTCAACTAAGTAAACTTAAATGAGTATTCCTTCACACTTATATTACCCTGCTTCAAATTAATGAACTTCAACACCTTATCTTTCCTTAATTCTAACGGAAAAAACCTACCTAAGAAGGCGGTGACAAACTCCTCCCACTCACTCAAAGTGACACCCATGATATTATTCACCTTTTAAACTATATCACGAAACTCTTGTGGATCCTCCTCAGAATTAGATCCTGACAACAAAGAGGGATTTATTTGAGTGAAATCCTGAATCCCTGTTGTTGTTGTATTTGCCACTGGTTAGCTGAAAAGTAAACTTCTTGTTGTTCTAAGTAGCTACTGAGTGAGCTAAGGTAGTGAATGCAGCTCTAAACTTGGCATGAGAGATGCACTCATTCAGAGGATCTTCCTAAATAGGTAGAGGTAGGGGTTGATTTTCATTTCTTTTCCTATTATTTCTTTTAGGAGGCATTGTTTGTAAATGGAAGGAAGAATAAGTGAGAAAGAGAGTTTTAAATAGAGATTATTCTCATTCGTATGACATAAATATGGAAAGAAGGGAAACTTTTCCTAAAATGTCTTGTAGCCTCTTGTCCATAAGTGTGGTGTACTTCACACCCATGCACAAGACTCTACTCAATGTGTCTTTTAGTCACCCTAGGACACTGTAAAACATTAAGATCTGATACCAAGTTTTGTCATGCCTCGAGGATACCCCTAGTCGTGACAATAATGCTTACTATCATATGTGACCACATGCTAACCCATAAGCTAGTACTTGTTATGAGTACTTAAGATCATAATAATAAAGACATATGAGAAAAACAACTGATATAGACATAAGGTCATAATAGTGAAAATGCGATAAATTCATAAGTCTGTAATGTCTAATAAAATACTGAAATACAACTGATAATACTGATAAATTGATTGGCTATCTATTTGACTGTCTGAATGTCTGAAAGCCTCAAAACCAACTAAGGAGTTGATGGGACAGGCCACAACTAAATCCAACTAACTAACTAAAAAGAAATATGGAAATAACTAAATAAACATAATAGGTCCTTGATATATGAGGACTCACCACTGCTGCTGCTACTGAATCACAAGACTTTCTAAGAATGATCGGGAAACTAAGCATTCGAACCTATGATATAAAATATCATAGCACAAAGAAGAGTATGCGGTTAGTACTTTGAATGTACTAGTATATGAAATGAGGTTAGGATAATATACATAGGATAACTGTGCATGAAATAATGACTGACTGAAAAGTATGAGATAACAGAGTAAGCATGAATGAAAACTAAAATACTAAGAATTCAAGACCAAGAATATATTTATATATATATTTGAAATAATATATAAACTAAAATACTGAAATTTGATAACTAAATGACTGGTAATCTGTATGCTTTGGTTAAGCAAGCTTGAACTAAATTATATATTGAGTACTAAACTGAGACTGTGGGAGGTATCAATTAACCAACATGCCCCAATCATAGCTAATCGAGGTCCAACCTGTAACTCCAGTTGGAAGGGTGTTAGTACAGTGCCACAGGTACTAATACAGGCTTTGTGGATCCACTAAACTGGTGTCCCGAAGGATGAGGGTGTCAAGCCTAAATTGATGGGTGACCCTAGAGAGGATTCCAACCCTAACTGACGGGTGAATTCTCATATCCAACACTGGCTACGTAGTTCTTGAATACTGGGACTACTACTAATGACTGCCTAACTGAGAGGAAAGACGTCATCCCTGTATTAGATCAGTGCTAAACCCTACTCCCAACAAAACTAACACTAATTATTGGACTAAACTAAGCCTAACTGGAAAAATAAGTGTTTATAATAACTGACTGAATGACAATGCTCATGTTTTATCTAAAATCATTTTTAAGATACTGAAATTATGTAAAAAAATTAGGTATCAGGTATTTATAACCCACCAACACAGAATGGAAATAACAATGATTACATATAAATCTTTAAAAACCATAGTAGGGGATCATTTCTCAGACCCAACATTTAGACATACCATCAAACATATGAGAGCCATGAATTTAAGCATGGTAATGGGTAAAGAATGAAAGAATAACATTACTACAACACTAAAACATTGAATTAGGAATTTTAATATGAAGATTTCAATATTCAAAACATGTAATTGCCCATCTCATCGAAAGCACTTATAAAGTTAACTCAAAATCAAAATCAATGATAGCTTCA
The DNA here is from genome assembly GCA_030864215.1 of Capsicum pubescens. Lineage (NCBI taxonomy): Eukaryota > Viridiplantae > Streptophyta > Magnoliopsida > Solanales > Solanaceae > Capsicum > Capsicum pubescens. The sequence goes on from CM061547.1 coordinate 145,459,512, forward strand.
TGGAGATAATTCAACTTGAACATGTAAAAATTCATAATTTAAAAATATAAAGGGATTCTTGGAATTCATGGGTCAAAAGTTCCCATGTATGAACATCACACATACCTTAAACCCTTAAGCTTAAAAAAGAAACATCAATCTTAATGCTTTCTTGAAGGTTCTTGGATTTGGGAACTTAAATTCTTGGTTTTCTTGGAGAAAAAGTAATAAAATTTAATGATCTTGGGGGAGGAGAGGGTTTGTTTTTGAGAGGAAATTGGAGAATATAGGCAAATAATGACCTAACTGGTGTTATAATTCATGATTTGATGAATTGGGTTGAGTGAAAAAGACACAATTGACCCTTCGGTAATTAAATTCATAATTGAAGTGCGTTTTACATGCTCACCATGATGCTATGTACTTGCAATCGCTATAAGCACCGCGATGCATCCTTATCGCGATGATATACTAGAATCGTGATCCAAACAAGACCCAATCCTTGTCTAAAAATCCAAAAATTCCCCGAGACATGCTTCTTACACCCCTAAACATAAATTAACTTAAAAACCAATGTCTTAGGTCGGGAAGACCAATTTAAAAATCCTTGAAGTTAAGAGTCCTTAAAAATTACTAAGTCCTCAATACTAAGCCTCTTATCCAAGCAACTAGGAGCTGATTTGAGCTACGAATAATACAGGGTATTATAATTTGAAACTAGTGAAGACTTTAAAAGAGGAAAATGGCTCTAAAAACTAAATGAACTACCTGGTAATTGAACTGTTAGTTCAAGCAAGTCGTAAAATTCTTGAGGTAGCTATATAAAAGTTCTAACAACAAAAATAAGTAGAAATATAGAAAATGACCTAAAGGGTCATTACAATTTCATATAAATTATAAAAAATTAGTTCATTACATTTAGTCAAATTAGGGAGTTTGGGGGTATAAAGGTGACCCAACCTGATGAAATTCTTGTTATGGTTATAGAACTGATAACCCTAGATTAAAAGCAAGTTAAACATAGTTCAATATTAATGATATTTTAGTAAAAGGTTATAATACCCTAGGTTTTAACCCTTAGAAAATTTCCTAGAATTCTGGTCTTTGAACCCAATAAGACTCATGGGATGAGCCATATGTTGGGGTACGGATGGGAAGGTCCAGTCATATACTAACTAGTGGTTGTTGGTGGGATGGATTTTGGTTACTGGAATGGATATGACTTAGGGTATGAATCATATTGGTGGTTACGTATTTTTTGATTCCTTAACTTAATCTTAGACTTGGTTAATTGGGTTGGATCTTAGTATGAGTGGCTGAACATGAACCATAAGACAGGGTACAAGTCATACCATAGAATTGTATAGTGGACAGTGTAGGATGAGTTATATGCTGGACAGTATTGGTACCAAGGGTTGATGCAAAGATACGAGTGAAGGATACCAATCATATTGGAGGGTATGACTCATGTAGGTTAGTCATACCTATGTGATGGGGATTTTGTACAACTTAATTGGAGGTATTCTATATATTTCCCCACTTACCTTAATGAGGTCCCACGACTTATAAACTACTTGAGAGGTTATTTACCCTATTATTCCATTAATTAAAACTTAGAAACTTTTCTAAAACACTCCATAATTCTCTTAAGAGCTTTTGGGCAAGGGAAGCTAGGGTTTCAACAAAAGGATCAATTTGGGGCTTGTTTTGTTTATTTATTTCCATCATCATATTTGTTTGAGGCATTTTCTTTTCCTTTATTATTAATTCTAACTAAAGGAATGGTTTTATGAATGTTTTCATTATTTCATTGATTGTATGATTTTGGTTTTCAAATATGATTTAAGGGTTTTGATATTAAATAGTTGGTTATGGTTTCCCATGGTTTTAATTATTCTTTTATATGCATTAATGGTGGTTTTGGATAATTGGATTTTATGGGAATAGTTTAAAGGTAATTAGAATTAGTTTTGGTCATATTATGCCCCCAATATGTTTGACAAAATTCTTATAAAGATATGTTTATTGCATTGACTACTTTTAATGGAACTCTTGCTTGTTTTAAAACATGGTAATAAATTATGCATGGTTTAAATATCTTGGAATAGTAAATGGATAATGGTTATGCTTGAGGGGTACATAGAATTCCCCAACTGGTTTAACATGGAAAATGGAAGATTACTTGAAATTTCCCTTAAACCTCTATATGGTTGGCTATGGATAATATTTACAAGTAAGGATTAGTATGATGATACCAATATTAATGGCCGTGGTTAATAAATGGATAATGTTTTGGTTATTTAGAAATTGGTTTTTAATTGGGCAATAATGGCGGGAGGTGTAGCTAAGTCGTGGAAGGTGGAGGTCCCGGGGGGACCAATTTGGAAACTCATATTTGTCGATATAAAGTTGGTCTTGGTGATCGTGTGCATAATGTCACACTATATTTGGGGAATGTACTATTCATCCCAAGGTTTTCATTGCTGGTTGTACGACTACATGCACTAGGGCCCCTTTATTAGGGGAAGCTGAACCCATAAGGCCTATGGGTAGTTTAGGATGGCGAAGCTACACAGCCCAGGTAAAGGTTTTAAAGGCATGCTAAACCCAGTCCCATTTTATTGTATGGTTATATATATATATGTATGTTTATGTGCATATGGATAGTTTTACTTAGCTTTATAAATGTCATTATTTTATCATTACCCTAAGATCATGCTAAAGGTCACTAGCTAATCCCATCTACTGGCGGTTGTATACCCATAATATGTAGGAACAAACCGTTCTACTCCTCCTATATAGTGATTGACTTGGGGATAACATTTAGACTGAATTTATGAGTTTCCATCCTTTTGGAAGGCTATATTTCATGTTATGAATATTTTTAGCCACTTTGATTTTATTTTGGGTATTTTTTTTTTCTATGGTTGGGGGCATGTTCCAACTGGATTTCATTACTCTTTTGGTTAGAGGCTTCGTGGTACTTCTATGGGTTGGAATGTGCGAGATCGGTATTGGTGTCGACCTTTGCATTGGAATATATTAAAGGGATAACATTATTGGACAATATTATTGGTTATTCCATCCTATTTCATTTTCGGTTAATTATGTTTTGGTACATCCTTGGTTATGGATTGGTTAATAGCCCTTGTTTTGGTATGGTTGGATTATTTGTATGGGATGGTTGGACAAGGTGGGGTCAATTATGATTATGATTTTATCCTAAAGTCTTTATGTAAGCTGTTACACTATCTTGTTACATGCTCAAAATTCAACCAACTCAGGATAGGCGGTTAGAGGTATGGTTGGGTAATGGGGGTGGTCTTTGGTCCTGGTCAGACTTGTGACACCTATTACAACAAGGACCCAGGGTGGGTCGTATAAAGTTGTTATTAGAGCCTAGGTATAGGGTTAATTGGGAGTCCATAAAGTCATATCGAGTAGAGTCTCTTTTTGGGGTGTGTAGCGTGCCATACTCTTAAGGGAGACTACAAGGCATTTAGGAATATTTCACTTTCTTGGTATTCTCTTTTTAAGACTGAAGTCTCAGTCCTAGAATCTTTTCTAATCCTTGTTTATTTGTCTTTTAGATCAGGCCTCATAGATATGGAACACAAGGAAAATACTCTATCCTATCTAGGGGTAATGATGAAGGGATACATCCTACTTCTTGGGTTCATCTTTGATCTCATGATCCTATCCCTAATAGTTCTAGAGTTCCACTAATTGCTACTAGTCCTCTTCAAGGTGAGGTGACTAATGCAGAATTTCATCGATCTATTCATGTTATTGCTCAAATAGTCGTTGGTCAGGATGAGTGGGGTACAACTGGTACTTTTTCTGCTGTAGACATAAAGGTTGGCCAATTTATGAAGTTAGGTCCTCCCACTTTTTTGGAGTAAAGGTGGAAGATGATCCACAGGGCTTCTTGGATAAAATGGAAAAGATATTTTCGGTGATGTAGGCTACTAATGTAGAGGGGGTAAACTATGCATCTTATCAGCTTAAAGATATTTCCTATTAGTGGTATGAAGAGTAGGATAGGGATAAAGGTGATGGAGAAGAATCAGTCTTATGGCATACTTTTTTAAGGCCTTCTTAGATTATTTCTTTCCCCAAGAGTTGAGGGAAGCAAAGATGGAGGATTTTGTAAACCTCAAGCAGGGAAAAATGTCTATCAAGGAATATTCCTTGAAGTTTCATTAATAATAAAGGTATTCTCCTTATTTAGTGGATGACATACGAACAAGGATGAGGAAGTTCACTTCTGGGTTGAATCAGAATTTGATTTTGGAGAGCAAGACTACCTTACTGATTAAAGATATGAAACACAAGGATAGTCACCTTGATACTGAGAACCTCCCTGGTAAGAATAGGTTGACTATTCTTAGTACCAAGGTGGTTGGGATGGTGGTAAATAAAAAAAAAAGAAGTGGGAGAGTTCTGGTTCCTACTCTCTACTAGTTCTTCTTTCTTGTTGAGTGACAGACGTCATCATGGTGGTGATAATTTCTGAGTGCAGGGTTCCCAATCTTAAGCAAGCAGAGGTCAATCAGTTTATTTGTGCCCTCCTTATTAATTCTATGGTCATCCTCATCATGGTTATTCCGATGATGGAAAACAAAAATGCTTCAAGTATGGCTAGAAAAGCCATCGACTTCGGGATTGTCTAGTTAATAAGGTTGCAATGGGGGTGAATAAGATTCCTGTGGCTTCATCTTTTGCTCCTACACCTAGTGGTATTGCATCTACTACTATTATTTCTCCTGGTTCTAGTTTTTGTTGGAATAGGTTGTATGATTTGGAGTCTTAACAGAAATCTAAAGCATCACCTGATGTCATTACTGGTATGCAATAACTTTTCTCTTATGGAATATATTATTTTCTTGATTCGGGGTCCACTCCCTCCTATGTGACTCCTTATGTGGTTGTAGCTTTTGGTTTCAATCCAAAAGTTATTTTGGATCCTTTTTCTATTTCTACCACAGTAGTTGACTCAATTATTGTGAAAAGAGTCTATAGGGAGTGTGTGGTATTTATTGGTGGAACGTCCTTGATTTATCGGACCTGTAGGGTTATCTTTAGCTTTCCTTATGATCCGGTTATACAATGGGAGGGTGTTTCTATATCTTTTAGGGGAGATTTATCTCTTATCTTAGATCTCAGAGGTTAATCTCCAAAGGTTGTCTTTATCACATGGTCCATGTTAAATATTCTAACTAGAAGGTCCTTCTTATCAGTTAGTTCCAATGGTTAATGAGTTTCTAGAGGTCTTTCTGGATGACCTTCCTGGTGTTCCTCCAGAAAGGTAAATAGAGTTTGGAATTGATCTAATTCCAAACACTCATCCAATTTCTATTCCTCTGTATAAAATGGCTTCGACTGCGTTAAAGTAAATCAAGGAGCAACTTAAGGATCTTCTGGATAAGGGGTTTATTCATCTTAGTGTATCTTCTTGGGGTGCACCTGTGTTGTTTGTGCACAAGAAGGATGGTTCTCTTTAGATGTGCATGGACTATAGGTAGTTGAACAAGGTGATGGTCAAGAAAAAGTAACCTCTTCTAAGGATAGATGATCTATTTGACCAATTGCAATGTGCCAAGTTCTTTTCTAAGTTAGATCTTTGGTCTAGACACCATTAGTTAAAGATTAGGGAGGTGGATATCCCTAAGATAGTTTTTCATACTTGGTATGGGTACTTTGAGTTTTTGGTATTGTCATTTGGGTTGACTAATGGTCTGGCGATGTTTATGGATCTGATGAATAGGGTTTTTTGTTAGTATTTAGATTCTTCATTATTGTGTTCATTGATGAAATTATCGCTTATTTAAAGAGTGACAAGGATTATGATAACCACCTCCTTGTGGTGTTGTAGACCTTAAAGGAACATCAGTTGTATGCCAAGTTCTCAAAGTGTAATTTTTATTTAAACATTGTAAATTTCTTTCGTCATATTATTTCTAGTGAAGGGATCATGGTGGATCCACAGAAAGTCTCTATGGTGAAGAGGTGGCCTAGACCCACAACTCCATCTAACATTCCATGCTTATCGGGTTTAGCCAGGTATTATAGGTGGTTTGTGGAAAGGTTTTCATCGATAGTTTCTCCTTGGACTATGTTAACTCATAAAAGGTCAAGTTTTCTTGGTCAAATACTTATGAAGGGAGTTTTGAGAATTTAAAGGATAAGTTAACTTACACTCAAATTCTCACTTTGCCGGAAGGCAGTGATGGGTTTGTGGTTTGTTGCGATGCATCTTGAGTAGGTCTTAGTTGTCTGTTGATATAGAATAGAAAGGTGATTGCCTATGCTTCCAGGAAGTAAAAGGTACATGAGAGGAATTATCCTACTCATGATTTAGAGCTTTTGGCGGTTGTGTTTCCTTTGAAAATATGGCAACATTATTTGTATGGTGTTCACGTGGATATCTTTTCTGATCATAAGAGTCTACATTATGTGTTCACCCAGAAAGAGCTTAATCTCAGGTAGATAAGATGGCTTGAGCTTCTCAAAGATTATTATATGAGTCGTCAATATCACCCAAGTAAGGCTAATGTAGTTGTTGATTCTCTTAGCTAGTTATCCATGGGGAGTTTGACTCATTTGGAAGAAAGAAAGCGGGAATTGGTGAAATATATTCGTCACTTAGCTAATCTTGGAGTTCGCCTATTGGACTCCAAGGATGGTGATGCGGTGGTACAAGAAGTGGTTCAATCATCTCATGGTGTGAAGATTAATGAGAAGAAAGTTTTAGATCCTATCATGATAAAAATCAAGAGTGATATTTGTGGGCAAAAGGTAATGGTGTTTGAGATCAGTGGTAATGGTACTTCATGATACCTAGGGCGGTTGTGTGTTCCTAATGTCGATGGGTTGCGATAAAGGATTTTGGCTGAGGCACATGAGTCACGCTATGTTTTTTATCCCGACTCAACTAAGCTGTATCATGATCTCAAGGAGATCTATTGATGGAATGGCATGAAGAGGGATGTGGCTAATTTTGTGGCCAAGTGCATGGTGTGTCAATATGTTAAGGTTAAGCACATGAGGCCATAAGGGTTATAAGAAGCAAAGTATTTGCTTGAATGGAAGTGAAAAGTGATTACTATAGACTTCATTATCGGTATTCCTCGATCTCAGAATCAATATGATTTGATTTGGGTCATCGTGGATAGGATGACTAAGTCTGTGCACTTTTTCCCAGTACTGACTACCTTCTCAGTGAAGGATTATGCTAAGTTGTATCTTCAGGAGATGGTAAAGCTGCATGGGGTGCCTGTTTTGATTATTTATGATCGTGGCATAGAGTTTTCGTCTCACTTTTAGTGGTCTTCTTTTCAAAGAGGGTTGGGGACTAAGGTAAGTCTAACTACTGCTTTCTATCCATAGATGGGTTGGAAAGTGGAGAGAACTATTTTGACATTAGAGGATATGCTTCAGACCTGTGTGATTGATTATAGTGGCAATTGGATTGAGCATCTAACTTTGGTGGAGTTTTCTTACAATAATAGCTATCATTCTAGTATTGCTATGTCCCCTTTTGAGGCATTATATGGTCGGAGGTTTAGATCTTCTATTAGTTGGTTTGATCTTGGTGAGGTGGATATGTTTGATCCCAATTTGGTTTATCAGGCTATAGAGAAGATGAAGGTGATTTGGCTGAGGCTTAAGGTTACCCAAAGTCGTCAAAAGTCCTATGAGTATGTTACGCTTAGAGACTTGGAATTTGATGTTGGGGATAAGATTTTCCTTAAGGTATCTCCCATGAAGGGAGTAATGTGGTTTGGTAAGAAGGGGAAGCTTAGTCCTTTGTATGTTGGTTTTTATTAGATTTTAAGGAGAGTTGGTAATATTTCTTATGAGCTGGAGTTTTCTTCTATCTTGAGATTGGTTCATCCGATCTTTCATGTTTCCATGATTAGAAAGTGCATTGGTGATCGTTCTTCGGTTCTTTCTTTGGAAGGATTGGGTCTCACAGATTCCTTGTGTTATAAAGATGTCCCGATCGAGATTTTGGATAGGCAGGTTCGTTTGTTACGGACTAAGGATGTGGCTTCAGTTAAGGTTCTTTGGTGGAACTATAAGGTGCAAAAAGCTACATGGGAAGCAGTAGAGGACATAAAGTCCAAATATCATCTTCTTTTTTTCCCACTGGGACTCGTGCGAAAGGTATGTGTCTTTAACACATCTTTTTTTCCAGAGTTTGTTAAAGGAAAGATTAACATCTTTTCCTCTTTGTTAGAGAATGAGAATGTGTTGGATAATGCAAATAACTTATGCATGTGGTTACCCCTACCCTGTTCGTCATTTGGTGACGAATGTTCCTAGTGGGGGAGACTATAACATCCTGGGTTTTGAATGTTACATACTGGGTTTTGGCCTTAGAAATTTTACTTGAAATCCATTCTCCAAACCCAATATGACTCTAGGGTACGAGCCATATGCTGGGGCATGAGCAGTATGGTTATGTCGTATGATAACCAGTGTTAGTTTGTATGGTGGTTTAGATCACTGGAATGGTCACAACTAAAGAATGAGAGTCGTAAGGATTGATACGAGTCATATTGGTGACTCTTATGATGGGAAGTGTTTGATCCTCCTGGTAATTCATTCTTCCAGTGATACGAATCATGGGTATGGATAGTATGCTGAGGCTACGACTTGGAGGGATGCATTATATGCTGGATAGTGTCTAATCCAAAGGTTAAGGCCTGGGTACAACTAGTGGAAACCAATTATAAGGAAGGGTATGACTCATAAGAGGGGCAGTCGTATCGCTGTGATAGGTTTTTAAGGGACTTGAGTGGGGGTATTCTGAACATTTTCCTACTTACCCTAATTATGACCCATGACTTCTAATACACTTAGGAGGTTATTTACCCTATTATTCTTTTCATTAACACTTAGAAAACTATTTCAAAACACATCATAATTCTCTCAAGAGCTTTAGGGGAGAGAGAGTTTGGGTTTCAACTTAAGGATTGCTTAAGGTCTTGCTTTGGTGATTTTCTTCCATCATTTTTCTTGGTTTAAGGCATGTGTCTCTTTCCTAGTTTTTACTTCTAACAGGCATGGATTTAATGGATGTTTTCATGGTTTCAATGTTGCATGGTTTGTGGTTTTTAACTTTTAAATGGGGGTTTTATTTATAATGTCTTGGTTATGGCTTCCTATGATTTAATTATGCTTTTATACGCATCAATGATTGTTTTGGGCAATTGGATTGCATGGTAATGGTTTAATGTTCTTTGGAAATGTTTTGGTTTTATTATTCCCCCAAGGGGTTTAATAAAATGCTTATAAAGATATGTTCATTGTATTGACTTCTTTTAATGGAACTCTTTCTTATATTTAGCTTATATATAAAACTATAAATGGTTTAAATGGCTTTTAAATGTTAAAGGATAATTGGTTTTGCATGTGGAGGATATGGTAGTCTTCCAAGAGGTTAATATGGTAAATGAAAAAGGGCACTTGACAGTCCTCTTGACCTAAATGGTTTGTGTATTGATAAATATTGGAAGTATGCTTGGTATGATGATACCACTAATAATTGGCCTTGGTAATAAATGGTAATTGGATTGTTTGGACATGGTTTTTAATTTGGACATTAATGGCGGGATGTATAACTAAACCGTGGAAGGTGGATGTTCCAGGGAAACCGAAACTAGAAACTCATATTTGCCCATATGAGGGTTTTTTTATTACCACTTACGAGTGTCACGTTTAATATTTGAGGTTTGTACTATTCATCCCATAGGATATTTCCTGGTTGTGAGGCTACATGTACTGGGACTCTTTCAGCCGGGGGAGCTAAACCCATACGGAACATGGGTATGGTTAAACGACAAGGTTAAAGATATGGAACACAAGGATAGTCACCTTGATACTGAGAACCTTCCTGGTAAGAATAGGTTGACTATCTCAGTATCAAGGTGGTCGGGATGGTGGAAAATGGCAAAAAAAAAGTGGGAGAGTTCTTGTTCCTACTCTCTGGTAGTTTTTCTTTCTAGTTGAGCAACAGACGTCATCATGGTGGTGACAATTTCTGAGTGCAGGGTTCCCAATCTTAGGCAAGCGGTGGTCGATCAGTTTCTTCGTGCCCTTCTTGTCGGTTCTATGGTCATGCTCATCATGGTTATTGCGATGATGGAGAACAAAAATGCTTCAAGTATGGCTAGGAAAGCCATCGACTCAGGGATTGTCTAATTAATAAGGTTGCAGTGGGGGTGAATAAGATTTCTGTGGCTTCATATTTTGCTCCTACACCTAGTGGTATTGCATCTACTTCTATTATTTCTCCTGGTTCTAGTTTTGGTTGGAATAGGTTGTATTCTTTGGAGTCTCAACAGGAATCTAAAGCATCACTTGATGTCATTACTGGTATGCTACAGCTTTTATCTTATGGCATATATTATTTTCTTGATTCGGGGTCTACTCCCTTCTATGTGACTTCTTATGTGGATGTAACTTTTGGTTTCAATCCAAATGTTATTTTGGATCCTTTTTCTATTTCTACCACTGTAGTTGACTCAATTATTGCTAAATGAGTCTATAGGTGTAATACCCCAGAAAATTTTCTTCGTAAAGATTTCGTGAGAAACGTATCGAGTTCTACGCTTTAGAGCGATCCATAAATTTTTTGTGTAGTATTTCTACGATGTTGACCTACCATTACGTAGAGTATCGAATAAGATTTCCAACGATATGTAGATCATCGAAAATGGACACTCGAGCGATGAGTTACGACCATTCCGATCGAACTACGACCATTCCGATCTAACTGTGAACAGTAAAACGTGCAGGAAATTAAAATTACTGCAGCCAGGCGAATTTCAGGGTCAACTTCAAACGATCATAACTCCTTGTACATAATGATCTGGGTGATCTACTATATATCAACGGAAATCTCTGCGAATCCTCTTTCTAATGAAATTGGTTTCATCCAATTTGACTATCGTAGAAAAAAAGTTATGGTCAATCTAGACCAGCCTATCAAAAGCGAATTTTTGGGTCAATTTCAATTGACCATAACTCCTTGTACATAATGATCTGGGTGAGATACTATATATCAACGGAAATATCTAAGAGTCCTCTTTCTAATGAAATTGGTTTCACCCAATTTGGCTGTCAGAGTAAAACGTTATGGTCGATCTACTTCAGCCTATCAAAACAGTCCACCAAAGGACAGATTTGACATTATTTGTTTTTTAAGGGCAATTTGATCATTTCACATCCCCTCTTGGACAAAAATTTGTCCATTTAATCCATAATTGAACCTTCAGAATTCATTTTTCTCCATGAAACATTTGGGATAATGAAACCCTAGCCAAATTTCACCTTCAAATATATTTCAATTTCACCGTAGAAATCCAAAATTAATCCGATAAACGAACTCCACATTTCAAGACCTTCGAGGAGCACCCATTGTTTGTCCGAATAGGATTTCGTAATCAAGAAGTCAATTTCAAGGTATGTGGGGTTTTGAACAAGAGGAATCTTCCGTTCTTGTGCCCAAAGCTTTAATTTTATTATGGTTTTACATGATTTTGCAAGTGAGATTATGTCTAAATAATTCGATTATGAGATTATGATGATTGAATGAATAAACTTTGATTTATATGATTATCTAAATGTTTTCATGATATGATTTAATAATTATCATTGCGAATTACACACTTTTACCACTAGGTGGTATTTTGAATGATTTTGGGACGTATGTCGAGATGGTATTTTAGAATAATATTTTGAGATATGTGTCAAGATTTATGCTTCCTAATGACGATTTGAATTATTGAATATATATTTGAGACATGAGATGTCTTGATATCTATAATTGTAAATTTCATATTTTTATTTTGAATGATTTCAAGATATATGTTGAAATGGTATTTTGGAATGATTTTGAGATTTATGATAAGCTTAAAGCTTCTTTATGACAAAATTGAATCATTGAGCATCTTGAGATATAACATTTGAGATGTTACTATGAGTCTTGATATTTTCTCAAAAATATTGATGTTGTCATGACTTGATAAATTATTACATTTTGACATTTAAAAAGGTTGAGTTCTATTATTGAAATTTCATGATATTCGAAAATGGGTATATACTCAAATTACTTTATGAAGGATTTATAAGACTTTGAATTATTTTCCAATATGGATATACATGATTACTTCATTACTCTACTTCTTAAATTGAGAATTTATGCTATGAATTGCATACTACTACAATGAATTGATATTTCTAAAGGCTTTTGAGATAAAAGTCGTGATTTGAGTTGTACTACGGGATATGTATTCTTATTATGAATTGAAGGTCTCAAGTGCTTTTCAAAAGCTGTTGTCATGATTTAATTGTCGAATTGAAAGAATAATTATTTGAGTACATTGACCTTGAACTCGCAGAGTCGAGATGATTTTGACTATGAGAAAGATTGATTTTGATATAGATGTTGAGATGAATTTTGGTATTTTTTGCTAGATGATTTTGATGAGTTGAATTGTTGAAAATATTACATAATGAGTCTTCATATCCTTGTCCTAATGTCGAGTCGGTTATTGTTCAATGCATTGATACCTTGTTGATGTTTAAAAAGATTGAAATCTTTTAAGTCGAAGTTGGGGTTAGGAATCCACAAATTGTTGATGAATTATAAATTGAGATATTTGATTTGTTCTTTATGATAGACCCTTGTGATAATGATGGTGGATTTCCTAACGCGTTCTGAGCTTGTCGGGGAGTAGTACTTAGCACCGAGAGGGAAATTTGATATTTCCCGAAACCTATGTCCCACCGTAGGGTTATTTGATGATGATATTATTGGCCAAAGAGCCCGATTGTGATTATTGTAGTTTTAAGGTCGTACTCCCTAGAAAACAGTATGACGCTCCCGCCAACGGGGGTTTCAAACGTTAAAATTCCATGTAGCTCACGTGGGGTTGTCAGTTATAGGCAACTCCTCTGTCCATAAAAATCATGTTTCATGAATTACCGAGTCACTCCGAGATTTGAGTCAAAGAATTGAGATGTTATGATAAATTATGATTACCTATGATGAATTTTGACGATATGATGATTTATGATGATTTATCATAATTTATGATTTTTGATGATTTACATGGATTATGAGATTTTACCATTTGAACTATTTATTATGAAAGTATGAAGAGTATGATTTAATATAACTCAAGTCAAGTAAGTCATCATTGTCTGTATGCATGTTTTCATGAAATTGATGATGTTATTTAATGTGTTGCATGCACCCCCACATACTCAGTACATTCTCTTTGTGCTGACCCCCATTTCCTATTCTATTCAGTTGCAGTTTCTGGTCAGCAGGTAAAGAGTCCTCACAGTTCAGGGACTTGGGTTGGTTATTTCAGTTTAGAGCATTGTATCTTCTTTGATCGGTCGTATTGAGTGTGGTAGTTGGGAGTCATGACCCGACTATGTACAGACAATACTAGTAGAGGCTTCATAGACAGTAGTAGTGGTTGATGTATTCAGTCTCTTTCTTGTATATGTATATGTGTTAGTAGAATTGTCATCTTGTAATTCTAATATTGTACTGAACATATTCATTATTGAGATATTTTCAGCTTTATTCTCTCAGAATTATGTTTTAATTAGTTGTTTTTGAGTTATACCGATGAAAAGGGTTAGCTTGGGGTCACTTATGACCCTAAGCACCGTGTGGCATCTCGGGACTCAATTTTCAGGGTGTTGTAATAGGGGGTGTGGTATTTGTTGGTGGAACATCCTTGATTTATCGGACTTGTAGGATTATCTTTAGCTTTCCTTATGATCCGGTTATAGAATGGGAGGGTGTTTCTTTATCTCCTAGGGGAGATTTATCTCTTATCTTAGATCTCAGAGGTTAATCTCCAAAGGTTGTCTTTATCACATGGTCCATGTTAAAGATTCTAACTCAGAAGGTCCTTCTTATCAGTAAGTTGCAATGGTTAATGGGTTTCGAGAGGTCTTTCTGGATGACCTTCCTAGTGTTCCTCCAGATAGGGAAATAGAGTTTGGTATTGCTCTAATTTCGAACACTCATCCAATTTCTATTCCTCTGTATAAAATAGCTCCGACTAAGTTAATGTTAATCAAGGAGCAACTTAAGGATCTTCTGGATAAGGGGTTTATTCATCATAGTGTATCTCCTTGGGGTGCACCGATGTTGTTTGTGCGCAAGAAGGATGGTTCTCTTTAGATGTGCATTGACTATAGGTAGTTCAACAAGGTTATGGTCAAGAAAAAGTAACCTCTTCCAAGGATAGATGATCTATTTAACCAATTTCAAGGTGCCAAGTTCTTTTCTAAGATAGATCTTTGGTCTAGACACCATCAACTAAAGATTAGGGAGGTGGGTATCCCTAAGATGGCTTTTCATACTCGATATGGGCACTTTGAGTTTTTGGTATTGTAATTTGGGTTGACTAATGGTCTGGCGATGTTTATGGAACTGATGAATAAGGTTTTTCGTTAGTATTTAGATCTCTTCATTATTGAGTTCATTGATGAAATTATTGCTTATTTGAAGAGTGAAAAGGATCATGCTAACCACCTCTTTGTGGTGTTGCATACCTTAAAGGAACATCAGTTGTATTCCAAGTTCTCTAAGTGTGATTTTTAGTTAAACATTGTAAATTTCTTTGGTCATATTATTTCTAGTGAAGGGATCATGGTGGATCCACAGAAGGTCTCTATGGTGAAGAGGTGGACTAGACCCACGACTCTATCTGACATTTGATGCTTATTAGGTTTAGATAGGTATTATAGGTGGTTTGTGTAAAGGTTTTCATTGATAGTTGCTCCTTCGACTATGTTAACTCAGAAAAGGTCAAGTTTTCTTGGTCAGATACTTGTGAAGGGAATTTTAGAATTTAAAGAATAAGTTAACTTCAGTTTAAATTCTCACTTTGTCGGAAGACAGTGATGGGTTCGTGGTTTGTTGCAATGAATCTTGAGTAGGTCTTGGTTATGTGTTGATATAGCATGGAAAGGTGATTACCTATGCTTCCAGGAAGTTGAAGGTACATGATAGGAATTATCCTACTCATGATTTGGAGCTTTTGGCAATTGTGTTTTCTTTGAAAATATGGCAACATTATCTGTATGGTGTTCACGTGGATATCTTTTCTAATCATAAGAGTCTACAGTATGTGTTCACCCAGAAAGAGCTTAATCTCAGGTATAGAAGATGGCTTAAGCTTCTCAAAGATTATTATATGAGTCATCACTATCACCCAAGTAAGGCTAATATAGTTGTTGATGCTTTTAGCAGGTTATCCATGGGGAGTTTGACTCATGTGGAGAAAGGAAATCGGGAATTGGTGAAATATATTCACCACTTGGCTAATCTTAGAGTTCGCCTCTTGGACTCCAAGGATGGTGGTGCGGTGGTACAAGAAGTGGTTCGATCATATCTTGGTGCGAAGATTAATTAGAAGCAAGTTTTAGATCCTATCATGATAAAAATCAGGAGTGATGTTTGTGGGCAAAAGGTAATAGTGTTTGAGATCAGTGGTGATGGTACTTCATGGTACCAAGGGCGGTTATGTGTTCCTAATGTCGATGGGTTGCGATAAAGGATTTTGGTTGAGGCGCATGAGTCACGCTATGTTTTTCATCCCAACTCAACTAAGCTCTATCATGATCTCAAGGAGATCTATTGGTGGAATGGCATAAAGAGGGATGTGGCTAATTTTGTGGTCAAGTGCATGGTGTGTCAATATGTTAAGGTTAAGCACATGAGGCCATAAGGGTTTTATAAAGAAATTTATTTGCCTGAATGGAAGTGGAAAGTGATTAATATAGACTTCATTATCGGCACTCCTCGATCTTAGAATCAATATGATTTGATTTGGGTCATCGTGGATAGGATGACTAAGTCTGTGCACTTTTTCCCAGTACGGACTATCTTCTCAGTGAAGGATTATGCTAAGTTGTATCTTCAGGAGACGGTGAAGCTGCATAGGGTGCATGTTTTAATTATTTATGATCGTGGCATAAAGTTTATGTCTCACTTTTGGTGGTCTTTTCAAATAGGGTTGGGGACCAAGGTAAGTCTAACTTCTACTTTCTATCCATAGATGGATGGAAAAGTGGAGAGAACTATTTTGACATTAGAGGATATGCTTCAGGCCTGTGTGATTAATTATGGTGGCAATTTGGTTGAGCATCTACCTTTGGTAGAGTTTTCTTACAATAATAGCTATCATTCTAGTATTGTTATGTCCCCTTTTGAGGAATTATATTGTAGGAGGTTTAGATCTTCTATTGGTTGGTTTGATCTTGGTGAGGTGGACATGTTTGATCCTAATTTGGTTTCTCAGGATATAGAGAAGATGAAGGTGATTTGGGTGTGGCTTAAGGCTGCCCAAAGTCGTCTAAAGTCCTATGAGTATTTACGCATAGAGACTTGGAAATTGATGTTGGGGAGAAGGTTTTCCTTAAGGTATCTCCCATGAAGGGAGTAATGTGGTTTGGTAAGAAGGGGAAGCTTAGTCCTTTGTATGTTGGTCCTTATGAGATTTTACGGAGAGTTGGTAATATTTCTTATGAGCTGGAGTTTCCTTCTAGATTGAGATTAGTTCATCCGATCTTTCATGTTTCCATGATTAGAAAGTGCATTGGTGATCATTTTTTGGTTCTTTCTTTGGATAGATTGGGTCTCACAGATTTCTTGTGTTATAAAGATGTCCTAGTTGAGATCTTGGATAGGCAAGTTCATCTGTTATTGACCAAGGATGTGGCTTCAGTTAAGGTTCTTTGGTGGAACCATAAGGTGGAAAAAACTACATGGGAAGCGGTAGAGGACATAAAGTCCAAATATCCTCATTTTTTTTCTCCTGGGATTCGTGCGAAAGGTATGTTTCTTTAACATATCTTTTTTTCCAGATTTTATTAAAGGAAAGATTAACGTCTTTGCCTCTTTGATAGAGATTGGGAATGTATTGGATAATGCAAATAACTTATGCGTGTGGTTACCCCTACCTTGTTCGTTATTTGGTGACGAATGTTCCTAGTGGGGGAGACTATAACATCCTGGATTTTGAATGTTACATACTGGGTTTTGGACTTAGAAATTTTACTTAAAATCCATTCTCCAAACCCAATATGACTCTAGGGTACGAGCCGTATACTGGGTTATGAGCAGTATGGTCATGTCATAAGATGACCAGTGTTAGTTTGTGGGATGGTTTAGATCACTGGAATGGTCACGACTAAGAACAGAGAGTCGTAAGGATTGATACGAGTCATATTGGTGACTCGTATGATGGGAAGTGTTTGATCAACAAGTAATTCATTCTGCCAGTGATATGAATCATGAGTATGGACCGTATGCTGAGGCTACAACTTGGCGGGATGCATCATATGTTGGATAGTGTCTGATCTAAACGATAAGGCCTGGGTACAACTAGTGGAAACCAATCATAAGGAAGGGTATGACTCGTAAGAGGGACAGTCGTATCGCTGTGATAGGTTTTTAAGGGACTTGAGTGTGGGTATTCTAGACATTTTCCTACTTATCCTAATTTTGATCCATGACTTCTAATACACTTAGGAGGTTATTTACCCTATTATTCTATTCATTAACACTTAGAAAACTATTTCAAAACACATCATAATTCTCTCAAGAGCTTTAGGGGCGAGAGAGCTTGGGTTTCAACTTAAGGATTGCTTAAGGGCTTGCTTTGGTGATTTTCTTCCATTATTTTTCTTGGTTTAAGGCATGTTTCTCTTCCCTACTTCTTACTTCTAAAAGGCATGGATTTTATGGATGTTTTCATTGTTTAAATGTTGCATGGTTTATGGTTTTTAACTATTATATGGGGGGTTTTGTTTATAATGGCTTGGTTATGGATTTCTATGATTTAATTATGCTTTTATATGCATCAATGATTGATTTGGGAAATTGGATTGCATGGTAATGGTTTAATGGTCTTTGGAAATGGTTTTGGTTATATTATTCCCCCAAGGGGTCAAATAAAATGCTTATAAAGATATGTTCATTGTATTGACTTCTTTTAATGGAACTCTTGCTTGTATTTAGCTTATATATGAAACTGTAAATGGTTTAAATGGGTTACAAATGTTAAAGGATAATTGGTTTTGCATGTGGAGGACATGGTAGTCTTCCAAGAAGTTAATATGGTAAATGGAAAAGGTAACTTGACAGTCCTCTTGACCTAAATGGTTTGTCTATTGATAAATATTGTAAGTATAGTTGGTTTGATGATACCACTAATAATTGTCCTTGGTAATAAATGGTAATTGGATTATTTGGACATGGTTTTTAATTTGAGCATTAATGTCGGGATGTATAAATAAACCATGGAAGGTGGATGTTCCAGGGAAACTGAAACTAGAAAATCATATTTGCCGATATGGGGGGGTTTTGATTACCACTTACGAGTGTCATGTTTAATATTTGAGGGATGTACTAGTCATCCCATAGGATATTTCCTGGTTGTGAGGCTACATGCACTGGGACTCTTTCAGCAGGGGTAGCTGAACCCATACGAACCATGGGTGTAGTTAAACGACAAGGTTACACAGGCCTGGTAAAAGTTTTTAAATGCATGCTAAACATGGATTCCCTTTCCTGGATCTTATATATATGTATTGTTGTATGCATCATGAATGGTTTTACTTAGTTGTTTAAATGGCACTACTTTACCCTTATCCTTAGATACATATTAGTAGTCATTTGCTAACCCATCTACTGGCGGATGTATACCCAAGCTATGCAAGAACCGGCCGTTTACTCCTCTTACATAGTGATTGATTCGAGGATAGCTTTTGGATTAAAGTTGTGAGCTTTCATCTTTCCCGAAGGCTCTATTTTGCTTTTGTTTTGGATATTGATTTTGGCCATGGTGTGGGGCATGTCCCAACTGGATATTTGTATTTTTTTGGATAAAGGCTTTGTGTACTTCTAGGGTTTGTTATTGGTGGGATAAGTATTGGCATTGGCCTTGACTTTAGAATAAGCTGGGAGGTTGCGTTGGCATTATCAGACATTATTTCTCACTATTCCATCATACTATATTTTGGGTTTGATTATCATATTATGTTTTGATATTCTCTTTGGTTAGGTATGGTGTGGATGGTTGGTTTAGTGTAGGTAGACTCGGTTGGGTCGGTCACTTTTGTGACACTATCCCAAAGTCTTCATGAGAGCATTTATGCAATCTTATTATATGCTCAAAATTTAGTTCATCTAAGGCTATGAATGGTTGTTGGGTTGGGTTAAGTGGGCATTCCCCAGTCCTTGTTATGATTGGGATGCCCTTTACGTCTAGGCCCTAGTTCGGGTCATTACAAGTTGGTATCATAGCTTTTGGTTCATGGTCAACTGAGAGTCAACAAAGCTGTGTCGAGTAGAGTCTCTTTAAGGGGTGTGAAGTGCGCCAAACTCATAAGAGAGTGGATGGGAGACATTTAGGAATTTTTTAATTTCTTGAAATTCTTAGTCCTGGAATCTTCTCTAATCCTTAGTTCTTTGTCATTTAGATCACGCCTCCTAGATTTTGAACACAAGGAAATTCTTCCATCCCATCTGTGGATAATGCTGAAGGGGTACCTCCTTTGTCCGGAGTACATCTTTGGTCTCATGGTCTTATTCTTAATTGTGCTAGAGTTCATTCTATTCCTCCTACTGCTCCCCAAGTCCCTCAGGGTAACGTGAAGAACGTAGAGTTTTGTCAGTCTATTTATGTTATTGCTCATATGGTCATTTCTCAGGCTGAGCGGGGTGCAACTTGTGCTTTATCTATTGAGTCCACAAGGGTTGGCTAAGTTATAGAGATAGTTCCTTCTACTTTTATGTGAGTGAAGGTGAAGAAAGACCCACAGGGCTTCTTTGATGAACTGGAGAAGATATTTTGGGTTATGCAGGATTCTAATGTAGAGATAGTTAACTTTGTGGTTTATTAGCTCAAAGATGTTACTTATTAGTGGTATGAGGAGTGGGATAGAGATAAGGGTGATATGGAAGAGAAAAGGTTGTAGGAGGCTTTTTCTAATGCCTTCATGGATTGTTTCTTTTCTCAAGAATTGAGGGATGCTAAGATGGAGGAGTTTATGAACCTCGGGCAAGGAAGGATGTCTGTTAGGGAATATTTCTTAAAGTTTCATCAGTTTTCAAGGTATGCTCCTGATTTGGTGGCTGATATGAGGTCAAGAATGAGAAAGTTTGCCTTCGGGTTGAATAGAGATTTGATTTTGTAGAGCAAGACTTTTTTGCTGATTAGGGATATGGGACATCTCTAGGTTGATAGTTTATATGCAAAATGTTGAGGATGAGAAGAGAAATCAGGTGGAATTTAGGGATAGGCATGGAAAGCAGGGCATATTTCTAATCAGGGAGGTGCACAATCTAAGGGTGGTAGTGATGGTGGAAAGTGGCAAAAAAAAGTAGGGGAGTTCTGGTGCCTTCTCTACTGCCAGTTCTCCTTACTCATAATAGTCAGACGACAAGCGTCACCAAGTTGGTGAAAATTCTCGGGCTCAGGTTACCCAATCTTAGGAGAGTAGAGGTCAGTCTATTTCTCCATGCCCTTCTTGTCAATTCTGTAATTGTCCTCATCAGGGATTCTGTGAGAAAGGTAGATATAAGTGCTTTAAGTAAGGTCAGGTAGTCCATCGGCTTAAGGATTTCTCAGCTAATAAGGTTGTTACGGGGGCGAATAAGATTCTGGTGGCTTCATCTTCTGTTCCTACGCCTGGTGGTGTGGCATTTTCTTATGTTACTTCTCCTGGTTCTAGTTTTGGTCAGAATAGGTTGTATGTTATGGCATTTCGGTAGGAATCCGAGGAATCACCTAATGTTGTTACGAGTATGTTAAAGCTCTTTTACCGTGACGTATATTATTTTCTTAATCCCGGTTCCACTTTTTCTTATGTGACTTCTTATATAGTTGTTTCTTTTGGTTTTGATCCAAAAATTATTTTGGATCCTTTTTCTATTTTTACCCCAATAGGAAACTCGGTCATTGTTGAACCCAATACCATGCGGCTACACGCACTGGGCCCTTTCATCAAGGGGATCTGAACACATATAGCCCATGGGTGGTTTAGGACGGCAAAGCTACACAACCTAGGTAATGATTTTAAAGGCATGGTAAACCCATTCCCTTTTTTCCATCATGGTTATATATATATATATATATATATGTAGAAGGTGGAGGTCCCGAGGGAACCAAAACTGGAAACTCATATTTATCGATATGAGGTTGGTCTTAGTTACCGTGTGCCTGATGTCAAACTATATTTGGGGGATGTAATAGTCATCCCAAGGTTTTATTCCCTGGTCGTAGGGCTACACGCACTGTGGCCCTTTCATCAGGGGGATCTGAACCCATATAGCCCATGGGTGGTTTAGGATGGCAAAGCAACACAACCTAGGTAATGATTTTAAAGGCATGGTAAACTTGGTCATTTATCCAGCATGGTCATATATATATATATATATATATATGTATATATATATATGTATATATATGTATATATATATGTATGGTTTTGTGCGTATGGATGGTTTTACTTGATTTTATAAATGGCATTATTTTATCCTTACCCTAAGATCATGCTAGTGGTCACTCAGTAACCCCATCTACTGACGGTTATATACCCACGCTATGCAGGAATCAGCTTCCATCCTTTCAAAAGTCTTAATTTCATGTTACAGATATTTCTAGACACTTTTATTTTGTTTTGGATATTGATTTTGGATATGGTTTGTGGAATAGCCCAACTAGATTTTATTACTCTTTTGGATAGAGGCTTTGTGGTACTTCTATGGTTTGGAATGAGTGGGATCGGTCTTGGTGTCGGCCTTGGAATTTGAATAAGATGAAGGGATGAAATCATTGGACGATGTTGTTGGTTGTTCCATCATATTTCATTTTGGTATTAATTATATTATGTTTTGGTACATCCTTGGTTATAGCCTAGTTTATGTCCCTTGGTTTGTTATGGTTTGGTATGGTTGGATTATTGGTATGGGATGGTTGGACTTAGTTGGGTTGGTCACTGTTGTGATCTTATCCCAGAGTCTTTATCTGAGTTGTTACACTTCTTGTTATATGCTAGAAATTCAGCCAACTCAGGGAAAGCGGCTGGAGGTTGGGTTGGGTAACGAGGGGTGGTCTACAATCCTGGTCAGACTTGGGATGCCGAGTACGACAAGGCCCCAGGGTGGGTCGTGTCAAATGTTTACTATTTGAATTAGTGAATCAGATCAGAGTTTCCCATATTATGGTATTATTATTATGCTAGTTATATACTGTTGGTCCTGAGGCCATGGTTACGATACTAGTTGAACTCCAGGTGAGTATTTTATCCATGTAAGTAATGTGAATTTAGTCTATAAATGGTTAGACGCTTATGGTTGTATTTTTTAGATATTGGTTATGGCATGCATACTTTTAGTCACATTCATGCTCATCTTGGTAGTACGATTCCAACCAAATCCTTGATTTTTTACTATTTACAAAAAGACATTTATTCCTACTTTTGTCTTAAAATAATTTCTTTTATAAAGGTAATTATAACACCTTATTTAATAATGTAACACCCTAGGTGTTATAGAGTAAAAAAACTAGCTTAAATGGGCCTAATTAAGCCTTATCTTGAGCGTGAAACACTTCAGGAAGAGTTTTGATGCATTGGGGAAGGTTTGGAATCAAAAAGAGGTTTGCATTGTGGAGGGAGTGGTTTGATTTGGCTTTGCATCATGAGGGAGCCCACAATGGCTCACTGCCTCAGCTTTGCATTGGTCTTTGCCCCGCAGAGCTGCTACTTTATGTTGAGTATCATTCCACTGACCGGGGGTTTGCCTTGGACTTTATGTCGTTAACCTTCCTTCTTTCATTTATGGGAATTTGTTTTAAAAGTTAATTAAGGTTATTTTGGTGCTTTTTATGTCCTATAACCCATCCAATCTCTATATAACCCATTTCTAAGCCTTAAAAACTTCTGTGTTCTCTAAAAAAGGGCCATTCTTCATTCCAAAGCTATGGTTGAAAGACAGTTAAGTTAAAGTTTGAGCTTAGGGCTTCTTTCCTTGCTATTTTCAAAGGGTTTTTCTTAAATTAAGGCATGTATCTCTTTCCTAAATTGATTTTATGGAAAATCGTGTGTTTAATTCTTATCCATGAGATTTAAATTGTTAGATTTTGAATATGGGTTGAGGGGTTTGGAATAGTTATTAAGTGACTTGAATTTCCCTGGTTTTGAATTGATTGTTTATGCATTAATTTCATGATTTTGAACTAATTAAATGCATAATTATGGGAATTGGAATGAGGAACATGTGTTTCTCCAAAAGTTTATGGTTTGAATTGGTTTTAACCTCAACCCAACTTGTTAAATTGGTTTTGAAATATGGATATATACATAATCTACTTTCTTTTTGAAATCTTGCATTGCATAAAAGGTTAATGGAATATAAATTAGTTTTGAAAGGTCTTGGTGGACATGTATTTGCATTAGTTTGGACACTTTGGAGTCAATTTGGCTAATTGATTATTGTATGGCGTAATGGAATTGTCTTGCAAACTTAACTTTATTGGTATGACGATACCGATGGTAAAAATGGCTTATTGAAAGACTCCTTGATTAATGGATAAAAATGTGTGTAAATGGTTTTAATTTGGGTTTAAAGGGGGTTGTATAGCTCATCGTGAAAGGTAGAGGTCCCACGGGACCGATACTGGAAACAATGTTTGCCGGTGTGGGGTGTAGATGAACTTGTTATGGTTCACACTATATATTAAATTTTGGAATGGTTGGAGCCTCGGGGGCTTTGGCCCGTCCTTGGTTTTCTCCAAATTATGTGGTTAACATGCACTGGGGCCCTTCCAAATGAGGGAAGCTGGAACCATACGTCTAGTGGGTGGTTTTTGGACGGTTCGAGCTACACAGTCCAAGTTAATGGTTTTAGATCCTATGCTTAAACCTTGTTCCCTCTCTCGGTATCTTATATATAAGAATATGAACGTGTGCATGTGCTCTGACTAATTTTGGACATGACACAATTTCATCACTTTCATGAGGTACGTGCTAGCGCTCACCCCGCTAACCATCCTAGGACGCTACATTATTTCATAATACAGGGTCCGAAGACACCTCATTTACCTCTATACAGCATTAGGTGGATTAGCACGCCAGTCGAGTTGCTTTGAAGTGGTGAGTTTACATTCTCCATAAGACCCCTCATTTCATAGGTTTTCTTTCCTTATGTTTTAGACTATCTCTTTGGATTCTTTTGGTCATGGTCGGGGGCATGTACCGACCGATTTGGTATTCTGGTTTTCGAGGCAACTGTGGACAGTACGAGTTATTTTGCATATTATTTGACTCTTAATTCATTCAAGTTATTTATTCATCTCATTATTTTATTTTTAGTTGTCTTCTACATTTTTATTTTTATTTTATTATGCTCACGAAGTTAGGCTAAGGGGGTGGTATTGGTTTCATTGTGGGAATGCGATACACATCATGGCTAATCCTAGTTCGGGTCATGACAAGCTTGGTTATTAGAGTACAATTTAGAGTCATTAGGTGTCCACAAATTTGTGTCGAGTAAAATACTTTTTATGGGTGTGTAGCGCACCACACTTATAAAAAAAAGGCTACAAAGCATTTAGGAATATTTTTATTTCTTGTGTTCCATTTGGGGATATAGAATCTACTATTATAAAACTTGTCTAATTCCTGGATTCCTTGCATTCTATATCAAGACTCCCTATAGATCAGACATTTGTAGAAACTCTGATGGGAACTCTGCTCTACCTGAGGATGATGTGGAGAGGACTCGCCCATTGTATGGAGCGCAGACCCAGTCTAGAATTCTGGGACTACTGTCATATGGGTGCAAGGAGAAACTCGGCTACAAATGATGTACAACCATATTCGAGACTCGTAGGTGAAGATATTCATGGAAATATTGCTTTTAATTTTCGGCCCATGACACTTCCCTTCCAGGGCATAGCCATTATGCCAACTAATTCCCTGATTTACACCCCTTCGCTTTGAGTTCACCCATATTATCCTTCCTGAGCACATAAACATCATTGATTTGTTTAGCCCGAACTTTCACCGGCTTCCCCCAAATCTTAGCAGTCACATTGAGTGGGTCTAAAAAATGAATTCACTGATGTTTGCATAGAATTCATGGACCCATTGCTCATTTGCAATACATAGATCTGGGGCAAAGCACTGCCACCCTATGGCTTCAAGTTTGTCTGAAGTGCCGGTAGTTTCTCTGGCACATTATCCAAGAAAATTCCTCTCTCCGGGAGCAGCGTTGTCCTTGGAAGATCCTTTTAGTAAAGAGTCTGGCACTCGGGTGCCATGAATTGGATGTTATCATACTTATCAATGAGGTTGTCCTGAAAGCACTAAGCACACATTATATCTTTCGATGATATTTTATTAATGCAAAAATGTGCTATAGTGATCACTAGAGTTCATTGGACTAGGTGCTTAGTGTTGCTAGACTAAAATTTGGAAATGCAGGATGTTTGGTATGAAAGGAAGTTGTCCTCAGCTACCCCGATCATGTGTTAGTACCACGTTCACATCACCGTGATTGCGGTCACTAACTGCGGTTGCACTACCTGAGGTTGGTTCTGTGTTAACTCTGCATGTACAAATTTCTTCCAAATTTAGGCTACTAGTAAGTTATACCATGTGGGAGCATACGAAGATCATTGGAACAATATTAACGAGTGTGAGAATTCCCTTTAGAAAATAAACATAATAATTTAAAGTTCATTAGAGAATTTTATCAAACACTTGGTGCACATAACTCATTGATCTACCGATTTCACACATAATTGGGTACTCATGATTTCCCCCACTTGTGTGCACACCTTAACCTAACAGCTAACATCACACCAATACCAAATATGACAACATGGAAAGCATAACAATCATATTTTTAGGCCCTTCTTAATCATGCATTTATGGCCTATTTTCACAACTAAAAGCATGAATTCATGTCACCTACCAGAGTTTTGACGCAACAAAATGCAAGGATGCTATTTAAGCTCACAAACTTAACCAGAAATTAGGCTAAATTAGAGAGTACAATCTAAAAAAATATGAGGTAAATAAGGAAAACTATGGGTTAAATGGCAGATGTGTCCATGATCAATAGACTACAACCGCAGAAACTCGCGTAACCATGTTCGCGATAACCGAAAGCAATTCTGCTCCCCTATTTTTTCCTGTTCAGCATTTTACTCAATTTTGCCACATTTCTCCCCTGTTCATCTTATCTGATGCACTCTATAGTTCCACAAATGCATGGGTTATTCATATGAAAAAGATAACATCTATCCTACAAAAATATAACAAAAAAGGACATGAGCCACTCTCGTGGCATTTATGGGTTTCCTCCCACCAAGTGCCTTAGTTATCATCGTGGCACGATGCCTTTCTTCCTTCACTTTCAAGGTGGGTCCTCAAACTCCTCTTCATTCATCTTATCATTTTCAATATCCACCACGGATTCTATATGCAACTCCGCGGTTTGCTTCTTTGACTTACAAATTTTGAAATAGACCTCATCCTCTTGCACTCTAAATTTCATATCCCTCATCTCTAGATTGACAATGGCTCTCCAAGTGGATAATAATTGATGACCAAGAATGATAGGCACCTCTTGGTCCATTTCACAATCCAATATCGCAAAATCCACTGATAGAATAAACTTGTCCACTTTCACAAGGACACCAAACAATATACCCATCAGCCTTTTTATTGACCGGTCCACCATCAAGAGTCGCATAGAGGTTGGCATCAGGGTATCCAACCCAAGTTTCTTATATATGAAAAAAGTATTAAGTTGATGATTGTACCAAGGTCACATAGAGCTTTTGTTAACTCTTGCATCCCAATTTTGCAAGGGATAGTGAATGCTCCGGGATCATCTTTCTTTTCTGAAACCTCGCTAACCATGATAGAACTACATCCATGAGTTACCTCAATAATATATCCTTCAACAAGTTTTTCCTTGGACATTAAATTTTTCATCAACTTAGCGTATCCCGAGATCTCTTAGATAGCTTTAAGCAATGGGATATTTATTGATAGGTTGCTAAGTTTGGTCATGAACTTCCTCAATTTGTCATTTTTCTCTTTTTTATGTAAACGTTGAGGAAATAAGAGAGGAACTGGGATGGTTGGTATTGCTTTAACTTGTGGCCCTTCAACTTCAACCACCTCTTCATCGCTTTCATTTACCTTTTTCTCATCATTTACCTCTATTTTTTGAGGTGTCACCTCCTTTGCTTTGGCCTTGGGGATATTCTCACTCATTTATTTTATAAAATGTTCCTCAGGATCTCTTTCACTCCTTGTGACAATTGCTAGGACTTGGGCGTCGTTCTTTGGGTTAGTAAATGTGTCACTTGGAAGTTCACCTATAGGTCTAGCATTTACTTGCATGGATATTTTCCCCACTTGATTCTCCAATTTCTTGATAGAGGCAGAGTGAGACACCAACGTTTGAGAGAGGTGGGAGAAATCACCCTTCAACTCATGAACCATCTTGTTTGTGCCTTCTACTCTATTCAAGATCCTTGCTAACATATCCTCGGTCTTGAACTCTTTAGGGTCAATGAAACTAAATTCCTTGTCTTTAACACGATCATAAGCAGTGACATAACGTTCATAGTCACTTTCATAATCTCTCCAATCTCGATACCACTCACGATCTATCCAACCTTGGTTCCCACCTTGCCTTTGATAGGTGGGGCGGGAAGCCCCCAAGTAGTTTTCCAAGTACAAGATTTCTTCATCTAACTTTCGCGGGTGCACCCATAACACTCTTCGTCAAAATCTCATGTTGGGTCATCATTTTGGCCATGTTTTCCACCTTTTCTTCTTCTTATTTTCTTTGTTCGTTACTCGCCACAAATGTGGTAGAAGGGTTTTTGGAAGCTTTTGCATCTCAAGTATGCCAACTTTGATTTTGTTTTGATACTTCTCCTATCAATCGGAAGTCCGAGATGATGCAATCTGACTATAGAACCGCCCGTTGCATTATCCACCACCATTTTGTTTAATGGATTAAGATCCCTATAGAAAGTCTATAGGAGCATTTTTTCAGGACCTTATGATTTAGGAATTAGGATAACTTTCCATTAAACCTCTCTCAAGCTTTAAATAATGGTTCTCCATTCATTTGTAGGCAGTTCACAATCTCATCCCACTTTTGAAGAATTTTTTATGATGGGAAGTATATATCAAGAAACACCATAGTAATGTGTGCTATATTAAATGGCACACAAACTTCCACAAAGTTCTTCAAATGGACATTCGGGTCCTTATATTCTTGACCCCCGTACAAACCTTTCATTTGCAACATGTGAAACATAACGCTAGTTATATGAAATACTCTATTCTCGTTGGTTGGTGGAATGCAAATTGCACTTGTTTGTCCCTCCTCATTTAATTGGCCTTCATCATCAAAAGGGGCATCGAGGGGGCCCATATTGCTTACGTTATCGATCAATGTTCAGTTTACACTTTGATCTCCTACAAGAGATTCAAAAACAACAAATAAAGTAAATAACACTGCTTCGAGTATTCCCAAGTAAGAATGACACCACACAAGCAAAATCTATATTTCACTCCCCGGTAATGGCGCCATTTTGATAATGCTCAACTCACTCCCATAATTATAGGTGAGGCATTCATTTTCAAGTAACCCAATTTGAATTAGGGTCAAATATCAAGGAGTAAATTTATAGACTTCAAGCCCTATGGATGTTAAAATTGGTACAAGATTACCCGGAATGCTAATAAAAATAACATGTAAAATAAAATAGGGGAATTTGTTTTCAAACTCTTAGCAACAAACTTTAATGAGCACTTAGTGAATTAATTTTTTATTTAGAATTCAAGATTTGGAGGAAACCTTGGGATTATGTCTACCTAGAGGTAACGCATGTGGGTTGATGTTGGTTCATCATGAAATTTAGTAGTTAACTAAAGGATAGGCTAGGTCAAAGTTCATTGGGGTCAATATTTTAGTAAAACCACAATGATTTCACCCATTGGCTCTTTCGAGAACCTAACAAGTGTACACATCTTAATAATCAGCCAAGACCTCAATCAAGCATCCCTATTTCTTGGATGATGCTCTTGACATGATGTATACTCCTAATGCACTTTTTATAAGATTGCAAAAGGTAGTAAACCATAGGCTCAATTGTCCACCATTGCTTTGTTCCTCTATAACCCTCTTTCAAGGATGTTATGGGTTACCTAATGTTCACCTTCATCCCTCTTTCGAGGATGATAAAGGGTTTCTAGAGTTTGGGGCTTTCACCCATCAAACCCATTTGGAGATTTAGGGTTTTCACCCATTAAATTCCAGCCCATAAGCTCAAGAAATGGTGGAATCCATACATAACAAATAAAATCCATGCAAACACAACAATACCCACACATAATTACACTCAAGTTCAACATAATCCCAAGACTAAATTACTTAGCTACTCATGAAGAAAGTAAAGAGAGATATACCACAAGGATTATCCAAAACATTCATTTTTCACAAAAATCCTAATAAATTTAGCCTCCAAAGTTAATTACACACTTGCCCAATTAGGGTTTCAAGTCTAGAATTCCCAAATATCTTATGAGCTGAGCTATCCTAAAGAGGAAGGGACTTTTGCTTAAATATGGCTTGGGATGAGTCTAAGTGCTTCTACAAATTTTCCCCTGTGCATATTCCCGCTTAACTGTGATCACGCACGGCTGTCCGCAACTGTGACTATCCGACCACGTTTGTGTACCACAACAACATTGCTCTAACCATCATGATTGATCGCGACCACAAATAGATGACCGCGGTTACGGTAACAAAGACTGATGTAGTCCAGTTCTTTGGTAACGCCCAAACTACAGCTCTCGTAAGGGTGTAAGCGGTCGTTGTCAAATATAGAACCCAACTGGGTTGGGTGTCGAATCCCACAGGGAATACTTGGTCACTAAGTGTTGCAATTGTTAGCGGACTGTTGGTCGAAAATTCTACAGAGAGGGGGGATGGTTTAGGCGTGAATTAAAAGTATCAAAATAGCAAAGTAAAAGAGGAATGCTTGATTTAGTAAGATTTAATCACTGAGAAAAATAAGTTAGGGTTATGTCCACCTTATGAGTTCTACGTATCTATTAACTATGAGTAATGCGGAATTCAGACATGCATGCACTTATAGAGATTTGTATTCTAATGGTAAATCCTAGTGTTTCTCAACCATCAAGGATTATTTCACTTTAACTCTCTCGAGCTTAAAGTGTATAACTAACGGTACAAATTCTCCAAGAAGTTAACCCAGTTACGGCACTAACGTGTAAATAGGGGTCGGTAGCCCTATTTCCTTGTCACACTCTCTTTTCCAAACATGTAACTTTTCTCTCAAACAAGTTAATGCTATAATGGTGTATTCTATATTTTTACAACCACAAGAATGTAATTAAGATGAAGAGAGTAATGATATAAGTAGCATACGTATCAAGAATTCACAAACTCATAGTAATAGATAGTATATCATAAGGCTTCCATAACCCTAACAGAGAAGTTTAGCTACTCATGATTATAATGGAGATCACAATAAACATCATCATCGTACCAAATCTCAAAGAATCTCACATTGAAGATGGGTGAGGCGTCAAACTAGGTTGACGTTTTTTCCCTCTAGACGTTTCTCACAACTTAGCATTTTTCTCTGTATAAACTTACAGAATCTATAAACTGAATAATACTAGAAAGTCAAATAAAAAGTATCTATCAATTCATGAATAATGAAAAGCATGAATGAATGCATGCTGAAAAATTCAGCAAATAGGGTTTTTATAACATCCTTGTCCTAGTCCTATTAAGTTACTGCTGATCCCCAAGTCTTTAGAAATACTGTTTTTGCCCGGGACAAGTTCTCCATGCATCACTTTCAGTCCATAAGCTTCCAAAAGCTGCCTTCCCTCTTATGTGAAGTTTCCCTTGCTACCAAAAGGTCCACAAAGTGCTGAAATCTTCATCATTAATACCTGAAAACATGCTAATCACGTTGGTTAGCTCACTTATAGGAAAATGGACTAAAAATGCAGGAATTATATATTTTGTCCTTAAAACTTAGCTAAAATATGGGTAAATTATGGTGATTTACGCGTGTAAATACGCCTATCATCAGTCTTCAACTAGACTCTTCTTTGCTCCCTTTTTATTCTTTGTAGCTTCAATCCATATCTTTTGGTCTACTCAACTTTATGCCTGCAAAGAGTGGATATTAGTGTATCTATCCATGGATTGTCTCATTTATTCACTCAAAACAAGGTAATGTGAATGAATAATGAGTGCGAATGAGTGATAAACTCACCACTCATCAACACCCCCAACTTAAGACCTTACTTGTACTCAAGCAACTCTACCACTTTTTATGAGAAAATTTCATAAGTATGCTCTCTTTCTATCACTCAATGATTAGGAAGACTCAAACTAGATTGCTACCATAAAAGCTTCTTACAAATGGGCAAATAAGATTTTAACAACTCCCTCATCATAAAATAGAATAGTGAAGGATGCAATAGACTTTGGGGAGCAACTATGTAACAATTACTAACACTTTAAAAATGACTCACATATTGACTACAATCATTTTGTACTTCCATTTGTCTCATTGTGTGGAAGATAACAAAATCAACTACCTCAACTAGTTTACATTCCTCCTCACAAGAAAAGAGAAATTCACACACCTAGCTACTAATCATTCAACAAGGAATTTTAAGTGCAACCACTCACTCTCTTAAGAAATTTTCCATGTTAACAAGTACCATGTCATAGGATTTCCCCTATTTTAAATCACCACTACAATGACCACACTTGGTTGGAAATTACAAAGGGATTTTTGAGCTTGTAATGTAGGTTTAGGGTTAGGGTAGAATATCATTTGGGAAAAAATTCTACACCCTCCTAAAAACTTCTACATCATACTCTTTTTATGCATCACTTATTGGACCACTTCTTTTTACTTTACTATTTTGCCTACCTTTGCTTGTTCTTGGTTTTCACACTTTCCTCTTTTTTCTTTCTTCTATAAATTTTTGCACATTGAAAAAGACTTTCTTTTCTTTATGGAATCTTTTCGTTATTCAAATCTAAGAAGCTTTACTTTATCAAGATTGTAGGAACCTTTTTTAAAACTCTGTGGCTCAACTATACTTCTCTCTCTTTATACCACCCCCAACTTATTCTTTTATCCTTAATTTGTATTCTTAAGTTCAAAGAGGATGGGGTTTAAGAGTGGATGAATAGAAAGGTCATGACTTGTAATGTGTTTGCTGAAGAAAATTCTAAAGGCTCAAAGAGAGTGACTAGGGGTACTTCTTATGTATTGGTAGGCTCTTTAGGATAAAGTGGACTTCCAAAATTACAAGATGTCCTATAATCATTTTACCAACCAAGCACAATCAAAAATTATCTTTGAAAGACTAAAGGGGCAAGTTTTAGATAGTACAAGTAAACATGAGATGGATACAATTAACCTCAAACATATGGCATACGAATGTCGTCAATGGGATTCAATTTTTCTACCCACTCGATACAAAGATAGAGTATTCACTATTTTTTCAAAGTCAACTTTCAGAGTCATAGGAAGAGAGAAAAATTTCATCACAAAGTTGTCCACGTCCATGCCTTCAAATTTTTCAAAATTTTTGGACGGAGAGGGTTGTTTTCTTTTGCATCCACACCATATATAATTTTCTAATTATGGTAACCATACAAGATATCATCTCACATTGAAGTTCAAAGTGTGGGCAATCCACCATATGGTTACTCAGACTTCACCAATGGCCCTTAAAATAACCCCAAATTATCAATGCTATAGGTACTTAGAGTTCTCTTTCATTTTATAGCCTTGATGCTATGGGTACTCAAACTTCCCCTGAACCTATGGCTAGAAACCCAATCATGAAGGCAAAGCTCTACTAATGAAATTTAGACTAAAATAGAAAACTAAGAACAAAATAACTAATCCATGCAAATGTGGGCACCGTCAAGGTGCCCGAATATTACAACCCTAATAAAATAAAGATGAGAATTATCCAAAAGAGCAGAAAAGTATGCAAAAATATCAATAATATAGGCTCAAATTAAATAAAAAGGAACAAGAAGACACCCCCAACTGAAAAGATAGCAGTGTCCCTACTGCATAAACAATCAAGGGTAGAAAATGTAAGGGTGCTCCCTGAAATCGCGTCAAGGGATGCTATCACTATTAGACTCTACATCATTATCCTCTTCCTCAAGATCAAACCACTCGGTTAGTGCCTCATCATCACTATCCACCCAACAAGAAGGAAGTTTATCTTTGGGCCTTAGTAACTTCTATAGGCCCTTTATGCCCTTTCATATCCTGATAAAGAATTCATCCCTCTTCTTCTCCCTTGTAACCATTTTCTCATACGCAATACATAGGTCTCTACATTACTCTGCCAAAGAAGATTAGGACTTTTCAATCTTATCAATGGTAAATTCTTGCTTCTTTTGGTCCTTCTTGTACTTCTCATAATCTGTACATAACACATAAAAATAATGAGCAGTGGAAGGCTCTCCCAATACTTGGGGTAAACTAGACACAAGCTCTTTGATGGTTGTAATATTTACTCCAATCTCCTCAAGGGGTCCTGTGGTGGTTGAACTATGAGACTTAGGTTCACTGCATGCCGGTTTTTCCAAGTCTATCTTTCTTTTCTTGCTTTTGTTGGGTGTGCCCTCACCTCTAATCCTCAAGGGGTAAGTAGGGGCATCGAGATGCACCTATGTATAACTAGCATACTCATCCACTCCTAATTTCCTACAATGCTCAGTAATTAAAGAAGGGAAGAAGAGATACATACCACCTTGGTTCTTAAAATAATCTATTTCATTAACCATGAGTTGACCAACATCTAAAGGGATATTGTCTAGAATTCATGCAATCATCCTTGCACATAACTCTAGGACTGCTATCATATGGGTGCAAGGAGAAAATCATCCACAAATGATGTGTAGCTATATTCGATCCTCGGAGGTGAAGTCGTTCATAGAAATATTGCTTTTTGTTTTGGTCCACGACACTTTCCTTCTGGGGCATAGCCGTTGTGCCAACCAATTCCCCAATTTACACCCCTTCACTTTGAGTTCACCCATATCTGTCTACCTGAGCACATAAACATCATTGATTTATTTAGCCCTAACTTTCATCGGGAGACTACATCATCTCCTCAATTTTATTCCAGCAAAGAGTGGATATTAGTGCATCTATCTATGGATTTTATCTCATTTATTCATTCAAAATAGGGTAATGTGCATGAATAATTAGTGCAAATGAGTGGTAAACTCACCACTCATTAGGAGCCATAGTATTTCCCAATTTAGAGGTAGTAGTTCTTATGATGGGTATTCTCCATACCTATCCTATCAGACTTAGAGTTAGACTAGTCGACCTGTTTAGGAAGTAGTTTAAATTACTGATAGTGGTCAGTCTAGTGATAGAGATCTCTCTAGTTAGGGAACTGGTCAGTCTTTGAGGGGTTCTTCTTCTGGCCATTTTAGTTGTGGTGTTGATTTTGAGTCAATCAGGTCTATTGGTTCTAGTTCAGCTCAGTGATCCTATTATCATTGTGGATCTCTTGGTCATTATTCTTGAGAGTGACCTAGTCGTGGGGAAATTGTTATTTTATCTCAAGGTGCTTCCTATATTAGATTAGGACATCCCTCAGCTAGAGGTGGTTCTTATGGTCACACGAGTGCTTTCTAGGGTACTCGAGGAGGTTCTCAGGCAGGTAGAATAGAAGGTCAGTCAGGAGCCCAGCTAGGTGGCGAGCAGGGTCAGTTGTAAGTAGTACCTACTAGGCCTGAGGCTAAGTCTTTGGATACTGTTATCACAAGTACAATTTTGATGTGCCGCCAATCAACCCTTACTTTATTTGATTTGGGATCCACTCATACTTATATATCTACTTATTATACACTATGGTTGGAGTTTTCATGGGATATGTTATCTATTCCATTAAGCATATCTACTCCCATAAGTGATTCTTTAGTAGTGGATCGAGTTTTCAGATTATGCGCTATGACTATTAGCGATATTAATACTTGTGTTGATCTTTTTATTTTGGATATGGTGGATTTTGATGTGATTCTAGGCATGGACTGGTTATCTCACTACGATGCGGTCATGGATTGTTTTGCTAAGACCATAACCTTAGCCATGCCCAGCGTACCCGCAGTCGTGTAGCAAGGAGAGGTTAGCCATAAGCTGATGAGGATGATTTCCTATGTTTATTCTAGGAGGCTTATTTTGAGGGAATGTGAGTCTTATCTTGCTTATATTTGTGATACTGGTGTGGAGAGTTTGTCTCTTGACTTTATTACTATTTTTGAGAGTTTACTGATGTGTTCCCTATTAACATTCCTGGTATTCTCCTTGTCTATGAGTTTGAGGTTTCTATTGACCTCAAGCCTAGAACCCAACCTATTTTTATGGCACCTTATCATATGGATCCTTCCTAGCTTAAGGAGCTGAATTCTTAACTTCATGATCTTTTTTATAAGGGTTTTCTTAGACCATGTGTGTCCCCTTGGGGAGCTCCTATATTTTTTGTGAAGAAGAAAGATGGATCCATGTATATGTGTGTTGATTATAGGCAGCATAATAAAGAATCGGTGAAGAACGTCTATCCTACGCTCGCGTTGATGATTTCTTTACCAGCTTCAGGGAGCCGCAGTGTTTTTAATGATTTATTTGAGATCTGGTTACCATTATTTGAGGATTCGGGTCAAGGATATCCCAATGATAACATTTAGGACCCGTTATGGTCATTATGAGTTCTTAGTGATGTTATTTGGGTTGACTAATGCCCCAGTCGTGTTCATAGATATGATGAACCAAGTATTCAGGCCTTATTGGATTCCTTGTTCATCGTATTTATTGATGATATCCTTATGTATTCGAGGGGTAGAGAGGAGCATACACAATATTTGAGGATTGTGCTCCTGACTTTAAGAGAATGTGTGCTTTTCGACAAGTTTTCTAAGTGTGAGTTTTGGCTTGAGTCAGTGAAATTCCTTGTGCATGTGGTGTCTAAGGATGGTATTATGGTATACTCAGCTAAGATTGAGGCGATTCGTGATTGGACTAGACCTATATCTCCGACTAAGGTCCATAGCTTTATTGGTCTGGCCAATTACTATAGGCAATTCATTGAGGGCTTTGCTACTATTTTATGGCCTATGACTAATATTCAAAAGAAGGTTCCTTTCTGATGGTCTGAGGGGTATGAGATGAGCTTTGGAAAGCTCAAGGATTTCCTTAGTTTAGCTCTTATTTTAGCTCTTCTTATTGAGGGTGATGGATTCACCATATTTTGTGATGCTTCTCTTGCTAGTTTAGATTATGTGTTGATTCAGTAGGGTTCTGTCATTTCTTATACTTCTAGATAGTTTAAAGTACATAGGATCAACTACTCCACTCATCATTTAGAGTTGGTGGTGATAGTTTTTGCACTCAAGATTTAAAGACATTATCTTTATGGTGTGCATTCTAAGATTTTCACCGATCAACTCAGTCTTCAGCATCTTATGACCTAGAGGGATCTTAATGCTAGACATCATAGATGGATGGAGTCTTTTAAGGATTATGATATTTCAATCTTATATCAACTGGTCAAGGCTAATGTGGTAGCAGATTCCTTGAGTTGGAAGGTAGTGAGTATGGGTAGCTTAGCTTGTATTTTAGTTTCTTAGAGGCCGTTGGCATGGGACATCTAATCCTTAGCTAACTTGATGGTTCATGTTGATATTTCATATCCTTGGAGGATTTTTTCTAGCGTAAAAGCGAGCTCCTCGCTACTTGAGCAGATTCGAGATCGTTAGTTTAAGGATAGTAAGTTTTTCTTCCTTCGTGATCATATGTTGAGTCCCGAGTATGAGAGGAACACCACAGATTTTGAGGGTGTTTTGAGATTTGATGGTCGCATTTGTGTTTCGAGGATCGATCACTTAATTTAGTTGATTCTACATAAGGTTCACAACTCTATATAATCTATTTATCCCAGCACAACCATTATGTATAGAGAGTTAACAAAACATTATTGGTGTAGTGGTATAAAAAGAGATATGGAAGAGTTTGTAGCTCATTGCCTATGTTGTCATCAGGTAAAGGCTGAGCATCAATGACCAGGTGGTTTGACTCAAAGGTTGCCTATTCCAGTATGGGAATAGGACTAGATTACCATGGTTTTTCATTTATGGTTTGCCTCGCTCTTCCCATGGTTTTGATGGTATTTGGTTCATTGTGGATCGTCTGACCAAGTCAGTATATTTCATTCCTATACAGATGTCATTCAATGCTGCGAGGTTAGCCCATATCCATGTTTGGAAGATAGTTGGTTTGCATACTATGCCCATTTCTATTATTTCAGACCATGGTTCAGTGTATACTTTGGGATTGTGAAGATCATTTCAGGAGGATTTGGGTACTTAAGTGGATCTTAGTACAGCCTTTCATCCACAGACAATTGGTCAGTTGGGGCAGACTATTCATGTTCTTGAGGATATGCTCCAAGCTTGTGTTATAGATTTTGAGGCCAGTGGGAGAAGCACTTAGCCTTGGAAAAGTTCACATATAATAACAGTTATTATTCGAGTATTGAGACGGCACCTTTTGAGGCTTTGTATGGTAGGATATACCGTTCTTTGGTTGGATAGTTTGAGACTTATGAGGTTAGGCTTTGTGGAACTGATTTTCTTTAAGAGTCATTGGCTAGGGTCAGGGTGATTCAGGATAGGTCGAGAGTGGCTCAGAGTATGCAGAAGGTCTATGCAGACCATACTCTTCATGCCTTGAGATTAAGTTTTAGTGATTATGTATTCCTCTGTGATCAACTATAAAGAGGGTAATAAGGTTCGGAAAGAAGGTCAAGCTCAGTCCTAGATATATTGGACCTTTTGAGATTCTTTGAGCAGTTAGTAAGGTGGATTATAAGTTAGTTTTGCCTCAAGATTTTTCCACTATCCATCTAGTTTTCTATGTTTCTATGTTCTGGTAGTACATTCCTGATCTATCTCATGTTCTTAGATAGAACTCATTCTAGTAGGACAAGTGTTTGACCTTTGAGGAGGAGCTAGTGCTTATATTGGAAAGTGATATTAGGCGATTACGCACTAGAGTGATTTCTATAGTTAAGTTTTAGTGGAGGCACTTCCCATTGGAAGAGGCCACTTGGGAGATCGAGGAAGAGATGCAGACCTAGTATCCTTACTTGTTCGAGACTTCAGGTATATCCTAATCCTTAATTTTCACAGACAAAAGTTCCTTTATTAGTGGATATTATGAAAGGTCATCTTCCATATTTTCGCTTATTTTTGTCGTTAGAGCTTTTCTATAGCTACCCCAAGTCATTTATGACTTGCTGGAATAGACAGTTTAGTTATCAGGCAGTTCATTTGTTTGTTTAGATCCATTTTTATGTTTTAAAGTCTTTGCTGGTTCCAAATGTCCACCAGGAAAAACTTTAATAAAATTACCTCATATGTAAATTCTAACCGTGCTAACAGCTCTGAAATGTTGATTTTAGGCTAGGTGGACCTTTGGTTTGGATCCCAAGTCACTCAAGCTCATTTTGACCTATTGGTCAAAAAGTTAAGAAAATGAAATATGGGTGTGGGACCCATATTTGGTCAAAATGACCTCGGATGGAAAATCCAATTTCACCAATGAGTCTAGACCTCGAATTTGGTATGGTTACATAGTTCATTTACATATATGGGATTCCTAATGAATCCCAAGGGCTTGGTGGAAACCTTAAAGATTTTCCAAGTTTCGGTTGTCATCTGGTGCAGCTGTTATTGCAAGCCAAGGGCTGCGATTGCAGTACCCTTAGCAGGAAAAATTAGTGTAATTATAGAAGAGGATATTGTGATTACGACTTGTATGGCAGAAGGCAACTAGTTTGATTGCGGTGTATTTATACAATCACGATAATTCTAACAAATCATAAGATGTTGCGATTGCAGGTCCCAAGCCACGATAGCGGGACCCGAGGACTAGGTATGGGTATAAATAGACCCCTTATGCCGCGATTTTGCCCATTCTTATCTATTTCTTGATAGCTTAAACACTAAATAGTGAGATTAAGTGAGAGTGAAGCTTTTGGGTGAATGGGAAACTTGATTAACATTTATTTTTACAATTATCTTCCTATTTGAGGTAAGGATTCGCCCTTTCCTTGGTGGATTTTTATTAATTTCTTCCTCAAAACCCCAAAACCTTGAGGTCTTGATTTTAGCCCTAATTTAGCTTGAATTTCACCCATTTTTTAGGGTAATGATTCCTTGAGAATGTAAGAATATTGGGTTGGTTTCATAAATACAATTTCTGTGAGTGAGACCCACATGTGTTTTTTATGTGAATTTTGGACCCAAAATACAATGGTCCAATATGGGTATAGTTATTCTCGTATTGATGAGTAGAATGTGTTTTATCGCTTGGCATCTTGATAAGATTTCTCAAAAGGAAAAAGAGGTGGTTTAGAGATTAGTTGAGCTTTCTTTGGCATTGAGGTAGGCTAGGTTTTATCCTTTGTTATATTGAGCTAATTCATAGTATGTTTATGATAATATGTGGGATTTGAGATGGGTTAGGTGTTGGATTGATGAATTGAAAGACTTGGGCTAGTTGGATCATTTAGGCCATTTTGAAATAATAAAGTTGAAACACTTATCTTGTTTCTTTATGCCTTAGGTGAATTGTACTTCATTCCTCATGTTTAGCATAATAATGTCTTAGATTACTCAAATTAGGTAAAAATGCTTTAGTCACTCTTGCTTAGGGTAAGATTGGCCTTAGTTTCTTACACTAATGAAGGTTACCTTAGTTTCTATTAGACTTAGTTAATATGTTTTGCAGGGATCTCTTTCTTAGGACTAATTGTGGCTTGTTTAACATCTAAAAGTGGATTTTGATATCTTAGGGCTAGTTCAGGTAGAATTTGCCTAAAATAGAACTCGAGGATTAGAAGTGGACTCTTAACCCACTTTAGGCTATGACACATGTTAACTTTTGTAAACCTTTTATGCTTATTAGACTCTTGGAGATGTGTATTGACGCAATATTGAGAAATCTTGATACTTGATTGTTATGATGATTAATGTAAGGGTCGACGCCCATTGATTATGTTATCATTTATGCTATTGATGATACTTTTTATGATGTTGATTATATATATATATATATATATATCTGATTCGAGTATGGAAGATTGTTATGTTGTTGATTATATATATGTATATACCCAGTTCGAGTTCAGAGGATTATTATAGCTATTGATTTTATTTACCAATTTGAGTCCAACTATTGATTATCTACCGGTTCAAGTCCGGCTATTGATTACATATATCGGTTCGAGTTCGTCTATTTATTATTTACCAGTTCAAGTTTGTTTATTGACTATATTTACCGATTAGAGTCCGGATATGCATATTATACTATGATAACATACTTTGTATGATTAACGATATCGGAGTGTTACATTGAGAGTAACATTTTAGCTAAGTTGAAAAATGAGGAAATGGTTGTGTCATGACATAAATGGACTCTATTAATTAAATGACTAGTTGACAAATGATGCTAAGTTGATAAATGATGACTAGTGGATATATGATGTCTAGCTGATAATTAAATTAGTGATAAGAGTTGAATAGTTGATTAACGGGGACTAGTGTATCATAATGATAAGGTTGCTATATTATTTTAAAATTGTGAAATGATGGTTAAATGACAATAAAGGTTAGTTATGATGTTGGAGGATTGAATTATTCTATCTTGATTGTACTCTCTAAGCATAATGGGGGTCTGTGGTAAGTTATTTAATTTTTTTCACTAATTGGCATATGGGAGCCAATTTTATAGTTATGCTTGTATGTGTTGATGCTTTATGTTATGTTATTGTTTCGAGTTATTTACTTATTTATGCACAACAATATTGGAGATATTTTAGGTTTGTCTATACCTTGACTTAGTTATGTTATCTTGCATTTTATCATACATATGTCATGATTTAGCTCAATCGGTCGATGATGCCTACTGAGTACCCATTGTTTTATTACTCATACCACACTTCTATAACATTTTGGTGCAGATCCTAGTACTAGTTGTTGCCATTGATTAGTGATCGTGCTTTGTTGATTTTTTTCGGAGATAGGTGAGCTCTTGGAGTCAAAATCTCCTTTTTCTTTCTATCTTTTGATTTTAAGTGTTTAGTTATTGAGACAACTTTTATTGACTATTCTAAGAATGAGTTGTATTATCATTGTCACAACCCGAAGCTACCCCCTAGTCACGACAACGGTGCTTACGGTCACAAGTGACCACAAACTATCCCATGAGCCAATACCTATTGTGAGCACTGAATAAAATAATACTAAAACACATATACAAAAGATAAACTGCTGAAGTAATACCAATCTAGATACTGAGATGTGATTACAACACAAGTCTAAAATATCTGATAAAAACTGAAAACCAACAGTCCATCTGAACGACGGAAAAGTACTGAAAGAACTGGTAACTGACTAACTGCCTGACTGACTATCTGATTATCTAAAACCCTCTAAAATGACTGAGGAGTTGATGGGACAATCCACCAACTAACTCTAATTAACTGAACATAAGAAAGTATTGAAATCACTGAAATAAATAAATCATGTCCTCGGTGGATGAGGACTCACCACTACTACTGCTGAGTACGCTGAGACGTTTAAGAGTAGACGGGAAACTAAGCGTCTAAACTTATGTTATATGACAACATAGTGAATAGAAAAGTATGCAATTAGTACTTTGAATGTGCTAGTACGTGAGATAAGGACTGACTGAAATACACGAGATAACTGAGCATAAATGAATGAACATGGAAAATCTGAGAATGCAAGACCAAGAATAAACACATTTTTTGAGATAATCTGTAAATAACTAAATAACTAAAAATCTGTATGCTTTGGCCAAGCAAACCTGAGCTGAGACATACTGATTACTAATTAACTAGTATTTGTATACTGACTAACTAATATCTGAATACTAATCATGTAATACTGAAATGTACTTAGTCTGAATAACTAGCCTAAAACCGTGAGAGGTATCATGTAACCAATATAACCCAATCTGAGCTAATCGGTGTCAGTACCATGCCATGGGTATTTCCACTAGCTGTGTGGATCCACTAAACTAGTGTACAGAAGGACTAAAGAGTCACCCTCTACTGGCAGGTGCTCTAATTAGATATGTGGCAACCCTCAACTGGCAGGTGCTCTAATTAGATATGTTGCAACCCTCAACTGGCAGATAGATATCTCAAACCTATGCTAGCTACATAGTTCTGTAACTTAGGGATTGCTACTAAGGGTTACACTCTACTGGCAAGTGATCCCCTATCCCTGGGTTCACTCGGTGCTATATCCTACTCCTAACTGAACTGACACTGGTACTGAACTGAACTAAGCTTAACTGAACATTAATTTTGATAGTGCTAATTATGATCATATAAACTGAATAAATAGGAATATTCATGGATTAACCGAATCATTACTTGAAAGATTTAAAGTCATGTAAGACACGTAGGTATCGTGTGTTCATAACCTGTCAGCACTGAATGACCATAATTTACGATAAAAAGCCTTTGAAATAATAATATGGGATCATTGTTCAAAATCCAAAAGCATAGACATTTCATCAAACATGTGAGGTTCATAAACTTGAACATGGGAATGTATTAAACATAGGAAATCAACATAATTCACATGGCTAAATTCATAAATAGGGGAATTTATCATGAAATTCACTTAAACAAGACATGGTAAATAAATTTAAAGTATAAGGAAATTAAATATTTTATGGGATCATACATTCGATGAACTGAATTTGAATCACCTAGGAATAACATGAACTAAACCCATCTTTAACATATAAAATACCATAGTAAAGAAAAACTCCATAATTTAATTAAAAGAGGAGGTTTTTGGGCTCAATGGGTGAAAGGGACCCATTGATGAATACCCCACATACCTTAAGCCTCTTAATTTGAAAGAAAAATACTAATCTTGATGCTTTCTTAGAGGTTCTTGAACTTGGGGAACTTGAATTCTCGATTTCTTGGTGAAAGGAACTCAATTTTGTTCTTGGGAAAAGAGGAGGGTTTTCTTGAGAGGAATTTGGAGAAGAAGCGCAAATAATGCCCTAACTGATGCGCTAAGTCGTGTTATGAACGATTGGGTTGAGGGGGAAAAGACCCAACTGCCCCTCGGTCATTTAAATTCAGAACAGAATGCAACAGGCTCACCACGATGTGGTCTTATCACGGTCGTTAATTTCCCTCACTGTGATGCGGTCTGCGTAACATCGGGACTAATGTCATGTCGCGGACTTATCATGGTGACCCACTGGTTTTGTGATCCGAATAATCTAAAATTTCCCTTTAGATATACCTTTTACATCCCTGAACATGAATCAAATCAATAACCAACGTATCGGGGTCGGGAAGACTTAAGAGGCTTGAAAATGGCTAAGTCCCAAACACTTAGTGAAAATTTCAAGCCTTAATCCCCTTATCCATGCAACTAAAAGCTGAATCAAGCTAATATTAGTATGGTGTATTTCAATATCTCCCCCTTAGGCACATTCATCCTCGAATGAAACTGCTAAGACTGATAGTACTATACTAATGTAACTGATATTTCATACTAAACAAGCATGACTTGGAACATGATGATATAACTAACTTTGAAACGTAATACATGAATTGAACTAATTTTCGTGAATGCATATAATTACATGGGAATGGTTACATAGCTGAAACTGAGAATGGAAAAGATTCAAACTAAGGAAAAAATGTTACCTCAAGATGAATCTGAGTTTGTGGAGAAAAAATAAGGGTACTTGTTTTGCATATCTACTTCTTTTTCCCAAGTAGCTCCCTCAACAGACTGATTCCACCAAAGGACCTTAACCAAGGGAACTTCTTTATTCCTTATCCTATGAATCTGACGATCAAGGACCTCAACTGGGACTTACTCATAGGAAAGGATATCCTTGATGTCCACATCTTCTAAATGAACAACTATAGCTGAATTACCTATACTCTTAGTTAACAAAGAAACATGGAACACTGGATGTACGAACACAAAATCAGCAGGCAACTCTAGCTCGTAAGCCACCTTCCCAAAATGATTCAAGACTCCATAAGGTCCAATATATCGAGGACTGATCTTCCCTTTCTTGGAAAATATCTTCACTTATTTCATACGCAAAATTTTTAAATAGACCAAATCACCAACCTCAAACTCAAGATCTCTACTCCTTACATCTACATAAGATTGTTGATGGCTTTAGGTTGTCTTAAGCCTCTCCTAAATCAACTTAACCTTCTCCATCGCCCCAAACACTGAATCTATCCCTATCAGTGCTGCCTCACATGCTTCAAACTAACCAATGGGAGATCTATATCTCCTACCATAGAGATCCTCAAACGAAACCATCTGAATACTAA
Organism: Capsicum pubescens; assembly: GCA_030864215.1. Classification (NCBI taxonomy): domain Eukaryota; kingdom Viridiplantae; phylum Streptophyta; class Magnoliopsida; order Solanales; family Solanaceae; genus Capsicum; species Capsicum pubescens. Next base: position 145,504,101 of record CM061547.1, read on the forward strand.
AGTAATAACTGTTGTTGTAAGCAAACTCAATCAAAGGTAATTGGTCATCCCAACTGCCTTAAAAGTCAATAACACATGCCCTTAATATGTATTCTAAGGTCTCAATGGTCCTCTCTTCCTGACCATCTATCTGAGGATGGAAAGTTGTGTTGAGATGAACTTAGGTTCGAAGACTCTTATAAAAAGCCTTCCAAAAGTGAGAAGCAAACTAAGTACCTCTATCTGAAATGATAGACAATATAATTCTGTACAACTTAACTAACTTTCTGAGATAGAGTCTAACATAATCCTTGATTAAATAAGATGTATGAACTGCAAGAAATGTGCTAACTTGGTCATTCTATCAATAATCACCCAAATCAAATTATGCTGACAATGCATACGAGCCAACCCTATCAAAAAATCTATGTTAACCATTCCCACTTCCAAGTGGGGATGCTAAACTCCTGCAATACACCACTAGGCCTTTGGTGCTCAAATTTAGCCTGCAGATAATTTGGGAACCTAACCACAAACTCTAAAATATATCCTAAATCATACCACTCCACTAATAGATTTCTCGTAAATCATGGTACATCTTAGTGGCTCCTGGATGGATAGAGTATCTCATACCATGCGCTTCTGAAAGTATTCGCTGTCTCAAGCCACCAACACACAGAACAAATAACTTGCTCTGACAATGAAGCACACCATCTCCCCCTTAGGAGAAAACCTCTACTTTCTGATTTCTAAGAACCTCCTTCAACTTAACCAAACTAGGATCCCTATCTTGCTTTTCTTTAACTTCGGTAACCAATGAATATTGTGAACCATTTTGAACCCATATACTACCTTCAGCTGAATGAACCAAATGAAAACCTAATCTAGTAAGCTGATGAAGCTCCTACACTAATTTTTTCTTATCCTTCTCAACATAAGCAACACTACCCATAGACAATGTGCTAAGGGTATCTTCCACTACATTGGCCTTTCCCAAATAATACAACACACTTATATCATAATCTTTTAACAACTCAAGCCATCTTCTCTGACGAAGATTCAAATCTTTCTATGTGAGCACGTACTGTAAACTCTTATGGTCAGTGAAGACATCAACATGAACCTCATAAAGATAATGTCTCCAAATTTTCAAGGCAAAAACAACAGCTGCCAACTCAAGATCATGGGTAGGATAATTCTTCTCATAGGGTTTAAGATATCTAGAGGCATAGCAATGACCTTGTCTCTCTACTTCAAAACACAACCAAGACCAATTCTGGAAGCATCACAATAAACTACAAACCCAGCTATGCCATCTGGCAAAGTCATGACTGGGGCAGAAGTGAGTCAAGTCTTTAACTCCTAAAAACTCTTCTCGCAAGAATCTGAACACTGAAATTTGACTTTGTTCTTAGTCAATCGAGACATGGGGGATGCAACAAAAGAAAACCCTTTAAAAAACTATTTGTAATAGACAACCACACCCAAGAAACTCTAAATATCTGATGGAGAGATGGGTCTAGGCTAGTTTTTCACTGCTTCAGTATTTTAAGGATCAACTTTAATGTCATCGTCGAAAATAATATGGCTAAGAAAAGATACTAATCTTCTAAAAAAATTGTCCTTACTAAACTTGGCGAACAACTGATAAGATCTAAGGGTCTGCAACACAATTCTTAGATGGTCTGCATGATCCTTCTCACTACGGTAATAGATAAGGAAATCATCAATGAAGACTATGAAGAACATGTCCAAGTACTGCTTAAACACCGTGTTCATCAAGTCCATGAAAACTACAGGGGCATTCGTTAGTACAAATAACATGACTAGGAATTCGAAGTGACCATACCGAGTTCTGAAAGTTGTCTTCAGAATGTCACACTCTCTAACTCTAAGCTAATAATAGATGGATCTGAGGTCTATCTTAGATAAATACTGGCACCCTGAAGTTGGTCAAATAAGTCATCAATTTTAGGGAGTGGATACTTATTCTTTATTGCAACTTTGTTCAACAAATGATAGTTGATGCACTTTCTAAGAGAACCATCTTTCTTATGCAGGAACAAGACTGGAACGCCCCATGGAGAAACACTGGGCATGATGAAACCCTTATCTAAGAGATCTTTTAACTGTTCTTTTAACTTTTTAATCTTAGTTGGAGCCATTATGTAGGTTGGAATAGAGATATGTTGGGTATCTAGAAAGAGATCTATTCCAAAGTCAATTTCCCTTTCAGAAAGAACTCCGAGAAGATCTTCAAGGAACACATTTGGAAAATCCCTTACTAATAAAATTGACTTGAGACTTAGAGTCTCATAACTAGATTGCTTGACTCGAACAAGATGGTAAACACACCCCTTGATATCATCTTTCTTAATTTAAGATAAGAAATGATCTAACCCCTAAGCACAAGGGTATTATCCCTCTATTCAATAACTGGCCCATTGGGAAACTAAAACTGAAAAACTCTATTTCTACAGTCAAATAATGTATAGCATGAGTAGAGCCTATCCATGCTGAGAATGATATCAAAATCAGTTATCTCTAACTCTGCAAGATAAAATGAGGTGATTTTCGGAGATACTATGACTGGGTAATTTTTATATAGTCCCATCTAGCTATAATAAATTTACCTACTGGGTAGACGCTGAGAAAGGCTTTGTCAACATTTTGGGACTAACACCAAAATTGACAGCTATATAAGGAATTACAAAAGAAAATTAGGCTCCGGTATCTAACAATGCATAAACATGAAGATTGAAAACCTATAACGTATCTGTAACCACATGAGGAGAACTTTCCCAATCATGTCGAGTATGTAGTACATACAACCTATTATAGTGTTTCCTACTAAAGGCACTGGAAGTAACACCTAGTTGAGTCGGGCGACCAGCTGGAGCTGAAGAATGATTGGACTAACCCTGCTGACTAACCTTTAGGCAATCCCTGAACCTATGGCTTGTCTTGCCACAACCAAAACACACATCACTACCAGCCTACACTCACCTAGATAATTCCTACCATATTTTTATCAAAGTGAATTAGTATGACCACTGTTCACACTGCCCTAGTACTTAGAGCCTGGCGCCCTATCCAGACTGTCTTGCCCAAACTGAGGCACTAGTGCACTACCTGAAGATGGAGTTAGGGCTAAAAATATTGAACAGAACTGAGAACGGTTACCGCCTTCTGATCTTGGCTGAGAAAATTTTAAACTACTTGTTCTATCCCTCTTACTCTCTCTCTCTCTTTCTCTTTATGCTTCTCTTTTTCAATCAGCTAAGCATGAACTATAAGCCTAGATTGGTCCATCTTCTTAATCGACATGGCATTCCTACACTCCTTGACCACACTATTAGATACACCAGACACAAACTTACTCATTCTAGACCTATTATCCGTCACCATAGAAGGAGCATACCTCGCCAACTAAGTGAACTTAAGCGAGTATTCCTTTACGCTCATTTTACCCTACTTCAAATTGATAAACACCTGAACCTTAGCTTTCCTCAACTCTAAGAGAAAGAACCTGTCTAAGAAAGTTATGGAAAACTCTTACCACTCTATCGGCTCTACATTAATACCACGGTCTTCCTTCCACTACTTACACCAAGTGTGATCTACATCCTGCAATTAATATGCATCCAACTCTACACTCTCACTCAAATTTACATCCATAATATTAGTCACCTTTTGCACGATATCTAAAAACTCCTATAGATTTTATTCATACTTGGATCCCAAAAACAAAGGGGGATTCATCTGAGTGAAATCCCAAATTCTAACTGCAACTATATTTTCCACTGGATTGGCTGGAGCAACAGCCTGCTGGTTGTTCTGGAAAGCTATGGAGTGGGATAAGGTAGTGAAAGCAAAACTGAATTCGACGTGGGAGATATGTTCATTCAGGGGATCATCTTGGATTAGTGGGGTTGCAGGCTGATCCCCATTTCTTCTTTCGTTGTTTCTACTGGGAGGCATTATCTGTAAATAGAATAAAAGATAAGTTAGAAAGAGATTTTAAATACATATCATGCTCTTTCTCATGACATAAATACTGGAAAAAGGGAAACTTTCATAAAAACTTTCATAGCCTTTTGTCCATAAGTGTGGCACGCTTCACACCCTTTTCCAAGACTCTAACTAACGTGGATTTTAGACTCCGTAGGGCACTTTATAACCTTTTCCTCTGATACCAAGTCCTTTCATGACCTTAAGATACCCCCTAGTCACGACAATGGTGCTTACAGACATAAGTGACCACAAGTTAACCTATGAGATGGTACCTTCTGTGAGCACTGGAAAAAATAATAATAAAACACGTATGCTGAAGATAAACTACTGAAATAATACCAATCTGAATATTGAGATTTGATTACATTACAAGTCTAAAATATCTAATAAATATTGAAAACCAACTGCCTATTTGAACGATGAAAAAGTACTAAAATAACTGGTAACTGACTAATTGCCTGACTGACTGTCTAATTGTCTGAAAGCCTCTAAACTGATTGAGATTTGATAGGATAGACCCCTAACAAACTCAAACTAACTGAACATAAGAAAGTATAGAAATAACTAAAAGAAACAAATCATGTCCTCGATGGATAAGGACTCATCACTACTGCTATTGAGTAGTCTGAGGTGTCTAAGAACAGTCAGGAAACTGAGTATCCAAACCTATGTTATAAGACAACATAGCGTAAAGAAAAGTATGTGCTCAATACTTTGAATATACTGGTGCATGAAATAAGGACTGACTAAAATGCATGAGATAATTGAGCATAAATGCATGAACATGTAAAATCTGAGAATGCAAGACCAAGCATAAATATGTTTCTAATATAATCTGTAAATAACTGAATAACTAAAAATCTATATGCTTTGGTCAAGAAAACCTGAGTTGAGACATACTGATTACTAATTAACTGGTATATGTATATTGATTAATTAATATCATAATACTATTCATATAATACTAAACTGTACTTAGTTTGAATAACTGGACTAAAACTGTAGGAGGTATCATGTAACTAACTGGCCGCAATCTAAGCTAATCAAGGTCTAACCGGTAACCCAGTTAGAAGGGTTTCAGTACCGTACCTCGAGTACTAATACTGGTTATGTGGATCCACTAAACTGGTGTCTTGAAGGACTAAAGAGTCACCCTTTACTGACAGGTTCTCTCCTGAGATATGTTTCAACCCTTAACTGGCAGGTAGACATCTTAAACCTATATTGGTTACATAGTTTTGTAACTCAAGGATTGTTACTAAGGGTCAAACCTTTTTCTAGTAGGTGAGCCCTCATCCTTGGGTTCGCTTGGTTCTAAATCATACTCCCAACTGAACTGACATTATTACTGAACTGAACTAAGGTTAACTAGACATTATTTTTTATAGTGCTCATCATGATCATATCAACTGAATAAATAGGAATATTCATGGTTTAACTGAATCATTACATGAAAGATCTGAAGTCATGTAAAACATGTAGGTATCGGGTGTTGATAACCCACCAACACTGAATGACCATAATAAATGACAATAAGCCTTTAAAACAATAATATGGGATCATGGTTCAAAACCCAAAAATATAGATATTTCATCAAACATGTGAGGTTCATAAACTTGAACATTGGAATGTCTTAAACATAGGAAATCAACATAATTCACATAGCTAAATTCATAAATTGGAGAATTTATCATGAAATTCAATTAAACAAGACAAGGAAACTAAAATCTAAAGCATGAGGAAATCAAATATTAAATGGGATCATACATAGGCTTAATTCAATTTGAATTACCAAGGAAAAACATGAACTAAATCCATCTTGATAATATAAAATACCATGTAAAGGAAAACTTCATAATTTAATTAAAAGAGAAGGTTTTGGGGCTCAATGGGTAAAAGTGACCCATTGATGAATACCTTACATACCTTAAACCTCTTAACTTAAAGGAAAAACTCTAATCTTGATGCTTTCTTGGATGTTCTTGAACTTGGGGAACTTGAATTCTTGATTCTTAGGGGAAAGGAATTCAATTTGTTCTTGGAAAATGGGGAGGGTTTTTTTGAGAGGAATTTGGAGAAAAAGGGAAAATAACACCCAAACTGACGACCCAAGTCATGTTATGAACGATTGGGTTGAGGGGGAAAAGATCCAATTTCCCCTCAGTTATTTAAATTCAGAACTGGACGCAATAGACTCACTGCGATGCGGTTTTATTGTGGTCATTGATTTCCCTCACCGCGATGTGGTCTGCATGACATCAAGACTAATACCACATCACAGGCTTATCGTGGTGACCCTCTATCTTCGTGATCCAAAAATGACCAAACCTTGTCCAAAAAATCCAAAACTCACCTGAGACATACCTTTTACATCCCTGAATATGAATCAACTCAAAAACCAACGTCTCAGGGTTGGGAAGAAAAAATAAGAATCCTCAAAGTTGAAGGGTCTTGAAAATAACAAAGTCCCCAACACTTAGTGCAAATCCTAAGCCTTAAGCCTCTTATGCATGCAACTAAAAGTTGAATCGAGCTAAGATTAGCATGGGGGATTACAATTACTAGATGTTGTTGAACTAGCTCTATTAGGTCGTGGGATGGTATCTTGTATTGGCTGTTATATCTATTTACAACTCTTTGCTTATTATAAGTGTATTGTTTTTTAGTCTATGATTGGGCATTTTACATCAAGTTAACCCATTGTGTTTAGCTCCAGGTTATGGTTTAGCTTACTAAATAGAGGGATAGACTAGGTGCCATCAGGATTTGTAAATCAGGTCATGATAGAAATATTTATTTTTGTGTAATTTGACCATTTTACCCTTCTTCGTAGTTGCATTATGGTATTTATGGGGTGTACGGATGTTTTGCATGGTTTCTAATGCATTTCAGTGTGATTTATGTGAAATTATGATTTTTGATTACTTGAAAAGCCTAATAGTTGAATTTGGTCAACATTTGTTGATCTTTCCATCGAATGGAAAAATAAACTGCGCCAGCAGATCCAAAACATTGATTTTAGGTGGGTAATATGGTTTGTGTTGTTTTATGGATTTTAAATCTCATTTCAATCCTTTGTTTAGAAAGTTGTGAAATTAGGTTTTGGGTTCAACTTTGTGGAAACATCATTATTTTGAAAATATGATATAGTCATTAAGTTTGGAGCATTGATATTGATAGGGAAGCACAGTTTATTTGTTTTCATGAGATTTTAGATCAATCCTGAGGGTTCTTCAAGGACTTAGAATTCTCGAAGTCTCCACCTGGTGCTGGTGTACTCGCAAATGCAATAGGTCAGTTGCTTATGAAACTAAGTTGACTGGATGCAAGTGTTACATACGCGACATGTTAGTCATGATTATGCACTCGTGTATACGATGACATATTTGCATATGCGATCTCTTCCGTCGAGCCAAGTATAGTGTACGTCACCCGATGATTGCATATGCGATTTCTGTGTCCTTATATACCCACGTTTTTCTAGTTTTTGCTATTTTTGAAACTTGAAGCTTAGGGTTTCATGATGTTAAGAAATTTCTTCTACTTTAAATCTTGGGTAATCTCCATAACACTTATTTTAATTATTTTCTCCAAATTTCATTATGTAATTCTTGTTTCAACGTGAATTGAAATGGTAGAAATTGGGGATTTCTTGGGTTTTCTTTCATAACCCGAACCAGGGACTGGCTGTGACGGGCATCTCAAGTCCAACGAGGATCAAAGACCACCCCATGCACCTAAGAAAATAGAACATAATACCTCTAGCATTGGATGAATTCCAAACATATAACAAGATAGCATAAAATAAGATCAAAGAATCTAAGTCACGTTTATAATCTGATAATCGGTAACCAACCAAAATGACTAACTAACATCACCCAAGTCCACAGTAATCCATAAATAAAATTGGAATCAATAAAGTGTCGGGACATGCCCCCGACCCTGACAATGATAATGATAATGTAAACTCTTAATTCTAATCTAAGATTGGAAACTTATATAATGTACAAGTCTTCTAGAGAATATAAGCTCACTACTTCAGCACCAACGATCGATAAACCAAGCCAATCCACCTAACTATACACAGGAAAAGTACAAGTATCTTTGGTGCCCGAATCGCATAGGGATACAGCATCCGAGATAGTTAGTGGGTTGAGCATTAGCATGTAACTCAGGGATTAGGGATAAAATAGAGCCAAATAAAATCCAATTCAAAATCATGTGAACATCATCACATACATACATAAATAATATGTTAGGAAAGGGAACAAGTCTTAACATGCACTTTAAAAATATAGCCTGGATTATGTAGCTCAATAGTCATAAGATAAGAAGGCACCTACAGGCTATATGGGTCCAGCTCTCCCCTAGCTGAAAAGTCCCTAGTACATGTAGCTGCACAAACCATAGGATGTACAGATACACCATGGAGGACTCGAATAACCTAACATACCAAGGTCACTGAAGCACCCAAATATGTAGTATAATATGGGGGACTCTAACCTCTCAATCATACAACAATAAATAATGGGGACTTGAACCACCCGATCATTTAGACCCTCATATCGCCAATTATGGTTTCCAATATTGGTCCATCGGGACCTCCACTTTAACGACTCAGCTACACAACCCTCTTTTAAGCATTATTAAAGCATTTGTCACACATTCCTATTTATTGAACCATAATACATATTTAGGCATACAATAATTGTATCGTCATACCAATTAACATGTACAAGATAACATCATCATTCTGATGTGCTATAGAAATATAGCACTTTCGATGCTTAAAATGAGGAAAAGATGCAATTTTCTAAGGTTATTTTGTTAGATATGATGTCTTTTGGGTATGTTTTGCAGGAGATCATGTTCTTGATGATAATTTCATAAAAAGGGTGGGAAAATGTGTTCTTGGACATTTTTAGAGAAATTATGGATATTCGGGATGTTTTCCATCTTGTTCGTGATCAAATCATGTTCGAGAATCAAAGAAGAGTTGAAAAATTACTCTCGACACATACCAAGTCAACATGTGGTCGCAAGTAGGACCCACGAACCACATGTAGGCAAAGAAAGTACTTGAAGTACAAAATCCCGAGAGTTGAACTTGCAGTATTTTTACTCTTGGTACCTGTGGTTTGTACCTGTGCCCAGTGTCAGGACTGTAGTCACTACCTGCGCCCGATACCAGACCACAGGTACAAACCATATGTGGCCACTGACTCAATTTTCTCCTATTTTATTGGAGTTTTAGTTTTAGGGTTTCCTGTTGTACTATAAATACCCTTTATGTACTTTTTAGTTAGAGTTACGCACTTTTGATATTCACGAACATATTTTGATTCCAAGATCCAATTTTTATCTTGGGAGTTTCTTGTATTGACTTTGGTTCATTAATATAGATATTGTTGTGAACACATTAGGATCCCCCTAGATATTGCTGATTACTTCAAAAGAGGAGTAGTGACTGGAGTAGTGACTAGGAAAAGATTAATACAATAGTAATTTAGAGTTTAACTGTCCATCCAGGCTTTTGTGTTCTATCTTAGTAAGATGGTTAGTTTTCATCTAATAAATAGAGACTTAAAAGCTAATAGTTAACTGGGATCAAGCTAAGGTTTAGTAAAGAGACATCTTGAAATTCAAAAGGTAAAGGGTGATATCCTTCTGCTCATCCAAAAGACTACACAAGGTATTTAACTTATGATTCTTCATCCAAAGTATCGGGTTGGCTCAAATAAGAACAATAAGCCTACGAAGTTGAGAAGCTAGAGGGAATACAATTCTAGTGTTCACCTACACTGAATAAAATAAAAGTTAGTACAATTACTTGCTCGAGATTACTACATCAAAAACTATCATTTACTTTTCTTATTCTTCCCATTGACTATAACTACTAAGATCTACAAAGCCATGTGTTCCCTTGGGACTTGATCCTAACCTCTATTGGGTTACTATATTTTGACAGTGACTGTATCGCCATCTAATAGAAGGTGTTGTTTGGAGGTCATTAATAATCATTATGGATGGTTGTAAGCATTACATCCTCATATCATATACATTTATGAAACATTTGCACCGCCATGGAAATGGCTTTTTTTGATAGAAAATGTGACATCTTTAAAATCCTTTATCGATGGATATGTCAGATAAAAGTTATAGATATTGGTATTGGATATTGGTTGTATACGAGTTAATGAAACCCCATGGCTCCTATGTCAAAAAGCTTTAACTCTGTAGGTGTATATAAAGGTTTTTTGACAAACACAAGCATCATCATCATTATCATTATCATGATTATCTCTATTGCATTTGTATTTACTCTATAAATACCTAGTATGATGTCTGAGCATAAAAGAATTGAACTTTTTGAAGAGATTTATGATGTTGTACTGCCCCTCCTCCCGAAGGAGTATAGGATATCATTGATCTCCAGATTGATGAACTATTACCTCAAGCTAAATCCAAGAGAAGGGAAATGGAAGAAGCTCAATGGGTAGCTAGACAGGCAGAGCTAGCTGAGCAGAGACAAACATCAGACTGTCGAGCAGCACTCGGTTGAAACCAGAATAGAGCTAAAGGTACAGTGTTCAAGTAATTCCATCTTATCAGTATGTGCATCCATATATAGATAATGAGGAAGACTTGGGATATGATTACTAGTAGAGACTGGTGCCATAGTTAATCCTATTTTCCCCTTAGGCATCAAGTTTGATATCACGAGAGCAATGATCGAACTTTTGAATCTGAAAGGTGTGTTTCCAGGTCTGCTTACTGATGATGCAAACCTACTCCTTGCTAATTTCCTTGGGATTTGTAGTTCGTATACAAATATAGGGGTAAACCATTAAGCACTTATACTAAGGCTACTCCCCTTCTCACTTGTAGGAGAAGTATCTTTATGGTTAGGGGAACAGCCAAGAGGCTCTATCACTACATGGAATGAGTTGTGCAAGTAATTTTTGAACATGTTCTTTACTTCATCTAGGATGTTGCAGCTCAAGGACGATATTTATAACTTCAGGAAGCTGCAGACAGAGTGTATGCACGAGGCATTGTTCAGGTTCAAGAAGAAGCTAAGCATGGTTCCCCATCATTAGTTGTCGGGGATGAGCTTATTAGAGATATTCTACAAATCCTTGACCATCAGATCTAGATCCATGAAAAACACCATATTTGGAGAAGCTTTTATGAGACAACACTGGGATGTATCTTCAAAGATGTTAGATAAGATCTCACTGACTAACCGAGGGTGGAAAACACAGAAGGCTGAGAGGAGATTTGGAACTTATGCTATCAGTGCCTCCTACATCCAAAAAGTAGTTGATGACTTAGTAGTGAAAGAGATTGCATTGCTAAGGACTGATCTTGAGGTACTTACAAAGAAGCTTGTAGCAACGACTTCAAAAAAGGTAAATTCAGTAGCAGCACAGGGGTCAACTTCCAAAGCGTACGAGTCGAAAGAGGAAGAGAAAGCAAATTATCTGGATCATCAGTTGGCGGGTTTCCAAGACCAAGGGAAAGAAAACCAAGGTCAGAACTATTATAAAATATACACGGACTGTAGCAGAGAGCGAGATGGTGACTAGATGAAAAAGGATGACTACAAAGAGAAGGGAGATAGATATATTCCACCTGGTAAATGAGATGCATAATCCAAAAAGGAAGAGATGCTAGCTAAGCTGGTGAAGGGTCAGGAAAGTAAAGAGATTAGCCTTAAGGAGATTAAGGATGATATTTCAGGATTGGACCAGATGGTAGAGTCACATGCCACTACTATCAAATAGTTGGAACACCATTTTGGGCAGATGTCAACAACTCTGAACCAGAGGCAGCCAGGTACCCATCCGAACAATACGATGGAAAATCTTAAAAATGATTGTCACATACTTGCTATTACCATGAGGAGTGGTATCACTACTATGGATCTCCCATGACCTATTGCAGAAGCTATTAATGATAAAACACCTACTATTGAATTTGAGAAGGTAACATGTGATAATGGTAAAGCTATTGAAGACAAAGGTAAGGGTCTGGTCATTGAGCCAGAAATCAAATAGATTCTAAGAATGCCTCCATGATAACACTCAACTTATACGTCAATCTAGTGAAATGCGGTCATCATCAATATATTTACCCAACTTTTAGAGTCGGGGTCAAATCCACAGGGAACAATGTGAGTGGCGATTAAACTAATTTGAAACTATAGCTACAAGTTGAATTCAAACAGATGATACAAAAAGATAAATGGGGGTTTTGGACATTAGAAAATAATTGTTGGTCACTTTAGTTTCAGTGTTTGTAATCAAGGGTTTATGGAAAACCAGAATTATGTTTACTATGGGTTTTAGTACTTGACAGATGCTAATAGTGATTCAAGATTCTCACAGTAGGTAGGACAATAGATTATATCTATCGAAGTTATGCCTAAATGTCTCTCAACCTACTTAAGCATTTAGGTACCTAATCCTCTCAAACTTAGGGAATTTATATTTACTAACCATACTTTACCTCAGGTTAATCAACCTTGTTACAGCATCAATTATTAAATGGAAGTTTAGTGTTTCCAAGTCCCTATCAATAATTCACTTCCTACTATATTTGATTTCTTATCTCAAGAAAATTAAAGCAGGTGTTATGCATCATTTACAACCAATAGACAATAATTAAAATCTCAGAATTATCAAGGAGTCCTATTACCTTTAGAATCAAAAACACATAGCATCTTACCAGGACTTAACCCATAGATCCCATAATTTAGGTCAAAGGGATTTAGCCACTTATAATGTAACAAGCGAAACAACAAGACATATTCATAATTTGAAAGATGAACTTACCACAAGATGAATAATAACTAGTGATTCTCAAATTAGATCACAATAGAAATCCCAAAATATTGATGAAAATCTTTACAAAGTTAATTGTTTTTCAAGTCAAGAAACTAGATAGAAAAATAACAAAATACGTATGTTCCAAAATTATGTTCAGAACTTCTTTAGAAAACCCTAAACAATACTTTTTATAGTTCATCCTAAATAAGGAAATAAAATCACAGAGTTTAATAATTCCTCAAATTAGGCGACGATATTCGTGACACCTTATTAGGAGTCTAAGACTTATCACAAATGTCATCAGCTCCCTATTCAGTTGTAGCACTTCCTTCTTAAGGCTGATGATGAATCCTGATGACTTATCAGAAATGTGATGACATATCAGACAATGTCGTCACTTCTCCACCTCATCTCACATGTTTTGCCTAAGGCTGACGGTGACTCTGATGACTTATCAACTTTTTAACTACTTATCAGGAAATGTCGTCATAACTTTCAGCAGAGGTCCACTCTCTGTCCAAGGCTGATGGTATATCTGATAACTTATCAAAGGGCTGACGACTTATCAGGAATGTCGTCAGCCACACTTCTCTTGTATTTGCTTCAGATTTTAGCTCTTTTGCTCCCATCCCTGTTGGTTCTCTTGCATCTTGGCTTCTACTGCAAAATCAAAGATAAAATAATCAAAAATGACAAAAGTTGCTTAAGACCTTGTAATTATTCTCAGTTAAAAGCCTCAAATATATTAGTGTCTGCTCACATATCACTCCACCTTATCCTCAAAGATTGAGGCAAAAGAAACAGGAAGGTAAGTTTAAGCTATTCATTAATATGCTGAAAGAATTGAACTTAAACATACTTCTTCTAGAGGAATTGGAGCAGATTCCTGGATATGCTAGTTTCATGAAATAGTCGATCACAAGAAATAAAGGAGTGACATTTGAGGATGTTGGTATGAATTAATATAGCGAAGTCACGACTAGGTCTTTGGCATAGAAAAATAGTGATCTGTGTGTATTCACTATACCATGCACTATTGGGTTATCCTGATTTTCCAAAACCTTATGTGATTTATGGGCCAGCATTAATTTGATGTAGCTGCCCATATTCAAGCAGTTGGGCTTGAACCCTCTAGAGCTAACTTTGATAAGGATATTAATGGTCAATCGTACAGTGAATAAGCCTGTGGGAATCTCTTTTGATGTTATTGTGAGGGTGGATAATTTTATATTTTCGACTAATTTTGTCATCCTAGACTGTGAGGTTGCTGCTGAGATTCCCGTTATATTAGGAAAACCATTTATGTCCACAGACAGAGAAATGATTGACATGGAAAAAGGTGATCTGAAATTCAAAGTCAATGATGAAGAGGCTACATTCAACATTTGAAAGTCAACAAAGCAGCATATAGACATGAAGGCAGTGTCGGTGATTGATTGTATTGATGACTCGTGAGGATATTCCTATTGTTATCTTAAAGAATTTAGAATAACGAAGATACTCACTTTGTGCTAAGATGTTAAATCAAGCGCTGCATAGGAGGAAACCCATGGACTTGTTGGTGAAGTCTGAGTAACCAACATAGCCACGTCATGCCGCGACGTAAAATCAAGTACTGAGTGGGAGGCAGCCCACTATTTTAGTGTTCATATTTTTGTTGTTTTTGTCTTTTTATAGGTTCTTAGCCCTAGGACTTACCCAAAATATGGTAAAAAATTGCTATATTTATTTATTTTCAAAGAAGGGGGATATGTGATCAACTCATCATGGTCATAAGTCTCATATGGTAAGTTAAGTAATGAGTTGAAAAATTAAAAAGTTGAAATTTTGAGGATGGAAAAAATAATAAGTTATGGACTTTGGTAACAAATTTTACTCTTGGGACCTAAAACTTAGGTTGTAGGACCATAAGTATCAGGAAAAATATCAAAAACCAAGTCTAGGTTGAAGAAAAGAGGGCTCAAAATTTTTGGCCTGGCACCTACTCCCAGCACCTGCTGGTCGGATATGGTACCTATGCCCAGAGCCTGATCACGGGTAATGGCAGAAAGTACAAGCCGCAGGTAGGTCAAATATTTGGACCAGTTTTAAATTAAAATTTTGGGCCCACCAACACTGAAATATGACATATAATAGCCACCACCTATATAAAAACATTCTTACCCTTATTCTAACACATTCAAATCCTCAAAACTTCACTTTTCTCTTTGAATTCAAACTTCCCACTTAAAACACAAACTAATCCCACACTTAAGTAAAGGATAAATTGACACCTCTTTGAGTTAACAACTTGTTCCAAAATGATAAAAACACGTTCCAACTTTGGTTTTCTTGATTTCTTCATTATTGTCTTCCGATTCTTCTAATAAAAAGTAACTTTCTCAGCTCCTAAAGTTTATATATTGGTTTATCTATTGTTTAAGCAAGTTGATATATTTATTCTATTTCAAAATATATAGAAACTATCATGCTTGTATGTAGGAGCCTTGAAGTAGCCTAAAAACATAATATAAGGTCTTGTTTTGAACAAAAATATAAAGTTAGGCCCCAACAAAAAAGTTGAACTTAAATGAATGAAGGTAATACCAATAGTTGAGCATGTTTGTTTGCT
Source organism: Capsicum pubescens (assembly GCA_030864215.1). Classification (NCBI taxonomy): domain Eukaryota; kingdom Viridiplantae; phylum Streptophyta; class Magnoliopsida; order Solanales; family Solanaceae; genus Capsicum; species Capsicum pubescens. The sequence goes on from CM061547.1 coordinate 145,519,536, forward strand.
TTGAAAGTTGTGATTTATGATAAGTGTTTGTACATTAGACTTGTTGGAATCTTAAATATGTTATAAGGGAGCAAAAATTGAGGAAAAATTAGAACTTTTTGAATTTTGAGTTTTCCTTTAACTTTTGCCATCCCTCACTTTTGTTGGAAACTAACAACTATTTTTTCAAGTACATATGGCATCTAAAGAAATGAAGAATATGAAGTCTGGTACTTTGAGAAGACAAATAAAGTCTTCCAAGCCTAGAAGTTCAGTGGAGGAGTCCCTGAGGCAGGGCCGTATAGATGTTGTAATAGCAGTGACATCCAAAGTCACAAGAGAACAGACTTGTCAGGCTACTCAGTCAGCTGCAGTCAGGATGAGAATAAAGTCAGTCAGGATGTCACCACCACATACTCCTCTACATGATGATGAGGAGGAGACAAAGTCTGAGTCTACTCCATAGGTTGCTTCTCAGGACCCCAAGTCTGAGGAGAGATCCTAGGATTCATTTGATAAGGTTGAGAAGAAGAAGCCATCTATGGTGCTTAAGTTTGAGGAGGGTACTGCTACTCATGTACAGCAGACAGAGATGCCTCTATATAATAAGGGTACCAAGAAGCTTTCCCATGATGCATTAGTATAATAGAGCCCCGCACCTGCACATACCCCAAAGGCATCTCCAAGGGGGGAACTCTGATGTGGTGTTTGGAAGGGATGTGGAATGTATTTAAGCTGGATAGTCATATTTGGGAGCTAGGCAGGCCTACGGGGTATATTTATGATGAGCATCAGATTGATCTATTAGGGATAGATCAAGTAACACATCTGTGGGAAGCATTTGATAGATATCAGCTAGAGTGGATTACTAGGCCACTAGGTTCTTATAGCCCGGCTATGGTATAGAAGTTTTATGCATTCTACAAAGCTACCGTAATCCTCTCTATGCGCCATCATCTAGGCCTCATCAGATTTTCTAGGTAGCAATAGCTTGAGCACACACTAGTCAGTGGGGTCATAGTTAATATTATAGAGTAGACTATCCGTAGAGTTATCTTTAGCCCAGATTACATCACTCCTCCATCTACAGCTGAATGCAACCACAAATTGGGGATCACACATGACCGACATATTATGTGGGAGACTGAGCACTGATATGAGAGGATCGATATGGATAGGTGGATATCCAATTATATTTCACCATTGGGTGATACGACCCCATGAATTGAGGGGCAAGCTATGATCAAGAAGGACCCCTTAACATTAGAGGCCAAGTTTTGGTAGTTTTTGATCAGATACCTACTGATACCTATTTCTTCAAATAATTCATTGACGTGGAAGGGAGAAACACTGGTTACCTATTTGATGGCTGGATATGATGTTGATTTTGTTGCTATTCTTTTCCATAAGTTACACGATAGAGCATTTAGGGAGTTGGCTAATCTGCCCTTGCCTTGTACGATTCAGAAGATATGCAATGAGGCTAGGGTGCCTGAGATACCAGGTGTAGATGAGAGGGTACCTATGATGGCGACTACACAGATGATTAATATGAAGAGTCTGGCACGTCTGGGCACTTTTAGAAAATTGAGATAGCAAGCAGCAGTACCACGGTCCCAGTCTAAGTGTCCAATAACTTATATAGAGCCTACTGAGGCATATCGAAATGATGCGGTTGTTAGTTTTGACATAGAGATAGAAGAGTAGAGTGAGGCTATAGTTTCTAACATACAGGGTGAGGGGACACATGCTACTTCCTCTTCAGCCCCGTCTTCAACCTTAGATTCAGTTGGTGCATCTACAGAGCCTACTCGCCTATCTACTACAGGTATGGTTACTATATCTTGTGAGTTTTTATAGAGATTAGTGGACAACCAGAGGGACACTGATGCTAGAGTAAGGGTTGTAGAGATGAAGATGACTACCCTCTACGAGCATATGAGATTAGGGATTAGGACTAGATTTGAGCAGGCACAGGTCCAATGTGAGGCTGCACTGAGTACTATATTATCTAAGATATATGTGAAATTCAAGGAACATCTCGATAAGTTTGAGAGACCGGCTATAGCCCAATACACAAAGATAGCTGCACTGGATCTAGCCTAAAAGAGAGAGAAGTTTGATGTATTATGAGTAGAGGTATGCACTCTTATGGAGAGTCGTGTTCCAGGCACTCCCTCAGTTATACCCTAGGTGGTCCAGATATTCCCTTTACGTATATCGAGATAGTTTGATTTTCTCATGAAGGGTGATGAGAAGGTCCTAGTAGTTGGGCCAAGAGAAGTCTCATAAATGACTTGCAAGACCCTAATTTACCATATGATTGGGCATTTAAAGTACAATGAAAGATCAAGGGATATAATTCACACATGAGAGGTCATTTAGGCTAATTCACTTTCCCATCTATAGTACAATGAACCTATTTTGGCACTGGTCCTTCTTTGATAATTGTGCACCTTAACTCAAGAAAAATGCCTAAGTTGAGGGTGGCTATCAGAAGGGTGCATAGTGTAAAATGGGTATGAAAAAGGGTTAAATAAAAGAAAAAGTTAGTAGGTTTGGGTTTGGTAGAAAAAGAAAAAAAAAAGAAAGATTATGAAAAGAAAAAATTAATAAATGACCACACCCAATCTGAATGTGCATAAAAGAATAAAAGGGGAGAAATAAGGGTGGAATAAAAAGAAAATTGTCCAGTAAGAAAGATGTAATGACCCTTTCGGTCATTTTCCATATTCCTGCTTATCTTCGATGTTAGAGTTTCCTATAGTTTCCCTAAGTCATTTATGACTATCTAAAATTGATAGCTCGATTACCTGGTAGCTCATTTGGATTTTAGAACCACTTCCCCATTTAGAAGTCTTTATTGGTCCCAAATGGTCACGGAGAAAAAACTTTAATAAAATAACATTACAAAGGAAATCAAAATTTTCCAACGCATTTAGAACATAGAAATCTATATGGTTACATATCTTATTTCCTCGTATCAGACTCTGGATGCATCCCAAGGCATTGGTCGATGCATGGTATCAAATTCCAGGTTTCAAATTTTTTCTATCATGGATGGAGATACCATGATCACATTTGAATGAGTACGATCGCGATGAATGCGATCACAGCCTAGCATATGTGCACAATTGCGCATCCTGAGGGCTGGAGTAGTCCATTTGAAAGCCATTATTTTTCCAAAATTTGGTCATTTGTGACTCCTTCTTGATCTCTAAAACCTTAATAAAGTGTAGAATCCTTAATATGTGTGTTGGGTGTTTATTAGGATCTTGAAAAGATTGTGTTTTTGTGGTTAACATCAAATCTAAGGTAAGATTCCTTCAATTTTGGTGTTGATTTTTAGATATTTATACCCAAAACCCCTAATGTCTTTAGGCTTTATTTTAGCCCAAAATATGATTGTTTTTGTCAAATTTCTTGAGGGTTATAACTCCGTAATGGTATTTGACCAATGAGTTGGTCTTAAAAACTCATTTTTCGTATGTGGGATCTACTTGGGGATTTTTGGTATCATTTTGGACGCATAGTAGAATGGTGCAATATGGGTGTTGTATTCCTATAATAATGCATAGATTATGTTGTTAATAGCTTGACTCATGGAAAAAGCTTTAAGGAAAGAGAAAGCAAAGATTATTGGTTTGTCAGCTATTTGGACTCAAGGTAGATTAGGCATAATTGTTGTTAGATTGAACTTTATTGTAGTATAATTATTATATCGTGATAAGATTGGGTGGGGTATTAAGTGTTGAAATGGTAGACGGTAATGCTTGAAACTAGTTGAAATACTTCAGCTATTGAATTTGTAATGTGAGATACTTGACCTATAGTCTAGAACCTTAGTTAGTTGGATTTGTAATCTTATGAATAGCACAAGAATTCTCTAGTTTATTTAGTAGATGAGGGTGACCTTGTTCACTCACCTTAATGGTTGTTGACTAAGATATGCTTAGTTATGGAATGACTTAGGTGCTTGGGAAGACTTAGGAGTAATCATTGAAGGAGAATTGTCTCATAGAACTACTGTGGATTTTTAAGCCCTTAAGGTATGATTTAGATACTTAGCCTAATTTTAGGTAGAAGTTAGACTCATAGAAGAGAACTTTTGGGGATTATTAGAAGCGGAACTTGACCCACCTTAAGCTTGAACTATGTGACTTCTCAGTGACCTAGATAGGCGTTGAACGCCTAGATTATTCTTTGGTGATTTAATGGCTAAGCCCGATATATAGTTTATGTATATTGTTGATACTAGAATAATGTGTATACTTGATTGGTTATCTTGTTTTCATGATATATATATCATTGGAAGGTCTTGTAAATTGAACCTATGATTATGCTATCAATTAACTTATTGGCTAGATTACTATGTGAGCCTTGAATTATGTCACAACTCTTATTATGTTCAAGATTAATGACTAAACTATTGTTTGTATAAAAGAATCTCTTACTCTAGTATCATGAACCATGTGGGTAAAATAAGGATTCTAGAAGGCATACCCATGACTTATAATTGACTTGCTAATAATCATGATGAAACTAGAAAAAGTGGTGATTTCTCATATCATTTAGAAATACATGACATTGCATCTACTCATATAATGTGGTGATGATTAATGGTAAAGTACCTTGGTATGTCATCCTTATCTCTTTAACTTCCTATTGTTGCGGGCTTGTACTTGTTATTAATTTGATTACATATGATGTATTTATTATTGTCTTGGTGGTGATTGATGGTATAATGATGCCCAGTGAATTTGGAGGATATATTGATGATATGATGATGCCCGGTGAATCCAAAGAACATTTTGATGTTATGATGATGCCTGATAAATCCGAAAGAGATATTAATGTTATGATGATGCCCGGTAAATTTGGAAGAGATATTGATACTATGATGATGCCTTGTAAATCTAGAAGAGATATTGATATTATGATGATGGCCGGTAAATTCAGAAAATACATTGATTATATAGTGATATCTAGTAAATTCGAAAGATATATTGATAATATGGTGATATCCAGTAAATCCAAAAGAAGTATTGATGTTATGATGGTGCTCGGTAGACCTAGAAAATATATTAATGTTATGGTGATGTTACATATGGTAAGTATATAAGAATATGTCGGTATATGTGTGGTTATGCCATTGTATGGTTAAGTCCTTGTATGAACTTAGGATATGATGTTCTCTTTAGGAAGTCATCTATAATTCTCTACTAATAATCACTAGTTAAGTGGTGTGGCTCTTTTTAATACTAAATAGTAAATGGAAATTGAATATGCCAAAAATTGAGTGAAGACTAATTGGAAGGTTTAATCATATGTAGAGTTAAGGGTTTACCTAGTGTGTATTTTTTGGCCTAAAATAAAGGTTTAGTTATGGACTTTTTCCTAGTAAATTGGTTATATGATAGCTAGTTGTTACATAAAGTGGTTATGTTTATAGACCACTAGAATCCCAGAATACTAGTTGGTGGACCTTGCTTGGTTAAATGGTGGTAACTAGTAGTTATGGTTGATTAAGTGGATAATGAGTATAATAGACCTAGCATTGTTGAAGATTAGTAATATTGGTGCCTAGTTGGTGATGTTGTGGGTTGCATAAGTGTTTACTTAAAGATTTATGGTGTTAACTAATAAGAGGTGTTGAGTAATAAGTTAGATACATGAGTTTAGTAATATGTGACCTCTTTTAATATGATGGCTAGTGTACCTTTTGTGACTAGAAAAAAATCCTTGGAGTTAAATGGTGATTATGGTTTAGTTGTGCATCTTGACTAGATGAGAAATTTGTATATTTAATGTATGGTAATTAGTTGCTATCTCATTAAGAGGTCTATCAAGAATTGGTTAGGCTAATGGTTGGAGGCCTCAAGATGACTAGTAACTAGTAGCTTAATAATACATGGTGGTTAGTTAATATAGACTAGAATGAGTAGATTATTGAGTTATATGTCCAATTGACTATATAACTATGGTTATGATTAAATTGGTTTCATTATGTCGAATTGGGGTAATTGTTGATGATTTTGGGACATGGCAAATGGCCGTTAATGGAAATGTAGAAATCATGGTAAATATGAGTTTTTTGTGTGTATATATATATTCTTGATGCATTGAATAACTGATCTATTGGTGCACTCTCTGGTGTAGGGGACGCCATAATGAGTTGTTTACTTTGTATTTTTTTGGATGTATTTCCCGGTGATATGGGACATCGCGGTAAGTTCTTTTACTTTATGCTTTAATTATTATATGCATGTTAATTTGGTATTTATGCAATTTTAATTATATATATATATATATGTTTATTTATGCTTCTGAATCAGTTATCCATTATGTATGATGGTTGTGGCACATTTTGATATGAGATGTCACATTACTGTTCAAGTTGATTAGTTATTTTGTACAATAATGATGGACACGATTTAGGTTCGATTCTATACCTTGACTTATAGTTATTATCTTACTTTATATCATCTTTATATCATAATTTAGCTCAGTCGGTCAATGATGTCCACTGAGTACCCATGTTTTTGTACTTATACTACACTTGTGTACCTTTTTGGTGCAGACCCGAGTACTAGTTTCCACCGTTGAGTTGAGATCATGTTGTTTGATCTTCTAAGATAGGGTGAGCTCTTAGATTTTGGATCGCTCGTTTCCCTTTTATTTTTATTCTATCTTTTATATTTGAGACGAATGTATAAGATTATTTAAGACTATTTAGACTTTGAGCTGTAATTCCTATGTTTGAACTTAGATGCTCTTGTACTTATATTACCAGGTTGTGGGGATTAGTATTCGTATGTTGGTTGTTTTCTTTTAAGTGGAACATTTTTACTTATATTGTGTTTTTATATTTGGTCTATGTTGGACGTTTCTACCAACGTAACCCATTGCCTTAGTTTCGGGTTATCTACTGGTGGGTTTTAGTAGGTGCCATCATGACTTAAAATTCGTGTCATGATAAATTGGTATTAGATCTTAGGTTTTATCGATATTATTGGTACAAGAGCAAGTGTTTAATAGATTCTTGTGGATTAGAACGTTGACGTCCATTTCCTATCTTTGGGAGGCTATATGACATCCTTAGGAGTCCTTCACTTCTTGCACTTATATCGCCTTAAGGTTCTGATTTGGTTTGTAGGATGTTTTCTTTACTTTACTCTCTTGTAGATGCCCAGGATACGTGTTGCAGCTATGCATGATGAGGGTCCTGAGACCTAGCCTAGAAATCCTTCCCTTATTCGAGGATAGCCTTAAGATATGTCCCCAATTAGGGATCAAGATGGGCCTCTCCCAAACCCTATTCCTATACCTGAGCCAGAGATTCCTTCACCTTAGCCAATTGTGAGTTAGGGACCAGCCCAGGATCCGCTAGATTTTATTCCGTCTTTATTACTTAGAGATGTTTTTGTCCAGTTGTTGGGTATTATTGATGGTTCGCAGACTACTGGGTAGGAGTCCAACCTACAATTGCAGCTCCTGGAGTTAAGGTTCCCCCTATGCTAATAGTTGTTCAGCCAATTGTTGCTAAGCTAGTTGTGACCCATCCTGCTATGTCTAATTAGGAGCATAAGATGTTGGGTATGTTCTTTAGGTTGTCTCCGCCTAGGTTTGCTGGTGCTCCTAGAGAGGACGCATTTGAGTTTCTGACTACTTGTGAGGATAAGATTTGTGGGTTAGGCCTTGTTGAGACTAGTGGTGTGGATTACACCACATTTTAGTTAGATTTGTCTTCTCATCACTGGTGGAGAGGTTTTATAAGTTCTAGGCCAATTAGATCCTCTCCCCTTTCATGGACTCAGTTCTCCGAGATATTATTAGAGAATTATATGTCGTGCAGCCTTAGGGATAGATTGCGAGATCAATTCTCTAGATTGGAGAAGGGTTCTATGACAGTCGTTAAGTATGATGTCTATTTCCATAAGTTGGCAAGCATACGACTTCTATTTTGGATACTGAGTATGAGAGAGTTCATTGTTTCATGAAAGGATTGAAACTTCTTATTCAGATGGCTACTCAAAGTTTAGTTTCTATGAGTAGAAATTTTTCTAAGGTTTCTTATCATGCTAGTGTGATGGAGAACATGCTCCATGAGGGCTATGATAAGAGACCTAAGTATCAGGGAAGATTTGGTGAGATCCGTAGTAGTTCTCGATTTAGAGGTGGTACTTCTTATGTTGTGCATCCTTTGTATCTATCTCTTTAGCCTTAGAGTCATATTAGTCAACCGGTTTAAGCATCTCTTCAGACCACTGATGAAGGTCAATATGGTACTAGTGGTCGTCCAGTATGGGTGATGATCAATTTTTAAGAGGTTTATCTATAGGTCATTCTAGGTGTGGTAGTTACTCCGATTTAGCTAGATCTATGAGTTCTAGTTCTACTCGTGATTTTTGTTTTACTAGTGGGCTTCCTGATAATTTTTCAAGAGATTTGCCTAGTTGTGGGGTAATGGTTGTGTCTGCCCAGGGTGCTACTCCTATTAAGGCATTTGATCCCTCAGGTAGAGGTGGTTTGTAAAGTCGTAGGGGTGGTTACCAGGGTGCCCGAGGTGGTACTTAGATAGGAAGGATAAGTGGTCGGTCAGGTGCCCAGCTAGGTAGAGAGCGTGGTCACCCGTATGCAGTACCTACTAGGCCCGAGGCTGAGACTTTGAATGTTGTTGTGACAGGTATAATTTGGGTGTGCCACAAGTCAGCTCTTGCTTCATTTGATCCCGGATCAACTTATTCTTTATATATACTTATTATGCACCACCGTTGGACTTGACTAGTGACTTATTATCTGTGTTATTATGTGTATTTACTCCCATGGGTGAGTTTTTAGTAGTGGATCGAGTATTCCGATTATGTGTTGTGACAGTTAGTGATGTTGATAGTTATGCATATCTTAATACTCTGGATATGTTAGATTTCCATGTGATTTTGGGCATGGACTGGTTCTCACACTATTATGCGGTCATGGATTGTTATGCCAAGACCGTTACCTTAGCTAGGCTCGGTGTACCCTCAGTCATGTGGCATAGAGTGGTTAGCCGTAAGCCGATAGGATTATTTCTTATATTTGTGCCAGAATGCTTATATTGAGGGTTCTGAGTCTTATCTAGTGAAGATTGAGCTTAAGGACCTGAATTATCAGCTTCAGGATCTATTTGGTAAGGGTTTCATTAGATTGAGTGTGTCCTCATAGGGAGCTTCTGTTTTGTTAGTAAAGAAGAATGATGGTTCGATGCGAATGTATATTGACTATAGGAAGCTTAATAAGGTGACGGTGAAGAACCATTATCCTATCCCTTGCATTGATGATTTGTTTGACCAGCTTCAGGGAACAGTCATGTTTTCCAAGATAGATTTGAGGTTCAGTTATCATAAATTGAGGATTCGAGCTGAGTATATCCTGAATACAACCTTCAGGACCCATTATGGTTATTATGAGTTTTTAGTGATATCTTTTGGGTTGAATAATTCCCCAGCTATGTTCATGGATTTGATGAACTATTTGTTCAGACCCTACCTAGACTCCTTAGTTATTGTGTTCATTGATGGCATTCTTGCGTACTTTAGGAGTAGTGAGGAGCATGCCCAGCACTTGAGGATTGTGCTTAAGACTTTGTGAGAGCATGTGCATTTTGGCTAAGTTCTCCAAGTGCGAGTTTTGGCTTAAGTCAATCTCATTTCTTGGATATGTGGTGTCCAAGGCGAGTATTATGGTAGACCCGGCTAAGATTTCAGCGATTCATGATTTGGCTAGACCTATGTGTCTGACTGAAGTTCGTAGTTTAATTGGTTTGGATGGTTATTAAAAATGTTCTATTAAGAGCTTTGCTACTATTTCATCCCTATGACTAGATTGACTTAGAAGGAAGTTCTTTTCTGATGGTCTGAGGAGTGTAAGTTGAGATTTGGAAAGCTCAAGGATTGTCTTACTTCATCTCCAGTGTTAGCTCTTCCAATTGAGGGTGAGGGATTCACCGTGATTTGTTATGGTTATGGTGTTGGTCTTGGTTGTATTTTAATGCAATAGGGTCGTGTTATTTTTTATGCTTTTAGACAGCTTAAGGTGCATGAGCACAAGTACCCCACTCATGATTTGGAGTTGACAGTGGTAGTTTTCGCGCTTAAGATTTGGATGCATTATGTGTAGTGTGTGCATTATGAAATTTTCACCGGTCATCATAGACTTCAACATCTTATGACTTAGTGAGATCTTAATGCTCACCAGAGAAGATGGACAGAGTAGTTGAAGGACTATGATATTTTCATCTTATATCATCCAGGTAAGGCAAATGTGGTAGTCGATGCCTTAAGTGGTAAGGCAGTGAGTATGGTTATATTGGCTTGTACTTTTTTTTCTCATAGGCTTATGGCACAAGACATTCAGTCCTTAGACAATTTAATGGTTCGCCTAGATATTTTGGATCCTTCTAGGATCTTGGCTTCTGTGGAGGCGACGTCCATTCTATTTTAGCAGATTCATGATCATCAGTATGAGGATAGCAAGTTGTGCTTTCTCTGTGACCAGGTGGTAAGCGGTGATTCTGAGAGGTACATTATTGATTCTGAGGGTATCTTAGGGTTCAAAGTCGTATTTGTGTTCCCTAACTTGATGACTTGATTAAGCCGATTCTTCATGAGGCTCATATTTCTAGATATTTAATTCATCTTGGTACAGCTAAGATGTATAGAGATTTGATGCAGTATTATTTATGGGATGGGATGAAGAGAGATGTGGTAGACCTTATGGCTCGATGCTTATGTATTCAGCAAGTTAAGGCCAAGCATTAGGATCTATGTGGATCAACTCAGAGATTGCCCATTCCCAAGTGGAAATAGGAACGGATTACCATGGACTTCATTAGTGGTTTACCTCATACTCCCAGTGGTTCTGATGGTATTTGGATTATTCTATATCATTTGACCAAGTTGTCATATTTAATTCCTATTCAGATGACCCTTATTGCTGAGAGATTACCAAGATTTATGTTTGAGAGATAATTCATTTGCATGGGGTGCGTGTCTAGATCATATCAGACTATGGTTCTGTATTTACTTTGAGATTTTAGAGAGCATTTCAAGAGGAGTTGGGTACTCGAGTGGATTTAAGTACAACTTTTCATTTGCAAATAGATGGTAAGTTCAAGCGGACTATCCAAGTACATGAGGATATGCTCCAAGCCTGTGTTATGGATTTTGGAGGACAATAGGATCAACACTTAGCATTGGCAGAGTTCACCTACAACAACAGTTATCCTTCGAGCATTGATATGGCATCTTATGACGCTTTATATGGTAGGAGGTGTCATTCTTTGATAGGGTGGTTTGATACTTTTGAGGAAAGACCTCATGGTACAGATTTACTTTAGGACTCCTTGGATAGATTCAGGGTGATTCAGGATAGGCCGAGAGCAGCCCAGAGTAGGCAGAAGGCCTACGTCGATCATATACTCTGTGCCTTGAGATTCGAATTGAGTGATCATGTGTTCCTTTGTGTTTCTCCTATGAGAGGTGTGGAGATGTTTGGAAGGAAGGCTAAGCACATCCCTCAATATATTTGTCCTTTTGAGATTCTTCGTGTAGTAGGTGAGGTGGAGTATGAGTTAGCCTTACCTCCAAATTTTGTTGTTGTTCATCTAATTTTCCATGTCTCTATGTTGCGGAAGTATATTCCTGATCCGTCTCATGTGTTTAGGTGGGATTCAGTTCAGTTAGATGAGCAATTGGCGTTTGTAGAGGAGCCCGTACTTATATTTGCTAGTGATGTGAGATAATTACGTACTAGATAGATTCTGGTAGTTAATGTTCGATGAACGCACCCCCCAGTGGAGGAGGCCATTTGCGAGATTGAGAGAGGGATGCAGGCCTAGTATCCTTATTTGTTTGAGACTTTACGTATTCTTTTCTCATTTCTTCATCTTTAACTTTCGGGGATGAAAGTTCCTTAGTAGTTGATATTGTAATGACCCTTTTGGTTATTTTTCGTATTCTTTCTTGTTTTCACAATTAGAGATTTACCATAGTTACAAATGACTTGTTGGAACTGATAGTCCGGTTACCTGGCAATTCGTTTGATTTTTAGAACCATTACCCCATTTAGAAGTCTTCGTTGGTCCTAAAAGGTTATCAAGCAAAAACTTTAGTAAGGTGAATTCGGATAGGAAATCTCACTTCACCAATACATCCGAAATGTCGAAATCTATATGGTTTCCTATCTCATATGCTCATATCGGACTATGGATGCATCCCAAGGCATTGGTCAAATACTGTGATCAAATTCCAAGCTTCGGCCATTGCATGTCATGGATGGAGATACTGCGATCGTGGTTGATGAGTGTGATTGCAATGAGTGCGATCGCAAACTAGTGCGTGTGCGTGATTACACATGCTGAGGGATGGAGTAGTCCATTGAAAGACATCTTTTTACCAAAATTTGGTCATTTGTGCCTCCCTCTTGATCTCTAAAACCCTAATAGAGTGTAAAATCCTTAAAATGTGTGTTGGGTGTTGATTAGGAGCTTGAAGATCTTGTGTTTTCGTGGTTAACATCAAATCTAAGATAAGATTCCTTCAATTTTGTTGTTGACTTCTTGATTTTTGGACCCAAAACCCCTAATGGATTGAGGCTTGATTTTATCCCTAAATATTATTGTTTTGATCAAATTTATTGAGGATTATTACTTCATAAAAGTATTTGAACAATGGGTTGGTCTTGAAAACTTATTTTCCATATGTGGGATCCACTTAGGGATTTTTGGCATCATTTTGGACATATAGCACAATGGTGCAACTTGGGTGTTTCTATTCTTGTTATAATGCATAGATTATTTTGTTGATAGCTTGGTTCATGGAAGAAGCTTCAAGGAAAGGGAAAGCGAAGATTGATGGTTCATGAGCTATTTGGACTCAAGGTGTAATACCCCGTATTTCCCTAGACTAATTAACCCTCATTATATGGGTTATCCTAAATAAAATTATTAGAATACTCAGTAATTTGCAGATTTGAGCCTAACATTGCGTAGGAAATTCAATTAGCTTTCCAACGATATAAAATTCGCCTAAAGCCGACAACCGGGATAGAAGTTATGGCGATTTTAAGTTCCAATAGTTAAACATCGTCATTCAGGCCAGTAGCGCATCGGGGAGTGTGTTAAATAGCAATTGTCAATTTCCAGTGTTGCTCCGCGATATTGGCGCATTGCGCCATAGACCCAGTTCACAATTGTCAATTTTTAGTGTACCAACGTGATTCCCACGCTTCGCGGTGCACTTCTAGTTCACAAACAAAGTGGAAATGTGATACCACTGTGCCGTGCCTCCATGTAATTTCCTAACTGTCATTTTCCAGTGACACGATACAATAGCGCCACTTCACGCCAGAGGTCCAGATCGAAAAAATTTCACAAAAAAATTAAGTTGCGCCCAGGGTTAAAATAGTCTTTTCTCATGATTTTATTCCACCCAAATGTGGGATTTAAACCCTAAAAATGTTTAAACCCTTTACTATTCACTTTCCCCAAAAATTAAAAGGTATTTCTCTCTCAAGAAAACAAACCCTAGATCTCAATAATCAAGGTCAATCCTAAGAATTTCACCAAGAACTCCAAGAAACTCTCAAATTAAGGTATGTTAGATGTTCATCCATGGATCCTTACCTTCCATGGAGCCCAAGAATCCTTACCTTCCATGGAGCCCAACAATCCTTTTTCAAAACACAAGAGATATGATTGATGATTTCCATGTTTGAATCAGATTGAATTTATGTTCATGATGTTTTTTGAGTTTTAATCTATAATTTAGATTACAAGTTCCAAGAATTGATTCTAGTATGTGTTGAATTACATAATATTAATGATAAACCCTTCAATTTGTAAGTTGATTGTTGTAACTATGTTAACCCTAAGTGTTTATAATTTAATGAACCAAGTATACTTCTTATGTGTTTGATAAATTGTCTATGAGAATGAAATAATGCCATTATAGCATGCAAACATGTATTCCTCAATTATGTACAAGTTAATGCATTACAAGAGTTTGATGGAATGTCTCTATGAAAGAATTATGACCAAGTGAACATCGTTATGTTATTCAAGATTATGCTTTGCTTTACTTTTTATGCTATCAAGTCCTGGGGGTATTTAATACCTGACAATTTAGCTGTTTACCTAGAGCCATTGTCAGTGACAGAAAAGTATCAGTCATGTCACTATCAATAGTACTCTCAGTCAGCTACAGAACTTAGGAAAACTCAGTAATCTCAGTATCAGTCCAGTCCAGTTCAGTATACTCAGTTTAGTGTCTTTTAGTTGGGAGTAGGATTCAGCACCGAGTGAACCCAAGGATGGGGACTCACCTTCCAGCAGAGGGTGTGATCCTTAGAAGCATAGAACTACGTAGCTAATATAGGTTGAGACGTCAAACCTGCTAGTTGAGGGTTGATGAGGTGTTCTACCTTCCAGTAGAGGGTATCATCGTTCTCGTTTAGGGAACCTTCCAGTAAAGGGTTACTCTTCAGCTTATCTTTACCCATGGCACGGTACTGATACCATTCCAATTGGGGTTATAGATTGGATACCTATTAGTTCAGATTGGGGCATGTCGGTTAGATGAATACCTCCTACAGTTTCAGTTTCAGTCTCAGCCTTCAGAATAGAACTCAGTTTACTTCTACAGAATCAGGACTCGCAGACACAATCAATAAGTATCAGTAAATCTCATATTATAAGTATATTCAATTATCAGTTATCATATTCAGTTCCAGTATACTCAGTTACAGTATGTACAGTATATTCAGTAGTAACAAATCCTCAATATATGTTATTCCAGCTCTTGCATATCATTTAGTCAGTTATTATTCATGCATATGAACCCTTGCATTCAGCCTTACCTCATATAGTATGCCAGTACATTCCCACGTACTGACGTATTCTTTTCTGAGCTATGATATTTCATATCATAGGTTTGGATGCTCAGGTTCCAGACCGTGCTTGGCCAGATTCAGCCAGCAGTAGTAGATTTAGCAGTGAGTCCTTATCTATCAAGGATATGCTTTTATTTCGGTACTTTAGCTTAGAAATATTTTATTAGATAGAGTTAGTTGGGGAATTATCCCATCAACTCAACTTTCAGACAGTTTCAGTTAGAGGTTTTCAAACTAGATTCAGACAGTATTTCAAATTTAGATGTTATTATTCATTATCAGTATTTCAGGTGTTTGAACCTTATGGTATTTCAGCCTATTATTCTGCAATTATTTTAGTATTATTGTTCAGTTCTCATAGAAGATATCATTCATGGGTTAGCTTGTGGTCCTTTATGGTCATAAGAACCGTGTGATGAATAGGGGGTAGTCTCAGCTCGTTACAAACTTTGTATCAGAGCCTACGGTTCAATAGAGTCCTAGGAAGTCTGAAAAACCGTATCGCGTAAAGTCTTATGCATGGGTGTGTAGCGTGCCACACTTATGGACAGGAGGCTATGAGATGTTTTAGGAAAAGTTCCCCTTCTTTCAGTATTCATCGTGCGAGTGAGAAGGAGCTCAAATTAATCTTAGTCTAATCCGCTTCTTTCTTTTATTTACCGAACATTCCTCCCAAAAAGATTAATAAAAGAAGAATCGAAAACCAGTCTGCCCCTCAGCCTATTCAGAAAGATCCCCTAGACGAACATGTCTCTCACACAGAATTCAGAGCTACATTCACTACTCTAGCCAATTCATTCGTAGCTCAAAATGAACGACCAAATGCAGTTCCGTCCAACCCAGTGGCCAATACTGCTGCAACCAGAATTTGGGACTTCACCCAGATGAATCCTCCTTTCTTTACGGGATCTAAGTCTGAAGAGGATCCACAAGAGTTTCTCTATTAGGTTCAGAAAGTCACAAATATCATGGGTGTGACTTCTAGTAAGAGTGTTGAGTTATCTTCCTATCATCTACAAGATGTATCCCATACGTGGTTTAAGCAGTAGAAGGTAGATAGAGGTATAGATGCATAGCCTAGAGTGGGAAGAGTTTTCTACTGCCTTCCTAGATAGATTCTTTCCCTTAGAGCTTAGAGAAGCTAAAGTGTTAAGAGTTTATCAATCTCAGACAAGGTAGCATGAGCGTAAAAGCGTATTCCCTCAAGTTTACTCAGTTAGCTAGGTATGTTCCCTATGTAGTAGCAGATAATAGGTCCAGAATGAGCAAGTTTGTATCTAGGGTGTCAGATAGTGTGGTTAAGGAGTTCAGGACAACAATGTTAATTAAATAGATGGACATATCTAGGCTTATGGTCCATGCTCAACAGATTGAGGAGCAGGAGTTTAACGAGAAGGAGAGGGAAAATAAGAGGGTGAGAACAGGTTTCTTTAATTTCAATCAGCCTAAGTCAAATGGGGGCAACCGTTCCAAGTTTCATCCAAAGTCTTTAGTTCTAGCTCCGTCCTCATCCTGTGTACCGATGACCCAGGATAGCATAAGCAATGGTCGTACTAATCTATTTTGCAGAGAGTATGTTAAGAATTATAAGGGTGTGTGTAGAGCTGGCAGACATGTTTGTTTTGGGTGTGGCAAGCCAGGCCATAGAGTTAGAGATTATCCTCAATCAAGTTCTAAAGGTCAGTAAAGTCGTCTTTCAGCTCAGTCAGGTCGCCTGAATCAATAAGGTGTCGCTTCTAGTGCAACTAGTGGGCAATGCCTAAATAGCTTTTACGCACTTCAGTCCAGACAAAATCAACAAATTTCTCCTGATGTGTTCACTGGTATGTTACAGATCTCCCATTTACATATTTATTCCTCAGTTTCAGATCCCAAATATTCAGTCATGATTTAGTTCGTGGGTTCCCCATGCATTATCTCATGCTTTTCCTTAGTATCTCAGCTAAGTCAGTATTCTCGAGGGACAAAGTGTCCCAAGAGGGAGATGCACTATAATCCCCGAGCTATCATGATTTAAACATTCCATTTTCTCTTTACATAGCAAATCCAGTTGAAGTAATTGGTCCTCATAGTTTACCCTCAAGTCCCAATCTCAGTCGTATGACCATTCCCCTGTCATGACACATATCTAAGAAATCAGTTCAGTTCATGTATCATGATTCAGACTTAGTCATGTCCTCATGTTCCCGTTTATGAATATTTAGTCATGTATTCATTAATCCGTTTAGATATGTACTCATGCATCAAATATGCATGTTCAATATGTAAACTCTGATTATCAGTATTTTCATTCATGTATCCCGTACATCAGATATGCATATTTAGGATATAAGTTCAGTGTATCATATCAGTCACATAATCATGCTACAGTTGTGCATGAATAGCTCAGTATATAAACTTAGTCTATCGGTACTCTCTCAGCTTAACCAGCCACATTTGAGGATGAATGTTCCCAAGGAGGAGATATTGTAATATCTCATATTTCCCTAGCTTAGATTAACCCTCAGTACATGGGTTATCCTAAGTAAAATATTTAGAATACTTAGTAATTTTTAGATTTGATCCTACCATTGTGTAGGAAATTTAATTAGCCTTCCAACGATGTAAAATTTGCCTAAATCCGACAACCGAGTTAGAAGTTATGGAAATTTTAAGTTTCATTCATTAAACATCATCATTCAGGCAAGTAGCGCATCACAGAGTGTGTTACAATAGCACTTGTCAATTTCAACTGTTGCTCCACGATATTGGCGCGTCGCGCCATAGACCCAATTCATAATTTTCAATTTCCAGTGTACCAACGTGATTCAACCGCGTCGCGGTGCACTTCCAGTTCATAAACAAAGTGGCAACGCGATACCACCGTATCACGCCATTATTTAATTTCCCAGTTGTCATTTTCTAGTGACACGGTGTGATAGAGCCATGTCATGCTAGGGGTACAGATCGGGAAATTTTTATGAAAAAATTAAGTTGCACACAGGGTTAAAATAGTCTTTTCCCATAATTTTATTCCACCCAGATGTGGGATTTAAGCCCTAAAAATTTTTGAACCCTTCATTATTCACTTTTCCCCAAAATCAAAAGGTATTTCTCTCTCAAGAAAACAAACCCTAGCTCTCAATAATAAAGGTAAATCCCAAGAATTTCTCCAAAACTCCAAGAAACTCACAAATTAAGTTATGTTAGATGTTCATCCATGGATCCTTACCTTCCATGGAGCCCAAGAACCCTTATTCAAAACACAAGAGTTATGGTTTATGATTTTTATATTTGAATTAGATTGAATTCATGTTCATGATGTTGTTTGAGTTTAAATGAATGATTTAGATTACAATTTCCATGAATTGATTCTAGTTTGTGCTGAATTACATAATATTTATGATAAGCCCTTCAATTTGAAAGTTGATTGTTGTAACCATATTAAACCTAAGTGTTTATAATTTAATGAACCAAGTATTCTTCTTATGTGTTTGATAAATTGTCTATGAGAATGAAATAATGCCATTATAGCATGCTAACATGTATTCCCCATTCATGTACAAGTTAATGCATTACAAGTATTTGATGGAATGTCTCTATGAATGAAATATGACCAAGTGAACATTGTTATGCTATTCAAGATTATGCGTGGCTTTACTTTTAAAGCTATCGAGTCCTGGAGGTATTTAATACCCGATAATTTAATTGTTTACCTAGAGCCAGTGTCAGTGAAAGAATAGTATCAGTCATGTCACGATCAGTAGTACTCTTAGTCAGCTACAAAACTTAGGAAAACTCAGTAATCTCAGTAACAGTCCAGTCCAGTTCAGTATACTCACTTCAGTGTCTTTCTATTGGGAGTAGGATTTAGCACAAAGTAAACCCAAGGATGGGGGCTCACCTGCCAGTAGAGGGTGTGATCCTTAGAAGCAATTCTTGCATTCCAGAACTACGTAACCAGCATAGGTTGAGGCATCAAACCTGCCAGTTGAGGGTTGATGAGGTGTTCTACCTGCCAGTAGAGAGTACCACCATTCTCATTTAGGGAACCTGCCAGTAAAGGATTACTCTTCAGCTTGTGTTTACCCGTGGCACGGTACTGACACCCTTCTAATTGGGGTTACAAATTGGACCCCTATTAGTTCAGATTGGGGCATATCGATTAGATGATTACCTCCTACAGTTTCAGTTCAGTCTTCAGAATAGAACTCAGTTCAGTTCTACAAAATCAAAAATCTCAGACACAGTCAATCAGTATAAGTAAATCTTAGATTATCAGTATATTCATTTATCTATTATCAGATTCAGCTCAAGTATACTCAGTTACAGTATGCACAGTATATTCAATAGTTACAGATCCTCCATGTATGCTAATCCATCTCTTTCATATCATTTAGTCAGTTATTTTTCATGCATATAAACCCTTGCATTCAGCCTTACCTCATCTATCATACCAGTACATTCCCACATACTAACGTATACTTTCCTGCGCTATGATGTTTTATATCATAGGTTTGGATGCTCAGGTTCCTAACCGAGTTTAGCCAAATTTGGCTAGCAGTAGCAGATTAAGCAGTGAGTCCTCATCTATTAAGGATATTCTTTCATTTCAGTACTTCAGCTTAGTAGTATTTTAGTAGATGGAGTTAGTTGGGGGATTATCCCATCAACCCCACTTTCAGACAGTTTCAGTTAGAGGTTTTTTAGATAGACTCAGATAGTATTTCATATTCAGATGTTATTATTCATTATCAGTATTTCAGGTGTTTGAACCTTATGGAATTTTTGCCTATTATTCCATAATTATTTTAGTATCATTGTTCAGTTCTCACAACAGATATCATTCATGGGTTAGCTTGTGGTACTTCGGGGTCGCAATCACTGTATGATGACTAGGGGGTAGTCTCGGGTTGTTGAAAACTTGGTATTAGAGCCTAAGGTTCAATAAAGTCCTAGGAAGTCTGAAAAGACGCATCACGTAGAGTATTATGCATGGGTGTCTAGTGCGCCACACTTATGGAAAGGAGGCTATAAGATGTTTTAGGAAAATTTTCCCTTCTTTCAGTATTCATGTCATGCGAGAGAGTAGGAACTCAAATTAATCTCTCATTTTAATGCACTTCTTCCTTTTATTTACAAAATATGCCTCCCAAAAGGACAAACGAAAGAAGAATAAGAAACCAGTCTGCCCCTCAGCCCATTTAGGCAGATCCCCTAGATGAACATGTCTCTCACGCAGAATTCAGAGCTGCATTCACTACTCTAGCCAATTCAGTTATATCTCAAAATGAATCACCACCTGCTATTCCGGCCAACCTAGAGGCTAATACTACTGCAACCATAATTTGGGACTTCAACCAAATGAATCCTTCTTCCTTTAAAGGATCTAAGTTTAAAAAGGATCCACAGGAGTTCCTCGATCATGAACAGAAAGTCACAAATATCATGGGAGTGACTTCCAGATCTACAAGATGTATCCTATATGTTCTTTAAGTAGTGGAAGGTAGACAGGGGTATAGATGCAGAGTCCATAGAGTGGGAAGGGTTTTCTACCACTTTCCAAGATAGATTCTTTCCCTTAGATCTTAGAGAAGACAAAGTATTAAGAGTCCATCAATCTCATACAAGGTAGCATGAGAGTAAAAGAGTATTCCCTCAAGTTTAATCAGTTAGCTAGGTATACTTCCCATGTAGTAGCAGACAATAGTCTAGAATGAGTAAGTTCATATCTGAGTTATCAGATAGTATGGTTAAGGAGTGCAGGACAGCAGTGTTGATCAAAGAGATAGACATAACTAGGCTTATGGTTCATGCTCAACAGATTGAGGAGCAGAAGCTTAAGGAGAAGGAGAGGGAAAATAAGAGAGCGAGAACAAGTAGCTTTAATTTTAATCAATCTTAGTCAGATGGGGATAACTGTTCCCATTTTCATCCAAAGTCTTCAGTTCCATCTCCATCCTCATCCAATGTACCGATGAACCAGGATAGCATAAACAATGGTCGTAGAAGACTTAGGTACTTAAGGCAATGTGGTAAGAATCATAAGTGTGGTAAGCAATGGTCATACTAATCCACGGTCGTACTAATCCATATTCTTAGTTGTAGGATGATTTAGGTGCTTAGGATGACTTAGGAGTAATCCTTTAAGGGGAATTGTACCATAGAACTAGTGTGGATTGGTAAGCCCTTAAAGTATGATTTAGATAACTTATCTTAATTCTGGGTAGAAGTTAGACTTTTAGAAGAGAACTTTTGGGGATTATTAGTAGTAGAACTTGATCCGCCTTAAGTTTGAACTATGTAACTTCTTAGTGACCTAGATAAGTGTTCAATTCCTCAATTTTTCTTTGGTGATTTAATGGCTAAGCTCGGTATATAGTTTATGCATATTGTCAAAATTGGAATTATGTGTATACTTGATTGATTATCTTGTTGTCATTCTATGGATAGCATTGGAAGGTCTGGTGAATTGAACCTATGATTATGCTATCACTTAACTTATTGGCTAGATTACTATGTTAGCCTTGAATTCTCCTACAACTCTTATTATATTTCAAGCTTAGTGACTAAGCTAATGTTTGTGTAAAATAATCTCTTACTCTAGTATTGTGAACCATGTAGGTAAAAGAAGGATTCTATAAGGCATACCCATGACTTAGAATTGACTTGCTAATAATCATCACGAAACTTGGAAAAGTGGTGATTGCTCATACATTTAGATAAACATGTCTGTGTTTCTACACATATAATATGGTGATGATTAATGGTAAAGTACCTTTGTATGTCATCCTTACCTCTTACTCCCTGCTTTTGTAGGCTAGTACTTGTTATTAATTTGATTACATATTTATGCATTTATTGTTGTCTTAGTAGTTATTAATGGTATGATGTTTCCCAGTAAAGCCAAAGGATATATTGATGATATGATGATGCCCGGTGAATTTGGCAAATATACTAATACTATGATGATACCCAGTAAATCTAGAAGAGATATTGATGTTATGATGATGCTCGGTAAATTCAGAAGAGATATTAATGTAATGATAATGCCCGGGTAAATCCAAAAGAGATATTGATGTTATGATGTTGCCCGATAAATCTAGAAGAGGTATTGATGTTATGATGATGCTCGGTAAATCTAGGAGATATATTAATGATGTGGTAACACCAAGTAAATCTAAAAGAGGTATTGATATTATGATAGTGCCCAATAAACTCGGAGGATATACTAATATTATAATAAAGTTACATATGGTAAGTATATATGAATATGTCAATATATGTGTGGTTATGTCATTATATGGTTAATTCCTTGTGTGCACTTAGGATATGATGTTCTCCTTGGGAAGTCATCTATAATTCTCTAGCAATAATCACTAGTTAAGTGGCGTGGCTCTTGTTAATACTAAATAGTAAATGGAAGTTGAATATACCAAAAATTAAGTTAAGACTAATTAGAAGGTGTAATCATATATAGAGTTAAAGGTTTATCTAGGGTGTATTTTTTACCTGAAATACAGGTTTAATTATGGACTTTTGCCTAGTAAATTGGTTATATGATAGATAATTGTTACATAAAGTGGTTATGTTTCTAGACCACTAGAAGCCTAGAATACTAGTTGGTGGACCTTTCTTACTTAAATTGTGGTAACTAGTAGTTATAGTTGATTAAGTGGATAATGAGTATAATAGACCTAGCATTGTTGAAGATTAGTGATATTGGCACCTAGTTGGTGATATTGTTGGTTTCCTAAGTGTTTACTTAGAGATTTATGGTGTTAACTAATAAGAGGTGTTGAGTAATAAGTTAGATACATGAGTTTAGTAATATGTGACCTCTTCCTATATGATGGCTAGTGTACCTATGGTGACTTAAAAAATATCCTTGGAGTTAAATGGTGATTATGGTTTAGTTGTGCATCTTGAATAGATGAGAAATATGTCTATTTAATGAATGGTAATTAGTTTCTATCTCATTAAGAGGTCTATCAAGAATTGGTTAGTCTAATGGTTGGAGGCCTTAAGATAACTAGTAACTAGTAGCTTAATAATATATGGTGGTTAGTTAATATAGACTAGAATGAGTACAGTAGATTATTGAATTAGATGTCCAATTGACTATATAACTATGGTTATTATTACGTTAGTTCATTGTGGTAATTGATGACTATTTTGGGACTTGGCAAATGGTCATTAATAGAATTATATAAACCGTGGTAAATGTGTATTTTTATGCGTATATATATATTTATATATTCTCTATGCATTGAGGAATTGATCTATTAGTGCACTCTCCAGTGGTATGGGATCTACAGGAGTTTCTCGATCAGGTTTAGAAAGTCACAAACATAATGGGAGTGACTTGCAGTGAGATTTTTGAGTTAGCTGCCTATCAACTATAAGATGTAGCTGATACATGGTTTAAGCAGTGGCAGGTAGACAGGGGCACAGGTGCAGAGCCCATAGAATGGGAAGAGTTTGCTACTGCCTTTCTAGATAGATTCTTTCCCTTAGAGTTGAGAGAAACCAAGGTGTTAGAGTTCATCAACCTCAAGCAAGGCAGTATGAGCATGAAAGAGTATTCCTTCAAGTTTTCTCAGTTAGCCAGGTATGATCCCCATGTAGTAGCAGAAAATAGGTCCAGAATGAGTAAGTTTGTATCTGGGGTGTCAGATAGTGTGGTTAAGGAGTATAGAATAGTGATGTTGAATTAAGAGATGGACATATCTAGGATTATGTTCCATGCTCAACAGATTGAGAAGCAGAATCTTAAGAAGAAGGAGAGAGAGAATAAGAGAGTCAGAATGGGGAGCTTTAGTTTTGCTCAGCCTAAGTCAGAAGGCGGTAACCGTTCCCAGTTTTGTCCCAAATTTTTAGTTCCAGCTCTATCCTCAGCTAGCGTGCCAGTACCAAAGTTCAGGAATGACATCGAGATAGGACACTAGGCTCCAAAATGCAGGGAAGTGTGAGCAGTGGTCGTACCCATCTGCTTTGCAAAGAATATGGTAAAATTCACCTAGGTATGTGTAGAGAAGACAGTGATGTGTGTTTTGGATGTGGTAAGCCAGGCCATAGGATGTGGGAGTGTAGAGTTATAGCTCAGAGTGGAAAAGATTTGCATCAACAGGGTCAGTTCAACCATCCTTCAGTCCCATCCGGTCAACCAACTCAGTAGGGCACCACTTCCAGTACCACTAGTGGTCAACGACAGAATAGATTTTATGCACTCCAGTCTCGTCGTTATCAGGGAAGTTCTCCTGATATAGTTATAGGTACATTATAAGGCTTTCATCTTTATGTTTATTCCTTGTTAGATCCCAAGGCTTTAATTCTTTTGTAAACCTTATGTAGCCTCAACTCCGGTGTCAGACCCGAAATATTAGCAGAGCCCTCCTCAGTGTCTACCCCATACTTTAGAGTAAAGTAGTGACAGGTTAATTTATAATTGTTGATTAAGTGGTTCACAGCTTTATAATAATGGCTATAATATGAGGGGGAGATGGTATAACAAGTAACTAAGTCAAGCTTTCAGATTTTAGTAGTAATGTCAGTACTCATGCCTTACATGTCATATCTATAATCCTAGCTCATATTTGGCCACATTATCAAAAATTAGGTATGCTTATAGTTCATAGTATAAGGAGTCCCAATTCACTCAGTATAACGAATCATGTTCCATGAATACAGAAACTCCAACTCAGGTCATGCAGCTCATGACTCAGGTACTCATACCTTATAGTATGCTCTGTTCCCATAACTCATGCTACGCTCCTAATGATCGGCCAAATTCAGATTTCATCATGTATATCCTCAGTTTAGACCTCTTGATAAATCCATGATGTTGATATTCTATTCCTCAGGCTTCAGTTACATGTCAAGATTAGTATGGTTTCCATTCATTCTCTAGGTCTTCATGTTTTAACCTTCAGCAAACTCTCCTTATGAAATAATGTAGTGATGAGCAGTTACCTAGATGAGAGAGAGCAAATGACCCATGTTAAGAAAAGATTGTTACATGTTTGTTTTGCATCAATTTTTAGTTATGAAGATAGGCTTGAATGTTATATTGATATGTAAGTGGCTAAATATATTTCAGAGATTTGAGTAGGCTTGAACTTAGCGAGAGAATTTAGTTCAGCTCAGACCTCAGCAAGTAGGGTTATCAATGCCTATATTACAGAGTTTTAGCCATGTTATGGTTTTTTATTCAGATATCTTATTCAGATGATATCAGGGTTCCTTACTCCCTAAAGTCATTAGAACCTTACAGAAAGAGTGTCTTAGAAATGCTCCAATCGAGTATAAGTTTTTAGAATGAGTTAGTTCGTAAAGCCAGCAATTTAGTTTAGCAGTCACGTGGACAAATTCAGATGATTTACCATCTTTCCATATAGTTGTCCTATCCCAAAATGGAACATACTAGTAGTTACGAGTTCAGCCCGGTTTATATATCATGCCTCAATTTTAGATCTGAGATATTCAGTCATGATTTAGTTTGTAGGTGCCCCGTGCATCGTCTCATGTTTTTTCTTAGTATCTTAGCCAAGTCAGCATTCTCGAGGGACATAGTGTCCCAAGGAGAAGATGTACTATAATCCAGGAGCTTTCAAGTTCTAAACCTTCCATTATCTCTTCACATCATGAATCTAGTTAGGGATAATAGGTACTATTAAGTTGACCCACTCATTCCAATCTCAATCGTATGACTATTCCCATGTCATGTCATGGCATGTATTCAAGGAATCAGTTCAGTTCATGTATCATATTTTAGGCTTAGTCTTTCCCTCATGTTCCCATTCATACATGTTCAATAAATGATCTCAGGTTCATCAGTATTGTCAGCTTAAGGTAATAGTCTTTCTTATCTAAAACCCAGCTCCATGTTTAGTTACAGTTACAATCTTGATACTTCATTACCGTTGCACATTTGGTCACGCATTCATGAATTAGTTCAGTCATGTACTCATGCATCAAATATGCATGTTCAGTATAACAACTCAGTTTGTTAGTAGTTCAACCATGTAGTCAGATTTCAGTTTTGTGTGTTCAGCATGTAAACTCAGTCTGTCATGTTTCTCAGCTTAATCAATCTCATTCGAGGACGAATGTTCCCAAGGGAGAGATATTGTAATACCCCGCATTTCCCTAGCTTAATTTAAGTCTTAGTACATGAGTAATCCCATACAAAATTTTTGAAATACTCTATATATTTCAATTTAGAGCCTCCTAATGCGTAGAAAATTCAATTAGCTTTCCAATGGTAAAAAGTTCACCCAAATCCGACACCCGGGCGAAGAGTTAGTGCCATTTTAGTAAGACAGTGTGCCACCTGAGCCATCAATGCGTCGCGGAGCATGACCAAATGGCAATCGTCAATTCCAGTGTTGCTCCACAATATTGACGCATCATGCTATAGACCCAGTTCACAATTGTCAATTTCCAGTGAGGCAATGCGATTCCACTGGATTGCGCCAAGGACGAAAATCACATCCAGCAAGACACCATGATGGCACAGCATCGTGCCACCAGTCCAGTTCCTAGCTGTCCATTTTCCAGTGACACGGTGCGATGGCACCACATCATACTGGGTGCCAAAATCAGGAATTTACAGTAATTCGGAGTTTTAAATCTAAGGGCATTAAAGTCTTTTGCGCCTCACCCCAGTCAGCCTTTAACACGAAATTTACCTTTAATTAACCTAGTTACTTCATTATTCACCCAATTTTCACCCAAATTAAATCATTCTCTCTCTAGAGGCAAAAACCCTAGTTCAAGAGATCAAGCACAAAGTTCAAGAATTCACCAAGAACTTCAAAAAATTCACAAATTAAGGTATGTTAGGTGTTCATCTATGGGTCCCTTACACCCATAGAGTCCAAGAATCCATTTTTAAAATTTCAAGATTCATGATTTACATGTATGAAATTTGATTGCATTCATGTTTTGACATTTATTGAGTTTTAAATCCATGATTAATGGTGGATTCCATGAAATTGAATAGCATGTATATTGAATTGAGTAATCCCCATGTTATAATCCATGAATTTGCAAGTTTGGGCATTGTAATTGCCATGTTTGTGTTATCCATGATTTAAATTCCAAGTCTCACGAATTGTTCCTAATATGATTTGATCTACATGATATTCATGATAAACGCTTTAATTTGCAATTTGATTATTATAACCATGTTTATCCTAAGTGTTTATGATTTAGTAAAACAAGAATTCCACCCATGTGATTGATAAATTGTCTATGAGAATGAAATAATACAATTATAGCATGCTAACACGTATTCTCAATTCAAGTACAAGTTAATGCATTACAAGTGTTTGATAAAACATCTCTATAGAAGAATTATGACCAAGTGAACATTGTGATGTTATTCAAGATTATATTTTTCTTTACTTTTCATACTATCGAGTCCTAGGGTATTTAATACCCGACAATTTAGTTGTGTACCTAGATCCAGTGTCAATTACAGAATAGTAGAAATCATGTCGCAATCAATAGAATCTAGTTAGTTACAGAAATTAGTAGAACTTAGTCAGTTACAGAACTCAAGAAAGCTCAGTAAACTCTGTATCAGTCCATTCTAGTTCAGTATACTCAGTTCAATGTCTATCAGTTGAGTGTAGGATTCAGCACCGAGCGAGCCTAGGGATGGGGTCTCACCCGTTAGTTAGGACTAGATCCCTAGAAGCAATCCCTAAGTTCCAGAACTACGTAGCCAGCGTAGGTTATGAGATGTCACCCGTTCGATAGGACTGACATACTCAGGGATCTCCCGCTAGATTAGAACTAATCTCAGGGGTTACCCGTTAGTTAGGACTGACTCCATAGTAGTTGTTAGGACCCGTGGAACAGTGCTAACACTCTTCCAATTGTGGTTATAGATTGGACCCCAACTCAGTTATCTTTTCTTATTTAGGGCATGTCAGTTAGATGATTACCTCTCACAGTTTCAGTTTCAGTCTTCAGTATAGAACTCAGTTCTGTTCTACAGAGTCAGGACTGTAAGATGCAGTCAATCAGTTCCAGTAATCAAAGATTACCAGTTACTCTGTATCAGAAGTTAGTACTTAGCTTTATAAAATCTCAGTTACAGTATAGCTACATGCATAGTATACATATTTAGTATTTATAGTAGTTTCAGTTATCCATGTACTCCCATATTCAGTTACTCTATATCATTCAATGAGTTACTGTACATTCATATGAACCCTTGTGCTATGATGTCTCATATCATAGGTTTGGACGCTCAGGTTCCCGGTCGCACTTAGACAGATCCAGTTAGTAGTCACAAATTTAGTAGTGAGTCTTCATCTATCGAGGATAGGATTTTATTTCAATATTTTATTTTATCAGTAGTTCAGTTGTTGGGGTTAGTTGGGGGCTTGTCCCATCAACTCCACTTTCAGACAGTTCAGATTAGAGGATTTTTAGATTAGTTTTTAGACAGTGTTTAAGTCTTACTGATTTGTAATTTAAGTTGATACACTTATTCAATATTTTCAAATGTTTTGAACCTTATGGCAATTCAGATCAATTCCGCATTTATTTCAGTATTATTATCAAGTGCTCAAAGAAAATATTAGTCATGGGTTAGCTTGTGGTCCTTCGGGATCGTAAGCACCATGTAGAGTCCAGGGTATAGACTTGGGGCATTACAAACTTGGTATCAGAGTTTAAGGTTTAACAGAGTCCTAGGGAGTCTGAAATCCGCATCAAGTAGAGTCTTGTGCATGGGTGTGTAGCGCGCCATACTTATGGATAGGAGGCTATGAGATGATTTTCGGAACAGTTTCCTTTCTTTCAATATTCATGTCATACGAGAGAGCATAAGCTCTAGTTAAAAACTCTTTGTCTAATTTGCTTCTTCATTCTGTTTATAGAACATGCCTCCTAAAAGGACTAACGAAAGAAGGACGGGAAAATCAGTCAGACCCTCAGCCCATTTAGGTAGATCCCCTAGATGAGCACGTCTCTCATGCAGAATTCAGAGTTATATTCACTTTCCTAGCCAATTCAGTCATAGCTCTGAATGAATGGTTAGCTGATATTCCAGCCAACAAAGTTGCCAATGCTGCTGGAACCAAAATTTAGGACTTCACTCGAATAAATCCTCCCCTATTCTAAAAATCTAAGTTAGTAGAGGATCCACAGGAGTTCTTCAATCAGGTTTAGAAAGTCACAAACATCATGAGAGTGACTTCCAGTGAGAGTGTTGAGTTAGCTGCCTATCAACTGCAAGATATAGATCATACGTGGTTTGAGCAATAGCAGGTAGACATGGGTACAGGTGTAGAGCCCATAGAATGGGAAGAGTTTGCTACTGCCTTCCTAGATAGATTCTTTCCCTTAGAGTTGAGAAAAGCCAAGGTGTTAGAGTTCATTAACCTCAAGCAAGGAAGTATGAGTATGAAAGAGTATTCCCTCAAGTTTTCTCAGTTAGCCAGGTATGATCCCCATGTAGTAGCAGAAAATAGGTCCAGAATAAGCAAGTTCGTATCTGGGGTGTCAGATAGTGTGGTTAAGGAGTGTAGAATAGTGATTTTGAATAAAGATATGGAAATATCTAGTCTTATATTTCATGCACAACATATTGAGGAGAAGAATCTTAAGAAGAAGGAGAGAGAGAATAAGAGAGTCAGAATGGGTAGCTTTAGTTTTGCTCAGCCTAAGTTAGAAGGCGATAACTATTCCCAATTTTGACCCAAATTTTCAGTTTCAACTACATCCTCGGCTAGTGTGCCAGTACCAAATTTCAGGAATGATAGTCGAGATGAGGAACCTGGCTCAAAAACCCAGGGCAGTTGGAGTAGTAGTCGTACCCATCCACATTGTGTATAATATGGTAAGAATCACCTAGGTGTGTGTAGAGCAGGCAGCGATATGTGTTTTTTATGTGGTAAGTCAGGCCATAGGATGTGGGAGTATAGAGTTATGGCTCATAGGGTAAAAGATTTTCATCAACAGGGCCAGTTCAACCATCCTTCAGTCCCATCCAGTCAACCAACTCAGCAGGGCGCCACTTCCAGTACCACTAGTGGTCAACGCCAGAATAGATTTTATGCACTCCAGTCTCTCCATGATCAGTAAAGTTCTCCTGATATAGTTACAGGGATGTTATAAGTCTTTCATCTTTATGTTTATGACTTGTTAGATCCCGAGGTTTTACTTCCTTTGTAATCCATATGTAGCCTCAACTCTGGTGTTAGACCCAAAATATTAGCAGAACCCTCCTCAGTGTCTACCCCAGACTTTAGAGTAAAGTGGTGATAGCTTAATTTAGAATTATTGATTAAGTGGTTCACAATATTATAATGATGGCTTTAAGCTAAGGGGGAGATGGTAGAACAAGTAACCAAGTCAGGCTTTTAGATTTTTGTAGTAATGTCAATATTTTCAGTACTCATGCCTTACATGTCATCTCTATAATCCTAGCTCATATTCAGCCACGTTATTGAAAATTAGGTACGCTTATAGTTCCTAGTATAAGAAGTCCCAGTTCACTCAGTATAACGAATAATGTTCCCTGAAGATAGAAACACCAACTCAGGTCATGCAGATCATGACTCAGGTACTCATACCTTCTACTATGCTCTATTCCCATAACTCATGATATGCTCCTAATGATCAGCCAAATTTAGATTTTATTATGTATATGCTCAGTTTAGACCTTTTGATAAATCCATGATGTTGATATTCTATTCATCAAGCTTCAGTTAAATGACAAGTTCAGTAGGGTGTCTATTCATGCTTCAGGTCCTCATATTTTAACCTTCAGCAAACTTTCCATATGAAATAATGTAGTGATAAGCAGTTGCTTAGATGGGAAAAAGAAAATGGTTCATGTTAAGAAAATTTTGTTACATGCTTGTTTTGTATAAGGTTTTAGTTATGAACATAGGCTTGAATGTCATGTTGATATGTAAGTGGCTAAATGTATTTCAAAGATTTGAGTAGGCTTGAACTTAGCGGGAGAATTCAGTTCAACTTAGACCTCAGCAGGTAGGTTTATTAGTGCCCATATTACCGAGTCTTAGCCATGTTATGGTTTCTTATTCAGATATCTTATTCAGACCATATCAAGGTTCCTTACTCCCTAAATTCATTAGAACCTTACAGAAAGAGTGTCTCAGAAGGAGTTAGTTTGTAAAGCCAGCAATTCAGTTTAGAAGTCAGGTGGACAAATTCGGATGGTTTACCATCTTTCCATCTAGTCCTCCTATCCCAAAATAGAATATCCTAGTATTTATGAGTTTAGCCCAATTTATGTTTCATGACTCAGTTTCATATCGAAGATATTCATTCATGATTTAGTTCGTAGGTGCCCCGTGCATCGTCTTATGCTTTTCCTTAGTATCTCAGCCAAAACAGCATTCTCGAGGGACATAGTATCCCAAGGGAGAGATGCACTATAATCCCAGAGCTTTCATGTTCTAAACCTTACATTCTCTCTTCACGTCATGAATCTAGTTAGGGATAATGGGTACTCATAAGTTGACCCTCTCATTATAATCTCATTCATATGACCATTCTCAAGTCATGGCATGTATTCAAGGAATTAGTTCAGTTCACGTATTCAGTTCATGTATCATGATTCAGGCTTAGTCTTGCCCTCATGTTCCCATTCATACATACTCAGTAAATGATCTCAGGTTCATCATTATTCTCATCTTAAGGTAATATTCTTTATTAGCTATACCTATCACCATGTTTAGTTACAGTTATAATCTTGATACTTCATTACCATTGTACATTTGGTCACGTATTCATGAATCAGTTCGGTCATGTATTCATGCATCAAATATGCATGTTCTGTATAAGAACTCAGTTTGTCAGTAGTTCAATCATGTAGTAAGGTTTCATTTTAGTATGTTCAGCATGTAAATTTAGTCTATCGTGTTTCATAGCTTAATCAGTCTCATTCAAGGACGAATATTCTCAAGGGGGAGATATTGTAATACCCCGTATTTCCCTAGGTTAATTTAAGTCTTAGTACATGAGTAATCTCATTCAAAAAATTTGAAATACTCTGTATATTTCATTTTAGATCATGCCATTGCATGGGAAATTTAATTAGCTTTCTAACAGTATAAAGTTTGTCCAAATCTGACACCCGAGCGAAGAGTTAGAGCCATTTTAGTAAGACGGTGTGCCAACTGAGCCATCAACGCGTCACAGAGCATGACCAAATGGAATTCTTCAATTCCAGTGTTGCTCCACGATATTGGTGTGTCGTGCTATAGACCCAGTTCAAAATTGTCAATTTCCAGTAAGGAAATGTGATTCCTCCATGGTGCGCCAAGAACCAAAATCGCATCCAGCAAGACACCGCGATGGCACCACGTTGCGCCACCAATCCAGTTCCCAGTTTTCCATTTTCCAGTGACACGGCGTGATGGCACCGATTGCACTGGGTGTCAAAACTGGAAATTTTTAGTAATTCCGAGTTTTAAATCTGAGGGCATTAAAGTTTTTTGTCCCTCACCCCAGTCATCCTTTAATATGAAATTCACCTCTAATTAACCTAGTTACTTCATTATTCACCTAATTTCCCCCTAAATTAAACCATTCTCTCTCAAGAGGCAAAAACCCTAGTTGAATAGATCAAGCATAAAGTTTAAGGATTCACCAACAACTTCAAGAAACTCACAAATTAAGGTATGTTAAGTGTTCATCTATGGATTCATTTCACCCATAGAGTCAAAGAATCCGTTTTTAAAACTTCAAGATTCATGATTCATGATTTACATGTATGAAATTTGATTGCATTCATGTTTCTGTATTTATTGAGTTTAAATCCATGATTAATGGCGGATTCCATGAAATTGAATAGCATGTATATTGAATCGAGTAATCCCCATGTTATAATCCATGAATTTGCAAGTTTGGGCATTATAATTGCTATGTTTATATGTTATCCATGATTTAAATTCCAAGTCTCAAGAATTGTTCCTAGTATGAGCTCATCTACATGATATTCATGATAAACCCTTCAACTTGCAGTTTGGTTGTTACAACCATATTTACCCTAAGTGTTTATGATTTAGTAAAACAAGAATGCCTCCCATGTGTTTGATAAATTATCTATGAGAATACAATAATGCCATTATAGAATTCTAACATATATTCCCCATTCATGTACATGTTAATGCATTACAAGTGTTTGATAAAATGTCTCTATAGATGAATTATGACAAAGTGAATATTATTATGTTTTTCAAGATTATACTTTGCTTTACTTTTCATGAAATTGAGTCCTGGGGGTATTTAATACTCAACAATTTAGCCATGTACCTAGAGCCAGTGTTAATTACAAAATAGTATCATTTATGTCCCAATCAGTAAAATCCAGTCAGTTACAGAACTTAATAGAACTCAATCAGATACAGAACTTAGGAAAGCTCAGTAAACTCTGTATCAGTCCATTCCAGTTCAGTATACTCAGTTTAGTGTCTTTCAGTTCGCAGTAAGATTTAGTACTGAGCGAGCCTAGGGATGGGGTCTCACCCGTTAGTTAGGACTGGGTCCCTAAAAGCAATCCCTAAGTTCCAGAACTATGTAGACAGCGTAGGTTATGATATGTCACTCATTAGATACAACTGACTACTCAGGTATCACCCGCTAGCTTAGGACTGATCTCAGGGGTCACCCGTTAGTTATGACTGACTCCACAGCAATTGTTAGTACCAGTGGCATAGTTCTAACACTCTTCCAATTGGTGTTACATATTGGACCCAACTCAGTTATCTTATCTTATTTGGGGCATGTCGGATAGATGATTACCTCCCATAGTTTTAGTTCCATTCTTCAGTATAGAACTCAATTTAATTCTACAGAGTCAGGACTATCAGATGTAGTCAATCAGTATCAGTAATCACAGATTATAAGTTACTCAGTATCAAAACTCAGTACTTAGCTTTAGAAAAGCTCAGTTACAGTATATCTACATGAACAGTATTACATATTCAGTATTTATAGTAGTTTCAGTTATCCATATACTCATATATTCTGTTACTCTATATCATTCAGTCAGTTACTACTCATGCATATAAACCCTTGTATTCATCCTTACCTCATCTAGCATACCAGTATATTCCGCGTACTGATGCATACTCTTTCTTTTCATTATGATGTCTAGTACATAGGTTTGGACGCTCAGGTTCTCGATCGTACTTAGACAGATCTAGTTAGCAGTTGCAGATTTAGTAGTGAGTCCTCATCTATCGAGGATAGGCTTTTATTTTAGTATTTTAGTTTATCAGTAGTTCAATTGTTGTGGTCAGTTGGGGGCTTTTCCCATCAACTTCTTTGGAAGATATTGCCTATATGCTCCCCAGAGAGAGATGGAATTACCATATTGATTTTATTGGGAGTATGGTTGTTCTTTATGTGGTGGTAGAGATGGACATTAGAGTGATTGTCCAAATACCCCCTCCCTTTATCATGCTAACCGAGTTGTTAGTTTTTCTTATGAGTTTAATAGGTCTTATGTGGAGAAGAAATAAGAGCAACATATCGGGTCTAATAGTTTTAAAGCAATGCTTCAAACTATTTTGGATTGGGTAACTACAATAGGGGAGAATGTGCAAGACATGAATCAATCCTACGAGGAATTTGGAAAGAAAATTGTCAAAATTGAGGAAATGGGCAAGGAAATCAATCTTGCAAACGCAACTACCTTGACCACTTTCTAAGAGAAGGTCGACCAATAAGAAAAAACAAGCTATGATGATGAGCTTGGTAACAAAGAACCTTCAGTGATTTCTCAACCAACCAAATAAAATAATAAGGAAGAGACCAAGATAAGAGAAATGGAGCTAGAGTCAAAAGAAGAAGCCGCACAAATCTCTTATGATGACTCTAGTCCATTTTAGGGTGAGGGTGATACTAAGGATGAACTTTAAAAATTAAGGGATATACCTCATTCAAACCACTTTTCAATATTATGCTTAGAGGATGTGATGAGAATCCATCTTCCTAGTCTAATGGAGGATTGTGGAGAAATTAGGCACTATCCCTATATTTGGGAATTTGACACTCTAGGAGAGCACATGGGAGCCCCACACTTGAAATCTAAAGAGCTCAACTTCTGATGCAGAACGAGTGGCCTATTGATGTTCTTACCTTTACCCAAGGATCCAATCCAGAAGGTTTATGTGAAATTAGGTAAAAGGTTCAAGTCTTCAAAATATCGAGATAGAAGCTCACGCGTCATTTCCTTGTATCTTCCTAGTTTTATCTTGGAAGATCTGAATCTTATGTCCCTCTGTCAAGATTTGAATCTTCTGTCCCTTTGTCGCTCAATGCATCGTGAATGAAAGTTGTGATGGAGATTCAAATCTTCAAAGTGGAGACATAAATAAGAATTAAAGAGACGTCATGCAGAGACGTTAAAATAAGTGCTTGATGGGAGGCAACCCATAATTTTATATTTTTTCTATATGCTTTGGAATAATTCATATAATTTTGATGCTTTGTAGGTTCTTTGGATAGGATTGGAAGCCAAAAATAGGAGAAAAACAAGTTTGAGAAGTGTGGCAGCCCTGTAGAAAATAGGGCAAAACAGGGGAGAAAAACGCCTCAAGTAACACAATCACGGCCTGAGAATTACAATTGTGATACCACAATTGCTTCAACTATGCCGCGATAGTGATAGCTTCTCCAGCCTACACCTTGGTTATCACTGTGATTTAAGGTATCCCTTTAACCCTTCTTATGTTTTGTGTTATATAGTGAGGTCACTACAAGTCTTATAGTTGGGGGTACGGCCCTACCTTTATGTGTATTAATTGGTTTGCAATACTAGAACTTAGTTCACTCAAAGCATGAAAATTTTATGAAATGATTGTTTCCATTGTTTAGTTTTCTAATTCTTTTAATAATGATGTTAGATGATCCTTTCCCTGTGATAGATTAATTGACGACATTTTCACAGAAAAATCATCGTGATTTTGTTTTAATCCATGGATGCAGAGGAAGTCTTAGTAATCGTAGCATCGAAATCACAAATATAAGAGAAGTCTGAGTACCTGTGGCATTGTGGATTTAGGATTGCACTCATACCATTGGTGATGTCTGAGTAGCCATATTGTTGGTTTACCCATATGAAGCCAAAATATGAGACTAAGGCATAGGTTGTTTCCATGGTTAAAAAATTATGCATAGTACAAATACAAAGCGAACACCCCCTCCATTCAAAAATTTTCAAAAAAAATTAAGGGCATAGACGTGAGCAACATTGAAACAGTTTTTTTCTCTTTTTATGACTCCAAATTTTAGACTTGTGAAAATTGGTAGACACTCCATTTTTGTCTCCAACGGGAGGGGCAATTAAGCCTCCTTGGATAATTTGCATACCATGTGTGATAAGCTTATTTGTCAAAATCTCATGTATATTTGCACTATCTAGAACTTACCCTATTAGTCTCTCAAATATAATTTTGATTGTATTTGGTTGAGGAGATGATCTTAGGCCATTTTTGTGACATTAGAAGTCCACTTTAGCCTAAAAAACCTACCCTTGCATAGATGTTATCCCTAGTCACCCACTTTGAGCCTTTATACCCTTCTTTTGCAAACATATTGCAAGTCATGATCCTTTCAATTCTTCTCTCTTTTTTAAACTCTATCCTCCTTGGACTTAAAATTGCAAATTAAGGATAAAAGCCTAAGTTGGAATGGTGAAGATTGGAAGAGGTAACTTTGGGCCACGAGAATGTAAGTTAGTGCCTAAGATCTAAATTTTGAAAATAAATGAATAGGAAAAATAAGGGACCCAAGAAAGGAGAGAAACACGAAATGCACAAGTCAAAGAGGTAAAAAGAAGATAATTTCCAAAAGATGGGTGAATCAAGGTAGTAAAAGTAGGCACATGTTTAAAGAGTGAAAACAAAAGAATGGCCCATGGTCAGAAGTTGGATGAAAAAATATAATGTAGATGTTCAAGTAGGGTATATTCACTCTATTCCCAAATAATATCCTACAGTACCCCTAACCTATATTACAAGCTCAAAAAGTCCTTTAAGATCTCCAACCAAGTGCATTCATGGTAGTAGCGATTGAAAAAAGAGGGAAGTATATGGCATGATACTTGTTAGCATCGAGGGTTATTAGGAGAGAGAATGTTTTGCACTTAAATTCCTTGTTGCATATTTGATAACTTGGTGTTTGGAATTTCTTTCTTATGAGGAGACATGTAAACAAGTTAAGGTGGACGATTTTATCATCTCCCAAGAAATAAGGCAAAAGGAGTATAATGTAGTTGAGGTCAAAGAGGAATCATTTCTTGAGTATTAGTGATTGTTGTATGATTTCTCTTTGACGTATTTTGCATCCTTGAAAATTATGTTTTATGTTGAGAGGTGTCTTGAAAATAGTCTTGCCCATGTTTGAAGAGCTATTTGTGGTAGTAATCAAGTTGAAGTCATCATGAAAATTTGGATCATCTAATTTAGGGATAAATGTGCTTTGCCTCATGGTAAAAGATAGTGTTGCTTGAGGACAAGAAAAGCTTTTAAGTTGGGGGTGTTGCTGAGTGGTGAATTTACCACTCATTTGCACTCAACATTCATGCATAATAATATGATTTAAATGTCTAAGTGAGACATATTTTTGGTTAAATGAACTAATTCCCATATTTTACAAGTATACAACTGTTGAGAAGAAAAGAATCAACTTTGATCTAAAAAAAATCAAAAAGGAAATAGAAGTGCAAGAGTTGGACAAGCTGAAAAAGGGATCTAGCCCCCAGTTACCGCCATTATGGGAAAAGGGTTATGATCGCAATCAGTCAAGCTAGCCAACTAACGGCGATCGCGATCAATCATTCGAGATTGTAGTAGGTGCAATCGTGATCAAGCCTCCGCGATCATGGGAGAGCGAAAAATGACCTAGGGGGAAAATGTCAATTGGCCAACTGATCATAAATCCCATTTAAGGCTCAATACCCATTCATTCTAGATATCAATCATCATTCTATAACCCTATATCCCATTCTTAGTTTAGGGTTATGTAATTTCTTAGAGTTTGGAGCTTAAATTTACACTAATTTAAGACAAGATTAAATTAGAGGAGCAGTAAAGTATAGATTTGGCTTCGTCTTTTGAAGATTCATTTGAGTCTAAAGTGTGGTTTGTCCTGTCCTTATTTTCTTATGAATAACTTTTATGGATATCTTGGTATATTTTTTTCATTATCCTTATGATGTGCTAGATCTACCTCTTGTGATTATGCTAGATTAGGGTGTAACTATGTGTGGGATTTGATTTGTTTGTGCATTTACTAGTTTGTGGTGTGAGTTCTACTATTCCTTGAGTAAATTGGTTGGGATTTTTTGGTGAAAGCCCCAAATTTCTAAATGGGTTTGATGGATGAAAATCTCAAGCTCTCAAAAGCTTAAACCATCCTTGAAAGAGGGGTTTGGGTGAAATTTAGGAACCCACCTCATCCTTGAAAGAGGAAGATAATTTATGGGTATGTCTTGCAAATTTTGCACTATCTTAGACATAAGGGTGATTAGGAGGTTGACTATACCATGGGTATCATCCTAGAAATAGGAATACCAATTGAGATATTGGATGGTTTTAATTGACACACTCGTTAGGTACATGAAAGGGTTAATGAGTGACATCTTTGAGGTTTTGTTGAAAAACTAGCCTCAAATACCTTAAACCTAGCCTACCACATCATCAATGATTCGAATTTGCACAAAATTATCATGATCGCATGCATAATTTTCCCCTTAGAAAGCATAGTCCCAAGATCCATTTTAATTGATTATTCTCTAATTATTTTTAGTCTCGTATTTGTCTCTTAGAATCCCATGAATTGCCTTCACAATCGAAAACATTGAAAACCCCCAAACCATCTTGTACCATAGGTTTGAACCTAGCAAGAAACTTTTATTTCAAATTTATTCAATCGTCACTCATATTTTTCCTTGTAGATTTGACCCCAACTCTTAGTTAGGTAAATATATTGACAACAACCTCCTTGCACTTAAATTGACGTGTAAGTTGAGTGTTGTCAAAAAGGCACAAAGAAGGTACACCGCCTGGGCTAGTTCAAAGATCACACTTCTCGCGATAGGGATTCTAGAGATTTTTGTGGTTATCATGGTAGATGCGTGCAGGCAGCCTTATAAATTTTAGGTAGTAGGTCTTTTAGTTCAGCAGTTTTGATAGCCCCTCTAGTCCAGTCGTACCTCCTCCTACTGAGTTGGGACGTAGAGGTTACTATGTCTGTGATGAGATTCGTTGCTTAGCCAAGGACTATCCTCGTCATGTATTTAGATCTACTCTTATTTTAGTTATGAAAGGTAGGGGTTCTCTAGAGGTGAATGAGGTTGAGGTAGTAACTTTTGTGGTGGTAGTCATGGTGTTATTCAGCGAAGGGTTGGTCGTGGACAGTGCTATGCTAGACCCGCCATACTAGAGGTAGAGGCCTCTGATACTGTCATCACAGGTATTGTCCCTTTTTGTTTTAGACCTATATTTATATTATTTAATCTAGGATCAACTTTTTTCTATGTGTCTGCATACTTTTCTTTGGGTTTTGATTCTATTTGTGAGCCTCTTGATATACATATTCATGTATCTACCCCCATAGGAGACTCTTTAGTAGTAGATTAGGTGTACCGATCTTATGTTATGACTTTTGCTTGGTATGAGACCTGGGTATATCTGATGTGTTGGATAGCATAGATTTTGATGTCATCTTAGGTATGGACCTGTTGGCTCCTTACTATGTTATTCTAGATTGTTCTGCTAAGACTGTGACTTTAGCATCGATGGGTGTGCCAACGGTAGCTTTAAAATATGTTCTTCATATGGGTCCCAAGAGAGTTATATTTTTCCTTCAGTCATCATTTTCTTAGGAGGGGATGTTTATCTTATTTGGCTCATATTCGTGATACTAGTATTGGTTCACCTCCTTCTTTGGATTTTATTTGTGTGGTTCACGAGTTCGTAGATATCTTCCCAGTGAATTTGCCTGGTATACCTCTGGATTGTGATATTGAATTTGTCTTTAATGTTAACCTAGAAACTAAGCCTATTTCTATTCCTCCCAATAGTATGGCCCTAATTGAGCTGAAGAAATTAAAGGATCAGATGTATGAGTTGTTGGATAAGGGATTTATCTGACCTAGTGTATCACCTTGGGGTGCGCCTTTTTTGTGAAGAAAAAGGATGGGTCTATATGTATGTGTATTTATTATTGGCAGTTGAACAAGATGACTATCGAGAATAAGTATCCTCTTTCTCATATTGATAATTTGTTCGACTAGCTTCAGGGTGATTTGGTGTTTTTAAAGTTTAATTTGAGATTCAGGTATCACCAATTGAGGATTTGAGGTTCAGATATTCAGAAGATAGTTTTTTGGACTCGGTACGGTCATCATGAGTTCTTGGTCATGTTCTTTGGGTTGACCAATGCCCCAGAAGAGTTCAAGAAGTTGATGAACTGAGAATTATAATTTTATCTTAACTCTTTTGTTATTGTATTTATAGATGATATATTTGTTTATTCCATGAGTGCGACCGATCATGAGGAGCATTTACAAATTGTTCTTCAGAGATTGAGGGATGAGAGGTAGTATACTAAGTTCTCTATGTGAGAGATTCGATTAGAGTCTATCTCTTTCTTAGGTCATGTGGTGACTAAAGAAGGTATTATACTTGATCCAGCCAAGATTACAAAGGTTCGTGATTGGGATAGGCCTACTTCTCCCACTGAGATTCAGAGTTTTGTTGGCTTGGAATATTACTACTAGC
Source organism: Capsicum pubescens (assembly GCA_030864215.1). NCBI lineage: Eukaryota > Viridiplantae > Streptophyta > Magnoliopsida > Solanales > Solanaceae > Capsicum > Capsicum pubescens. Next base: position 145,560,206 of record CM061547.1, read on the forward strand.
ATTTTGTTGAGAGTTTTTCATCAATTATAGCTTTGTTGACTAAGTTGACTTAGACGAAGGTTTCTTTTCAATGGTCTGATGCTTGTGAGGCAAGCTTTCCAAAAGCTCAAGGATTTATTGACACCAGTTCCTATCTTAACCTTGCCCAAGGAGAGAATGGGTTTTACCGTATTTTGTGAGGCTTCAAGTGTTGGGTTAGGTGTTGTGTTGATGAAAAAGGTTAAGGTAATTATGTATGCTTATCGTCAGTTAAAGAGCCATGAAATTAATTAGCCTACCCATGATTTGGAGTTGTGCGCGGTTGTTTTTGCTTTGAAGTTGTAGAGGCACTACTTATATGGAGTCTGTTGTGAGATTTACCCAGATCATCATAGCATTCACTATTTATTCACCCAATAAGATATTAATATGAGGCAGCGGCATTGGCTTGGATTGCTTAAGGATTATGACTTGACTATTCTTTATCATTTGGGCAAGGCTAATGTAGTTGTGGATGCCTTGAGCCAAAATTCGATTAGCATAGATATCTTAGCTCATCTCTTGACATAGGATTGACCTTTGGCCTTATAGGTTCAGTCTTTGGCTAACCAAATAGTTAGGATTAATATTTCAACACCTGGTGTGTTTTGGTATTCATGGAGGCTAGGTCTTCTTTGATAGAGAAGATTTGAGCTCATTAGTTTGATGATGCTGTATTGAAATTGATTCGGGATAAGGTGTTGAGGGTGAGGCTAAGGAAGCCTCACTCAATTCAAATAGTGTTTTGAAGATTAGAGGCTGGGTTTGTGTGCTGAGAGTGGGTTATTGGATTTAATTTATTTTAGAGGAGGCTTATTGTTATAGGGATTCCATCCATCTGGGAGTGACTAAGATGTATCATGATTTGAGGCACATTACTAATGTGGTTGTATGAGCAGATATGTAGCGGATTTTGTAGATTATTGCCTATGTTGTAAGTAGGTGAAGGTCGAGCATTTGAGGCCTAGTAGATTGCTTCAGAGGTTGCCCATTCTCGAGTAAAAATAGGAATGAATTACTATGGACTTTGTGATTGTTTTGCCTCGTATTTTGCAGGGTTTAGATAATGTTTGGGTCATCGTGGATTGATTGACCAAATCTGCCCATTTTATTTTAGTTCAGGTCTTTTTCAATGTTGAGAGGTTGGCCCATATCTATATTCGAGAGATTGTGTATCTCCATAGTATTCCAGTGTCTATCATCTTAGATCGAGATTCAGTGTTCATATCTTAGTTCTTGATGACCTTTCAAGATAAGTTAGGTACTCGAGTTGATCTTAGCACAGCATTTCACCCCTGACTGATGGTCAGTCAGAGTGGATTATTCAGGTAATGGAGGATATGCTACATGCTTGTGTGATGGACTTTGGTGGCTCGTGGGAGTAGTATCTAGCATTGGCAGAGTTTGCGTATAATAATATCTACCATTCTTGTATTGATACAGTTCCTTTTAAGTCTTTGTATGGTAGATGTTATCGCTCTTCAGTTGGTTGGTTTGAGGTTTTTGAGGTTAGACCTCAAGGTACAGACTTGCTTCATGAGTCTTTGGATAGAGTTCGGATCGTCCAAGATAGATTTGAGAGGCTCAAAGTAGGCAGAAGTGCTATGCAGATTGTAAATTTCGTTCCTTGAGTTTTGGTGTGGATGAAGGTGTTTTCCTTAAGATTTCTCCCATAAAGGGTGTGATGAGGTTTGGGAAGAGGGGCAAGCTTATCCCCAGGTATATTGAGACACTGAGATTCTTTGGACTATTGGTGATCTAGCAATAGTAAGCCACATTATCCTTACTTAACAACTAATTGGAATCACAACTATCAATAGCAACTAATCATTATCATAAATAAACCCATTTTCATGGCCACGTATCGACTCTAATTGTTAGCTACCATATTTCAACTAAGCAAGGTTCATTAACTAGTACATTAGATTTCTAGCCATCAAGTACAATAGCCACCTAAAATACATCTAGCTAACGCTTAGCTTAACCCTCAAATAGGAAGAACAGTCATAAGATTGTATTTTAACTAGAATTACATCAATTGCTGATATAATAATCATGAATGTACCAAATCTATGCATGCCTTTGCCAGTATTCAATTAGTGGAATAGTAAGCATTATACCGCATCTTCCTTTGTTCCATACCGGAGAAATATGTATACAACCATATACATATTCATATTCATAAACTATAGTCGCATCATTTACAATGATAAACACTTCTCGGCTATTGAGTTAATATCATAACATGGCCCGTCAATTTATCCGGAATAATCACAACATCATAATCACGGCCTTAGGCACATACACATATGTGGGACTCATATCAGTAATCATATTTATAAGTTGTGTCATATCTCTAATCATCTCACATATAGGAGACATCTCACATATAGGAGGTATAATATTAATAAGTATGTATTTATCTCTCACACAAGAGGCATCTCACATCGAGGAGGTATAATATAGATAGACAAGTAATTGTCTATAATATATCGTATATCAATAGGTCATACATCATGACATCGAGGAATATCACTTCTCTAGGCCAATTTGCATATCCGAGAGGAACATTGTCTCTATAGGTCCAACAATAATGACTAAAGGAAATAGCAACTCTATAGGACAATCATCAAGTCTAAGAGGAAATAAAGTCTCTATAAGCCATATAATGTATATAGGAGGAATATCATCTCTAAATACCCAATATAACTTCCGCAAGAAGCATCATAACCATAACTAAAAGCCACAATTTGGGAACATCAATACAAGTTACCATGTTATGAAGTAACTTTATTCTAAGGTTTACTAGCCTCATCTATATCTAATATACATAACTATCCACAAGACTTAACACAAGCTTAGGCCTAAGTGGGTTGAACGATCCCACTTCTAATCCACAATTTTTATAATTAGGAATACTATGCCCCAGACTAGGCTAAGGTATCTAGTTTATCTTATAGATGCCAAGTAAGCTATATTCAAGCCTAAGATAGCAACTTCGACTAGAAATAAGGGTACTCAAGTCAACTCTACCCAACTTACGGTTTCAAGACTACCACACTATCCCAATAAGGTTAAATATATAAATCATGCTTCAAAAGATAAAACTATATTCCAAACATAAAATTATATCATATCCATGCTATAACTAATCTAAACTAGAGAGGGAAGGAAATAAGATTCAAAAGGAATACAAATATGCCAATTTACGGGTCCAAAACCTTCATCTAATCCCCGAACATCAAAAATCAAGGCCAAGGTATCCTACTCATAATCAAGCCTAATATCCATATTCACACACAATATATATCACACATCATCAATGAAGAAAAGTATATAGAAGCCTACCTCAAGACCAAACCTCAAAACCTTACTTCATGCACCACATGCTCGTCTTTACTTTACAATCCTCAAAATGCCATCACACTATCAAAATCATAATCTACTCATAAATATGAGTCTAATTATACCCATATTGCACTATTTTACTTCGGGCCTAAAAATGATACCAAAACCCTAAGTGGGTCCCACATATGAAAAATGAGTTTCTGAGGCCAACCCAATGTTCACACATAAACAAGGAATCATAAGCCTCAAGAAATGGGTGAAAATTAAGCATACTTTGGGCTAAAATCAAGCCCTAAGCTAAATTGGGATTTTGGGTCCAAACTAGGAAATTCAAACATGAATTCAAGGAATTCTTACCTCAAATTTGAAGATAATCGCGATACAAGATGATGGTCAAGCTCCCAAGTCACCCCCCATGACCAATTTTGAGTTATTACACTCATTTTAGGGTTCCTAGGTCTAAATAGTGAAGGGGAAATTCCCCAAACGTGTCTTGGGGCCTTTATATAGCCCCTACAGGTACTCAGGTGTCGCAATTGGTGTCTTATGATCCGTGATCGCATACTTTTGGCTGCGATCGCAATTGCACCAGATGACAGCAAACTAAAAAATAAGCTTTTGACCCTCGAAACTCATACGAAATCCAAATAACATGATCCAACAGTGAATTTTGAATGTAAATAACATTTCAAATCTATTAGAATCATCAAATATTTTATATGAGATCGTTTAGGCAAAAAGTGGGGCCCATATCTATAGTTTCGTTACTTTTCATAAAATTCGTTCAATAGGTCGAAATGAGTTTGGGAGCCTTGGTACCAGAACCAAGGGACTCCCTATCCAAAATTCAATACTCCAGACACAATGGAGAAGTCATATTTTCTATCCGAGGTTGTTTTGACCAAATATGGGTCCCACACCTATTCTTTTCAATTTTTAACTTTCCGACCAATAGGTCAAAATGAGGTCAGGTGCATTGGGACCCAAACTAAAGTTCTACCTAAACTAAAATTGATATTCTAGATATGTTGGCACAGTTAAAATCTGTATCCGAGATTGTTTCACTAAATTTTTCACCCGGTGGCCATTTGGAACCAGCGAAGACTTCTAAACAGGGAATTGGCTCTAAAAACCAAATGAACTTTCCGATAACCAAACAGCCGATCCCAGCAAGTCATAAATGACTTAGGAAAGATATGAAGAATCGTAAATGGTGAATATAAGCATAAATATGTAAAATAACCTGAAGGGTCATTACAATAGGGGACATGGATTTTCCCAAATTGGATGAATTATCGCTTGATAATAGTATTAACCTTAACCCACTTTGTAAACTTAATTTTGAATATGAATATTTACATGGTTTAACTTATTTTTGAACCAATTGTATTGCATTAAAGTATAAATGGATTTGTATGGCCTTGGTAGCTATGGCTTGAATTTTAAATGAAACTTGAGAGTCAGTTTAGTTATATGGACTGGTTGGCATAGTTGAATTATCTTGGAAGTATATTGGTATGATGATACCATGTTGATAAATGTCTTAATAAATAACTTCTGGGTTAATGGTTGGTTTATATGCAACTGTTTTAATTTGGGCTTAAAGAAAATTGTGTAGCTTACCGTGAAGGTGTAAGTTCTGAGGGGGGGTCAACACAAAAAATCACGTTTGTCAGCGTTGGGGGTCCATGTGACTGTATACTTGGTGCATACATTATATATATATATATATATAGGGCTATAGCCTTGATGTCTTTAGCCTTTCCTTGATTGTTCCTCGGTTTGTGTGGCTAAAACGCACTGGGGCCATCCAGCAGAGGGAGCTAGACCCATATAGCCCATGGGTATCTTTAGGACGGAGCGAGCTACACAGTTCAGGTTAATGGTTTAAAATTTCATGTTCATAACCTTTGTCCCTATCTCGGTATCCTATATATATGTATATGAATGTGATGCAGATGTTTTATGACTGGATTTTGATAATTGCATTATTTTATCCTTACCCTGAGTTACTTGCCAGTGCTCCCCCCACTGAACGTCCCTGGATACTACATGTTTCATGATGTAGGGTACGAAGAGTTTTTTGTTGCTCCTGTACAACATTAGGTGATTTGGTATTACTATGGATCTGCTGTGAAGTGGTGAGCCTCCATCTTTCGGAAGACCCTATTATCTCACTGGTTTATTTATTGTCCTAGTATTTCATCTAGGATTCTTTTTGTCATAATCGGGGGTATGTCCCAACCTAGTTGGTTTTCTGTTTTAGAGGCTTTTGTGGACAAGTATTAGGTTGATCGATTGTTTTGCTTCTTAGAATCTTCTTTTGACTTATCTATCCTTCTCATTGTTATTTTGGTTGACTTCTGTTGTATATATTTGTGTGCTCTTGAGGTAAGGTTAAGGGGGTGGTCTCCGGCCCGTGGTGGGTTTGAGATACCCGTCACGATTAGGCCCCGGTTCTGATCGTGACACTTTTTTTACTTTCTAATTTATTTTTAAAATAAATCCTAAATGTTTTATAAGACAACTCCGTTTAAATTATATTCCATGTTCAAATCATATTTATATTTTTAAAAAAGTATGTTTAAATTCAAAAATATTAACAGAAAATCTATGATCAGACAGAGCTCCAACTTGAAAATTTCAAATAAAGTGAAACTTTTTTTTTTCATGGCCAAACGCCTACTAAGACTATATTTGTTTTCATTAAGATTAAGATGTCTGAATCTAAATACATATTTGAATGATTAAGATGTTGTCTTCACACTAAATGATTAAGCTTGTTTGTTTCTTAAAGTCTATATTTATAAAATTACAAGAATTATTAAATATAAAATTTAAACAATATTTAATTAAATGTTACATCAAACAATATATTTGGAAAATATTAATATAACACAGTAATATCATCAAATTGATATAATATGAATAATTTAAGATATATCTTAGAATAATTTAATGCATCCAAACTACAAACAATATTAATATTCAACTAATATTTAATTGAACTGAAAAAAAAATATTTAAACGAAAAGCTGCATCAAAAGAGTATATCCTTTCGTTTCCCTCTCGTTTTTTTCCTCATCTCCCCCTCTTGTACGATTGTTCCCTACAACAGACCCATCAGAATTTCAGACTAAAAGGTAAATGTTTCATCAAAATTTGTCATGAAATAAAGTAAATACTTTGTGTGTAAAACATAAGAGAACCAAGGTACAGAATTATAATTTTCCATGGTATTTTTTATTAGACTTGAAAGTATTTATTCATGACATTCTTCATCTTTAATGTCGTTCACCAAAAGAAAAAAAAAATCTTTAATGTCGTTGTTAATTCATATTAAAAATGTCTTTTCACTGGATGAAATCAAAACCACAAAATATGCAAAAGCATAAGAAATTAAGAATACATGAGTGTTATTCTTCCAAAGAGAAAAATAGTGGTAAAAAGATTTGTGTGAAAAGAAATCAACGTTTGTGATATATGGTGGAAGCATCAAGTTTAAGGTTTGCAGTTTGGGGGGAAAAGGTTAGTTTCTCTTTAAAATATTTAATTTAGAATTTAATAATTAATATAGCATGTTTGAGGTCTGAATACTTTTCATGCATGCCCACAGATCTGAGTGAATCAGATCAAACAAGACAATAAATGAGAAAATTTTAATCAAAACAAATAAACTTAATGAATTGAAGTTTGAACCATTTAAATTCGAACATTCATTAAGTGCAAGTGAGGCCTAAAGATTCCAACGCACCTAATTTTATTAAAGGAAATATGTAAAAATTATCTATCACTATAGAATTTTTTTAACCATCTATAGCAAATATTTTGAATTAAAAGAGCAAACCATCTATTCTAACTCTCCCAACATCCTTCTCCATTTTTGTCTTTATGAATAGCTACAGCTTGTAACTTGGCTACTCCTGCTGTGTTCTTAAATGTAATGTTCATTGCAATAAATTCTTATCCATCTACAACTACATGAGTAATTATGCACATTTAGGTCCATGAGAAAAAAATTCAAAGTGTGTGCAGTGTGCCTAACTAATGAATAAAAAATCAACGTGTGCGCCTAACTAATGAATAACTTTTCGTAATTAGATAAGCGACTACAACAGATAAATACAAAAACTATTTACTATGTCAATGTAGTGCAATTTAAAAGGAAAGTTGGTGCCTGGTTCCATCCCAATAATTGAGTATTATTAAGTAGGCTTTATTACCATCCACCTTTCCGCAAACGATCTCAAAATTCATAACCTTCAAAATTGTCATCCGTAATGATACTCCACCCCTTTATTTTACTTTATGGCACACCCCTTCTTTTAGCTTATAAATTGTATGTTACTTTTTACTATTATCCTTTTAATTGTTCTTAAATTACTCTCCTAGAAAATGTGAAGTATTTAAGAACCGCATTAAATGGAAAGGTAAAATTGAAAGAAATTTTCAACATGTCTCTTAAAGAATGAACAATTCATTTATTTTTTACATTGAAAAATAGCTCAATAATTTATTTATTTTGGAATGAAAGGAGTATTGACTTGGCACATTTTTTTTTTTAATATTTATTAGAGGTTTATTTTATAAAATTAATTTTATTGAGGTGATTTGTATTAAATATTGTTGGTGCATTTTAATATTAAAATAAAAATATTAAAGTGTATGATAATTAGTAGGCATAAAGTGAAGAAAGTGGTGTTATTATTCTTGTAACTCACCACATTATTTTTTTGTGTTAGCGGGTATGAATTGTGGTAAAGATGACCATTAATTCTTGTAACTCATATAACCATTAGTTCTTGTAACTTTCAAGGTCATTAGTTCTTGTAACTCTATGGTCATTACTTTCATGTAACTTATGTAACATTAAAACTATTCTTCTACCCACATTACTACCCCTCATTCATTTTATTCATTACATGGAAGAACTCTACACCTATAAATAGTGGTGTTTCTTCCTTTGTGTTCATATATTAGAGATAAGAAAAAAAATGACAAGTGTGGGAGATATTGTTATGTGTAGTAGTGAAAGAGAGTTGAGACATAGAAAATATTCTAAGTCTTCAATTATATTCACTATACAAAAGTGAGTAATTATATTAGTGAAAGAGAGAGTTGAGACAAAGAAAAATATTTAAAGTTTTTAATTATATTCACTATACAAAAGAGAGTTTTAATATGTTGAAGAAAGGTGTTCTTATGGTGGAGCTTTGGACTCTTCAACTAATCCGAAGTTGCTTGAGGTGTACATCATTGATGGGTTGTTGTATTGTGGAGAGGATAAGTCAAGAGATATATTGTTGGATTGGTGTAGATTATGCCATAGTGGGCATGAATCTCCTTAAAGAGAGCGAGATATCCGCCCCTCAGCTAAGAAGACGATTATTTTATTTTCTTCATTTTTGCTCACTTTATTTTCAACTGTAATAATTTATTGTAATTTTGGTATATTACACCAACAAATATAAACAACAGTTATAATATATTTTGCTCCTATAATTCACTTTTAATGTATAGTGCAAATTTCTTATCAAACAAACATAATACATTTTATGACACTTGTAATATATCTATATTGTATTCATAATTCATTATGAATACATAGTGAATATTTCTTACTACCAAACAAGAATAATGCATTTTAAGACACTTATAATACATATATAATGTATGCATAATTCACATTTAAGGCATAGTTTAGATTTCTTATCAAACAAGCATAATATATTTTAAAACACTTATAATACATCTATATTGCATGCATAATATTTAATTTTAATGCATAAAACAAAATACTCACACACAATACATGTACAATACAATTTTAATACATATTGCAGATATCATTTTAGTTTTAGCACAACCTTTAAAATTTTGTATCTTCAAATATTCATATTTTTCAATTTTGCACCGTGAAAATGGTAACAACTAAATTCTCCAAGGACTAGAAAGATAAACATTTGACTTTATTTATTTTTTTGGTAAGAAAACATTTGACTTTATCATGGCGATGCTTCGATGGTTTCGTTTTTATCTTTTTAAAAATAGACGGAATATATATATAGGCCCCTGAACTATTTCGCTTTTTCCGTATAGGCACCTCAATGAAGCCAGGTACCTATTGAACCCTTTACTCCTTCACAAATGGTTTCAATTGAGCCCAATTTACTGACGTGGCCAAAAAAATAAAATGCATGTACTACACACACCAATGACGTGGAAAAAGAACAAATCAGACAATGACACGTGGCATTTTAACTTAAAATAATTATAAAAATAATTTTTTAATATAATTAAATTTAAATTTTAAAAAAAAAATATTAACACCTCCCCCTCCCCACACTGCAGCCTACCCGATCCTCCTCCCACCCCTCACTTCTCCTCTTTCCTTCCAAATATACAGACCCCATTTTCCATTTTCCTTCTTCACTTTTCTTCTTCCAAATACACAGACCCCATTTCCCTCTTCCCTTTCAATTGAGAAGGAAGAAAAAATGGCTTAACAAGAACGCCATCAGTTTCACTACCTCCCATCTGCTCAAACACCTCCAATGCCTCATCGACTCTGTAACATTTGCATAAATGATTGATGAGAATCCCAAATGTCACAACATTTGGTTTAATTTTCTTTTCCTTCATCTCATTCATAAACAAATTCATGTAAAAGGTGTCAGTCCTTATCGCATTTCCCACTTCGACAAAACTTGATAATCAATTTAGTAAATCATACATCATTCAAAAAAATACCATGCTCAAAGAATCTCACAAGAAGTCCATAAATTTCCTCCACGCTCATCATTTTCTCAACCCAAATCCTCTTCCACATAGCAGATAAAATAATATCCATCGTAGTATTGTTCGGAGGAACATCACTATCCCTTTTAAGCATTTCGTCGAGCACTTTGAACCCACGATCAATATTCCCTCCACGAAGTAAACAATCTAATAACAAATTAACCACACTCGTGTTTCTTAAATCTGGGTTTAGCTCTTTATACATCGATACCACTTTCTTGAGCATTTTAGCTCGCCCAAAGCATCTTATAAGAAGTGTCGCAACATTAATCGATAAAGGGATTTTCCCCTCTTTAGCAAAACAAAAAGTTCAAAAAGCTTACTAGGTACATCAGCCTCTTGTTTATCACTCATTGCTTTTTCAAGAATAGCTTGAAATATCAAGGAAAGAGAAGAAGGATTTGCTGATATTTGTTCGAGAAAATGAAGAAGAAGGGAAAATAAAGAAGAAGAACAGTAGTTGAGGGGCAAGTATATTTAAAAATGAAAAATATGAGAAATGAGATAATTAAGAAAAATAAAAAAGATAAAGAGATTAAAAAAAAGCTAAAATTTAATGTTTCACGCTTTTAAATTAAGTGCAGTGCACGCATTATGCCACATCAGCGCCATATCAGCAATTGTGTTTAATTGATACGTTTTGTGAAAGATTAAAGGGTTCAATAAGTACCTGTCTTAATTGAGGTGCCTATACGAAAAAAGTGAAATAGTTAAGGGGCCTATATATGTATTTAGCCTTTAAAATATTATATAAAGGGATGTGACATATTTTTTTCCCATCTATAAAAGAATGTCATATTTTCTTATTTGACAACTATTTAATGATATTATCTTCATTTTATCCTTACTGAATCCCACTTATATAAGAAAATACAACTAAAAAGTAAACATCAAAGTGACTTTAAGAGGGGCAAGTTTATAAGCTTTACAAAGTCATCATTTATTTTTAAACTCCACATCTGGTTAAAAGACGATACATAAAATGAAATGGGTGGAGTACCTATTATTACTATATATAATAAGAGGGGGTTTCAGTGCTGAAGCAGGCAGCAGGTCGACATACCTGCTTGTGTTTTCTGCTTCAGCTGCTTCAATCGTAATTTTACTGTATCGCCCCTAATTAATTATTATAAGTCATTTAAATATTTGAAAATTAATAAAATTTAATAAAAATAAGTAAAATAAACATTTCTGACATGTTTGCTTCAGTTGTTTCAACTGTAGTTTTACTATATCAGCTCTAATTACTTATTAAGTCATCTAAGTATTAAAAAGTTAATAATGTTAAATAAAAACAATAAAAATAGACATAAAATGATAAATTAACTTTTGATATTTTAAATAACTTGACGTCATATATGATACCTACTTAAAAAAAGTTCACAAGCAATTTTTTATAGTTTTTTGCTCTATTACTTCTAATTAGTTATTATAAATCATTTAAGACATGCTTCACTGCTTCAATCATGAAATTAATTATTATGGTCATCTAAAAATTAAAAAATTAATAATATTTCATAAAAAAAGGGTAAAATAGACACAAAATAATATGTCAACATAAAAAATTTAGTTGACTACCAAAATTATATTAGTGTCACATAAATTGGGATGAGACAGAGGAAGACATAAAGTAACACATATTATTTAAAAATGAGATAAAAAATATTGTAAATAACAATAATTAAGAACTTAATATATATATATGTAAAATTTAATTGATTGTCGAAATTTTATTTGTGCCACATAAACTGAGACAGATAGAGTATTCATATCTTATAAAAAATTATGTAAAAAGTAATTATAAATCACATAATTAACAACTTAAAAAATATTTAAAAATATAAAATATATGGTTGACTTTCGAAATTAAATCAATGTCATTTAAATTGAAATCTAAGAAAAAATTATAAATCATAATAGTTAACTCAATTTATTTAATGATTGATTATCTAAAGAGAAAATGGTCTATTATCCCCCCCCCCCCACACCCATAATTTTTACCCGTAATTCCAACTACAAACTCAATCTTTACGAGAGTCCCATTACCCTCCTGAATAATTTTTTTTCTATATTTAGTACCCCCAAGTACTGGCCTGTCAACATAAATCAATTAATAATACGTATGTGTTTACACGCGCTTGGTCCACTTCGATTTTTTCTTTTTCCTACTAAACAAATAGGCCCCATTTTCTCTCTCAAAAAAATTCAAGAACCTTTCCTTCTTCCTCTCTTCTCTCTCTTTGCAATTTTCTGTAAATATTCTTGTATGAAAATAATTTCAAAGCTAATCAACTGATTGTTGCTTTAACTTAGTAAAGGTGAGTTCTTTGTGCCAAAATTAGGATTGTGTAAGTGTTAATTAGGGTTTACTGTTAATCTCACAAATTAAGAAGTTAAATATGTTAAATTAAGTTGTGTGACTGATGATTATGTTGTTTAAGTGTTCAATTAACACCATATTACGTTCATAATTACATCTAATTAGGTATTTTGTTGATTGTTTAAGTCGGGTGATTCAAAATTAGTGCTTTTGTAGGATTTACTGTTAATATTAAAAATTAAAAAATTAATTATGTGTAATAGCATGTGTGTCTTACTATTGTGTTATGTAGGTGTTCATATATCATATTACAACCGTTGTTATATTGAAATTAGATTTTTTTTCTTTGTCGTTTAAGTTGCATGATATTCCATTTATGTGCGTCTTAGTATTAGGTTGTTTCATTGTTCAAAGAGTATCATATTACATTAGAAAATTCATATTATGTGATTTTTCTTCATTGTTTAAGAATAATAATGTCGGATTAAATTGGGGTAATACTTGATTTTTGATAATGTCGTCTAATGCTTGATTTTTGATAAGGTTGCTTGATTTGTGATAATGTAAAGTATAGTAATTCTTTTTGTTCTCTTGATTGCATTCTGGTAATACATGAATGGGTTTACTTTGATTATTCTAAGATAGTACTATGGTGGGTTTAAGTAGTGGGGAACCAATATATAATGGTGGAAAAATTACTGAATTTTTGGATGATTATGTAGATAAGATGTCCTCCTTTGAGTTAAGAGACTATATTAAAAAATTAGGATATTGCAAAAGCTGCACCTTTAGCATTAAACCACCTAACAGTGGCATTATGGTAGATGTTGATAATGATGAATATTTTAGACATGATGTGTTCCTTAAAAGATGGGGATAAGGTAGAGGTATTAATACTATGACTAATTTTAGGGTAGGTGAGGACCATTTAAATGTGGAGGATCTTTTTTCTTCTTTTTCAACCACACCTCCTTTCAATACCACACTTCTTTTCACTACTGCAAATAGTGTTGCTGCACCTACTACTACTACATCTAGTATTGCTTCAATTGATTATATAGATATTGGTCCTACTAGATTTGATTTTTCTAAAGAAGAAGTAGAGGGTTCTGATTACTCTACTAAGATAGTGCAGAGTCAGAAGCAGAGTTAGTTGGAGATGATGATGATAAGGAGTATGGTAGTGATGTACATGAGGAGGTTATGGAGTGGAGAACTGAAAAGAGAAGGTTTCAAAAGAGTAAAAGAAATGAGAGAGTACAAGCTTCCAATGAAAAAGTAGCAGTAGGTGAAGTAGGACTAGATCTTGGTTTGATGAAACTAAAATAGGTAAATGAAGGAAGGCTTGGAGGTGATGAGCCTTGCTTTGTAAGTTCTGATGAGGATAGTTTTGAATTAGATGAAGATGATTGTTGTGGTGATGATTAACATGATGTGGTTGAATCTCATAGAGTAAGAACTGTTAATTTATCAAGAAAGAGAAGGACAACAACTCAAAAAAACATCCATGACCCAACTGCAAAGAAAGTTGTTTGGTAGTTGGGTATGGTTTTTAAAGATGTGAATTAATTCGGAAGAGTAGTGACTAAATATGCAGTAAGAAAAAAGGTTCCTATAGAGAAGTGGGTAAATGAGCCAAAAAAGGTTAGAGTTAGGTGTTCCATGTCTTTTGTATGCAGGTCTTGACAAAACAACAAATAATTTCATGATAAAAACTTACATTCCAAAATATACTTGCAACAAGACAACCAGAAATTACTTATGCAATGCATTGTTTTTAGTTGAAACCTTGAGAGAAAGAATAATTGAGTAACCAAGTAAGAGTACTCAAGTTGCAACAGTTAGTTAGAAAAAAATTCAAACTTTATGTTGGTAAGACTACTATAAGAAGAGCAAGAGCTAAAGTGTTGAAAGATATAATGGGTGATCATGTTGTAGAATTTGGAAGAACCTTGACTACAAGGATGAACCGTTGAGGACAATCTAGGGACCATTTGTGTTGTTAAACTTGGTGAGGTTTATGCAGCAGGTAAACCAAAATTTCAGAGATTTTACATCTATTTTAATGCTTTGAAGAAGGCATGGGCACATTGTAGGAAATGCATATATTTATATGGTTGTTTTCTTAAAGGTATTTGTAAAGGACAATTGTTAGTTGTTATGGCCAAAAATGGAAATAACCAGATGCTGCCACTTTCTTGGGAAGTAGTTAAAAAGAAGAACACAAACACATGGACTTGGTTTGTTAGATGCATAAGGAATGACCTAGGACTTGGAGGATGTGAAGGTCTCACCTTGATTACAGATTTGCAAAAAGTACATATACTATTTTATGTTTAATTTCTTTTTTAAGTTTAACCTAGTATATGAAAATATGTCCTAATTTCACCTTGTTTTATGGTATGTATGTGTACTGTAGGGACTGTTTGCAGCACTTGAGGAGGTGTTACCTCAATCTGAACATAGAAGATGTGCAAGGCATATCTTAGTTAATTGGGCTAAGGACTGGAGAGGTCTTCAAAGAAGATAACAATTTTGGAAGATAGTCAAAAATATATTTGAGTATCAATTGAGGAAAACCATAGAGAAGATGATATTGGTTGGTCCTAAAAAAATAATGGATGAGTTAATGTACAAAAACATTAATTACTAGTGCAAGCTTTACTTCAACACTAAAGTCATGTATGATTTTGTGGATAACATGATGACTGAGTATTTTAATGCATGGATCTTGGAATCTAGGTGTAAGAGTATCATTACCATGCTTGAAGAAATTAAAGTAAAGATTACGACAAGAATAGGAACTCTAAGGGAGTTCCCAAGTTCTTAGAAGTGTAATTACTCTCCAATGTATTTGAAGGTTTTAGAAGAGAACATCAACCGGTCTATGGATTGTACTATTTAGTTTAATGGAGTGGATAGTTTTGATGTGAAAGAAGGGTTTTGTCAACACAAAGTAGATATTATCAAGAGGACTTGTAGTTGTAGGGTATGGTAGTTAAAAGGCATACCATGTGCACATGTTGTGGCTGCATTGTTATGCAAGAAGTACCCTTTGTATAACTATATTAATAGCTTCTACTTTAAGGAAACATACTTAAGGACTTATGCTAATGTTCTTGAACCACTAACAAACATGAAAATATGGACAGTTTCTTCAAACATTACTGTTGCACCACCTAAAATCACAAGCATACTTGGCAAGCCATCTAAGGCTAGGAGAAAGAAAGCTGAAGAAATAAAGAAATTAGAAAAATTACCTAGAAATGGACTAGAAATGACATGTAGTGTGTGTCATGTTAGAGGCCATAACAATAGAGGATGTCCTCAAAGTACACCATTAGAAGAACCAAGTATACCATCAGTTACAATATCTACTGGTTCAGGCAGGGGAAGAGGCAGACCAAAGGTAATATTTATACTTGAATTTAGTATATTATAACTTCTAACTTCTCTAATTCTTTTAAAATTCTTTTAAAATTCTTTTTATATGTTGAAAATTCCACCAGAAGCACCTAATGCACCTCTTCAAGAAAAAAGTATCGGTTCAGATAGGGAAAGAGGTATACTAAAGGTAATATTACACTTAAATTTAGAACTAATTAGCTCAATAATTTTTATAAAATTCTTTTTGTATGTATAGAAAACTTTATCAGAAGTCATTATTGCATATCAACAAGGAAAAAAGGAAGAAGGAGACCAAAAAAAGCAATATCAATAGCACATAGTATATCTCCTTTATCTACAGCACCTCCTGCACCTACTATTTTTCCAGCATCCTCTTCTGCACCTCTTGATTATTATGTATCATCTTTAATGGTTGGTACTACTAAAAAAGAAATGGATAGTGATAGGGGAAACACAACTGCTTTCAAAAGTACAAGAATAATAGAAATGGGTGTGTTCCAAGCTAAAAATGGCTTCAAAGTCCTGAATATAAGTCGTTTACTTTGTTATATCTTGTGTAAATTATGAGTCTTTTGTGTATATTGATTCATGAATTTGTTTATCCTTCTATTGGAATCCTTGGGGGTTACACCACCTAATGAGGGACCAGGTCCTTCAAAGTCAAGCACAAGTGATAGAACAGTAAAGAAACTATGAAGTGCTGGAAAAATAAAGACAGTGCTGGAAAGTTAGAACACAGGACATTTACGTTGAAACCTAGAAAGGAAAAAACTATGGATTGCCCTCACAAGCACCTCAAAAAATCCACTATAATCAACCTCCTGATTACAGTCTAGATTTCAGTCTACCTCTAGGCTCCTTTCGCTTGTAGCAACTCTACTATAAGCTTATCTTTGTTACTCTACCAAGGACCCTCTACCCTGATTAGCTCTAATCAGCAACAAACTTAGGTAACTCAACCTAATAACTCTTAAAATAAATACTACTCTTATAGCATGAGTAGTTCGATTACAAACTAGTACTCACTCAAGAACAATTTTTAATTTAAGCTCTCATAAATGGCTAAGATCTTAAGCAGTGCTGAAATGAGGGTTTTGCTGCCTCTTTTTACTCCTTTTAATTGCAAAAAAAAAAATCTGATAAAGAGGCATCTCTTTTCTTTTATATCTGAGTAATGATTAGGGATGAAAATTCATTGAACCAGCTGTCCTAATCAGTACAAAGTAATACCTACAAGTTTATTATACAAGAGGACAAAACTGTGCAGACAATGTGTGCAAGCTTTACTGTATCTTGCACATCCATAGACCTGGTCCCTTGCAGTTAGCTGCTCATAATCAAAATGACATATAATAATTTTTCCCTTTTTGATGATGACAAACCAACTATACAACTTTGAGAATCAGTGCACATTCATCACATTTAATCAGTATGGTTACCACCTGAAGATGAATGTTCCCCCTATCATCATGTTTCCTCCATCATGCAACATAGGGACCTATTCCCTTATTGTCATTTGCAGCAAAAACTCTAATTTCTTCCCCCTGTCAACATGAGCCTATATTTAATACATTTACACATTTCCCTCGCCAACGTGACTCCCTTCATTCATCTATTTAGCATATCGCTTCTTTTCTTCCACTATCAGCATGTCATACGACATCACTTGATCATTATCATTATATGGTACCTGGTGATGTCCTATAGAAATATAGCACTTTGATGCTTAAAATAAGGAAAAGATGCAAGTTTATGAGGTTATTTTTTTTTAGATATGATGCCTTTTGGGTATGTTTTGTAGGAAATCATATTTTGGATGATAAGTTTGTGAAAAGGTAAAAAAAAGTGTTTTGTCCATTTTCAAAATAATTATGAATATTCAGGATGTTTTCCATCTTGTTCGTGAGAAAAGCATGTTTGAAAATTCAAGAAGAGCTAAAAATAAAACCTCGGCACTTACCAAGTCAACATGTGGCCATAAGTAGGACCTACGGACCGCATATAGGCAAAGCAAGTACCAAAAGTCCAAAATCTCAAGAGCTAAACTTGTAGAATTTTTTCTCTTGGTACCTATAGTTTGTACCAACACCCAGTGTCAGGACTGTAGGTACTACCTGGGCTCAGTACCAGGACACAGGTACAGACCACATATGGCCACCGGCCCAATTTTCTCCTAGTTTGTTTGTCCTTTGATTTTAGGGTTTCCTCGTGTACTATAAATACCCTTTATGTGTCTTTTAGTAGGAGTGACATACTTTTGATATTCACAAACATATTTTGATTACAAGATCCGATTTTGATCTTGGGATTTTTGTGTATTGGTTTTGGTTTATTAATTCAACTATGGTTGTGGGTTTTAATTCTTCTTATTATTTTGACTTCATCTATGCTTTTGAATATGAATGTTATTGATTTCTTCACAAGCATGAGCAGCTAAAACCCATAGCTAGGGTTATGTAAACCCTGGAGGATTGACGAAGTAGGGGAAGTATTGTCGTTGTTCTAAACCGATACCTATGCATGTATTGTTTTATCTTCGTTATGATCATTTTCTTAATGGGTGCACACATTAGGATTCCTCCTATATATTGCTTCTTACTACAAAAGAGGAGCACTGAATAGTAAAAGATAAAGAGAACAATAATTTTTGTGTTTAACTATTGATCCATGCTTTTGCGTTCTATCTTAATAAGATGGTTAGGTTTTATCTAATAACTAGAGACTCGAAAGGTAATAGTTAACTGGGATAAATATAAGAGTTAGTAATGCAACATCCTGAGACTCAAAAGATAAAGGGTGAAATTCTTATGTTCGTCCAAAAGACTTTAAAAAATACATAACTTATCAATTCTATCTTCAAAGTATTAGGTTGGTTCAGTGAAACACGATAAGCCAACGTATTTGAGAATATAGGGGGAACACAATCCTAGTGTTCACCTATACTGATTACAATCAAAGTTAGTACAGTTACTTGCTCGATATTACCATATCAAAACCCCTCATTTACTTTTCTTGTTCTGCACATTGATTAAAATTATTGATATCTGCAAAGCCACATGTTCCCTTAGGATTCGACCCCAACCTCTGTTGGGTAACTATATTTTGACAGTGACTGTAACATCATCTAATAAGAGGTATTGTTTTGACATCATCAAAATTTTAACATCGTTGTTGGGGAACACGGTATTAATTTCTGATTAGAAGTTATTACAGTTTTTTGGTTTTTATTTTTGTTCTTAGTTGGGCATATACCGGCGTATGCCTAGAACATGGAGTAGAGGCAATCCTGTACTCCCACTAAATCTGAATCCAGAGAGAATCCTAAAAATAACTTGGTAGGATGTCTGACCATAAAAGAGATGAACTTCCTGAAGGAGTTCATAATATTGTATCTCCACTTCCCCCCGAAGGAGTATAGGATATCATTGATTGAATGACTGGTAAGATATTTGATCAAGATGAAGTTGAAATGAGGGCAATGAAAGAAGCTCAATGGGTAGCTAGTGAGGCAGAGCTAGCTGTGCAGAGATAAACAACAGACCGCGGAGTAGCACTGAATGGAAAACAGAACAGAGATGGAGGTGCCCGTGTTCATGTAATCCCAGCACAACAGTTTATACAACCATAGATGATGAAGAAGACTTGGGATATGTTGAGATAACAGAGAATGGAGCCATATTTCCTCCAATTTTTCCCCAAGGCATCAAGTTTGATATTGTGAGCGCAATGATCCATCTTTTGAATCTGAAGGGTGTGTTTGTAGGTTTGCCTACAGATGATGCAAACCTGCACCTTCCTAATTTCCTTGAGATTTGCAGTTCGTATACAAATCTAGGGGTAAATTAGTAAGCACTCAGACTAAGGCTATTCCCTTTCTCACTTACAGGAGAAACATCTTTATGGTTAGGGGAACTGCCAAAAGGCTCTATCACTACATGGAATAAGTTGCGCAAGTGGTTCTTTAACAAGTTCTTTCCTCAATATAAGATGCGACATCTTAAGGATGAGATTGATAACTTCAAGCAGTTGTAGACAGAGTCTATGTATGAGGCATGGTTCAGGTTTTATAAGAAGATAACCATAGTTCCCAATCATCGATTGTCAGGGATGAGCTTATTAGAGATATTCTACAGAGCCCTGACCATCAGCTTTAGAGCCATGACAGACACCATATCTGGAGGAGATTTTATTGGACTACGCTGGGAGGCAACTTTGGAGATGTTAGACTATATCTTGCTTGCTAAGCGAGGGTGGAAAATTTAGGAGGTTGAGAGGAGATCTGGCACTTATGGTATTGGTGCCTCCTATGACCAAAAAGTAGGTGATGGCATAGTAGCGCATGATATTGCATTGCTAAAGAATGATCTTGGGGTACTTACAAATCATCTTACAACAGTGACTTCAGAGAAGGTAAATGCAGCAGCAACGTAGGGATCAACTTCTAAAATGTATGAGTCATAATTAGAAGAGGAAGCAAATTATTTAGATCATCAGTTGGCAGATTTTTGATCCCAAGGGCAAGGGAACCAGGGTCAGAACTATTATGATAGATACAGAGACTATAGAAGAGAGAAAGAGATGGTGATCGGAGAAAAAAAGATGACTACAGAGAGAAAGAAGATAGATACATTATACGTGGTAGATAAGATATAGAATCTAGAATAGAAGAGATGCTGCCTAAGCTGGTGAAGGGTCAGGAAAGTCAAGAGATTAGACTTAAGGAGATTAAGGCCGATATTTCAGGAATAACCCAGAAGGTCGAGTCACATGCCCCTACTATCAAGTAGTTGGAGCACCAATTTGGGCAGATGTCAGCAACTCTAAACTAGAGGTAGCCAGGTACCCTTCCAAGAAACACGATGCAAAATCCTAAGAACAATGGTCACGTACTTGCTATTACCACGAGGACTGATATTACTACTATGGATCCCCCACGACCTGCTGCAGAAACTATTCATAATAAGATACCTGTTGTTGAGTCTGAGAAGGGAACAAGTGATAATGGTAAAGCTACTAAAGATGAAGGTAAGGATTCGATCATTGATCCAGAAATCATAAAGATTATGAGACCATCTACACCTTATCCTCAGAGATTAAGGTAGAAGAAAGAGAAATGTAAGTTTAAGCAATTCATTAATATGATGAAAGAATTGAGATTGAACATACCTCTTCTAGAGGCGTTGGAATAGATACCTAGATACACCAAGTTCATAAAATAGTTAGTCACAAGGAAGAAAGGAGAGATATTTGAGGATGTTAATGGTATGCATCACTGTAGTGCAGTCACAACTAGGTCGTTGGCGTAGAAAAAGGGTGATCATGGTGCATTCACTATACCATGAACTATTGGGTCATCCCAATTTGCCAGAGCCTTGTGTGATTTAGGGGCCAGCATTAATTTGATGTCGGTGGCCATATTCAAGCCGTTGTGTTTGAACCCTCCAGAACCAACAATGCAGCTATTAATGGACAATCATATAGTAAAGAAACCTATGGGAATCTCTTTTGATGTTATCATAAAGGTGGATAATTTCATATTTATGAATGACTATATCATCCTAGACTGTGAGGTTGACACCGAGATTCCCATTATATTAGGAAGACCATTTATAGCCACAAACAGAGCTATAGCTAACATGAAGAAATTTGAGTTAAAATTCTAGGTCAATGAGGAGGAGGCTACACTCAACATCTGAAAGTTAATGAAGCATCCAACTGATATGAGGATAGTATCGGTGATTGATAGTATTGATGACCCAGGAGGATATTCCTATAGGTATCTTGATTAATTATGAGTAGTCAAGATACCTGCATCGTGCTGCGATATTAAATCAAGCACTGCATAGGATGCAACCCATGGGCTTGTTGGTGAAGTCTAAGTAACCAACATGGCCACACCATGACGCGACATAAAATCTAGAACTGAGTGGGAGGCAACCCACTATTTTTAGTGTTCACATTTTTGTTGTTTTTCTTTTTAGTAGGTTTGTAGCTCATGGACTTGCCCAAAATATGGTAAAATATTTCTATATTCATCGATTTCTAGGTAAGGGGCTATGTGATCAACCCATCATGGTCACAAGTCCCACATGATAAGTTGAGTAATAAGTTTAAAAATTGAATTTTTGAGGATGAAAATGGTAAGTTATGGACTTTCGCATCTAATTTTACTTTTGGGAGCTAAATCTTATGTTGCGGGACCATAAGTATCTGGAAAAATATCAAAACGCCAAGTCTAGGATGCAGAAAAGCGAGCCAAAATTTTTGTCCCGACACCTGCGCCCAGCACCTGCTAGCCGCAGGTGGTGCCTGCGCCCAGAGCCAGACCGCGGGTACAGGTGTCATTTTTGAGTCCACTTATTAACTAAAATATTGGGCCCTCCAATATTTAAATATGATCTAAAATAGCTTCCCACCTATATAAAAATATTCTTACCCTCATTCTAACTAATTCAAATCCTTAAAACTTTATTTTTCTCTTTGAATTCAAACTTCCCACTTAAAGCATAAACTAACCCCATACTTAAGTAAAGTCTAAATTGACACTTTTTCAAGATACCAATTTGGTCAACATGCTAAAAACACATTCCAACTTTGGTTTACATGATTTTTCATTATTCTCTTCCGGTTCTTCATAGAAAAGATAACTTTCTCGGCTCCTAGTGGTTATATATTGGTGTATCTATATATAAACAAGTTGATATGTGTATTTCATTTCAAAATATATAGAAACTATCATGATTATATGTAGGAGCACTGAAGTAGCCTAAAAACATAATGTTGGGCCTTGTTTTGAACAAAAATCTAAAGTTAGTCCCCAACCGAAAGTTGCACTTCAATGAATGAAAGTAATACCAAAGTTGAGCATATTTATTTTCTTTGAAAACTGTGATATATGATAAGTGTATGTACATTGAACTTGTTTGAACCTCAAATAGGTTATAGGGTTGCAAAAATTGAGGAAAAATTCAAACTTTTCAAATTTTGGGTTTTTCTTTGACTTTTGTTATCCCTTACTTTTATTGGAAACTAACAACTGATTTTTTAGATACATATGGCACCTAAAGAGGTGAATAAGACAAAGGTCGGTACTTCAAGGAGACAATAAAATCTCCCAAGCCTAGCAGTTCAGTGGAGGAGTACCTGAGGCAGTGATGTATAGATGTTATAGTTGAAGTGACACGTAGAGTCAGAGAGGACAGACTCGCTAGGCTGCTCAGTCAACTATAGCCCGAACGAGGATAAAGTCATCTACAATGTCACCACCATATACTCCTCTACCTGACGATGATAATGAGGAGGAGGAGACAGAGTCTGAGTCTACTCCATAGGTTACTGCTCAGGACCCTAGTCTGAGGAGGGGTCCCAGGATTCATCTGATAAGGTTGAGTAGGAGCAGTCATCCGTGGTACCCCAGTTTGAGGAGGGTACCACTACTCATGTATAATAGATAGAGGTACTTCATTCTGATGAGGGTACTGAGCAACCTTCCCATGATGCATCGGTATATTAGAGCCTCACACCTACATATACCCAAAGGTACCTCTCGAGGAGGGACCTCCGAGGTGGTGTGTTGAGGGTATATGGAATATATTTGAGTAGGAAAATTATGTTTGGGAGATAGGAAGGACTACGAGGTATATTTATGAGGAGTTTCGGATTGACCTATCAGGGCTAGATCGAGTACCATAACTGGGGGTAACATTTGATATATATCATCTAGAGTGGATGACTAGGCCACTCAGTTCCTACAGACTGACTATGGTACAAAAATTTTATGCATCCTATAGTGCTATCATAGTCCTTCCTATATGCCATCATCTACGCCTAATCAAATTTGCTAGGCATCCACAGCTTGAGCACACACTGGTTAGAGGGGTCAGAGTTGATATTGCAGAGTTATGTTCGGCCCAGATAACATCACTCCTTCATCTACAGATGAGTGCAACCATATATTAAGGATTATACATGATCGACATAGAATATGGAAATCTGAGCATCGATGTGAGAGAATCAAGATAGCTAGGTAAATATCCAGTTATATTTTACGGTTCGGTGATACAACCCCATGTATTGAGGGCAGGCTGTGATCAAGAAAGGCCTTTTGACATTGGAGGTTAAGTTTTGGTTGTTCCTGATTAGATACCGACTGATACCTACTACTTCGGATAATATATTGATATAGTAAAGAACAGTATAGGTTACTTGCCTGATGGCCAGATATGATGTTGATTTTACTGCTATTCTTCACTATGAGACACATAACAGAGCATTTAGGGAGTTGGCTAATCTTCCCTTCCCTTGCATAATTCAGAGGCTGTGTGATGAGGCTGGTGTGCCTAAGATACCAGGTGTAGATGAGAGAGTACTTGTGACAACAACTACATAGATAAGGAACATAGAGGGTTTGCAATGTTCGGGCACTTCTAAGAGATCGAACAATAGGCAACAGTACCACGGACCTAGTTCGAGGGCCCAATAGTTTCCATAGAGCCTATTGAGGTACATCGAGATAATGTGAGTATTAC
This sequence comes from Capsicum pubescens, assembly GCA_030864215.1. Classification (NCBI taxonomy): domain Eukaryota; kingdom Viridiplantae; phylum Streptophyta; class Magnoliopsida; order Solanales; family Solanaceae; genus Capsicum; species Capsicum pubescens. The sequence continues at coordinate 145,584,626 of CM061547.1, forward strand.
TTTTAACATAGATATAGGGAAGCAGAGAGAGGCTCCAGATTCCAGTATGTAGGGCAAGGGGACATAGGATACTTCCTCTTCACCCCCGACTTTAACCTCAAAGCCGGTGGGTGCATCTATAGAGCCTACTCGTCCATCCACTACAACTTCTGTGACTGGTATGATTACTATGTCTTGTGAGTTTTTGAAGAGTTTAGTGGACAGCCAGAGGGCCACACATGCCAGAGTGAAGGTTGTTGAGACTGATATAACTACCATCTACGAGCAGATAAGATTAGGGGTTAGGACTAGATTTAGTAGGTACAGACCTGATGGGAGGCTGTACTGAGTACTGCACTATTCAAGCTACGAGCCAACTTGTAAACACAACTTGATGAGTTTGAGAGATGAGTTACAGTCCGATACATAGAGACAGCTGCACCAGATCTAGCCCAGATAAGGGAGGAGTTTGATGTGTTACGAGAAGAGGTACGCTCTATCATGAAGAATCATTTTGTAGACACTCTCTCAGTTATACCATAGGTGGTCCATATATAACCTCTACGCATACCGATAAAGTTTGATTTTCTCGTAGAGGGTAATTAGTAGGTCCCAGCAGTTGGGGCCAAGAAAGGTCTCATAGATTACTTGTAGGACCTTAATTTACTATATGACCAGGCCATTAAAAATGACATCTATGATATGATACAGTTTGCATTCATCGATAGGCAAAGGCGTGCATAAATAGTAGTGGATTTATCATCCAGTAGTGCACCGCCAACACCACCACCTCCGCTAGCTGACCTGCCCCTATCTGGCGATGCTCCTGATTTGGGTGCCTAGTACATCTCATATAGGTTATCACTTACCTCTTTTTTACTTTGTTTTAGCATATTGAGGACAGTGTATAGTTTTTCATTGAATGTGGCCATACTATATCGTCGTGGGTTTTTATTATTGTGCTTTTTTCTTATCGGTCATGGTATGATTACAGAATTGTTATGTCTAGGATAATTTTGTGTCGTATTGTGTTTTTATTTCTATTGTATTTTTTTTTGTGTAATTAGGAGATTTTACGTATTTAGGGAAATAGTCATATTTTGACTGATTTTTGATACCCTTTCAAAAAGTTGTGTTTCGAAACTGTGTCAATATATATATATATATATATATGAATATTATGGATCATGCTATGGCATTAGGATTTGGGACATGATAATCACTTTCTCATAATTGCATGAACCAAATAAGCAGTTGTTGGTAATATTGATTCAGTGATATATGTGTGTGAGATAGTACCTAGTTTCGTTTGTATGTTAAATTCAAAACTTGCCTGGTTAGTTTTTCCTAGATTGAAGGATAGTCGGTTAGGAAAAGATCATAGACAATTTTTATTTTAGTCCTCTTTTAGCCTAAATGACCTTTCATGTATGGATTATATCCCTTGATCCCTATTTCAGCCTTGTAGCGAATTTTCTTATTTCACCATTCACCTTCCCATTTATAGTACAATGAACCTGTGTTGAACCTGTTCCTCCTTAGGCAATGTGCACGTCAATTCAAGAAAAAATCCTAAGTTGAGGGTGGCTATCATAGGGGTGTATCGTTTAGAATATGTATGAATAAATAGTAAAATAAGAAAAAAAAAGTTAGTAGGGCTGGATGTGGTAGAAAAAAGAAAAGAAAAGGAAAAAATTATGAAAAAAGAGAAAGAATAAAAGACAACACTCAACCTGAATGCGCATAAAAGAATAAAAGAAAGAAATAAGACCAAAAATAAAGTGAAAAATTATTGATAAGTGAGACCCCAAGGTTAGTGTAGTGTCAAGGAGGCTTAGTCACTTGATATATCCATATGTACCATACCATCCCCCAATCCTAAATTACAAACTGAGAAAAGTCCTATAGTAATTCTAACTTGACTCTCTGAATGCCACGGTAAAGAAATAAGGGCAAGCCTATGGCATTTGACATGCATTGATTGGAACTTTTTTTATAAATGTGATTGTCTCTTGACCATCCTTGCATTGACATGCATGGTTTCTATGAGTGAGTGGGACATTCTTGTTGTGAGGACACTTGAGTTATATTTCTATCTATTTGCTTATTTCGGGTAGTGTAACATGAATATATGAGTGGTTATCTATTGCTAATGTAATTTCCATACTTTGATCCCATTGTAACACATTATTATGGATCATGTTCATACGCAGTTAGTTTTGAAAAAATAAGATTGGAAGGGGATGTTGTATTTTGAGCTTTACATATTGACTGAATGCCTTGAATAGCTTAGTTTCTCCTAGTTAAGCTTCATTTTTTGTGTGTTTTGTTGCCTGGGGACATGTAATAGAAATATAGAACTTTTGTTGCTTAAAATGAGGAAAAGATGCAAGTTTCTGAGATTATTTTGTTAGATATGATGACTTTTGGATATGTTTTGCAGGAAATCATGTTTTGGATGATAAGTTCGTGAAAAAGGTAAAAAAAGATATTTTGGCCATTTTTGGAGTAATTATGGATATTTGATATATTTTGTATCTTGTTCGTGATCAAAGCATGTTCGAAGAGCTGAAAAGATGACTCCCGACACTTACCAAGTCAACATGTGGCTGCAAGAAGGACCCGCGGACCGCATGTAGGCAAAGCAAGTACTAGAAGTCCAAAATTTGAAAGCTGAACTTGCAGGATTTTTTCTCCTGGTACCTGCGGTTAGGGGTGGGCATTCGATACTTCGGTTCGGATTTGATTTTTATATTTTAGTTTCAGTTATGAAATTAGGTGTACCAAAAAACGAACCAAATTAGTTCAGTTCAGTTTGATTTATGTGAATTTTGGTTCGATTCTATTAGGTTTAATAATTTTTGGTTTTCTATTTTGGGCTTATTTAATGGGCTAAATTATATTTGTAAATCGAATTGATTTAACTTTCTTATGTTAAAGAAAAATTAATATAAACTCGTAAAGTCTTCTAGATGACAATTGATAATAATCACCTCCAATTCAAAAATCAGATGGAGGACTATAGATTAACTTTCGATTGCAAAAATCAATGCAAAAGTAACTTTTGATTTTGATTGCTGAATGTATTTGGATTTTGGGGCTTTGGGCTGTAGGCAGTAGTGGGTTATAGCTAAAGCCTAAATAGTTAATGGGCTGAGATATTATAAATATTAAATATTAAATATATATTATATATATTAATATATATATATATATATTAATTAAAAATAGTATATTAAAATTTTTGGTTTATTTTAGTTTAAACCAAAAACTGAATTACATCAACCTAAAAATCAAAAACCAAACCGAAATATTGAATTTATAAAAAATAAACGAAAATCAAACCGAAAAACCAAAAAACTAAAATAAAAAAATTAAAATAATTTGGTTCGGTTTGGTATTTCAATTTTTCAATATTTATGTCCATCCTTACCTTTGGTTTGTACCTGCACCCATTGCCAGGATCGCAGGTACTACCTGCGCCCAGTACTAGGTCGCAGGTACGGACCACATGGGGCCATCGACCCAGTTTTCTCCTATTTCTTTCGGGATTTAATTTTAGGATTTCCTCGTGTACTATAAATACACTTTATGTATCTTTTAGTAGGAGTGACGCACTTTTGATATTCACAAACATATTTTGCTTTTAAGATCCGATTTTGATATTGGAATTTTTGTGTATTGACTTTGATTCTTTGATTCTTTGATTCATTAATTCAGTTACGGTAGTGGGTTTTAATTCTTATTATCATTGTGATTTCATATATGCTTTCGAATATTAATGTTATTGATTTTTACATAAGCATGAGCATCTAAAAACCATAGCTAGGGTTGTGGAAACCCTGGCGGATTGACGAAGTAGGGGATGTGTAGTCGTTATTCTTAACCGATACCTATGCATGTATTTCTTTATTTTTGTTATGATCATTTTCTTAATGGGTTCACACATTAGGATCCTGCCTACATATTGTGGCTTACTCCAAAAGAGGAGCAGTGACTAGGAAAAGATTAAGACAACAGTAATTTGGAGTTTAACAATCCATCCACGCTTCTATGCTCTATCTTGGTAAAATGGTTGGGTTTCATCTAATAACTAGAGACTCAAAAGGTAATAGTTAACTGGGATCAATATAAAGGTTAGTAACACGACATCTTAAGACTCAAAAGGTAAAGGGTGAAATCCTATGCTCGTCCAAAAGACTGCAGAAGGTACATAACTTATCGATTCTGCATACAAAGTATCGGGTTGGTTCAGTAAAGCACAATAATCCTATGGAGTTGAGAATCCAGGGGGAACACAATCCTAGTTTTCACCTACACTAATTACAAACAGAATTTAGTATATTTAATTGCTCGAGATTACTACATAACCCCCCCCCCCCTCCATTTACTTTTCTTGTTCTACCCGTTGACTAAAACTGTTAAGATCTTCAAAGCCACGTGTTCCATTGGGATTCAACCCCAAACTCTGTTGGGTTACTATATTTTGACAATAATTGTATCATCATCTAATAGGACATGTTGTTTGGATGTTATCACCTAGTCCCTACACATCACGCTTCATACTCATCATACCTAGTCCTTACACATGAAGTCAGTATTCCCCCTTTTGGCATTATTGAAAAAGACTAACAGTAAACCATAAGTAAGGATAAGTACAGAATAATTAACTCATGGCCACTGGGAAAACATTATCATGAAGAATAGCTTAAAGTAAAGGAAACAAATAAAGCACATAAGTAGAAATTCATTCATTGTCCAATATGACCAGTACCAGTACAATATACTAAAAATTTATAGAATAACTATTTACAAAGGCCACTATAGGAATAGAAACTGGAAACTGACTTAAGAGACTGACACAATAGGATTCAGGTAGATGGGGGTTTAGGGAAGAATGATTTTAGCAACATGTCCATTATATCAGCTGCAGAATCAAAAACATCCAGTAATTATTTGGTTAGAGCTTTTAATTTAGCATTTAGTCTTTGGACTTAAACAGTTAACTCTGTAATTTTTCCTTTGATCTTTGCATTCTCTATTGCTAGTTCTTCAATGGAACCAGATCCTTCTGAGGACATCTTCTGATTCTGCAGTTTTAGATGAACTATTTCAGTGTCTTTTGTTGCTAGCTCAATCCTCAACTCTTCCAATTCTTTGTTCAAATTTTCTTGAGCAGACAAGAGTTCTGATACTTCGGACACAGTTCCAACCTTTGCTTCAATGCATTCATTCTCCACCAAGGTTGTTAGACTAAACTTCTGTTTAACTGTTCCAAGGGTACCCTTTGTTCCAATTATTTCATAATGATCAAACACCTTATTTAGGAAGTACCCATAAGGCATTCCATGCTTCCCTTTTTTCTCATAGATTACTTTCCTCATGTGCTCTACCATAAAAGTAGGTAAGCTTATCAACTTAAATTTACTTTAATATTCTATTAGGAACAGGTCAACACCAAAGGCAATGGTCCTTTTCTTTGATCTTGGTAACAGAACCTTGTTGGTGAACTCATATACTAGCTAAAACTCACTGATTAAAAACTTCTTTTTTCACAGCAACTATTGAAGTCTCACCCACTTTTGAGGCTTCAATCATAAATTCAGTGGTAGGCTTCTCCTTCACAACAGATTTTACTCCCATAACTGGTACATCTAAAATCTTTCATGTGTTTTTTTATCTAGATAGATAGACTTTCCTTGCACTTGGGTAGTTAATCTTAGGCCATTTCTAAGAAATTCATGGTATAGTAAAACTCTCTAACTTTTTTTCAAACACCATGGGTGCTGATTCTTCAAGTAGGTGAATCTAGCCCTGATCCCTCACATACTCCACCAATTCTACAATCCCTGGTTTTTCATAGATTTTGGGTCAAACACTCTCCCAATCAACACTTTCTGAGTTTCCAAGACATCATTCCTTGCTTCTCTAGGGAAAACCTTCTTTCCTTCTTCTCTTTGATTCACTACTTAGCTTTTTCTCTTCAATGGACTAGGTCCCTTAGACACTTTCTTCCTTTACATAGCTATATGTTTCTTTCTACATACACCATGACTCCTAAAATTTGGTCAGAGGACCTGGTATTTTTATCACCATGAACTTCTAGTATTTTCTTTTTAGATGCAATGATAATATCAGTGTCAATATCCTTATCTTCTCTGACCTCCACTATTTTAACATTTGACTCCTCTGTTATGACATCTTCGTGAGTCTTCTTCTTTTGGTAGTACAAGACTTACATTACTTCATGGCATCTGCAACCAATTTTTTTAGATCCGTTAGTGGGATGGGAATTAGTACCTTGTACACCAGTGTCAATCATTTTTCCTTTTCTTTTGCCATCCTTTAATCTATTCATTTTCTAACTCAAAAGTTGATTATCCTTATCCTCTTCATCTTCCTTATTTGAAGGTAATACCACCCCTTCATTCTTTGTTTCTTTATTTTTTTCTTTATAGATTGTTCCTCAATACTTACAGAGTTTTTGTTTGGATCACTAGAAAGTAGAAGAAGATTCTCAGCTCCCAAGTTTATTCTGCTAATAAGATCATATCTTTTTATAGGAATTTCATCATTACACAGTTGAGCAAAGGTGGATTTTGACTTAAAGACACTAGAGGAACCAGGTGCTGACAAATTTTTTGATTTTTAAGAAACTACCAATTCTTCAAGATGAATAGGAATTTATAGGTTATTAAAGAACTCTAGTTCTTTTGAAGAGGGGGAATTTCTAATTGACAAAGATCTTGTTCAATTGGAGAGTCGAGGACTTGATTCAAAGCTTCCAAGGCTAACTAAGCAACAACCTCGATGGATGTAGGATTATTAATAGAAATTTGTTCACTTATGGTTTCAGGGATTTCAAGAGTAGGACTGATAGGTAAAGTATTTTGTGACTCTTAAGGATGATCAATGGATGACTTTTTTATGGGGTTTGAAGAAGATGGAATTTTAGCCATTTTGAACTTTAGAAAGGGAAAGAAAAAGATCAGTTTAGTTTTAGGAAGAGAATAATATTCTGAGTTAATTGAGACGAGAATGAGAGGATTTGAATTTATAATTGAAGAGATGACCGTTTGACATTTAAGAGATACCTTTTTGAATAGATATGTTGATTACAGCGGTGTGACTCTTCATATTTTAACCATATTGATAGCTTTTATTCATATGAGATAGGACAAGTGGCCTTTTTTAAATAGAAATTTATAAAAATTCATGGCACATTATTTTGGTACTCACATGAGAGATGGGACCATATTCCTCTTCCTTTTTGAGTGAATTTTCTACTTGTGTTTACTTCAACTGTTTCCTTCCGAAGCTATTCCCTTGGGTGTATACCTACAAAGGTATGATACATAATTAGATTATTATACACCTACTTTATCATGGATACCTGTCTCCTTGAGATAGCTAAATTTTGGAAGAGACCCTGATTCACATGTTATTCATTCTGGTGAAGCCTCTTCTGAGATGAATTTCTTAGGGACTAGGTCCCTCGAAATCATCTATTTCAAACTGAGACACCTCTTATCTTTAATTCTCTTGAGAGAGAGAAAACACAGTTAGATCTTCCAATATTGAGCCTGGAGCACATACTATCAGTAAACCATTTCTGACTGCAATCCCTTCTCTTATACCTAAAATCTTGATCACAAGTTTGTTTGGGAACCCACTTAAGTATGAGTTTCCAGTGGGAGGATAATGGTGTGATCACATTATTTTTATCTCATCTAGGTAGAGATAGATTCCTCTTTATAATTTTCATAGGCTTGAAACCCTTAGAAAGTGATTTCCCTTACTGAATATATCCTGATCCATTTATATTAACTCTAATCTAATTCAGACAATATTCCTTAGTGTGCCCATCTTTTCTACAGTGAATGCATATGAGTTTGCTTTTTTTGTTTCTAACATTCTTGACAGTTTTCATTTGAGACACATTAGGCTATAATTCTCCTTAACAGCTCAGGTCTCTACCATAATTAACACCTTGACTAGTCAATGTAGGAAGGATTTGTGAAGAAGCAGTCCATTTAAGAGACTTTTTGAGATCTTATTTCAAATGGACTAGATCCCTCTCTAACTTTTCATTCCTATGAAGTGCAGACATAAGGTATTTTTTAGAATACCTCAGTCTTTCTTTAAGATTAGTTTGAAGTCGTGAAGCTTCTTTCTTCCCTTTTTCATCTTTATCGTTTACTTTATTCAGGTTACTCATTAAATCTGATTTTTAGATTTTATCTTTGTGAACAACTCTTCAATTTTAGAGATTTAGAGAGAAAAAGCAATCAACTCGTGTTCTTGATTCTCTACTTTCTCCTATAATACATTTTTCTCAACATTCACATATAGAGTCTATCAACACACCATCAAGCCTTTTTTCTTCTTAGAAAAGTAGTTATCTACGTCATCCTTTAAGTCAAAAAACGTTACGTCTTTTTCTTATTCATCTTCTGAGTTTTCTATGAATGCACAAAAGGAATCATAGATAACTGGATTGTCTTCCAATGCTAACCTAGATACATCTCCAATTTTCCCATCTTCATCATCTTCACTGAAAGAATCTCCCCATGCTGTCAGAGCTTGCTTTACTGCATACTCAACAAACGTTTTCCTTCTGGACTTTTCAAGGACCTAAACATTCTTTTGCATTTCGTAGCTTCTCATGAATGCTTCAGAGCTACCATTTTTGTGATAGCCTTCAATCTTACCCTTTCATTTGCTTAGCTGATCGCCACTTTTTATAGCTCTAATATTTTTGTTGCTAAAAGTGCAATAGTGAAGTCTTCTTTACCTAGGTCAGACTCTAAATCCTTCAAGGTTAGGAATCTCTCCCTTCTTACTTCTTTTCTTTCCACCCCAAGTTTAGTTATAGAAGCCATGATAACCAGAACACTCTAGGTATGCACCTTTTAGAGTGAAACTGCTCTGATACCAATTGTTGGAACCCTTAGGAGTTGTACTACACAATAAGGGACCAGGTCCCTTAAAGTCAAGAACAAACGACATAACAGTAAAGCAATTATGAGGTGCTGGAAAAACAAAGATAGTAAAGGAAAGTAAGAACATGGGATTTTTATGTAGAAACCCAGAAAGGAAAAAACCATGGATTTCCCTCACAAACACCTCAAGAAATCCACTATAAAAAACGTTCTGATTAAAATCTAGATTTTATCCTACCTCTATGCTCCTTTCGCTTGTAGCAACTCTACTACAAGCTCTTCTTGGTAAATCTACCAAGGACCATCTACACTGATTAGCTCTAACCAGCAACAAACTTAGGTAACCAACCTAAGCACTCTAAAAAAAAAATACTCTTACAACATGCATAGTTTAATTATAAATCAGTACTCACTCAAGAACAATTTTCAATTTATTCTCTCATAAATAGCTAAGATCTTAAGCAGTGTTAAAATAGGCTTTTTGATGCCTCTCTTTGCTCTTTTTAATTACAAAAAACCTAATCTAATAAAGAGGAGTCTCTTTTATTTTATATTTCAGTGAAGATTAGGGCTGAAAGATTATTGGACCAGCTGTCCTAATCAGTACAAAATAGCTCCTACTAGTTTGTTACACAAGAGGACAAAATTGTCCAGACAACATATGCCAGCTGTACTGTATCTTGTAGATCCAGGGACCTGTTCCCTTGAAGTTATCTGATCATTATCAAAACCACAAATAACACCTTCATTGTAGCCTAGCCTGCCTAGAAATAAAATTCACTCTACTGGTCAAGTAAAGTTGACAAGATCAGCTGATGTAACTGGTAACATTGGTTATACGCCAAGTACTACCAATAATATGGAATGGAATGATAAAACAACAATCTCAACAAGAAAACTACAAGAGCTGAAAGATAAGAAAATAAGGAAGACAATGGGAAGTAGTTCAAATAGTCCAAGTCAAAATAGCACTTCTTCATAGTCAAAGATGCTTGAAAATTATAGTGATGCTAATGTATTTTAAGTACTCTTTTAAGTTAGACTAGTTGACATGAAAATAATTTTTATTTTGTATTTAAGAACGACGATGTTGAACTGTTAGAGTTTTATATTTTTTATTTTGTTTGTTATTGAGTGTTGCCTTATGTTAGGCATTATGAATGTGACTTATGTTTATGAATATTTCCTTATGTTAGGTATTATGAATATTGCCTTTTGTTTCTTGGTGAAAAAAGTTTGTTGATGCATGTTGCCTTATGTTAGTCATTGAAGTTGGAATGAATGATGATGTTGTGTTCAAATAAAGAAAATTGTACACTATTGTCTTCAAATGACGGTGTTGTAATGTTGTAAAGTTGTGTTGTCACAATAGTTGTCTTTGAAAAATGATGGTGATATTATCTATATAGTTGTGTTGACACAACATTGTAATTATAAGATGTAAATATAAATAATTTAAACAATACACAATTTAGTTACACAAGACACAATTGAATAGTTTGCTCAAACACCATAATACACCAAAAGTTGATATAGACATAGGTAGATAGAGATACTAAATTTACACCATTAACAGTCAATCTATATACTTTCAATAGATTTATTGCTAATGAATATAGCATAAATTCAAATCAAAATACATAAAAATATCTTCTTATTGAACCTAGCCTAGTTCCATCTTTCATTGAGCCTCCTCTCAAAAGTCAAGTTATCAATTTGGACATATTTAAGCCAGAATTTTTGTTCCAACTCTTTGATTTTGTTCACTAATCTTGAAAGGATAAAATTTGATCTTAGATCCACTTTTTCTTTGTCCCTCTATAGAAAAAAATTATAGTTTTGATCCTAAAAAAATTAAAAACCCATACACTAGGATCAATTGCATCTAAAGTGTAGAAAAAATACAATGAAAAACAAATATATACACCATAGTAAGGGTAAGACCAAACTCTTCATTCTGAATTTGATTTTGACCATGAAGTTTGCAAGTCCATCAAAATACCATGCTTGCATCTCACTACAGTACTGAGCATTGGATCTGATTCATCCATACAAAGCTTATTCAATTTCACATTTGTCATTTGATGAGTTTCGACAAAATCGATCAAGAAATTACGAACCTAAATTAAAATTTTGACAAAATTACAAATCACAACTTCAAGAATTAAACTAGAAATTAGAATTAACAACTAAACCCTAGGTTCTTTTGAAAGAAAATTGAAAAAAAGGAGATGAATGCTTATGGTGGAGAAGATGGTATCTCTTTAGAGAAGATGAAGATGACCGTTCGGGGGTTTTAATTGGAGAAAATTATTAATTTATTAAAATTAATGACGTGTATTATCTACGTGATATTTAAATTCATGATTTTAGAGTCTTGGTTCCTCCACTAACACGCCTAGAGGAGGTGTTCTCACTTCCTTTGACGGGTCAACGCTTAGGGGGTACTAAATATAGGAAAAAATTATCTAGGGAGGTAATGATACTCCCGTGAAGGTTGGGTGTGTAGTTGAGATTTTGGTTAAAGTTTAGGGGTAATAGATCATTTTCTCATTATTTAAATTCTATTTGCTCACATGAATTGAACTTAAAAGGGACATATTGGGCCCGTGCTAGGGGCCATCAATATCTAGTGTATATATTATTTTGAGTAAATTTTATTTTTCATAATTATTCTAATATTAACAATTGAAAAATCTCCTAGTCATAGCTTGGGTGACTTTTATTTTTTCTTGTTTTTGTTCCCTTTTTAAGTCTTCCAAATCAGACGACCCAAAATCAATCTTGGATTTTTTGACTTTTTCTTTTATTTCTTATCAATAGTTGTTTCAAGATCAGTTTTGGTGGTTTTCTTTATTTTGTTTTTCTGGTCTTTGGATACTTTGGAGACTATTATTTCATCATTAATAATAAGTACATGCAGGATAAATTTGATGGCTTTATTTTATATGAGTAGGTTGGCTGAGTGTGAGGGGAAACTATTATCCTATTGAAAATGGTTGAGGCTATTAGTGCAAAAGCAGCAGGAGAGAAAAGAGCGCCTTTGGTTTTTAAAATAGGTTCTGAAAAAAAAAAGATAAAAGAAATTACAAAGTTTTGATAGATAAAAACAAAAAGAACTTTGAAAAAATTATTCACCATCTCTAATATGCCGCAGCCATCAAAATCCTTAATGGTAGGTGCAACCATTAAAAATCCTACTTAATTGTTTTTTATTCAATTAATCAAAGAACACGAGTGGAATTATACAATGTCATGCAAAGAAAATTAACGCCATTCAGGATGTTATAGAAAATCAAAAAATAAGAAATTTCCCTACTTTGCAACAAATAACTACCACAATGATTGTCCATGCTAAGCAAAAACCAACATCTATAAGTTTTGGTTATCTATTTAGATGTAAGTATAAGTCTTGATGCCTATTGTTGAGAAATATTATGCATGGTAGAATCATTCCAGAAATATATTGCTTTCATGAATACTACATAACACATACATTTAGGACAGAACACGTTCGATTATGTTAGAACAGATAAACTTGCTCAAATTTAATTCGATAAATACCTTTTGAAGCGTGAACACATATTATCAAGCAAGTCTTTGTGAACTCGTATCATCAATCAAGTTGGACTCCGATTCTATAGTCTTCTACGTTGATCCCAAATACACAATCGAACTTTCACAATACTTGAGTGGATAAGAATCAAATAGAAAAATGAGTCACTTTGTAGATTAGGAGAATGCCAACTTATAGAGATACTTTTCCTAATTCAAAAAGAATAACAAAAATCAATTTGTTTTCTAACAAGAAAACAAATGCGTGTTTTCTTTCTTTTCTATCAGAAAATAAAATTTTGAGTTCTAGATAAATATGGACATTACAGGGACCAAAAAATTAACAATTGAGGATCCTTATTATGGAAATAACTCAAAATTACAGTTTGAATTATTCTTACCATAGTAAATTACAAATCATTCCACTAGAAATTCATAACTGCACTCCTCTATTCATACTGTGAAATTCCCCATTTAACACTTATGTAATTCTCCATGTTAAGATTAAAAATACAAATCAGTAAATTAAATTACTAAAAAATTCAATCTAATAATTAATTTCCTTTAGACCACTGCTTAACTTATTTCATGTATCGGATTCATAAAATCTACTTGCAAGATTTTACATAGTAAAAATTTATAAGCTTCTCAAAAAGGAGTATCATGGATCTCTATACTGAGACATGGATTTTATCAACTAACTTATTATTTCATAAATATATATTGTTATCATCCAATCTACCAGGCATATGATCCATCTTAGGTTCTCATCTTTTAATAAATCAAAACGATAACTAATATATACAACACATAATAATTATATCAAGATTGAGAATATAAGTATATTTTATAGTTAAGAGAATATATTTTTGTCAGTCAGTTTAAAATATCTATCTCTGCTTGGTATTATTCAATACATACAAAATATACTAGCACAAGAAGTTAGAACTACACCGTTCCCATAATCAAGATAAATTACATTTAATCTTGTGTTATAATCATACCGATGGCTTGTCCAATTTTCATCCTAGATTGTGAAAAAAAATCTTTATATTATAAGAACCGATGATTTAATCCTTCGTGTATAAGCTAAAACTCTATACATTAAATCATCTACTATACAAGTAAATCTATTAATTTTTTTATAAAAATTGATTTAACAATTTTTTTATAATAAATACTATATCTAAATACATGGTCAATAATATATATATACCATTTAATAGTATATATCCCAAAAATCTCTCACTTAGACTTTTAACCATCACAATTATTATAATATAGTATATCTAAATGCATGGTTAATAGTATATATCCCAGCATCTCCCACTTAAACTTTTAACCATCATAATTATTATAATATACTATATCTACATGAATGGTTAATGGTGTATACCTTAACTATCTTCCACTATGATGTTTCACCTTTGACAGTGGATAGAATATTATGTCTTAACACATGATTAATAGTAACACACTGACAATCTCTTACTTAGACTCTTAATAATGGATCTATGATGAGTGTTAAATTTACCACTTATTGACATCCAAATTCATGCACACTACTATGGTTAAATTGTGTAAATGAGTAAAAATAGCCATTTGAATGCACTAATTCCCATGGTTTGCAGTTTACAGGTAACTGGAAGAAAATAAGTGAAGTAAGCTGAAAAGTGAACAAAAAGGACAAAGTTGGTACAAAAGCTAGAAAAATTGGAGCAGGTATCGACCTCAGTTAGAGCGATTGTGGTCTGAAGATTGCGATTGCGGTCAGTTAAGGTTTGGTTAAAGCTTAGCAATCGCGATAGTCTTACTGTGATCGCGGGAGTCGCGATTCCGATCAGCTACTGGCGATCGCCATGGCACAAAATTCTTCCAGGGATAGATTTGTAAATTCACACTAGTTCCAACTATCTAAAAGGAAAAATCCTTACACACTTAAGGTATCTTTTAACTAGAATTCAAGTTTGGTATTGAGAAAAAACCCTACTACTTTACGAAATACAATTGTTGCTAAATTTTTCAAAAGAGTTTTAGTTACAATTTGAAATTAGATTTGATATTATTCTTGCTTTGCATCAATGGAGGCATTGAATGTTAACTTTGGTAAAAAAAAAATCTCAATTTTCATGAGTATCTAAATATCAACTTAGAGTTATATTTGAATAGGGTGAAAATATATATGGGTCGTAATTGTTAGTGTCAATTCTTGGTTAATGATGTTGGGTTTCACTAATACTTGATTGTTGAATTAAAATTTATGACTGAAAGCTCCGATTTTTCTAAATTCCACATCATTCTTGAAAGAGGGATATGGGTATTTTCTTGGATCTCACATCATCCTTGAAAGAGGGTTGTGGGTGACAAGTATTTGTGAACGATAAATTAGATATTAGCTTATTCCTTTACATTGTCTTAGAAATAAGGGTGCATTGTGAATTTGCTATGTCTTGGGCATTATCCTAGAAATAGGGATGCCCAATTGAGGTTTTAGGTTGATTTACTTACCACACCCATGAGGTATTCAAAATATTCTACGAGTAATATTTTGGTGTTTTGTTGAAAGACTAACACCAAAACCTCTAACCTAGTGCACCCATATATTCATTAACTAGAATTTGAATTTCACTATCGTGTATCCATACACTATTTTCCCCTACAAAAGCAAGATCCCAAGATTATTCTCTTATTGGAATTTAACCTAAAATTGTTGCTCTCAAATAGTGTTTCAAGTTAATTTTGTTTAAACAATATTCCAAATCCTACCCCTCCCCCAATTTAATTCATGTATTTCTTTAAGTGTACATTACGGGTCAACACTTTGTAACTTTTGACATACATAGGATTCAAAAACTAGTCACACTCCTCATGGATTTCACCCCAACTCAAGTTGGGTTATTATATTGACAACGATCATCTTTTCCCAAAATAATGGAGTAAGTTGAGTGTGATCAATCTACAACTTTCACAGATAATCCTTGTATATTACTTATCAAAAGGATCTTATCAAGTTATTTTCTTACGTAACTTCGTCGAATAGTGTTTCATCATAATTGATTGATTTGTTACTAGATCTTCAAATATTCTATCATGAAATACTCTATTAATATGAGTTCTATCATGAAACTCTCTCTAGAATAAGCAATAGATCAATCCTTGTTATGATTCTCCCACTACGACTAAGTACTACTGCTATAGTCACTCTTTCATATTCTAGAATCTTAATATTTTCCTTAAAATCTTTCGGTACTGAAATAGAAATGACTTTTTCATGAAGTGTTCTTTGCTCATATCACTTTCACTACTCTGAGATAGTAGATTTTATGATGTCTATTAACATTTCTCTCACTACTTAAATATGGTGGAATTCAAATTATGACATTCGGTTAGATGTTCTTGAGAATTTGAATTTTCAGATGACTCATTGTTATTTCTTTGGTCAGATCCTATAAAACTAGCTTACTTCTAGGACATAGTTTATTAAATTACCTTTTTTCTGGAAATTTGGTATTTGTATCAATTACCTTATTTTCTTTAGGACATTAAAACAAACTTTTCTTCATTCTTTTTGGATATCCAATAAACACATACATTCTTAATTTCAATTTATCCATGCCTCACTTTCTGCATGTATGCTAGACATTTATATATCCAAACCTTTCACAGATTAGACCTACGTCAAATCTACAATTTTATAGTTGTCAAAGATACTAATTTGGAAGGAATTAAATTCAGTATGTATTACATAGTTCTTAAGATATATCTCAAAACAAAAAAGAAGCAACTATGAATAAGTCAATTATTAATCTTATCATCTCTATAAGAGTATATATCGTTTCTATTTTACACCAATCTATTATAGAGTATCAAGTGTAGACAATTGAAATATAATCAATCTATCATATAAGTGATTAGTGATCTCTTTAAAGAGGTATTCACCGCTATGATCAGATCGCAGTGATTTAATAAAGTTATCACGATGCTTTTTTTTTTATTTGAATATCTTGAATTCATCAAAACATTCAAACTTATAAAATATCAAATATATATATATACATATATATATATGTATATATATATATTCATATCATGAGTAATCTTTAGTGTGTGTTCCAGAATACTCAAAGTAACCTCTTACCTGAATGCTCATGTTACCACAAAATCATAATGGATTAATTCTAACTTATCACTACCTCTCTATTTGTAATGATCCTTCTAGTTATTTTCTATATTTCCACTAATATCCATAATTAGTACTCCTCCATAGCTTCCCCAAGTCATTTATGACTTGCTGGGACTGACGGTTCAATTATCGATCAGTTCGTTTGATTTTTAGAGCCCATTCTCTATTTTGAAGTCTTCACTGGTTCTAAATGGCCACTGGGTGAAAACTTTAAGAAGACAATCTCAGATGTAAACTACAACTATTCTAGAAGATCTGGATTATCGATTTTAGCTAGGTAAACCTTTGGTTTAGGTCCCAATGCACCCAAACTCATTGCGACCTACTGGTCAAAAAGTGGAAAAATAATAAGTATAGGTGTGGGGACTATATTTGGTCTAAATGACCTCCAATGGAAAATTAGACTACATCAGCACATTTTAAACGTTGAGTTTAGTGGGTTACAAAGTTCATTTGCAAAAATCAGAGTCCGAATGAGTTTTGAGGTTAAAACACAAGTTTTAATTTTACTGGTGCGGATGCATGGCGATCGTAATGAGGCTTATAGAGATCTCACTAGTGCAATAGTAAACCCTAGGATCGCGATAATGATATCTCTTTATAAGTAGGGGCTATGTAAGACCCCACAAAATCCTAAGCTTAATTCAGTACTTTAAAGCTTGTTTAGGGGTTCCAGACTTGGAAAATTTTAGCTAAGTATTCATACTTAGAGTTATTTTAGCCTTCATAGTTGGCGATCTTATTTTTCAATCCTTACGACCATTAAATGTCGATCTTTAGGTTGCTTCATGATCATAAATGTCAGTAGGTGTTCTCGGATGAGTTTTGGATTTTTCAAACATCGTTTGAAGCACGTTTGGGAGTCCAAACCAGTGTATCGACACGCTGCGCCACCTATCACATCGATGAATATTTTCTCTCAACTCCTAGTGCAATTTTTAGTGAGCCGACGCAAACTCGACGCGGCACGGCAGCCATAGCGTCGATCCCTTCGACGCAGTGCGTCGGTCTATGCTTCAATAAGCCCGTTTTCAGTCATTAAAAAGACGCATCCTCATGGGTATTTGGATTATTTTCCCACTTCTCTCATCCCCTAAAACACAAGATTTAGATACTTTAGAGGCAAAATCCATTCAATATTCTCAAAATTACTCAAGAAATAAAACCCTAGGGCTTCTAATTCAAGGTTCAAGATCCAAGAACGCACCACCAACCTTCATTAATTCAAGTACTCAGGTATGTAAAGTGTTCATCCAAGGGTTCCTTCCACCCTTTGAGTCCAAGAAACTCTTTTAAACTTTAAGTAGATTGATTTCATAGTTTTCATGGTTGGGTTTAAGTGTATTCATGATTATAATGTTAATTTGTTTTTTAATCCATGGTTTATTACAAGATTCATGTGAAATTGATTATCATGTGGATAGTATCATGTGAATTCATGTTGAAGAGATTGAGTTTGTGAATTTGGGAATTTATGTTATGATGCCTACATATTGTTTTAGTATCATGTGCATAGTTATGCTCCCCATGTGTTTGTTAAAATGCTTATGTGAACTAAATGGGGAAAAATCATTCCATGCTAGTATAGGTGTAAACTTATGCTTTACAAGTGCTTGATAAAATGTCCATATGGATGAGTTATGAACAAGGGCACAGTGTTATGCTTTTTAAGTTTACTCTATGCTTTACTTTTTAGCCAGATATACCCCTCATGTGGTAGCAGATAGCAGATCTAAGATGAGTATGTTTGTGTCTGGTATGTCTAATAGTGTGGTCAAGAAGTGTAGGACCACAGTGCTGATTAAGGAGATGGACATATCCAAGATTATGGTCCATGATCAACAGATAGAAGAGGCTAAGAATAAAGATAAGGAGATGGACAATAAGAGAGCTAGAACAGGTAGCTTCAACTTCACTCAACCTAAATCAAAGGGTGGGAATTGTTCTTAGTTTCACCTGAAATCTTCAGTTCCAGCTCCGTCCTCATCCAGTGCTCCAGTGCCGAAATTCAAAAACGATAATAGAGATAAGTCTCCATGCCCTAAACCCTACAGTAATGTTAGCAGTGTGATGTTCCGACTTCTGACAGAATATTTTGCATCTTTTTCTTGGGAAAATTGCATGTTTTCAAGAAACCAAGGTTGCATTTAATGTTGGGTTTTAGTATTTCAGGGTAAGGATCTAGCTGAAGGGAATGACTTATAAGATTGGCAGAAAAACACTTCTGACGGTCAAAATGGTGGACCATCAGTCTCTCGAAGGACCACCAACTTAACCATCAGGCCCAAACAGAACCCAGGATTTTAGAAGACTTAGTGACAGCCCATGTGGTGGACCACCAGTCTTACGACGAACCACCACTTTAGCCATCAAGTCAAAGCAGAACCTGGCATCCTAAAACATCCAGCGATAGCTCATATGGTGGACCGTCAGTCTTGTGAAAGACCACTACTTTCTCCATCAGTGCTAAGAAAAACCTACCTCTCTAGGATCATCAGTGACGGCCCATATGGTGGACCGTCAGTCCTGCGATGGACCACCACTTTTTCCGTCAATACTAAGAAGAACCAGCCTCTCCAGGATCATCAGCAATGGCCCATATGGTAGACCATCAGTATTGCGATGGACCACCACTTTGGCCGTCAGCGCTAAGTAGAACTTGGCTTTCAAGGATCATCAGCAATGGCTTATATAGTGGACCGTTAAAATTCTGACGGACCACCACTTTGGCCATCACTTTGGACGCGGATTATATAATTTTAAATTTTAAATCCTTTTTACCTGGGAACATATAAATACCCAGTTTTAGGTTTTATTAGGGATCTTTATCTTTTATCAGAATTTCCATACTTGAAATATATTGTACGTAGTTTTTCTCTAAGATTCATTCTAAAATTTGTGGATCTGGATTCCATCATCATTTTCTCCATTGAAGATTGAAGAACAACAATTGTGACTTTTGTAAGTAAATTTTGAATTAATTTATGAATAACACAATGACTTCTTCTATTTCTATGATGGAGATGTGTGGCTAAACTCCCATAACTA
The DNA here is from genome assembly GCA_030864215.1 of Capsicum pubescens. Taxonomy (NCBI): domain Eukaryota; kingdom Viridiplantae; phylum Streptophyta; class Magnoliopsida; order Solanales; family Solanaceae; genus Capsicum; species Capsicum pubescens. Next base: position 145,604,333 of record CM061547.1, read on the forward strand.
GGGTTATGGGAGCCTTCAGATGAATATTTGATTGAGGGTTGTGAATCTAGTAGATTCCCATGATTAATTGATATTTCATAAACCCTTCTTCACTTTAATGACTTTTCTTGGTTGAAAACTTGAAAAGTGAGCCCAAGAACATCACTTGTTCGAATAGAAAAGTATTTGTTGGGAAAATAAAGGGTTTACATAAATCTAAAGGTCGTAACCTTTGTATGGAGGGTAGATGCCTTAACCGATTCTACCCATGTGAGAATATAGTTGAATTAATATTACGTTCCTTAAGTTTGAAAGAATTAAGGGATAAGCTACTCATTTAGGTTGAAACTAATGGGTAAACCTTAGAATTCAATTACTCTTGCAATTAGAATTGTTCATTGGGAATTCAAAATAGTTCATAACTCTAGCTGCTTAAGCATCTTGGTAACCGTAACTCTAGTTTGACTACTCATACTGAATTACTATTTGCAATACAAATCGACATTCGGATTACTTTCTGTGACAAATATTTGAATACAGTTGATAAATCAAAACCCCTATTTTATTATGGAACTCTTGATCAACAGTCTAATAACAACCCACAATACTTAGTGATCACAGTATTCCCTATAGGATTTGACACCCAACCTATTTGGGTTCTATATTTTATTCTAGAACCCTTGATCAGCCATCTAATAACAACCACAATACTTAGTGAGCATAGTATTCCCTGTAGAATTTGACACCCAACCTATTTGGGTTCTATATTTGATAACGACTACTTAAACCAACTGGGTTGGGTGTCGAATCCTATAGGGAATACTGTGATCACTAAGTATTGTGGTTGTTATTAGACTGTTGATCAAGAGTTCCATAATAAAATAGGGGTTTTGATTTATCAACTGTATTCAAATATTTGTCACAGAAAGTAATCCGAATGTCGATTTGTATTGCAAATAGTAATTCAGTATGAGTAGTCAAACTAGAGTTACAGTTACCAAGATAATTAAGCAACTAGGGTGTGAACTATTTTGAATTCCCAATGAATAATTCTAATTGCAAGAGTAATTGAATTCTAAGGTTTACCCATTAGTTTCAACCTAAATGAGTAGCTTATCCCTTAATTCTTTCAAACTTAAGGAACGTAATATTAATTCAACTATATTCTCACATGGGTAGAATCGGTTAAGGCATCTACCCTCCATACAAAGGTTACGACCTTTAGATTTATGTAAACCCTTTTTTTCCTAACAAATACTTTTCTATTAGAATAAGTGATGTTCTTGGGCTCACTTTTCAAGTTTGCAACCAAGAAAAGTCATTAAAGTGAAGAAGGGTTTATGAAATATCAATTAATCATGGGAACTTACTAGATTCACAACCCCCAATCAACTATTCACATCAAGGCTCCCATAACCCTAGTTATGGGAGTTTAGCCACACATCTCCATCATACAAATAGAAGAAGTCATTGTGTTAGTCATAAATTAATTCCAAATTTACTTACAAAAGTCACAATTATTGTTCTTCAATCTTCAATGGAGAAAATGATGATGGAATCTAGATCCACAAATTTTAGAATAAATCTCAGAGAAAACCTACGTACAATATATTTCAAGTATGGAAACTCTAATAAAAGATAAAGATCCCTAATAAAACCTAAAACTGGGTATTTATATGTTCTCAGGTAAAAAGGATTTAAAATTTAAAATTATAAAATCCACGTCCAAAGTGACTGCCAAAGTGGTGGTCCGTCAGAATTCTAACGGTCCACTATATAAGCCGTCGCTGATGATCCTTGAAATCCAAGTTCTACTTAGCGCTGATAGAAAAAGTGGTGGTCCATCGCAAGACTGATGGTCCACCATATGGGCCGTTGCTGATGATCTTGGAGAGGCTGGTTCTTCTTAGCGTTGATTGCCAAAGTGGTGGTCCATCGCAGGACTGACAGTCCACCATATGGTCCGTCACTGATTATCCTAGAGAGGTAGGTTTTTCTTAGCACTGATGACTTTAGTGGTGGTCCATCACAAGACTGACGGTCCACCATATGATCCATCGTTGGATATTTTAGGATGCCAGGTTCTGCTTTGACTTAACGACAAAAGTGGTGGTCCATTGCAAGACTGGTGGTCCACCATATGGGCTGTCGTTGAGTCTTCTAAAATCTTAGGTTCTGTTTGGGCCTGAAGGTTAAGTTGGTGGTCCGTTGCGAGACTGGTGGTCCCCCATTTTGACCCTCAGAAGTATTTTTTTGCCAATCTTATGTGTTTTTTCTTTCAGCTAGCTCCTTACCCTAAAACACTTAAATCCAGCATTAAATGCAACCTTGGTTGCTTGAAAACATGCAATTTTCATAAGAAAAAAATGCAAAATATTTTGTCAAAAGCCGGAATATCATATTTCCCGAACAAATCCTCTCTGCCAGAAGTTTGGCAAAAACCATTAGGGTGTCTGCAGATCTAGAAGTGACGTATGTTTTGGATGTGGCAAGCCAGGCCACAGGGTCAGACAGTGTCCTCAGGTGGGTTCGCAGAGTCAGCATAATCGCCCCCAGCTCAGTTCGATCGCCTGAATCAGCAGGGTGCTACTTCCAACGCCACCAACGGGCAATGCCCAAACCGAATCTATGCACTTCAGTCCCAATAGGATCAGGAGAGTTCTTCTAATGTGGTCACTAGTACGTTACAAGTTTATCATTTACATGTTTATGCTTTACTAGATCTAGGAGCTTTCTTATCCTTTGTAACTTTTTATATAGCTGTTGACTTTGGAGTCAGTCCCAAAATCCTAATAGAGCCTTTCTTTATCTCTACCCCTGTGGGTAAATCTATCATAGCCCGGCGGGTATACAGGAACTATCCAATTATGGTATCTCATAAAGTCACTTCAGCAGACTTAGTAGAATTAGAGATGATAGATTTTGATGTCATTCTTGGCATGGATTGTCTTCATTCATGATATGCCTCAGTTGACTGTAGAAACAAAATTGTCCAATTTTAGTTTCCAAATAAACCTGTCCTAGAATGGAGAGGTAGTACCTTAGCACTTAGGGGTCAGCTTGTTTCTTACCTAAGGGCATGAAAAATGATATCTAAGGGATGTGTCTATCATCTCTTTCGAGTTAAGGATTCTAGTTCTGATACTCTCAGTCTTGAGTCAGTTCCATTAGTATGTGAATTCCCAGATATATTTCCCAAAGATCTTCTTGGGATTTCTCCCGGGAGGGAAATTGACTTAATAATAGACCTTCCAAATACTCAGCGCATATCTATTCCTCCATACAAAATGGATCCAGCAAAAATCAAAGAATTAAAAGAATAGTTGAAGGATCTCCTACATAAGGGATTCATCAGACCCAGCATATCCCCGTGGGGTACACCAGTTCTATTCATGCATAAGAAAGATAGTTCTCTTATGATGTGTATAGACTACCGTCAATTGAATAAAGTCACGGTCAAGAACAAGTATCCACTCCCCAGAATTAATGACTTGTTTGACCAACTTCAGGGTGCCAGTTACTTTTCTAAGATAGACCTCAAATCAGGCTATCATCATCTCAGAGTCAGAGAATGTGACATTTGGAAAATAGCTTTTAGAACTCACTATGGTCACTTCAAATTCCTAGTCATGTCCTTTGGTCTTACCAATGCCCCAACAACTTTCATGGACTTGATAAATCGTGTGTTCAAGTAGTACTTGGACATGTTCATCATAGTCTCCATAGATGACATTCTTGTCTACTCCTATAGTGAACATGATCATGCAGACCATCTCAGAAAAGTGTTACAGACTCTCAAAAATCATCAGTTATTCGCCAAATTCAATAAGTGCGAATTTTGTCTAAGGTCAGTATCCTTCCTTGGTCATATAGTTTCCGGTGATAGCCTTAGAGTGGATCCTCAAAAGATCAAGCAGTAAGAAACTGGACCAGGCCTATTTCTATGATAGATATCAGGAATTTCTTGGGTTTGGCCGGCTATTACCTACAGTTTTTTGATGGATTTTCATCTATTGCATCCGTCATGTCCAGATTAACTTAGAAGAAAGTCAAGTTCCAGATTCTTGTGAGAAGAGTTTTCAAGAGTTTAAGACTCGACTCACTACAGCTTCAGTTTTGACTCTACCAAATGGTTTATACAGATTATGGTATATTGTGATGCTTCTAGAGTTGGTTTGGGGTATGTTTTGATGCAGAGAGGTAAGCTCATAACCTATGCCTCTAGACAGCTTAAGCCTCATGAGAATAACTACCCCACTCATGATCTTGAGTTAGAGGTTGTGGTATTTTCCTTAAATATTTAAAGGCACTATTTGTATGGGTTACATGTTGATGTGTTCGCAGACCATAAAAGCCTCCAGTATGTGTTCTCTCAAAAAGACCTAAACCTCCATCAAAGAAGGTGGTTGGAGTTTTTGAAACACTATGACATGAGTGTTCTGCATTATCCAAGCAAGGCCAATGTTGTGGATGATGCTCTCAGTAGAATGTCTACGGGTAGTGTTGATCACGTGGAAGATGATAAGAAGAAGTTAGCATAGGAAGTTCATCAGCTTGCCCGACTGGAGTCCGCTTAGTCAATTCAGCAGAAATTAGTGTATGGGTGTAGAGTAGTTCAGAATCATCTCTGGATTTTTAGGTAAAGGAAAAGTAGGACAGAGATCCCAGTCTAGTTAAGTTGAAAAAGTCAGTCAGAGATTAAAAAATAAAGGTTTTCTCCCAAGGGGAGATGGTGTATTGCGTTTCCAAGGTCGACTATGTGTGCCAAGTGTAGATGAATTGAGGCAACGGATTCTTAAAGAAATGCATGGTGCACACTACTCTATTCATCCAGAGTCCACTAAGATGTACCGCGACTTGCGAGAAGTCTATTGGCAGAGTGGGATGAAGAGAGATATTGCAGGGTTTATAGCTAAATGCTCAACATGTCAGCAGGTTAAGATTGAACATTATAAGCCTAGTGCATCCATGCAGGAATACAGTATTCCCATATGGAAATGGGAAGAAGTGAACATGAACTTTGTGATGGGTTTATCTCATACTCGTCGTCATAATGATTCTATATGGGTTATCATAGACAGGATGACTAAGTCATCTCATTTCTTACCAGTCCATACCTCTTATTAAGCAGAGGATTATGCCAAACTCTATGTCAGAGAGTTGGTAAGATTTTACAGAGTTTTGTTGTCCATCATCTCAGATAGAGGTACGTAGTTCACCTCTTATTTCTTGAAAGCCTTCCAAAAAGGTCTTGGTACCCAAGTTCACCTCAGTATAGTTTTTCACCCTCAGACAGATGGTCAAACTGAAAGGACCATCCAGACTCTAGAAGATATGCTAAGAGCATGTTCCATTGACTTTAAGTAATTGGGATGACCACAAGCCTTTGATTGAATTTACGTATAACAATAATTACTATTCCAGCATTCAGATAGCTCCATTTGAGGCACTCTAGGAGAGGAGATATAGATCTCTCATTAGTTGGTTTGAGGTGGGTGGGTATGCAGTAGTAGGGCCTGACTTGGTATTTAATACCTTAGAAAAATTTTAGTTTATCAGGGAAAGGTTAAGATAGCTCAGAGACGACAGAAATCGTATACTGACGTGTGCAGAAAAGATCTCGAGTTGGAGATTGGTTACTTGGTGTATTTGAAAATTTCTCCTATGAAAGCTCAGTCCCCGATATGTCGTTCCTTACCAAATTCTTAGTCGTTTCGGAAAGGTAGCTTACGAACTTGAGTTGCTTTCAAACTTAGCTTCAGTGCACCTAGTGTTTCATGTTTTCTTGCTAAAGAAAGTCATATGTGACCCGACAGTTGTAGTACCTGTAGAGGGTATAGATGTTCAAAACAGCCTATCCTATAAGGAAATTCCAGTGAAATCCTTGATTATTAGATTCACAGACTGAGGAATAAAGAACTCCCTCTAATCAAAGTTCTTTAGCGAAATCAGTCTATTGAGGGAGATACTTAGGAAGCAGAAGCAGATATACGGACCAAGTATCCTCACCTCTTCTCCACTAACCCAGAATCAGCTCAAGGTAATAGTTTTTCTTAAATTACTCAGTTTCATGTTTAGATGTAGTTACCAACTTGGTATCAAGTAACGTTGCACACTCAGTCATGCATTCATGAATCAGTTCAGTTATGTACTCATGCATCAGTCATGCATGTTCAGTATACAAACTCAGCTTATCAGTAATATCAATTATGAAATCATGCATCAGTTATGCATGTTCAGTATACAAACTCAGCTTATCAGTACTATCAGTTATGAAATCATGCATCAGTTATGCATGTTCAGTATAATAATTCAGTATATCAGTAGTCTCAGCCATGAAATCATGCTTCAGTTGTGCATGTCCAGTATGTACTTTCAGTCTATCAGTTCTCCCATCTTAGTTAGTCTCATTCGAGGATGAATGTTCTCAAGGGTGAGATATTGTAAGACCCCAGAAAATCCTAAGCTTAATTCAATCCTTTAAAGCTTGCTGAGGGGTCCCAGACCATTAGCTAAGTATTCATACTTAGAGTTATTTTATCCTTCATAGTTGGTGATCTTATTTCACGACCCTTACGACCATTAAATATCGATCTTTAAGTTGCTTCATGATCAGGAATGTCAGCAAGTGTTCTCGAACGAGTTTTGGATTTTTCAAACATTGTTTGAAGCACGTTTGGGAGTCCAAACTAGTGTATCAATGCGATCTCGATGCTCCGCATCGCCTATCGCATCGATGAGTATTTTCCCCAACTCCTAGTGTTATTTCTAGTAAATCAGTGCAGACTCGATACAGCGCGGTGGCCATATCGTCGATCCCTTTGATGCGGTGCATCGGTCTACGCATCACTAGGCCAAATTTTAGTCATTAAAAAGCTGCATCCTCAGGGGTATTTAGGTCATTTTCACACATCTATCATCCCCCAAAACATGAGATTTACCCATTTTAGAGGCAAAATTCATTCACTATTCTCAAAATTACACAAGAAACAAAACGCTAAGGCTTGTAATTCAAGGTTCAAGATCCAAGAACTCACCACCAACCTTTATTAGTTCAAGTACTCAGGTATGTGAAGTGTTCATCCAAGGGTTTCTTCCGCCCTTGGAGTCCAAGAAACTCTTTTAAACTTCAAGTAGATTGATTTCATGATTTCTATGATTAGGTTTAAGTGTATTCATGATTATAATGTTAATTAGATTACTAATTAATGGTTTATTACAAGATTCATGTGGAATTGATTATCATGTATGTAGTATCATGTGAATTCATATTGAAGCCATTGAGTTTATGAATTTGGGAGTTTATGTTATGATGCCTACATGTTGTTTTAGTATCATCTGCATAGTTGTGCTCCCTATGTATTTGTTAAAATGCTCATGTGAACTAAATGGGGAAAAATCATGCCATGCTAGTATAGGTGTAAGCTTATGCCTTACAAGTGCTTGATAAAATGTCCCTATGGATGAGTTATGAACAAGTGCATAGTGTTATGCTTTTCAAGTTTACTCTATGCTTTACTTTTTATGTTATCGAGTCCTGGGTATTCAATACCCAAAAATTTAGCTGTTTACCTAGAGCTACAGTAGTTACAGAATAGTCTCAGTAGTGTTATGAATAGTAGTAGTCAGTAATCAGTCACAGTCTTAGTTCAGTATTCAGTTTAGAACTCAATGAACTCAGTCAGTTAACCAGATTTAGTAGTATTCCATCAGTTAGCGGAATCCAATGAACTCAGTTCAGTTCAGTTAGACAGTAGGATCAGTAATAATTCAGTCAAGCCCAGTATGGACTAGAAATTAGTTCTATGTATATTCAGTTGGGAATAGGATTCAGCACCGAGTGAACCCAGGGATGGGGGCATTCCTGCCAGTATAGGGTTTGACCCTTAGTAGCAATCCTTGCGTTATAGAACTATGTAGCCAGTGTAGGTTAAGATATTTTCCTGCCAGACTAGGGTTGATACATATCGTTCGAGATTTCCTTCCAGCGAGGGTTGATGAAAGAGCTTCTTGTCAGAGAAGGTTAACTCACAGCTTGTATTTACTCGTGGCATGGTACTGACACCCTTCTAACTGGGTTATAGGTTGGACCCAAATACATTCAGAGAAGGGCATATTGGTTAGATAATTACCTCTTATAATTTTAATTTCAGTTTTAGTCTTAGTATAAAATTCAGTTAAGTTCTACAGATTTAAGACTGTCAAATACAGTCACCCAGCTCAATATAGAACTTAGTTCGGTTCCACAGAATCATGACTGTCAGAAACAATCACCCAGTTATCAATTAGGACAGTCAGAAATAGTCACTTAGTTATTAGTATTACAATATCAGTAAACTTAGATATTAGTTAATCAGTATTCAAAACTCAGTAACCAGTGTTAACATGATCTCAGTTACAATTTATGTATCCATGCATGTTCATGTTACTCAGTCAGTTATTGTTCATGTTTATGAATCCATGCATATCAGCCTACCTCACTTAGCATACCAGTATATTCAAAGTACTAATATATACTTTTCTTTTGTGCTATGATGTCTTATATCATTAGTTCAGACACACAGGCTCCTGACCGTACTTAGCAGCCCAGTCTATCAGCAGCAGACTTAGTGGTGAGTCCTCATAGTTTGAGGATAGAGTATTATTTCAGTATTTCAATACAGTTTTCAGTAGTCAGAGTTAGTTGGGGTCTTGTCCCATAAACTCCATAATTCAGATAGTTAAAGGCTTTTAGACTAGAGTATTTCAGATGGATGTATTTGTTTTTAGTATTCAGCTTTCAGTATTCAGTATTGGTTTTTCAGTTATGAACCTTATGGCATTTTCAGCCTAACTTCCGCACTTATTTCAGTTATGTTATTATTATAGTGTTATTATTATTCAATGCACATAACAGGTACCAGTCATGGGTTAGCTGGTGGTCCTTCGGGGTTGCTAGCACCGTGTAGCGTCTGAGGTACAGACTTAGGGCGTTACAGCTATATATAGACCCTAAGATGTGTTTGAGGCATTTTTCGTTCATATTTGATACTTAGAAACCCTAAAATGAGGGTGGTAACTCAAAATTGATCATTATGAGTGACTTGGGATCTTGCTAAACATCTCTTATCATTATTTTCATCTAAATTAAGGTAAGTTTCCCTTAATTTCTTTATGAATTTCTTAGTTCTTAACCCAAAATCCCAATATAGCTTAGGGCTTAGTTTTAGCCCAAAATTATCTTTCTTTTCACCTATTTCTTGAGGGTTATGATTCCTTGTTAATGTATGAATGTTGGGTTGACCATGAAAATGTGATTTCCGTAAGTGGGACCTACTTGGGGTTTTGGTGTTGTTTTTGGACTCAAAGCACAATAGTGCAATATGGGTGTCGTTAAACATGTATTGATAAGTAGATTACTATTTTGATAGTGTGATGGCATTTTGGGAATTGTGAAGTGAAGATGGACGTATGGTGAATGACGTAAGGTTTTGCAGTTCGACTTTGAGGTAGGCTTTTACCTACTCTTCTTCGAAGATGATATGTGTTATATATGTCATATGTATGTGAATATTAGGATTTATTATGAGTAGAATAAATTAGTCTTGATTATTGAAGTTTATGGATTAGATGATGGTTTGGGACCCGTAAAGTAGTAAGTTTAGGACCCTTTTTGGATCCTATTGCCTTCTCCATAGATTGGACTAAATTATATCATGGATATGATATAATGGTAGGTTAGAGAAATGGTTTATGTTTTGGAATCATGGTTAGTGTGCTTAACAATAGTTGGGCTAGTCTAGTGATCTTGAAATCGTAATTTGGGTAAAATTGACATAAATTCCCACATTAGAAGATGAAGTTCCTATCTTAGGATTGGTTGTGTCTTACTTGACATCTAGAAGTTGAAATAGATACCTTAGTCTAGTTTGGGGTATAAGTTGCCCAAATATGGAAATTGAGGATTAAAAGTGGGATTGTTTGGCCCACCTTAGGCCAAGACTTGTGTTAGCCTTTGTGGACTTATTTATGGATGTTAGGCATAGTTAAGACTAGTAAACCTTAGTGTAAGGTTACTTTATGGTTTGATGAATAGTGATGGTATTTTTCCTCAGATAATGACTAATGGCTTATAGCCATGATATTCCTTATAGAAAAGATATTGGGCCTTCAGAGATTCTTATTCCTCTTCAATGCAGTTTTGGGACTTTTGAGACGCTAATTTCTCTTAGATATAATATTGGGCCATTAAAGATGCTATTTTCTCTTAGACATGATATTGGGCAATTAGAGAAGATATTTCCTCTTAGATATGATATTAGGCATTTAGAGATGTTATTACTCTTAGATATGATAAATGGCTATTGTAATAATATTCCTCATAGCTATGATTTATGTCCTAGTGATATGATACATCTTCTAGATGTGAGATGCCTTATTTATTATATGCCTCCTAGATATGAGACCATTATAAATATGCTTTACAGCCTATAAATATGTTATGTCTCATAGTTAGGCTATGACTTATATTATTATATGGCTTACTAACATGATTATTGATTTGAGATCCAGATACATATGTGGGCCTAAGTTCGTGATTATGATGTTATGATTATTCCAAAAACATTAGTGGGCCAAAGGTCGTGTTATGATATGAGTTGCATATCCGGGAAGTAATTATCCTTGTAAATTATATGGTTGTAATTTATGCATATATAAATGTTTATATATACATATCTCTGTTATGGATAGAGGAAGATGCAATATGATGTTTATGATTCTAATGTCTAAATACTTGTGATGGTATGCATAAAGCCACCTTCTACCTTAAAATGGATTTCTTCACATAATAACTGCCTAACTTAATGAATGATTTACATATATAAAAGATGTTAATAATAAGGATTTAAATATTTTACCGAGATATATTTTGGTCAATGATTTGACACTACTATTTACTCTGGTCATAAGATATTCTGACCCTTTCTACACTCTTACAGAGATTTAGTCTCAAAGTTCACTCTGAACAACCAACTTACAAATTTACACTCTTATTAATGATATGATATTAATAATGAATGATGAATTATGGAAATATACTCTACATTACTTCTCTTCTCATGATCATTTACTTTATCCCTCAGGGGCTCGCTCTCTATTATTGACATTAATTTGGATATTATGATGATATGATGATGCCCGAAAAAGTCGAATGATATTATGATGATATGATAATGTCCAATAAGTCTAGAGGATAATATAATGATATGATGATGCCTGACAAGGCCGGAGGATAGTATGATGATGTGATAATGCCCGAAAAGGTTTGGAGGATATTATGATGAAGTGATAATGCCCGACAAGTCCTATGGATATTATAATGATATGATGATGCCCGGCAAGGCCAGAGGATGATTATATTGATTGTGTAACTAGAATTTATTCTGGTATGCACATCGCCTATCACCCATTTTCTCCTATGTCTATTATCCAATATGGTATAATTACATAGATATGGATGAGGACTATACCTTGTGTTGTTGTATGCTTATTGAACCTTACGAGCTTGGGGCGGTGGGGGCATGCATAGGCTCGATTAGGTGTTTGGTTGTCCGGAATAGCGGGTTACTCACATTTTTATTGATATTATTATATCACTATTATGATCATTGTTATGTCTAACTTATGATAGATTGGTCGTTGTTTCGGTATCGAGATCGAGGTATGATTCTGGCCTCTTCTATCTTATGATTTCATTATTATGCATGATTAATTCATGATGAGATAAATGGATTAGGAACCCTAAGTATGTTAGTACTAAATCTTGAAAAGATTATATTAAGTCCTTAAAATGAAGATATGATGATCTAAGTTCTGCTTTGAGTTGACCTTATATCTCTATTTATGTATATCTAGCTATATATAGCTATGTATTACCGTATATCCCTTCTTTTATTTTTTTAGATTGTATATTCCTTTCTTGGCCTTGTATATTTCTATATATCCTTCTTTCATCCTTTATTCATATATTGGATGGAGATATATGGTATAGCAGTAAGATTTTTGAGTATGGCTGAAATAGGATAGTTTTTCCTTGATACTTTATTAGCCTTATTGTGTTAGTCTCCTGGACACAAATAGGATAGGTCATCCATACTATCTCATTGTCTTGTTTATATGATTATTGGACTCTTGGTGTAGTTTTCCATTTTTTGATATGTTATATAACTCTTCTTTATCTTTGGAGCTTAGTTGGTCGTTGCCTACTGAGTACCATTCATTTTCTACTCATACTACACTTCAGAAGCCTATAGATCATAATAGGGGCTATCACCATTGATGTGTGCGTCCTACGGAGTAGCAATAGTTATGAGACTTAGAGTGAGCTTCAGACATTCGGAGTATTACTTATCTCTTTCTTATATAGTAGACTAGTCTCTATATTGTATTCAGAGATAAATTATATCAGTATATTCAATTGTACTTTACTTTGAAATCTTGTTATGTAGAAGTTTTTGTATTGATACCACCATATTTTGGGACTTCATTATGTATTTGATTTTCTTATTTGATCTATTCCACATTCTTTTCTATTTGTACATAGGCAATTCATTTCTAGCTATTTTGGACTACAGGGTTGGCTTGCAACTGGTGGATTATAGTAGGCTCCATCATGACCCAAGAAATTAAGTCATGACAAATTAGTATCAGAGCCCAGGTTTCACCAGTGTATTAGTACAAGAGCTTAGTGTTTAGCAGAGTAATGCGGGTCGGTGCGGAAACATCCGTAACTCATCTTTGGGAGGCTACAAGGACTTTTTAGGAAATTTACTTCTTGACTCCTTATCATGTTTCTAAATTACTATAAACCTCAAACACATTCTTTGACTCTATTTTTTCCCCAATAAATGATGTAAGATGGGCGACATTGTCGACAGATGCGGATAATACTTTAATACGCATTTCTACGGTTTCAGTGCAATGTCATAATAGAGAGTCAGAGGTGAATGTCGAAGACCTTCAGCGTCAGCTAAAGGATTTGGATCCATATTAGGCTCCAGCTGAGCTCATGACTACTTTTACCCTTTGAGGTTTAGCACTAGGGATATAAATCATGTTGTAGATCCCTCTCAACTATGGTGGAATTTGATCAATCGAGCAATTCTTAAACCACAATTTGGTTTACTGGTGTTCATCAGGATTTATTATCAGTTTCTAAGTATGAGATTTAGTTTCTTGAGAAGGTCAAACATATTATTATTACTATATCCTTCTGAGCGGGACATAATGCATGGAATTATTAAAGGACTAGCATTGCTACTCCACTTGGCGTCGGAGCATATGATAGAAATTAGGTCCTTCTTTTCTCAAGTTATGGGTTATGCAAAGACCATAGAAAGAGCATGTATTGAGGTTTATGGAGGTGATGGAAAGAGGTCATACCATTAGTATAGTGTTATTGGTATTCTATCCAAGAGCTTATTTTGATTATGGCGAGAGAAGACCTCAGTTCAGAAAGTTCCCTAGATGTGAGTTAGTGATCGGGCAGAGTTAGCATGTTTTCCATGCTAGCCTATAGTTTATGAGACAAGCTATGATTGTGAGAAGGATGGATATTCTACTAGAGTTTGCTCTCAATGTCAATTGGACAACCACTTAGGCTTAGTTTGTATTCTCTCTATATTGATGCTTTAGGAGTTGCTATGACTGTAAAGAGAATGGCTACTGTACTAGAGAGTGCCCCTTTAATGGGATTTTTAGTCATTCGGCTAATTCAGATCATCCCCATGATGTTGTGGCATATTTAATTAGAGATAGTGCACTTGTTTCCTTAGTTGAAGATTTAGTTGGTCGTTTCGAGTTTGGGCCCATTCATATTTATACTTTCTATGTCCGTCAAGCATGTGATATCGAATTTCACCATGATAAATGTGTTTTTATTTCTCGCATTTATCTTTTATGATGTGTATTGGGGTTTTCATACCCATTGATGATTATATGACTTGATGAATTGATATTGGTTATTATGTTCCTTATTATCGAATTCAGGACTATGTTACTACTCTATGGTTTATTTTTTTAAGTAGTGGATGGAGTAGATCTATACTGATATTTCTTATTAGGAGTGCAATATTTGGGTTTGAGTCCTATTTATCTTGGCACATTGGCCTTATTATGGCTCTTGAGTAGTACATGATATTAATGTTTATTTTTGGTACTGCCTATCCATTATATTGATAGTTATATTATTGTTCCTATTGCTATCACTGCTTAAGGTTATTGATATTATTTGATATTATTACTCGATGTAATTGATCCTCACTGGGTAGCTGTATAGACTAGTGTTAAATAGTTAGACTTTTATTTTTTTTATGATCTTATTCGGTGGCTTGAGTAGATATAGCCCAATTTGATGATTTCTTTCACCTAGGGCAGTGAGGTTGACTGTGTTCCTTCTTGGTTAGTTGTGTTAGATTGATTTGGGGATGTAGCGTTGTATTAAAGGTATGTTCATCTTTTATGGTTCCTTATGACTCTAAAGTTTGCAATCTAGTTATATTACCTGTTATAGAGTTTGAGATTTTTAAACTCGCCTCCCGGGTTGCAAAGGCTTTTGTTTTAGCTATCTCTTCCTACATAGCCCATTTGTGAGATTCACTAGTTTGAGGTTCATTCTTCAATTATGAATATTTCATCACCCAAAGTGGTTTTAATATTAAGATTGAGATGTCGTAGATTCGTCTCATAGGTTTTTTGGGTTTGTTCACTTGTGATGAGTTTCCCTTGTTATTAGTGTGGAGATTGAATGCTCCTTTCTTATTGTGTTATGATTTTGTCTAGTGGAGTTGGAAAGTTAAAGACGAGTGGTCTTTCCTGTAATTGCTTCTTAAGTTGGCAATGTGAAATTTTTTTATCTTGAGTTGTTGATTTTTTGGTGGTTGTCTTGACTTTGACCTTGGTTTTGAGATTGGTATATTTCTTCTTCAATGATGTGATTCTTGGGTGGATTCAAGAAATCCACATTCCAGAGTTTGTTCGGCCTAATGAGGCTTGGCTGAGTGTTTCACCTTGATGGTAGGTGCCTATGGCTATTCTAGCTGAGACGGAGTACTGGATTGGTTAACTTTTGGATAAAGTTGTATTTCTCTGAGTTGCTAGAGTTTTTACCTTTACTGGTATGGTTTGCAGCCTTGGAGAGTTTTTAGTATATTTTGACAGTTTATGCCCTCCAGCAGTTATGGAGTGGGTTATTTGCATTTTCATCCTGTGGTCTATCCTTTGGCATGGTTTCTATTTTGTGGTTATATTTTATACCCTCTAGCTGATATAGAGTTGGTTGCTTGGGTTTTCAGTAGATGGTTATCCCTGTGGTGATTTTTTGTTCTTTAGATATGTCTTAACTATGGCTTGGTATGATTTATTGATATGTCAGATTTGGATACTAAAGTCGATTTGAATGGTTGGAAATGATATAGGCTTATTGGTTTAGTTTGGACTTGATGCCTTGGAATATGGTTTGGAAGTTATGATTGATTTGGAGTATGAATGCCTACCCGTCTTCAGGTTTGGTTTGGGTAGTTGAGACCGAGTGATTCAGCCTTGGTATTCAGATTTTAGCTTGGTGTTGTAGATCATGTATGCAGCTTTCGTTTTGGACTTGTCTCAATTCAGATTTTTCAGATTTCATTTATAGGCTATTAGGTCTTCTCGACTTTGGATCGATTATAGTTGATAAGTATTCAGATGATAGCCCATGGACCCAATATTGGGTTTTTTAGCTTTGACCTTAAGTTTCTAGTTTTCTTTTGGAATTTTGGATGATATACTCAGTGGGAGTAGTTTACTCGAGTTGGATTTAGTATGGCTTCATTCTTGATTAATGGGACATCTAGGAGAAGAATGTTCAATGATGAGTAGTTATGCCTTGATCTTATGGATTCCAGGTTGGATTACCATCCGAACTGGTTGTAGCATTGGAATGAATTATATTCCTTAATTATATCCATTTGTGAGCCAGATAGCACCTTATGAGCTTATTCTCATGTTTTTTGTATGAACTTTTAGCGGATCAGCTTTATTTTTTCTAGTTCACAGTGATGAGATTTTACATACAGGACTTAGGTGATTTTCCTCCTGGTTTAGAATAGATAGCAAGTATGGATTTATAAAAGAAAGTTATATTTCGATTGGGAGTTGGTGCTATGACTCATTCCTTGGGTTGGTTTTGGCTTGGATGAGCCTTTGATTGATTTTGGTGGGTATCGAGATGGTATCAGCGTGTTGTGGCTTAGATTTTCATGCATCAGCCTTTTCAGTTCAGTTGGAGGCCAGTTAGCGGTTGAAATTGAGTTTTATCTATTTGGAAGTAAAGTGAGGGTGCTAGTTGAAAAAGGGATACTTGTGCCAAAATCCCTTGAAGTTATCCTCTCTTCATTGAGGTTGTCTAGGAATTCATGCTTGGAATATGTGGGCCCAGTACCTGATTCTTTCAAGATTTGAGATTCTTTTTATCCATTGTCTTTCGGGTAAGAAAGTCCTTTTAGTAGTGGATATTGTAATGACCCTTCGGTCATTTTTCATATTTCTACTTATCTTCACCGATAGAGATTCTACATAGCTTCCCCAAGTCACGTATGACTTGCTGGGACCGATGGTTTGGTTACCGGACTGTTTATTTGGTTTTTAGAGCCAATTCCCTATTTTGAATCTTTGCTGGTTCCAAATGCCACCAAGCAAAAACTTCAGGAAGATGATCTCAGATGTAAATTTCGACTGTAACAGATCAAGAATATCAATTTTAGGTTAGGTAGACCTTTGGTTCGGGTTCTAATGCACCCGAACTCATTTCGACCTATTGGTCGAAAAGTGGGGAAAATGGTAAGTATGGGTGTGGAGCCGATATTTGGTCTAAACAACCTTCAATGGGAAATCTAACTTCACCAATGTTTTTGGAACGTCGAATTTAGTGGGGTTACATAGTTCATTTGCAAAAATCAGAGTCTGAATGAGTTTCGAGGGTCAAAAACAAGTTTGACTTTGCTGGTGCTGGTGCATGGCATCGTGATGAGGCTTATGGCGATAGCCCAAGCACGATAGTGACCCCTAGGATCGTAATAGTGATATCTCCTTACCTGTAGGGGCTATATATATACCCCAAGACACTTTGGAGAATTTTCCCTTCATCTTTGAGACCTAGAAACCCCAAAATGAGTGTGGTAACTCAAAATTGATCATTGTGGGTGACTTGGGAGCTTGCCAAACATCTTTTATCGCGATTATCATCCAAATTAAAGTAAGATTTCATCAATTTGTTAATGAATTTGTTGGTTCTTGACCCAAAACCCCAATATAGCTTAGGGCTTTATTTTAGCCCAAAATTAGCATTGTTTTCACCTATTTCTTGAGGGTTATGATTCCTTATTCATGTATGAACATTGGGTTGACCCCAAAAACGTGATTTTCATAAGTGGGACCCACTTGGTGGTTTTGGTGTCTTTTGTGGACCCGTAGCATAGTAGTGCAATATAGGTGTCATTAGACTCGTATTGATGAGTGGATTACTATTTTGATAGTGTTATGACATTTTGAATATTGTGAAGTGAAGATCGACGTATGGAGAATGACATAAGGTTTTGCATTTCGACTTTAAGGTAGGCTTCTACTTACTCTTCTTCGAAGATAATGTGTGTTATATGTGGAATATGGAAGTGAATATCAAGCTTGATTATGAGTAGAATAGCTTAGTCTTGATTACTGAGGTTTGTGGATTAGATGAGGGTTTTAGACCCGTAAGGTGGTACGTTTAGGACCCATTTGGATCCTATTGCCTTCTCCCTAGATTGGACTAAATTGTAGCATGGATATGATATAATGCTAGGTTTTGGATGTGGTTTATGTGTTGGAATCATGGTTAGTGTGCTTAACATTAGTTGGGCTAGTCTAGTGATCTTGAAACCATAATTTGGGTAAAATTGACATAAACACCCACGTTTCTAAATGAAGTTCCTACCTTAGGATTTGTTGTGGCTTACTTGATATATAGAAGTTGAAATAGATAACTTAGCCTACTTTGGGTTATAAGTTGCCTAAATATGGAAATTGAGGATTAGAAGTGGGATACCCCCCCCCACCTTAGGCCAGGACTTGTGTTAGTCTTTGTGGACTTATTACGATATTAGTCATAGTAGATACTAGTAAACCCTAGTGTAAGGTTACTTGGTAGTTTTACAAATAGTGATACTATTTTCCCCTGGATAATGACTAGTGGCTTATAGCCATGATATTCCTTTTAGAAATAATATTGGGCCTTTGAAGATGCCTATTCCTCTTAGATGTGATATTGGGCCTTTAGTGATGCTAATTCCTCTTGGATATGATATTGGGCCATTAGAGATGCTATTTCCTCTTAGACATGATATTGGGCTATTAGAGATGCTGTTTCCTCTTAGATGTGATATTGGTCCTTTAGAGATGTTATTCCTCCTAGATATGATAATTGGCCTACAGAGATTATATTTTTCATAGTTATGATTTATGGCCTAGTGATATGATATATCTCCTAGATGTCAGATGCCTTATTTATTATATGCCTCCTAGATGTGAGACGATTATAAATATGTTTTACATCCTATAAATATTCCACGCCTCATAGTTAGGCTATGATTTATGTTACAAGATGTCTTACTAACATGATCATTGATAAGAGATCCAGATACGTATGTAGACCTAAGGCCATGATTATGATGTTATGATTATTCCGGACCCTTATTGGGCCAAAGGCCGTGTTATGATATAATTGGAATATCCGGAAAGTAATTATCCTTGTAAATGATACGATATATATAAATGTTTATATACACATCACTCCGATATGGGATGGAGAAAGATGTGGTATAATATTTATGATTCCAATGTCTGAATACTGGTGATGGCATACATAGATTTGGTACATTCATGATTGTTGCATCAATGATTGATACGATTCTAGTTAGATTATAATCCTATTATTGTTGACATTACCAAAGGGATAAAGCCCACTTTCTACCTTAATATTGATTTATTCACAATAATAACTGCCTAACTTAATGAATGATTTACTGCCATGGCCCAAACCAGGGTCGTAATGTGTATCTCAAGTCCACTGAGGACCCGATACCAACCTCTTTTCCTTGCCAAACAGAATATAACACTCCTAGCAGCGGCTTAAATCCGAATATATAACATGATAAAAACGTAATAAACTCAAATCCACCTAAGAATGTCAGCAACAATACCCAATCCATAGTAGTATCCACAAAGCTTCTACTAATCTAAAAACAATCATAGTCGGTACATGCCCTCCACCCTGACAATGACAATGATAATGAATATGTTAATGTTAACTATTTAATTGTAGTTTATGAAAGAAAACCAATGGAATGATCAAGTCTTCCGGGGAATGGATGCTCACCACTTCACCGTAAACGATCGACGAATCAAGCCAGTCTACCTAACATTGCACAGGAAAAGTAAAAGTGTTTCTGGTGCCTGCATCACATTGGGATACAGCATCCGTAGACAATTAGGAGGTTGAGCACTAGCATGTAACTCAGGGATAAGGATAAAGTAATTACAATTAAAAATCTAGTTCAACTCAATGTACACGTTCACATATATGTGTGCATATATATATTTATTTATTATAACGCCCCGGGAGTACACTCTAGATGCCATACGGTGCTTAGGACCACAAGTGATCCCAAGCTAACCCTTATACTGTGATTACTCATGAGAAACTGATTAAATATATAAAATTGAATGGAATAAGCAAAAGATAAATCTTTTCTGAATATGATCAATACAAAGCTATATTAAAATGAATACAACTCTGCTTATACAAAACAAAACTGAAATTGAATACATCAACTATACTAATTGTCTATGAAGCCTCTACTATACTCATTATAGATAGCTGGGATGCGACTCCAACTACCACTAATCAATACATATGAGTAAGAAAATAAAGTACATGATTAGCATCTAACTAAAGTCCACGAAGTAGGAGGACTCATCATCTGTGGACTGGAATCTGCAAGCTGTTTGAATAGGATGAGTGCGCTACAACTCGTACCTATATTCTGAGACAATATAGCACATAGACATATATATGGATCAGTACTTTTGGAATGCACTGAGTATGTGGGGTAAATGCATAAGTAAAACAATAATGCATTATTCATACATACTGTCAAAAACTACATGCTAAGTGTAAGTGACTCACCTTGGCTTGAGTAATCAAAACTGTAAAATCATAAATCATGAGAAGTAAAATGTAAAGGTAATCCTGTGAGCCACCATACTTAGTTCTAAAAAGTTTGTAGTCTTTTTTTTGTTTTCAAATCATGCTGGCTAAGTGTGAAAAAAAGGACTCATCTTTACCATATGAAAACTAAATGTTGAAATCCGATAACAAAAGTCTTATGAAAGACAATATCTGAGTAAATTTGTGAGCCTTTACACTTGGTTTTTAAAAACTGTTCTTTTATTCTTTTTCTTCTAGGCAATTCTTTTAAAAACATTTCTATCATTCTTTACTAGTAGGGAGGTTCTTCTAACCGACATAAACCATGTGAGATATCATTGAGTCCAACGTCTTGTTCCCCAAAGGGGAAAACCCACGTTAGGGAGAGGTGTCATACTCTTTCCAAGGAGTATAACCTAAACTATGTAATCACAATCTGTATCTACATCCCTATTATTGGGAATAATCTGAATTTGTACCTACGTTCACTCATAGTTCTATGGAAATAGGATGCGTTAAAGCCACACTTTCTTCTTGGTGCTAAATACTAATCCCTTACTTATATTCTTATTCTATAGGAAACCCACTTTAAAATAGAATAAGTATTTGTAATGAAAGCCAATTATGCTTCTCGTTACTTTAAATCATAAACAGTCTGAATAATGTGGATTTCATAATCTTAGCTTGGGGATCAACAGATCCATCTTTGCTTTTAAAGCACTTTCAATACTTATCAATAGAACTTGAGATCATAATCTCCTTATAAACTCATCTTTTGTACTTAGGGCCTAAAATTGCAAGCTTTAATGTACCAATAAATATATTTAAACTTCATGCTCAATAATCATTTTAAACGCTATCAACGATCTTAATTAAGATAGAGGAATGTAACTCATAATATGAACCTCATGATTTCAAACATGGAAATATGTAAAAATCTTGCAATTGAAGCCTTAAATAACATGATAATTCCATAAACTAAAAATAATAGAAATTGGGTATGAACCCTAACTTCAATTTATGCAAAATTCAACTTAAAATCAAGCTTTAGGCACAAGTATGGAAGAAAACCCTTGTTCATAACCCCACAAACCTTAATTTTCTTGTATTGTGAAGAAAGCTCGAATCTTGGAACTTGAATGATGCACTTGTGAAAGAAACTCTATTCTTGATATCTCTTGAAGAATTATTGAGCTTGGAAGCTTGAATTCTTAGATTTCTTGAAGGAATCTTGAAATTGAAACTTGAATTTTTTATGTTCTTCAGAGGAAAAGCTTGAATCATTGATCTTGGGAAAGGGGAATGTTTTTACGTGAGAAATATTGAGGAATATGGTCAAGTAATGCCCTTTTGTATGCTTTAAATCATCCCTTGGATATTTGGGGTTGAGGGGAAAGGACCAAAGTGCCCCTTGACCCTTGAAAAGCTAAAACTATGGGGGAATAGCCCCCACATTATGATCCCTACTTGGTTCAAGCAGCCTCGTGACGCGACCTCTAGTTGGGTCAGGCAGACCTCGCATCGCGGTGCTATCGCGACCACTTACTGCCTCACACAAAAAATGGCATAACTTTTCACTCGGGTATCGGATTTAGGCAAAATTGGTATCATTGTAAACCTAATTCATCTTTCTATAATTTGGTGGGTCTTGATCTGAAAAATTCCACGTATATCAGAAGTTATACACGTTTTAACTAGATCCTTGTATAATCAAATACCAAATTTTGAACGAATCAAATTATCGTAGCTCAACTTTGTTCTAAGTCATTGCTATGAACATTTTTCACCTCGAAAGAACATAAAACATGAGGATAAAGATAATGAAACGTATATTCACATGGGATCATTTGGACTATAACATATACACGTAAGAACGACAATTCAAAGACTAGTCCGAAAATGCAGGGTGTTACATTATCTCCCCCTTGGGAACATTCGTCCTTGAATGAGATTGGTTGGACTGAGAGTAATGTATAAAATTATCTGAGATCATATTCTAAACATGCATGACTTGGAACATGACTGCATAACTGATTCTGAAACATGATACAGGAACTGAATATCATGAACTGAACTAATTTCTTGAATACATGCAATGACATGAGAATGATTATAAGGCTAAGATAAAAACAAGAGTGTCAACTGATGATTAACCATTTCTTTAAGATGGATCCTATTTTGTGAAGAAAAATGAAAGGTTTAGGACATAAATACTCGTGGTGTTATGATACATCTCCCCTTTGGGATACTTCATCCCCTGAATAGTACTAACTTGGCTGAAATACTATGGAAAGACTAAGATGATGCACGGGAAACTTATAGACTGAATCATGACTGAATATCTAGGATATGAAACTGGTGCATGATGCATGAACTTAGATAAATTAACAAATTACATGGATGCGAATGAATTACCTCTAGTAATAGCTATATTCATAAGAATTTTGAATAGTATGACTAGATGGAAAGATGGAAAGCCATAGGAACTTGTATGACTGACTGCTAGATTAGATTGTTGGCTATACAAACTGAATTATACTAAAAGCTTATACTCAATTGGAGTTATGTTCATGGAAATGACATGTAAAGCATGATTATATATCGTGATGACTAAAATACAACACTTTGTACTGAGACAAGAATGGGTCGGGTATCTTCCTCCCTTACTGCTGTTCTACAACACATTGGCATCATTACTAGAATCTTAAAGCCTGACTTGGTTACTTGTTCTATCATCCCCCCTTATCTTAAAGCCATCACTCTAAGCCTGTAGACTCATTTACTAACTCTAAACTAAACTGCAACCACTTTACTTTAGAGTTCGAGAGATAACAATACACATGAATACTAAACATAAACACACTCTAAAAGACTGCACCTGAAAGTATAAAACCCGCTGCTAATACTTCATTCTGAGATACAACTCTTAACTTTCTATAGCCTTAATAGTCATCATATAATAACTCAAACACTAACAAACTTAGAATATTTATAAGTATCACCATACCCGAAGTTCACACCATCTAAGGCTTCAACTATTATTTCTGGTAGCTCAATCATCCCAAATTCAGACTTAGATTCTAACACTTAACAGGGACATCCCCAAACCTTTAATAAACCATACCACTTCTGTCATAGCCTACTAATATCACATCTCTAAACTTATTGTTTTTTCTAAACCATAAGAATCTAAATCATACTAAAAGACTCAACATAACCTATCCATAACTCCTTAACTTAGTTATTACAAACACCATGTACGCTATAGCTAGCCTTCTTCTACTTAACCAATCAAGAGTACTATTAACAACACATAATACTTAATAGACTTTTCAAATAATGCATCCCCATATCACCTTGGTCACACCTCTACAACATACTTAATTACGAATACATGAACTTAAACTCTTCCATACACTGTTCAAGCCTACTAGATAACTTCCACATAGCTAGCATCACTAACTACACAATCATTATTTCCACCTTGATGATCATCCATTATTCAAACTTAGTGTCTAGTGATAGTCATGATCAACAACACAACCTCATAAACTATTCTCACTTGGGGTCTATAAAGTAAAACATCAAGAAATGCTAGCCCACTAGAATCTCATAACAACTCTAATCGATCATGATCCTATTGTATACCTTATTAGAATCTGCTAGCACATCCTCCTTCTACACATTCTGACTATTTCCCCATCTATACACCTAAATTACTTTCATAACTCTATAAGTTTTAACTAAATTCTTTTTTGCAACCTCAAGGGAAGCCTAAATTGACAATACTTAACCCCCAAAAACTTTATTAATATTCTATACTTTTCTAACACAAAACATACCATCAATAACTCCTTCCCTAGTTTAAGCAAACAACAATTCACCTTAACTAATAACTTCTTCTCTACCTTTCACTAAACTAACACACAAGGAAATATCACCTTAACACAAATTCAAAATCATGCATAAATTGGTCTCTATACTTTCTATCAATCGTCATTCCCACCTTTTTGTCACTATTCTTCAATACCTATACTTCTAACTATAAGAAGGTTCTACTACTTATGAATCATAACACTCCAGGTTACAATATCCCTCGAATGCAAACTCTATTCAACAATCTAGGTCCATACTATTCTCTCTCATGAGCACTATCTGTATTAGAGGGTTAATGAGGAATTTGAATACATATCTTACTCTGTCTTAACTAAACAACTCATAAGGATGAGGACATAACTTTTAACTTGAGGAACTTATAATAGAGCTCCTCTCAAGCCCCTTGTGTGACTTCTGAAATTACTAATAGTAAATCTGAGACCATCATCTTAGGAGGAATTGGAACTTACTAATCATGTTATCTCAAGAATAATACATAGAGAGAGAAGTATGGATATACACACAAATTGATAGAAGTTTCTGAAGGAACAACTTTACAGCACGATCTAGAGTATAAAAGAAGGAAACTTTTCTTAAATGCCCTATAGCCTATCAAAGAAAAGTACAAACGTTTTCGTACCATTCTGCAAGACTCTACTAGACACGGCTTCACATACACCTTAAGACAATTGAACTCTGGGCCCTGATACCAAGTTTCTAATGCCCTGGGAGTACACCCTAGACGCCACACGATGCTTAGGACCATAAGTGATCCCAAGCTAAACCTTATACTGGCATTACTCGTGAGCAACTGATTAAATACATAAAACTAAATAGAATAATCTAAATGTGTACCTATATTGGCTTGTAGTTCTAGGGAAATAGGACGCGCTAAACCCACACTTCCCACTTGGTGCTAAATACTACTCTTTTACTTATATGCTCATTCTGTAGGAAATCCACTTTAAAATAGAATAAGTATTTGTAATGAAAATCAATTATGCTTTACTTTACTTTAAATCATAAACACTCAGAATAATGTGGATTTGATAATCTTAGCTTGGGGATCAACAGATCCATCTTTGCTTTAAAGCACTTTCAATACTTATCAATAGAACTTGAGATCATAATCTCCTTATAAACTCATCTTTTGTACTTAGGGCCTAAAATTGCAAGCTTTAATGTATCAATAAACATATTTAAACTTCATGCTCAATAATCATTTTAAAAGCTATCAACGATCTCAATTAAGATAGAGGAATGTAACTCATAATATGAACCTCATGATTTCAAACATGGATATATGTAAAAATCTTGCAATTGAAGCCATAAATAACATGATAATTCCATAAACTAAAAATAATAGAAATTGGGTATGAACCCTAACTTCAATTTATGAAAAATTCAACTTAAAATCAAGCTTTAGGCACAAGGATGGAAGAAAACCTTTATTCATAACCCCACAAACCTTAATTTTCTTGTATTGTGAAGAAAGCTCGAATCTTGGAACTTGAATGATGCACTTGTGAAAGAAACTTTATTCTTGATATCTCATGAAGAATTATTGAGCTTGGAAGCTTGAACTCTTAGATTTCTTGAAGGAATCTTGAAATTGAAACTTGAATTCTTTGTGTTCTTGAGAGGAAAAGCTTGAATCATTGATCTTCATAAAGTGGAGGGTTCTTACATGAGAAATATTGGGGAAGATGGGCAAGTAATTCCCTTTTGGATGCTTTAAATCGCCCCTTGGACGTTTGGGGTTGAGGGGAAAGGACCAAACTGCTCCTTGACCCTTAAGAAGCTAAAACTGTGGGGGAATAGCCCCCGCATCACGACCCCTACTTGGGTCAAGCTGCCCTCACGACGCGACCCCTAGTTGGGTCAAGCAGA
The DNA here is from genome assembly GCA_030864215.1 of Capsicum pubescens. Taxonomy (NCBI): domain Eukaryota; kingdom Viridiplantae; phylum Streptophyta; class Magnoliopsida; order Solanales; family Solanaceae; genus Capsicum; species Capsicum pubescens. Next base: position 145,630,338 of record CM061547.1, read on the forward strand.
CCTCGCGTCACGGGGCTATCGCGACCCCTTACTGCCTCCCACAAAAATGGCATAACTTTTCACTCGGGTATCGGATTTAGGCGAAATTGATATCATTGGAAAGCTAATTCAATTTTCTACAATTTGGTGGTTCTTGATCTAAAGAATTCCATGTATATTAAAAGTTATACACATTTAAGTAGACCCTTGTAGAATCAAATATCAAATTTTGGACGAATCAAATGATCTTAACTCAACTTTGTTTTAAGTCATTGCTATGAACATTTTTCACCTCGAAAGCACATAAAACATGAGGATAAAGATTATGAAACTTATATCCACATGGGAATCATTTAGAATATAACGTATACACGTAAGAATGACGGTTCAAAGACTAGTCCAAAAATGCAGGGTGTTACATATATATATATACATACATATATATATAACAAGGAACCCACGGGATATAAGGGTCCAACTCTCCACCAGCTGAAAGGGCCTCAGTTCATGTAGCTGCACAAACCAGAGGATGATCAAATGTACATATGCACCATGGGGGACTCGATCTCCCGAGATATATCAAAGGTGACTTACGCACCTAGTTATTTAATATGGGGGACTCGAACCATCCAATCATATAATAAGGAGGACTTGAACCACTCGGTATTTAGACCCCCCATATCGGCAGTCATGGTTTATGGTAATGACACCCTTTGTTGATTAAGTCAAACCATCATATTTCAATAACCTCTTTATATTATGGAATTGTTCAGAAAATAGCTCAATACAACTATAATCATAAACAAAACCACCTTCACAAAATTTGTGTTGTGGTTATTACCAATTCAATTGTCAACATTCACAAAATTTTGGGATATCAAAATCCCCTAGTTTATTCACCATGCCCATTCACCCTACAAGTTTAAAACTATATATAAAGCATGAACAATGCATAATAAATCATGGGAAAACAACTGAAGAAACAATCCTTCCAAAACCCTCAGCCCTTATCAAGACCCATGTTCAAATCCACATAAACAATCATATAATTTCATGGTTTAAGTAAAAAAAATTTAGGGGTAGAGTCACATGCCTGAAATATCAAGAGTTATGGAGAGAAATCACCCTTGAGATCCCTAATTGATCAACTTCTTGGAAATCCCAAGTACCTTGACCTTAGAGAATTGAGAGTGTTTCAGAAGTTATTTCAATTTATTTTGGAGTGATAATGATACCCTAAAAGGAATAATACCCTAAAGGGGTTTTAAGTCATGTGTTATGTTTTTGGGAAAGAGGAAAATGTTAAGAATGCCCTTAGGAAAAAGACTGAAATTATTGCCCAGTCGCTACGTGTGAACTTACGACTTATAGGGTCACCCTACAACTCGTGACCCTTAGTCGTAGGCTGGACAGTGCCCAAGGGTACCCACACTAGTCTGGTTATGATTGAGTCATTCGACTCATCAAGGGACCTTACGACTCGTAAGGTCCTAGTCGTAGTGTTAGCAGAAACTTTTGCAATAAATACTTGTTTGGCTACGGATGGGACAATATGACTCATATAGAGTCTTTATGATCCGTTAGGAGCCAATCATAATCATAACAGAAACTTGACCAATCCACACTGTTCAGGCTACGATTAGGGTCCTACGACCCATAAATACACCGTACGACTCATAAGATGAGTTGTAGTCAAGATTGTAAGCCCATAAGTTAACAAAATTTCAAGGACCACAATCTGGGGTATTTCATTCTCCCCTTAAGAATTATTCATCCTCGAGTGATGAGACAAGGCATCCCTTAGCACTGCTTAATACGGAATGCAACCACATTTACCCTCAACAAAGATTGAAAACAAAGATGTCAAGGAAATGACAACATCCTTTAGCAAAGTTTGAAAACAAAGATGCTAAGATTAACGCATACCTTAAGCACGATTATCTGGAATAAGGAACAAAAATGGGTACTTGGACTTCATGTCCTCTTCAGCTTCCCAAGTAGTTTATCCAAGCTTTTGGTTCCTCCATAAAACCTTCACCGAAGCCACATTCTTAGTCTGTAACCTATAGAATTTCCAATCCAAGATCCTAATCGGGACTTTCTCATACAATAAGGAGTCTGAATACTAACACTTTCCAACAAAATCAACAAGGAAGGATCAATCATTCACTTTCTCAATATTGAAACATGAAAAATAGGGTGAAGGGAACCCAAACAAGGAGGCAACTCTAACTCATAAGCCATATTACCAACTCTCTTCAAAATCAAATATGGACCCACATAACGAGGATTTAGCTTCACTTTCTTTCAAAACCGCATCACTCCCATCATGGGAGACACCTTTAAGAACACCCAATTGCCAACTTTGAATTCCAACTCCCTTTTCCTCACATATGTATAGGACTTTTGGTGACTTTGGGCGGACTTAAGCCTATCCTGAATCACCTTCACCTTCTTCATAGCCTGATGAACCAAATCAGGACCGAACAACCTAACCTCGCCAACCTCAAACCACCCAATAGAAGAACAACATATCCTACCATACAAAGCCTCAAATGGAGTCATTCCAATGCTAGAGTGATAACTGTTATTATATGCAAACTCTATGAGATGCAAATGATCAACCCAACTACCACCATAATCGATCAGACACAACCTTAGCATATCCTCCAAAGTTTGTATTGTCCCTTCCACTTTTCCATCCGTCTAAGGGTGGAAAGTGGTGTTAAGTTTCACTTTAGTTCCCAAACCTCTCTGAAAGAAACACCAAAAATAAGATGAGAATTAAGTACCTCGATCAGATATAATGGAAACTAGAGAACCATCCAGCTTTACGATCTCCTGAATAAAGTGCTTAGCTTAATCCTCCGTCGAATAATTAGTCTTCACTGTAGGAAATGAGCGTACTTGTTCATCCTATCTACAATGACCCAAATTGAATCAAATTCTTGGCGAGACCGAGGAAGACTAATAATAAAATCCATATTGATCACTTTCTACTTCCACACAGGCAACTCAATTTCTCGGGACAAACCACCAGGCCTTAACTGCTCAACATTCACTTGTTGACACACCATACACTTAGCCATAAAATTGGCAACATCCCTTTTTATGTTGTTCCACCAATAGATTTCCTTCAAGTCACAATACATCTTCTTAGAATTGGAATGAACTGTGTATATCCACTTATGAGCCTTAGCCAAGATCCTCTTTCTCAGCCCATCAAGATCAGGAACATATAACCCACCTTGGTACCATAAGATACTATCACCACCAGTCTCAAAAACTATCACTTTCTAGTGACCCACATCATCCTTGATTTGCATCAAGATAGGATCCAAAAACTATATCTCCTTTACCTTGGTACGAATAGACGACTTCACCACCTCTTGTACAATCAAACCTCCATCCTCGGAGTCTAAGTGATGAACCCTAAGATAGAACAAATAGTGAATATCCTTCACCAAACCTCATTTCTCCTCATCAATATAAGATAATCTCCCCATGGACAACCTACTAAGAGAATCAGCAACTACGTTAGCTTTACCTGGATAATAATGAAGACTCATGTCATAATTCTTGAGCAACTCAAGCCATCTTCTTTCCCTGAGATTCAAATCCTTCTAGGTGAACTTATACTGCAAGCTCTTATGATTATAATAAATGTCAATATGAACTCCATACAAGTAGTGGCGCTAGATTTTCAAAGAAAAAACCATAGCCAACAACTCTAAATTATGAGTCAGATAATTTCTTTCATGGACCTTCAACTGTCTAGAGTCATACAACACCACCTTACCATACTGTATTAGAACACAACCTAATCCTACACGAGACACATCACAATAAACCACGAAGCCATCAGTACCCTCAAGTAGGGTCAATATAGGAGCAGAAGTCAACTTATCCTTCAACTTCTTAAACCTACCCTCACAAGCATCAAACTACATGAACTTCACCTTATTTTGAGTCAATCTAGTCAATGGAGCAGTAATTGAAGAGAAGCTTTGCACAAACCTCCTATAATATCTAGCCAAACCCAAGAATCTCTGAATATCAGTTGGAGTCGTGGATCTAGGACACTTCTTAACCACCGCAATTTTCTATGGATCCATTCAGATCCCTTCACTAGAAACAGCATAACCCAAAAAATTAACAACATTCAACCAGAACTCATATTCAAAAATATGGCATACAAACGTAGATCCTTAAGGGTCTACAATACTATAAAAATGTGATTTGCATAATCATCCTCATTCTTTGAATACATCATAATATCATCAATGAACATAATGACAAATAAATCCAGAAACTCAAAATGGCCATATCAGGTATGGAAAGTATTCTTAAGGATATCCATCTCCCTAATCTTTAATTGGTAATAACCCGACCAAAGATCAATCTTGGAGAAATACTTGGCACCCTGACGCTAGTCAAATAGGCCATCAATCCTACGAAGGGGATATTTATACTTTATTTTCACCTTATTCAACTGGTGGTAATCTATGCACATCAAAGGGAACCATCCTTCTTACGCATGAATAACACATGAGCACCCTACGAGGAAACACTAGGATGAATGAAAACTTTATCTAAAACATCTTTCAACTGCTCCTTGAGTTATTTTCAATCGGTTGGAGCCATTGTATATGGAGGAATAGAGATAGGATGAGTGTTCAGAAAAAGATCAATCCCAAATCGATTTACCTATCAGAAAAAGCACCAAGAAGATGATTAGGGAATACTTCAAGAAATTCATTAACCATGAAAACAATGTGTAATGAAGTACCCTCCGAGTTAGACTCTTTAAACCAAACCAAATGTTAAATACACCCTTTGGAAATTAATTTTTGAACTCTAAGATATGGTATGAACCTTTCTTAGGTACTAAGGAACTCCTATCCCACCCAATAATCGTCTTATTTGGAAATTTGAAAGGACCTTATGGGTCCGACAGTATAGCGAGGCATAACATGAATGGAGCCATTCCAATCCTAAAATCACCTCAAATCTAGCATGTCCAACTCTATCAAATCTACTCAAGTATCTCTACCATAGATAGATACCACACAACCCATATACATCCTTCTAGCCACAATAGAGTCACCCACTATGGTAGACACAGAAAAGGGATCAGAAATACACACAGGACAAATACTAAAATGAATAGACACATAAGGGGTCACATAAGAAAGAGTAGACCTCAGATCAAGTAGACAATACAGATCATGGGAAAAAAGTTATAACATACCAATGAAAACATCAAGAGAAGCCTCAGATTCCTGATGGGTGGCAAAAGTATACAAAATATTTTGACCAGTACCAATACCCAAAGAAGCACCCTTTGGTGTAGGAGCATAAGAAGTAGCAAAAGGAACCTTTTTATCTCCATAAATGACCCTCAAAGGACAATCAAACTATATGTGACCAAGCTGACCTTACTTAAAATACCTATTCATCCCCTCATCCCATACCCCATGATGCACTTGCCCATAAAAATGTCAAGAGGGATAAAATGAATCTGACTGAGCTGCGCTAGCCTGCTACGGGTACCCTGTGCCCTAAATCCACTATTGCTCTGAAATAACTATCACATATGGCTTTAGATATGGGTCACTCATCATAGAATAGGAACCATAATTGCCCCACTTCTTTTTAGACCATTTTCCACCATCTCTACCACTCTGTTGCTGACCTTCTCCTAATTTGAATACCAAAACTTCTCACTCTATCTTTCCCTCATCTCTCTTTACTTCTTCTTTTCCTCTTTAATATATTCCATATACACCATAAGTCGAGAGATAACTATATTCTTATTCAACAAGGTAGTCTTGCTTTCAAAAATAAGATCGCGGGATAACCTAAAAGAAAATTTCCTCATTCTAGCCCTTATGTGAGATACTAGCTCAAGAGCATAATGAGATAATTGGTGAAATTTTAAGGCGTACTCTTTCGCAATCTTCCTGCCCTATTTCAGATTCACAAACTCCTCAGTTTAGCCTTTCTTAGATCTTGAGGAAAGAAATGATCCAAAAGGCACCCAATAACTCATCCTATAGTGCCAACTCTATATCATCACCCATAAACTGATCTCACTCCTCATACTACTAATATGCCACATCCTTCAACTAGTATACGACTAACTCAATACCCTCAGAGTCAAAAGCATGCATAACTCAAAAGATCTTTTCCATCTCATCTATGAATCCTTGAGGATCTTCCTCAACCTTAGAGCCAGTGAAAGTCAAAGGACTCAACTTTATAAACTGGCCAACTCTAGTGACCTCAAAATATTGAGCAACAAAAGTGACACACTTAGTATGAGAGGCCACCAACTGGGTAAGAAAATGGATTGAATGGTAAAACTTAGCATTATATACATCGGCCTGAGGTGTCGACTGAGGGCTAGATAGAAATGGTGGAATTCCATGAGGGAAATCAGGAGCTGGACCCCTACACCAGGTCTGAAATCCATAAGTAGGACGATCTATGTCCAGATTGTCCCCAAGAGGGACTAAAGAGTTTCCACAAACATCATACCTTTTTGGAGGCATAATCTAAAATGCAAACAAATGAAGATTAGAAGAGATTCAATATCTTTGACTCTATAGTCAAAATAGAATAATAAGAAAGGGAAATATTCCTATATTCCTCATAGCCTTTCCTTATAAGTACAGTACATTGCATACCCATAAAAGAAACTCTACTTGACACAGCCTTGTAGACACTCAATTGACCATGAACCTAGGATCTGATACCAACTATGCCACAACACAAACTTGGGCCTCGCCGTGGTAGTATCTCAAGTCCACCAAGGACCAGAGACCACCCCATTTGCCTAGCCAAACAGAATATAATACTCCTAGCATCAGCTGAAACTCAAATATATAAAAATATAGAAAGGTAATAAACTTAAAGACATCTAAGAATTTCAACAACAATACCCAATCTATGGTAATATCCACAAAGCCTCTACTAATCCAAAAATAATTTAAGTAGGGATATGCCCCCGACACTGACAATGACAATGACAATGTTAATATTAACTCTTTAATTCTAATTTATTAAAGGAAACCGATGAAATAATTAAGTCTTCGAGGGAATGGAATCTCACCACTTCACCATAAATGATTGATAAAATAAGAAAATCCACCTAACACTATGCAAGAAAAGTAGAAGTGTTTCTACTGCCTGCATTGCATAGGGATATAGTGTCTAGAGATGGTTAGCAGGTTGAGCACTAGCATTTAATTCAGGGATAAGGATAAAGTAATGACAATTCAAAATCTAGTTCAACTCAATCTACATGTTTAGATACATGTGTGTACATATATATGTACACTTTTATAATATGTTGGGATAGCGAATAAGGCTTAGCATGCATTTTGAAAATCTTAGCCTATATTGATAGCATAACCACTATATCAAGGCACCCACGGGCTATATGGGTCTAGCTCTCTCCCCAGATGAAAGGTCCATAGTGTGTATATCTATAAGAACCAGAGGATAACCATATGTACATATTCACCATAGGGGACACAAACCTCCCGACATGTATAAAAGATGACTTAAGCACTACGTACTTAACATAGGGGACTCAAACTACTTAATCAGATAATAAGGAGGACTCGAACCACCCAGTCAATTAGACCATTGCATTAGTAACAATTGTTTTCCAGTATTTGTCCCTCGAAACCTCCATTTTCATGATCCATCTACATATCCCTTTTTAAGCCTAATTAAAACACTTTTCAAACATTTCCATTCATCAAAACATAACTCACCTAAAGGTATACACTATTAGTATCGCCATAGCGACTACTATTGTAAGGTAACATTATTATGCCATTATAATTCCATTAACATGGGAAAACAACTCCCTTTGTTCATAAATACAAGGTGAGGAACACTGACTCCCTTTGTTCATTAAATCAAATCATCATGTTTGATTAACCTTTTTATATCATGCAATTTTTTTGAAAGTAGCTCAATGCAACTATACTCATACCCAAAATCACCTTCACAAAATTTGGGTTGGGGTTATTACCAATTCAATTGTCAGCATTCACAAAATTAAGAAAAATGACAATCCTCTAGTTTATTCACCATGCCCATGTACCTTAAAAGTTTAAAACCATATATAAAGCATGAATAATGCGTAATAAATCATGGAAAAACAACTTAAGAAACAATCCTTCCAAAACCCTCAACTCGTATCAAGACTTATGTTCAAATCCATATTAACAATTATATAATTTCATGATTTAATTAAATAAATTTAGAGGTAGTCACATGCCTAAAATATCAAGAGTTACAGAGACAAATCACCCTTGAGAGCCCTGATTGATCAACTTCTTGAAAACCCTAAGTATCTTGACCTTGGAGAATTGAGAGTGGTTGAAAAAATATTTTGATTTATTTTGGAGTGATAATAAGACCCTAAAGAGGTTTAAGTTTTGTGTTATAATTTTGGGAAAGAGGAAAATGTCCAGAATGACCTTACTAAAAAGACTGAAATTATCGCCCAGTCACTACCGGTGACCTTGCGGCACGAGGGTCACCCTACGACTCGTGACCATTAGTCATAGGCTAGCTAGTATCCAAGGTCACCCATACTGTTCTGATTATGACAGAGTCATACGACTCGTCAAGGGACCTTACGACTAGTAAGGTCCTAGTCATAGTTTTAGCAAAAACTTTTGCAATTTACACTAGTTTAGATATGGATGGGAATATGAATCGTATAAAGTATTTATGATTCATTAGGATTAAATAACTATCATAATAGAAAATTTCTAATCCATATTATTCAGGATGTGATTAGGGTCCTATGACTCGTAATGACACCCTATGATTTGTAGGGTGAGTCGTAGTCTGGGTAGTAAGCCCATAAGTTAAGAAAATGGAAAGGACCAAAATTTGGGGTGTTTTATTTACATATATAAAAGATGTTAATAATGAAGATTTAAATATTTGACCAGGATATATTCTGGTTCATGATTTGATACTACTATTTACTCCAGTCGTGAGATAATTTGACCCTTTCTACACTCTTACAGAGATTTATTCCTAAAGTTCACACTCATATAAATGATGTGATATTGATAATGAATGATGAATTATGGAAATATAATCTACCTTGCTTCTCTTCTCAGGATTATTTACTTTAGCCCTCGTGAGGCTCGCTCTCTATTATTGATATTTATTTGGATATTATGATGATTCCTGACAAAGCCGGAGGATATTATAATGATATGATAATGCCTGACAAGGTCGGAGGATATTATTATGGTGTAATGATACCCTAAAAGGCCGATAGACATTATAATGATGTGATGATGCTCAGTAAGGCCGATGAATATTATAATAATATGATGATGCTCGGCAAGGCCGGAGGATGAATATTGATTGTGTACCTCACATTTATTCTTGCATGTGCATCGCCTATCACCAGTATGCACCTATGTCTATCAGCTGGTATGGGAAGATTGCATAGATATGGATGAAGACTATGCATTATGTTATTGTGTACTGATTGAACCTTTCAAGCATAGGGCGGTGAGGACACGCATTGGCTTGGATGGGTGTTTGGTTGTCTGAAATAGTTGGATACTCAATTTCTTATTGATATTGTTATGATTATTATTATATCTAGCTTATGATAGATTGGTCATTGTTTCAGTATCGAGATTGAGGTATGATTCTGGCCTCTTCTAACTTATAATTTCATTATTATGCATGATTAATTCATGATTCGATAAAGGTATTATTGTTGGAACCCTCGGGGATTGCACCATACAGTGAGGGACCAGGTCTTTCAAAGTCAAACACAGGCAATCAAGCAATATAGTGCATGAAAACTAAAGGTAGTGCGGGAAAAAATCAACACATAAGATTTAACATGGTAACCCAAGAAGGGAAAAGCCACGACCTGCCCACACAAGAACCAAAGAAATACACTATAATCAACCTCCTAATTACAGTCTAGATTTCATCCTATCTTTAGGATCCATTTGCTTATATAAACTCTACTACAAGCTCATCTTAGTAACTCTACCAAGGACTCTCTATGTTGATTTGCTCTAATTAGCAACAAACTTTTATAACTCAACCTAAAAAGTCTCAAAATAAACACTACTCTTATTGTATGAGTAGTTCGATTATAAATCAGTACTAACTCAAGAGCAGTTTTTAATTTAAGCTCTCATAAATATCTAAGATCTTGAGCAGTGATGAAATAGGGGTTTTGTTGCCTCTCTTCACTCTTTGTATTTGCAAGAAAATGATTTGATGAAGAGGCATATCTTCCCTTGTATAGATGACTGATGATTAGGGATGAAATTTCTTTGGACTAACTATCCAAGTTAGTACAAAATAACACCTTCAAGTTTGTTAAACAAGAGGACAAAACTGTGCAGATACCGTATGCCAGTTGTAATGTACCTTGCACGTCCAGGGACCTGGTCCTTTGTTGTTCAGTTGCTCATCATCAAAACTATATATAGCAATTTTCCCTATTTTGATGATGACAAACCAAACATTCAGCTTTGAGCATTAGTGCATATTTATCACATTTAATCTGTGATTACCACCTGAAGATGAATATTGCCCCTATCATTATGCTTCCTCCATCATGTAATATAGGGACCTGGTCCTTTGTTATCATTTGCAGCAAAAACCTTTGATTTCTTCCCTTTATTAGCACGCACCTACATTTAGTGCATATACACACTTCTATTCAGCACATCACTTACTTTATCTTATAAGTATGCACCACATGAACACACATACATCTTAACTCATTTCATGATACCAGGTCCCTATTCATCACACATTATACTCATAACACCTAGTCCTTACACATGAAGTCAGTAGTCCCTCTTTTGGCATCATTGAAAAGAATTAATAGTAAACCATAAGTAAAGATACGTACAGAATAATTAACTCATAGACACTAGATCAACACTAGCATAAAAATAGCTTAAAGTAAAGAAAACAAATGAAGCACACAAGCAGAAATTCATTCCTTATCCAATAAGACTAGTACTAATACAATGTACCAAAAATTTATAAAACAACTATTTACAAAGGCCACTATAGGAACTGGAAAATGACTCAAGAGACTAACCCAATAGGATTCGGGTAAAAGAGGGTTTAGAGGATAATAATTTTAGCAACATATCCATTCTATCAGCTGCAGTAGCATGAGCATCCAATAATTATTTGGTGAGAGCTTTTACTTCAGCATTCATTCTTTGAACTTCACCAGATTACTCTGTAATTTTTTCTTTGAGCTTTGCATTTTCTGTTGCTAGTTCTTCTGTGGAACCAGGTCCTTCTAAGGACATCTTCTGATTCTACAATTTTAGATGAACTATTTTAGTGTCCTTTGCAGCTAGTTGAATCCTCAACTCTCTCAATTCTCTATTTAAATCTTCATGAGCAGCCAAGAGTTATAATACTTGGGACACAGTTCCAACCTTTCCTTGAATACATTCATTCTCCACCAAGGTTGTCAGACTAAACTTTTGTTTAACATTTTCAGGGGTCCCATTTGTCCCAATTATTCCATAGTGATCAAACACCTTGTTTAGGAAGTACCCATAAGACATCCCATACTTCCCTTCTGTCTCATAGATTACTTTTCTCATGTGCTCTATCATAAGAACAGGTAAGCTTATCAACTCAAATTTACTCAAACATTCTATTAAGAATAGGCCAACACCAGAGGAAATGGTCCTTTTATCTGATCTTGGTAACATAACCTCATTGATAAACTCATATACTAGCTGAAAATCACTGATTAAAAACTTTTTTTCATGGCAGCTATTGAAGTCCCACCCACTTTTAAGGCTTCAATCATAAATTTAATGGTAGTTTGCTCCTTCACAATAGATTTTACTCCTATAACATCTAGATCTAAAATCCTTCCCAATGCTTCTTCATATAGATAGATAACTTTTCCTTGCACCTAGGAAGTTAAGCTTAGGCCATCTTCTGAGAAGCCCATGGTATAATAAAACTCTCTAGCTTTATCTTCAAACACCATGGAGGCTGATTCTTCAAGTAGGTGAAGCCAACCATGATTCCTCATATACTCCACCAGTTCTGCCATTCCTAATTTTTTTTATAGATTTTTTATCAAACACTCTCCTATTCAGCACTTTCTGAGTTTCCAAGACAACATTCCTTACTTCTCTAGGGATAACCTTTTTTTCTTCTTTTTTTCTTCTTCTCTTTGATTATCTTCTTAGCTTTTTCTCTTTATCAGCTTTTCTCTTCGTGGGACCAAGTCCCTTAGACACTTTTTTCCTTTACACAGCTATGTGCTTCTTTCTTCTTACACCATGACTCCTAGACTTTAGATCAGAGGACTTGGTACTCTCATCACCATGAACTTCTAGTCTTTTTCTTCTAGAAATAATGACAATATCAGTGTAAATATCCTCATCTAATCTTCTCTGACCTCCACTACTTTAACATTTGCTTCCTCTACTCTGATAGCTTTCTTGAGTCTTCTTCTTTTGGTAGTAGAAGACTTATTTTCCTTCATGGCATCTGCTAGCAGTTTTTACTTAAATCCTTTGGTTGAATGGGATCTAGTACCTTGTCCACCAGTGTCAATCATTTTTTCTTTTCTTTTTTTGTCCTTCAGTCTATTAATTTTCTAACTCAAAGGTTGATTATCCTCATTTTTTTCCTGATTTGGAGGTAATACCACTCCTTCATTCATTGTCTCTTCATTCTTTTCTTTTATAAATTCCTTCTCAATACTTACAGAGTTTTCATTTAGATAACAAGTTAGTAGAAGCAGATTATCATCTCCTAAGTTCATGCTTCTAATAGAATCTTATATTTTTATAGGAATCTCATCATCACATAGTTGAGCAAATATGGATTTAGACTCAGAGCCACTAGAGAAACAAGGTACTGGAAGATTTTTCAATTTTTCAAAACCTACCAATTCTTCAAGATGAATGGAAATTTATGGGTCATTAGAGAACTCTGGTTCTTTTGAGGAGGGGGAATTTCTGTTTGAGAAAGCTCTTGTTCAATTAGAGAGTCGGGGCCTTGATTCAAATCTTACAAGGCTAACTCAGCAAGAACTTTGATGGATGCAGGATTGTCAACAAAAATTTGTTCACTTAGGGTTTCAGGGATTTCAAGAGTAGGATTAATAGGTAAAGTATTTTGTGACTCTTGAGGATAATCAGTAGATGACACTTTTATGGGGTTTGAAGAAGATGGGATTTCAGCCATTTTGAACTTTAGAGGAGGTAAAGAAAAGGACCAGTTTAGTTTTAGGAAGAGAATAATGTTTTGAGTTAATTAAAGAGAGAATAAGATGATTTGAATTATAATTGAAGAGATGACCATTTGATATTTAAGAGATACCTTTTTTAATAGATGCGTCTGATGACAGCGGTGTGACTCTTCATATTTGGACCATATTGAAAACTTTTGTTCATATAAGATAGGACAAATGAACTTTTTTTCAATGGAAATTTTATAAAAATTCATGGCACATTATTTTGGTACTCACCTGAGAGATAGGACAAGGTCTTTCTCTTACTTGAGTGAATTTTCAACTTGTGGTTGCTTCAACTATTTTCCTCCAAAGTTGTCCCCATGGGTATATACCTACGAAGGTATGATACTAAGTTAGATTAGTATGCACTTAATCTATTATGGATACCTATCACCTTGACATAGCCAATTTTTAGGAGTGACATTGACTCAGACGTTAGATTAGGGTATTTTGATCAATCTCAGTCTCAATTTGCTCTTTTAGAACTGGTCTAAGGACCAGGTCCTAGACTTTACTTCAATCATACTGCATCAACTTTATTCTTATAAGATAAACTCATTTGGGACCAAGTCCTTTGAAATACACTTTTACTTTGACGTGTCTACAGTGAGATTCCAGTCGGTTTTCCAATGTTAAGCTTAGAGAACATACTATTAACTGACCATTCCTAATTCCAATCCTCTTTCTCATGTCTGGAATCATGATCACAAGTTAGGCTTGGGAACCCACTTGTGTTTGAGTTCCCAATAGGAGGATAATGGCGTGATCAACTCCCTTTTGGCCCATCTAAGCAATGATGGCTTCCCTTTTACCCTTTTTATATACTTAAATCCCTTGGAATGTGCATTCTCCTGCTGAATGTATTCAGTATTCTCAATTTAGCCTTAATCCAGTAATGATATTTTTCTTTCAAATGTCGATTTCTTCCATAGTGAGTGCACAGGAGTTTGCTTTTTATGCTTCTAACATTATTGACAGTGTTCCTTCGAGACATATTAGGCTAGAGTTCTCCTTGATACCTCAGGCTTCTACCATAATTTACACCTTAACTAGTTAAATTAGAAAGAATCAATGTGGAAGTAGTCCATTTAAGAGACTTGTTCAACTCTTCTTTCAAGCTGACCAAGTCCCTCTCTAACATTTTATTCCTATGGAGTGCAGACATAAGGTTTTTTTTAGAATCCCCCATTCTTTCTTCAAGATCAATTTGAAGCCATGAAGCTTTTTTTCTTTCCTTTTTCATATCTATCATTTACTTTATTCAAATTACTCATTAGACTTTGATTTTTAGATTTTATCTTTATGAACAACTTTTTAGTTTCAAAGATTTGGAAAGTAAAAGCAATCAACTCATGTTCTTGATTCTCTACTTTCTCCTCTAATACATTCTTCACAGCAATCAGTTCACATAAAGAGCCTATTAACACACCACCAAGCCTCTAATACATTCTTCTCAGCAATTATTCACATACAGAGTCTATCAACACACCAGCAAGCATTTTATCTTCCCAGAAGAGTAGTTATATAGGTCATCCTTTAAGTCAAAAAAAGTTACCTTTTTTTCTTCTTTATCTTCTATGTTTGCCATTAATACAAACAAGGAATCATAGATAGATGAATTGTCTTCCACTGCTAGCATAGAGACATCTTCAGTCTTCTCATATTCTATATAAGTCATTGGAAAAGTCTCTACATGCTACCAATATCTTCTTCATTACATGGCTAGCAACATCCTTTCTTCTTGACTTCTCAAGATTCTCGTCCTTCTCTTGCATTGGATAGTTCCTCATGAATTCTTCAAAGCTATAATTTTTCTGACCATCTTTAATACTACCATTTTTTTTGCTAAGCTGACCACCCCTTTTTATAGCTCTAATAATTTTTTTTTCCAGAAGTGCAACATCAGTGTCTTCTTTACTTGGATCAGACTCTAAAGCCTTCAAGGTTAGGAATGTCTCTTTTTTATCTTTCTTTCTTTCCACCCCTAGTTTAGTTATAGTATCCATGATGACCAGAATACTCTAGCTATGAACCTTTTAGATTGAACTTGGCTCTAATACCAATTGTTGAAATCCTTAGAGGTTACACCACACAGTGAGGGACCAGGTCCCTCAAAGTCAATAACAAGCAATATAACAATATAGTGCAGGAAAACTAAAGGCAATACAGGAAAAAATCAACACAAAACATTTAACTAGGAAACTCAGGAAGGGAATAACCACGACTTTCCCTCACAAGCACCAAAGAAATCCACTATAATCAACCTCCTGATTACAGTCTAGATCTTAGCCTACCTCTAGGCTCCTTTTGCTTGTAGAAACTCTACCACAAGCTCATATTGGTAACTCTACCAAAGACCCTCTATGCTGATTAGTATCAACAACAAACTTTGGTAACTCAACCTAAGTACTCTCAAAATAAACACTACTCTTATAGAATAAGTAGTTCGATTACAAATCAGTACTTACTCAAGAACAATTATCAATTTAAGCTCTCACAAATAGCTAAGATCTTGAGCGGTGTTGAAATGGGATTTTTGTTGCCTCTTCACTCTTTGTATTTGTAAAAAACAATTTGATGAAGAGATGTCTCTTTCCTTTTATATCTAGGTGATGATTAGGGTTGAAATATCTTTGGATAACTGTTCAAGTCAGTACAAAATAGCACCTTCAAGTTTGTTGCACAAGAGGACAAAACTGTGCAGATACCATGTGCTAGTTGTACTGTACTTGCACATCCAGGGACCTAGTTCCTTGCATTTCAGCTGCTCATCATCAAAACTACAAATAAAAATTAGGAACCCTGAGTACGTTAATACTAAATCCTGATAGGATTATATTAAGGACTTAAAATGAAGATATGTTGATCTAGGTTATGCTTTCAGTTGACCTTATATCTATATTTATGTATATCTAGCTATATATAGCTATGGTATTACCGTATATCCCTTCCTCATTTATTTAGATTGTATATTCATTTATTGTCCTTATATATTGCTATATATCCTTCTTTCATCCTTTATTTGTATATTGGTCGGGCATATAAGGTATAGTGTTAAGATTTCAGAGTATGGATGAAATAGGATAGTTCGTCCTTGATACTTTCTTAGCCTTATTTTGTTAGTCTCCTAGACATAAATAGGATAGGGCATCCTTACTATTTCATTGGCTTATTATATGATTATTGGACTCTTGGTGTGGTTTTCAATTCTATTAATATATTATATAACTCTGCTTTATCTTTGGAGCTCAGTTGGCAATTTCCTACTGAGTACCATTTATTTAGTACTCATACTACACTTTTGCAGCTTGCAGATCATAGTACGGGTTATCGCCATTGATATGTACATCACATGGAGCATCCATGGTTCAAACAATTAGAGTGAGTTCCTTAGGTTCGGAGTATTACTTATCTCTTTCTTATATGATAGACTAGTCTTTATATTGTATTCGGAGATAAGTTATATCAATGTATTCATTTGTACTTAACTTCGAAATCTTATTATGTAGAAGCTCTTATACTGATACCACCAGGTTTTGAGACTTTATTATGTATTTGATTCTCTTATTTGATCTATTCCACATTCTTTTCTATTTGTACTTGGGCAGTCTGTTGCTAGCCGTTTTGGACTACGGGGTT